>JAPFRF010000010.1:123734866-126134866 GCA_029282475.1 Phrynocephalus forsythii
CAGCTATTTCTTCACTTGATGCAAAAATCCCAGGGAATGCTCAGTTGGTGTTCAACAGAACTCTTCATTTCAAATACAGTATATATATTTGACAGAGAGGAATTGCAACCACTTAATATGTTGCTCTATTTCAAATCCATTGTGTGAATAAATTATTGGTCTCATGCTGAGACAACCTGGACATGTTGACAAAAGAGGAATAGCCACTGCATACATCTGTGGTTGTCAAGCTTGAGTCCCTAGATGTTCTTGAACTTAAATTCCAAGAAGCCTTCACCACTAGATATGCTGGGCAGGATTTGTGGGAGTTGTAGTCCAAGAAAACCTTGGGACTCAGAGATGGGGATCACTGACTTAAGTGGATAGTGAAGATTTGAATTCTATGTGGGTTCTTGATGTCCAACAGGGGTCATGTGCTCTCTTATATTTGTGCCATAAAAGAAACCAAATCAAAGAGATCCAAATTACAATAAAACTTTAATCCTTGAAAAATATTTTGATGTATTCTTGAAATCTCAATCCATGTCCTGAGAATATATACATCAGGAACTGTGGCTAACCATGATGTGTCTAAGGAAGTGGACTCTGACACACAATAACTCATGACACACTACCATTGCTCTTTAATGTGCCATAACCTGTTTGTTTTTATTTTTGAGATACCTCACTGGAAATTGCTACAAGTTTGATTCCATTTTATCCCTATTGACCCTCTGACAGGTAGTCAGATGGTAGTTATTTGTTGAAGGCCAACAGGTTGTCGTGGTTGAGGTGATTTTGATACAGGCCTAACTTCCCCATTCTATTCACTACAACCTTTCTTTCTTATATGCTCATATGCAGTGGTGCAGAATGACTCTTTTCTAGGGCAGTCTGATTGGGGCCGAACCTTCTCTTGTGCCTCATTCTTCTTCCTGTCAGCAGCCCATCTGGCTCAGCCAAAACCGATTGTCCTTGGAACTGATTTAAAAAGTGACAACCATTTTTAGCACAAATGAGAAGGTGAGCTGAAGGGCAGAGGAAACTTGATCCTCCAGGCTAGTATTAACCTAGTAGAGTAAGGCTCAGTAAAAACACAAAGGCCTTCCTAAATCCCTTCCTTTGCAGAAGAAGCTAACAGATTGTCTGGGTTGATGAGACTCCGTGATATATTAGAAGCTACAACATATTCTCCCCATTTTTTGTCTAGACCTCCTCCATCTGAACTGTATGGCAAATTTATTTTTTATTTTCTCAGAATTTAGTGAATGAGGCTTCTTGTGATGAGAAGCCCTTGAAAGTTGTAGCAGATATGAATTCTACCAGTTGCCACAATATCTGCAAAGAACTCGGTCTATGCACTTTTTCCACACCATTTGGTACTTATTTGCTTTTTTACTCTCCATCATGTCCTCAGAGCATAGGAAGAGAACTTGTTCCGTTGGACTTGCTTGAAGTAAACAAGCTGGTGGGTGGTGTCAGCCCACAGAGTAATATCGAGGAACTCTCCATAAATGATGTAGCTGCTGCTAGAATTTCCAGCAGTTGCACTTGGCTTGAGGCAAAGGATGAGACAGCACCCCTCACATTTGCACTTACAGAAATAAACTAGAATTATACTGGAATTTTCTTTACATATATCAATGAGTTAGTGTCCTACATAATATAATAAAGGTGGTTAGTTTAGACATTGCAAGACAGGCTGGGTCTAACCCACACAGTGACCTCTAACAAAATGGGATATATGGAAACCCACTGGTTGGCAGATATTTCCAGTAGAGATGGGGGCAAATTTTTAAAAAAGGTGATTTCATTGTGATTCATGATTCATCAGGACTGATCAACCAATCAACCGATGAATAAATGAATTTCCAGTGACTAATCACTAATGCTCTCATGGCATCTAGAAACCCCAAATTTGCAGAGTTGTTTACTCTGCCTCTTCTCTACAAGTCTCACAAGTTTGATGAAGATTAGGGTTTGGACATTTGATCTGGGAAGATGCCCCCCGAGCACCTAGAGGCAGAAATGTCTCTCCCAACACTCCTCTACAATAACCTCTAATTTTGATGAAGACTGGGTTTTAGATGCCTGAGTTATACATCCAAAAAGTGGGGGCCCCTAGAAAAGCACCCTTTAGCAACTTGGCTGGGGCAACCCAATGTACATCAGACTTGGAGGGATTGTAGAAGAGAGTGAGAGGAAGCTTCTTGTCAGATCCCACCACCAAGTGAAAAAGAAAAAGAATAAGCAAGAGGAAGCTTCTCTGAAAGTTTGGAGTCTCTAGGTGCCTGGAGAGAACTTTACTAGGGGTGCATAACTCAGACTTCAAAAGCCTAATCTCCCCAAAACTTAGAGGGATTGTAGAGGACAGTCAGGGGACTCCGTTGATAATTAATACAAATTGACAAATTTTGACAAATCAGCCAAATTCATCAGAAAACATGATCCAGTTTTCAATTTGTCCCCCATCTCTACTTTCCATTTTTAAAAACTGGCTCTAAGGTGAATAATACTGCAGAACTATTTTTGAGCATTCTAGTACTCAACCAGCTTATGTTGTTGTCACTGGTAATGATAATAATTTTTATTTTTGCACTGCACACTTCTTTTAAAGGCATTCTTATGCAAAGAGTCAAAGTCATATTTTCATAATCTCAAGGCAAAAATAGTGAGAATAAAATATTAACCAAGTATGGACTGTAGAATACTGAGCAAGTATATTGTAAATGGAAGGAGAGTGAGCCGTCTGCCACAGGCAAAGTAAGTGAGAAGGAAGAATAGTCTAAAGAAATAGAAGACGAGTTGAAGAACATAAAGGAAGATGAACTGAAAGAAGAGGAAAAGACAACAAGCACAGATGAGGGGAAGACAGAAAAGAAAGAAAAGAAGGGAGAGTGGTAGAGGGATTGCTTGCTGAATCAATAAGAACAGTTGACAGGACTGTTGTGAGATGGGGGTGGAGCCAAGGGGGTAATAGGACATAAGGAAGGAGGAATTGAGAGGGGCTGTCAGATAAAGCCGGAAACAAGAGACACATCCCTGCAGGTGTGGGAACATAAGAACAAAGGGTGTGGGAAAATGGAGTACAGACTGACTCACCAATATTACCCAAGATAGATGTGGGACTGCCATTACCCCAACAACTCCTACAGGTGGGTTAGACAGTTGTGCAGAACAGGCACAGAGCAGTCGACCATTGACATACTTAAAAACCCCACATGGGGAGTTAAGGGAATGGATCCCCAGATGGGGCTGGGAAAACTCCCCAGAATATGTACGTCATCCGTGTTGCGGGACCTTTAATAGCACACTGCGCTCTGACCTGCAAATGAAGAGTACCAACCCTTTTGTATGCAACCTACAAATGTCAAAAGACTTGTTGTTGCAGTTTGGTTTGGTACATCTTATCAAGTTGAAGATGTTACACATAAAAGAACAGACAAAAATGCTTTAAAGTGTTCTGCTTATATACTGCCCCATACCACTACAAGTAGTCTCTGGGTGGTTTACAATTTTAATTACAGTGTGCAGGCTACACATTGCCCCCCCAGTGAGCTGGGTACTCATTTTACCGACCTCAGAAGGATGGAAGGCTGAGTGAACCTTGAACCTGCTACCGGGGATTGAACCCAGGTCGTGAGCACAGTTTTACCTGCAGTACATGCATTTAACCGCTGCGCCACGAGGCAAAACAAAACAATAAAAGTTTATTATGTTTCAATAAGCCCGCTATCTCTTAAAATGATTTTCCTGAAGAACCGTTGATGCTGTTCAGTGAACCTTTACATACATGATCAGAAAAAAGGAGGCATTGATTGTGTTCTAGACCAGTTAACTATTGACAGTCTTCAGTAATTTGTCTTGACTGTAAAGCATTGATTCTGCATCATGAAAAATGTTTCTTTCCCCATCGCTTGAACCATGGAAACAGGCACCTAATCTTTATCATTCTCTGTCTGTCTTTGAACTTTCTTCAAAGTCACTTTCCATTGTCATTAACTTTCCATGACACCAGTGCCATGTTGCATTAAAAATGAACAGGAATATTTCTTCAGATGTAGGACATTTTTTCTTGAAAGGAAGAAGGTGGGAGGGAGGAAAAGAACATACTGCCCTTGTTGAGTGAGAGAGAAAAAAATCTGTTAGCACTTGGAGGTAAAAATAATGTGTAGCACAACTGGGTCTAATGCACAAAACCAGCATCAGGTTGAAGTGGTTTTGAAAAACAATGAACAAACTGACACGCCCATCTTATTCAGAATGGCACCATTTAAATATAGGTGGTTATTTTGACTCAGTGGTCCCTGGTTATTCCTGATATTTACCTTCTATTCCTCCAAACTCCAGATGCTGCAACCCATGCTTACAGCAATACATAGACCTTAAATCTAACAGCTTGCTATGAAGGATACCTGGCTGCTTCTAGCAATTTACAGCCTTCTTTGTCTTGTTCTCACAATGTGACAATAAGAATTTGGAAACAGTTTCTTCTCACCTTGAGAGACTAAGAGGCATTTTCTATCACTATCAGTGAGGATTTGTGCGCTTGTGAGAATGATATTGGCAGAAACAGAAGTAGAGATGGGCACAAAACAGCAAAATGGTGGTTCCTCTTACTTTGTGGTTCCTCAAAGTCCACAAACCATGAACTTCTGAACTTTTGTGAAATGAATAATTTTTTTTTAATATTTCTCTTTTAGAGACAGCCTGGAAGTTTCCTGAAGGAGCCAGGCTTCCCCCACCCCAAAGTTTGAACTATTTTATTTTGGGGAATTTATTTTATTTTATTTTGGGTAGCCCCAAGATTCCTGCAAACAACATGACAAAAAAGTAAGTTTTTGAGTTCTGGTAAACTGTGATCCAGTGTACCAGTTTATCCAGGTGTACTTCTGTTGCACCTCTTTCTATGTTTTTGACTGCCAGGATACCATATTTTGAATTCCACACCAGAAGGTAGAACATGCTATACAGATGCCTGTGATTCTTTTCGTCCTCAATATTCTCTTTTACAATGGAAGAGTGTTGTTTGTCACTTCACAATGAAGTAAGGATAGAGGTGTGGATGGGGAGGCTGCTTGAGCTTTCCTTTCAGACTTTCAATTTAATTCCACCTCTCCAAGCTCACTAGCTTCCTCAGGAGAAAAAGCTACTGATTTCTCTGCTTTTTCCTCATAAGGATAAAAAAAATTGGGACAGACATTCTATGTAGACAGTTTAGTGGGAAATAAAAGATCTTTCTTTCTTTCTTTCTTTCTTTCTTTCTTTCTTTCTTTCTTTCTTTCTTTCTTTCTTTCTCATCTAGCTATGCAGTCACTCTGGGTAGTTCACTTTACCTCTCTCTCTTCTCACACCCCCTGCTTGTCATCTGCAGTGGCTTTATATGATAAAATCTCATCCCAGAGCATGTATGGGTTCCCAATGGAGAAATGGATTTCATAGGTGATTAAGGCAATTAGGGAAAGAAATTGTAAAAAATTAATTGTCCCCCATTTCTGGAGAAAACGGTAGTACAGTATATACTGTACATTAAAAACACATGAAAAATCACTGCTGATGATAATGTCAACAGCTTTATATGGTGTATGACTGTATGTTATAGCAACAGGATTTCAGTCACCACTGATTCAATAGACTTTAGTATATACAGGCCAACATTCTTAATATTGTATAATAAAAGCCCTCAGTGTATAGTAGACATGGGCACGACTTGGCGAAATTCTCGTTTCCATTTCTGTTTCTCGTTTCCGTTACGCAACGGAAACGGTAACAATTACTCTGCCAGAACTCGAACTCGAACCGACTAAAGAAAAATTGGGTCTGATTTGTCGTTGTCGTTCCTGGCATCGCAGCGATCGCGCGATGCCAAGCGGCACAGGAAAAAAGTTTAAAAAAACCCCAATTCCCGGGCAAAAAAGCAGGCGAAAATATGCCTGCCTGAGGGCACCTACCAGAGGGGTGGTTTCTGGGGGGGGTCCCCGGCCTCCCCCTCCTCTCCTGGGCTGCGGAAAGTGCGCATCCTCATCGAGTCGCCAACTCGCCAAGCGGCGCGGCACAGAAAAAAAGTTTTAAAAATAAAAAACCCTGATTCCCGCCCAAAAAAGCAGGCGAAAATATGCCTGCCTCAGTGAGGGCACCTACCAGAGGGGTGGTTTCTGGGGGGGGTCCCCGGCCTCCCCCCCTCTCCTCTCCTGGGCTGCGCATCCTCGTCATCTCGCCAACTCGCCATGCCATGCGGTGCGGGCGGGGGATCCAAAATGGGGCGACCGCAATATTTATTTTGAAATCGTCGTGGTCCAAAAACACACCAAAGCACCACAGAAACATGCAAAAATAGCTATTTTAAAACTGCCTGAATTTTTTCAGTAGCAGCAGTGGGTTTTTCTTGCAACAAAACATCTCCATTGATTTTATTTTATTTTATTTTTATTTTTATTTTTTTACACCTGCACAATGATGGGCTGGCCATGGGAGTGGACCATGCAAATTTTTGGAACCATTCCACCAATTGCATGGCCACTTGGCCAGGTTTTGACCAAGACTTCTGGGATGTGCCAGTCGGGCATGAAAAGCCACTAAACCTAGCCCGAACCCGAACCTTAACCCTAACCCTAACCCATACGCCAGTACACTGTCCTTCTTAGTGGGTCAGAGAGGCACCCAGAGGTGCACCCCAGTAACTCACCCTAACCTTACCAGTAACTCTAAGTCTAGCCCTTGCGCTAACCCCCTAACCCCAAGCCAGATCTGTGTACTCGCATTGCATTACAGCAAGTACACTTCCCTTCTTAGTGAGTCACAGCGGGCGCCCGTATGGGTCCTCTCTCACTTCGTTCCCCAGCCCAAGTGCACCTCAGGCAGTGAGTCACAGAGGCACCCGAAAGAGAGGTGCCTCTGCCTGCTGCAACTGCAACTTAATGGTATGCATATCCAATTGGCTATGCATGCCATTTTGTAGCGGGCCAGAGGAGGCACCCACCCCAGAGAGGTGCCTCCAGGAGCCCGCTCCCCCAAACCAGTACTAATGACAGACAAAACCCGACAAACGAAACAACAAATTTTTGGAAAATTTTGCGAAAAATGGAAACGAGCCGAAACGGGCCAGCTCCGACACACAACAACTCGAAACGTAATTTTTCCTGGTCGTGCCCATCTCTAGTGTATAGAATTGCTCTGCTGCCCAACACGGCTGATGCCAAAAGATTGTGGGAACTGTTAATTCCAAAACATCTGTGTTGTGTATTGATCTGTATTCCTATTCTCTGTACTTGCTCTTGTTGAACTAACTGTCTTCCTGTTCCAAAGGGAACAGGCCTATTGGTTTATTCAAGTTGCTGCATTTGGATCCTCAATCCTATTGGTCTCTGCCAAAAGGCAGCTTTGTGATTGGTTGTAATTGTTCCCTCCAAAATGTATCTTTTCCTAGCCAGTCCTGGCTCCTGTAAATGTTGCTCCCTCTCCCCAGTCCCCAGTCTTGTTCTCTCCCTGAATAAAGAGCTGTTACACTAGAAGCTGTCTCCAGCCTGCTATGTCTAAGAGCTGAAATTACTGCTGAAATCACTAAACCCCACGCCACAACAATCTGGAAAATCAAATATCCCTCATCTCTGTTTTAAAGTGCCTTTGCTGACAAAAAACCTGCATTGCTTTCCTCTTGTTCCTTATTATGATACCATAATGACTGTCTGTCTCCAAGCTCCAAAAACCTACAGGTATCATGTTAGTATGTGATAAACAAAAAATAAATGCCTAGCCATTTCACTACAATCATACAGCTCAGCTAACCCCACTCTAAACCAAAATTCAAAACAAAAAATGGCCACAGCTGATGTACGTCTACTAGCCAGCATCTCCAAGCCTTATGACATCCCCTGGTGTTGTATTCCAGCCCTTGGCTCACCACTTTGTCACTTTCTGTCCCAATTCAATTACATTGTGCAAAGAGAAGCCTTCCTGGCTAGGCCTAGTTCTCTCAAAACAAAGCATAAAATGCGGTTCTTCATTGCATACAGAACACCAGTTGCCAAGATTGTTCCAGCGCAGTCCAAAATTTTCTGTTGTTGAAAACAATCATAGGCCTCAGACAGCAAAGCAAGCACTGGCTTCATAAATCTACAGAATTTAACAAAGGTTGGAAGTTTCACCCTCATAAAATGTTTGAATTCTAATGTAGGTTGTATTTTGGCACTGAGGGATAATGTGACCAAGTAGGCAGAACAACATCCAACCAAAGGAATAGTTGACTAGACTTGGGCCATTCATATTTGTATCTTTGGGGTATGAATACAAATATTGGCACCTCCCTGAACCAGACTGGCCACTTACTGGTCACCACCCAGCATATATGACTGTTGTCATCATCACTATGTCAATTGTGGCAACAGCCTATTTGGCTCTTCCCCATTGACCTGGTAGCTTGGTAGTTTTGGAATATATCTAGGCCACAACTTTATTGATTACAACAAGCAGTACTCTGGCTAAGCAATTGGATCAGATCCAGCACATCAAAGGAGCCCACCTGCCCTTTGATGCTGCATTATGCTTTTTTGTTATCTCATGTAATCCCACTGCTAGTTAGTGTCCACCCCATCAATATCTAGTGTCCCCATTCCATTGTATGTTCCCGAGGAGCATCAGCCCCATTGGTGGCTGTGCCATAACACATTGTTGGGGGGGTCCCCCGTTGCCCCCTCATAATTGACCCATGTCCACATCCGTTGGGCTTTTCTTCAGGTGTTCTTTCGTACCCTTAGGCTCTCGCCTGGTACTTTAAATGCCTGGATCCATCCCAAAGCCGGTAGAACTGCCACCCCTTCCAAGTTGTGACATGCATAAATATGTTAACATAAATACCTAATAATCTTCACTAACTACTTTAATGAAAAGAAAAGAGGGGAAGGTGGGCTGGGATGCTCCTTCTTCTGCTGGACAAGGAGGGGTTTGTTTCTTTGTCCCCCTATACTTTTTTGGGTCCGGCTGCTTGTGCGCGCAGCACAATTTCCCAGGGGCTGGACACCCCCACCCAGCATCCATTTCTGGGTCTGGTCCTCCAGCTTTCCCCTCCATGTGGGGTCGCGATAGCTCTTTGTTTTCAGCAGGCACTGCCCCGGCAACAATCTCTGGACTCAGTAAGTTGGGTCTTTTCCTTTCTCAGCTGAAAGTGATTATAGACACCTAAAATGATTTTTCTTTTCTTTTTCATTCTTTATACAGTATTTTCCTGTAAGGCTGACAGAAGTCTGGCTGAGAGAATTCCTAAAGACATCTGGGGTTGTAGTTCATGAATTCTGATAAATCCATATCTCCTCTTCTCCTAAGGATCACACAACGTGTAGAGAAGTGGAGAGAGATGGAGTAGAATGCTGCATTCCAGCTTGGCCCCTGTTGTCTCCATTAGAGATGAGCATGAATCGAAAAAATGATGTTTCGGTTTTTTGTTTTTCATTGTGGGTCCATTTCAGTTCATTTTCATTTTTTGTGAATTTTTTTGAAAAAAAATCATTTTGTTTTTTCATTTTTCGTTTTTCATTTTTACCCGCTTTTTGCACGACTTAAAGTATTTCCACGTGTGGATGTCCCTCAACGCCCCAGACCAGAGGGAAAACACTAAAAAAATGATGCTGTCAGAGAAACAGTATAGACTAGTTATGCAGGGAGGCTGAAAAGGCAGAGGCGGGCATTGCTCAGAGCATAAGGCAGCCACAGAGTGACTGCACTGCGGAGCAGGGGAGGGTACTCACTGAGATGTATGCACGCACACCGGGAGGCTGCAAGAGAAATCTCTTCTTTCTCTCCCCTAAGAGCCAGGCTGCAGCCAGCAGGAACACAGAGACACACACCTGCCTGGCTGACCTAAAGTAATGAGTCACAGAGACAACAATCCCACCCTAACTCCCACCGCAGACTGCAAGGAGGACAGGGGCTGCCAAAGATTTTTATGCCCTCTGTGGCTGCCACACCTACCCAGTCTGCAACCTGGGCATGCTGTTGGTTGAAATTGTCCAAGAATTTACATGATCCCATCACATGGCTTGCATCCATCTTGTGGCTGGAATCCATTTTGTGTCATCCTTAAAGGGAAAAGAAAAAATACATCGCGATGGGAGAAAGACAAAAACAAATGTTTTAAGGACTGCAACCCCCTGGTAGGTAATACTTTCAAATAATTATCACTGCATTTTTACGGATGTCCATTGCATTTTAATACCCAAGATATCAAGATTAGGCATCTGGGAGACATTTTGGGTCAATGTCCCCTAATTCCCTTAAAGTTACAGCGATCTGAGAAAAGACATAAATGCACATTTTAATGACCTCAACCCCCCTGGTAGGTATTATCAGGCAGAATAAATAATTATCGCTGGGTTTTTACAGATATTCAGGACGTTTTTTAACATTTAAAAACAACTCATTTCATTGCGTGTTGCCATTAACGAAAACAAAATGTAACAAACCTAATTTTCATGGTTCTGTTCTGTTCGTTCCAATTTCATCACATTTTTTGTTATTCATTTCGTTAAGTAACAAAACGAATAATGAATAACATAATGAATTTTTTTTTTCATTTCGTGCCCATCTCTCGTCTCTATGCTTGCTGATCCCAATGTAACATGGAAGCATTCAAAATTAGAGAAGAGATGGGCATATCAGTATATCCTCTATTCACACACATAGACAGATTCAAAAAGTGGAGCCAGCAGATACACTTTGATTCTCTACCTTCTCTGTATGTATTAGGTATGGGCCCTTCATTTCAGAATGGGTCTGGTTCCAAAACGAATCACGGCAGCACAACTGTTGTTCAGAACTTGGACCCACCTTCCGAAAAGAAATCACCCAATGACTTACCTCGTGCGGGACTAAACTCCAACCAGGAAGTAACCTCCGATGAGCCATTGTTCCTTCTCCCCGGCAGTAGCCAATCAGACAGGGAGGTAGGATGATGCATGTCCCTGCACAGTTCCTGAAAGGCCCGTGCCTAGTATGTACAGTATCTTGTTGGAGGGAATGGGGAATTACATATGAACACATGGTCACCCTGTGAAAGGGAAAGCAAATGACATGGTGGTATGTTTAGCTACAAAACCATTGTGCCCTTTCATCTTAAAAAAGCAAAGAATTTCTTACCTTTGCAGTCTGTGAATCTTTTAATCACAGCCCCATAGCTATCCAAATCATGAGATATACCCATGTTCAAGATGTGATGTCATAATGGCTGCTATTTCATAAGCACCCAGATTGCTTCCTTCTGTTGTTACCCAATAATATTCAACACAACTCTGTAAGATACTCCATTATTATGATTCTCACTTTATAAATTGAAGGCAACGAGAATTGCTTGCCTAAGGTCATTCAGTGTGATGACAGCTGGTATTTCTGCCCAGGACATCTGAGTTTGCTGCTTATTCCCTATGGTTTCAACAGTAGTGCCTCACTCTAATAACCAAACTATGCTTTCATTTCAAAAGGTGGCAACATTGGCTGTTCCTTTTTCAGAATGAATCATTTGGTGTACATGGCAGATGAGAGACCTGTGCCCTATAAGTTAGTCTTATGTCCTTAAGTGCAGTGGAAGATGTTGTCCTATTGCTAATGTTGAAGAAAATTCAACCACCCCTTTAGTTAACTTATATATGTGAAACAAGAGAGGCACCATTTTGTTTCCTTGCTAAATTGTCACATTGTAGGGACCATATTCAGTGCCTGCATCCATTTTTGTCTGAGCTGTTTACTGTTTCCCAATGGTGCAGCTATGTTGGTGGTGGAGTCATGGACGATATCCTGTCTCCTGAAATGAGAACAAGCAACTAGGGTGGTTGGGTTTGATGGATGCAATCTCCTTGAATGTAGTCTAGAGGGGAAAGAAAGATAGTAAAATGGAAAGGAAGAAGAAACTCTATCTGTCTTGGTTCCCACTGCTTTGGACAACCTGAAACACATTTCCACTTTATTTTTGATAAGAGCAATATTTTAGTGCTGCACCATGACTCTGTATTAATTTTCCCAAGAGTGTTTGTATTGAAGTAGATTACTTGGGGTTGGGGTGGTTACTTTAAAAAGTCAATTGACTGCATATCGAAAAGATTCCACTCGGATGCCTTTGCCATAAAACTGCTATGACTTCTTGAAAGATAGTCCTGTTTAACATCATGTTTATGCATTCATGGTTTATTAATGACATGGAATCACTAAGAGCAAAGATATCCAAAAAGGAAATCAAAACGGAGTAGATAACATATATTTACAAAATACATCGTTCCCTGTAATAACCTTAAACAACCTTTGGGTTTTATATAGCCTTATTACTGCACAGGCCTTCTGCTGTCTTTTTACGGGTAGGATTAAAGATTACATTGTTCTCTAGAAATAGATGGTCAACAGTTAGTATATACATCATAGCCCATTGTATTCAGCACTGCCATAGGTCATCCGTGTGAGGAGACAGTGAAATTCATCACCCTTGTTCTGCTTGAAGAATCTGGTAAGAAGAAACAAAACTGTTTGCTGCACAGTTCACTGGCCTGAAAGGCTCAGCGTATTCCAGCTTTCTTCAATAGATGTCCTACCATTTTCTGAAGTAGTAGTAATTAATCTATAGTTTAAAGCAAAGGTTACTAAAGGACCAGGGAGAATGGAAAAGAATTTTCAAAGAGACAGCCTGTATTTTGAATTCAGAAGCGATTTACATGGAATTGGAGGAAGTCAAAATTTGCCTCAGGGCTACAGTTCCTTCAAAGAACTTTCTGAATTTACATACTCCATTAGAATGTGTATGCAGATACTCAGATCATAGTATCCTGAGGGACTTACTCCTTCTTAATTTCCACACAAACTGATTTGAACTGGGCATCCTGGACTCAATGAAGAATGCACCACACCCTCATTATTCATTACTTTTCATGTCCTGGATGTAACACACCACTTAGGGAATTATGTATACATATATGTATTTAAATCAGGATGGTGGGGTGGGAGGGAGCAAAGAGTATCCCTCTAGAGGTGATTAGATTGTAACATTCAGCAGCACTTTTTATTGGTTGTGTGGCCATGACTGACAGCACTTGCAGTTCAACAATCTCTGAAAAGCGGCATTTGCTCAACCAGATCTAAAGGTAGATTTTATGCAGACAATCCAGACATTACAAATACTTGAGTGAAACTATAATTTATACTGTCTGTGAACATTCTCAGTCTCCCAGGTGACGTTATCTGGAAGTTGAGTCATGACAACTACACTTCTTTTCTTGTGAGATTGAAATGTTTTGATCTCACAAGAAAATGTAATGTATCCCCCACCTGGATTTTGGAAAAGGTACAGTTTTAAACAGTCCAGGTACTCCAGGCAGCCTCCAGCTGCAAGTAAGGGCATCACAGTCCATTCCACCACACAGGGTACCAAGTCCAAAAGTTACTCACTAAACAGAGGTTGGAACTCAGGATCAGGAGCTAAGCAGACATGATCAAGTGGTGAGGCAAGGCACAAGGCTGTTATCACAGTACTGGATGAAAGGCTTAGGGCCTTTTCACACGACCCCTAAGATCCGCTGGCCCCTTAAATTCGGACCAAAGATCTTAGGGGTTCATTGCTCTTCCTTCCTCCCCACCAGAGAAAGAGAGGAAAAAATGCAGCTCACCTGGAGGAGCTTCCTGGAGCTCTGTTTCTCTTCCGTTTCTCTTCTGCTTGCTTTTTTTCCTCCCACCTCTTCTCTTAAAGGGGCGGGAGGCAAAAAAAAAAAACACAAGCAGAAGCCAGGAGAGCCCCGCACTGACCAGATTAAATCCAGACCTGGGGATTTTCACCCACCTCAAGCAGGTACAAGAAAGTGCAGCTGGGTCACGCTTAGGTGGGCGGGGTTGCACTTAATTTCCTGCAAACTCCGGAGCTGGTGGGAAAACACTTGTAAGGTCCAGAGTTTGCAGCCATTTGCTGCGGAGTTTAGGGGTCGTGTATAAAGGCCCTTAATTGCTGAGGCAAGTTCTGGGAGGGAGATCCAATCCCTAGATAGGCCTTCCATTAGATTTCCCAGGTGGAACTCATGAGTGAAGCAGCAGCTGCTACACAGGCAGGGCCTGAGTCTGCAAGTACCAGGGCCTTCCTGGCTGTGATCCTGCAGCTGCTGTGGCCCAGATCATGACAAGATCTATTTCAGTCTGGTGTTCTCAAAATAATTTGTTACAAGTAGTGTCAACTCAATCTGCTATCTAACTGACTGCTACAGTAAACTTTTCACCATAGAACTATCTCTACATAACATTCTTCATATAACAACTCTCACATCACGTTCCTAGCTCAGACTTCCATAACTTCCACTCGCTTCTTCTGGCTCCTAGCTCAGATTTCCATCCACTTCTTCTGGCATCTCACATATAGATCATCTTCTGTTGTTCTCTGATTGGTTCTCTTCTTGGTTCTCCCACAGAGAACCAGTCATGACACAGTGCAGAGTTAGTGGGTAGACTTTCCTGTCCTGGTGTCTGTCACATTAACCCCTCCTTAACCAGCCCCGCTCAATCTTCCCCTCCACAGGCCCCATCCCTGCACCCTCCAACCCTCACCCCTTGCCCCTCTCCATGTCATCTTTTCCCCCTCCCTTTCCAATCTTCCCACCACCCACCCAGTTGCAGCCTCTCACTCATTCTCCCAGGGCAGTGCTAGCATCACTGACAGCTGTGTTAGGGTGCTATCTCAAGAGCAGTTTGATCCAGTTTTTACTTACAAATAATCCGGCTCAAAAATATGTGCCCCCATGGCGATCAAGGTTTTTTTTTTAATGCCCCCTTCAGCGGGTTGAACTGAGCTTTCCATGACCTAGGGGTGATGTTGGGTATTTTTTAACCCGGTTATACATGCGAGTTTTCCAACCTTGCATAAGTATGTGGGAATAGTGATTATCCAGGCCCCCCCTCTTTTGCCCTATTAGCTGATGGTAACTTCTTTTTTAATTTAAAAATACTAATTTGGCTTTTCATTTCATTTTTTTTAAACTTTTGTTTGACAGCCCCAAACCAGCACTACAGCTGATGGGAGCATAGGGCTCAGCACCACCACCCAAAAATAAAAATCACTCTTTTTCCTGCACCTATGGGGTGGGGAGAAAGGAGCATTTTTTAATTTACTAATTTTATTTTATTTTATTTTATTTTTTTGCTGAGCCCCAAGGGCCCATCAGCTGTAATGCGGGCTTGGGGCTGGCAAAAAAGAAAGTTTAAAAATAGCTCCTTCCCCCCACCCCATCTGGGTGGGGGGAGGAGTAATTTTTATTTTATTTTATTTTATTGCTGCCCCAAGCCCATTCTACAGCTGATCGGTTAATAATATTTTTAAAAAATTTAAAAAGCAACACAGCTTGGGAAATATACTTAAAAATGTGGTTTTAGGACATGGGAACATTAAGATTTGTTTACTAATACCATGCTCACGAGGATGCTGTAACCGAATCTTCAATCACGTGAGGACTTTAGAGTAAAAAACAATATATCTTTCACCCTTGTGATAGCACCCTTACTCTGCCTAATGCTAGGGGGGCCCTGGTTCTTATCTAATTTTGAAATTTTGATGCATGATTGCAAGCAGATCTGGGAGGAGATCAGAGATAATTCCTAGTATGGTTTGGGATAGTCAGCTGCCTAGATGCCCTAAGCACATCCGATCTTGCCTGATTTCAGAAGCTAAGCAGGGTCGGGCCTGATTAGTACTTGGATGGGCGACCACCAGGGAATACCAGGTGCTGTAGGCGCCTGGAGTAGGAACTGGCAAGCCACTCCAGTATTCCTGCCAAGAAAACTCTATGGCCATGGAGTCATGAAGAGTCGGTCACGACTGTAATGACACAACAACAACAACAACAACAATGGTTTGGGAGGAAGTGGGTGTAAGAGGCAAACAAATGCAGACACATGGAAGCAGTTTGGAACTGGGCCAGCTGAGAAGGTGAACTGCCAGTCTTGTTTGTTTGATTTTCTTCTTTGCTGCTATCACACCATATTTATTTCAAACAGGTCTGATTTACTAAATTCCCTGCTGTGTTTAAAACTGATCATTTTATTCTCCTCAAGCAAGTGTCACATTCAAGCACAATGCTTTTGATCGATAGAGGTTTCTCTGACAGTGTACTACTGTAGAATGTGGGGTTTTATTTTACTTTCTGCTACTAAAGAAGAAATAAGATGCATACGTCATATGTAAGCAGAAGGCTGCTTTTGATGTTTGCATCCAGACAGCACCTTGGTGCTAAATGAAACACTTTGGAAACCTAACTGTCTGCCACTTGCTTAAGTACATTCTTAAGAAATGCCCTGTTCTAGAATGCAAGCCTGAGGCAATTCACACAATTTGCATGCAAACCTGAATCTTGTGCCAGTCTAAATATGAAACCACTGCCAACAGTATTTATTGTGGTTTAGCTTCTGACAGCTTTAGCACAGCCAAACAGGCAAAATTAGTATTGCATCCACAAAGCCAATAGACCATGTGGAGAGATATAATGCATACTGATCCATTGTGTCCCAAGTTGTTTGTCTGTTTTTCCTTTCTAAAAAAAGGATGCGGAGACTTCCTGTGCTACAAAATGCAGCAGATGAAGTCATGGCTGGAACATATTGCTTGGAATATATTGTTCTGAATGAGATTGTGTGCCATATAAATTCCATGTATAGCTCAGAATGCTGATTATGCCCTAAGCCACCTTTCCCATTTTGGTGCCCCCAATAGAGGAAGGCTGTCCTAAAGAGATTTCAAATGTTTGGAAACTTTTTTTCTTTTGCATGATCATTCCTGCCCACTTCAATAATCACTAGAGGCCTTCTGCATGTTGTCCTACGAGTTCTGGTTTACTGAGACCTAGGATAGGCCATTTTCAGGATACAGTGGCTTTTCAGTCTGAAGCCATGTTCAGTTAATGTTCAATATGTATAGTAAATATGTAAAGAGGTGGGACATACCAGCCTTACTTCTGTTGAAGGGGAACAGCTTTGCAGTGGAAAGCTGCCAGTACCCAATGGAGGTTCTTCACTTGAGTTAGTAAATCAAGCTTCCAAACCATATGGAGAAACTGAATAGAATAGAATAGAATAGAATAGAATAGAATAGAGTTTTATTGTCATTATGCATACACAAGATATGCACAACGAAATTAGAGTGCTGTTCCACTACACACTCTAAACGTACAAAACACATAAAACACATAAAACACATAAAACACCATACAAAATATTAAAAACTCTTAAAATTGCTTACAAAATTTAAAACACTACTTAAAAACTGATTAAGATGGTACTAAAATTGTTGCATTTAACTTGGATACCGCTCTGTGATAAAAACTGTTCTTTAGTCTATTTGTCCTTGACCTAAGAGTCCTGTATCTCCTGCCAGACGGCAACAGTTCAAAAAATTGGTGGCCAGGAGGTGAAGGGTCTCTCAAAATTCTAGATGTCTTCCTTGAGCATCTAGAGTTGTATAATTCTTCCAAAGGATGAAGAGGACAGCCCACTATCCTCTCAGCAGTGTTTATGACCCTCTGGAGTGCCCTTCTATCTGCCACTGTGCAACTGGCGAACCAGACACAGAGGCAGTAAGTGATAGTGCTTTCTATAAAGCCCCTGTAGAAGGTTACCAACAGTTTCTTAGATAGTTGTTCCCTCCTGAGAAGTCTCAGAAGATATAATCTCTGTTGGGCCTTCTTAACCAGTGCTTCAGTGTTGGCACCCCAGGTCAAATCCTCCTGTAGAATAACTCGTAAGAACCTACTGTCCGTTTTAATAGTACATGATCTATAAATTTCCCCCAAACATCATAGAAAGTATCTTTTTTATTTCACCTCTCAAAACTTTTATATTACAAGATAGTTTATCATTTAGTGCTATGTCCCACACTTCCTTATACCATTCAGCAATTTTAAGGTCTGATTTCAGTTTCCAGTTCCTAGCAATAATCAGTCTAGCTCCTGTCATAAGATTTGCTATTAATTCTTTAGTTTTCACATCATGTTCATTGATAGATGGTAATGATAACAAAGCAATTTCCGGTACACATTTAATATCAGTTTGTAGTATTTCTCTTATCTCCTCAATAATCTCTTGCCAAAACTTTTGAACTATTTCACATTCCATAAATGAAAATAGGTACCTATCTTTTTTTCGCATTTCCAGCAGAGCTTAGAATATTTTGGATTCATTCTATTCATTCTGACTGGAGTCATATACCATCTTAAAACTAGTTTGAAGTAGTTTTCTTTTATTCTGACTGATAATGACCGTAAAATCCTCAAATTCCAAATTCTTTTCCATTCATCATTATTTATTTATTTCTCTATGTCTTGTTTCCATAGCTCTCTTATTGTGTCCTGTTCCCTATTCTCAAATGAATCTTGAATTATTTTATATAATTTACCAACTGTTCCTTTCCCTGTATTTCCTTTCTCTGATTCATATGTTGTCAGAAATTGCTCAAATTTTGTATATCCTCTAAGTTGTGTATTTCTCCTAAACCATTCTTTCGTCCAGCTTTCTAACTGGGCGTAATTCAACCACGACAATTCCTGAGTTTGCAGAATACGTTTAATTTCTTGTTTTGATGTCATCTTTTTAATCCAATCTTTTAGTCTTGCCACTTTCCTTAATTTAAATAAGTCTCCCAATTTCTTCATGTTCCTGGGGAAATTTATCTGATCGATCACCGCACCAAGCGGGGAACCTTCCTGTATCAATTTCTTTCCATACTTTTTCCAAGTGAGCAATAGGGAACTTAGAAGAGGATTTTTAATTGGGTAACTTTTCCTTTTTTGGGGGAAACTAAACACATATTTATTTATGTCTTCATTTAGTTCCTCTGATTGAAGTTCCCACCATATTAGTTTTTTAGGTTTAAATAGTATTTCCCCCAGGGAGCTAAGCTGATTAGCTATGTAATACATTCTAAGATTAGGTATGCCTATACCTCCCTCTTTTGAGATCTGTACCATGCTTTTATTTATTCTTGCTTTTTTTCCACCATTGCAGAATTTATTTAAAAGATCTTGATAAACTTTAATTTCAATTTCTGTGTATTGAATAGGTAACATTCTAAAAAGAAAATTTATTTTAGGAAGTATTTTCATTTTTACCATTGCTATTCTACCAAACCATGATAAATTTAATTTGGAGTAATTTTGTAATTTATTTCTAATCTCTTCCTTTATTTTTGTGTAATTTCGTTCTTTCGTTTTACTAATGTCTTTATCTAAAAGTATCCCTAGGTATTTTATATATTTGCAAACTTTCAGTTCGTGATTAGAGATCTCTTCCATGTCTCGATTATCCTGATTGAAAAGCATGATTTCTGATTTCTGCCAGTTGACACATAATCCGATTGTTTCACCAAATTCCTTTAGGTGTGCTTTTATTCTTAATATATTTTCTACCGGATTTTTTATTGTTAACAAAGCGTTGTCCGCAAATAAACTGATTTTTATCTTGCCTTCCTTACCCATACCTTTAATAAGTTGGTCCTCCCTTATTGCATTAGCTAGTAGCTCTATCACTATGCAAAACAGAACTGGCGATAAAGGACATCCCTGTCTTGTTCCTTGGCCTAGGGTAATTTTTTCTGTCATCCCATCATTAACAATGATTGATGAGGTGCTATGAGAATAGAGTTGGTTTATTACACTTAGAAATTTTTCGCCAAATCCCCATTTCACTAATAAAAGTTTTAACGCAGGCCATTGGACACAATCAAAGGCTTTAAATAAATCTAGAGACAAAATGCATGCTTTGTCCTGTGATCTTCCCATCTCATAAAGAACATTCAAAACTCTTCTTACAGTGTCTGACATTTGTTTACCTTTGATAAAGCCCGTTTGGTCTTCTTTAATATATTTATCTATAAATGTGTACATTCTTTTGGCTAGAATTGCTATAAAAATCTTGGCATCTTGATTTATAAGTGATATTGGTCTGTAAGATCCAACATCTATTGGATCTTTATTAGGCTTGAGAATTAAAATAGTTAAGGTATGTTTCAGGAGGAAGGAACTTGCTCGCCCTCCAATATCTCATTATAAAGCTTCTTTAACTTAGGAATTAACATTAATTTGAATACCTTGTAAAATTCTGGTCCCAATCCGTCATCTCCTGGAGTTTTGGCATTCTTTAGCTTATTTATAACATCCTCTATCTCCTCCTCTTTAATAGCTTTTTCCATTTCAAGCCTGTCTTCTTCCGCTAGTCTTACTTTTAGGTTTTTGTCAATATATTGTTCCATAACTTCCTTACTACTTCTATTGGCTGTATATAAGTTTTGATAAAATTCTTGAATAGCTTTTAATTTTTCTTTCATTTGAGTAGATATATTGCCGCTTAAATCCTTTATCCTTCCTATCATGCTTTTTTCTTTCCTTTTCTGTGCTAATTTTGCTAGCATCTTGGAGTTTTTATTACTGTATTCGAAAAAGTTTCTTTTCAAATATAGTAGATTTCTTTGGGTTTGTTGTAGATCTATATCTTCTAATTCCCTTTTCCTGGCCTCTACCTGAATTAAAATTTTTTTGTCTTTGGTTAAAGGGAAAGGGATACAACCAACTTATAACCCAACACAGTTCTGGCGTAAAGGACCTTAAGAAGCCTATTGGAAGAAAAAGGAAAAAAAAGATGAAGAAGAAAGAGAAGATGCAAGAATAGTGGATGGTTTCTTGGGGGTGGGGGCACTTTGTACTGTTTATGATTATCTATTACTGTTTTTTTATATATATAATTGTTTATCATTATTATTTTGTCTTTTTTTATGTTCAATAAAAAAATAAATAAATAATAAAAAAAGAACCTACTGTCCGTCACCCGCTGTACACAAACTCTATCAATAATAGGGACTGAGTGTCTGATTTCCTTTTTTGATAGTCCACTATAAGTTCTTTGGTCTTGTTGATATTTATTATCAGATTGTGGGTTCTGCACCACCATAGCAGCCGATGCACCTCCTCTCGGTAGGCTGACTCGCCTCCCCCAGAGATGAGTCCCACTACTGTTGTGTCATCGGCAAACTTGATGATTTTATTTTCAGGATGAGTACAAGTGCAGAAGGGGACACAGGGCAAAATCCTGTTCAGACATAATGTTCTGCTGGGTAAATGTACTGAACTACTACATGATTTGCTTTACATCTTTGCATCTGGGGAAGTGATGGGACTAGGGACAGAGAGGCAAGAGTAGCTCATGCACCCTTCTCCTCCAGCCCAGGTCTGGCACATTAACCCTGCTCACTGAGCTGCTCTTAGCTTCCTCTTTCTCATGTTTTGGCATGTTTCTAAAACCTTCTTGTTTCACCATGTCTTCAACTAAAAAAGAGAGAGAAAGTGTTTAAAATATAGTGGGAACCTCTTATTTATAGGATGAGTACCCACCGATTCACTCATTCATGGTCTGAAAAATGGGGGAAAATACAGGAAAAAAATTCAAATGTATTACCAGAATTGGCCACTAGAGGGAGACAGAGAGCATGCTATCAACACTTGATGGTAATGAACACATACCATGGTCTCTGGTTCCCACTATTGACTAGTTCTGGTAATGCATGTGTAGATATTTTTTCTGTTCCCCTGCCCCCTTTTGGTTTGGGGGGTTAGAAGAACCAACGCCTGGTGTATTTGAAGCTCTTTCTGTAAGTTGCTGAATTCAGGACAGGGTATCTGATCAATGTCGCACCCCATAGCAAATGTTGCTAGGCAATTCCTAGCAGCTGGAACTAATATTGTGAATGGTCAGAAATAGTAGGATATGCATTCAAAAAAATCTTCACAGGCGTACAGGTTCCCCACTCTGCTCTACTGCAAAATATGCAGTATCTAATGCTATTTAAAGCAAGCTAGCAGAGAGGTGGAGAGATAGATTTGCATGAACACTATTGCTACAGATGAAAACTCAGTATTCAGAAGACATCTGTGTCTGATTATCAAATGCTGTGGATACTCTCAACCAATGTGGATATTCAACATGTTATGTCTGCGAGCATCCAGCGGCATTTTGTTAGCCAGCGATGGAAGCAGAATACTGTCAATATTGGTCAATTTCTGTCAGTTTTGATATACTGCTCAGTCAATAATAAAGCATTCCAATGAGAGTTGAATTCAGACTGCAGACTGTCTTGTGTTAGCAGAGGATTATGACAAATCCTAAATTGAGTGAGAAGGGAATATTGGCTGCTTCTGTAGAACTGTTAAAGATTGTTATCCCAGTGTCTTCTTGTTTAGATTTGTTTGTTGTAATTTGTGAAAGATCAAATGGAAATTAGTTTTGGAATATAGATGGCTAGCTCCAGTGTTAGCAATACTCAAAGAAATATCACAGAACTCAATGGAATTTAAATAAGTGTACATTTGGTTCTATCTGTACAGCCTTATTTTAAAAATACTGTCTTATATTACTGAGAAATTCTCAGTCAAATATGCTATCTCCTAAAGCAGAACATCCTTTAAAAAAATTATTTGAAACTTTCCCCTGTGTTCATGTGCCTATGAAGATAAAAGCAAGAAAAAGAAATTAAGTCTAAGTTAATCAAAAAGTTTGTGAAATGATTGGAAGATTTTACAAATGCCCCAAAAGTGATGTGATTAATTAGACATTTGGTATAGCTTTAGCACAATTTATTTCCTCTTCCCTCTCTTGCCCATCCCTTCCACCAACATGGAAACCAGGAAAGGACATTCAGAAGGGGTTGTGGTTATCTCTGGTGTAAAAATTACAAAGTTAATTATACCCATCATTAGTTTGGCCCAAGGACAACTTTGTCTCTGTTGGGAAAGATGTCAAAAAGCAATTAAAATAAACCTGATAGGAAACATTATTGCATTTATATACTTTGGTCTCCAAGGCAAAATTTGGACATCATGTAACCATCTCTAACTTGACTTTCAGAGGTGCAGAAAGCATAAAGTTCATGTCAGTCCCAAAGTGTGTGTGTGTGTGTGTGTGTGTGTGTGTGTGTGTGTGTGTGTGTGTGTGTGTGTGTGTGTGTGTGTGTGTGTGTGTGTGTGTGTGTGAACCCTCTATAAACCTGCCTGCTCAATAAGATCCTCTGTGCCACATCATTGAGAACAGTTTATTATGCGGAGTCTTCTGGGGAGGGCCTTTTCTGTGGTAGCACCCCAACTATGTAATGCCCTCACCTTGGAAGCTCCTTTGGTGCTTACATTGGCATCATTTTGGTCCTACATCAACACAAACTTATTGATTAGTCTTTTATTAAGTTCCTGCCAGAGCCAGACTCAGACACTGGGGGGTTAAGGTCAGGGGAACCCGCAGAGGCTTCTGAGGATCCTCCAGCAGCTGACTCCAATATTGATTTATATGTCTCAGGAGAGTCCTCTCATGCCCGGAGAGCTGTCAGCCACAGAAAGCAAAGGCTCACAGTTAAGCAAAGGAGAAATAAACTATTGGAGACTCAGAGGCATTTACATTCACATAACCCATAGTTTTAGCAGAATGATGGTTTATGAGGATGGGTGGTGCCCTCTTGGGACCATAAATCAAGCATTCAGGGGCCAGGCTACCTTTGTGGGAGCAACAAGTCGCTAAAGCTTGCCCTCACCCATATGCCTTGTTCCTGGATTCCACAACCTCTGTCTCATGCTCAGCTCGACCTTGGACCTTGTCTCTTGACTCTGAATTCTCCTGTTCCTTGGATTTGGTGTAAGCATCTGTTACATACCGGTTTTCGACCTTGGATTTTGTATCTTGGATTTTGCTCAGCTATCGGACTTGGCAGTGTGTTTTTGCTACCTGCATTTAGACTCTGTTAACCCTGAACCTGCTGTGCTGTGCTTTATCCTGAGTTCTCAGTAAAAGCTTGGACTTCATCTGTGTGTGAGTGTGTGAGGCCTGAAATCTTTGGAAGTTGAACATTCTGGTCTATGAAGGCTTTAAAGCCATGTTTTAAATATTCGAACCTTCTTTTGTTTGATTTTGAATTGTTTCAAGTAGAGATGGGCACGACTCAAAAAAATAATTTTTCGTTTTTCGTTTTTGATTTAGGGGGTCCATTTCGGTTCGTTTTCGTTTTTTGGGGGTTTTTTGCACATATTTTGTTTTTGTTTTTGTACGAAATGAAACGAAAAAACAAAAACAAAAACAAAATTTTTTCGTTTCGTTAGCATTCTTTTCAATGCAATGTGTCCACCGCAATGAAAATGAAAAACACGGCAAAATTTTTCATTTCGTTTCCGTTATTGTTTTGCTTCTGAAAATTTTTTCGTTTTTGTTTTTGTTGCGAAACGAAATGAAAAAATGAAAACAAAAACAAAAATTTTGATGAGTCGTGCCCATCTCTAGTTTCAAGTATTGTATGTTTTAAAATTGCTTTAAACAATTTTGTAACCTATCTTGAGTTCTTATGGTCTAGGATGGGTTGTAAATGTTCAAAGGAATTATAAAGAAATGATAAAGAAACTGCAGGCCTACAGCTGTTCTGATTCAATCCTACACACATGTATAGGAACGAGCCTCACTAAACTACCATATATACTTGAGTATAAGCTGACCCGAGTATAAGCCAAGGGCCTAATTTTACTTCCACCTCAAAACTAGGAAAGCTTACTGACTCAAATATAAGCCAAGGGCATTTTTTCCCATTATATTTAAGTATATACAGCCTGAGCTCTAAGGAGTTGGGGGTAGTAATTGGCAACATGTGCTGGGAGTGTGGAGGCAATTAGGGAGTTAATACCATAAACTCCTTGATTGCCTCCACAGTCCCTGTACAGTTGCCAATACTACCCCCAGCTGTAATTTCAGCTGGCTTTAATGACTTCCCTTTGTTGTTGTTTGTTGTTGTTGTTGTTGTTGTTAAATAAAGTAACAACAACAGCAGTTAAATAAAGTATTAGAGATGGGCACGAAACGAACAATTTTTTGTTTCCATTTTCATTTTTTGTTTCATTATGTAACAAAATGACAAACGAATTTTGTCTCTAAAATGAAATGAAATGAACAGAAACACCAGAATTTTTGTCGTGTGTTTCGTTTCCGTTACTGCAATATGAGTGAATTGCTTAAAATCCTTTAAAAATCACAAAAAATGAAATAAATGGTAACAAATGGTAATGAAACGAATGAAAATGAAAACAATTTTTTGCAAAAATTGCAAAAACCAGAAATGAACCGAAACGGACCCTCCAAATGATAAACGACAAACAAAATGCCATTTTTCTGATTCGTTCCCATCTCTATTTGGTATACATATTATACATTTTGTACCAATGTACTCGAACTGTGATGCGGCAGTTAGGGAAATATCTTTAAAAGAAGACAAAAACAGAGGTGTCCTCCCTTTTAATGCTACAACATACCACATACATCACAGAATTGGAGAGCTCTGTGGTTTAGGCACCTGACTTTGAAAGCAGAGGTTGGGAGTTTGATTCACTACCGTGCCTTTTTGAGAGAGGGTGAACTCAATGATCCACAGGATCTCTTCCAGGCCTAAGGTCATCTCAGATAGCACCACACAGAACTCCATTTTGGTGCGGATTAGCCATCTGCACAGAGTACACCATGGAATAATTAGGAACATGTTGAATTGTGCCCAAAACAAACAAACTAGAGAAGAAGAAGTCTTATACTAGAAAGAAATGGGAAGGCTCTAAAAGGGGACAGAATAAATCTATTTAAGTAAAAACATACATGGAACTTGTAATTGGTTTAAACCAAACACTGCCAAAAGCAATCTAAATAAACAAGCTGGCTAACTTACTGAACAGGATCAAAGTCTTGTTTTGTGTTCCATATGTAAAAAGTTCCACAAATGACAACCATTTCTACAATCTACAATTCTCCTTCTGCCGTGCTTCATTTGTAAAGGTTACAAGCATCTTCAAGGAGAACAAGGAGAACAAAGGATTCATAACTACATACATGCTCTGGTGGTCATTGATTCAGCAATAGATCCAAACAAAACATTTTATGCTGTGCAAAACTGTTTTCAGATAAGGTCAGAGTTTAGAATTAAGGCCCAAGATTCCAAGTGGACTCTGTGAGACAAATGCACACTCTGTGAGGAAGAAACATCTGCAGTGAATTCAATATAATTTTCAATGGCAGATTGTAAAGGAAGTGAAGGGTGAAGCATAAGCAAAATGTAGTCTTTTTAGAGTGGCATAGGAAGAAGAAAGTAATGTTGATATTTTTTTCTGCAGGATATTCAAAATTGTGGACTTCATGCGCACACACATACACATACTAAAAAGGATGTGTGTGAGGGGGGGGTCCCACTATAATGGAAGCTGTTTGCTGTGTCATTACCAGCTTATTCCTTTTATGGTAGCATACACGGAGGCGCTGCAGACTACAAAGGTCTAAGACTGGACAGCGGAAAGACCATGGTGGAGGACATCACCTTATTTTCCACCTCTAGTGGCACGGTGGTTTGAATTGACCTCGCCTATAACCATCATTTTATTCCCTGTTCTTTTCATCACAGTTTTCCTGTTTTGCTAGGAGCACTGGGCAAAGAGGTGGGTAGAGGCTTTCTAGGTTCCAAACATATGAGAAAATATCATGGAATCTGGGCTGCCTGCAATTCTTCTTGAAAGGCAGGAGCAAAAGCTGATGCAACATGGAAGTTTGGTACAGAACCCAAACACTTAGCACATGGCTGCCATAATTGAGGACTACTCTGTGGGGACCATCCATTTTGCTTCATCCAAGAAAAAAAAGTGACAGGACTTTTGCTTATTCTTTTTCTCAGGTGGGGGAATGGAAATATCATTCCAGACCTTTGACCTATGTATTATCAACAAGAAGACACTGTTGAATAATCACTCAAGGTATTCACTTTCAGCTTCACCAGTCCTTTTTTCATGTATGGCTTGACCTGGGCTAAATCCACCAGAAATATATCTTAGGGGAGTAAGTCTGAAAGCTACATAACTTCTTCCTCTACTTCCTGTGAATTGTGTGACTTGCTGAAATTTTTGCTCCTTCCAGATAATAGAGAAATATGTTAATGTTGGAGAAGAGTTTGCACAATAAATAGCCAAAGCTATAATCCAACCCCCCTCAGCTTTGCTTTTTTGCTTAATTGTCCTTCAGAAGCTGTTTATTGCCTCATCTAGTCTTTCACCATGAGCATTATCTTCTCAGTAAATCATCCAGTCTAATCATTAAAAAGCAGAATTGGATTTAGCAGTGCAACTAATGCATTCATCACCTTCACTTTTATGACATTTGTCTGGCTTTTGAATGGATGTTCCTAAAGATCAGCGCTATGTCTTCATCAGTTGTTTATCTGGAAGAAAATATTATGGGTTGCGTTCAAAACGATATGTGAAATAACGGGCTCATATCTCTGAGTGTTCATAAAGCATGAATAAATAGCATGTTGAAATGTATTAGGATACTCAAATGTGCACTTATATTAAACTCACAACAATTTTATAAATTATTATAATTATATTGACATACTACTCTCAGAACTGACATTTGAAATCTCTGCTCTTCCATTGATTAATGAGAAGCAAAGTGCAAACGAATGAACTAAAAGCACAATTACAATACAAAAGAGTATCTCTTTTTTACTCTCTAGTTCAGATACAGTTCATCTTTTTTTAACTGATAAAGATGATTTTCAAGTTGGCATTTTTGCAGCCTTGCATACTGCCTGCTGTTTGTTTGGGAGGGACTTCTATGGGCTTGTGTGACTGTCCATCTACCCAGCACTAACCAAGCATTTTCTAGTAATGGCAGAAAGATGTCTTAAATTCCCTGTCCTGCTGGGGCGAAGTGAACTCTCCTTGCATGACTGTAAACATTTTTTTTTTGTTGGACCGTGGAAAATCCCTTGAAGGCAATATTCTGACCATAGGAAAAGCAAACCAGAAACTGGATAAATAACTGAAAACTGGATTTTCAACATTATTTTACTTTTTTAAAACTTTTTTCTTTTCTTTTTATCGTTGGATGAATATAGCCATTGCCTGAAAATGGAAAAATGCCCATAATTACTTTTTAGGCAATATTCTGACCATAATCAGGAAAAAATTTCAAACCAGAAACTGGATAAATAAAATGCTCTGGTTGCAACATTATTTTACTTGATATTAAAAGTTTGTGATATTTCTGAAATTGGGCTCATTCTTCCTTTTTTTTCTACCATAATTACAACAAACTCAGAGATGAAGTTCGTTTTGTTTCTTATATGTCTGGAAGATTCTGGATGAATATAGCCATTGCCTGAAAATTATAAATAATGCCCATAATTACTTTTTAGCGGGGCTTACACCAAATTCTGTAAAATGTAGTACTCATTTGAAATTTAAGCCAGCTAATCAGTTGTATTATCTTGCATAAATTTCCATTCTGTCTTGCTGCCATCTGACTTTCCAGTCTCCTAAAAATTACCATGCTGTGTCCACAGAAAATGCTCTGGTTGCATTAAAGTTGTTGTTGTTATTGTTGACCCTTTAGAAGTGCAGTCTAAAAATTTGTGATATTTCTCCAAATCTGTGTGGTCCCCTGCTGATTCTTCCTTTTTTTTCTACCTAGTTCTGCATTGGTTACAGAAGGCCCAAGACTCAGAGATGAAGTTTGCATTTTGTTTCTAGAATGTATGTCTGTGAAGATTCTCAGTCATCCAGATGAGTTTATCTGGCAGTTCAGTCATGGCAACTGGACGTCTTTTCTTGAGAGACTGAAAGGTTTCACTGCTCATACAAACAGTTTCGTCAGTCTGAGGAAAGCTAGTTGCGAGTCCTCCATTTTATAGTTCACTTTGACTTCATGTCACCCTGGTCTGAAACAGGCTCATCAGATGAACAATGACCTGAATAGGCTTGTTAGGTGGACAATAGTCTAAATAGGCCTTTAGGTGAACAATGGCCTAAGGTTCTGAACCCCATGAAGTATGGGTTGCTAGCTATCGCCTTGGTGGTGAAGGCATGAAGTATTTTTGATTTGTCTAGGTATTGTTGAAATCACAGCCTGATAAGTGGTAGATAGACTGTGCCTGAGCCCCCCCCACCTCTGTTAAGAGAGGGGTTTTCAATACTCACATGAATGCTTCCCTGACCCCTCTCCAAACCACCTCTCTTCTCTGTGTAATATGTATACAACTTCATCTTTGAATGAGTGCCCTTTGTACTTCAAGTGGAGATGTACGTCTGATTCTGGTTCTGAGCTGTTGTTCCTCCTATGTTGGGCCATCCTTCTGTTTAATGGCTGTCTAGTTTCTCCAATGTAGAGGTCTGCACCACATTGGACTGCATATACTGTACTGTATAGTTCCTTTTGTTTTTTGGTGTCGGGTCCTTTGGGTGGACGAGTTTTGCCTTAGTGTGTTTGTGGGTTTGAAATAAACAGGGGTGTGGTGTTTGCCAAAAATTGTTTAAGCTTTTCAGACTCTCCAGCCATGTAGGGAATGACCAGGTTCTTCCGCCGGGTCTCAGTCTCAGGCTGATGCATTTTTCTTTTGGGTCAGGAAGGACCACTTTGGATATCCACAGGCCTTCAGTGCTCTCTTCAGGTGCCTGTCTTCCTTCTTCTTGGCTTCTGTGGAGGCGGGAAGGCTCTCTGCTCTGTGGTTTAAGGTCTGACAACTCTTAATTTGTTGTAATGGATGGTGGGAGTCATACAGTAAGTACTGATCTGTGTGGGTGGGTTTCCTGTAAACTTCTTCTCCCAGGCCACAGTCAGGTCTGATGATGACTGCACAATCCAGGAAAGCTAGCCTGTTATCGTGGCTCTCCTCCCTAGTGAACTTAATATTAGGGTCCACTGCATTGATGTGGTCTTTAAAGGCCTGTACATCCCGACTCTTGATTTTCACCCAGGTATCATCTACATACCTGAATCAGTGGGATGGTGTTGTCCGTGGGAAGGTGTTGAGTGCCTTCTTCTTCACTTCTTCCATGTATAGGTTGACAACAATTGGTGACACTGGGGAACCCATGGCAAAACCATGCTTCTGTCTGTAGAAGTCCCCTCTGTACATGAAATATGTGGTGTTCAGACACAGGTCCAGGAGCAGGCATATCTGGTCTGGATTGAGGCTGCTTCTGGAGGTGACGGTGCTGTCTTCTCTTAGTCTTCTCTTTATAGTTGTTAGGTCATCGATGGTGGGAATGCTGGTAAAGAGAGATGTAACATCAAAGGATACCATGGTTTCACCTGTATCCAGTTTCAGCTCCCTGACTTTAGAAACAAACTCCTCTGAATTGTGCACATGATCGTCCATGAGTCCAACCAGTGGGGCTAAGATAGTCACCAGGTATTTTGCATTGTGTAAGTCACTGAATTTATACTGCTGACAATAGGTCTGAGGGGGATTCCTTGCTTGTGGATCTTGGGAAGTCCACAAAAGCAGGGGACCGTTCCTCCAGGATATAACCAGTGGTAAGTCACCCTTTCAATTGTGTTATCCTTCTCCAAGAGTTTTAAGCATTCTGTTACTTTTTCTTGTAATTGCTGGTGGGGTCTCTTTTTAGTTTTTCACATGTGTGTTGTTCATCTAAAAGTGACCAGCACAGTAAAATGTAAATACACAGAATTCCCATACTGAACATTTGAAACAGATCTTTCTCCACAGCTCTCTGCTTCACAGACTATAATGTGGAATAATTTTAGTGGAACACAGAATTGCCTTCTTGAAAACAACAGGCAATTTGAGTCTGAATGGCATTCTTCTTAAGGGTTCTAATATGTCAGGGCATATGGGGAAAGAAAAAAGAAACTGACACAAATCTAGTATGAATGATGGGAATCTCTTTTTGGAAAGGTCATTAAGTCTTTAATGGGAAATATACAATGGCCTTGGTTTTAAGATATATCACACAGATCTCAGCTTGAAAAAATGCTGAAAATATTTGGTCTCCCCTACTTCTTGAAATATTCATGGAACATTTAAGGAAGAAAAGTCTTTTTGAGGAAAAGACTCATTTGAATCTCTCTAGTAATCTTTATGTGTCTTTGGCTTTAAACGGATGTCATGAGGAGAACCTTGGCCAGCTATCTGAAGCCATTAAGTACCTACCAAGTGGTATCTACCATGACCTTTAATGCTGGCTACAAATTGGGCTCTCTTTTTTTGGAGCAGTGTCTGTGATGGATCATCTTTGGGCTTTGTATCCATTTCTACAATTGTCAGGAACCTGCTTTCTTTGCTATTAAATATAATGGGAGCCAGACTGAGCTTTTGAGCCTTCTAAGTTCAATAAGTACGCATGACTGAATGTCCCATTTTATTACTATGCAATATTTTCTGCCTAGTGGCATTTAAATTGAAGCCAGACTATTAAAGTTTCCAGATTTAATCTTCTTGTCAGTGTGCTTTATGTTAGGTTAGTTTGCCTTGCAAGATTTGATAAAGATTAGGAATATCTTTCATTAGCTGTTCTCTACTGTTAACTCCCATTTTATTAACATTGCATAATACAATGGTTATAAAAAGAAGCCCAACAAAAGTGACATGAATTGCACATGGAAACCTAGACATGTGATAAAGGTAATTTCAAGGCACAATGAGAACTAGGGGTACTCAGTTCTAGTAAGTCTTATAACTAACTACCATGAATTGCACTTTAAGTTAGGTTGAGTGTCAGTCTCCTGTAGACACAGTTTGTACATTTGGATGGACTTCTAACAGGAGATACTACCATTAAAAAAATTATAGTGATGAATGAACAACTCAGTTGAGAGAAGTTACAGATACTCTGTAAAGTTATTTATTTATTTGGCTCCCATCCCCCCCAAAAAAATCCTAAGTATATTATAATTTACAAAACAGCTTGCAATAAAATAATTAACAGCAATATATACATTTTAAGAACAGTATGGCACAAATACTAAACATAATTACTGTAAATTGGTTGTATTGGTTGTCATACAAAACATGTTCCAGTACACTTTTGCATTCTGGGTACACTTTTTTTGCAAAGCGTAATGATTTTTTTTTTATCCGAAGCACCTCATAGGAAATTTTCATTAACTGAAATATCCCTATTCCTGGAAATTTCATTTCATTATCCATTTTTAACAGAGGCATTTGTTATCCAAGGTACAGTATTACTGTAGCTTCTTCAATCTACTTGCCATGACTCCACTCCACAGACATAGGGAAGTTAAATATTCCCTGTAACCAATCCCATTAAGCAATCTGGCTATGACATTTTGGACCCCCCAAACTTTCTGAACACTTTCCAAAGGCAGCTCCTTATAGAGCATGTTATAGCAATCCAGGCAAGATGAAAACTATGACATATGTCATTGTGGCCAGTTCAGACATCTCAAAAAGGGGCTCAACTGGCACACTAGTTTTAACTGTGCAAAGGATGCCAAAACCTGAGCATCCAGGCTCAAAGATGAATCCAGGTCCATCCCCAAGCTGCAGCTTGTGTTTTCAGGGGAAATGGTTAAAATTTATTAATGACTAAACTGAGTAAAACTTGCTTTGAGATCATCCCTGGCAGGAACACACACACACACACACACACACACACACACACACACACACACACACACACACACACACACAAATTATCCATTTTGATGCTACATACTTGCTAAAGGTGATTTAAAACAGTGGTTCCCAAAGTGGTCTATATATCTTGACTTGCAGGGGGGGGTCTATGGCAGTGGGAAAAAAATTGGGGGTCCATGAAATGTAAACAGGGGGTCCACGTGAGCGGACCCCATTTTGGCAGATCATCATCAACATTTAGGCATTCTGTAAATCTCTTACGCCTAACACAAATTGTTTTGGTGCCATTTTTGAAAGTTTTTCCCGCAGTTTTTGGAATATTTTAAACTTTTTTGGTGCATATTGTTCAGTCTGGGAAATTGCAAATTTGGAGCAGAATGCTCCCATTCTTTTCAAAAAAATGTGTTGCCTACTTAGCATGCTTGCACACCTTACTGTACAGCCAAAATGTTAGCAAAAGTTTGGGCAAAAACCTGCGGCCTAAATCTGTCGCAGAGTTGTGAACACTCAGCGGAAGGGCTGTGTAAAGTGTGGGTTTTAACAGTCAGCTAGCAGTGCTAAATAAAAATGCAAAGACAGCGGTGACTACCTTCACCAAGAACTGTATTTACAAAATATGTACAAGTCCAGCAAAGACAAGAGAGTTGGCAGGCATATACCTCATTAGTAGTATAACCAGTCCAGTGATCCAAACTTTTCCAGGAATCATGTGTCCAATCTAGCACAGTAACAAGCTGCTTTTTTCCTCAACATCCCACACCCTACTGAGCAACTGTGCTGCTTTTATAAATGTATCTGATGCAATCACTCTTCAGCAAATTGAAGACTGAGCACATGTGGAACTGTCACCTGATTTGACTTGCTGCCAAAATACGATTGCCCAGGTGTGGGCCCATTCTGCTTTGTCATTCCCATCATGCATCACAACTTGCAATCAGACAATTCCATTTTGTACAATCTTTGACACTGCGACCATTCACGGTTACCCAGTTGAAATAACCAAGTCCCAGCCAAGTTGTAACATTAATAAAGTTAAATGAAGTTTATTGAATTCAACAAGCTGGTTCAGGTTTTCTTATGTGCACTTTAATTGAAAGTTCCTCTAAGCAGTTTATACTTATATTCTGTCTGTTTTGTTTACTGTTCTCAAACCTCTCTCATCTGTCTCTCTTAACTTTTCTTAACCTTATCTCTTCTTCTTCACTTTACTCTTCTAGCCCTCACAACCCTCAGGCTGAGCCTTTTAAACATGTGGGCTCTGCCTCCACACTCCGTCATTGGTCCATAGCATTAATTGTTTATGCCTTCCTACACAAACACATTTAACTATGATGAGAGTAAACACCACACTAGGCCACTTTCAGACAGACAAGCAGACAGACAGACAGACAGAACCTTTATTGGCATCCAACAAAACATACAACATATGACACCGCAGGCAGCAATACTTGCGTGAAGGAGGAAAATTTGCCCAGATACAGAATAACATGGCTGCTAAAAATAGAAACAAAGCACGATATGACATAATATAATATGACATAATATGTTCATTTGAGGGGCTAGTAGCCATCAACCATGAGACTTTAGGATAACTGGGGATAGTTATTTTCTTCCTGTGTTGTTGTTGTTCAGTCAACCATGGACCAGAGCTTTTCCTATCCTCCACTGCCTCCCGAGTTTTGTCAAATTCATTTTGGGGATGACATCGTCCAACCATCTCATTTTCTCCTCTTTTCTTTTGCCTTCGATTTTTCCCAGCATCAGGGCCTTTTCCAGAGAGTCCTCTCTTCTCAAAAGACCTCAGCTTCAAAATCTGTCCTTCCAGTGAACATTCGGGGCTGATTTCTTTCAGCAAAGCAAAAGACCGTATTGAGAATTGTGACCCATGTTGCAGTATTATTAGGCTAATATATTTGGCAATCTGCCTTGTGTAAATGTTGTTCTCGCCCCAACAGCAGGTTTCTCGGCCTTATGACCGCTTTCATTAATGAATTTGCATATCCTCCTGAGCATTTAGTAAGCTAATCTCATCCAATTTTTTGTTGTTTCTTGGGTGTTTGTGGAATAAAGCAATAGGAGTATTAGTTTCAAAGAGCCTAATCACTACCAGATCCACATTAAGAAACGTATTCCTAACATTTGCCCAGTTCCCAAATGTCACCCTGATGTGAAGAGAGTGATAATCAGGCATTCAACATTGAGAATATCGTCAACATTGAAGAACAGTGGAGAGAGATACTTGAACTCAGTAGATTCATAAGTGGGTTTTGCTTTCGATCCAGGTGCCATTTTAACATCAGGTTTGTGGTATTTTCAGTTTACTTTTGCTTTGAGGTTTATCATCCACTTGTAGCATATACTTTGAGTGTAGCCTCCCAACTCCTATGTATTGCTCCAGGTCTTATATTGTATTAATGGATGGCCTTAATTCCTTTTTTCTAAATTGTAGGAACAGATTGATTATCAGATGAATTTTTTATTCTAAAGAGCTACATGTTTCCTATCTTTCAGTTGCAAGGTCTCCCTCTTATGAGGTTTAGAGATCTTTTTAGGTGACACCTCCTGAAAACTGAACAGTCTTTTAAAATGGGCTCTCTTCTTCTGTTTTGTTAAGTTTGGTCCCTTCTTGGAAGATGTAATGTTTTACTTTTGTTTCTTGAAATCTTCCTTCTTCTTTTTACTAGGTTCTTTGCTTTTGTATTTCTGATGTCAGTGTTTAAGTCTTTCTCAATGTCCTTTAGCTCTACTTCTAGTACAGTTTTCTTTTGGGATTAGAGGCCTGCCACAGGTTGCTTTTGATAATACCTGCATTAGATTCAAATCTTTGGTTATAGAAACCAAATGCTTTTCCTCAGTGGTATCCTTAGAAGTCAAATTTCCCTGGGATGTAGGCATCTTTCCTGGAACTAGGTTGGAGCTTGGGGCTGGAGTAGGAAATCTTTCCTCCAATGATTTTAGCTCACAGGATGTATTTGAAGTTTCATTGGAAATTCTTTTCTCATTATGTTGGATAAGGGAACTTTCTAGGACCATGCCAAACTATGGAAACAGAACTGAGGCTTCTCCAATTTCCAGGAGTTGAGCCCATTTAGTCTGGGCAGTTTCAGTTGCCAGGTCTATTGCTTTTGTTTCCATTTCTTTCAGTTCCATCAGATCAATGTCAAGCCCCTATCTTGTGTTTATAGTCCAGTCAAGAGGGCTAATGTGGTTGTTAAGTCATCTTCTTTCCTTCCTTCCATTTTTGCAGACAGCTGGGACAAGATTTTAGTTTGTCTGTTTCTTTTCCCTTGAGGCAGGTCTGATACAAGAGGGAAGAAGGCCAGCTTTTTACATGCCAATTGTATTAGAACCAGTTCACAAAAAGCTAAGTTCCATAATAAAGTCTCAGGTTGGTTGTCCATGGCTTTCTAAAATTTCTAGAGTTAATGCCATAAAAAAAGATATCTTTTTCTCTCTTTTCTAGAAGTAGTACAAGAAAATGTAAGATATGCTCCCATTTAGAAAACACTTTTACCTAGCTCTTGGAGCTGAGCACACCAACAGGGGTAATTAGAGGACTGTAGATTGTACATATAGTGTTGTATGTTCTTGCTGAAAGGTTTCTATTGCCTTCCTTTTGACAAGTAGCATTGCACTGCTGGGAAGGGCTGAGGGAATATAAATGTCAGCACTCCCATAAGATAACGGGGAGCTTAAATCATACACATCTCCTTTCACCACCATCTTGTTCGGACTCCAGTAATTTCACAGCATAAATGAGGGAGCTGCTAAATATTATTTTCTATTTTTTAAAATATATTTTAAAATATTTTCACAGGCAAGAGCTCAAAATGTTTGGCCAGGAAGGAGTTGTATGTTTTCTTTCACATCAAATGCTGTTAAAAACGATATATGTCTGTCCCCTGCCCTGTATAGCTGCCTGGCTGACTCCAGATATATTCTGAATGCTGTGCTATGAAAATAGTTAAGTTTAGAATGTTCAAAGATATTAAAAAGTCAGCAGTTTCAGAACTTTTTGGACTTAAAAAGCATCAATTAAAAGTTTTATTTAGAGTCATGGATAGGTCAATTCCTGTGAATTAAAAAAAGGCTAAAACCTGTTTTTTTTTTCAGGGATGCAAATTTTGTCTTATCAATGTATTTCATCTGTTTTCAATTCTGGTTGCTTGTTTCTGCATGGGGTAAAACAAGTGTTACTTTAAAAAAAATCGTAATCCTAAAATCCTTTGCCAAACACTGTCAAATGTTGCACAGAGTTGGAACAGACTTTCTGCAACATCCGTGCCAAATTTGGTGCTTACTTAAGTCCAGAGGTTTTTTTTCATTAGAATCTTTAGTTTGGGCATCCTGATTTTTGATTTGGCTTATAGAATGCTGCATGCTGCTGCATATGGATGCACTCTTGTGCAACTATCAATGAAGAAAAACTGAGGGAAAAGTACACAGTAATTCAATTCAGTTCAATTCACCTTTATTGGCATAACATATATTTGCAAAAGTACAGATATACTTGGTGGACCAATAGAAATATAAAGGAAGCTGTCTAAAATTACTCTTCACTTAAAACAGGTCTGACCTGGGAGACGGAGTGTTTTTTCTGATAGACAAGTAATAAATATTTAGCCACTGAATCTGTCAAGTGAGGATTTTTATCTGCCAAAAGACGTGTAGTAATAATCTCTGGTACTGGTGGTATTTTAGAAATGAAGTCTCCAAGAAATTGTTGTCAGATGGTATGATGTGCCAGACAACTTATTAGGATATGGAAGATCGAGTCAGGTTCTAACCAGCAGAACCAACACAACCTACTCTTATAAGGAATTCTACAATATCCACGGGAAGACATAGCAGAAGGAAAAATATTTAGTCTGGCCAACATAAAGGCTCGACGCTCCTGTGGATCTAACAGATTTCTAAAATAATTAGCTCCCTGATCAAAACTACAAGGTAGACCATGATTTAAAGGGGAGCAAATAGAATTACTTCCCTCAATGATAGTTTGTCTTTCTATATCCCAAATTTGTTGGCGAATAACATTATATAAATACTTTTCACTACAGACCGATAAGGATTCTAAGTCTGTTCCCATGGATGCTATTTTGGTGGTGATATTCTGATGCCATTTTGAAGTGTAAGTAAATCATTTAACAAAGAATTGGGGCGTGTATGAAAGTGGAGACGCAGCCAGAACTTAACCGTAGCCATCCAGGCTACTGTTGATGGAAAATGTAGTCCAAGTTCGCCACATATTGCTGATAAACTGATCGTATTCGGAAGACCCAAAATTCGACGCAGAAAAATAGCTGCAATTCGATCCACCTCAAAATTAGCAGCCTTGATCCAAATTGGAGCTCCATAAAGAAGCTGATTGGTTATTTTTGCTTTAAAAACCTGGATTATGGCTGGCACGTACTAATCCCCTGAATGATAGTGGAATCTGGAGATTGCAAGCAATTGGTTCTTCGAGATAGCTAATGTGGATGTCTGGTGAAATGCCCAGTTAAGTCGGTAGTGAAGAAGAAAGCCCAGGTATCTATAAGTTCTAACTTGTTCCAGAGGTTTGCCCTCGAGTTCCCAAGTTCACTTCTTCCAGCCTTTGGAGAATACTACAATTTTGGATTTCTCAGTGTTGATTGATAAATTATTAATTGCACAATATTCAGCAAAGGCAGTCAGCAGATGTTTGAGCCCTACCCTTGAGATAGATAAGAGTATGGTGTCGTCAGTACACAGTAACTAGCACCAGCTTAGCATGCTCCGTGCTGTCCTCTACTCAAAGGAAGAATGAAGCCTTTTCATGCCCAAAACATGCTATGACAATGATCCTCAAACTGCGTAGCTGGAAGGCACTTGAAGGGTTACACTGGGGAATCAAACTCCTGACCTGTGGATCCACTGCCAGAAATCTCAACCACTAAGTCGTTTCTTATTTTAAAATATTTTGCAGTCTCATCAAGTACAACTTTTGAAACATTGCATAGGATATGAAGCACACTGAAGGGCCATTCAGTGACAGAAATTTCTCTCTCTTTTTTTTTATTAAAAAGGAAATCAATATTTTATTGCATTTCAACACTTGAGAGATATTGGGAGAAATTAATGTTTTCTTTGTTGATTTGATTTGTAGTCACCTTTTCTGCCACCAACTGGGACCCAGTGACTTACAGTGTAGTTTAAAATAAAGTACAATTGAAAACAATATATAAATATTAAAACATCATTAAATCAGTTTTGCACTGCCTTGGGTAAGTAATAAGCTTATTGGAACAACAGTTTCACATGAAAATTTAATATGAATGTCCAGTTTAAGGAGGCAAATTCCTGGTGAATGCTCCTGCATGGATGACAGAATTATTATTTATGGATAAAAATCTTGAATGTTGGTTTGATGGTTTCAATAGTGAAACAAAAAATGGAATTGAGACAAAAAAAAGCTAAGATGATCATTAAATCCTATTTTTCATTAATATTGGTAGGCTAGGCAGAGGTCTTCCTTTCCCAAAGTTATCTGCTTTAACCCTCAATTGTGCAGATGCTGTCTCTATTATAATAACTAGACATGGGCACAACCAGAAAAAATGATGTTTCGAGTTTCCGTTTGTCGGAATGGGTCCGTTTCGGGTCATTTGTGAAATTTTTCAAAAATTTGTCATTTCCGTTTGTCGTTTGTCATTTGTCATTTCCACCGCGATTTAGCGCAATTTGACTTCCCAGAGCATAGGGGTGTCCCACAATCAGGGCCGGCGCTAGGTGTTTTTGCGCCCTAGGCAGCAGGCAGGGCGGGGGGGCGGGTGGCAGGGGGAGATGCGGGCGGGCGGCAGTGGCGGGGGGCCATGGGCAGGCGGCGGCCATGGGCGGGAGAGTGGGCAGGTGGCGGCATGGGCCGCAGGCGGGTGGTGGTGCAGGCGGATGGGCGAGTGGGCAGTTAGGATATCACTTATGATAGAAGTTCTGTTCTTGGCTTGCACCCCAAATGTGTGTGTGTGCAAGCATATTGAAGTTGGGAAAATAGAAAATAAATGGTAGTATATAATATATTTTTAAAATAAATCCACACCTCCCACTCCCAGTCGAACCTCCCCCTTTATCCAATATCAGAAAAAAATCCTCACAAACTGCCAGAGAAGAAATAAAGAATAAACTGCTATTCCCTTCAGCAGACAAAGCTGCAGGGAATCAAAGAAATTATTTTCTAAATTCAATTCCCTCCCTGCCTGCCTAACTTAAATCCTAAAGCCTCCAGCCTCCCTCCTCAATCTTGATCGGATCACACCAGCACCAGCAGCCAGCCCTCCTCCCTCAACCACATCCATACACCCGACTGCGATTTCTGGAAGGTGCCTCGACTTTTTATGCCCTCCGAGACATCCAGAAGTGTCAGTCAAAAACCTGGCGATGCCATTGGTGGAATGGTTCAAAAAAATTGCATGGTCCCATCCCATGCCCAGCCCAAATGGGCAGGTATAAAATAAAATAAAATAAAATAATAAAATAAAATAAAATAAAATAAAATATGATGTTTTATTGCTATAAAAAAACCCACTGCTGCTACTATTAAAATTCAGGCATTTAAAATAAATAAATTTCACATGTTTCTGTGGTGATTTGGTGTGTTTTTTGACCACGATTTCAAAAGAAAAATTGTGGTCGCCATTTTGGATCCCCACCACCGCATGGCATGGCGAGACGATGAGGATGACCCCCCCAGCCTGGTGCAAGCAGCCCAGGACAGGAGAAGAGGGGGGGGAAAGGCCGGGGACCCCCCAGAAACCACCCCTCTGGTAGGGCGCAAAGCCTCAGGCAGGCATATTTTCGCCTGTTTTGGAGTCGGGTTTTTTTTTTTTTTAAAAAAACTTTTAAAAACTTTTTCTGTGCTTCGCATTGCGCGATCGCCGCAGTGCCACAAACAGAAACGAAAAACCCGACCAAATTTTTCTTTTTTTGGTTCGACTTCGAGTTCTGACAGCTGAATTATTGTTACCGTTTCCGTTACGTAACGGGAACGATAACCGAAAATGGAAATGACAATTTCGCCGAGTCGTGCCCATGTCTAATAATAACACGAACAATGCATTAATTCAGTTTTCCCTACATGATGGTGGTGGCAGTAGTTATGTTTGGTCTTCTCTTTGTGGACAGCAACAGTATTATACCCTCTCATCATTTTTATTTATATCTGATACACTGTAAGAATGTATAATGTTCAAATGCTCTTTCCCCAAAGATGGCTCTGTAATTATGGGCTTCAGCAGATGATGAGGCTTGCTTCCTATGGGTCATTCTATTGCCTGATGTTTTAAGCCTTTTCATTCATTTGTCATTAGACAAACTTCCCCTGAATCTCTGAATAAATTTATTTCTTATTTTCCCTACAGAAAAGCTATTGACTTTATATGTGTCTTAAGTTAGCTACCCACCCCTCCCTTATACTTGAAAGGATATCCAGCAAATTTTGGCATATAATTATGCAAGCAGATAATTCAAAGCTCATACCGTACTTCAGCTCTCTATAACTTTGTGTAATTGCTTTCAATCTTAAAATGCTGAGAACCAATTAAATTGGAACATTACAGGAATGTTATTAATTCAGTTACAATTGTGCAAACTGTGAGCTACCTAAACTGTCCAAGAACTTAAAATGCCTTAGGGCAGTTTTTGCAATTCTCAAAATACTTTTGGATTTGTATTCCTGACTTGGGCAGGGTATGCATTAATTATAAAATGTAGAAAACAAGATATAAGGTAAAGAAAGAAGTCAGTGCAGCCAGCAGGAGCAGGAAGTGGGTTTAGCCACTCTTACAAATGTATTTTATACACCGTATGTGTTAACTGTGCTCTCCATAAGGAGAGTCAGCCCAGGAATCTTTGATGTCTGAGTCAAATGGCAAAATAGTATCCCCCTTCAATTTCTATACAGAAGTTGTCTAGGTTGGCAACTGAATCAGTAGAATCAGTTGACAGTAAGGCATGATTGACCTGAGGGCAGTAGATCAGCTGAGGATGCAGGGCATCCTTTATCCAGCAATTGCCATTATTGTTCTTGTTGCCATGACAGCATCGTCACCAAAGAGCAAAGAAGGCCCACTATCTCAGGAGGAAAGGCTGTGGAACATAACACAGCTGCTTCCTAGCATCTGCTGCCTTGGTTTGACCAATGGTAGACCCAGCCCAATGAATAGTTTTACAACCCTGCAAGCAATATTTCAGGGGTGCTTCCCATCTCAACAATTTTCAAACTACCCATGGCCACCATGGGTGACATTTGAGGTAGAAGGTTGTTAAAGATCTTTTAGCATGGCTGGTTGGTGAGCTTTGTTATCTGCCCCCACCCCTATCTCCTCCAAACGTAGCATGACCAACTGGACAGACACTTCCTCTCCCTTGTTGCACCTCCCAGGAATACTGGGTGGGTGGCTATACACACATGCATGCCCACATGTTCATTGGGCAGGATTTCATTTCTGTTTCTACTGGCCGTTTTCCTTTTCCAGAGGCACCTGCTGCCACTACACCTGCATCTCTATGTTCTTTCTGTAATTGTTCACCAACATTACATAGTAATTCTGTTGCCCAGGAAATATGGCCTCCCTGTGACGTTTCCATCTCTTCCTTTTTATTCTTTTCTTGCTGATTATTTCTTCACAATTTACCATAGTGTAGACTTCATTATTCCACCTGAAAGCTCCACTTCATTACAAAGGTTTGGTTTAAAAAAACCTTCAGTGGCCTACTTATTATATATTGAGCTGCTCAGAATATTTGTTTGCCAATTTCAATTTGAGGGTCAAAATTGTGTGTTCTTCACCCTTCTGGAGGGCAAGTATTTGAAAAGGATGCATCTCACCTACCCAAAGAATCATCAATGCTGATTTTCAGGGTTTTGAATAGTGTGGAGCAGGCATGGGCCAGATCTGAAATCTAGGTTGCCAGATTTATGCTCTCAGTGATTCTGCCCCCCCACCTTACTATCCCCAGAAATGGACAAAAATGTCATCCAACATCACATCTAAAATATCTGGTCAGGCACTCCCCCACCCCTCTGGAGTGAAGGAGAGAGACTTAGAAGTCTCATTAGAAGAAAAACTATTGTTCCTGGAAATAAGTTTTGACTTTTTTCTGTTTTGAATTTGGGGAGGTTGGTGGTAGTCCTGAAGGTCACAAAAATTACCTCGGGGCTGCATGCAGCTTGCAGGGTTTACTTTGTTCACTTCCTTATGTGTACATTTTCTGTACATTCATATTCTCTCCTTTTTGAACTGTTGACATCCCATGTACAGAGAGTGAGGTGGAGTGGGTGAGCCTATTTCATCTGTTCAGACATTCAGGTTAATCACATGTTGAAAATGACTCCTGTTAAGAATGTTAAGATGTCACAAAATGGAACCTGAACAGTAGGTTCCATTTTGGTTGCACATTCATTATTACACTGAGATCAAATGATTCCTACTTAGTACTTCCTAAAGCCAGTGCATTGTAGCTCCTAACCAATCAGATGGACACAATCCATTTCAGGATGTCACCGATTGCACCTAAAAAGTAAGGAAACATCTTTGTTATCCATTGCTGCAGTCCCTTGGAAAATTATCAGAAAGGCTATGGCTTTCAACACTGAGGTAAATGTTAATAAAAACCATGGGCTCATTATTATTGTTGTTCTCCTTGACATGTATTTTTTTCTATAAAAAATTGTTCATTGCTGGTTTCCTGTCACAAATGGAGTAAATTGTAGGCTAATGTTGAGCATTCCGATACAGTTAAAAGCAGGATGGGGCAAAGGGGTAGGGGCCTAAGGCAAAAGCTGAAGGCAGCATTTGTATGAAGATATAGCCAAGCAATAGAGACAGGTGGTTTACAATTCTATTTACATTAACCAATTTACACTATTTTAAAATATTTAAAATATTTAAAATAGTGTAAATTTGGATGTTTCAAGACACATTAAAAAGAATCCACTGCCTTGCAAAAATCACAAATCCATGAGGCTTGCCATCGACTTCAGAGAAATAACATTTAGGTAAAACCATGCAGGCATTTAAAAAAATTGTGGAGTGTTTAAAAGTAGTCATTGCATAAATATGCACAACATGCTTTAATCAATGGGAGGGGCAGAGAATGAATTAAAAAGCATGTTTTTAGGGAACTCCTTGCTGAAGAGGCAATGAAAAAAACTCTCCATCTGCTGCAGAACTGAGATAGGAAAGGAAAGCTGGTCGGTTTTTGAGAACAACTAAAAAGACTCAGAAGTGGCAGATTTATGGTAGAGATGAAGAGGGACTAGTCTGCTCATTTCTCAAAGTGACAACTGTTACTTTTAATGTAGCACAAACAAATCAGTCAAGGAAGTAAAGACGAGAAGTAGGGCACTCCATGCCCTAATTGCCTAATTCCTACATGGCTGGTAGTTGCTCATTGTCATATTGAGATTTACCTCAAAAAGTCAAGGGTCTTCTTGTCCTAAATCTGGTCATTTACTCTAGGCAATTTAATCTTAAACAAATATTCAAATGTTTTGGCACACCAGGTATACACCCTGCTTCTCCCAATACTAATGCAAAATATAAGTATATTTATATTATCATCCATGCACATGATAGATAACAGCCATTGCGCGCACGCACGCACACCAGACCTGAATAAAGAATCGACACAAATTGTATGGAGTTAAAATTGGGGTGAAACATTATTAATATTTTAATTGCTAAGATGGGGCTACTGTAGTGCAAACAAGGATAGGCCTGGTCCTAGGATGATCTTAGTCCCTAATGTCCTTTGTGTTAGTTCCTATTTGGGGGGAGTACTTACATACTTTATATGTTCAGCACTCTTCCTCACTGAATAGATATTTTTTTTCTTTTGGCAGCCTTACCTGCATTTAATGAATCTTCTTTCTAACTTATTTTATCTTGTATTCTCGAAGCGCAGAGAGAACTCCTTGTTCCCTGAGCTCCTTGCCCTCTGAAGATGCCAGCCACAGAGTCTGGTGAAATGTCAGGAAGAAAAACTTCCAGAACATGGCTAAATAGCCCAAAAAGCTCACAACAATGATCTATTTTATCTTATTTATGCTATGTTAAGTGATCCTATGATCCTCCAATTTGGTGGTAAAAGGCTGCCTTGTACCCTGTAAAGGGACAGGTATCATGAACTCACCTTAGTTCAAAACTTGCATTACCTGCTGTTGTGACCAATGTTATCCTAGTAGGTAATGTAAGCAATGAGAATGGAATGGGAAAAACCACACCGTTACCCAAAGTCCAATCAGGGTAATGGCCAAGAATTCCCATTTGGTCCCCAATTGACCAGCTAATCTCTGTCTCATTGTCCCTAGGGTGAGCGAGTAGGGTGCTTGAAAGCTAGGAAAGAGTCGAGGTGAGTGCAGGCAGCCCTTATCAAGGCTGCCAATTTTAGGCTTGCCCGGCTCCCATAGCAGCGTGATTTTACACCAACAATCATGCCGGAAGGGGCAAAGAAGCCCCAGAAAGACAAGCCTCATGGAGCCGCCAATGACTGTACATAGAACTGACAACTGTTGTACAGAGCAATTTGTCTGTTAAGAGATCTTTTTTTTCTCAGTTTCTTAATAGAGACCACTATCCCCAGGGGCCCCCATGACAGGAGGCAGGATTAATAAACTGTGGTATCTGGCTGGCTAAAAAGAGACCAGGGCTCATGTTACATGGTCTTAATGGAGGGCCCACTTTACCAAGATTTTATGACTCATCCGTTATGAAAAATTGAGATCCTGCAATATGAAGGACCAGAAGATGATGGGTCCAGTAGATGGTGCCAAGGCTGCAGCAAGGAATCCTGGTACAGCATTAGATGCCTCTTCCACAACACAACCTCTTTCTTTGTGCTAGCCATTGATATGGTACATTGTCAAATCTCAATGTCAGAAACATTATCTAGTTGCTCAGATTAATAAACCTTAGCAGTTTTCTACAACCACAAACTGCCCTAGTTGGGTGTGGAGATTGCTTAATATAGTTCTGTTTTTCAGCCATTGTTAGAACCTATGATATAGCTGAATTCCACCAGTTCTAAAACTGCAGTTTATGAACCAGAAAGTTGTGCTTTATATATACTGGTTATTTCTTTCTTTATTTATTTATGGCCAATGACCAAACTACTGGTTAAGACAAGGACATTTCAAAAATGGCTCTTCTAATTTTTGACATGAAAAACACACTTGGTGCATGTATCAAACATGACTTGGTTATGTCTAGTTATTCCCTCTTTCTGATGAGATCTTGCTATACATATTAATTTTATATCAGAAAAAGCTTTGTTTGAAATTTGTAATTGGTTGTTGAATCATCTATCACCCTCATGGAAATTCACCAACAGTAACTGGAAATTCATTGTTGGCACTAGACACGGACACGACTCGGCAAAATTGTCGTTTCCTTTTTCGGAAATGGTAACGATAATTAAGCCATCAGAACTCGAACTCGAACCAAAAAAAGAAAAATTTGGTCGGGTTTTTCGTTTATTTGTGGCATCGCGGCGATCACGCAATGCAAAGCACAGAAAAGGTTTTTAAAAGTTGTTTTTTTTTAAAAAAACCAACTCCCGGCCAAAAAAGCAGGCGAAAATATGCCTGCCTGAGGCTTTGTACCCTACCAGAGGGGTGGTTTCTGGGGGGTCCCCGGCCTTCCCCCCCTCTTCTCCTGTCCTGGGCTGCTTGCACCAGGCTGGGGGGGGTCATCCTCATCGTCTCACCATGCCATGCGGTGGGGGGGATCCAAAATGGCAACCTCAATTTTTCTTTTGAAATCGTGGTCAAAAAACACACCAAATCACCACAGAAACGTGAAATTTATTTATTTTAAATGCCTGAATTTTAATAGTCGTGCCCATGTCTAGTTGGCACCCTTACAGTGGCTGAAGAAGGACCAGTGCGCATTGGACTGAGGACTTCATAACTCTTTCAGTGTTTTAAGGCATATAAACAGCAACCGTACATGGATAGCTGTCAAAAGTTTCCTCATATCTACTAACCTGTAACTAGCACAGAACCAAACATAATTAGCTATTGTTCAACAGCAATATAAGCTCTGATGTGGTTTACATGTGATTAAAAGGCCAAAATTTGTTTTCTATAATGTGTGCATACCAGCTGTCTGTAATGGAAACATATGACATAAAGAAAGGGAGAGAGTAAAATTAATTGCACACACTTGATTGTTGGACTAGATCTTATGTGAAAAGGGGTGCATATTCATCTCTAGAGACCCAAAGTGTTAGTGTGAGATGTTGAGTTATCAACAAATACACCTGAGTTCAAGCCTGGGATTCAAGATCATCAGCATTGTCACCTTATGTTTTTTACACAGTTAGACTAATAGTAATGAAAATTAACACAGATTCTACAAAATGGCCCAAATTCTATTGAACAACTTATGCCAGCATAAATTGATACCACTGTATATGTCCACAGAGATTGCTATTCATTAAAGATATTCACTAGAGTTACAGTTTTTCATATGTCTCCTCCTTACACACAATTTGGGTGCCTTTGTTCATAATTAAGATTGCAAGTGGTAACTGTTATCAGCTACTAATTCAAATGGCACAGCAGAAAGTTATGCAACATTTTGGCCAATATTAGTTTTTTGATGGAAAAAAAATCAATATTTTTACTCATTCTCTGTCTCTCTAGCTTTCTGTCTCTGTCTCTGTCTGTCTGTCTGTCTGTCTGTCTGTCTGTCTGTCTGTCTCTCTCTCTCTCTCTCTCTCTCTCTCTCTCTCTCTCTCTGTGTGTGTGTGTGTGTGTGTGTGTGTGTGTGTGTGTGTGTGTGTGTGTGTGTGTGTGTGTGTGTGTGTGTGTGTGTGTGTGAATCTGTTATCTTGAAGCTTACATTTACTTTCCATAAACTTGCTTTACAAGCTTATTTATTCCTTGCTCATATTTGGTGATTATTATCAAAGTCATAAGATATGGGGGGGGCATGTTCTGCAAAGTAACTCATTTCTCAGCAGTAAGCCAGTGACAATAAATTGGCTTGCTAAAATCACTTTGATTAGGCATTATGTGTCCCTCATAGTGTGGTGAGATTGTCCTTTCATAATTTCACTAGCAATTTAACAGCCCCTGCCCCAATGCCTATTTACTTAATTTGGACATTGTAAGATCCCAAAACTTTTGGTTAAGAACATAATCCTTGGCTTTTCTAGTAATCTGTTAAAAAGCAAAACTAGCCGTTGCTGTCTCCTGGTATATCTGAAGAGGTGGCCAGAATATAAATGCAGGAGTTTTTATTTAATATGTACAGTATGTGTGGGTCATATTTTGTTCTATAAAAACAAATGTAATAGTCACCATGGGAGTGGTATTTTCTTAATAGGCCAATAGGTAAAGTAAAGAGAGCTGCTATGTTTATTTTTATGTTACTGTATAATTAGAAATGAGAATAATTTCAGGAAGTAGATAAAAGCTGGAATGAAACAGGGACTTCTTGATAAAATTGATGCAAAAACTAGTGAGATGCACTGGACAAACAAGGAAACAATATTTTAGAACTTAAGCCCAATGAATATTACTCTTTTATTAACCTTATTTTCCTTAAAAATGGCTGGAATGGAAAACAGTGGCTCAGAGTGGCACATAACAGACCATGAAAGGAACTTCCAACTAGGCCAACCCTACTAGATTCACCAGACACATCCATCAAGAGGAGAATGAAGCAAGTACCCATTCTGGGAAGACAATCAATATTGTGGGGGGGGGAGTCTGGAACTGCTACTTTTGAGTAGGTCAGTCCCACTAAATTCACCCAGCCCAGCTAGCTATTTGACACTGAGACAACCACAGCCACACAATACCATCAGGAACAACATTTCAATGCCCATTCCAGGCAGAAGGTCAATACTGGGAGGGGGGAATATTGTGGAATTTCTAATTCTGGGTAGGCTAGCTCAACCAAATTCACCAGATACACCCAGATAGTTGGGACTGATGCAGCTACTAGGCAGTCAGCCAAAACGTTATTGTTGATGACCACAGGCCTTTACAAATATACAATGCATAGTGCACTGTGTTTGAAACATCAAACACTGAAAAACATCAGTGTTTGAATGCACAATGCATGTTTTAAAATTCTTAGCAGCATCTCCCACTGTACTAGGGACCTTTATGTTGGATGGCATTTAAGTCATCGAGAAATCCAGATCTCAACTTCTTGTCTGCCAAGGCAAAAAGAGTCACAGTATAAGTAATGAACGGCTGATTGTCAATGAGCAACCTTGTACTATTTCTTTGTGGGGGCAATTAGGGAATATCTGGGTGATGGGCAATAAAAATCTGTCTCTAGGGTTCTTATAGAGAGGGCATATTAGTAAATAGTGAATAATATTTTCTATCTGATTAAAGCCATAGATGCATTTACATTCCATAACTGGAATTCTTTTGTATCTCGCTTCAAGATAAGCAGAGGGTATCTGTTGAAATCTAAATTCAGTGAAGACTCTATGAAGCTGTTGAAAAATAGAAACTCAAAATATCATGGCCTTAAATGGTTGATCTGAAGTTTGGGATACCACATTGAGAACCAAGACTCAGAAATTGTGGCCCTATCTTGACAGGCAACAAAATCAAATATCCAGTTCTTTAGTGTTAGAACTAGAATCAAGACAAAGGAACTTTTCCATAGCGAGATCATAGATTTTTACCTTGTCTTGGCACTGCTTCATCCAACCTACAGTCTACGGTTGCTCTAGCCAACAGATCTTGGTCAATGATTCATCCTCCAGGCCATTTAGCCTAAGCCAATATCTAAATTAGGCTAATAATAACCATACGTGCTCAAGTGCAAATCATGCTAGTGGCATATTTACCATGACAACTCATTTTGCTCTCAGAATCATGCTGATAGTGAAATTCTATAAATACAATTTTTTTCCAGACATGTAAATGTTTTATTAAACACTACAGTTATTTCTCTCATTTGATATAGCTATTCTACACTGGATTGCTAGGTGAATTACAAGTTTAATTAGCTACTGGATTTTAAGAACAGGTTAACATTTCAGGACCTTAATGAGCAGATATTAAGAGAATCACTGCTACATTAAGTGAAGCTTGCCATATGGATTTTTAAACCAGAAAGAAATGGCATATTTTCTTTAAAAATGATCAGAAAAAGATCTTACAAAAAAACGGGTTCATTGAATTTTCCTTCCTCCCCACCAGAGAAAGATAAATGATGGAAAAAAGACAGTACAGCTGGAGGAGCTTTTCCAGAGCTCCATTTCTTTCTCTCAATGCCACCTTTTCTCAGAGAAAGTTTGTATATATATATTTCTCCCACCTCTTCTTTAAAGGGGCGTTCTTAGATTCGAAGGCAAAATTATACCACAAGGAGGAGCCAGTTGTCTGTGTTGTTGAACTGGCTGACTGACCAGATTAAATCCGGACCTGGGGATTTTCACCCACCCATAAAGCAATAAATAAATAAATAAATAAATCATTTTTCTGGGTCACCAGTAACAATTGCCCAATACTGGCGGACAGCTGCAAACATCTCACTAAACACCTGCAAACTCCGGAGCTGGTGGGAAAACACTTGTAAGGTCCAGAGTTTGCAGCCATTTGCTGCAGAGACTTTAGGGTGTTTCTATAAAGGCCCTTTATTGAAGCATTGTCATATGGATTTTTAAACCAGAAAGAAATGGCATATTTTCTTTAAAAAATGATCACAAATGTACAGACAAAAAAACGGGTTCATTGAATTTTCATTATTTGCTAGAAAGCCATGAGGAATAGATAAATGATGGATCATAAAGACAGTACAATGCGGTAAACACTTTTCACAAGGCAGGCTCAGGCCTTAAAATAAATAAATAAATGCCACCTTTTGTCAGAGAAAGTTTGTCCCAATAGTGACTCAATATAGCTATAATAATAAAAGTAAAATTTAAAGCACAATAAATGATATTATAAATAATAACCTAAATAAATAAATATTATATTATATTATATATATATATATATATATATATATATATATATTTCTACAAGCCCAGCATTGGATTTAATCAATTTGTTCTTAGATTCGAATGCACAATTATACCATAAGGACCTGAGAATTTAGTTGTCTGTGTTGTTGAACTGGCTGAATCTGATTCAGTTTACTGTGAACCGCCCAGAGTTCCTTCGGGAACATGGGCGGTACAGAAGTCCCATAATAAATAAATAAATAAATAAATAAATCATTTTTCTATGTGTAGCAGCCAGTCAAACAATTGCCCAATACTGGAAGACAGCTGCAAACATCTCACTAAACACCTGGGAATCTCAGATGAGTCCTGATGGGAAAAGTTATTGCTTACACACAGAAGAGGCACCAAAATGAGAACAGACTGTAGACGTGTTTCTTAAAACTTGGTCTCCATTTATTCAACATTGTAATAATCATACATGACTCTCTTAATGTTCCCCCAGCAACTCATGCTGATTTATTGAAAGATGTTCTGTGTTAAATACTGGTTCTATTGGTCTATATGTTGTTTTGTTTATTTTTTCTTTTCTTAAAATTTTATTTTTTTTAAAAAAATGTGTGTATGATTCAGACATCATTTGTGAACACATTACTTTATTCAACACATTTACTTAGTAACATTTGTAGAACACCTTTCTCCCAATAGTGACTCAAGGCAGCTCGCAATAATAAAAGTAAAATTTAAAGCACAATAAATGAAGTATTATAAATAATTGAACCTAAATAAATAAATATTATATTATATTATATTATATTATATTATATTATATTAAGTTGTTAAATACATTATTAGAAACTTTACATAGCTAAAACCTATCACCCAGAGACTCTGTTGATAATTATTAAAAATCTGCCTGAAGAGATGAGTCTTTAATTGCAAGTAGAAGAGTTCACAATTCTCTGAAGAGAAAACATCCTACAACTATGGAGCAGCAAAAGAGAAGGCTCATGTAATGACAATGGCAACAGTATTATAGAAAAATAGAAAGATAAATGTTAGCCAGTTGATCTGACGGATGAATTCACGGTTGCCAGCACAAGAAAACTTGTCTACTGAACCAGGTCTCCAGGTAACTTCTGTCTTTCATACAGTAAATACCTTTGTTTAAGAGTACCTTTGTTTAAGAGTGTTTTGCAAGACAAGCAAACATTTCTTCTAAGTTTTGCCTTGGTCAACAAGCAAAGTCTTGCAATAAAAGCACTAGAGGAGATAACATGATCACAAATGAGCCAATGGTGGACTCCCCCCCTTGCTGGATTGTGGGCAATTGTCTGGAGTGTTCCATCTCAGGCAAGCCTCAAAAGCAGAGGGAGGAGAGAGGAAGGAAGTTCTCCCTTGCACCAGCCAGGAATGTTTTCAAAGGGAAGTGCATGTCAGGGTTTTATTTTTCTTTATATTTATATTTTTCTTTAATTTGTTTCCAACACCCATTCTTATATTTCAAACAATTTCTAGTCATGGGGCAGCTAGTCAAGTTTGTTTATGGCTGCAAATTGTACTTTATCATTGTCACAGTAAAAGCACAGAGTAAAATCCAGTTGTTAGTCCCAAGCAGAGCAGATTCTATAGCCAGATACCTAAACCATGGTGTAGGTATGGACTTCTAGCCGATGTCTTTTGTGAGTTTTGGCATTGTGTGTACAGTATGTGGTCTATGGTCCTCCAGAAAAAAATCATCTGAGTTTGCATTATTTTTTAATGGGGAAATTTGCTTTGATATCAGAATGTTTTGGTTTACAAGCACGTTTCTGGAACAAATTATGCTCGTAAACCAAGGTATTACTGTATTTATAATACCACTAAATCTAGAGTTTGTTTGAATTGTAGTTAAGCAACACATAACACTTATGACATCAAAATCAGTCTGACTCTGCCCTTTCAGGATTTTAAAGTGCTAACATGGGAAGTCCATCATCACATATTGGAATTGGGGCTGTTAGAGTGCTTCTTTTGAGTGACTGAAGCATTCAAGTGGCTTCTGAAGCATTTGCAAGATTACAAACAGGTAGAATTTCCTCCTATTCCTACTTGAGATGAACCTGCACAAAATAAGAAAACATAGTTTTTAAGCAAAAACTGTTCACAGACAGGAAAACAACCTTAATGTTCTTCAGTAGAGTAATAACAGGATAGACTAGGGTGACAATGATCCATTGACTAAATTTGGCTTTGGTGGGCTTGTAAGTCTCCCCATATATAGGCCTGGAATCATGTTACTGGTGAAGTATTGGCTGACAAAATGCTGAATGAGGGGTTTATTCTCAAAGCTTCTAGTTAAACTTCTGTGTTTTGTTTATAAAGGAAGGAAGAAGACACATAAGATGGAGATAACTGGCTTGATGGTCTCCCTTTCTAAGTGACCTGGTGAATCACAGAGATCATTCAACACAAGGGAGGTAAGTTCCAGGCAAAATGAGCCCAAGTAGATAAAGGCTAGTGAAATTAGATAAGTAATTACAGACACAATTGGATCAAACAGATAAAGTCAGATCAAAGATTGGGATACATCCAAAATTAATGGACTCCCCCCAAAACAGTGCTCTCCTTAAGCACCAAGACTTTTTCATACTTCTTTGCAGATTGGCCAACCTATGGCAGTGTTAAGGCAATGCACTCTTCATGTAGGGCCTTAGATAGCTCCAAGTGTCTCCAGCTGTTTTCTGTTGTTTCTTAGGGACAAGGCCATGCAGACTCCCCACTCCCTTGCAACCAGCAAGAAGTTAAGTTCAATAGAACCTTTATCTAAGCTAGCAAGACCTCTAGTTTCATCGGCCTTCTCTGCAATCTGAAAGTGTTGAAAGGGCCTCAGTGGGCCTCAGTTAGGCTTCATTGAGTCTGGATTCCACCAAGAACTCAGCCTTTGGCAGGGTTCTGACAGGCTGGAAAGGCCCTGAAATTAAGGTACTGATCATCCTTTCTCTTAGAAAGCAGATTGAGCTTCATCATCATCCACATTCTCTGCTGCGTGCAGAGAGGCCAGGGCAGAAATCAAAATAGAGAACTGCTTCTGTGAATGACATAAAGTTTCTCCAATAGTTTTCCAGTCTTGGACTAAGTCTAGCAAATTCTAAATGGGAAGTAACAGCACTTTTCATGGCAAATGAAAGTTCCACCTGATCACATGAATTTTCTTTCCAAAAATGTTTCAGTTTGACAAATGCTGAATAAATGTTAGGTTGAGGATAAAGGCACACATTCTTTTTCCTTTTCAAAAACATTATATTGTCGTATTTCAGCATTAACATAAAATCATTATTTGTTACTGCAATTTATAGCTGTATCTGTGTCAACGGTTTCTCTCCGCCTAATTGCCTGATGAGGCATGCTGTTTCTTAGGAACTTGGAACTAGAACACCAACATTTGACAGCTGTTGAACACTATCAGTCTATCGCTTAATTTGCTCTCATTTTTCCCTCTGCCCTAGTTCAGTCACCAGCTTAGAAGGCCTTTTACATAAATGGTGTTAATGCTCTTTCACACTGAGTCATACCAGATTGCAGAGGCATCCATCAAAGTGGTTCTCTTAACTTCTGTGGAGAACTTGTACAAACTAGCCCAGTATATTTTCAGCTACATCATTATATGCATTTCAGGAGGAAACAAGGAAGAAAACAATAACAAAGCATGTCAAAGGAGACAGTTCTTTTCTGTGTGGGGTGTGTTTTAAGCAAAAAGTCAGAGGGAAGCTCATAGAAGTGGTTCACTGATACATGTCCATCACTTGGTAATGCAAAGCTCACTGACCCAGAATGAAAAGGCCATTTTCACATTACCTTCAACAGCAGTGTGGAAGAGGGCTGTGCTCTATCTGTGACATTCAGTGCATGCATTGGCAATCTAATTCATATAGGAGGAGTCCATGTTGTGGAACATTTTTCCAATTACTGGCAAATCTTGGGTTATTTTTGCTGTGGTTGCCACAGTATGTCACCCATATTGCTACTGAACCAATATCTTTACCAATCTCTTGAGTGTTACTGTTGTGACTGTGACAACACCCTGGAAGCAAGAGAAACACATATGTAAATCATCAGCCAATCCCAGCAGGAGGGCGGGGGATTGTATGGTATAAAAAGGGTGGAGCCTGGTCTGAGAGTTAAGTTGTTGAGAGTTAAGAGTTGAGAGTTGAAAGCTGAGAGTGCTGAGAGAGCACAGCTCTGTTAAAGTTCAGTCAGGTAGGTTAGGTGTGAGGGCTTTACTATTTACTGTTTATTAAAGACAGGGAGGCTTGAAGATTTGATTTAATCTGTTCTATGTTTAAGGCAACGCATACCAACTTCAGTCATTGTTGTATTTACTTATTTTCTCAATAAACATCATCATTATTATTTTTATATTATGCATCTGAGTCTGTCCCAGTTCATAAGGCGTGGATTTAAAAGGTGGTAGCATTACCAAGAGGATCCTGTGAAGGTTAATAGCCTGGTTCCTTACACTTCACATTTTCATCACAATCACATGTTTAAAAGGGAGGTGTCATCACAGTGACATCGGAGAATTCCTAGGCCACTGCTACGGCTCCCACAATGCAGAATATAGTATCAAAAAGTGTCCTGAACATGTCCATTAGAAATCATGGTGTTTAGGGTGACGTACAAAAAGTTTTTTTCTGTTATTTTTAATCTGAAGCACAAGACAATTTATTCAGTTCACCTTAGTTACATGAGATAACCTACACAACATGGCAGAGCAGCATGTACCATTAAGTAGCTGACTTTTGCCACACAACGTGTATCCCCTCTTCCTTGACTACACAAATCATGCAACAACCACAGATGTAATCTTGAAAAAATTGCCATATTATGGGACATCCAGGATGTACACAAATTGTATCTGACTGGTCAGGTTTTTTTTTTTTTTTTGCTATCTAATAATTTGTGGGGATTTGCATAAAAAAAGCTTTCCTTAATGTGAGGGAGATTTGAAGCTTTCTGATTTCATTTCTTAGTTGCTGCAATCTGTAAAACCATTGTACTGTTATTCTATAAGCAAGAACTTTGTGGCTTATACAATGACAGCACAATGCTTTTACTAAAATGCAATGTGAATGGTGCTACCTTAATTTTCACAGCATTTCTGATTGGTGAAATACAGTTGAAAGGTGAAGCGCGAAGGAAGGAATTGTCTTTCAGCCATTCTATGACTCATCCACAGCAATCTGTTTTGGACATTCTTTCAGTCCCTAAATAAAAAGGAAAGGGCCAGTGTGGTCCAGAAGCTTACACCAATGAGGGAATGGGTCATACCTTTTATTGGACCACTAAAAATAAAACAAATAGCAAGCTTTCATGGATGAAACCATCAGGCTTTACGCACATGACTTTCATGGATGATGCAAATAAAATGTTTAGAAATTGATGTTACATTCTGGAAGAGATGACCAGTTCTTCCTGTTTGGGATGTTTTATACCCTGGCTCTTGAGTAGAGATGGGCACGACTCAAAAAAAATGGTGTTTCGTTTGTCGTTTGGTCGTTTAGGGGTCCGTTTCGGTTCGTTTTCATTTTTGTGATGTTTTTTGCAAAAAAAATCATTTTCATTTCGTTAGGTAACGAAATGAAAAAAACAAAAACAAAAATGAAAAATTGATGTTTAGTTAGCATTCTTTTTAGTTCAATGCATCTGCTGCAATGAAAGCAAAAAACACGGCAAATTTGGTCGTTTCGTTTTTGTTTTCATTTTGTTTTTTTAAAAAAATTCATTTCGTTTTCATTGTGTAACGAAACAAAAAACAAAACAAAAACAAAAAATTGTTCGTTTCGTGCCCATCTCTACCCTTGAGACCAAAAGCCCCCACACACACACACACATTGCTTACTTGAAAACAAAGTTGCCTTTAGCTATGGGCGTGAAGAAATACAACATAACGAAACAGCATAAAATAGTATCTAATAATACAGAGCCTTTAGCATTTCTCCCCTTCAGTACCCAGTTTTTCAAAATCAGGAAATCAACATCCTGAAAAGGTTAGACCTAGTAAGCATGCTCTTACAGGAGCTGAACATCTCATCACAATTTTAAGGGAACAAATGTTTCCTGCAAAAATGGAGGAAACAAGGAGATTTCATCGAGATATTAATGAGATTTCAAAGGAGATTTCAAGGAGATACTATTGGTTAATATCTCAAATTGCACTCCAACTGATAATGCTCTTGATATTGCAGATTGAGACTGTATAATTTGTGAAGGGGCCAGTAGTGTCATAGTGACTCAGTGCAGGAGACCTGGGTTCAGATTTCTGTTTGACTATGTAAAACTCAGTGGGGAGTGGCAATTGTAAACCATGCATTGAATTTCTCATTTATCTTGTCAAATAAGATAAGCTTTACATAAATTAGTTGCTTGACAGTCCTTTATATTCACCACTGATGAAGCACAGTAAGTTCATATTTAACTGTTTAACATTGATAGTGTTTATTGAAGCCATGGCATGCACTTCACATTAAGTATAGATATTATGCCTTGGCAGCTAGAATAAATGTTTCTGTGTTGACCTGCTCCCACCAAAAAGGTCATTTGTGTTTTCAGTCTTCAAATGTTATTCAAATGGGGGACTTCCGGGATTGGTTTCTTCTTTTTAGGCCTTATAAAGAGGATTTCTATAGTTTTATAAAGAAAAAAAACAGGCCAATGTTGTGTATTATATTGCCTTGAGCCAAATGCACTGGTCCTGATCTAGATAAGGGCAAAAACCCCTGATGTGTTGATGCTAATTGCTCATTTTGTGTTTCAGTGTAGCATGAAATTTAGTCTTGAGGAATTATTATTTACTATTTATTTAAGATATTTCTAACCTGTCTTTCACCCCCAACCCCCAAAAACAACAACCAACAAGGTGACTTGGTTTCTACTTGGTTAAACATGCCACTGGTGTATAATGCCCATGGAGTTAATCTAGATTCTGGATTCCAGAACCAATATGTCATATGTATCTTACCTAGAAGGAGATTCATATGGAAAGTCTAGGGTCCAAAGAAACATGCATATCCAAGGAAGGAAGGTTGCAAGCTACAGCTATGTTGGCTGGAAGCATGGTAAACATGAGTCTAATTTGTAGATGGCCAAATGGCTTGAAAGGAAACTCCAATGAACACCACTAGAGGGAGCCAGGGGGAGTCAGCAATAGAGAGGTGAGTCAAGTGAAGATAACTGAGAAAGGAGCATAGAGAGTAGGATTAGCAAACATAGCTGCCTTGGGGCAGTTAGGAAGTTATGTAGGAAGAGAGGAAGAGTGAAGTTTAGCCCCATGGTGGATGAGCCTTTATTGTTTTTTGTTTTGTTTTTTTGCCAATTTTAAAAATATGTTCCTTGTTTTGAAACTGTTCAATGACTGTGCAATCTTTTTGTTGTCTCACTTTCAGGCAAATTATTATTTAATCGGCTTTTTATTCCTTTTTATTCTGTTCCAATAAGCTTTTAAAAGACCTCTAGTCTGGATGTTACTTTTAGAGGAACCTAAATTCTGAAATCTCATTCCTGGCCATTTCTCCATGACTACCATGGTGGTTCTGAGAGCATGTTAAGATTGTTCTTTGTAAACACTGAGTTTTGGGGGATGTTGGCACCTAAGCAAGAGTTTAAAAATGGCAGCCTTTCCCCAGAGCAATCTTTTTAGGTAAACATGGCAACCTAATTCTAGGTAAGTCCTATCTCAAGCAATTTTTCCAGAATTCCTCCCCACTTGAGGAAAGTGCAAGGATCTGAAAGGTCTGCTGGGAAAGGGTTCATTGAATGGTCCCATCATTGATATATGAACCAATTCCTCTGGTCATTTCCTCTTGATTTGCAATTGAACCTGCCTATGTGGTTCCACCATGATAGCAAGGTAAGGTCACGAGGAAGCACCTTTTACTTGTGCTTGTGTCCACATCTGTGTGAGTGGGGGCGAAGGAAAATTGTCTCCCCTGGTACATTAATTATTCATTGATTCCTCCTTCCCATTGTATTCAGTAAGCAAAATTTCTTCTGAAGTCTGCCATATTAGAAATGATTTGACAATGGGACCTGGGGCATATACAGACTTAGATGAAATATATGGTGGCCATGTTGTAAGATTTTGCTGTGGTTCTTCGATGCCTACTGAGATCCAGCCTGGTTAAAAACAAGATCATAACAAACTCCCAAATAATATCATAGTAAACCAGACAAAATAGCCACTTATAGCCAGCTATAATCACTGACGTTTCATTGAAAAGTTTTTACACAAAACACATCCACTCTTAAAAAAAAAAAAAATCCACTCAATAACTGTATGAATGCTAATGGTTAAATATTGAAAGTGCATTTATTGCAACTGATCCAGGACAGTATGTGACACAGCCATGGATATGCCTGGGAAGTTATTTTTTTTTAAGCTGAAAGCCTGCTTATCTGATACTTGGCAGGAAAGATGGTGTAGATACAAGGGATGAAAATATTCCCCAGCTCTGTCAACAAAGCAGTGGATCAGTGGGATTTCTGTGCTTTATAGAGGATTTCTAAAGACCGTTTTCTCCATGCCAGAATTCTAGGCCATCAGCTATTTCTACCGCATGTATTGAAATGAATTTTCAATCTAAAGAGGAAGAAACATGGTTTCAAAGAGCAGGTCCCTCATCTCTTCAACAGATGGTTTGTTCAAACTGAAGTGGAGACATTTCAACTCCAAGTGCAGCAGATCCACCTCAAACAGATCCACCATCCATTGAATATCCACAAGCTTCTGTCAGATGGTCCACAGCAAGGCTGAGCACAGGGATGTGCTAAAATGGGCATGTCTGTAGGCTCTAAGCCCATGTCTTTGTAGCCTTTCTCTCTCTCTCTCTGTCTCAGAGGAAAGGGCAGATATGAAATTAGACCATAATAGTGGCTGGGAAGAATTTCATATTTACTCAGTCATCTCAATCAAGTGCCCAGGTGCTACCTCCATCTTTCAGAAAAGGAACTGAGAAAAAGAACAGTGCAGGAGGGCTGAGCAGCTAAAGCAGGACATTGGAATTCCAACCTCAAGGCACACAGCTAAATCAGGAGTAAAGAAATGTGGGGCTAAGGATTTGGCCAATGCCAACCCCCAGGGATGAAAATCTGAGTAGATTAATAAAGAGGGACCAGCGAGAGATCATAAAATCTTTCCCACTACCTCAGTCAATCACTGCCTTGGGATAGAAAAATAGAGAATATTTATTTATTTATTTATTTATTTATTTAAAATATTTCTTTTCCACTTCCCTGCCCCAATTGATCCAAGGTGGCTTACATCATAAAACAATATTTTGAAATTAAAAACAAGAGCTGTACAAACAAATATTTAAAAATAATTAAATAAACATTAAAATATTACTAAGATCGATATCAAAACAAACTTGTAAGAGAGCACAAGGATTATGCGAAGATTCTCAGTCATCCAGGTGAGTTTATCTGGAAGCTGAGTCATGAGAACTGGACGTCTTTTCTTGAGAGATTGAAACATTTTGCTGCTCATCCAAACAGCTTCGTCAGTCTGAGGAAAGCTAGTTGCGAGTCCTCCTTTTGATAGTTCACTTTGACCTAATGTCACCCTGGTCTGAAACAGGCTCATCAGATGAACAAAGGCCTGAATAGGCTTGTTAGTTAGATAATAGTCTCAATAGACCATTAGGTGAACAATGGCCTAAGGTGCTGAACCCCATAAAGTATAGGTTGTTAGCTATGACCTTGGTGGTGACAATGGTGTGAAGTATTTTTGATTTGTCTGGGGATATATATGGGCTGATTTTTCAGATGAGACTGAAGATACCCTCCACTGGCAGTTTATTTGGAAATAAACCCAGTACATGCTGGATGCATATTTTTTACAGTCAGGGTTCTGTCAGAGTGTTAGGCAGCCATTCTCAACCTTTTTTTGGCCATAGCCATAAACACATGAAACAAATATAGGTTACTGTTGTTAGTTTTTCAGGTTGTTTGGCCGTGTTCTGGAAGTTTTTCTTCCTGACATTTCACCAGACTCTGTGGCCAGCATCTTCAGAGGGCAAGTTGCTCAGGGAACTAGGAGTTTTCTCTGTGCTCAGCAGGAAACTCCTAGTTCCCTGAGCTCCTTTCCCTCTGAAGATGCCGGCCACAGAGTATAATGAAACGTCAGGAATAGAGATGGGCACGACTCAAAAAATGGTGTTTCATTTGTTGTTTGTCGTTTAGGGGGTCCGTTTCGGTTTGTTTTCGTTTTTCGTGATTTTTTTTCAAAAAATCTCATTTTTGTTCCGTTACGTAACGAAATGAAAAAATGAAAACGAAAACGGAAAATTGCTGTTTCGTTAGCACTCATTACAGTTCAATGTATTTGCCGCAATGAAAACGAAATGCACGACAAAATTTCTGTTGTTTTGTTTAGTTTTGGAGACAAAATTCATTTTTTGTTTCGTTACGTAACGAAATGAAAAAAAAACGAAAATGAAAACAAAAAATTGCTCATTTCGTGCCCATCTCTAGTCAGGAAGAAAAACTTCCAGAACATGGCCAAACAGCTTGAAAAACATACAACAGCTATCAGATCCCAGCCATGAAAGCTTTCGAGAATACATATACAGTAGGTTGAGTCAGGATTGTATAAGTCGCATAATGGACATTATAAGGCTGTATCTGAAGAATTGTTTCCAGTCTCTGGTCCTTTTTTAAATGTGCCAAGGTCCCCCAGAGGATCATATGGTCCTTACTGAGAATGGCTGAGTTTGAGCTATGGACTCAGAAGTGGTTCGAGTGAAGTGTTCTGTTCATAATGTAACCAGTCAATTAATTAATAGTGAGCTACATTCAGCCACTAAGGTGTAAGAAATTCACATTTAGGCAAAATATGTTTCTTTTTCTATCAGAACTGTAAGTAAATAGAAATATTTTATTCTTTCTGATTTACCAGAATCTTTAAGTGAATATATTGAAAGAAATGTGACAGTTGATTTAAACTAACAAATAAGGGGTGTCTACTACAGGAGACTGTAGTTCAATTTGTGCTGTAGGTTCCTGACAGAATCATTTTTATCTGCTGTGTATTATTAAGAGGAAGATACTTAATTTTTAATTGAACCCACACAACAAATTCTGCAACCAGCTTATAGTACTATGCTCTTTTTTCTTTCTCCCAGTATCTTACCAAGTGAAGAATGTCTAAGGGAAATGAACAACTCACTCCAATCTGGAAGTTGAGTCATGGCTACTGGACTTCTTTTTTGAGAGACAGAAACGTTTCACTGTTCATCCAAACAGCTTCATCAGTCTGAATACAGCAAGTGTGAGTCCTCCATCTTATAGTCAGTCAGCTTTGACCTCTGTCACCCTGGTCTGAATTAGGCTCATAAGATGAACAATGGCCTGAATAGGCTCGTTAGGGAGGCAATAGTATCCATAGCCTTAAGGTGAACAATGCCTTAAGTATGCATGTACATAACTGTATTGTACAGTTGGGATCCTCTGTAAACTTACCCAGGAGTAAGCTCCATTTGGACAATGTGTTCTTAATTTATATGAATGGCAAAGAGGCTTGATGATATTGTTTGTAGTGGGTTTTTTTTTTTTTTTTTTTTTTATTGAGGAAGTAACAGCATATATTTCCAGTCTTTACAAGTTTCCAAAACATTACCTCATCCTTTGGTCCCTTCCTCATTAACCCCCCCCAGCAAGCAGAAATTCACTACCCTTTAATGTTGAACATTATTAAGGCATGATGGAATAGTCTAGCCCATTTCTCGTTCTCAGGCTTCCCTTTTATCTAATTTATATATTTCTCCCACTCCTTTAAAATTCTATGTTTCCCTTCCATATTTTCTTCTTGCATAATTTGTATCCAATTATTTTGAAAAAATTCATGTATATAATCTTTCCATTTATCATATTTCCATTCCTTTTGGTCCTTCCATCCACCCGTTAGTACCATTATAGCGGTGAGGATGATGATATAAATTCCAAATCCACAGTATGATAGTACAGTTATCACTGTTAGGAGAAAACACAACACTGAGTTATGTAACAGGTTTTCAGATGCTTCAGAATTCTTCTTCTAAGCAATATGAGGAAAATTTCTGGAGAAATCAGAATTTAATGCCAATTTGGCTGGTCTAAGAAAAATGCTACTTTCATCCTTCCAAGACCAATAATACCCAGCTTGCTGAGGGAAGGGGGAAAATATGTGACCTGCATAATTAAATACTAAAATACCAGAAGTTGTTTTAAGTACTATGGGGCACCATAAACACTGCACACAATTTGTGTTTCCTCCCTCAACCGAGCAAAAAGCAATCATTTTAAAATGGCATTACTGTGTCAGCAGATTTAACTGGGAAATTGAATACCCTAATCACCAGCTGTCCTTCCGCCTGATCCGCAAGCAGTGCCCCATTAACCAAACTAAAACCTAGTATTGATATAAAGCTTTGCAGCAGTTAGGATATCAGAAAGACAATGACAATGAATCTTGCCCCCAGGTCATATATTCATATCCGGCATCAAAATATACTGCTGCCTAAAGGGCGGGTGGGCGGGCAATATAGAAACAGACAAACAGAGTGTCGGGCCAACTGTTCTCACCATAACAGTTTTCCCAGTTACAAAGTGCCCAAGGCTTCCGCCTTTTATACAAATTCAGCACTCATAAGATCTGATGCAATCCACTAATTAACAATCTGATGCAAATTTCTGGAGAAATCCAAGGCCTACAAATTTAATGATGTTGGCAATCTAAGAAAACCTGCTACTTTCATCCTTCCAAGACCTGTGATTACTAGTCTTGCTGACACTTGTGGATTAACATCATGACCTGCAGAATTAAATACTAAAATTTTACAAGTTGTTTTAACACATTCTGGCACCATAAACACTGCACACAATTTGTGTTTCCTCCCTCAACCGAGCAAAAAGCAATCATTTTAAAATGGCATTACTGAACATTTTTCTCTACTTTCTGAACAAATATATTCTGGATAGAATTCTATTACCAATTGACAACTGTGAGAAAGAAAGCCTTGCAGGAAATATTACAGGTGTAAACAACATGCTGGATGCATTTCTAGGCACTTGCCCAATTGTGCAATTGAGCTTGTGCCCAAGAATACAACAAGCACCTTGTTAATGAGTGAATGTTTGCCACTAAGACATATACAGGTTCTTTTATACATCATTAATAAGATGCTGGTCCTTCTTTCTCAGTCTCAACCATGTGTGTGGTTATTCCCCCATGATCACAGCATGAAAAATATTCCTTTTCTCTTTCTGCACTTCCACTCCACTGTCTAAGAGCATGACTAGATAGATGAGAACTGCCCACTTTTTAAAGGCTCTTATCTTCAGTGTGATAAATTTTATCCCACCCTTGATTAATCCTATCTATATGGGAGACATTACTTTTCCCATGAGAAGGAACTAGACAGTACTTCAATTACTTCATTTTCTCCTTCTTTCAATTATTGACACCTCACCCCTTCCCCTGCCTTATGTGGTGGCTGTCATTCTATGGACCACAGTGACTCCCTTTTTTTTCTTTAATTCAATAAGTGACATAGCACCAGAGCAATGCTTCAGCCTAGCATAAATACTCTCTTATATCTGAAATAGCACTGTGTCACTTAGGAGAATTTTTTTAAAAAAATATGAGAAGAGGAAAATACAGGAGAGGGCTTCTCAGCCATCTTTTCTACTGTCACAACCTGCTTCATATATTATAGGGCTGTCAACAAAGAAACCGCTGTCCTCAGCTGTATTTGGGTGTAAATTAAGTGATTATGTAGAGTAGAATGCAGAATGAGTTAATCAGGAGCATTCCCAGTCGCACCAAATGAAACCCCTCCCCCAGTGCTCTGTCAGAAAGCAGTGGAGCAGCTCTCAAAAGGGATGGAATGGATGAGCCTTACTTAAAACACATGTGGTTGCTGGACAACATGGTGAACTATGTTGCACCAAATGCAAACTAAACTGCAAGTTATATGCTTGTCTGATTGCCCCCAATGTTTTTATTTTGCAAGTTCTAGCTTCTTCTGACCATGACCCATTTATTTTTGTTTTCCTCACCACAGTCTTTTTAGAAAGTATATACAGGTGTGTGTGTGTGTGTGTGTGTGTGTGTGTGTGTGTGTGTGTGTGTGTGTGTGTGTGTGTGTGTGTGAGAGAGAGAGAGAGAGAGAGAGAGAGAGAGAGAGAGAGAGAGAGAGAGAGAGAGAGAGAGGTCTGATCCTGGACAACCTTCTACGCAGCATTGCTCTAATTATGGAATGTCTTCCATAGACAAGTTAAGATTAATTCCACTTGTCCTTCAGAAACAAATTGTAAATATGTTGTCTTACCAACCTTTTAACAATTAGTGCTGTTCTTTGATTTTATTTGTAACCTCCTGACTTTACTTCACCAAGTTGTTCAGCTTTTGGAATGACCCCCTTTAATGTTTTTCTCTGCAAAACACTTTGCCTACTGAGAGTCTTGCTGACGAGGGAAATATTCCACCTTTTTTAATACTTGTACCTCATTGAAGACTATAGGACTTGACAAGATTTATACCAATTGTTTCTTGCAGTAAGACATTTTATAGAACACTGTTGCTTTGCAGAAAAATCTTTCTGATCTTTTAATGAATGTGCAAAACATCCATTTCCCTAATAAAGCTTCTCTTCTAAAGCATTTTAAACAATTGGTTTTTTTCCTTTTCCTGTTTTTTTTTTTTTTTGTCTTTTTCTCTTCCTTTCCTTTCCATTCCTTTCCATTCCGTCCCTCCCTCGTTCTCTTTCTTCCAACCAAAAAGCTAAGACCATGGGAATGACCTTAATGGAAAAGCATTCTAAAGCCAATGTCCACCCCTAGAACCAACCACAGTGAAAATAACCCAGCTTTCATGAAAGAAAAAAAAATGGGAAGGCATTTTTTGTTGCTTGGATATATCAAGGAAAGTGTTACATCACCAGAATGCTGGGGAGAGTATTGATAATTTCAGTGACAAAATAGGCACACATTTTGGAAAACAGATGCCCTTTTTGAAAAAGCTTTGAGTGGATAATGACCCAAAAATATAAAAGCACATTTAAATTCAATAAATATAGGATAGGCATAGACAGCCTATTTCTATCCATCTCTGATGTGAAGTGCGGTTAGAGTGGCAAAGTAGAAAATTAATGATTCTGTCATAATTTCTTCCTCCCTCCCTAAATAACAGTAAATGAAAAAGCAGTATATTAAGAAAATGTTTTGTACTTTTTCCAGTAGGCAGAATGCTGGGTGAAAAACCAAGACCCAAAATAAAAATGATGGCCCAAATAAAATGATGGCTGACTATTAAGGCCATCATAGGGAAAGGTAAAAAGCAACCATGAAAGGCACGTGACTGGTTATATAAAATACACATTAAAAACAAAAAAGAAGGAGGAGGAAAGTTATAACTTGAAAATGTTTAGTGATGGAAAGGTCTATCCCTTAATGGGAGTTCGGTGACAAATTTGGAAATTTGTTTGTTTGACGTGTTTTTTTAATTATTTTTTATTATTAAAACTTGCCTTTTGGTACTGAGCAGGAGCTGGTAAAATATTTAATAGTAATGATATGAATGAATTTCCATTTCAAAAGAGAGAGAACTCATTACAGTGTCAGATGCTAAGATTATCTGAGGTTGCAGCTTTGTTTAAGCAGGAGCTGCCTTCCAGACAGATCAGAAGTTGGAAAGCAGATGCCTTCCCATTAAAGGCTTTCTCACTGGGTTCTGACTGGGTAGGCATCTTAGAGTGTGGCTGCATATACAAAGTAGACCCTGCCAGAAAGGTTGGTGGTGGATGGCGAAAGAAGTTGCCCAAATAGAGAAATAGTCTGTAAAACATGTGGTTCCTCAGAAACCCATTAGGAGCTCTGAATGGATTGTTCATTGACTCATCTATCTGGCTGTGGAGCTAGATGTTTGGTGTTTGATTCCTCATTGTGGTGCCTTGACTATAATCAAGGGCAAGCTGCACAATTCTGGAGCGCGGGGTGGGTGGGTGGGCTCAGAAGAATGGTAAACCATTTCTCTGTACAGTGGTACCTCATGAGATGAATGTTGTGTAAGATGAATTCTTCATAAGATGAATGAAATTTCCATGTATAGGCATTTCTTGCAAGATGACGGTTTGCCTACCAAATGTTTTGGGAAAACTTCATCTTATGTGGCAGGTGTTTTAATTTTGTGTGCCCACAACCTGAGGGGGTTATGGGCGTGTGAAATTCAAAAGCGTGGTCTTCCATCCTGGCTTTCCCAACTGTGTAGCACCTGATCCACAGGTGCTATGTGATCGGGAAAGCCAGGATTGAAACCATTGCCACCACTCCATTTAAAGGGCTCTGAGCGTGGAGCCCAAGGCAAAGGGAAGACAGTGGCTTGTGGGCTCGTTCATATCCCCAGTTTACTCTGCAGCTGTAGGGCTTCAAACGAACCCACAAGCTGCCGCCGCTCCCCACAAAATGGCTCAGCACAGAGACCTGGGTGAAGGAGGGATGGCTCCCCCAATGCAGGAGTCACCCCTTGCCCACTTCCTCTCTGGTTGGGGCAACCCAACCAGCAAAGAAGGGGTAAAGCATATCCCTTTTGCTGGGCTGGGGATAAAGACTGAAGGGATTTGGGACAGCCTTCCCATAGAAATGCATTTAAAACCAATGTTAATCCCAGCTCCTGCCAACCTAGCAGTTCAAAAGCATGGAAATGCAAGTAGATAAATAGGTACCACAGTAAAAAAGTGGGAGGGTAAACAGTGTTCTGTGCATAGAAATGTGTTCAGCAATGCCGGACGTGTGGCCGTGGACTTGCACAACACTGGCTCTTTGGCTTAGAAACAGAGATGAGCATCACCCCTAGAGCTAGACATGACCAGCACAAATGTACGGGGGGAACCTTCACCTTTACCTTTTTTTCCTTAGAAGACAAGTCAGTATGAAAAGAGATCCTTGAAGAGAACTGCATCTGTTCAGTTCAGTGCACTGTGTCACAATCTGGCTCAGGAGAAGATGACAAGATAAACCAGACTGTGGATAAACAATAAACCAGATTCTGGCATCACCTTCTACTTGCTACATCTGTAAAAATGATATGCACTTTTGCCTGCATTAGATGTAATCATAGCAAGTATAGGCCCTACTCCACTGCACATGTGTGCTCCTTTCTACCAGGTGACTAGACTTGTGTAGTTCATACTTAAAGAAAGTTGCAGACAAGTTGTGAGCTGTCTAGCACAATGCAGTCCATCACATGATGTTCAGTAAATGTCATAATTTTAATATTTGGTCAAAATCATGATCTGATGGGACTGCTTTACGCAGCTTTTTCATGATCTTTATCTAGTGGATTATATTGTGTGTCAGTCTAGTTTTGGAGCAGTGAATCCAGTAAGGCCCAAGATGCTCTAAGTATTCTGGGATCTCTCTCTCTCTCTCTCTCTCTCTCTCTCTCTCTCTCTCTCTCTCTCTCTCTCTCTCTCTCTCTCTCTCTCTCCTTGTGCTTGTTTTTATGTTTGCATATCTTGTGTGTGTCAGATGGAGACTGTTAGAGGCTGCACTTTCTGTATAGAGGCCTTTTGCTTGAGGCTGGAGATTCATTAAAACATCTTTGTTTCCATGACACCAAAGTGGTTGGCCAGCATTCTGCACCATAGAGTGTGACAGATCGTACTTTGGTGCAATAGATCTTTGACTTTGAATGATTGTTAATCTTTTTGTCACACATGTCACTTGGTGTCATATGCCATTTTAGTCAGACACTGTTGATCCTTGATGGGATTTCATGATTCAAACTCCCGTCGGCTGCAATTGTGGAACCTAGATATTTGAACTCCTCTGTTCTCGGTAAGTCAATACCATCAATTTGGATTGTACCACATTCCTATAGGGCAACTGTCAGATATTCTGTCTTCCTCACTTTCAAGTGCCAGCCAAACCTTGTCAGACAATCACTCCATACATTGACATTCAAGATCTGCCTAACTCTCTGATGCAATGGCATCATCAGCATAAAGGAGTGTCCAGGGCAATGGATTCTGCTGATCTCAATTGACTGCATCAATAACCAGAATGAAAAGAAGCAGGGAAAGTGCTGATCCTTGGTGGACCCCAACTGTGATAGAAAAATCTTTTGATGTACCAGCAGTGGCCTGCACACAATTGGCAGCTGTGGCAACTCATAGAGCAGCCCTTTCAAATATATGTTTGCTATATTGTCTACCCACCCCCTCAGGCATAGGAAAGGCAACAGAGAGGAATGGTGGTATGCTAACACTAAAACACAGTTTGTTTACTATTCATTACACCTTCCCATGATAACTGAAAAGTTGTAATTCTAAGACAGGTGAGGGACTAAAAATTCAGCAACATAATTTTCAACTCATAAAGCTACAATTACCAGGCATCATTGGGATAAGACTGGCCAGTCTCTGAAGTTGATTTGAAGCACTAGGATAGCAGAGCACCATTTTGATCCTCCATAGGTTTTTTTGTTTGTTTTTATGGGGGGTCTGCAGCTCTTATTAGCCTCTTTCAGAATAGTCACTATGGAAGTGACCATATGACTGTAATTCATGCCTGCTTCAGGATGATGACCTTGTTCTCCAGGGCTGCACCAGGGCAAGGGTGAAAATGGTACCTCCAGGCTCTGCCTCTTCATGTACCAAATGGAATCCCCCACATGCACCACTGCCTAATGTTCAAAGGCCTTCTTAAACTCTGTGCTTGGGCCTGTGTGTTGAGACTGGAATCTCATGGGGCACAAGAACCTAGGTCAGTTATGACCATTCAAGTGATATCAAGCCAATACATGTTATGTTTTGACTGCAAATTTATTGACACAATCAGTGTCAGGCAATACTACATTGTATTAAAATATGCAGTAAACTGGCATAAATTAAATTAGTTGAGTTCAGTAGGCTTAATATTTTAACTTTATTTGGGCATGAAGAAGAAAAGAAATCTGCAAAGAGTTGTATGTGGATATGTGTGTATGACCCCCCCTCTGTGTGTGTGTGTGTGAATGTTCATGCACACACAGGAACAGTATATTTAATATGTAAACTCCTATGCAAGGTCTTTTCCTTTTGTTTTTTATAGCATTTTAAATCATTTTAACAAATTAATGTTCTTCTAAACAAAACATTGCTCCAACAATTAATGATTTACATTAATCTCCATAATTCACTTGATTTTGGGAAGGATGTTTTGCTCTGTCGCTACATGTCTGCAGATTATTAATGAGCACACTAAACCAACACTAATATTAGAAAATATTCAGCACACTAAACCAACAGTAATATTGGAAAATATTCTCAGTGATTTAAATCTGTCTTTTGAAAACTGTCATCTTGCCAAGTTTGATACTGAAGAAACAATTGAATTGAAATGACGACAACGACAACTACAGTGATAACAATGAAGACTACTACTACTACTACTACTACTACTACTACTACTACTACTACTACTACTACTACTACTACTACTACTACTACTACTACTACTACTACTACTAATTTGTCTTCCTCTCTTTTTTTTCTTTGCCATGGAATATTTTTATACATGATACCTACATATGTGTGTTATCATGATTCTGGAATGTTACTAAAAGGAGATATAGATATATTATGCTTTTATTCCATGCAGTGATGGATTTATTTATTCGCACTGATTAAACCACCAAGTGAACAGAGCTCAAAGTGATGATAGAAACCAGGTTCACTGGCCTTGAGGAACAGGGTTTGACAAATACAGAGGATAAGTCCGTGAATAGCTGATAGTCAAGAGAAGTAAACATGTTCAAAGGCAGTGATCCAGATGATGGGGACAAAGAACAGGTAATGTTGTGTATGTTGCTTTTGAATTTCCATAGATATTTGGTTGGTTCATGCTGGAAGCAAAAGGCAGGGCAATTTAAAACTCTTGTTGAAAGAACTTGCACTGGTGATGCCTGCCAGATTTTTTTTTGGGGGGGGGGACATTGTCTCTTTTTTGAACTGCAACTTCCAGAATCCTCTAAGTAGCACAGACAATGGCCATGCTGCTGGAGGATTTCTAGAAGTGGAATCCAAATCAATAATGGCCCCGAGATTCATCCCCAGCTGCCACCAGGTATACACAATATTTCTGGATGAGAAATTGGAATTGCCTTATTCTCTCCTCCTTTATACCAAATAGGAATTATTACATAACTAAATAATTCTAAACAATTTTAAATATGTTGAAGAGTCTTTCTTACTGTATTCTGGGACAAGCTGTTAGATAACTTTATCCTATCCAAACTCATCCTAGTTGTCTTCACCCTATCCAAGGTCAACATCATCTCCCATTTCTCCTTTTAGCTATAACCTATTCGACTCCACCATCATGGTGCCCAAGTCTTTCATTTTCAATGCACACACACACACACACACACACACACACACACACACACACACACACACACACACACACACACACACACACACACACACACACACACTGCTCCTGGTGAGCAGTTACATTCCTTCATGGCAACCTTCAGCTCTGTTCCCTCTTCTCCTTCTTACCATGCTTTCATGTACATCCTGCCAAAGACAGAAGCATTTCTCCCAACCATCTCCCACCTGTATCTCTTCACCATCAAAGATGAAGAGTGGAAGGAAGGACACACAGTGGACGGAAGGACAGAGGGCAAGTCCTGAATTTCTCACAAATCTGGATTGCTGGGAAACCTCACCATCCTCACCAGCACTGCTATGCCCCCTTTTCCAATGGAACCTGTTGAGAGTCTTTTTCTTCTGGCAGGGAACTGCTTTCAAAAGCAGCAAAAGGAAGCAAATGAATGTAATATATCCTGCCCTTATAGAGCAGTGATGGCGAACCTTTTAAAGACTGAGTGCCCAAACTGCAGTTCAAAACCCACTAATTTTTCACAAAATGCCAATAAAGCAATTTAACCTGAATATGTGTGTCTGTGAAGGGGTGATATTGGGTGTCCACGAAAAAGGCTCTGAGTCCCACCTTTGTCACCCATGCCATAGATTCGCCAACACTGTTATAGAGTAATACCTTGTTTCACCAGCATAATTCATTCTGGAAACATGCTTGAAAACCAAAGCATTTGTATATCAAAGAAAATTTCCACATAAGAAATAACGAAAACTCAGATCATTTGTTCTCGGGCCCATAGATCACATACTAGACACACAAAATGCCCAAACTCACAAAAGGTGTTGGCTAGAAGTCCATGTCCATACCATGGTTTAGGTCACTGGCTGTAGAATCTGCTCTGCTTGGGACTAGTAAAAGCAAAAAAAAAGTGTTCTGCTTATATACCGCCCCATACCACTTTAAGTAGTCTCTGGACGGTTTACATTTTTAATTACAGTGTGCAGGCTACACATTGCCCCCCCCCAGCAAGCTGGGTACTCATTTTACCGACCTCGGAAGGATGGAAGGCTGAGTGAACCTTGAGCCTGCTACCTGGGATTGAACCCCTGGTCGTGAGCACAGTTTTACCTGCAGTACAGGCATTTAACCACTGCGCCACGAGGCTCCCTGGTAACTGGAATTTACTCTGTGTTTTAATCTCACAGTAATAAAGTGCAATTTGTAGCCTTATACACACTTGACGAGCCATCCCTTTACTAGATATTGTTTGAAAAATACGAAAGGCTGTTGGAAACAAATAAATTAAAGAAAAATATAAAGAAAAATAAAAAAAACCTTACCTGCACTCACCTTTGAAAACCTTTGTGGCTGGTGTGAGGAATAGACAAGAGGAGGCTGCACTGCCAGCCAGCACACACCTTCCTTCCTTCCTTCCTTCCTTCCTTCCTTCCTTCCTGGAGGGAGCGAGCTGGCAGACAGCCTCATTGTCTTGTTTTCCTCTCTCCTTCCTTTGCTTTGGCAGCTGCCTGAGACAGAATGTTCCAGACCAACACCCACAATGAGAGAGAGAGAACCACCATTGGCTCACTTATGATCATGTGACCTGCCCCAGGGCTCATATTGCAAGACACTGCTCATTGACCATGGCAAAATTGATTAGAAATTATTGCTCATCTTGGAAAACACGCGTAGACCAAGGTAGGAGTAAGCTAACATTTTACTGTATTTCATAGCTGCTCTTAAACCCAAGGAATAATGAAAAAAGAATGGAAGTTTCAAGAAGTGCCTAAAAGCAGAACAAATTAAACCAAGTTGTTTGGAAGAATTAAAAAAGTACAGAACTGTTTTTACCTGCACATACTGAGATGAGGAATACAGTCTGGATGTCAGGAATTCTTCTGTTAACATCAGTTTTCCGAGGGAAATTTAAAGGGTTACAAATAAATAATATGGAAGAGGCTTCAGTCTCCTTGCTCACACTATGTACCTGATGCAGGACCTCATATGAAACAGCCTGAAAAGTACAAAACTGTATTCTGGAACTTTTAAAGTCTATAGTCTCTACCTCTGAGGAAGAAGAACAGTGCATTCACACAAACTCGCCCCACCGTTCTTGTATTCACCAGAGTTTCTTATATCCCTACAGGTCATCAGCATGATTTAGAATGGCCAATGACAACAGAAAGGTACAGAGATAAAGTCTGTTTGTGGCCATTCCTCTTCCTTGGGTATGGAGACAGTGGACTTCAAAATAGAAGAATATAACTGAGGATTAGTGCAATAATTAATGACTTGACTGTCAGAGACATGTACATCTTCTTTAAAGCAACTATGCACCCTTTCATTACAGTTCACTCTTTTCGTTGTCCACCACTTTAAGGCAGTACAGTGTAGAGAAATCTTCTTCTTGTTGTTGTTCAGTCATTCAGCCATGTCCGACTCTTCATGACCCCATGTACCAGAGCATGCTAGGCCCTCCTGTCTTCCACTGCCTCCCAGAGTTTGGTCAAATCCAAACTGCTTGCATCTACAACACCATCCAACCATCTCATTCTCTGCTGTCCCCTTTTCCTTTTGCTTTCAATCTTTCCTAGCACCAGGGACTCTTCCAAGGACTCCTCTCGCGTCATGAGGTGGCCAAAGTACTGGAGCCACAGTAATTGGCCTATAGAGAATGAGATGGTTGGATAGTGTTGTAGATGCAACAGCAGAGAATGAGATGGCCAATTACTCTGGCGAATCAAGATTATAAAATATTTACGAAGATATTGGCAAAAAGATTAAAGGACATAATTCCGGAAGTAATTCAGGAAGATCAATATGGCTTTGTTAAGGTCAGATTTATAGGTGAACCAATAAGGATAGTAATGAATGTGATAGGAGATACCAAGAGGAATAGGAAATAAGTTACAATCATGAAACTAGATATTAAACAAGCATTTGATTCAGTTGAAAGAGAATATTTGTTAAAATTACTGAGACAGATGGATATTACTGGCCCCTATTGGAATGCAATAAAGGAAATATACAAAGAAAATTTTGCTAAGGTGAGAGTAAATGGATCATTAACAGCGAGATTTAAGGTACAGAGAGGAACCAAGCAGGGTTGCCCACTCTCCCCTCTGCTTTTTGCCTTAGCTATGGAACCACTAGCAAATAGTATTAGAGAATGTAGTCAAATTAAAGGATATAAAATAGGAAACAAGGAAATAAAACTAAATATGTTTGCAGATGACCTAATTTTAATACTAACCAATTCTGCAGAAGTGGCTGGACACCTGATTAAAATATTAAGGAAGTTTGAGGAAATCTCAGGGTTAGAAGTAAACTCACAAAAGTCAGAAATTATGTATATAAATGTTTTAAGGAAGGATCAAGAAGAGCTAAAGAAAAAAATGAAAATGGGGAACGGAGTTAAGAAATTGACATATTTGGGAGTGATTATAACAAAAAATTGGATGAAAATTGGGGTGGAAAATTTTAATAGGACATGGAGGAAGATCAAAAAAATAATAAAGGGGTGGAAAGATTAAAAATGGGGATTCTGTCCAGGATTACAGCATTAAAATTTTTTATAGTATCCAAGTTACTCTACTTATTTCAAGTGCTACTGATATTGCTGTCGGAAAAAATATTAAAGAAAAGGGATGCCTCACTAAGAAATTGGGGTTTTGGTAAAAAGAGGGTAAGACTAAGCCATAAAATATTATATGCTGTAAAAGAAGGAGGTTGGAATATGCCTTCATTAGAAAATTATTATATAGCTTTTCAGTTAAAGTGGGCAATGAAAGTGGAGGGTTTCCCCATCCCAAAATGGAAAAGAGTTGAAGATGAATTGAATAAATCAGTGGGTTGCTTAGGTTTATTTGATAGAGATAAAAAATATCAAAACAATTAGAGGTCCAAGGAAGGTAACAATGGAGATCTTAATTAAAAGAACAAAAATAGGAGGAGTATCGAAATGGGGGCCGATAGAACAATTAAATAAAGAAGGGAAGATTTTATCATTAAGAGATATAAATAATTTAAATGAGAAAGGATATAATAAAATCAAGGATCTTCATCCTTTACTGCAAACAAGAGGGGGGGGGGAAAGTAACTTAAAAGAGATATTAGGAGATCAAAAATGGTTAACACTAGAAAGTATGAAAAAGAGATATAATAAAAGGTTTCAACACCTATTGCGAAAGGAAGCTAAGCAATGGGAAGTAATGTATAAGATATATACAGAGAAAAAGGGAGGAGCAGGAAATATTTATAAATACTTGGTTACTCTGGGAAATCAGTCAGAAAATATAATTAAAAATATTTGGGAAGGAGAGTTGGAATTAAATAAAGAAAAAATCGAATCCATCATAAAGGGGGTAAGAGAGGCTAAAATGGAAAAAATTAAGGAAATGCAATCACAAGCATTGTATAAATGGTATTATACACCGGAGAAAGTAAGTAGAGTAGATAAAAAAATTTCTTCCCAATGTTGGCATTGTAAGAAAGTAAAGGGTACTTTTGAGCATATGATTTGGAAGTGTGAGAAAGTAAGGAGTTTTTGGAATAAAGTAGAAAATTGGTTAATAGAAATAACAAACAAAAGGATTCAGTTAAAAATAGACCACATTTTTAGGATTAGTGGAGAGAGAAAGCAATTGGCGAGAAATAAAACAGATTATGTATTATGGAATAGCAGCTGCTATAATGGTGCTAATAACTGGATGGAAGGATGAAGGAAAATGGAAATTTATTTGTTGAATTTATCAATTGTTGATCATTGGTGCCTTTAATTGCTGGGACCTACGCCCTTTGGCGTATTGGGATGCACCAGGATTTTATGTTTTATACCTATTTATATTGATGATGTTTATTTGAATATTGTATTTTGTTGGTTGTTGATCGGCGCTTGGTCGCCCGCTGTTCGCCGCTTAGAGTTCTATTTTAGAAGATAAGCGGGATACAAATATAACAAATAAATAAATAAATAATAAATAAGTGGAAAGATTATCTAATCAATTTTTTCAAAATGAAAATAATGCAAATAATGCAAGATAATGCAAGATAATGCAAATAATGCAAGAAGGAAAAACTGTAGGGAAAAACAAAATTTTGAAAGAGTGGCAGAAGTTTATAGAAACGTTGGAAGGAAAACCTGAGAATAAGAAATGGTCTAGACTTTTCCATCAGGCTTTGACAATGTATAATATGAGAGGACATTGCAGTTAGTGGCTTGCTCGGGGTGGGAGGTGAGGGAAAAAGAAGAAGGGCGAACAACCTTTGGAAATTGTATAAGGATTGATATGTTGGAAAATGAACTGTATTCTGTTGGTCCTAAAAAAAAAGAAGAAGAAGAAGAATGGACTTCAACACCAAAGCTTTTGTTTTTAATATAAAACATAAAGTCTTTATTGTGTTAAAATTGGTTATTCAATATTGTTGTTATAGTAGCTTAGCCAATGTAATTAAACATTTCTTTGATAACTTGTTACCAAAAAAAAGTACTGGAGCCACAGCTTCAAAATCTGTCCTTTCAATGAACATCCAGGGTTGATTTCTTTCAGGATGGATAGGTTTGATCTCCTTCCAATCCATGGGATTCTCAAGAGTCTCCTCCAGCACCACAGGACAAAAATGTCAATTCTGCAGCAATCAGCCTTCTTTATAGTCCAGCTCTCACTTCCATACATCACTACTGGAAAAAACATAGCTTTGACAATTCAGACCTTTGTCAGCAAAGTGATGTCTCTGCTTTTTAAGATGCTGCCTAGGTTTGCCATTGCTTTCGTCCCAAGAAGCAGGAGTCTTTTAATTTCATTGCTGCTGTCACCATCTGCAGTGATCAAGGAGCCCAAGAAAATAAACTCTGTCATTGCCTCTGTTTCTTCCCCTTCTATTTGCCAGGACGTGATGATCTTAGTTGATAATATTCATTTTTTTGATGTTGAGCTTCAGTCCATTTTTCACTCTCCTCTTTCACCATCATTAAGAGGTTCTTTAATTCCGCCTCACTTTCTGCTATCAGAGTAGTATCATCTGTGTATCTGAGGTTGTCAATATTTCTTCTGGCTACCTTAATTCCGGTTTATGATTCATCCAGTCCTGCCTTTCGCAGGATATATTCTGCATATAAGTTAAATAGGCAAGGTGACAGTATACATCCTTTTCATACTCCTTTTCCAATTTTAAACCAGTCAGTTGTTCCATGTCCAGATCTGACTGTTGCTGCTTGTCCCATATATAGATTTCTTAGGAGACAGATAAGGTGGTCAGGCACTCCCATTGCCAGTCTAGGCCGGAATAATGAGATGACACAGTTTTTGGTTGGTTTAACATGGGCCACGATTTATTGAATACAGGAGGCAACTATTAACTGTAGGCATAACGATTTAACTCAAGGAGGACCTGTGAGGTAGCGCTGACAATTATGGAAGGGATGATTTTACACGGCCCCTTTGACAACCACACGTTGGCAGCCCTCTATGGGATCGTGTGATTATTGTTAATTAGTTCCCTATCTAAAACCTAATCTAATTTAATTGAGGACTGCCGGGACCTTGCAGATATTAATTAAACCATGGGGCCGTGACATAATCAATTTATAAGCGCTACCCGCCAAATCGTGACCGGGGTCTTTATCAGCTCCACGCCAACCAGTGACTGATGGGATGGGCGAAAAAGCACTGCCATTCATGGCCAATTAGAATAGCAGTCAAAAATTCCCATCCGGCCCCGAAGCGACCAGCAAAGCATCACCAGCACCATAAGTAGGCGGCGGGAGGGTGGGCAATCGACAATCCGGCCGGGCGTGAAGCTGGGAGCGCAATGACAAATTGCGCTCCGCGCTCCCAGCGTAGGCCACGCAAACTGCGTAGCCTATCGCGCCCGCCCGGCCAGACGGCAAAGACGCCCCGCCCCCGCACAGGGCGGAGGGGAGCATCCATTCCTTTAAGAACCTGCCATAGTTTTTTTGTGGCTTTGGCATAGTCAATGAATTAGAAGTAGATGTTTTTCTGGAACTCTCTGGCTTTCTCCATAATCCCGTGCATGTTGCTAATCTGATCTCTAGTTCCTCTGCCCCTTTGAATTCCAGCTAGCTCTTCTGGAAGTTCTCTGTCCACATACTGCTGAAGCCTCTCTTGTAGAACTTTGAGCATAACCTTGCTAGTGTGTGAAATGAGTGCAATCATACAATAGTTGGAGCATTGTTTGGCATTGCCCTTCTTTGGGATTTGAATGTAGACCATGTCAGCAATTTAAGCAACAAATATAATATATATTTACTTGTGCTTGACACAGAGCAGTGCAGCAGTAACGTAGATAAAATGTCAGTATTGATATAAAGGGTTTCAGAGTTAGGCTAACAGAAAGACAATGACAATGAATAGAGTAAAAACTCATATATTCATATATACATCAAAATATACACAGCATAACAACCAAGCATTATATACAATATAGCAAACAGACAAACAGAGTGTGGGGTAAACTGTTCTCACCACAACAGTCCCCAAGTTACAAAATGGCAAGCTAGTGCTTTTTATACTTATTCAGCACTCATAAGTTCTGATGCAATCTGATCTAACCATTACAAATCATGATGTTATAATCAGTTCCACCTGCACTTCATCACTTAACATGCCTGTGATTACTTATTTCTAACACTTGTGGATTAACATCATGACACTGCAGAATCTAACTGCCTCCATTTTACAATTCTCTTTACACATTCTGTTAAATATACATAACATATGTTTTATCAACTTTTACATATCTTGACCGACCAATCTTTTCCAGTCCACTGACCATTGCCGAGTTTTCCAAATTTTCTGGCATATTTCTGGCACCTTTACAGTATCCTCTTTTAAGATTTTAAATAGTTCAATTGGAATGCCATCACTGGCCTTGTTGTTTGCATTGCTTTCTAAGGCCCACTTGACTTCAATTTCCAGAATGTCTGGCTACACTATCTTAGGGTGCTTTTACACGACCCCTAAGATCCGATGGCCACTTAAATTCAGACCAGAGATCTTGGGGGTTTGTCGCTCTTCCTGTGTTCCCACCCACTCTGCACTCCCTTGCTCCTGTCTGCATGAGGGGATAGAGAAAAAAAGGGAGAAAAGAATGCAGGCTCACCTCCGTCTGCTGGTGGAAGCCGCCCTGAGCCCCGTCGTCATCGTGATTCCTGTCTCTTAAAGGGGTGGTGGGGACAAAAAAACAAAGACAAGGTGGGGAGAGCACACACTCACTGCTTTACATCAGCGTCAGAAATTTTTCACCCTCAGAGACCAGGTACTTTTAAAATGTGCTGGGACGCGCTTAGGTGGGCGTGGTCACACTTAATTTTCTTTAAAGTCCGGAGCTGGTGGGAAAACAATTTTAAGCTCCGCATCTGGGAGCCCTTTGTGTTGGATTTTAGGGGTCGTGTAAAAGCGCCCTTAGTTAACAGGGACATTCAGATCTTTCTGATATAATTCCTCTGTGTATTCTTGCCATCTCTTCTTGATATCTTCTGCTTCTGTCCTTTATCATATCCATCTTTGCATGAAATGCCCCTTTAATATCTCCAATTTTCTTGAATAGATATCTGTTTTTTCCTTTTCTATTGTTTTCCTCTATTTCTTTGCATTCTTCATTCAAGAAGGCTGTCCTCTCTCTCCTCGCTATTCTTTGGAAGTCTGCATTGAATTTTCTGTATCTTTCCCTTTCTCCCTTGCATTTTGCATCCCTTCTCTCCTCTGCTATTTGTAAGACCTAGTTGGACAGCCATTTTGCTTTCTTGCATTAGCTTTTCTTTGGGATGGTTTTTCTTGTAGCATCCTGTACAATGTTACAAGCCTCCGTCCATAGTTCTTCAGATGCTCTGTCCACCAAATCTAGTTCTTTAAAGCTATTCTTCACCTCCACTGTGTATTCATAAGGAATTTGACTTAGATTATACCTGACTGGCCCAGTGGTCTTCCCTACTTTCTTCAATTTCAGTTTGAATTTTGCTATAATAAGCTGATGATCTGAGCCGCAGTCAGCACCAGGTCTGGTTTGTTCAACTGTACAGAGCTCCTCCATCTTTGGCTGCAGAGAACATAGTCAATCTGATTCCGGTATTGTCCATCTGGTGATGTCCATGTGTAGAGTCGCCTTTTGTGTTGTTGGAAAAGAGTGTTTGCAATGACCAACATGTTCTCTTGACAAAACTCTCTGAGTCTTTGCCCTGCTTCATTTGGAATTCTAAGGCCAAACTTGCCAGTTATTCTTTTTAGCACTTGACTCCCCACTTTAGCATTCCATTCCCCTATGATGACAATAACATCTTTCTTTGGTGTAATTTCTAGATGGAGTTGTAAGTGTTCATTGTTCAATCTCAGACTCTTCAGCAGCGGTAGTTGGTGCATAAACTTGGATTACTGTGTTGTTGAAAGGGCTGCCTTGGAATTGTACAGAAATCATTCTATCATTTTTGAGATTGTATCCCAGCACAACTTTTCCCACACTTTTGTTGAATATGAGGGCTACTCAATTTCTTCTATGGGATTCTTGCCCACAGTAGTAGATGTGATAGTCATCTGAACTGAATTCACCCATTCCCATCCATTTAAGTTTAATGATGCCCAAGATGTCAATGTTTATTCTTGCCATCTCATGGCTGGCTACATCCAGCTTACCCTGGTTCATAGATCTCACATTCCAGGTTCTTATACAGTATATTTCTTTGCAGCATTGGACTTTCCTTTCTCTTCCAGGCACGTCTGCAGCTGGGCATCCTTTCAGCTTTGGCCCAGCCACTTCATTAGCTCTGGAGCTACTTGTACTTTTCCTCCACTCTTCCTCAGTAGAATATTGGATGCCTTCTGACCTGAGGGGCTCATCTTCCTTTTGTTTCTGTTCATGGGGTTTTCTTGGCAGGGATACTGAAGTGGCTTGCCAGTTCCTAATGCAGGTGGACCACATTTAGTCAAACTCTCCACTAGAGATGGGCACGAATTAAAAAAAATGGTGTTTCAGTTTTTCATTTTTCATTGAGAGGTCCGTTTCAGTTTCTTTCCATTTTTCGTGAATTTTTGGAAAAAATTCATTTTTGTATTTATTTATTTTTTTTGTTTCTACCCGCTTTTGCATGATTTTTAAAGCATTTCTGTGCGCGGGCGTCCCCCAATGCCCCAGACCAGAGGGAAAACATTAAAAAAAATTGATGCTGGCAGAGACACAGTATAGACTAGGTATGCAGGGAGGCTGCAAAGGCAGCGGCGGGCATTGCCCAGGGTGCAAGGCAGCCGCAGAGTGACTGCACTGTGGGGCAGGGAAGGGTACTCACCGAGAGGTACACACACACACACACAGGGAGGCTGCAGGACTGAAGCTAGAGTTGCAGAGACACCAATCCCACCCTAACTCCCCACCGGAGACTGCAAGGAGGATGAGGGCTGCCAGAGCTTTTTATGCCCTCTGTGGCTGCCAGACCTGCCCAGTCTGCAACCTGGGCATGCTATTGGTTGAACATGATCCCATCACATGGCTTGCCTCCATTTTGTGGCTGGAGACATCCATTTTGTCATCCTTAAAGGGAAAAGAAAAATACATCGTGATGGGAGAAGACAAAAACAAACGTTTTAAGGACCCCATCCCCCTGGTAGGTAATAATTTCAAATAATTATTGCATTATTGCTACATTTTTACGGATGTCGAGGGCATTTTAATACCCAATAAATCAATATTAGGCATCTGGGAGCCATTTTGGGTCGATGTCCCCTAACTCCCCTTAAAGGAAAAAATACAGCGATCTGAGAAAAGACATAAATGCACGTTTTAAGGACCCCAACTCCCCCTTCTAGGTATTATCAGACAGTATAAATAATTATCGCTGCATTTTTATGGATGTCCAGGGCATTTTTAACATTTAAAAGAGCTCATTTCATTGCACGTTGCCATTAACAAAAATGAAACGTAACAAACCCAATTTTCGTGGTTCTGTTCATTTCGTTCCATTTTTATCACAATTTTCATTAGTCGTTTCGTTACGTAACAGAATGAATAACAAATAATGGAAACGAAAAAAGTTCATTTCGTGCCCATCTCTACTCTCCACTATGACCTATGGGATCACTCATAGCTTCTCTGAGTTGCTCAAGCTCCTTTGCCGCAACAAGGCAGTGACCCATGTGAATCACAGCCTTGTCAACTGAATCAATTCCTGTAGAAGCTGAGTTAACCTTCCTCATGTTTTGGGGAAATTTATATAATATACACGTGACTTCTGGAGTTGAGGCTTCTATAAATCAATATGTTTGACATTACTAATAATCTTTCTTTCTTTCTTTCTTTCTTTCTTTCTTTCTTTCTTTCTTTCTTTCTTTCTTTCTTTCTTTCTTTCTTTCTTTCTTTCCTCCCCTCTCCCTCCTCCTCTTCTTCTTGACATAAATAAATAGTCTTGGCTTGTATATCTTGGCACTCACAAGTTAGAGAAAAGGGCACAATGAGAATGAAAACAGCTTTGCCATCTGCTGTAACTAAAGCAGTATGCCTCTAGCCCCCCTCCCAATCATCCATAACACCTGAGAGGAGGAGGAGCAGGTCTTGCTCTCGTGTGTTCTGCACTACTGATGTACACCTGGCATCCCTAAATTCACACTGCCAAGTTTCTGGTGACTGAGCCTGGAGGCTCCCATGATAACAGCCTTCACTAATCACTGCCTTGGAAACACACATCCCGAAACAATTAGCATGGATATCAGAAAGCACAGAAGCAGAATTGGGCTTGAGGCTGCACCTTTCATAAGTCCATTTAGCAAGTGGACATCTGTGTCTTTGCAATAGCCTGCATGAGCATTGAAATGGGTGACAATAAGGACAGCCTACCAATTCTAGGCTTATTGGTTTGCTTCCCCCAAGAGCCAAGAGGATAAGTCCATACTTAAACAATGGTCCAAAACAAAGGAGGGGGAGAAAGGTCCTGGCAACCATTTAGCTGCTAAATGGACCTACAAGCATCACATCTGCCCAAGCTATTTGTGACAGACCATGGGATCCCCTTGAAAATATTACAGCATGCTAAACAAAGACAACAAATAAAAAGGGAGCCAGCTGCATCCTCTTCAGAAGACATGGATATGTGGCACACAGGTAGTCTAAGGTTAACCATGTAGGGACATAATTTTTAAGGTAATGAAAATACAGCTGCCCTGATTAAACTTTACTGGGAGCCACTTGTTCATGAAGCCTTAATTGGTTTTTCAAAGCTCCTTATCATTATGCTTCCTGCGAGATAAACTGTTAAAATTCATTTGGTAAATGGGAGGTATTGATTAGATCCAATGATTAACCGGACATTGACAGGAGCATTCATCATATTAACATGTTGCTGTGTAACACGGGCTTGATAAATCTTTACTCTCTTTGTGTCAAAGACAATGCATTAGGCCATGTACATTTTTCTGGGTAAGGACAAATGTAAAGGTGAAGGGCTTCCATTTATAGTACAATTTTACCACAGAAGTCTTTCTGTACCATCATCTTTTAAAAAAAATCAAATGGCATTCTATAGATAACTCTCCTCCAAAAGCAATTTGAGATGAAAACAGAGTACAGGATTGCACAAGGGAATGTACTGAATTTGTCAGATAGGCAATATTATTATTTTTCCTCAATAAAACTTCAAGTTTTAATGTAAAATATTGTGCTTGAAAAGCAGTATACAGTGGAATCTTGTATAACGTAATTAATTCGTTCCAAATGAAATTACGTTATACAAATTTTCCGTTGTACAAATTGCAATTTCCCATAGGAATGCATTGAAAACAGATTTAATCCATTTCAATGCATAGCCAAGACCAGGGCTGTCCAACTTTGTTGTCCTACCTCAGGGATGCCAAATGCGTTGACTGCACCGCTAGCACCAGAGCTTGGTGGGTCATGGGGAGGGATGAGTCAATGTGCCGCTGCCATGGAGCTTGTGGGGGGGGGAGCGGGCATTCCTCCGATGCTACTGCCGGGAGCTTGGAGGGTGGGGGGAGGTGAGTGGCCACAGAGCTTGGGGAGTGAGTGGGTGTTCCTCCTCCTCCGCCGACAACATTAGTGCTGGGAAGCTTGGCAGGTGGGGAGCGAATGGGCATGCTGCCACTGCCGGGCTGGGTGGGGAGTGAGTGGGTGCACCGTCGCCGCCAGGCTTGGGGGGGCGAGTGGCCGTTCCTCCTCCTCCGACAACAACAACATCAGCGGGGGGAGGGGAGCGGCAGAGAGGGGACCCCCCGCACCATCCCTCTCCTCGGCCTCTGATCCCTGCCCCCACCCCATGTGACCCACCGGAGGAGGAAAGACCTGGGATGGTCTGGAGCCGACCTGGAACATGCCTGGCCAGGGAGGGGGGCAGCGCAGGGGTGGGGCGGCAGCGGAAGGGTGTGTGTGCGTGTGCGTGTGTGTGTTTGTGTGTGTGTGTGTGTGTGTGTGTGTGTGTGTCCGTCCATCCGTCCAAGGAGGATCCCAAGCCCACCCAGCCCAGCCCCGATCGCTGCGCGCTCTCGCCTGCCACCGCAGAAGTCTGAGCCGGCGGCCATCCAGGGCGGCTGTGGCGACGTTGGCGTTGACAGCAGCGTTGGCACCCACACCCATCCCCATCCCACCCTGGGGGGCTGAGCATGCGGGTGGGTCGCTTTCCTGGGCTCCTGGGAAGCTTGACTTGAGGCAGCAGCAGCAGCATGTTGGAGAACACCAGCATGGCCACGAAGATGGCCCGAATAAGAAAGCGCCCCCCTCACACCCCTACCCCCTCACAACCTCCACCACCATGACGGGCCTCCCTGGACTACCCACCCCCACCCCACCCCACCCTGCCGCCACCCCGGCCATCGGGCTCCTCGCCCCGACCGGCTCTGAAAGTTTGCTCAGGATAAACGGGGCAGGAGGAGGAGGGGGGCGGCAGCAGGTGGCAGTGGGCTCCAGGCACGGCCGGGAAGGGGACCTCGGGAGGCAGCAGGATGGGCCCGAGGCTCCCCCTCCCCGCAGGTCCGCACTGCCCAGAGAGCCGTCACCTGGCCCGTCGGCTTTGGACTGCCAGGACGCCTCGTTGATGTCTGTTATGATGGAGCTGCGGGGGGGGGATGCACCACCATCCTGGGGGTGGGTGGGAACATTTTCAGGTAAATTTTCTGTGTGCTCCGCCCACTCGAGGGTGCGCCTGGAGGGATCGGTGGCCAGCAGGGATACGTCTCTTCCTCCGCCGGCTTCTCCCTTTCCCCTCTTCCTGGCAGTCGGCTGTCCTCCACCGAGCCGTCTTCTCCCCTTTCCCCGTCCGTCGGTCTTCGCCTCGCCGTCCTCCTCGAGTGCCCCATTGGCGGCTCCTGCTAACCATCTCTCTCTCTCTGTGTGTCTTGCTTTTCCAGGCTGCCGCCGCTGCCTTCACGACCACTTCCTCACACACACACACACACCTCTCTCTTGCTCAGGCGCACCCTTAGCTCTCTCTGGTGAACGGAGGTGGCGCTAATTCCCTACCTCTGGATTTTTTTACGTTGTACGGATTTTACGTTATACAAATCCTACATTATACGAGGTACCACTGTAGAATTGCACTGAAGTGGTAGCCTTAGTAACAGCACTACTACTACTACTACTACTACTACTACTACTACTACTACTACTACTACTACTACTACTACTACTACTACTACTACTAAGTGATGATGATGATGATGATGATTCATATTACTTATGACTCCTGATTAGAGGTGAGCAGGAAGCAGAAAACCCATGGTTCATGTTCACCTGATTCGGGCCAACCCTTGGTTCGGTTCGGGTTCAGGTTCGTACGAATTTAAAAATAAATTCATACAAACCAAATTGGTTCGGGTTCTTACTGGCACCGGCGGTGGCAGCGGCTTGGTAGTGGTGTGGTGGTGGTGGTGGCAGATCCTGGCCCCATGCGGCAGGGGCTTTTTGAGGCGCTGGTATGGGGCCAACACCTCATTTTTTCCCATTCACCCACCGCATGGCCCCTGGGACCAGGTGGGTGCTTCTTTTATTTTTTTTCTTGATTTTAGAGTACCCACCCGGCCACCCCTGGGGCCCGGTTGGTGCTTCTTTATTTTATTTTATTTTATTTTATTTTTTTCAAGCACTGACCACACAGCTCCTGTGGCTGAGTCGGTGCTGGGTTAACCCCCCCCTTATTTTAGGATGCCAACCTGGCCACCCCTGGGGCCGGGCCGGCACTCATTTTAATTTTTTTTGGTTTTTTATTATTTTATTTTTATTTTTATTTATTTATTTATTTACTCCAACCACATGGCCCGTAGCACAGGCCAGTCAGCTTATTTATTTATTTATTTATTTATTTTGCTGGCTCCAGGCCAGTTCTGTGGCCTGCACGCCAGATGGGGGGGTTGGCCATGCTGGTTACACGGCCCGTGGGCCGGTGCCAGTGCTCATGGGCCGGTACTGGCCCCTCACGCTGGATCAGGTTTCTATTTATTTATTTATTTATTTATTTTTCAAGCGATGACCATGCTGCCCCTGGCACCAGGTCAGTGCTGGTTTTATTTTTTTATTATATTTCCTTGATTTTAGAGCACAAACCTGGCCACCCCTGGGGCCGGGTTGGCACTACTTTTTATTATTTTTATTATTTTATTGGGTTTTTTTTTTTACTGCTAGGAAATACCTAGGAATTGCAAATGAATTCAATGAGTTCAACAGTCACAAAAAGTATTGATTGCACATATTGTGTTGTGACATAATGCATATCTTCCTTTATATGTCCCCACCTCTAAGGCAAGGTGTTCCTGATGCATTGTGAGAAATGAAAAGTGATCTTACCAACCAAGGGTAAGGTGGACGTAGAAAGGATATGGAAAAACCCAATGGAAATGAGATATTTTTATACCCCTAGCTATAAATACAATTTGTCCAGATGTATGTAGCTATAATGACAGTTAAAATTAAAGTGAAAGACAGGAAAGAGTCTATATTTACAAACACATCAGAAAGAGAACATTCTAACAGAAGCACTACAACAGAAAGATAAGGTGTGTGTGATACGGAGTTCCGGACATTCACACTGAGAAATAAGAACTGAGTCCTGGTAGAGTGACAACCCCTACAATCATGAAAACAAATAGAACAAATATAAAAGAAAATGTCCTTTATCTGGCGAGGTCATTGCAGTGATTTATTCTGACGGCTGGGCGAGTGAGGGAGCTATAAGTTTCACCCCTTCCCCATGCTTTTGCCTGATACGAGCCACCGAGTGTAGTCAGTATTAAAAATAAATTAGCATTGCTGTCAAATGTGCCTGTGAAGCCATTGTTTTCTATCTATCGGTTGGGTTCCATTTCTACTGGGGGTTAAATTCAGTGCTTTATTAAAGGACCGTTTAGTCATTTTGATTTCATCTTTTTCGGGACTTATGCTACATGCTTCGGTTTGCCCGAAGAAGCTGTCAGGTGTCATAACTAAGCTAGTGGGCAAACATAGCAACAAGGCAGTCTACCGCCCTGTCTCTTGCCATTTTCTCTTCCAACAAGGACTTTTTTCCTTTGCCTAGAGCAAGCACGCTATTCTGATTAAGAAATGACATGTGTTTTCTACATTTAAAAAAAAAATGGAGAGTAACTTTTAAAAAAATCTTCCCTCCCCACAAGCACAACGTGTCCCTCTTGTAATTAAAGAAATTTCCATTCGTTTTTCATCTGAGCACTTTATTAGAATTCCTTGGACTTTGAAAAAAACAACCACTGAAATGGTATTTGCATATAACATGGCTGCATTTGGGTAACATGTTAAAATGTCCAAACCAGGGCCACTGCCAACACTTCTATTGATGCCCAGGGTTTTGTTGCCCTGTTAGTTAATCTTGGATCATATGGAGGGGCAGGATGGAGGCATGGCAAGAAATGCTTGAATCTGAACACACAAGGGATTGTCTTGAGTCCATCTATATTATGTTTCCTTCTTTCTGGGAAAGAATGGCTGAAGGCAGTATATACACTTGAGAGGCATGGGTTTATGCCCTTCCAGAAAAAATATACCAAGGGACAGGGTGTCACCCTTCCATCTTTTTGCATTCTCTAAATGTTGGCTTCCTGAATCAAAACCCCAGTTGCTCCATCCTGTTTGATCTAGAGAAATGGAAATTCTAAGCCTGGTTTACTAACAGGTATGTGCTTCCTTTGATTTCCCTCCTCGGTGACATGGCCACTTCAAGCCTCCCACCCCCCCACCCCTCCGTTCCTTATGTTTTTTAACATGTACATGAAACTACCAGAAGAGACTCTCTGGAGTTTGGGAGTTTGGTGCTACCAATATGCTGCTGATGATATCCCACAATATCTCTCATTTCTATCAAATATGAGGAACCCATTTTTGGGTCTAACCCAGTGACTGGAGTAAGTAATGGACTGGTTAAGGGTGAATAAAATGAAACATAATCCAGACAAGACAGAGATTTTCCTAATCAATTGAAAGGGATATTAGATATTCAGCCCATGCTATTTCCTCTGAAAATTCACAATCACAAATTGTATGTACTCTGGGATGAAGACCTGAGTCTGGATACTTTGTGATACATAGGAGTTTGTGCTGTTAAAGCTAATTTGCCAGTTTTCCCCATTCCTGGCAGTGTGTGAATTGGCTATGGTGACACATGCCGCAGTGGTATCCTATGCAGATTATACTATAACACATTCTGGCTGAAATCTTGTTGCTCAGCATATTATATCACACTGAAATAGGCCCCATGAATCAGTGGGGGTTTGGTGAGTCAACTCTTCTACAAGTTCCATTGACACAAATGGGCCTACTCTGATTTTGAGTGCTAAAGTATCAATTAGAGTACGCCCATTTGAATTAATGGAATTTACAAAGGAGTAGATTCCCCAAATCCCCACAGATTCAACAAGCTTATTCTTTTTTAAAAAATAAAGCTTATTAATAAATTAAAAGTCAATACATTACGACATAACTGTTCAACATATTTCATGTTTCAAGGAAAGATTTGTTTCTGTTTAACTTCCTTTGTATAAATTTTCATTTGTTATTTTCTTCACTCATATAATAATACTTTTACTTAGTCTTTTTAAACATTCCTAACAATTACCATTCTTTTTAAATAAAAAGAATAAATTGCTATAACTTAAATCATATACACATAACTGAGAGTAATTCTTATGCTTATTATAACATTCAGTTGATTTCAGATTTTAATTTCTTTCCCCCATCTTACTTCTAAATACTTCTTTATATCACCCCACTGATTTTCAAATTCTGTTGCAGACTTTCCCTTTAATGATTATGTCAGTTTATTCCATAAGATACATTTTTATAATTTTATAAACAATCATCATCCAACAGTTCTTCTTTGCTTTTCCATTCCCTTGCTATTTGATTTCTAGTTGCTCCTAAAATAAACATTTTCTAGTCTCCTGACTTGATTTTCCTCTTATCATATTTAACAAATAAGTTTCTGGTCTTAATTCTATTTAAATCTGCAAGTTCTTAGTCAGTATATAGTCAATTTCTCTCCAAAACGTCTTTATTACCTTACAGTTCCATCACATGTGATATAGTGAACCCTTTTATAATTTACATCTCCAAAATTTAATTTTATTTGAGGTAGTTATTTTCAATAGCTTCTTGGGTGTTATATACCACATATATAAGACTTTCATATACAGTGGTACCTCTAATTATAAAATTAATCTGTTCCAAATGCATTTTTGTAACTTGAATTTTTTATAACTCGAAACAGAGTTTTCCATAGAAATGCATTGGAAGCAGATTAATCCATTCCAAGTGGAAAATCACCCCTCCCCAGTAAGCAAAAAGCACAGTAACAGGAAAGAAAACAACAGAAGATGAGCAACCTACCTTGTAACCACTTGAGAAATCCACCAAAGAAGTTCCAAGATATCCCCAAAATGGTGCCAAATATTTCCAAAACTGGCAGTTTGAAAAGGTCTTTGGGGGAAAAAAAGAAGCCCTGGTTCTCAGCTTTCCTTTTCAAAATGTCTCCTTCCTAATTGCAGCACTGGAGTAGGTGGCCACAAGGTGGCAGTACTGCTATTGCAAAAAAAGCAGGAGACATTTTGAAAAGGAATCTTTCCTTTCCTTTTCCTTTTCGTAACTCAGGGGAAAAAAGGCCTTTTTTAAAATAACTTGAATTTTTCCTATACCCATGGATTTCTATTTGTAACTCATTTTTTCACAACTTGGGGCATTCGTAACTCAAGGTACCACTGTAATTCTCTTTCAGATCAGTACTTGTTATTAATTTTTGGTTTTCATTCCATGCTCTATTCTAGTCATCAAGTTGTATTGCTTTCCCTATTTCCTGCATTCTTTTAAGCATATATTTATTAATTACTTCTTGCTACATTTCTCTCTCTAGCAACAATTGATATAGTTTTGAAATTTTGTGTTCTTTTCCCCAGATTAACTTGTCTAAATCTGAGGTCTTTTTATGTATTCCTGTTAATTTACTCTCTATACTCCTCTGTTCCTTTCCAAATGTTGTCTTCATATGAGGGAACCAATGGCATATAATTCGCTCTTGAGACTATCCTTCCATTGTTTTTAAACTTAATTTGCCTTCTTCTGTCTTTAATAATAGTTCTCTATATGTCAGCCATTTCCCTGATTTCACGTATATTTGCTTCCCAAGAGCCTCATGCAGAGACATACATGTCAGTAATTTTTCATCTTCTAAGTTTTAACAAGCTTATTCTAATGTCACTTGCTATGCTAAGAAATGTGGTTTCAACTACCATGTGGGGAAACTTTTAAGAGTGGAAATTTAATCTGTTTAAAAACACCATAGCCGGGGCCAGTTGCTGCCAAAATATCCCTTCCTCCAAGAGCCTCACAGTCCACTAGTCTGTTTCTGGGTGCACTTTAAATGGCTGATACAAGACTTAAGTCTGGACTATCTGAAAGATCATGCAAACCTGCTCCAGTTTTGAATTCTGCAAGAGAGGCTATTTTCTCATTCACCCAACATGAAACTCTTGTTTGGTGAGAATGGGAGAGAAAGTCGTCTCTGTGTCTCCTCCAAGGCATTGTAGTTTTTTTTTTGTTTTTTTTTTTTTGGTGAAAGAGGTTCTGAAGTAGTCTCTTCCACCAGCATTGCAAGCCTTCAACAACAATAGCAAAATCTCATTCTTAAGCAGAGGGCACTGTTAACCAACAATGTCAATTAGATCAGTTGGTGGCACTGCTGGGTTTCTCTGAAGGCAACAACACAGAGCTTATTCATAAATAAATGATTACTTTTCTACTCACAGCAGCATAGCAGGAGATAGCTAAGCAATGGGAAGATGGTAACTACCAGGGATCTTTTAGTCTGAGTCTCAAGTCCAAGACTTTGGTACCAAGCCCAATGCCCTATGTTTGAGTCCCTATTAAAAGCAAGTCCCCTACCAAAAAGAAGGGAGGGGTGGGTGAGTTCTGAATTGCAAGTTGACCTTCATATTAGTTGCATCGATGACACTGTCCAACCATCTCATTCTCTGCTGTCCTCTTTTCCTTTCACCTTCAATCTTTCCCAACATCAGGGACTTTTCCAAAGAGTCCTCTCTCCTCATGAGGTGGCCAAAGTACTGGAGCCTCAGCTTCAAAATCTGTCCTTCCAGTGAACATTCGGGGTTGATTTCTTTCAGGATGGATAGGTTTGATCTCCTTTTAGTCCAGGGGACTCTCAATACTCTCCTCCAGCACCACAGCTCAAAAGCATCAATTCTGCGGCAATCAGCCTTCTTTATAGTCCAGCTTTCACTTCCATACATCACCTTGTGCATAGGCTTGGGGTAAAAATAAAAACTCCGGGCAGCTTGGCATTTCTTCCAGGGGAAAAAATTGTCACAGATCTTCTGGAAAAAAAATCCATGAGTTGTCCTGCACAATTTCTCAGGTGGGGAAAAATAAGCCAAAATAAAAATAAAAATAAAACAAGGATTTTTACATTATTTTTTTAAAAATAAATAAATAAATAAATAAAAACAAGGATTTGTTTTCCTGTGCCTTTTGAGATTGTGCCATAGATTTTTTACAAGATACTCATGGAAGACAAATCAGTGAGATTCACCATCTCTGCTGGGTTGGGCCCTAGTTGTGCATCCACTGGCCGAGACCTTTTCATTCAAGCCGGTTTTGGAGAACCAACAGCCTGCTAATGACAAAGTGGACTGGGTTCCTTTCACTTTTGAGTCTAAGAATGGCATTTCAATTCAGGTATTTCAGAGTGTTTTTAATTTTAACTGCAGTTCAGGCTAGAATGAGTTTTATTGTATTTTAGTATTTCTAAATTCTGTGTTTTAACAAAACTTTTGAAAAACAAAAAACAATATTGTAATCTGTGTTAAATGCCAGTCCTGGGAGAAAGAGGACTTATCAATAAAATTTAAAAAGTAAATAATAAATGGTAACATCCTAAACTGCCCCAAAGAGCAGCAGACTCATTTGAAGAAGTGTAAGCCAATAAATGCAGTATATACAGTATAATTCTGATTCTCAAGATGGGCAAATGGGGTCTGCATCAAGAGGAATTACTAGACTGTCTCTAATAATGATGCCTAATGTAACTGACCATTAGGATAAGGCTAGCCCTTTGGCCACTGAAAATGGTAAAGCACATGCCTTCCATATACAAGGTCCCAGGTTCAAAAAAGCCTTGGTTATTTTCCCTGAAAAGCATCATGTAGCAGGTCCATGTGAAATAGGGTGTGTTTCAAAGCCCAGGGGTGGGGGTGGGGGAACACTGCTGGCTTTTGTAGCATGGTACGAGGTGTCTATCCCAGGTGCCATGCAGAGGATTGAGCTCCCACTGTTAAGCCCAGTGCCTGCCAACCTAGCAGTTAAAAATCATGTAAATGCAAGCAGATAAATAAGTATTGCCATAAAAAGTGGGAAGGTAAACAGTATTCTGTATGCAGAAATGTGTTCAGCCATGCTAGCCACATGGCCACAGACTTGCACAACACCTGCTCTTTGGTGTGGAAATGGAGATGAGCATTGTGCCCAGAGTCAAACACGACTAGCACACATGTATAGCGGGAACCTTTACCTTTATTTTTTAACAAGGTGCCTATATTTATCTAGTGACTTAAATGTGATCCTCCTAATAGTGACAATGTATCCATGCAGCATGGAGAAACACCAGATTCTGCAAAAACATATTTCCTAGACCACCATGTTTGCAACATTTTCATGGCAATATGAAATCTCAGACAGGAATGTATATGTTTAGAAACTTGACCCCAGTCTCTGTGTCATGTTTTCCTTCTATCCACTATGGTACTATTCAGCATCATAATTGCACTGCTGTTTTATAAAGTGCTGTCATTAGCTGCTTACAAAGTGGCTTGTGTCTGTGTGCAGGGTGCCTATGATGCAGAATTCAAGAGTTAAACAATTTCCATGTCTGCTTCTTTCTTCTTTAGGTGCCCTTACAACTCGCAAGGGTGCCTCCTGTCTCTTAAGCATAATTTGGCTTCCAGCAACATTGTTTTGAGAGATGCTGTGTCAGAAGTATGTTATTGTTCACAAAACACAGAATGAGTTGCGTGATTGTACCAGTTCAGGTCACTTGTCAATTTCAGCCACTGGTAGGGCTTTCTTTTTGTCACAGTGTACTTTAAGAAAACTTGCTGAGCTTTTGTTGATAAGGTGACATGGAAAATCAGTGACCCTTTACTGTGTATTTCTTTACAAATGCAGTCGTAAACATACTTATGTAAACAAGCCTTGTTGGACGGATCAGAAATATATGGTACTGGGAATAGCAAGAGCTGCCTTAATTTTATTTTCAATTTTTCTTATTACTTTTCTATTAAATACACTGAAGGCCACGTACACCATGAATATTTATGATGCATAATTGTAAAGGATTAATTCTAGTTTTATCCTGTATTTTAGACAGCATGATCGTGCACAGGATTATGATAGCAGGTGAATTTCTCTGAGTTAACAAAGATAACTTATTTGGGACAAATTATGAATGTATCATAAACAGCTTTCACAAAATATTGCACTTATATCTATGTGAAAATCCTCAGTGGAAGGCAGAAAAGAAAAGTTAGAGGGTTTGTTCTGAAATTTTAAATGAAATAAATTACTTTGAATTTGTAATACAAGTCCATCTTGCTAACAAAAGGGTACTGATTAAAAAAAATCTATTAGCATAAAAATTAATCTGCAAAGGAGAGAGAGAAAGAGAGCATTATAAGTGTGGAGGAGAAAGAAAAAGAAACATGCCTTGAACAACTGTGTGGATGTGATTTTGAGATGGATAAGTCCAAAATAAACAACATGCAAATGCCTTCCCCACCCAAACCCTATAAAAATAGAAGAGAAACAAGACAAAACCAATCCTGAGCTTAATTCAGAGAAAACTCTAGTGCTTGGGCCAGGGAAACTGAGCCATCAGATCAGAGATACAAATGTTCTGGATAGTAATTCTTTCTCAGAAGAATAAAAGGCATTGTTTGGATTTCTTCCTGAACTTTGTGCTGTCTGTGAAAGCACAGATGATGATAGTCGATACACGTTCCCTTTACCAACATTGAGCTCTATGGCAGCTAAAGGCATACTGGAGAAGACACAATCTGCTGAACCAAAATTCCAATTGTATTGAGGAAATATACCATTTCTTTCATTTGATTTGTAACAAGCTCCTTCAATGATTTATTATCCTCTTTAAGATCTGATATTTGCTGTTCCAACTGTTGTTCATTCTTCTGTATTATGCCTTTCAGCTCTCCAATGGCACCCATAAGAGTCTTCTGTAATTGACTTATAGAGCCTCTTTATGTTCTAAATTATCTTGATTTTTTGTTGCCATCTCTACCTGCTCCAAACTTACCAAGCGTGCTGCTGTCTTATCGGATGGTCGATTTTTCTTGTTGTTCTCTTCTCCACGCCTGTTGAATATCTTTTTCTTTCGACCTCCCTCTAGACATATAATTGTTTTTAGGTTTATGCTGCTTATTCTTCAAGATTCCTAGCTGATGATCTAAGGAACAGCTGCCTTTTATAAATCCCCCCCACTAGGTGGGGCTGAAGAGTTTTTCCTTAAAGTCCACTTTCAAAATATTCAGACTTTTCTTTCCTCTTTTCATTACGTTTAGAGGGTCGGAGTAAACTCTTCCAGTTCTTATCTGCTTTATCTCTGTTGAAATAAATATAGAAGAATTTGTTTTAACTCCAACCAGAAGCACATCCAGAAATTCCACCCTTCACACACAGCTGTCTTTTTTGGGGGGTGGGGGTGGGGTGGAGGACTTTGCAATCAATGTTTTAGCATACGGAACAACAGCAGTCACAGACTCCGTGATTCATCAAATTCACTCCTGAGATTTCTTGTTTAATCAGTCCTTCAGCTTATTATGCCAATATATTATAATGATCAAACTCTTCTTGTTCTGTCTGTCTGCTTTAAACTGTCCCGTATTCTGCTAAGATTTTAAAGTTGCCTCTGTTGCTGTTATTAATCTTTCTGACAGTAAATTCCTTCCAAGACTTTTTATCTCACTAACAGCTTCTTATTTTCTCCTTGTTTTAGAAATCTCAATGCCAGGCAAGTTCTTATCCACAGCAAGTTTTACTCCCCTCGCATTTCTAATAACAAGGCATGGAGAGACAAATATGGCGCTGTCCGTTTATCTTCAGCACTGAGTCTCATATATCCAGTCTCTTTAAAAAGCTCTCTAATTCCTCTCTAATTCCTCTTCGTCTTCACCCCCACCCCCTTAGACTTTTCAACAATAATAAACTTACATTAATCACTCTTCAGGAATTCCATTCTGCAGCTGATTAGAGTATTCACGTTTCTTCAGCAAGCAGACAGCGTTTTTGAGGTTAGCCCTCCGCCATTGCCTGGCCCCGCCTCCCGTGTGCCACTTCTCCTGACCCCCCATGTTTAAAATGACTTTTAGCCACCAACTCAAGCACTTGCCTCGGTTGCTAAAAGTCATTTTAAACATCACACACACACACACACACACACACACACACACACACACACACACACACACACACACACACACACACACACACACACACACACACACACACACAGCTCACAAAGGAGGAGTTGCCAGGCCCTGCTGCATTTCCCACCCTAGGGTTATACTTGAGTCAATAAATTTTCCCAGTTTTTTGGGTTTAAATTAGGGGCCCCAATTTATACACAGGTCAAATTATACTCGGGTATATATGGTAATTGTTTCTCCTATGGATGTTTTGGGAAGCCTGCCTCCCCTTAGTGACCTTTCTTTTGAATGTGCCACCAAGAAGACAGATTTATATCGTAAGCTAGCCAGCATTAACCACTACTGATTTTTGAAGTAGTTTAAAAGAAAGCTCCACAATAGGCACAGACAGTGGAGTAATCCAGTCACCTCAGCATGTGGATTATTTGTGCCAAAATATCATTAAGATCAACTGTTCCAGAAATACTAAGCACATAAAATGTACTCCAAGTGACGATGGCCGTCTAGGCCTTCAGTGACAAACACAGTTTCAGGAGTATACCAGACTTGGTGCCAGGACCCTGCCTGTCATAGTACCTGAATGTGAAGGGTTAAATGCTGAAGAACAGCAGGAGGAGCCTTGCAGTTCAACTCAGCAGGCAGCTGAGTCGGAGGATGCAGCTGAGGGCACATCTCCTCCTCCTATGAGGGCTAGGAACAGGATCCTGCAAAGAAGAACTAACAGGAGACCCAGGGAAAGGATCTTTAATGATAAGCGTAGAATTAGATCTGAAAGCCCTGAGTTCTAGCAGGAGCCTTGCCAGAGATATGGGTGTGTTCCCTGGTTTAGGATAAAGCTAGCAAGTTTACCCTGAAACCTCTGTGGGAGCAACGCGTCACTTACCTTGTCACCACATTCCTGTGTGTATCCAGACTCTGTTTCCTGACCTTGGACCGGCTTCCTGACTACGACGTTTCTCTGTACCCTTGAACTTGGTATTTGGCTCTGTAAGGTATTTTGGCTTTGATTCAGACTGTACTTTGTTCGTTATCTGGATTACAACTAAAGTTCCCGGCAAAGAACTGAACTTGGCTTGCTCTGTATTCTGTGTGCAGAACGTTCTGGCAGCTGGAGTGGTCGTGTTGGGGTGGTGTCGCGGGTTTGTAACGGTTGTTGTCACTGGGGTTATTGTTTAGCCATGGCCCGTGGGAACCAGCGTGAACTTGCCCGCCAAAAGAACATGAAAAAAAACCCAAGAACAGAGTAAAGGAAAAAGAAAAGATGAGACTCTGCTTCTCAGAGGAAACAGAGAGAATCTGAAATCATGCAGCAGAAGCAGAAAGCAGCTAATGAGAAGAAGTCGGTTCAGACAGGAGCAAAATAATCTGTGGCTACCCAAAGGACCTAATCATGCTGCAGTGCATCTCAAAATATAGGGCCTAAAGAAAACATATATGTAAAAGTAGCCTGCCATTAAATTAAACAGTTAACGTTTATCTTCTAATTGCTTGCTTGTCCAGTATGTATTTATTTTAGACTATCTGGTTATTGTAGTGCAGATGCAGCTGACTTTGCTTTAATTAATAACATATGTTCCAATAAAATTGGAATCTAAGTTCTTAATTCCTTTGCATGTCTATAAGTGAAAGTAGTTATAGCTTGACTGCAGTTTTCATTGTTAAAATGCCAGCTTCTTAAAAGGTATGTGTGACTGTAACAGTTATTAAATATGGAAGTAGACTTGGAAACTTGTATGGCAATTCATAACATTCAAAAGGGATGCCATTTTAAAACCCCAGGTCAGTGTACTTGCTTTCTACTTTGTAAAGGTCAGCTGCAAAGTTAATCGTAAATTATTTTTACAATACAATGGTATTCTGTGTGCGGGGCTTGACACTTGGTATCTAACTTTTTAGACTTGGAATGGAGAAAAGTGACCTCTTATATGTTGCTCCAGTGCCCATAGGTCAATGTTGAGGGATGCTGGGAGGTTTATGTGCATGAGCAGGGAAAAGCACTGTTGTTTTTCCTATCTATTCCCTTTTAGCACTATCCCACTTTGAAATGAAGGGATATAAATAAATATTAAGAATAATACCACAGCTACAACAACAATTGGCTGTGACATGTAGCCAGCATGAGGGCAGGTGGGCACAGGGCAAAACCTGAAATGCAACAGTTCTAAAACCCTGTGTAGCACCCTCAGGTGATATACAACACAGTTTAAAAATAGATGAAAAGTTTCCCAAGAGGACACATTCATCAACCCAAAACCACATGAATCCAATGTGACTTGAAATCAAATTCAAAAACCCAGTCACTCACTCAATATATTTCATTAGTGTAACCATGTTCTTAGACCTCTTAGGATTCATTTCCCATTCTCCATTTTGAGCAGTGCCATCAGATTCTGCCGCAAGAAACAGAGTTAACTCTTATCATCATACTGATGACAGTATATCTCAGATTTTCTTACTGATTGTTCTATCAGATTCATGCAGATGTTAAACAGATTTATTAAGGAGACAGTATCTTCTTGTATCCTGAATGCAATGAGACTGAGGAGCAGACACCCAGAGTAGTTCTCTGAGAATGACTCATGAAACTTTCAAAAAACACTATTGCCAGAGACAGTTCAAGTGGATGCTATGATGTTTAATATCAACAACTTTTGAAAAATCAAGAAAAAACAGTGGGGTAATATCACTCTACCTATCTCTTGCCCAATAAAAGTTTTCCACAAGGACTATGATCTTAAAACCAGGCTTGAAACTAAGGTGGGTTGGTTGGTTTCTTCTTTCCTTCCTGGGGTACTTGTTTACTCTAAAAAGAAGTGGAACCTCCATTTTATGCAAGTTAAATCTCAATTTGTTCACAAACATTGGGTCCCTCACTGCATCCAGAAAGTGATTCAAGATTGCCACAGCCTCCTTAGTATCATTTTGGGGGAAAGAGGGTTGCATAGCATAAAGACACCATCCAACCCAGAAACTCTGGATGACTTCCGGAACCGTAAATGTTAAAAACTATAAAAGACACTATGATTCCCAGGGGAAAGCTGATGGCCATGAGGCCAGACAGCAATCCTCCAGTACAACCTTCTAGAAATGGCAGAACCCACTTGTTTCTGCTGCCTACATTCCATTAGTCCATATTAGCTATCTGGTAGGCTCACTCTCTCATGGAAATATACACTGGATTTCTCCTGGCACTACTGCCTGTGTTAATCACACATACTGCTGACTCTAAACTGAGTGTATGCTGATTGAATTTCTTAGTTTGCAGAAGTGCAGTACACTCCCTACACAATGTGGTCTTGTGGTCACATCTACTGATTAATGCTACCCTTAGAAAAATAAGTGAGGAAATTGTCAACCATGGTTTGTGAATTTTATTATGAAACCAGCAGGTATCATTCATTTTTCTGAGTTTTAATCATGCCTCTGTCACTGACTGATAGATTATATCAGGTTTCAGCTGCAGGTAATCTTAGTGATTGCTTAGCTGTGATGTTATGTTGTGGGGAAATAATTCTCCAACAGATGATTTGGCTTTATTAGAAATTTAGAGCCTGATGGTAGCACTTGTTCCAATAACACCTCATGAAATTAGGCAAAAATTGCAGTTAAGTATTGGATGGCCTCTTATACACAATAAATTAGACTAATGAGCATTTCTGCATAATATGGGCACATATTCATTCCTTAATCTCTATGGTCAATATATATATATATTTAAAAGCAGCTTTCAATTTAATCTGAAGGAACAAGTTCCATCCAGTTCATTTAAGAAATGGCAGCAAGACTTTATTCCCATTTCCCCTAAAAGAACAATGGTTTTACTTGACATGCATCAGAATATGATAGCTTTTCTAAAGTGTTTTTGTGCTCATTATCAAATTATTGCTTTCCATTTTAAAGAACAAGATTGTTCTTTTTTGTATTGTTGACATTGTGCCATAACAACCGTCTTAGCCAGTCATCATGATTTCTCTTAGCTATCTTGTCACAGATCTCAAAAATCAAATGACATTATGAATTTCCATTTTTTTGACTTGGTGGTTTTGATTCTGTAACTATGTGTAAATGCAATAAGAAAAAAATCTGAAAAAACCATGGAACATATTATTAGATTCTGAAACACAAGCAGAAGAGGATTAGTTGAGAGAGATACCAAGAGTGGTGTAGTGGACAGAGTAATTTACTAAGACTCAAAAAACTTGGGGATTCCTTAGCTCTGCCATGGAACCCACTGAGAGCATGTAGATGAGGTAAAACCATCCCTTAAGTACCTCATTTACCTCGAAAACCCTGTTAGGGTCAATATAACTCAGTTACAGCTAGACAACACATATTATGAACCTGCTTAGGTGTTAAGGATAATCAGGAGAGGTCTTTCTCTTGGTCCCACCACCTTCACAGGTACATTGGATGGAAACTTGGAAGAGGGCCTTCTCAGTTACTGATTTCAAACTCTGGAACTCCCTTCCACAGAGGCCAGGTTGGCCCCATCTGTCCTGTCATACCACAAGTAGGAAAATACCTCAGTGACTACCTACTTGGATCATTGTGCCTTACTGATTCTGTTTTTGGTATTCCTCTTTCTTAGAGTTGCATTGGTTTGGCTTTTTATTTTTGTATTTGTTCCCTTACTATTTTTAGCTTAACTGTTGTATTTTAATGATGTAAAGTGATTTGGGTCCTTTAAAAGGAGAAAGACAATAAATAAATAAATAAGTAAATAAATAAATATTCAGGAAGATAAGTACAGTATTTTTTCATGTATAAAACCATAATTTTGTCTAAAAAATTTAGACTGAAAATTGAGGGTTGTCTTATACATGGAGGGAAGCTGTGGAGAAAACAAAAGAGTTGTGAAACTGCAATTTTTGGTTTGAAAAGAGGGTGTTGCCTCATACATGGAGACATTTATAAAAGTTTATAAAATCTTTTCTGAGGTGATAGCAGGGCTATTACATTAATACCAAAGGAAGAAAATGATTTGACCCAAATAGGAACTACAGACCAATTTCACTTCTTAACGTTGATTATAAGAGATTTGCATCTGTCATGGCTGAGAGACTGAAGAAATACCTTATTCAATATAGACATTCAGATCAAAATGGTTTCCTTCCAAAAAGACAATTAAGAAATAATATAAGAACAATAGTTGACATATTGGAATATGGTGGTGCCTCTATTTACGACTTTAATCCGTTCCGAATGCATGCTCAAACAACTTGTAAGTAGAGCAGCCATATCTAAAAAATAAATGAAATAAATGAAAAATGAACAAATATAAGTAGAGCAGATCACATCTAAAATCTGTAAGGCTGCACTTAAAATGCCAATGGTTTTTCACTCTTAAGTCAAATTGCTCATAAATAGAGCCACTCGTAAGTAGAAGCACCACTTTATTATGAAGCTCATCCAGGAAAATAAATGGCACTGTTATTTTTAGATGCTCACAAAGCTTTTGACAACCTTAACTGGGAGTCATGAAGAAACAATTTGAGATTATGCACTTTGGCCAATTTTTTGGAATGTTTTAAAGGCGATTTATTCAAAGCAAACAGCAAGAATAATTATCAATAGAGAAAACAAGGAATATTGAAATTACCAAAAGTACAAGACAAGCATGTCCACTTTCTCTGTTGCTCTTTATCTTGGCATTAGAGATATTAAATAGAGAAGTAAGACAAAATGAAGGAATTGAGGGAACATGCATCAGAGATGAAATTTACAAGCTTCAATGCAGATGATTTAGTATTTATTTTAGAAAATCCATTGCAATCAGCTCCTGTTTTATTTGGGCAAATTGAGGCATTTGGTGAAACAGCTGGACTGATAATTAACTGAGGAAAAAACCTAAATTTATAATTAAAATTTAACTCAAAAGCAAAAATATCAACTTACTACAAATACAAATATTAAAGCAACCAATAAAGTGAGATGTGCTACACTTAAAGAAGACATCTAATGGAAGTTGGTTGCACAGATTAAACAAAATTTGGAAAGATGGAATAAACTACAGCTTTCTTTTCTAGGAAAAATTGCAACAGTTATAATGATTGTTCGGTCCAAAATACTCTTTCTCTTTCAAAACTTACCAATTAAGCTAGAGCCATTTTTTTTGAAGAGCTAAACAACTTAGTCTCAAAGTTTATATGGCAAAAAAAAAAAAAAAAGAATCCGAGAATTAAGCATAAATGATTGCAAGATGCAAAAGAACGAGGAGGATTTGGTCTTCCTAATTGGACTTTATATTATCAGGTAAGAGCTTTAATATAGATAAAGGAATGGATACTACTAAGAAAGAAAAGATTAATTTATTTAGAGGAGCATGATTTACAATTAGGTTTGCATTCATGGTATGGAAGGACTTAATCACATAAACATTTTGAAAGAAGGATAATAAGGAATTCTCTTTTAAGAATTTGGGAAAAGGTTAAACTAAAAATTTATGTGAAAATACCCAGATGGGTCTCACAGATTGAGGCGTTTACTTACCCAAATTTGAAAAAAAAACATCGTTACATATAATGAGCTCCTGAATTCTGAGGGAACTTTGAAAACAAAAAATCAATTAGAGGACCAAGGACTGATTTTTTTTTCATGGTGGCCTCAAATGCAATTACAATCAATTTATAACCAAGATTTGAAGGCACAAGGAGTTTATAAAGAGTACATGGCATTTGACAAAATTTTATTAGTGTCAGAAGAAAAACAAAATCACAAACTTTATAGTTTTTTTTCTTACTTTACTTCATGAAGAAGTGAAGTATACTGTGCTAACATGGGCCAAAATTTTTGGCCATAATATTGAACTACAAAAGATGGCAACAACTATGGACAAAGAATCATAAATTAACATTAGCTACTTCCTATTAGGAAAATATCTATAAAATGTTTTAGAGATGGCATATAAGACCAGCAAGACTTGCTAAAATGTTCTGTAATATGTCAAATAAATGTTGGAAATGTAAAAGTCAAGAAGGGACGTACTACCATGCTTGGTGGACATGTGATAAAGCAAAGGGTTACTGGGTCAAAATACATACATGAATTAAACAAATTTCAAAATTAGAGTTAGAGTTTAAAGCAGAAATATTTCTGTTAGGCTTATTGCCAAATATGACGGATAAGCGAAATACTTATTTAATATTACATCTTTTGACAGCAGCTGGATTGTAATGGACCCAGTTCTGAAAATGTGAAAATCTACCCACTGATATGATTATCAAAAAGTATTAGAATGTGCAGAAATGGACAGATTAACTAAGAGACTAAAGGGACAAGAAGAATCAGTTTTTTACTTGAGCTGGGATCTGTTTTATAACTGGTGGAAAAGTCTTGTAGTAAAAAGGGGGAAAGGGTAAATAGACAATAGAATGTCAATGATAGAAACTCACCAAACAAAATATTGTAAAATTGTTGTACATGTTTTATGTTTTTTCTTTTTCTTTTTCCTTTCCCTTTTTATGTTTACTTTTTTTTCTTTTACTTAATACAAAATAAAATTTAAAAAAATAAGTAGGGACAGACACCATTTGAGATAGACCCATGGTTGTCATGGAGGTCATGAAGTCTTTGGAAACTCCTGGCAGAGCTGCCTCAGCATGGATGTTCAAGTCCCCCAGCATGATGAGCTGAGGGGATTCCAATACTACCCCTGTTATCAGTTTAGTTAGCTGATGTACAGAAGTTGTTGTGCCTCGAGAAGGGCCATATACCAAGATAATTCCTATCTTGTCCCTGGCTCCTACTTTTAGGAACATACATTCAAATCCAGGGAACTGGGGAATGTGACATCTAGCAAGAGGGATGGAGTTGCAATAGACTGTTGCCACTCCACTACCCCACCACCCCACCACCCTGATCTTGCCTATTGTTCTACAGAGAAACCTGGATGACAGAGCTGAGTGAGATTAACATCCCCAGCCTCATCCCACCAAGTCTCTGGGATGCAAGTGAGATCAGCATGTTCTTGCAGAATCAGGTCCTGGATGATTGTTGATTTCCCATTCATTGATCTAGCATTCAACAGCAATATTTTTAGGCCAGGGATCTTGTCATCAAGGTTTTCAGAACATTCTAACTTTGTAGATACCGTGGGAGTTACCAAAACCCTCTAGTCCTTCCTTCTTATATGGTGTTGCCATGTCTTCCTCTACCAAGAACAGTAGTAATAGGTTTCCCCTCATTGCTTTGCAAAGTCTCTTTTCCACAAAATGACATCTTCCCCAGGTAGTTGCACCACAATTTGCAGCTCTCCCTGCCGTGCATTGCCTCTGGCAGCCAGGGCTATCTTCTACTTATCTTGTATCTTATATCTTTTACCTGTGAAAAGGAAGAGGGTCGGAGATGAGGCCCGCTTTCTGCTTTGATGCAGTCAATAGGTCCAGCTGATCTGCTTCCCCTGGCTGGCTGCAGCCTTCCTCCTCCCCAGCATGTTCTGCCCAGCACATTCTATCATTAACACTGAATGTGGATATAGGCAGCCATATATTATGCTCCACTACAAACTTGAGTGTTTAACCAAAAATATTTTGTTTGTTTTTCTGCCTGTTTAGTTACTGTCTTTGACCATGAGCATGGTATGATGTAATGGTGTTGTCACAATGGTGGCTGGCCATCATACAAGGCTGGTTGCTTAAGTCTAATTTGTGGGGGTTAATCAGCAGTGTTATGCCTGCTAAGGGCCAAAATAAAGCCCAAGGAACAAAACAATGCTTAAAGATATAGATTTTGCATATATTAAATATTTCTAAAGCTAATCTAAGGGGAAAAACAATTACGTTGACAGGATCTAAGAAAATTGACTCTACACATTTTAATATTATATTAAACCCCCAGACTCTTTTTAGTAAAACAGATTTAAAAACTAAAATGCCAGTTAGTTTGACCTTCACTGATACAACTTCAGTTCAAAACATTCTTACATTATTTTTGAAACAAAATATTATTTTTTCCACTTTTTTTTCCACAGAAGAGCTCTTTTTAAGCCTCTTAATTGTCTGAGTGAGATCTCCCACTATTTTATCTGATGCCTTAATAAATGATTCATTATGGTTGTGAAACATGTTTGACTAGAACTGAAGCAAAACACAAGAATGCCATTGTGTTTGTCATCTTCCTGTGTGACATTCACATATAATTAATCTGTGTTTCTAGCTGTAAAAAGCATTTGATTTATCTTAATTCTTCATGGAAAGCATTGTTAATTTAGTGACCTTTCATATGCCAAGGGTACCGAGCAGCTGTTTTCTAACTTATAATGCCTACAAAGTTCAGTTTACTCATTGTACAGAAGTACAGAGAAAGATTTTTAAAGTGAATTGTAGGTTATATGACACAGATAACAGGGTGACAGTGACACTTATTTCTAGGTCTTCGCCTGTCAAAGAGCTTTTGTGGGCTTTTGGTTTAATAAAGCATTCCAAATTCAACAATATATGTTTGCTAGAAATGGCAATAAAATGTGTATATATGAGGGATGATAACCCACTGTGCCCTTTCACATTCGTCATAACTGTGGGGCAAGAGAAGAGCTGGAGAGGTCATTCAGCCTTAGTTGCTCGGTGGTAGTTAACTGCAAGCATTTTTTCTAAAGGACTAAAATTGAAACAGTTTTCTACCTCAGTTCTCTCAGCCATGCTCAGATATGGACTGAAGGGAAAATTAAAATGGCAACTCTCAAAAGGATGACTACAAAAACAAGGACAGAAAGAAAATTCCAACTGGGATTTGGAGAAACAGTGGAATCGAAACTGGTATATGCTCACATATTTTTGAGGAAATATAAACCTTGAGGCAAAGATGTGATGTCCTTACATTATCATGGACATTTTTAGCTGAGCATGGGACTCTGAAGGATAAGTGCCCTAGTGGATGAAACCAAGCATCCATGCACGCCAACACCATACATCAACCAGGAAACTAATGAAGAGTATACGAATAAATTTATTACTACCTTGTTTATGCCCAGAAACTGACCTGCAGAAAGTAAGTGATGCATTCCATGACAACAAAATGCCTGTTCATCCAGTATACCTCTAGGTTAAATCACATCACCTAGGCATAAAAGACTCGGCATGCCAATTCTCAAATAGAATACAGCCTTCACACAGAAAATTCCAAATCCCATTCCTGGCATCTCTGGGTAGAACTCTCAGATAGCAGATGCTGTAGGGACAAAGATACTCCACGATCCAGGGACAGCACTTCGTGTGAGTAGAAAAATATGAGCAAAATGGACAGAAAAACACTGTTCAGTTGTGCTAGTCTCATAGAATTCTGCATGTTGTGACTGAGAGTTTTCAGTATCCATGCAAACTGTCCCTTAGATTTGATTTTCTAGAGTTTTATAGCTCAAACATAGCTTCCAAAGAGAGGGGTGGTTCTCTTCAAATGTATAAAAGTTGAGAATTTTGATAAGTGATAGTGAAGTGACCTGTGGTATTTTCTGATATTCTGTCTTTATCATAGGGAAGTCATAACAAAGAGGAAGCTGAAATTTATAAATGACCTGTGACTTGTGTATAAAGTAGCTATCATATGTCCTCTTCTGTATACAGTAATACCTCTGATAAAGAATGCCTCAGATAACAATTTTTTCAGATAACAAATGGAAATTTCCGGGTATAGGGCTGCCTCAGATAGCAAATATTCCCCATGGGCTGCCTCGGATAACAAATGCTTCATAATGCCTTGCCAAAAATGTGTACCCTACATGCATTGCAGGATGCATAGTTTGTGGAGGGGTGGGAGGAGTTAGAGTGTTTTCCCCCCAGGGATTTTTGGAGCCATTCTGGACATGTTTTACTGAGAGATTTGGGCCTTTTGAATTTGGTAAGATAGGGAGCTTGCTTTTATTAATCTTTGCACTGCTATTTTGCAATTTTAGCTGGAAGAGGCTGAGGTAGTCTTGCTGGTTTCATTTCTCCATGTTTGCAGTCTTTTTTCATTGCTCTGCAGGCAAAAATGGGCTGGATTTTTCTTCCTCCTTATGTTTGTTTGTTTGCATTTTTCCCCATTGCACTTTGGGTGGGGACAGGCTAGTCTTGCTGGTTTCTCTTGTCCATGTTTGCATTGCACTGCAGGGGAATGTTCTGGAGGGTGTTCCAGCACTGCAAGCCTTTAAAGTGCATTTTATAAAAAGGTCTGAAACTGGAACCCCCCCAAAGCTTTTTAGCCTTTTTTTGGCTCTCCAGAACAGATTAATCAGTTTCCCATTCATTTCAATGGAAAACCACATTTCAGATAACAATTTTTTCGGATAACAAATTGCCTCTGAGAATGAATTAAATTCATTATCAGAGATACCACTATATTTCCAATACCAATGGTAATACTACTACTATAGGCATGGCATTACTGACTGTTGTTACTTTCTGAAAACTAATAAAATATCTTTCCTACAGAAAGAATTAGCATTACATAGCCATGTGGAAGAGCCAGGAGGACTATAAAGAATCTATTTGTTATAAGGATTTTGCTTCAGTAAGAATGTGAACTCAGCAAAGGATGAAACCAAAACAGAGAGGAGGGGATCAAACGAGAGAGCAGTGATTATTCAAAATGAAAAACATACTCTAAAATTAACCAGATCCTTGAATAAAACACTACCTTGTTGTAAATGTGCATTTGCAGTAAGTCTTCATAATCTCCAATTAAGAGACTGAAGCTCTGTCAAGAGTATTAACATATCAATAGGAATCTAAACACACATTCATTTTTCATGTAAAATTTAAATTAGTTACATGGCAACCAGACATCTTCAGTTTTCTCTTTTAAGTCCCTCTCAGAGCTGTTTTAAGGTAGGATTTTAAAAAGACACAAGCCTGTCACTGCTGAGCTTATTGCTGAAGAGTATTTGCATTGCCTCCAGTTATAGAACACTTCAGAGTATTCTACACCCACAAAAACCTTAGGAAAATAATAAAACTAGAGGGTAAAGAGCAGTGTTGAAGCTGTCTGAACAGCAGTTCCAGCCTATTAGATGTCAAAAGTCTTAAGAAACTGTAAGGTCTTCCTTTACAGGGCAACAATTTAATCCTTAGGCCAGTAATTATAGGTAAGGCAATGAGATGAAAGACTTCATTAAGCTATAACCAATACACAAGACTGTTGAGTATAGGTAAAGTTATTGCTTAGATTGTTCCTACAGAAAGCAGTGAGACTGAAGACACCTGATCTTGGATTCTAGTCAACAGCCAGTGATCATGAATAGAGATGGGCACAAAACAGAAAAATGGTGTTTAGGTTTTTCGTTTGACGTTGAGAGGTATGTTTCGGTTCGTTTCCGTTTGTCGGGAATTTTTTGAAAATTTTTGCTACCGTTTTGCGTTTTTCGTTTCTACCCGCTTTTTGCGTGATTTTTAAAGCATTTCCGTGTGCAGCCATCCTCCAATGCCCCAGACCAGAGGGAAAACACTAAAAAAAATGGATGCCGGCAGAGACACAGTATAGACTAGGTATGCAGGGAGGCTGCAAAGGCAGCGGCGGGCGTTGCCCAGGGTGCAAGGCAGCCACAGAGTGACTGCACTGCGGGGCAGGGGAGGGTACTCAACGAGAGGTACGAAGCACGCACACACACGGGGAGGCTGCAGAACTGAAGCGAGAGTCGCAGAGACAGCAATCCGACCCTAACTCCCACCAGAGACTGCAAGGAGAACGGAGGCTGCCAGACCTTTTTATGCCCTCTGTGGCTGCCAGACCTGCCCTCCCAGTCTACAACCTGGGCATGCTATTGTTTGAACATGATCCCATCACATGGCTTGCCTCCATTTTGTGGCTGGTGGTGACATCCATTTTAATTAAGTAATTTTATTGGGGTTTTTTTGGGGGGGGACAAGGGGGGAGGGGTATGGGGGGAAAGGAATACAGTTTAAAAATTACATTGAATATATCAAGCCAAAAATAACGATTTAACCTATTAACAAATCACCGAATAATATCACAATGCTAATAGGTTTTTTACTTCTTGCCATCTTTTCCGAGAAATCTCATCGTAGTCTCCCTTTAGAAAGCCAGAGAGTCTGTCGATTTCAATGCATTCTCTTATCTTTTCGTGAAAATTTCTCTCTGTTGGCACATCTGGTTGTTTCCAGGATTTCACATACAATATCCTTGCAGCAACAATTACATGTGTAATTGTGACATCCATTTTAAAGGGAAAAGAAAAATACATTGTGATGGGAGAAGACAAAAACAAACGTTTTAAGGGCCCCAACCCCCCTGGTAGGTATTATCAAACAATATAAATAATTATCGCTGTGTTTTTACGGATGTCCAGGGTGTTTTTTAACATTTAAAACAGCTCATTTCATTGCGCATCACCATTAACGGAAACGAAATGTAACGACCACAATTTTCGTGGTTCTGTTCATTTTGTTGCATTTTCATCACAATTTTCGTTTGTCGTTTCATTACGTAACGGAAATGACAAACAGTAACGGAAACGAAAAAATGTTCGTTCCGTGCCCATCTCTACTCATGAACCTATGGCAACCATGATGTCATACACAGTATGGCTGTCCTAAAGCATCTCTATTCCCTTGAAGTTTAACAGCAATCCTCACAGTGCTGGGGATGAAACGGATTTTCTCACCAACAGTGCATTGTCATGTGAATTCCACCTGCTGTGGTGGTTTGACTGAGAGATCAAAATGTGTTTCTTTTACAAAAGACTTGCTTTGTATGTAAATGGAAATGACTAGAGTTAGTCTGTTGACATTGACAAATACTGCTGCCTACCTTATGCAATTCTGCATGGAAGGAAAACTTCAAAATTTAGCACGACCATACACTAGTTGTCCCTTTTGATATTCAAGATAAATATATATCAGAAAGCAACACCTTAAGAATTACAGAATATTGTTCTTGATGAGGTTAGTGTGAAGCATTTCCCCTCTTCCTTTGTGTGTGTGTTTTGTGTCATTAAAGTTGTGAGCGACTCTTCGTGACCCCATGTCCATGGAGTTTTCTTGCCAGGAATACTGGAGTGGCTTGCCAGTTCCTACTCCAGGCACCTACAGCACCTGGTATTCCCTGGTGGTCCCCATCCAAGTACTAACCAGGGCCGAACCTGCTTAGCTTCTGAAATCTGGCGAGATCGGATATGCTTAGGGCACCTAGGCAGCTTTCCCCTCCTCCTACGATCAATCAAATATCACTTCTTCACAACCTAACATCTGTCTTGCCAAATAAAAAAGGAGAGAAAACAATCTGGTCCCACACCATCCAATATTATTCTTAGACTAGCCTTCTGCCAAGCCAACCATGGATTCATTTGATCTGTGAAGGAATTGTTTCTTCGTGCGCAACAGCTCTTTCCTAAATTGTGACTAGCTTGTTTACAATTTGCTAGCATGAAAATGGAAATTGTGTTGGTATTTATTACAGCTGAAACCACCTTTATATATAGATACAGATCATACTTGGACCTTAAGTTCAGAGATGAGCTGTTTACTTTGAAGAGCAGATTAATATTGCTTTTCTCGGAAGGCTGTGGGTTATATGAGAAAACAAAACAAAACAATTGTTTGTGTCCAATTAACTGTGGAGACATTCAAGATGAAAGAAGCAACATTTATGTGAAGGGCTCAGCATACAGAGTATAACATGAATGTCTGTGAGCAATGTACAACAGTTTAAAGGGGGGGGGAGGAGAAACAACTACCAGTAAGTTTTAAGAGATATTGTGACAAATCTGAGTTCTCTTTCACAGTAATAACTTTGGGGGCAGCATTGTGCTATAGCACAAATCCATACCACTGTATATGAAAGTGTGTGTTTAGATGCAAAAAGAGAGGAGACAATTAAATTTTCAAATAATAATTTCTTGCTGTATTTTACAATATAAGAATTGGTGAAGAAAACATTCCCAGGATGTTACTTTGGCCACATCCTGTATTTTTCAAACAAATTTCCCCAAATTTCTGTCTCTTATTGGCCCATGTAATAAATGTAGCGACACGAAATGGGGAATGAGAGAGGAACCTTTGCCCCCCAAGCCCCGAAATAAAGAGGCAACAACTTCTGATTTGGTACAAACGGGCCACAACTTTATTAATAACTCATCAACTTCTTAAATGAAAGTCAGGATCACTGAAGGGGACCTGACACCGTAGTGCAAGCTGGTAACAGGGTGGGATGAAATTCCCACAGCCAAGAAGCTCTGTATTCAAATAGATAAACGATTTAAACCTGGAGCACAGCACAGCCCTCGGGAGGCCTCCAGTCATATATAGCTTAATTTGTCCACTGACATAGCCAATGTGGATAGACTGGATACGAGGACTGTGAAGCACCACAATGGCGTCAAAATAGCTCTCAACTAGAATACAGTTACCAGCTGCACTACCCGCCAAGTTAGTGGCCAAAAGGAGGAGCCCACCCCCGTGGTGAAGAGAATGGGATGGGCGAAAACGCGTGGCTACTCACGGCCAATCAGAGTAACCACCAAAAATTCCCATCCGGTCCCAAAAGGCGACCAGATATACTCATTCTCCAATCATAGGGGGGAGGGGGGCGAAAATCTAACCGCCGACAAAATGGCGGCGAGGGCCGGGAGCCTTCATATAGGCTCCCGTCCCCGGGCAAAAAGCCCCGGATGAGCGCGAAAGTAGCGCGCCCAAACCGGGGCTGGGAGGGCAAATGCGCCCTTCCCCCAACAAGTGGGGATCAGAGCTACCCTTGCCCCCCAAGCCCCGAAATAAAGAGGCGACAACTTCTGATTTGGTACAAACGGGCCACAACTTTATTAATAACTCATCAACTCCTTAAATGAAAGTCAGGATCACTGAAGGGGACCTGACACCGTAGTGCAAGCTGGTAACAGGGTGGGATGAAATTCCCACAGCCAAGAAGATCTGTATTCAAATAGATAAACGATTTAAACCTGGAGCACAGCACAGCCCTCGGGAGGCCTCCAGTCATATATAGCTTAATTTGTCCGCTGACATAGCCAATGTGGATAGATTGGTTACGAGGGCTGTGAAGCGCCATAATGGCGTCAAAATAGCTCTCAACTAGAATACGGTTACCAGCTGCACTACCTGCCATCAAAAGAGACTAGGGCTCTTACCCCACCATGCCGAGCAGCTCGGCCCTCAGGCCCCCTTGCAGGTCAGACAGAAAAATATCCAGGCCCGGGGTAGCTAGGTGAACTCCATCTTTCCGATAGAGATGGGGGGTACGCTCCGAAATATCAGGATGGAATATAACGGACCCGGCACCATGCCGAAGAAAACAGGCAACCTCACAATTGACCCTACGAAGGTCATTATTAATCAAAACGGGGTCATGGGCTGACCGCCACGCCAGGCGTGGGATCAACGCGGACCATAAGATGCGAGTGCCGGGAAAATAAAACAAAAATTCACTCAAGTCCCAAAGAATTTTGAGGAGCAAAACAGCGCCAGGCGCTCGATCCAAGTCGTTGCCACCCAAGTGCAGCAACAGAACATCTGGAGGGTAATGCTGGTCAATTTTTGACCGCCGAACACACAACAAAACACCATCCGGCAATAAACTAATGTCCGACAGAAGAAGGGCCGTGTACGAGACATCAAACCTGGAAGATGCCAGCAGCTCACTGATCCGGAGCGCAGCAAAAAACGCAACCAAGGCAGCAGCCCGAAAAAGAGCCGCCTCAAAAGAGCCCCTGCAAACAGCCGGCCACTGCTCGGTAAGCCGAGCCAAAATCTTGGGAGTAAACGGGGCACGCGTATCCTTGGTCCTCCCCCGTTCCTTAGACCAGCCCTCCAGCATCTTCCGAAGGAAAAAATCATCAGAAGGGTGTTCAAGGTGCTGAGCCTTGGTGTAAAATGCCAGCGCAGACAATCTGCCCTGGATGCTCCGAGGGGCCAAACCCCTAAAATGCAGGTGAACTGCAAATTAGATCAGCTGGTCTGGAGTGGCCGGCCACAAGGAAGAAAACCCCTCCTGGGCACAAAATTGTGCATATTCAGTGCAGGCGGCCGCATAAGCCCTCCGTGTCCTAGGAGCAAGTGCAAGCGTTAGAGCTTGGTGGGCTTCAATCTGCCAAGGGACCATACCTCGTCGGGGAGGGTCACCGGATCGAGAGATGCCAGAGGGGCCAGCAGCCGAAATCGCTCCATCTGTTGACGTGAGAGGGCATCGGCTATCTCATTCCTGACCCCCGGCACATGGCAAGCCTGGAAGACTATATTAAAGTCTAAGCATTTAAGGGTCAGAGTGCGCACCAACTTCATGACGCGAGGCGAACGGGAGGATAAGGTGTTAATCACCCGGACGACCGCCTGGTTGTCACACCAGAAACGGACAGCCGAGTTCGCCCACGACTCTGCCCATAGCCAGACCGCACCCACAATGGGAAATAATTCCAAAAAGGTAAGGTCCCTGGTAATGCTGGCTGCCGCCCAATGGGCTGGCCATAGGCCTGCACACCACTGGTTCTGATAAAAGATGCCATAGCAGTAAGACCCAGATGCGTCCGTCTGAACCTGCAGCTCCGCCCCCAGGAGCAGCTCCGCTCGCCAAAAGGAAATCCCGTTGAAATGAGACAAAAACCTCAGCCAAATGCTGAGATCTTCTCGCATTTCAGCAGAAATCCTCCTACGATGGTGGGGCTTAAGCAGCCCGGCTGTGGCTTCACAAAGCCGCCGGAGAAATGCCCTGCCAGGAGCAATTACCCTACAGGCAAAATTAAGATGGCCAATGACCACCTGAAGCTCTCTAAGGGAAACCTTGCGCTTGCCCATAAGGCCAAGTAAGAGGACCCTAAGATCTCTAAGTTTGGCTTCCGGTAATCTGCTGGACTGCTGGACGGTATCCAGCTCAATGCCCAAATATGTAAGGCAGGTGGAAGGGCCTTCAGTCTTCTCACGGGCCAAAGGAACACCCAACTCGGCCGCCAGGCGGTCAAACTCCGCCATAAGGAAGGCGCAATGGCCTGAGCTGGCAGGACCACAAAAAAGGAAATCATCTAAGTAGTGAACTACCCACTGACTGCCCGTCCTATCCGCCAAAGCCCACTCCAGAAAATAACTAAAGGACTCAAAGGCCGCGCACGAAATGGAGCAGCCAAAAGGGAGTGCCCGGTCAACATAAAATTGACCCTCAAAAGAAAACCCCAACAATTCAAAATCCCCCTGGAAAACTGGTAACAGCCTAAACGCTGATTTAATATCGCTCTTACCTATTTCAGCGCCAGGACCACAGGTCTTAATCATCACAATGGCCACATCAAGGGACGTGTACCTGACTGTACACCACTCATGGGGGATCATGTCATTGACTGATGATCCCACCGAGAAGGACAGGTGATGGATAAGCCTGTATTCACCCGGGGTCTTCTTCGGCACAATGCCGAGGGGCGATGCCCGAAAATGAGGAGTAGGCGGGTGAAGGAAGGGGCCCAAGACCCGCCCCTCAGCCACCTCCTTAGCGATCTTGTCCCTAACTACGTCCTCAAAGCCCTTGATAGATTTCAAGTTCTTAGCCAGCATAGCTTCCCTGGATCCTAGCGCCGGAATACGGAAACCCCAAAGAAAACCCTGTAGAAGGTACCGGGCAGCCGCCCTATCAGGGTAGCGTCGAAGCAAGCGACGCAACAGCTGAAGTTTGATAGGGCTAGGTCCCTTTAGGAACGGAGCCTGAGCCGGAGGCGTTTTTCTTGGTGCCGCCATTGCGGCCTGGAGAGGAAGAACGCTTGCCTTTAGGGCAGGAGGGCGCAGCATGGGCACCACCACAACCGGAGCAGACATGCTTAAACCGGCACTGACATCGGTTACAAGAGCCCTTGGCATTGTACTCCCAGCAGGCCGAGTGGGGTTGAACCGCCTGGCCCGCCGCAGGGCGGGAGGATGCCTCTTGGCCCGTCCTAAAGGCCACATGACCACTGTTGAAGTGATCAGCTGAAATCGCCCGGGCCGGGTACATGACCTTCATCCAGAGTGGCCCATATGGTTCGTCCCAACGCATCGCCGGTGCTTGGGCAGCACATAAGCAGAAACGCTCATCGTACCGCAACCAAGCAGACCCAGCAAATTCCAGGTGGGCCCAGTGAATCATATCCATGTATTCAACCAGAGCCAGGGCACGTTCGGGGTGGGCCTTGATAATAACTGCGGAATAGATAAAAAATGCCGAAAGCCAATTGGTCCAGCACCTCCTAGGCTTCCGCTTGCGGAGCGTTTCCCGCTCCTTGTCATCCAACCTCTTAAAAGTCTCCCGGTCAACTTCCCTATTCAAAAGGTCGAAAACAGCCACATAGGCCCCGCTAAGAATTTTATCAGTAGTAGCCTGAGACAGGTGTACAACTAGGGGCATACATTCATCACCCTGTGGAAGCTCCAATGGAGAAACCGTCGAAGAGCTGGTAGCGGGTGGGTCAGCCTGCACAGCCATGTCCTGCATAGCAGGCCGCGGCAGAGGAGGAGGATCAGGCTCCCTATGAAGTGGCAAGCCAGATGCCCCCGGCAGCGGAGTAGAAAGATCCACCGGCGCCAACCCAGAAGTGGCTGGGTTGGCTGACAGGTTAACCATACTGGCCGACCTAGAAAGAGGACCCCAAGGCCATGAACAAGGAGGAGCGACCGGCACATGGGTCGCAAACTCACCCGGCACTTGAGACGCAGCCGATGCCGACGCACCTGCAGCCGAGCCCCAGCTCGCACAGGACAGGTCCAGGGCACCCTCCAGATCAGAAGTGCACACAGGAGGTGGTCGAGCTGCCTCGACCGCCGTCACACCTACAGCAGACGTCGAAGTGGACACAAGCACCCCATACGGGCCGTCTTGGCGAAAAGGAGTAGGGGGAAGAGCACCCCCGCAGGCCGCAGCCGCCATCTCACCCTTGAGAGAAGCAATGCGAGAAAGCATTAGTTCTTCCATCTTACAATTGACAGCCCGCCGATGCTCCTTAGATCCCCTAGACGAACTGCCACCATCACCCCCTCCCCTGGTCCCCCGTGCACGAGTACTGGCCCGCACAATCTGACTAAGCTTGTGCCAAGCCATGGAATAATCCGGGAGGTCCTCGTCAGAGGATGATCCCAAAAGCCGGGGGGGTGGAGAAGGGGGGGCGCCCTGCGCTTCGCAGGGGCCTTCCCCTTGGATGGGGGAGGGCGCTTCTTGGGTTCCATCAGGGCCGATTAGCAATGCAAAACAAGCTAACCACAAGCCCACTAGATCCCTAAGACCCACACCCACAGAGAGGAATATACCGGAGGCCTAAAGAAGGCAGCAAAGGCTGATGAACCGGTCAAAGGGTGGCGCTGCCGCAGCCGGTGGCAGGACTGCCGATGGACAGGACAGACCCAATGCAATGGTGCAAGCCCACCCAAAAGTTGAGGGGAAAGGGATGGGGGGGAAGGGTTCAAAGGGACGATAATAAAGGCAAAGACACCCCCCCAAAGGCCCCACCCGCAGGCGGCTGCAACCTAGGAGCCTGTGGCGCAAGGCCCACGCGACCCAACCAGGCCCACGACGCCAACACCAAGCGGCCACGAAAACCCTCCTAGCCCACCGGGAACTAACCCTACCCCCTAACTAACCCCCCTCCCCACGAAGCACCCACCCGCGCAGTGTCCTTACTAGCCCGCCCCCCTAAATTCCCCGAACAAGTCCCCGGAGCACCAGGCAGCCCGGTGAGAACCGGGCTGCAGGCGAAGAAGATCAAACCGCTGCTGGCGCTGCCTCGCCCACAGCTCTCGCCTCTGCCGCCGCTGCCACGCTGACCGATCTCGCCGCCGCGGAAGCGAGTCTCGCTGCCGGAGCCCTTATCGGAGCTCCGATCAAAAACCCAGCTGGCAGGCGGCTGTCAAAAGCACCCGCCAGCGCGCAGGAAGGAGCAAAACTCGCCGCAGCCGGCAGAGCCCTTATCAGGCCTCCGATCGCCTAACCAGCTGGCAGGCGGCTGTCAAAAGCGCCTGCCAGTGAGCGGTGAGACCCAAACCTCGCCGCAGCCGCGGCCGGCGCTGAAGTTGCCGCTGGAGCCCTGATCAGCGCTCTGGTCAGCAAGACAGCTGGCAGGCAGCCGTAAAGGCGCGGACACCGATCGTCTACCCCCCGGTAAGGCAACGAGCCTGGGAGATAAAAGGGGGGGCGCCAGCAAGAGCGGACGAACGCCGTCCACAGCGCCGAAAATCTAACCGCCGACAAAATGGCGGCGAGGGCCGGGAGCCTTCATATAGGCTCCCGTCCCCAGGCAAAAAGCCCCGGATGGGCGCGAAAGTAGAGCGCCCAAACCGGGGCTGGGAGGGCAAACGCGCCCTTCCCCCAACAAGTGGGGATCAGAGCTACCCAGATATAATTTCCCTGCTTTGTCCATGGCTTTTAAAGCCCTGATTCCCAGCATGGTTGCATTCATTTTATTCAGGAAAAGGTCACAGGATAACCCCCATGTTCTGGAAGTTGTCCTGGACTTCCTTGGTTGTATATTATTTTCAAACAATTTTGCTGGATATTTCACCAGAATAATGAACAAATCATCTCTTCCAGGACATGCATCAGACCTACAGTGCTGTAGATACAAAATGTGGCAATCTCCAATTCTTTGTCAGAAGAGCTGGGGGATAAATTCCAAAATGCTGCATGGGAAGAAGTTTGAAATCACCTGCAACCCCACCAGCTGTTTGCAGACTCCTCTCTGTACACATTTTAAGAAGCTAACCTAGACCAAACAATGTCCCTGAAACTGGGATTCTAATGCATAATTTTCTGAATTACCCACAAGATCTTGGTTCACAGCCTAAGGAAGATGAATTAGCATCAACACCTAGCTTTCTGGTGTTTCCTTGATTTATCTTTTCTCTTTAGAGGTCTAATAAATACATCTTTTTCATTTGTATTCTTACAATATTTAAACACTTGCTGTTAAATACTCCACTGCCATAGATAGGTCCCTGGATAGAAAGAAAGCTGCCATCATGAAAGGATCCATTGCACTGACTGAGGGCACTTTTATATGACCCCTAAGATCCACTGGCCACTTAAATCCGGACCAGAGATCTTAGGGGTTTGTCGCTCTTCCTGCTTCCCCACCCCTCTGCACTTCCTGGCTGCTGGCTGCGTGAGGGGAGGGAGAAAAAAAAGGAAGAAAAGATCGTGGCTCACCTCATTCTGCCTCTCGCTCTCTGTAAAGTAGCTCTTAAAGGGGCGGGAGCAAAAAACAACAACAAACAGAAGCGAGGAGAGCCCCGCACTCACTATCGTTACACCGCATCAAGGAATAGTCACCTCCAAAGAGCAGGTACTGGAAAGGTACGCTGGGATGTGCTAAAGTGGGCGTGGTCGCACCTAATTTCCTGTAAACTCCGGAGCTGTTGGGCAAACATTTTTAAGCTCCGGAGCTGGGAGCCATTTGCCCCGGAGTTTAGGGGTCGTGTATAAACGCCCAGAAAGACACCCACTGTGAACAGAGTATGGCCTATGACGGGACCAGAGGGATACCTCTCCTGAAAGTTTGGGAGTGAAATTTCCTGTACAGGTGCACAAGCAACACTCAGGAAGTGGATTTGTCCATGAAAGTTCATATTAAGATACAGAATTCACCCATATATACTTGAGTATAAGCCGATCCGAATATAAAGCCGAGGCACCTAATCCCCCCCCCAAAAAAAAACTGGGAAAACTTATTGACTCGAGTATAAGCCTAGGGTGCCTTCTCCAACAGGCAGGACTCACCCTTCACCACCTTCCCAAGCCAGCTGAGCACTCGGGAGGCAGCGGAAATGTGTTAACTATATTCACTCAAATATAAGCCAAGGGCGAGTTTTTTTTCTCAGTCAAAAATAAGGGCTGAAAATCTTGCCTTATTTTCGAGTATATAGGTCATTGTTTATGTGCCACAATGTTTATGTCCTTTCGATTTTCCATTTTTCTTTTGTTTTGGCCTGGCATGGTTCTACAGTGTGCCTGTCTGGCAGCCCTAAGTGATTATACTGAGAGCGAAATATGAAGCAATACAATAATGCAAAACATGAAGCACTAAATAAGACCCAGAAGAGAAATGTAATAATGTAGAAACCAACTGGAGAAAGGAACAATCACTTCCACGCTCCTTCACAAGGTATGCTAGGATTTCTGTGAGCAAGATACCAGCACAGTGTGCTGCTTTCTAAATCTTCTTCTGTGTCTAGGTAATTATAAATCAGAGAATCAGAGAATAATTGGCTTGGAAGGAACCTATATGGCCATTGAGTTCAACCCCCTGCTCAGTGAAGGAATCCAGATCAAAGCAGCTCTGACAGGTGGTTGTCTATTTTTGTTTTCTTGACTGTCTTTAGAGTTGGGGTGCTCACCACTTGCTGAGGCAATTCGTTCAATTAACACAATGTTCTAACAAATAAAATGTTCCTTTAGAAAATGAGTTCCCATTTCCCCCCCTTTACTATGAGGCAGAACCTTGCAGCAGGATTACTTGTTAACCACGCAGCTGGAAAGAATAGTGTGTGAAAGTGGGCCCTTATAATGAAGTGGCAAAACAGAAGATAAATTGTTTTAGCTTGAAGTTGAAAGAGACAAGTCACAACCTGAGCACCTCCTGGAGGGAATCAGGTCCTCTTAGGTCCTATGTCTAGTCCCGTTTTTTACCACAGCTGCAATGATCACCCTGCAAAGTGTCTGTAGGAAGTTCTAATTCATTTGAAAAACACAAATGCATGCACTTGATTCATTACTGTTGTGTAAGAGATAGACTGAGTTGTCAATAAATTTGATTCGAAACTCAGCTTGAAAGCAAATGGAAGTAGAATGGTTTCTGCTTCCTGCTCATGACTCAGATATTTCAGGTCTTTTTCCAGTAAATGTTTCTTATGATGCATGGCTATATATGTCTCCTCTTTCTAATTACATGGTACCTAAAGCTTGCTCTTTTCCTCTCAGATGCCTATAATTCCAGAGAAAAATAACTCTCAGTTCTGATGTCACTGAAATTTGAAAGAGTATCTGGCAGTGATTCTATTTTCAAATGATTTGCTATAACCCCCCCCCCCAAAAAAAAAAAAACGTATGCCTCCATCAGTGAGTCATTTAATGCCTGCTGTTGAAGGGAACAGGTATGATCTGATTAACAGTCTCCGGGCTGTGCAAGAGAATGGTCTCCATCTGTTTCTCCCTTGGACCATCCATCCCCAAAGTAGTTTCAAAGGATCTGGCAATCCCCCCACAACAGGTGAAGGACTTTCAGGGGAAATATGAAGGCAATGTGATGCCTTTAGCAACAGTGAATCTTTTGCACCAGCGATGTCAGTTCTACTGGTATAGTTGGATACAACACAAAGAGTACCAGTGCAATAAGGAAGGGAGCCATGTCACCTCCTTCCTGTATCACCATGTGCATCCTAAACACCATAAAGGGCAGGGAATTCTCTGGTGCTGGTTTGTAGCTACAAAGAGAAAGAGAAGAAAATCCTAATGCTAGCACGAGACCAGACTCGGATTTAACTATGAATGTTGTGCAGAATTAACACTCAGAAACAAATCTTTCCTTTGCTGGATGAGAAGTTGTCCCTGATGATGGCTCTGTGTGCCATTCTGTTTTCTAATTTCTAATGGAATGGCTTCTGTAAGGCAAGGAGTGGAATGTAACACCCATATCTCCCTGTGCCTGGCTGGGAATGTTAGATAGAACATTTCTTATTCCACTGTGTTCCCCCCACCTCACAGATGGACACGTCGGTGGCAGAGGAAAGTCTTCAGTAGAGATGGGCATGAAATGAACTTTTTTCGTTTCTGTTACTCATTATTCATTTCGTTATATAACTAAACGAATAACGAACATTGTGATGAAATTGGAACGAACCAAACAGAAACACGAAAATTAGGTTCGTTATGTTTCGTTTTTCATTAATGGCGACGCACAACGGAATGAGCTGTTTTAAATGTTAAAAAACGCCCTGGACATCCATAAAAACGCAGCAATAGTTATTTATACTGTCTGATAATACCAACCGGGGGGGGTTGGGGTCCTTAAAACGTTTGTTTTTGTCTTCTCCCATCACGATGTATTTTCCTTTTCCCTTTGAGGATGACAAAATGGATGTTGCCAGCCACAAAATGGAGGCAAGCCACATGATGGGATCATGTAAATTCTTGGACAACTTCAACCAATAGCATGCCCCCGTCCTCCTTGAAGTCTCTGATGGGAGTTAGGGCAGGATTGCTGTCTCTGCGACTTGTTATTTTCACTTTAGGCCAGTCAGGCAGGTGTGTGTCTCTGTGTTCCTGCCAGCTGCAGCCTGGCTCTTAGGGGAGGGAAAGAAGAGATTTCTCTCTAGCTTCAGTCCTGCAGCCTCCCTGTGTGCATGTGTGCATACCTCTTGGTGAGTACCCTCCCCTGCCCCACAGTGCAGTCACTCTGCAGCTGCCTTGCACCCTGGGCAATGCCTGCTGCTGCCTTTGCAGCCTCCCTGCGTACCTAGTCTATACTGTGTCTCTGCCAGCATCAATTGTTTTTAGTGTTTTTCCTCTGGTCTGGGGTGTTGGGGAACGCTTGCACACGGAAATGCTTTAAAATCGTGCAAAAAGCAGTTAAAAATGAAGAATGAAAAATGAATATACAAAAATGATTTTTTTCAAAAATTCACACAAAAAAACCCGAACCAAAACGGACCCCTCAATGAAAAATGAAAAACCCAAACACCATTTTTTCTATTCGTGTCCATCTCTAGTCTTCAGCATATCTGAAGGCATGGTCAGGGTAAAGGACATGATCAGCTCCAATGCTGAAAGGGCTTTTATCTGGCACTCTTCAGTCTAAAACAAATACTTTTTCTGAGGCAAATCCCCCAAAATAATTTGTGATGTACTTTTTTTAAGGCTGTCATATATTTTAATGATTTAACCAGGCCTGAAGCTCAATCTGGCCACTGACCTGAGGGGTCCCTCAGGGTTCTGTTCTGTCTTATATTATTTAACATTTATATGAAACTACTGGGGGGGGGAATTATCTGGGGTTTTGAGGTCACCTCCAGATTCCAAGGAAGCTATTTTGACTTTAGATCAGTGCTTAGTTTTGGAAATGAACTGGATGAGGAATAATAAACTGAACCTGAACCCAGGCAAGACACAGGTGCTTCTGGTCAGTCGAAAGGGAGGTCAAGGGATAGGGATGCAACCTGTACTGGATGGGATTGCCCCCCAATTGAAAAAAAAAGAGATGTGTAGCTTGGGGTGCTCCTGGTCTCATTTTTGAACCTAGATGCCCTGGTCACAGCTGTTGCCAGGAGTGCATTTACATAATTAAAATTAGTATGCCAGTTACATCCATTTCTTTAGAAACCTGCTCTGGCCATGGTGACACACATGGGGCTACCGATGGAAAGTCTCAGGAAATTTCAATCGCTCCAAAGTGCAGCAGCTAAATTGGTGACTGGGGTGGGTTACAGAGATCATGTTACACCCCTACTAAGCAGCTCCACTGGCTGCCAATCAGCTATTGGGCACAATTCAAAGTGCTGACATTAACCTACAAAGTGTTGGAATATGGCAAGATCCATATTCAGACGTTAAGGTGTTAAGGTCAGCTGAACCTCATTTGGAACGGTAAGCCTGTAAGTTATATCTCTTTAATTAGTATGACTCCTACAAAAGGAATAGCTTCACCTTGCTCAGAAGCATTGCACATTAGCTTTTAGCTCTTGCTAGCTGCTGCAGCCCATTGCTGACTCTATCCCTCACTCCATGCCAATCCTCAGGGTGAGGCAGACTATGCATGTTTGCCTAACGATCCTGAGCTGCTGTCACCTTATTTAATCTTACTTCATTTGGTATGTTTTTGTATCAACTGTTGGTTTTTTGTTATTTTATTAGGAATATCCTGTTTACCCTTTTCCCTGAGAGAAAGAAAGTTTATTTTTATACACTTCGCTTTCATCTCAGTCTTCATTCTACAGTTTTTAACCCCAACACAAAGTACATAAGGGCCTTGGTTTGGTTCACAATTTAGTTTCAGGACCTTGTTTTGTTGAAGCAAAATGAAGCATAAAACTTTTTCCCCCTTGGTGCTTTGTTTTGCTTTGGCAAAATGGATGCCCTCCAGCCTTCATTACCTATCCATCTAGTCCAGGGGTGCCCAAACTTTTTGTAAGGAGGGTCAGATTTGGTGGCTGAGAATGTGTCAGGGGCCGGTTGCTCCCCGACCCTGCCACCCCACTGCAAGCCCCACCCACTGACCCATAAGCTCCACCCACTGATGCCTTGCAACCCCACCTGCAGGAAGGAAGGCGGGGACCAAGGGAGGGAGGGAGGGAGGAAGGAAGGTGGGGACCAAGGGAGGGAGGAAAGAAGGAAGGTGGGGACCAAAGGAAGCACACGGAGCCGTGGCCACAGGTTGCTCCTTGGAAGAGGTGATCTGTGCGACCTTGCACCCCACCAAACTCCCCAGTGGTGGTGATGACTCACCCGCCAGCCCACTCCAAAGCTCCTTGGTGGTGGCAGAGGCCCTCTGGCCTGCCCACCCCCACATTTTCCCCTGTCGTGCCCGTGGCAGCAGACCACCTGTCCGCCCAGTCGCCCAAACTTCCCAGCGGTGTCAGTGTTGGCAGAGGATTTTTTAAAAAAAAACATGGGGTGAAGGAGGAGGGAGGGGCGGGCCAGCCAGCCGCGGGCCACTCACAATGGCCTGATGGGCCGGATTTGGCCCCCAGGCCGGACTTTGGGCAGGCCTGATCTAGTCCTATCATCACCCCTCCTGCTGCCACCTCTGTCACTGCCACCATTGTCAGAAACCAATGTGTGGCTTCCCTTCCAGGAGCTGGGAAGCTGTCCCTGCACATGTGTTTGCCTATCACCTGATCAGGTCAATCAGCTGGGGGTTGGACACATGCTCAGAGGCAGCACATGGGAGGGGAAGCCCCGGGGGAGTGACCATGGTGGTAATAGTGGCATTGTAATAGAACACAGCTCAGAGAGGGAGTCGTCTCTACCCAGCTCACACAACATATCCACAACACGCAGCTGTGAATTTAAAACTATGTAGCTGGAGACATTTATTTCCCTACTCACTGCATAAACAAAATATAGGTTGTTCTATGACTCCTGCTTGACTTGTGAAATCCCAGCAGTCTTACCTTAAAGACTCAGATAACCAGGCACATTACTTGCTTATAAAAAAGATTTATTCTATTACAGAAATTTCTTGCAGCAATATTTCTAACTTAAAAATAAAGAAAATGAAACCCTACTCTGTTACAATTCATCATCATTCTAAAACCCTAGCTCTATTAGAGTTAAAAGAGAGGCAAGGCCTCATCTTGCTTATAGAATCACATCTTGAATAGTCCATGTAAGGAGATTTAGCTAGCCATGGAAAAACAAAGAGCTCTTCCTCAGTCTCTCTCCTTCTTGGTCTCTTCCCTCAGCATAACTCAGTCCGTCCTGGGGAAAAAGTTTCACATGATGTTTGAAAGCCAACCACAGACTACATTCTGGCTTCACACACTTTGTTGACATTCTTGTGTGATAGATGATCTATAACGGAAGTGAGAATTTATGTATCTGTGTCTTCTGTATTGCAACTTTGTTTCAAACCTAAAAAACCTTAGAAAGCATAACCTTCCCTTTGAATTATATTACATGACCACAGTAGTAGTGGTGGATGGTGACAGGACTGGCAGCAGCATTGGTGCGATCAAGGAGGCATGGGAGGGAGTGGTGGCATGGCAGCAGTGGCAGTGTGATGACAACACTTGTGGAAATATGATGACAGCAATTGTGGCAGGGTGATAGTGGCAGTGTAAAGGGGCAGTTTAGTCCTCCACTGAGCATGAATGGAAAAGTGGACCAAAAACTGATTCAGTTTTCTGGTTGGTTTGTGGTGGTTCATGGTTCGTAGCTAAGCAAAGACCACGGCCTACATGCACCACCATTTTTCGGGTCTGTAGTAAGAATACTTCCTTTTTCAGTATTGAAGCTTTTTCACATATTTACATTCCCTGGTTTTTATGGGGGCTTTGGCTTACTTTTCTTTATTTTCAAATTGTTCATTAATCTAGTGCATCATATTTGCTTTGCTTTGAATCCAAAATAAGCCATGTCCATAGAAAAGCAACTAAAATTAGGCAGATTGGCCAGAGTTCTTCATGGAATGTACGATGCAAATTAATGTACAGAAGAGTCTTTCAAAAGGAATGGTCATTGGTGAGCAACAGAGCAACATACAGAGATGGTTCTGGTAAGTTCAGAGAGTGCATGCTGCAATTATCAATGCTCATTCCTTGAATGTATAGAAATGACCATATGTACTTCCTGAAAGGGAAAGCAAATCGCAACCCCAGGAGCTGTGGATGATTTTCTTTTCTTTTTCTTATTTTCTTCTTTGTACCAGCAGCACTACCATACAATGAACAGATAGATCAGATATTTTGAAGCCAGTGATGGGCAACAAGACTAGTATTTGGGGAAGCTAGCTTCAAAATGTTCACGGTACACGTTAAAAGGCACAGAATACACTGACATAAGTGCAAAGGTGTCATTCTTGGCACTCACAAAAGTCTCTCTTATTGCAAAAATCCCCTATTTTCAGGCTCATATTGGTTCTGCGAACTCCATTCCATAGCCTATTAAGTGATTTCTAAATAAGCTAGTTCTCCATGTGACCAAAGGCTAGACTTGCCTCAAATTCCATCCGTTTTAATAGGTGGGCAATTCTTTCTGTTGCTTCTTTCCGTTGTTAAGAGATGTTCTGCAAAAAACAAACACACAAACAAAAACAAATTTTCTATGATTTTAATCTGGGTTTGAGTGGAATTGGTAACTGAAGAATGGGTGCATATTTGATGTCGACAGTTTGAGTCTTTCACTATTAGCTGCTACCTCTTTCCATGAGTCACTGGCTGCAATGACTGCTAGGGAGTCGAATTTATGAATAGGGGGTTGGGTTCAGACATCACGATGACCACACGGCCCCAGGGGCTGGGTCAGCACTTTTATTTTTTATTTTTTTAAAAAATATACTTTTTATTTTTAGAAGTCCCCAAGAATGAGGGCTTCCCCCCATAGCTGACAAGTGCTAGCTTCCATGCACCCCCATTTTTATTATTATTTTTCCTCCTGGCCTGTTGGCTCGTGGGCCAAACCAGCTGGCACGCAAGCCAGAGGGACTTTTTTGTTATTTATTTTAATTTAAAAGTCTCCAATGCAGGGCTTTTTTCCTCCTGGCCCACTGGCCAGTGGGCCAAACTGCCTGGCCCGCAGGCTGGACTGGCTGGCTGCTGGATTTCCAGGTGAGGAGGCTGTCAGCGATTGGATAAGGTAGGAGACACAGGGGGATGAAAAACAAAATGAAACAAAATGGAAATTTCCATTTTGTTTCATTTTGTTTTCCTTTGATGGGTTGGTTCGTTATTTGTTTCATTAGCTAATTAAATGAATAACAAATAACAAAACAAATTAAAAATTCATTTTGTGCCCATCTCTATATGCCAGTATCAAAGTGCATATTTAAATATCTCTTTTGAATAGCCACATATTCATACATATTTAAATATCTATGTTGAGAGAGAAAAATTGCATTCTGGTAGGTATTAAAATATATGTTTTCAAATGATACCTGGTATAGATATAATTGTGTGTGCACCTTGTTTCATGCAAAATTAGAGTGTAGCGGAATAATGGGGAAAATAGGATAAAAATTCATGCTTACAGAGGCAAATAATATTATAATAATTTCAAGACATAACCTAGCAATTCAGAGGAAGTATTTTATTTGGAACAAATTCATCATGCCATCCTAGATGATCAGCAAATGGAATCATGCAAACAGGGGACCTGGCTTGTCAGAATACTTTTAAAATAAATTATGCTAGAATGAAAACTGTTTTTCCCCTAGTATATGTTTGGTTTGGTTTAGTTTGGTTGGTTGGTTTTGTTTTTTCTTAGTTTTATGAAGAATCAAATCCACATATCCAAGCTAGTAAGTTGCTAATATGTGAAATGTCTACCCACAAGACAAAAGCAAATCCCCCAGACACCAACAGAATATGTCTTCAGAATTCTAAACAGCTGTCAAGAAGATGAATATAAGTGTGCATTTTTTAATTTACTGAAAGTTCCAAAGATCTTGTTAAACAGAATCCCATCACGTTGCAGATTCCTACAACCCTTCAGCACACATTAATATAATTGTAATCTCCAAAGGATGCCTAGTTGTGAGTTCTTTAAGCACTCTTCAATGAACAATCTCTTTAGCATGCTATTAGCTCACTTTAACTCTTAATGCATTTTGTGTGCAAAATAAAATGGTGGGTTTTCCACTGTAAAAATATATTTGCATTTTGTTGTGTAGAACAAGGGTCCCCAACCCCTGGACAGAGAGATGGATGGATTTGAAAGATGGAAGGACACACAGAAGGAAGGACAGATAGAAGAACAGACAGTCAGAAGAATGGATGGACAGACTGACTGATGGAAAAGGGCAGACTGATGGAAAGGACAGACAGAAGGGCAGATGGACACACAGAAGCATAGGTAGCTGGACAAATAGACAGATGGGTAGACAGATGGACAGAAAGATGGAGGGACAGATGGGCAGAAGGATGGGTGGGTGGGTGGATGGATGGATGGATTGAGAGAGAAATAAGGAGGGATGGAGAGAGAGAAGGATGAACAGACATACAGATGGACACAAAGACAGATGAGGTGTATGAGGCTGCACTGGGTACTTGCTTTTTAGTTTGGTACCTTCATGATGAGGCTTCTACCACTTTTAGTATGATAGAATCTGTCTCTCTCCAGCCTTTCCCCCTACCCCCTTGTGGGTTTTAGACCATCTTCTATTTGTCCTCCTTTCTTGACTATGCTGTGATCTTGTTGCATCTGCTTAAGCAAAGCCCTTTCCCCCAACTTTCTTAAACAAAGGATGCCCATTTCTGATATGTTAGGACTGAAGTGACGACCCCATCTTTAAAAAAGAGGATATGCACACTGTAATTAAAATTGTAAACCGCCCAGAGACTACTTGTAGTGGTATGGGGCGGTATATAAGCAGAACACTTTGCTTTTTTGCTTTAACCTTTGGAAGTGACTGACTTTCTGTAGGAGGGTTTTTTTACATTTGAGGTGCTGCACCAGGGAAAGCTCTGTCTTGTGATCTCAGCCTATTAGGACACACAACAGGGTCTCAGTGGAAATTTACCCATTCTGAGCAGCTTTGTTTATAAGCACTTATTAATAATAAAAGAAGGTTTGCATATTGCATAAGTGGGGATGTTTGATTAGTATACATACATGGAATGAATGCTGTACTGATTGGTGGGTATGTTATAGAAAGTTGAATGCAGGGCTGAATGCAGATTGGTTGATGTGTTTGGAATCTGAGGGTGAGATGGAAGTTAGGCAGTTTATTGGAATTGGTCTAGTTTTGAGTAGCCAGAGAATGTCTGTCTTGAATTAATAGGAAGAAATGACAACTCTGTAGAAACAGCTCATATTAAAAGTTTGAAAATTGATAATTGTAGACAGGAATGTAGGGGGTGAATACTATAAAATTATATATAATTGTGTGTCATCAAGTCAATTTTGTCTTATGGTGACCTTTTTCATGATGTGAAGGCATGGAAAAATCAGAAGTTGTCTACCATTCCCTTTTTCATATGCATTTCTTTTGTTTGAATCTGAGAAAAACTCTCATCATATATTTTTAAGGATAATTTTAAAGATATTTAGGAGGCAGAACACAGAGAGAATAACACCCACATCAGCTCAGCACAAAACCAAAACTTGAAGAAGAAGAAAAGACAGGGCTTGCATCGAAGAAATCTCTTCAACCCCAGCCCCACAATAAAGAGACGACATGAAATTGTTGGAGTTTAATTTGGGCCACAACTTTATCAAAACTATTTTACTATTACTAACTGAGGGCCTTTTTACACGACCCCTAAGATCCACTGGCCCCTTAAATTCAGACCAGAGATCTTAGGGGTTTGTCGCTCTTTGTGCATCTCCACCCCTCCGTACTTCCTGGCTGCCGGCTGCGTGAGGGGAGGGAGGAAAAAAAGGGACAGAAGAATAAAGCCTTACCTTCCCGTGTTGGTGGACGCTGCCAGGGGAGCCCCGGTCACTTCCTGGTTCCTCTTAAAGGGGCGGGAGGCAAAAAACAAAAACAAAAAGAAGCAAGGAGAGCCCAGCACATCCGCATCAAATTTTTTTCACGTCCCAAGAGCAGGTACAAGAAAAGTGCGCTGGGTTGCGCTTAGGTGGGCGGGGTCGCACTTAATTGTCTGCAAACTCCGGAGCTGGTGGGGAAACATTTTTAAGCTCCGGAGCTTGCAGCCATTTGCAGCAGAGCTTAGAGGTCGTATATAAATGCCCTAAAAGGGGGAAGGGCACCCATAGTACACGTGAACCTGGGATAAAACCCAATTAACCACAATTTGACGTCAATTGATGGTGAGTTCATACTTTATAACCAGCTGGCTTCAGAGACTAGGTTGCGGGGCAATGATCTCAGACTACAGGAAAAGAGATTCAATTTAAACATTAGGAAGAAGTTCATGACAGCTAAAGATGTTTGGCAGTGGAATATGCTGCTACGGAGGGGTGGTGGAGTCTCCTTCTTTGGTTTTTTAAGCAGAGGCTGGATGGCCATATGTCAGGAGTACTGTAATCGGGGTTCGTGCATAGCAGGGGGTTGGACTAGATGGCCCTTGAGGTCTCTTCCAACTCTATGATTCTATGATGCTAACCAATTTCCTTTCACAGTGACTAAATCCCCTGGGACAGCCATAAGCCCATTTTATAACCACCTGTAATCATACTACAACTCACCTGCTGCTAACTTGATCTGTTAACCTTAACATAACAGGCTGCCCCATTTTGCTATTGGGACCATTACCATGAACTCACCTACAACCATAAAACTTGCACTACCTGCCATTGCGGCCATAATGGAAGTAATAACCTTATTTACACAAGTAAGAGAATGGGATGGGCGAAAACACACTATCCACCAAATGCCAATCAGGTAAATTGTCAAAAATTCCCATCCGGCCCCGAAGCAACCAGCAATGCTCATTCTCATTACCACTAGGACAGGCAAGCAGGCAGGCGGGTGTGTTGCTTCTCCGTTCTGACCAAGAGGAAGGGCGAAACACGGCTCACCACTTTTAAAGCCGTCTGAGCCTGGACAATTAAGCTCCATCATGTGGGTGCATTTTTGCACCGTTTGTGCAGGGAGGTTTGCAAAGTGTCCTCCCATCAGATCAGCCTCGGTAAGCCACATTTCACTTAACAACCAAGTAATAAAAATACCAGATATGTCATGAAGGCACTGACTGGGTGATACAGTAAGAAGGGTAAACCTAAACATTTTGTATATGTTTGGGGTGGCGCTATGGACTAAATTTCAAGGTGAAGGTGCCAGAGAGGTGTTTGAGACTACCTGGGGAGGATTTATTCCCTAGAGAGTTATATTAGTGAGAAGGGATACTTTCCCAGGGAGGCCACAAAGCATGGTGGCAGCGATGGAATATAGGCTTGTTGAAAAGCTGCCAATCTCTTTCAAGTACTGGAGGCTGAGAGAAATTTATCAACTGTCCCCTATTCACTGTGGTGGTGGTAGGATACATTCCTTTAAGAGGGAAATGAGTCATGGCTACTGGACTTATTGTGGGATCAAAATATTTTGCTACTCATCCAAATAACTTCTTCAGTCAGAGATCAATTGTTGGGAGGCTTCCCATTTCTAGTGCACCTTGGTTTTACCTTGTCCTGGTCTGAATAAGTTCATTAGGTGGAAAATGGCCAGAATTGGCTCAGTAGATGGACAATGGTCTGGTCTGTGTGAAAGTCACACCTAGGTAACCCTTCTCAACACCCTTTAAGTATGGGTTGTTAGCAGTGGCCTTCCTGGTGAAGGTGTGAAGAGAACCTCACCTGGATGAATGAGATTCTCCACAAACATCTCTTTAAGAGTAAGGATTATGGTGGTGATAATAAGTACAATCCTTACAGTATGTTCAAGGATTTCTTATGCCAGGGTTGAGCAGCGCTGCTTTTCCACACAAACCCAACATGCACCACCTGATGAAGTTTACCAAATGGTAAGACTGCCTCTTGTTCACCTGTAGCTTAAGAGGCTTGTTATAAGGTACTTGTCTCCCCAGTGTGCAAAACATGGAGAGAAATCAAACATTGGAACCTGCCCCTGGTCAAGTGGGACAGATGGAGAACATGCTGGTTTAGTTTGTGTTCCATTATTGCTGGATATATTTGATAATTCATACGAGGATTAAGAGTAATAAATAAGAGGTAACAGGAGCATTCCTGGGATGCTCAGCTTTTTAAATTAGTTGTCCCTGCATCATGCTATTTGTCGCACAATGTATAGTCTTACACTGCCAGGCCAGTATTGCTTGCTGGTTCTACATCCCTCTATACATAAATCAAAAGTGGTGAGAGTGAACAGTACATATTAAATACAATATTGATTCTACTTGCCTTCCCTAGAATGAACGAGAGAAGCAGTGGGGTCACAGCTGTGCTGGAATTGTTTTGACCTGACTTGGCACTGTTTGAAGAAACTCATAAGGCAAGCAAGAGGAAAAGCAAGCAAGGAAATGAGAATATGGGCTGGAGAATTAATGGTGTGAAAGGAGAGAGGGGGGGGAGGGAGGGAGGGAGAGGGAGAGAGGAGAAACAAGAGAGGCTGAAGCACAGCCATCTATAAGCTGTGAGTTCATGTCTGCACAATCCCCTGAGGTTATTTTGCTCTGTTAATGAGGGTAGAGTAGGACTAACCAAAAATGTGCCACCAGTGAAAGACAGCCCAGAACAGAAAAAGAAGGGGGGAAAAGGAAAAAAAGGAAATGTATGTCTAGGTTCCAGCCAGCCTTAAAAGAAAGTAGCCTTTTGGACTTCTAGAGTAGATGTAAGAGTCAGCAGTTGGTGTATCTAGTCTCCCTCTCCCCTTAAAGAATTTCCTTTTTTCCAAAGAGATGGCCACATGTGTAGAGACAGCAATTTCCTGCCCTTGTGGTATAATCTTATATTCAATAGAGGCCAGTGAAAGCCCTATAGGACTTCCAGAAGTCGAGTCATGGCAACTGGATTTCTTTTCTTCTAAGAACAAAATGTTTTGGTACTCATCCAAGGAGCTTCGTCAGTCAACCACCTGGCAGATATCCCATTGTTTGTATTCCTGCACTGGATGAGTAATGAAATGTTTTGCTCCCACAAGAAAAGAAGTCCAGTTGCCATGACTCAACTTTTCGATAACCTCACCTGAATGACTGAGACTCTTCAAAGACGTCCCTCTAGAGGACTTATAACCAAGTCCTCCAAGGATAGTGATTGAATCTCTTACATATGATCATATCCACAAAGGATAGTAACTGGGCAGTTTAAATTTCCCTCCCAGACCCTTAAGGGAAACCTATGTTTTTGGCAAGAAATGTCCTTTCTTTTCAAAAGTATAGCAAGGAAGTGAATCCAGCCTCCACTACATCCAGTACTAATCACTCCCCTGAAAGCTGCATTTCCTGCTGAATTGGATTAGCTTATGCCTTGTTTGATTTATTTTTATCTGCCCTTTCCTCCATTTGGTTTATAACTAAGGTATCACAATGAAAACTGGGAATTCATTGATATTGTTTTTCCTGGGCTAATTTTACCCACATGCTGGTCATGTGAGCCTGGCTGTTATGGGGTTTAAAAGGATCTGTAATTATGAACATTTGAGTTCTTTATCCTGGTCATAAGAGTTTTGTCAATCATAAGTTGCAACTAATCAATAAAGAATGTGGGCAAAGGGCCCTTCATAATCACCCTACCTAGAATAATAGAATAATGAAGTTGGAAGGAGCCCATCCAAACCACTGAACCCAATTCCTTGCTCAGGGCAGGAATGCATATCATGTGTTATCTGCCAGGCAGTTTTCTACATTTCTCTTAAACATTTCCAGTGTTGGGGCACTCACCCCCTCTTGGGGAGGGGGAGTCATTGGTCCCATTGCTGTGCTGCTCTAGCAGTTAGGATCCCCCCTCGCTTCATTCAACTGAAATCTGACTTCCTGTAACTTGAACCCATTGCTGCAGGTCTTGCCCTCTGAGAGGACAGAGAAGACATCCTGCCCCTAGTATGGCTGGAAGCCAGAGTGGCTCAAGGTTCAAAAGGGATGTGTGATCCTCCCACTGCTAACACTATGGGCTACTTTCGGGTTTGGTCATACATGTGCAGGTGCATCATATGACCACAACCTGATTACTAGTTTTAAAATAAAAATCATCCACCTGGTCTCTTACTGGGCAGTATATCTCATCCAGGTGCTTTGGGGCACCAGTCTGCTGATGTCATACACCTTCCACCATTTTGCATATGTTGCTAATGTGTGAAACTGTATGGTGCTCCCCATAACTGTCTTTTGCCAGTTCTGCCCAACCAACTAACCAAGAGTAGACAATGGCAGAACAATAGGGCAAACAGGGAGGTTGAAGATTAGTCCCATACCTGGTTACTTTTGCAACCCTTCCCCAGTAAATGCTAGAACTGATCAGACTAGGGGATAATAGACACTTGCAAATACAGAATATTAATTTTGCAGGATTTCTGCAAAGAATACCAAGACAGTGGTTATAATACCTGAATTGTGTGAAACATATTTTAACAGAACAAAATCATATGCCTAACATTTAAATATGCTTTCCCCTCCCTTACTAAGCAGGAATTCATCTCTCTCCCCCCCCCCCAATCTGTATGAAAAGACCTTCCAGAGTTAAACAGCAATGTTGGCCAAGGTATTCCCTTTGTGTTTGACTGAATCGGCTTAGTTTTGATTAACATTCAAATGTATATGAATGGAAACACTTGTAGGTTCCTGCTTCCACAATACCATTGCATATATCCCTTCAACTTTCTTGTATGCATAGGGGCCTCTCAATCTCCTGAAAGTCTGATAGATTCTATAGGACTTGCACTGAAGGAAGGAGGAAATATTTAGGAGTGGAAAGGTCTATCTGAGACAATGTAGTTTAGAAAAGCATGTTACTTGAAAATGTTTCCTTTGCAGGAATGTTTCCTTGGGCTGTTTAGACAAATCAAATCTATTGCAATTCTTCAGTTGCTATTTGACTAACAGTAATCTAAATGCCACTATTATTGAAGCTGAAGGAGAGGTACAGAGCTGACATATTTCCGTGTGAAGATAGGGCTGACATTTCCTTGTGAGGGTGAGATAATAATGTACTCAATATTTCAATGTGTGTGTTGTGTCGTGACAGTCTTGACCGACTCTTCGTGACCCCATGTCCATGGAGTTTTCTTGGCAGGAATTACTGGAGTGGCTTGCCAGTTCCTACTCCAGGCACCTACAGCACCTGGTGTTCCCAGGTGGTCTCCCATCCAAGTACTAACCAGAACCAACCCTGCTTAGCTTCCAAAATCAGTCGAGATTGGATGTGCTTAGGGCATCTAGGCAGACCAATATTTCAATGAGCTGCTATAAATATTGTTTGGTTAGGAGATCAGAAAAGGATTGATTAAACCAGCCAAGAGGAAAAAAGAGGAATCAATCAATTTGGAATTAATTATGTCAAGTTTTTAAGTGCTTCTTCCAATAATAATAATAATAATAATAATAATAATAATAATAATAATAATAATAAATAAATAAATAAATAAATAAATAAATAAATAAATAAATAAATAAATAAATAAAAGGTGAATAATGATTGAATAATATGAAATACACCAGAGTTGTGGACAATTATTTGAGTAAACATTAAACTTGGGATCCATTTAGATATGATTAATTTAACTGTTGCAACTGAACTGATGAATTGATTCTATAGTTACTTTGGACCTTAAGGCTCACTAAAGATTAAACTACAGATATATAACTGCTGAAGGTGCTTGCTGCTTTCTGTAATAATTCACCTTTAAAATGGCATTAAATTCCCATCAGCCACAGCACAGTGGTAAGTGTATTGATTAGTAAAATGCACTTATGGTAGGTAAGAACTGTTTTGCACATTAGAAGTCTACACCTTAAAATGTCAAGGCAGTTTTTCTTGGTCTATGATATGAATGTGTGGTATCCTATTATTTCACAAAACAGAATTGTCTCTGGATTGGCATAGAGTGAGTAAGAAGCAGCAGCAGTATCCATCCTTCACAGCAGATCAAGATACAGTAATATCTTGTACAGTGGACCCTCGCATAACGGAGGGTCTGTACAACGAAAAACCCGTACAACGAAGAAAAAAAATCTGCCCCCCGCCACCTCCGTCCACCACCTGCGGCTGGCTGGCTTCTTTCTTCTTGAAGAGGACCGGGGGGGTGAGGTTTGCTTGCTCTGTGGGCGGTCGGGAAAGAGGGGAGGGGAGGAGATGGGGCGGCAGAAACGGATGGGGGGCTGTTTAGCCAGGGAGGGGTGCCCTTTCCTGGCACCTGCGCAGGGATCCTCTGCTTGCCGCCGCTGCGGATGCTGAGGTTCCTCCAGGCGGTGGCGGCAGCGGCTCCCGGGGCAGCCCCGCGAGGCCGGTGACGGGAGCCACTTCTGGCGGGGGCAGCAAGGCGGCGGCGACTGCGGCGTTTTGGAGATGAGTTTGGTTCTTTCAAAGTCAATTTCATGACCTGTTGTTTTTATGTGCTGGAAGAGAGAGGAAGATTTTTTCTTTTTTTGCCCCGCGAGGCCGGTGACGGAGCCACTTCCGGCGGGGCAGCAAGGTGGCGCCTTTGGCGGCGGCGGCCCCGTTGTTCGGCTGTTTCTTGGTTCTTGAGGCCGGTGACGGGGCCGCCACTCCAGCCAAATGCCTGCGGATCCGCAACAACCCGAGATCCCCAAAAAAACACCATCACCAAACTAATCCAAAAGAAAACACCCCCAAGAACCAAGAAACAGAAGCAGAGAAGGAAGATGAGTGGCCACAAACACAATATCAAGACAGCCTTTTGGGGCCGTGACATCCAAAGGAGCAGGCCACACCGCAAAGTCTGTCCAGCCACATACATCAGACAGACAAACAGGAGCAGTAAAACAGACGGCAGGGAAGTCTGAGTTCGAGGAACCAAACTCATCTCCAAAACTGAAAGGGGAAGTGGTGGGGAGCAGATTAAATCTGTTTTCAATGCATTCCTATGGGAAATTTCAATTTGTATAACGTAATTTATTTTGGAACGAATTAATTACGTTATACAAGGTACTACTGTATTTGTATACCAAAGCACTCATACATCAAAGCAATTTTTCCTATAAGAAATAATGGAAACTCAGAATTGTTTATATATATATATATTGCACTATCTTTGATTTATCGTATTGTAAACTGCCCGGAGTACCTTCTAGAAGAGGGGTGGTGTATAAATAAATAAATAAATAAATAGTTTTGGGGGCCCATAGATCACATACTGTACACACAAAATGCCAAAATTCATAAAACAAGTTGGCTAGAAGTCCATGTTCACACCATGGTTTAGGTACCTGGCTGTGGAATCTGCTCTGCTTGGGAATAACAACTGGATTTTACTCTGTGTTTTTAATGTAAGAATAATAACATACAATTTGTAGCCACATACACACTCAACTAGCTGCCCCATAACTAGAAATTGTTTTTAAAATAAGAAAGGATGTTAAAACAAATATAAATATAAATATAAATATAAATAAATATAAATATAAATAAAACCTACTCTGCACTTTTCTTTTAAAACCTTCACTGCTGGTGCAAGGGAGAACTCCATTCCTCCATTGTCCTTATTATGATGCCTTCTCACCCTTTGCTGGGTGATTGTTTTGACAGTGGGCATCTTATTCCCTGGGCCACTAACTCCATTACTGCCTGCTCCTTGGTGGGCCAGGCAGTTCAACCCATCTAGCCTATTGGGAATTTAACGGTAAAGGCTGCTGCTGTTTTATATGTCTCTTCTGGATGCCAAGGATCTCATGCTGCAATGGCCTGCCCAAAAGGAAGAATGCAGGAACCGGATCTAAGGACACTGGAGGGAAATAGGACCCCTTCCCCCCAGGCCCCAACATGGGTGTCCAGCAGAGGTCCAGTTTGGGCCAGGTAGTCCATTACCTGGATAAGTTTTTTTTCTGGGAAATCTGGCTCACCTCAGTGTGCAATGCTGATCACAGCTTTCAGGGATGTAGCGTCTGAGTTAGGTGTCCCTTTGGGAGAAGGGAAAATGGAAGGTCTGGCAATTGTTCTAATCTTTTTGGGTGTTGAATTGGATACTTGTCAGCAGACTAGCAGATTCCTGGCTGACAAGGTAGAGAACCTCAACCAGCGCTTGAAGGCATTAATTGGCCAGCTTAAGGTGTCACTACACAAATTACAAGAAATAATTGGCCATCTTAATTTTGCATGTAGGGTGATGGCACCAGGCAGGGACTTCCTAAGAAAGCTCTGTGTTGCAATGATGGGCCTTAAAAAGCCCCATCACAAGATAAGGATGTCAATGGGTATGCAGGTTTGGTGTGCATTTTTGAAAGATTTTAACAATCTAAATTTTTTTATTCTTTGGACAGTGTTGGCATATATAAGTTAAATAAATAAATAAAATAAATAAATAAATAAATAAACAGTGTTTCTGTATTTGTTTTTGGATTGGGTCAAAAACTGAGAACTATATCTGCTTAAGACTCTGAATAACTTCTGAACTCAAAGAACATCCCTAATGCCTGATAAGTAGAGATGGGAATAAAATTAATTTTAATTGTTTTGTTATTTGTTATTCATTTTGTTACAGAATGAAATGAATAACAAACAGACCCATCAAAGAAAAATGAAATGAAATAAAATGGAAATTTAATTTCATTTTTCATTTTCCCATAGGAATGCATTGAAGCAATGCATTACTATGGGAAAAAGCCAGCAGTTTCTCCCACCCACCCACGCGAGGGAAACCGCAGGCTTTTTTTGCCTGCCAGCTGGTCGGCATGAGTAAAATAAAAAATAAAAAATGGCCTGCGGGCCAGCTGGTCGGCGCGAGTAAAATAAATTAATAAATAAATTGTAAAAAAGTGCTGACCTGGCCCACAGGCCAGCTGGTCAGCACGAACAAATAAAATAAAATAAAATAAATGTGCTGACCCAGCCCACGGGCCAGCTGTAACCGCAAGTAGGGAAAAACATGCTGACCCAGCCCATGGGCCAGCTGATCAGTGCTAGTAAAAATAAATAAATTAAAAATTAAAAATGCACTGACCTGGCCCATGGGCCAGCTGTTCGGCTTGAGTTAAAAAAACAACAAAAAATTAAAAAATGCACCAACCCATCTGGTCGGTGTGAGTTTAAAAAGTCAAAAAATGAAAATGAAAAAATGAAAAATGAAACAAACAAAAATGAAATGTTCTTTTTAAAAAGTGTTTCATTTTAAACCAAACAAAAACAATTAAAAATGAAAAATGAAACAAAACACCAGTTTGGCATTTCACGCCCATTTCTACTGATAAGGCATCAGCAGCCAGCATGATGTAGCCTTAACTCTGGCTTTAACCTGAATGAGTTTTGTATTTTGTTTTGCTGTCCCTTGGGATTGGTGAATTGACCTGTTTTTAAAAAGGAAATTTAACATTGCTATGTTGGTTATATTAGCTGTGACTCCAAAAAGCCTTCTTAACGCTGGTCAAGCCTTTCCATGGCTCACCACATGATTTGCATATAAAGAAAATGATGTAAATAATTTCTAAATGTGGTTGACTGGATTTGGGAGACCAGAATATGACAAATCTGATGAGGAGACATTCCTGACATTTGGTAATGGTGGCAAGCAGGTAGAGCGTTTCATGGAGGAGAAGAGATGAATGGTGGAATGAGAAAAAGAAGATTAAGGCATCTTGATCCTTTGCAAACCTGTTACTTGCTCAACAAGCACAGGGGCAGAGGAGGGAAAAGATCAGCAAAAAGGGAGAGAAAAGAGTAGAAGATGAAGTAGTGAAGTGGTACTGTGATGGGCATAAGTTTGACCAGATGAGCTGGGTACTTTCACTAATACTCAATATGGATCACTGTTATAAAAAGTGTGTAAAGGAAGAGGAGCACATCAAAGCAGTAAGTCTCTGAGAATGCCATAATTGCTTCAGCTGGGCATTATTTGGTTCTTCTTGTTCCATGACCTTTTCAATATGGGCATCCTGTGAGTCATGTCCAACAAAAATGAAGGTTTTCTTTAAAAAATGCAGAAAGAGAATAAGACCTTTTCTGAATCCTTTTCGTTATTAACCTGTCTGTCTGAGTCGCCATTCACTCTGCTCCAGGCACCTATCTCCCTTTGTTACTAGTGTGCAGCTAATTTGTTTTATCTTCCCTGTGATGTGAGCACTTAATTAAGGAGCCTAATTAACTTTTAAATTGCTCAGACTCTCAGCAGAATGATGGACCCATCATGAGGCTTTCAGGTAATGCTCTCTAATTGACCTGGCAGCTGGTCTCCTTTGCCAGTATTTGTGTGTTTTTCCTGGTGGGTGGCAGAACCAGGTGACATTCTACAGAAATATTCCTTTTGACAAGAGAGGTCATTTCTCTGCCCATCCCAACATTTTTTCACTTAACAACAACAACAACAATAATAATAATAATAATAATAATAATAATAATAATAATAATAATAATAATAATAATAATAATAATAATCTTAGAACTACAGAGCTGGAAAAGTCCCTATGGATCATTGAGTCCACCCCCTGAGAAGGAGGAATTGAACTCCCAAACAGGGCTGTTAGACAGCAGATGATATGATGAGTCTTATACCAAGTCTTAGTTAATTTTTTTAACAATACTGATTCTGGAACCTTCTTCATTCAAACTGCATGTTCTGCCTATATTGTGGGACTGTAGTATATGAAGGCAAGGACTCCTGGAGCAAGCTGTGCGGGCCTGTTTGGAGCCTCCTATGCTTACCTTAGGCCAGGCTTAACCCAGCATCCACATAACATGGGTTCCCTTTATTGCAGATTGGGCCAGGTCCCTAACCCCCACGATAAACAGGGGATTACTGTACATCGTGGGAGAGGACAGCCATCCAAAAGCTGCAGAGCCTGATTTCCCTTGCTCATCTGTCAAGTCTTCCCTAAAACAGGTGCTTCCAAGACCTAAATTCTCTTCTTCTTCTTGCCTCCCAAAACCTGGATTCTGGGGAACCCCAGCAAAGTTAGCTGTGTCCCCAAGATGGCAACTAATGCCCAAGGTTTTAGAGACTATAATTTAACTCTATGATAATGTGGGAGAAAAGGCAAAGCCAAATGATGTACCACTAATAAATGGTCTTCTGAACCAAGCTGCTGAGTGACACCCCACTCTTGCTGGCACCGTAGGAGGGGCTGCTGGTGGGACACACATATAAGAATGCCAGTTTTGCCAAATCACTTGTTTCTCTCCATGAACATTCACTTTTAGCCACATTTGCATCTGCTGCTAATGCAGTAAAATTGCTTTAGAAAAAAATCCTACATGGTAATTCATGTGCATGTTTGAGTGCATTTATCAGACTCATTTTTGCATGGCGTGTGGATAGTTTGGAAATATTTGCACTTAATATACTGTATTTTGGGATGCACTTTTCCCTAGTGGACACACTTAATATACACTTAAATAGCAACCAGAATCACAACATTTGAAAAGTATAGATTTTGCTTTGCAGCAACATTGTGTTTTATTTATTTATTTATTTATTTATTTATTTATTTATTTATTTATTTATTTATTTATTGCATTTATACCCCGCTTATCTTCTTTGCATGTCAGTTTTGCAGGTCTGAATATGGAAAGGTGGAAATTAATGCATGCCATATTTATTCTGTGTCCCTAGATCTGACTCATTACAAGGCAGCTTCCGATGCTCCATTTGTCTCTCGGCTGAGATTAGAAGCCCAGCTGGAGAAAATAATTAAAAACAGCTTGTGTAAGAGAGAATTACAGGGCAAAATGGACAGGTGTGTGAAGGATGATGCAACCTCATCTATCTACTTGTGCTTCTATTCTTATGTTTGCCTTATTAAGAGGGATTGGTGTGATTTGGGGCCAGTTTTATGCCTTATCCTCTAGGGCAGGCCTGCCCAACAGGTAGACCGGGGGCTACCAGTAGCCCGTGAAGGGTTCAAAAGTAGCCCGCCAGGCATCAATAAAAAGTATGAGGGGATAAGTTCTCTACCTCTACCTCCCTCAACCCAAGGACCACTACTGCCCCAGCAAAGCTCTGGGTCTGCCAGCCCACTGTCTCAGATGAGCAAAGCAGGCTGCTCTACTTATTATTTTTTTACTTATGAGCATATGCTCGGAACAGATAAAATTCATAAGTAGAGGTTTTAGTGTAGTAGCCCTCAGGCACTTTTGTCCAGAAAAAGTAGATCTTGGCCTGTTCAAAGTTGGACAGCCCTGTTCTAGGGCATCACAGCTCCTCAAAAACAAGCAAACAAAACTGCAAAATAAAATCAGAATCCATCCATTTTATAAGGAAATCTCATGGTATCTAACCATGTGTGTGTGTGTGTGTGTGTGTGTGTGTTGTGTCGTTTCAGTTGTTACCAACTCTTCGTGACTCCATATCCATGGAGTTTTCTTGGCAGGAATAGTAACTCTCAAAGAGCAAATTATCTCTGAACACAACTAGTTTCCTTTCCTTTTGAGAAGCATGCATGCCAAAAAGTACAGTCTGATTCTTTTAAAAGATGCAAACAATACTTCTGGTATTTCTGATCTTTAAAAGTCCAAGCAGTGAATAGCAGACACAGTCATTTTGCACAGTCTACATAAACGGTGCTATTTGGTATATTGGAAGAGTTTTGCTTAATTTGTACTTCAGACACTGTCATTCTTCTGTTGAAGGTGCCATTCCTTGAAGCTGAGGAGCACATTTTAGTAGTTGTTATCTTCATGTGCAGAGATGAAACAAACACAGATTTGCATTCCTAGTTGGAGCATCCCCCTTTCTCATTGGTTTTTCTCTTCCTTTCTCACAGGTTTTTCCTCTCCCTCCACCCTTGCACTACCTCCCCACCTGATACCATAATCCCCCCCCTCAAGACTGCCATATTCTGGTTCCCCAAATCCAGTACACCATGTTTGTGTGCAATGCAAACTATTTGCCTATTATGACTATCACATAGTTGGTACTGAAAGAGTTGAAGAGCACCCTTTTAATTTCTGATTCAGAAGTACTCATTTTCAAAATGGCTTTATATCTTTGGAAATGGACTTGATATTTTCACATCCCTTCCATAGTGTTTTGTTCCATGGTGTTTCTGCACAATTTCCTTTATTTTACCATCTTTCTCCTTACAGAAGGGTATATGGCTTTGATGACTCTACAGGATGAAGAAATCCAATAGGTGTAATTTTCTGTTTCTAACATGAAATAATAACTTACTCTATAGATGGTGGTGACTCTTTTATCCCTGATAGGCTGCTGTCGGGCTATGCAACCGCAATATGGCTATGGATAGGAGTAGAACTACTGCAGGCGCCTGAAGTGACATTCCTTAGCCCATGTGCTTTTGTGCATTATTCAGTAAGGGCTTTAAAAAGAAGAAAATGCAAAAGACACTTCTCTGTGAAATATCAATAAATACACAGTTCCAACGACCGCAGAGCATCCAAAATTGAGCAAAATTGTATTTATGTGCCTTGAATTTTCTCGCTGAAAGGGGCAGTCCTCCAAAACAGCTAAACAGGAAATGTAAATTGTGGAGACCATGTTATACAGATCATGAGTAATCTTCGGCCTAGAAATTATATATGTATGTGTGCGTACCAGATCCAGGGACACAGTCCAAGCATACTTCTTTTTTTTGGACATATTTTTGTGGACACATTTCAAATGCACATATTTTAATACTTGTTAAGCCACTGATGGAAAAATGTTTCTGCACATTTTTTTCATATGCACATATTTTTAAAACCTGTTGTTTTATGCATGAATCATATCAGAAGTTTGGAAATCTATGGATTTCTAGCTGTAAATTGTGTTTCATCCCAATTTGATCCTCAAGAGGTGTGAACTGGTTATCTCACATTAAAATGTGGACTTAGCGCATTTCACACCTGTCTCTCGATGCCTATATTTGTATTTCAGGGAGAGCAAACTGTGTTGTTTAAAAATGAGAGGAAAGGAATGAGTTAGTCACACACTCCCCTTGTCATTTTTCTCACACAGAAGTGACATGTTTGAAAAGCAGATATTCTTTTCCAAGTGAAGGGTTTCCATATAAAGAAGAACCCTGAACACTTTCTTTTTATATGAATAGCCTTCATCGATAGAACAAACCTCTTTGTCAGCTATGTCACTTCCATGAAGCAATAATAAAGTGGAAATACCTCACATATTTCCACATGAGCTTAAATAACCGGCATTGATGATACCCAGACAAAGTTCTTTTCTCCAACCCGTGAAGAGGAATATTCCCGGTGGTATTTTATAAATTAGTTCATGAAGGAAAAAGTATGATTTGGGTGTAGGGAACGGGTGAGTATCAAAGTAATGAGGCAATCAAAGTAAAATAACTTTAAATGAGCTTGCATAGACAAATAATTAAGAAAGATATAATTCATAAGTTACTGAATGGGGCAATTCTAGTGAATATTATCATGAGTTTAAAAAATAGCTATCTGTAGCAACAACAATAACAACAACAACAAAATACTTTTGGAACTTTTAATCAGAGTTTTCACACACCCCACACTCCTACATCTAACTCCTAATTTGAACTTTTGTTTGCAAGCATCAAAACACTTTATGGAGGATTGGTTTCAGTAGTTATTATCTTCTGATTTGGAAGATAGGTTTCTCCTTCAGGAGGCAGAATTATTCACAGGTACTCAACAGACGAGGAGATAGCTGTGTACAAAACCTGTAAATGATGAACAAGAATGGCTGCCAGTGAGAGCACTTGTGACAAGAAATACCTTGTTCCTTCCCAAGTGCCTCTATAACTTATACTACAAGTTAACATGCATAACTTGCAGTGTGTCTCTGAAGACTATGATTAAAAGTCACTCTGTGGGTGTGATACCACCTCATTCCCTGCAACACAAGCATTTCTCATCACACAGTGAGCAAAATGCTCTGCTTTTCACTTATATGAAGGAAATGTATGGGCAGAAGAAACTTTGTGAGTCTGAAAAGAAGTCTATGAGGATAATGAAGCTATGGAAGGTGTTCTGAAACAAGATGGCCAAAATGAGGGTGCAAAAAGCTGATTACTGGAAAGCAAGAAAAAGATGGCTGGAAAAGGATATGTGGGGAAGAAGACTGTAAATAAAGGCAACATCTTCTACAGATACACAAGGGAGAGAAAATCAGAACATTTTGCGCTGGACAAGGAACATAACAAAAGGGTAACAGAGAGAGAAAATTGTAGAATTTCACTCTGTTTCCATTCTCATTCATTTATGTAATATAAATTACAGTAGGACCCCCCCCCGTACCCTCCAATTCATTAACCACTAGAGATGGGCACGACCAGGAAAAATTACGTTTCGAGTTGTCGTGTGTCGGAGCCGGCCCGTTTTGGCTCGTTTCCGTTTTTTGCGAAATTTTCCAAAATTTTGTCATTTCGTTTGTCAGTTTTTCGTCTGTTGTTAGTACTGGGTTTTTTTGGGGGGGACCGGGCTCCTGGAGGCACCTCTCTGGGGTGGGTGCCTCCTCTGGCCAGCCATGAAGGGAAAGCGGGCTCCTGGAGGCACCTCTCTGGGGTGGGTGCCTCCTCTGGCTCACATAAAAATGGCATGCATAGCCAATTGGATATGCATACCATTAAGTTGCAGTTGCAGTAGCAGGCAGAGGCACCTCTCTTTCGGATGCCTCTGTGACTCACTGCCTGTGGTGCACTTGGGCTGGGGAACGAAGTGAGAGAGGACCCCTAACTCACTAAGAAGGGAAGTGTACTTGCTGTAGTGCAATGCGAGTACACATCTGGCTTACTGGTTAGGGGTTAGTGCAAGGGCTAGGCTTAGGGTTACGGGTAAGGTTAGGGTGAGTTACTGGGGTGCACCTCTGGGTGCCTCTCTGACCCACTAAGAAGGACAGTGTACTGGTTTATGGGTTAGGGTTCAGGTTCGGGTTCGGGCTAGGGTTAGTGGGCTTTTTATGCCCGACTGGCACATCCCAGAAGTCTCGGTCAAAACCTGGCCAAGTGGCCATGCAATTGGTGGAATGGTTCCAGAAATCTGCACGGTCCACTCCCATGGCCAGCCCATAATTGCGCAGGTGTTAAAAAGTAAAAATAAAATAAAATAAAATAAAATCAATGGAGATGTTTTGTTGCAAGAAAAACCCACTGCTGCTACTGTAAAAATTCAGGCAGTTTTAAAATAGCTATTTTCGCATGTTTCTGTGGTGCTTTGGTGTGTTTTTGGACCACAATTTCAAAATAAATATTGCGGTCGCCCCATTTTGGATCCCCCGCTCGCACCGCATTGGCGAGTTGGCGAGAGGACGAGGATGCCCCCCACCAGAGCAGCCCAGGACAGGAGAGGGGGGGAGGCCAGGGACCCCCCCCCAGAAACCACCCCTCTGGTAGGTGCCCTCAGGCAGGCATATTTTCGCCCAATCGCCTGCTTTTTTGGCCAGGAATCGTTTTTTTTTTATTTTTAAAACTTTTTTCTGTGCCGCGCGGCTTAGCGAGTTGGCGAGACGACGAGGATGCACACTTTGTGCAGCCCAGGAGGGGGGGCGGCCGGGGACCCCCCCACCCAGAAACCACCCCTCTGGTAGGTGCCCTCAGGCAGGCATAATTTTGCCTGCTTTTTTGGCCAGGAATCAGTTTTTTTTTATTTCTTAAAACTTTTTTTCTGTGCCGCTTGGCATCGCGCGATTGCTGCGATGCCACCAGAAACGACAACGACAAATCAGGCCTAATTTTTCTTTAGTCGGTTCGAGTTCAAGTTCTGGCGGAGTAATTGTCGTTACCGTTTCCATTACGTAACGGAAACGAGGAACGGGAACAGAAACGAGGATTTCGCCGAGTTGTGCCCATGTCTATTAACCACTGATTCAGTTATCCATGTCTGTCAGAGAAAAACTTAAGTAAATAATATAGCAGCAGCAAAGCAAGCAACTGTTACAAATAGCAGCCATAAAGCAAGCCACTGTAACAAAACAGGAGTTTGGTGTTTGTTTGTTTGTTTTTGTTTTTGTTTTTTTGTTTGTTTTTTTGTTTGTTTGTTTGTTTGCTTGCTTGCTTGCTTGCTTTTTGCATTCTCTCTTATCCATGGTTTTTAGAAGGCCTGGAGCCAATCCCCAGCGCATACTGGGGTCCTGCTGTAGAACCTTTTTCAGTGTTTTATAGTATTTTCGCAATTTTCATGAAAGTGCTATGCAACAGAGATATTCTCTCTCTCTCTCTCTCTCTCTCTCTCCCTCCCTCTCTCTCTCACACACACAGAGGACTTCCTAGGGAATTTACCAATACATTGTTTACCACAACCCTATAGCCGGAGTATAGAAAATGTAGACCACAGCCCACAGGGAGACCCTTATTGATTCCAATGCAGACCCAAGCCTCTCCAGTTCCCTCAATGGCTCAGATTCCCCACCTTTTCCCCCAAAGTGGAAACTGTTCCCAAGGAGCCTCATTTGGTATGCCTTGGACTGTTCAAAAACACTATTATGGTTCCACAGCCTCCAATGTAGGTACAATTGTAATTGATGTTTAAAACAAGCTCATCACTTCCAGAAAGTAACTAACATTCCTGCTCAGTTCTTAGATGGTAGACAGGGATTGTCAGGCAGAGGCAGCATCTGACTGAAACTGCTGCTGTGAGTTAGAATTCACACCTTTGGACTAGGACAGACATGTCCAAACTTCAGCCCTCCTGATGTTTTGGACCACAACTCCCAGAATTCTAAGCTTAGATTGCCAATGACAAAGGACTGTGGGAGTTGTGGTCCAAAACATCTGGAGGGCTGAAGTTTGGATATGCCTGGACTAGGACAAACAAAGGTTTGAATTTTTGTAAGGTAGCTTCCTCTGCTCCCTAACTAGATAACCTTCTATTCTGTCAGGAGTACGTCTATTCTGAGAGTACTGTGATGGGGGCAATGTGTGGCCTGCATAATTAAATTGTAAACCATCTGGATAGTGTTTGAAGTGCTATGGAGCAGTATATAAGCAGAACACTTTTTATGGGGGTTCCTGCATGGCAGGGGGTGGGACTGGATGGCCCTTGAAGTATCTTCAAACTCAATGATTCCATTAGTCTATGATTCCTGGCATCTTCATAATGGAAAATTTTGAATGGGGTCCATCCATGGAGGTATCTTCACAAGTGCCAGTAGGGTGGAGTTATTTGATCTAGATTTGAAGGAGGTGTTCACTCTGACATAGCACTGCTGTTAAGTTCATCTCTTATATGTCAGATAGTGTATGTTCATTATTTATATGTTAGATGACATTGTGAGTATAAAATCTATATAGTGTGAGTGTCAATAAGAGATATAAATTATGCCCAGTGCTCTCTTCTTTCTGCTGTTCATTTCACTGTATTTCAAGTAATTCACAAGCCTATTGAGTTTAGATCAAAACATTCTGGGAGGGGAAAAATCCATGTTCTGAGACAGCATAATGTGTGGCCACTGCTAAATAGGTTCAAACTGCAGGAGATTGTTCAATTTTGAGACATGTGAGTAAAATTGATTTTGGGAGGCTGCCACCCTAAAATGGCTTTAGAATTTAAATCTACAAATGAAATATCTCTCTGCTTAGTTGAGTGAACTTTTTAAAAGCTGGGCTCCCAACATTGCTTAATTCTCATTGTATCAGAGCAGATTATTTCTGTGGCAAAAATTATAGTCCACGGGAAGAAAATCCATAAAGAAATACAGTGCTGTGACCACATTTTTCTTCTTCCTATATCTGCCTTAGAAAAGAAGATAAGAAATACTCTTAGTGAAAATACTATCACAAATGTAAAATCAATATCTTCTCCCATACCTTCTTTTTCTCCTTTAGCTTGAGTCCAAAGTAATCACAGTCCACTGGATTTCCCCAAAGCCTACATCATAGAAACACATTTCATTATTTTAAAATTCAAATCATGTGCAGTCAAGTTTGATGTGCAATAACCTAAAGAGTCTTCTCTTTCAATGTGAACTGGGTTTTGGATCAAAGCAAGAATACATAACTAAGGGCACTTTTACACGACCCCTAAAATCCGAGGCAAAGGGCTCCCAGATGCGGAGCTTAAAATTGTTTTCCCACCAGCTCTGGACTTTTAAAAAAATTAAGTATGACCACGCCCACCTAAGTGCGTCCCAATGCATTTTCCAAGTACCTGGTCTCCAAAGGTGACAAATTTCTGATGCAGATTGCAAAGCAGTGAGTGCCAGGCTCTCCTCGCCTTGTTTGTTTGTTTTTTTGCCCCCGCCCCTTTAAGAGACTGGAATGCTTCCTGGGCAGCTCCAGGGCAGAGCGGAGGTGAGCCTGCATTCTTTTCTCCCTTTTTTTCTCCCTCCCCTCATGCAGACAGGAGCAAGGGAGTGTGGAGGGGTGGGAACACAGCAAGATGAGCAAACCCCCAAGATCTCTGGTCCAAATTTAAGTTGCCTGCGGATCTTAGGGGTCATGTAAAAGTGCCCTTACATGTACAGTGATACCTTGTATAAAGGAATTAATTTGTTCCAAATGAAATTATGTTAAGCAAGTTTTCCTTTATACAAATTTCCCATAGGAATGCATTGAAAACAGAATAATCTCTAATCACGACCATTTCTATGTTGTACAGATTTTCCCCATAGACAATTCTGTTAAGCAAATGTCCCCTATCTCCAGAATGTTTTATGTTGTACAGATTTTATGTTATACAAACCTGTTTGTTATACAAGGGTCCACTGTACTAAGGTTGCTTGTACATAGCAGCTCCTCAATGCTACATTGACATAATACTGTTGGAGAAACCACTGAAATCATTCTTGTGTCCAATCTTTTTAATAACACACTTGATTCACTTTTTAGAATATTTATTTATTTATTTATTTATTTATTTATTTATTTTTTATCCAGGAAAATGATCCAAGCTGGCTTAGAACTTTGGAGGACAACATTTAAATGCTTGTTGTGGTTGTTTTGGGCTCTTTTCCCGTGTTCTGAGGGTTTAAAGTTGAAGAATATTTAATATTTAGTTAGAGAAAATTAGTCTATAATGGTTTTTAACAACATCAAATACAACATTTAAAGCTAAGAACAATGAGTGTGAAGAGCATCTTACATGGTTATAAAAGTGATGTTTCAGCTAAGAACAATAAGTAAAGATATATATATATGGGGGAAATGCCACTCAGAGAAATGGAAACCCTTTAAAAAATGGAAAGCACAAGTAGTATTGGAAATGCAGACCAAACAGTAATACATAACAATCCATCTGGGAAGAACACAACAGGTTGATAGTTACTGAGGGAAGGCTTGGCGAAAGAGAAAGATATTTGTTTCCTCGTGGAAGGACAGCGAAGATGGGGCAAGTCTGGCCTCCCGTGGAAGGAAGTCTGGGAGCAGCAATAGAGAAGGTCCTGTCCAGGACCTCCATCAGGCGCACCTATGAAGGTGGCAGGACCACAAGAATACCCTCTTCTGATGACCTTAGCACCTGACCTTGCTCCTGATGTGAAATAGGGTATTTGAGATAATTTGGACCCATGGTATGTGGGCCTTAAAGGCTAAAGTCAGCACTTTGAATTGTGTCCAGAAACTGATTGGCAGCCAGTGGAGCTACGGAAACAAGGGTTTTATGTGATCCCTGTAACCCAATCAGCAATCTGGCTGCTGCATTTTTGGCTTTCTGAATTTTCCCGACACTTTCCACTGGTAGCCATTAACAGAGTGTGTACAGTAATCCAGCTAGGAAGTAACTGGGACATATGTCACAGTGGTCAGATCATATATCTCAAGATATACTGTAACTGGCACACTAGTTTTAATTGTGCAAATGCTCTCCTGGTCACTGCTGAGACCTTTGCAACCAAGCCCAAGGATGAAAGAAATAATCGTACAAAGGATCAGAGATGACAGGCTTGTAAAAAAATATAGAAAAGGGAGATGAAAAGCCACAAAGAATTAAAAGAAAAATAATAAGATGGAGGAGTAAGACCTGGTTTGAAAGACTCGGGTCGAAAAATGAGTGGAAACAAAGTGAAAATACGTCTCCCATATCAGATGTGGGGCACTTTGATAAGCCTGGGGATGTATTTTCTGATCTGGAGCCCTCCAGGGACCACCATATTAACTGCTACAAATGAATAATAATAATAATAATAATAATAATAATAATAATAATAATAATAATAATAATAATAATAATAATAATAATAATAGATGAATGGTGCAAAGGGGGCTGTGCCTTTTTAAAAGGCTATTTACCCCCACCCTTTATATATCTTTATTAAATATATTAAATATATATTAAATTATATATCTTTATTAATATATCTTTATTAAAGAATTATGAGCTGCAAAAACAGCTTTAAGAGCCCCATGAAGCCTACGGCTGCACACTTCCCTCTAATAAATGGTAAAATGCTGAACCATTGTAGAATTCTCATTCTTTCTACTGAATCACAGTAAAGGTAAACGTAAAGGTTCCCTCCACACATGTGTGCTAGTTGTGTCTGGCTCTAGGGGCAGTGCTCATCTCCGTATTCAAGCTGAAGAGCTAGTGTTGTGCAAGTCCATGGCCACGTGGCTAGCCTGGCTGCAAGGAAATACTGATTTTACCTTCCCACATTTTATGGTGGTGCCTATTTATCTACTTGCATTTACATGCTTTCGAACTGCTAGGTTGGCAGGAGCTGGGGTTATCAGCGGGAGCTCGCTTCGTTGGGTGGCATCCGGTATTCAAGCTGCCAACTTTGCAGGCAACAGTTTTCGGAGCCTTAGTCCACTGATGCTCATAATAAAATTGAGGAGAAATCTGGCATAGATTGGCTGAGCAAGTAAGAACGGTGCTTTCCAAAACTTCTTTTAAAGACAGATGATCCCTGGGAGACAGCTGTATGGTTGGGCAACACCTTTGGGAACTCTGAAATCTTAGTTAGAAGTGGAGACCACCCTGTTTATGTAACCTGGGAGGATGGGGAAAAGGGAATAGGTTTCCTTGAATGTAACTCAAAGAGGTCTAGGTACTTGTAGGAAAAATCAAGAGAAAGTGGGGGAGGAGGAGTCTGGCCTTGTATTCTCAAGAGACCCTTGAAAATGAGACCACCCACTTACCTGTTCCTTCCTGATAGAGTTCTATTCTGTTAAAGTAGCAACTACTTCAAATGGGTTCGCACTTGTGATAGAAATGACTGACTTATAAGCTGTGTTTATAAACCAGTGAACAAAGTGAATTGTACCTATTCTTTGTCTACAGCTAAGCACAGAACATAAGGATGAGTTTGACTTCAATGTATCATAAATACACAAAGACAGTCAGATTAAAATTTCACACTCAGTAGACCAAGGTCTGCAAACTCTCAAGGATCCACACCACTTAGGGTGGTGATAAGGAGATATGGTCATCAATTTGTAACATCATCAAGTATGACCTAAACTGACAGATGTGTATATCAGCCCAGATAATTTTGAATTTTAGTAACACCAACACCATTAGTCTGATATTCTCCCTAGTGTTTCTTTAGAACAACTTACCCTAGAAGTAGATCAAAAGATTCTGTCTGAGGTCTTTGTGAAGAACACCGACTTTTAATGGGATATGTCAAGGAAAATGCCTGAGTGTGTGTGCCTTACAGGAGACCTTTCTAGACTGTATATACTATATTTCCCTCTTGATGAACATTGTTCTTCTTCTGCATAGTGGGAAAGAAAGGTTAATGATGCATGGGCAAATAATGAATTATTAAGACCAAGCCAGATGTTCTACAGAGCAAGCCAAAAGAAACAGAAATAATAAGTTTTGTGTTCATGTTTCTGTGAAGAAAGATAATAGGCACTAATAAAATTGTACAGTGGAAATTAATGGAATTGGTAAAAGAGAGTTGTCATTGGGAACATTTCCACTTGCAGTTCTAAATTATAGATTTAGATCTGGGAATATGCACCATTGAATCCAATGGGATTGGCTTCTGAGAAGACATACTGTATCACCATACATTGCACTTCCAAGTACATTTGTATGTATGTATTTGAAATTTTAAATATCTATACATGTATATTATCACCAGACAGTATTGAAGTATATCAATTTTAATAAGGATTTTTTAATCCTTCCAAATCTATTTTTCAGTCTAGTTTTAGAAGGGCAGAAGTAGAAAATCTATGGCCTTTCTGAAATTATTGGATGAAAGCTGCTATAGTTACAGACCACATCAGAGATGGAATGAAGATGGGCACAGGTTTTTCAAACAAGGCAAGCTGTAACAATTATTAGAAGGGCCAAATGGTTTGTGAAGTAGTTATCGCATGGGTGACCAAGGAAGAGATGGCAGGAAGTTATCAGTAAGGACATGCAAGTAGCCATCCTTCACCCTGAAGACACAGTTTATCAGGTGAAGTGGTGTTTTAAGATCCAAAGAGTGGACCCTGCACATTGGGGAAACATGAGAAGGATAGTAACATCTTGAGAACTCATTTTCTTATGGCATCAGTCGAAACACCATCTGGGATAGGGTAGCTCTGGGAGGCACTCATGCTCAGTACCACCTCAAAAATTCAAGGGCCATACTCTGTCTGGTTTTGTTACCCAAACCTAGATAAAGATTTCAATAGAAATCTGTTTTGTTCCTTGTGAGGTTTTAAGTGTCTCTTTGGAACATTAGTTTACTTCAAAAGATGCTCTGCCTTTCAAGGATCACATTATTTGCTAGACAGAACATGCCCAATGCATTTCTTGCTTGCTTCCTCAATAAGCACTGCTATAGGCAGATCTATCAGAATTGCTTCGTATATTTATGCAAAAGAAGCCTTTGATCCTTTCAAGAGAGAAGCACAGCAAGAAATAGAGAAAATGCATTATCTTTATTTGCACTACAGACCCATATTATTTAATTATAGGGAGACAAAAATTGTTCTTTGTGACTAAAAACCTAGTTAATTCTCCTTTGTTTCCTTCGGAACCCTAATAGGAGAAATATTCATAATAGCAATACTGTAAATGTACTTAAATCATGTTTCAAAGGCCAACAGGAAAGGACCTCATTCAAAGGTAACCTATAGAGTTATAATGTATATTATTTGGGGGAGACCATAGTCCATTTTTCAAATGAATTTCTCCTTTTAGAGATGGGCACAAAATGAAAATATAACATTTTGTTTCATTTCTTTAGTAGTTTTGTTTCATTTCATTACTAATGAATTTTTAAAGAAAGTTTTGGAAAAAATGGTATGATTCATTAATGGCTCCCCTGGGACATACAGGCACCAACATTGCAGGGTAGCTTCTTTGGACACTTCCCTGTAAGTTCCATACATTTGGAGAAGTTTGGGGTTCAGGGGGCAGAGTTATTAAACTCCAATGGGGGTACCCCTAGCTAATTGCAAAACTGATGTACAACACACACTGGCAATATAGGGTTAAGCAAGGGGAAGTAATAAATTGACCTATTGCTGGTGTGGTGCATGCACAGCACTTTTCCAATTACTGCTGGGGGGACCCTCTTTGCAGTTGAATAACTCAGCCTCATGAACCCCAAATCTATTCAAATTTCCAAAGCATTTTTATTAGAAAATTTTAATATACAAAAGAAAAACAAATTCAAAACATTAACCATGCAGAATCAATCTATCACTAAGGTTCGGCTTCCCTCTGTTCTTCGTGCTCCATCTCCCAGCCTTCCTTTCAAACGAACCCCTTTTATATACTTATAAAAAGGTTCTAAAAGTAAATAGTAGTCCCTCACGTTCTACCCTAATCCGGTAAGAGTCTTTAAATCCTTACAATAAGTCTCCATGTAGTTCTTAAATTTTTGCCAGTCTTTTTGGAACCTCTGGTTGTCTTGATCCCTCAGTCTGCATGTCAGTCTGGCCATCTCTGCAAAGTCCAGTAATTTCGCCCTCCATTCATCCAAAGACGGTATATACGTTGTCTTCCAGTTCTGTGCCAGGAGCATTTTGCTGTTGCATATAAAAATAAAGTCCTGTCTGCTCCTTTAATTTCACTATCCACCAACCCTAACAGAAAAAGTTCAGATCGTTTTGGGAATGTACACTTTAACATCTTTTTGAGTTCATCATATATCAGTGCCCAATATTCTTTCACTTTCTCACAGGTCCACCACATATGATAAAAATCACCTTGTTTCTCTTTACATTTCCAACAATAATCATCTTTCATCCTATACATCTTTGCTAATTTCGTTGGAGTAATATACCATCTATACATCATTTTCAACAAATTTTCTTTTATCAAAGTACATGCCTTCATATTCTTTTTCCACAGTCTTTCCCACACATCTAACTCAATATTATGACCCAAATCCATAGCCCATTTTATCATACATTCTTTGACTTGTTCATCTTTTAAGTTCAACTCCAACAAGAAATTATATAATCTAGTCAACAATTTCTTTTTTGGGCCCATGATTATGGTTTGAAACTTAGATTCCTTCTCTCCAAACCCAGACATCCTTCTGTCTTTCTGAAAAATGTCATGTAAATGATGGTACTGAAACCAACCTGTTAACTTCTCTTTTAACAGTTCATAAGACTTCAGTCTGGGACCTTTTTCTGAGAAGAATAACACATCCCCATATGTGATCCCCACTCCTTCTGTATCTTTCCTCTTGATCGCCGATGCTTCAATCGGGGATAACCACCTCGGGGTGTTTCTCTCTAATAAGGGTTTCAACCGTTCCCAGACCTGAAGTAGTGACTTTCTAATTACATGATTCATAAAACTTTTATGTACTTTCACTTTATCATACCAAAGATAAGCGTGCCAACCAAATCTATTATCATGACCTTCTAAATCCAAAAGATCCCCATCAACTAAAGTAATCCATTCTTTTATCCAACCGAGACAGGCCACTTCATAATACAATCTCAGGTCTGGCATGGCAAATCCTCCCCTTTCCTTAGCATCTGTTAGTAATTTAAACCTTATTCTCGGTCTTTTACCTTGCCAGACAAATTTAGACAATATCTTCTGCCATTCCTTAAAATGGCCTGTCCCTTTGATTATTGGGATCATTTGAAATAAGAATAACAACCTTGGTAACACGTTCATCTTTATCACCAAAATTCTTCCCATCAATGACAAATTCAATCTATTCCATGTTTCCAAATCTCTCTTAATCGAATTCCAAACCATAGTATAGTTATCCTCAAAGAGGTTCAAATTCGTGAGAGATAAATTAATTCCCAAATATTTAACTTTTTTCACCACTGAGAGGGCGGACAATTTTTCAAATTCTTCACAATCTTTCTTTGTTGCATTTTTCAATAAGACCTTCGTCTTATTCTTATTCAATTTAAAGCCGGCTAAATTACCAAATTCTTCAATTACCTTCATCACTTCAATAATACTCTCTTTGGGATTCTCTAATGTCAAAACAAATCATCAGCAAACGCTTTTAGTTTATATTCCTTATCCCCCACACTTATACCTTTAATTATCACCATGTCTCTCAATTTAACTAATAATACTTCCAGTACAGTAATAAATAACAATGGAGACAATGGACACCCTTGTCTTGTACCTTTCCCAATCGGGAAACTTTCTGTTATCACATTATTAACCAATAAACTTGCTTTCTATTCCTTATATATTGCATTAACACCATTCCAAAACTTTGTTCCCACTCCCATATGTTCCAAATTCTTCTTCATGAATTGCCAAGAAACATTATCAAAGGCTTTTTCAGCATCAATAAATATCAAAGCAGCTTGTTTCTCCTTCCTGACTTCTAGATATTCTATTATATCAATTATATTTCTCATGTTGTCTTTCATCTGTCTGCCAGGAAGAAACCCCGCTTGGTCTTTATGTAGCAATTCATTTAAAACCCTTTTTAATCTATTGGCCAAAACATCGGCAAATAATTTATAATCTCCATTCAAAAGGGAAATGGGCCTATAATTTTTGACATCTGTCACATCCAAATTCTCCTTTGGGATCAGTGTTATATACGCCTCCTTCCAGGTGTTAGGTATAACTCCTTTTTCTAAAACTTCGTTCATCACCTCCACCATTATTGGTAACATTTCTTTTGACAATTTTTTATAATATTTTGCAGTCAAGCCATCTGGGCCCGGTGATTTTCCAGTTTTCGCCCTCTCTATTGCACTTTGTACTTCATGTGGGGTAATTTTCTCACTCAATGTCGACAATTGGCTTGTTGAAATTTTTTTCAATCCATTCTCTCTTAAATATCTATCAATCTGTTTCGGATCCTCTTTTTTCTTCATATATAAGTCTCTGTAAAAATTCTCACCTTTAAATTTCCTTTGGGTCTTCCACTAATTTCTTATCTACCACTAATTTGTTCACAACCTTTTGTTTTTGCTTCCATTTTAGCTGCCAAGCCAACAGTTTCCCTACTTTGTTTGCCGATTCAAAGTTTCTTTGTCTCATCATCTTTACCTTCCACTCAATTTCTTGATTGATGACCATTGACAACTGGGTTTGGAGCATCTTTAATTTTTGAATCCATTTCTGTTCCTTTGGCTTTTCCACCAATTTCTTCTCTGTCTCCACCATTTCTTTTAAGATCTCATATTTCTTTTTTCTTTCTGTTTCTTCTGGTATGAATTTCTCTGAATAAAGAGACCTGCATAACAGCTTTGCTCACATCCCATACAAAATTTGTTGGTGTTTCTCTTCTCCAGTTATTTTCCAAATAATCTCTAAAAGTTTCTTTAAGCTGCAAAGTCTCTGTCTCATCCAGTAAGCTTTCATTCAATCTCCAGCGGTATAGTCCTTGCAATTTTGTTTTAACTTCCATCACAATTGCATTATGATCTGAGATCATTTTAGGTAAAATTTCCACTTTCGTCACTCTATGTGAAATATCGTTAGGAACAAATATGTAATCGATTCTTCCCCAACTCCGATTTGGTTCAGAGAAAAAGGTAAACTGTTTCTCTATTGGGTTTCTCAATCTCCAAATGTCAGTCCATCCAAAGTTTTCAACTAAGTCAAAAAAGGATTTTGGTAATTTCCCTTTTGAGCCTTTCTTTTTCTGGGATCTATCCAGATCCGGCATCTTTACTCCATTACAATCTCCCATCAAAAAGAGTTTTTCGTCCATATAGTCTAACAATCTTTGTTCTAGATCTCTATAAAATTCTAATTTCCTTTCATTTGGCGCATAAATTCCTACGATGAAAAATTTTTCAGATTGCCAAGTAATTTGCACCATCAAAAATCTTCCCTCTTCATCTGCCATTATCAACTTAGGTTCTAATTTATGTTTTGCATATATCACCACTCCTCTTTTCTTCAATTTATCAGACGATACAAATTCTTGTCCCAAAATTTTGTTTTTTAGAATCTTCGTATGTTTCGTTGCAACATGTGTTTCTTGCAGACAAATCAGGTCTAAGTTTTCTTTCTTCAGTAAATGCGTAATTCTGTTTCTCTTGGTCTTTTCATTCAAACCATTAACATTCCATATTAATACTCTCAACGCCATTGCAGATTTCAAATTAAATATATTTTTATCAATCTCTATTCAAATATTGGCCATAGCTAAGTCAGCTTTGCCTTCTTCCTCATCAGAGAGTTCTAACTCCTCTTCTTCTTCCTCTTCTTCTTCTTCACCCTCACCTCTTCTTAAACCTTGGTCCTCCTTCTCCTCAGGTAATCTATCCCAAATCTATTCAAATTTGGGGGACTTACAGGAAAGAGCTTGAGGAAGCTCCTCCATTTTGTTTCCCCAAACAAAAATGGTGGTTCATTTTGTTTTGTTTTGAAATGGTTTCTATCATTTTGTTTTGTAATGAAACAATTTGTTATGTAACACAACAATGAAACCATTTAGTTTTTCATTTGGTGTCCATCTCTACATCTTTTATAGTTAAACAACAAAGAATAGAGTCTCCTTGGTTGTGTTCCATTTTTATTTCTTTAAAAAGCCTCTGGTTTATGGATGTGAGATGCTGTACCTCTTTATCCATGATTTGAAATGCCAGGAAACAGCCTGGTATTGCTCTGTAATATTGTGCCTACATTGCCAGAAGGAAAAAATAATAATGTTTGGAAGATATCTAGTCGGGGGGGAGGGGTTAACAGTTGTATTATTTTCAAGACACAGACATTGTTCCCCCAGAACCTTTTAAATAGTTGACACAAATCATATTGGGTTTAAATTGGGCCACAACCTTATTAATTCAAATCTTTGAACTAGAACGTAATTTCACATGAGAAGTTACTTCAATTAAGCAGATGGACTTCCCATAGTGAAATTTATAGTCTATCAATCCAATTGTTTACCTCACACTGTGACACCACTTCTCTAATGAGATGGGCAAGAAACAAATAAAAAATGTTTCATTATTCTATATTCATTTTGTTACATAACAAAACAAATAACAGACTCCTCAAAGAAAAACAAAATGAGACAAAGCGGAAATTTCCGTTTCATTCGGTTCATTTTTCTCCCCCCACCACCGGCGTCTCTTACCTCCTGATGTCTGTGTTAGGGAGGCCTCCTGGCCACCCATCCCACTCCTGCAATCAAGTAGCCCCCTCGGAGGGGGATTCGAAGGCCTCACACAGCCACCCAGATCCCAGAGCAGCTGGTGCCAAAGAAAGCCTTCATGGATCGGGCTTTGGAGGCCTCCCACCTCCTGGCACAGCCGCTGCTGGGGCTCCAAAGGTGGCAGTGAGGCCTGCCACTGTCCTGTGAGGCCTCCCAGCACTCGACACAGCTGCTGCTGGGGCTCCAAAGGTGGTGGTGGTGAGGTCTATCACTGCCTGGACCAGCTGCTGCCAGGGCCTTCTGGGCAGCCACCTCCACCACCTATCCACCGCAGAGCGGCCTGGTGAGGCCGCACAGAGTCTTCCAGGCAATCACTGCTGCTGCCGGGATCACCCTGGCTGGAACCCCACCGGCCAGCTGGCATGGCCAAGTGGCCGCTGCCACCAGGATCGCCGCCACCACTGCCAGCCAGGTAACCCGAACCAGTTCATTTTGGTTCAGTTCGCACAATTTTTTGTTTTAAAAATTCTGTCAACTATTGTAGTTTTGACAAAACGTCTGTAATATATATTTGGCAGATTACAAAATGGATCCTGTGTAAAATGCTATGTCATGAGCTAGACGAGAATGTATTAGTTCTAGATCACAGGTGTAAAGAATCATCAGTACTGGAAGGTCAGGGTGATTTGGCACAGGTGGTATAGCTAAATCAGAGCATCCCATGTAGTGTGTGATGGCTTACACCATATTGCTTCGTGTATATAGGTACCAAGCGAACCAGTGTAAATTGGGACTGCCTAAGGTGAGAGGCAGCTTTCCCCATTCTCTGTTATGCTGTGCTTTGTATATTGTTATTGTACATTACCCTTTGTCATGTGTACCTATGTAATATAAGTTTTGTACTAAGTTCTATTGTCTTATTCATTTGTCTCCTAGCTCCATAATCACTAAGTGCATTTATTCTTCCACAACGCTGCTAATCTGTGGTAGTGGTTTATATATTTCCTTCAACATAACAAATCCCTATCTGCATAATACAGATATATAATTTAACAAATTCATATGAAACAAAATGAAATGAACCATCATTTTTCTGTTTTGTGCCCACCTCTATTCTCTAATCCCCTCTGTAGGAGAGTGCTGCTCCTAATGATCAGTGCCCTTGCCTTCAGATGGGGAGCCTTTTAACTCTAGGCAGCCATACACCAATTTTAACTTTATAACCTATGCATTCTTATTAATTTTATGCACACCTAGTCCTATGATCTATTATATTGTGATGTACAACTGCCTTGTACCCTTAAGGGTTACTTATCACTTGACATCTCAGAAACCAAATTTTCCTTGTACTAACTGCTAGTTTTGACCAGGTTTTCCTGCCTGCCCAGCTATGAGAATGAAATGGGCAAAGACACACGATCACCCACTTGCCAATCCAGGTAACGGCCAAAAATTCCCATTCGGCTCCAAAGGGAGCAGCTAATCTCACTCTCATAACCTCTAAGGAGGGAGGATGGGGTGCTGTGATACACTGAAAGAGACTGGGCTGGGTGCGGTCAGCCCCACTTAAAGGCTACTGACACAGTGCTCACCTGGTCCCACATGATGGCACTAATTTCATGCTGAAAATATTGTTTTGACTGGGGAAAAGAAGCCCCACCATGGAGCCAGTGCCCTCCTGGAGTCACCATTGTGTTAGTTAAAGCAACAGATCTTGATCTATCTAGATCTACAACAAAATGGGACTGTGGGGGACTAAAGCATCTCATCCTTGTGCATGGGGTTATAATGCCACCCTTAAGAGGTTGTGAGTTTATTCACTTTCAGGAAAGGGAGAAAGACATCTTCAGCATAAAAGGCCAAGGAATATTGCTTGTGTTGTACATGACAAACAACAGTAAGTCAGCAGCAGGAGTGCAAAGGACTGTTAAATTGTAAAGTTATAAGATGTCAATAAATAAATGTGCAAGATCAGATAACTGCTGCAGTTGAATACTTCCATGCTTGAGCCAAGGGACATGAAATCCCATGAAATCTTTATTTAGCCCAAGAAAACTATTACAATACCACTCAAAGGTCTCTGGAGATGGACTCATGTTAGAAATGCATCTATTTGTTATGTTGTTGGATCAATATTGATTCTTCTTTGGTTTTGTTTTGATTTTAGTATAAGTATGTCACATAAGAAAAATAGATGTGCTCCTAGTGGCCCACTTGGCTTTAATTTATTGAATACTGGGTCTCTAGAGAATTTATTCTGAAGCTAATACTCATGATTTTTAACATTTTAAAGTTGAATGTTGTCCTTAAACACTATAGTAAAATAAATTACACAGATATCTGCGGCAAAAGTTAGGAGATAAATGTTGTGCCTAATCTTATACAGTGGCTGAAATCCCGTTGTGTAACATAAGCAAAGTCATGTGCTTCATTTGGTTCTTCGCCAACAAATAAAGAGATTCCACTATTGATTATCAATGGTGTGTATACAAACATAAAGCCATGATGCACACCCCCAACTCCAGAAATGTTAATGAGCACTCTTCATTTATTAGTGACTGAAACTTACAACTTGGCCTCCCTTATATAGTAGAATGTTGGCCCATGAGTACCATCGATCTCAAGGTCATGATAGAGGTCTCCAGGGAAGCTTGTGGTGAGAACTGTAAATTTGTTGATTACTAACACGTATTGGAATAGGATGTGCTATAAGTACTAAAAATTATATAAATGATGCTTCTCTCTCAGGATTTAGTGCAACATGTGACATCCTGTTTTTCCTGATGGCAAACCAGGCATAAGATTGCACAGTAATATTGGAGTATTTCCTAGCATCCTAAATTATGGATATAGAAACACAATATCCCACCTTCATAAACAGGGTCTTTTTTTTTTTTTACTTTTTTAAAGAACTGAATGTATTAATCATACCGTGGTGCTTCTGACATGAACAAAGAAAGACACTCAGAATTATTCAAACTTTAGCATCTGTCTTTTGCAGTAGCCTCCTGCTGGTAGATGGTCCCCATGGATCTAGTTAAAAATGAAAAAATAAAGTCCCACAAACCAGAATTTTCCTTAAACTTTCAAGCTGAGTCTGAAAAAGTTTTGAATGACTGCAGTACTCTTATCAAATTACCAGAGACAAGGAACTTAACAAACTGGTGACCCAGTAAACTATGAGCATAGCCCATGCTTGTACACAATGTATCTGATATATTGCGTCACTTAAGATCAAATAATTATAAGTGAGAGTGGACAATTAACTGCTTAACAGTAAAAATCATCTCTCAGGAGACAGTTGTGTGTATGAGTGTTCTGCAGTTAAAACATAACTCTTCACATCCATTTATTCCAAAATGTTGATAGTATCCACTTATACATGGGAAATTATCCACTTATGAGGATCTGCTTAACGGATTTCTTTTGCTACTTGTTACTAAACAGCCTCAGCCTCAGTAAGAGGGTTGATTGAGGAAACTTATCTGAACCTCCAAACTAAAGTTTTGCCAGTGTTTTTTTTTAAAGTGCTAGGGTGTGTGTACTGTGGGATTATATCTCTTTGTGCTATTTATCTTCCATATTTGCAAATACATTAAGAATAGGAAGCCATGTTTTCCCTTCCTCACAGACAAGGGTAAAAAAATTCTCCTGCCTTTGCAAATATATTTTTCTGGTGCCACCTCCTGAGAATTTTTATGCAAGTTGTATATCTTGCAGCAATTTGGTTTCTTCAACATCTTATCTAACTTGTATAATTTGCCTGAAATATTTATTTTTATTTATTTATTTATTTATTTATTTAATATATTTAGTATTTTCACTTATAGGTCAGTCTTCTTTCTCAAGACACAAAGAATAGTGTACCTCACAGTTGAAACAAGCAATATAGATCAAACATAAAACTTTGAACAAGAAAATCATTCACATTCACAAATTCATCTTATATACATATTCACATAAAATGCTTCAAATAACAACAAACATTCTGCTGAAACAATTTTGCCCGACAGCCTTTCAAGAATCCCTGATAGGATATAATACTTTGTGGAGAGTCAATTCTTCAAAAAAACTTCTGGTGTTTTTGGGATGTGTTTCTGTACACATGATTCAAAACTACAGAAAATGACCCTATATTACTGCACAATTTTGTGCCTGCATTGCCAGCAGGAAAAAGAATATATATTTGCATGTACAAACTTTATATTCCTTATATTTCTTTCCCATTCTTAAAAATATTGCAACAGATTACTATCACCTGTGAGTGGCTTGGTTCTGATTTGCTGATATACCCTCCCCCAAGGATACATCCGGAGGCATCAATGATGTAGAAAAAAATACCAACTTTATTCTGAACAGGGCTAATGCTGTGAATAACAATCTCTTCTGGACCCAACAAGCCATAGGGGTCCTCCAAATCAACAGGTGCAGCCCCACCAAGTAAACTGAAATCCAAAGGACTCAAGGGCTGGGGAGTAGTTGAAATCTCTCCTGGTCCAAAGGTGTTCTCAGATGCGGTGTCCAGCTGGCACACAGAGTCCCACAACATGGGTGACGTGCCCAGTCGGAGTCACCTCCAAGGACCCTGCCCGCCCATGTCCCTCTGAGCGGGCCTTCTTTCAGGGACCCACTGGGTTCTGGAAGATGTACACCTTCCAATCCTGCGCCTCCTGTTCATTCATCCATCTCTTTACCTGAACTGAATCTCCTGCACTTGTCTCCTCTTTTATGTTTCCTGTGTTGACGCCACCCCATCTGCCAGGACCCTGACTGTCACAGAACCTGAATCTGAGGGTTTCAATGGTGAAGAGCTGCTGGAGGAGCCTTGCAGCTCAACTCAGCAAGCAGCTGGGTCTGATGACTCAGCTGAAAGCATATCTCCTCCTCTTAGAAGGGCCATGAGCAGGATTCTGCAAAGACGTGCTACCAGGAGAGCTAGGGAAAGGGTCTTTGATGCTGGACGGGGAATCAGTTCTGGAAGCCCTGAGTACTAGCAGGAGCCTTTCCAGAAGTAAGGGTGTGTTCCCTGTTTTGGGATAAAGCTGGCAAGCTTACCTTGAGCTCTCTGTGGGAGCAACACGTCATTTGAACTTGCAACCAGGTTCCTGTCTGTGACCTTGGCTCTGTTTCCTGACTTCAGACCAGCTTCCTGGACAACAGCTTTATCTGTTCCCTTGGGTTTGGCATCTGGTTTACGTGAGATATTCTGGTTTTGACTTGGACTAGTAATTGCTGGGCGTTGGATTCTGTTATTTATCTGGCTTTCCACTAAAGACATTGGCAAAGAACTGAACTCTGCTTGTGTGTGTGTTCTGTGTGCGGGGCTTGACACCATCATATCTTCCACCTTCATTGCCCTCCATCAGGAGGAACCCTTCTACCATTTCTCCACCCATCACCTTGCAGGACAATCTTGCCCCACCATCCATCCGTTTTGGCTTTACACTCATGTCCTTGACACTTTGCACCAAGACCTGGAGTTCACAGTCTTCAAGCATGCTCCTCTTGCTCACGGTCCTCACATCACCCACTTCTAATAGTACAAAACTGTCACTCCACTAATAATTTTTCCCTATTATGTTATTTGTTGATTCGTCAACTTCTGTAAGCCGCCCAGAGTTCCTACGGGAAGATGGGCAGGGTATAAATCCAATAATAAATAAATAAATAAATAAATAAATAAATAAATAAATGTGTGTGTGTGTGCACACACACACACACACACACACACACACACACACACACACACACACACACACACACACACACACACACACACACACACACACATTTATTAGTGGGGTGACAGTTTTGTACTATTAGAAGTGGGTGATGTGATGTCCTAAGTCTTTTTTAAAAAGACAGCATTAATATTTTCATGTGATTATTACAATTCTTATCCATTATTAAGTAATCAGATTTTTTTTTACTTATTACAGTAATATAACCTTGGTTTATGAACATAATTTGTTCCAGAAACATGATTGTAAACCAAAACACTCATATAAAATCAAATTTCCCCTTTAGAAACAATGGAAACTCAGATGATTTGTTCTGGGGTCCCATAGACCACATACTATACACATAAAATGGCTGCTTAATCTGCACTGCTTGGGACTAACAACTGGATTTTACTCTGTATTTTTAATTTGACAATAATAAAGTGAAATTTGTAGCCACATACACACTTGAGTACAAATGGTTTGAAAAAATGTTAATGTTGAAAACAATTAAAATGAAAATATAAATATAAAGAAAAATAAAAGCCTAAGCTTCACCCCCCTTTTGAAGATGTTCCCATCTGGTACAAGGGAGACCTCCATTCCTCTTTCCTTCCTCAGCTTTGGAGGCTGTCTGAGACAGAATGTTTCAGACAATCACCCACAATCCAACAGGAGAAGTGAGAAAGGGAGGGAGAGAGAGCCACCATTGGCTCACTTGTGATCATGTGACCTGTTCCAGTGCTTGTATATCAAGACATTGCTTGTAAATCAAGGTACAGTTTAGAAGAAATACAATGGTACCTCTGTTTAGGTAAGTTAATTCATTCTCCAGGCCATTTTGTATTGCAAAAAAATTCCTAAACCAAAATGTGGTTTCCCATAGGAATGCATTGAAAATCAAGTAATGATAAATAGGTCAGAATAAAGACAAACCAGGACATTCCATTTAAATTTTTCTTAAACCAAGGCATCCCCATTCTTGCATCACACAAACATTGCACAATTTTTAATGCCTTACAAAAAAATTAAAACTTAAAAAAATCTTAAACCAAGGCATCCCCATTTCCAATAATTTCTTTTTAAAATAATCAATTTTTTTCTTTAACCTAGGCATTCTTGAATCAACATTCCACTGTATTTGCTTGTCTTGCAAAATGCTCTTAAACCAAGTTACTCTTAAAACAAGGCATTACTGTATACAGAAGAAAACACACATCACTGTCCATGCTTAATTGGTTGACTTTTTCTTGTCTCCATCCACACTGGTCTTTGAAAATTATTAACACAAACTCTGCTAGTATATTTCTGTTAACTTCTCTATGTGTATCAAGACAAAAATGTGAATAAAGTTATTTCTTCCTTTCCTTTTATTTTCTATGTACTACAATAAAGTTTTTTTGTGGGCTTCCAGAAATTGCTTGTCTTAACTGTGCTTTTATTGTACCTGCAAAAATATTATTGGACTCAAATGGCTTTTTAAAGAAAATAAGTGATCCACAAGCGCTAGGGTTGAAACTAATCTTCATAGAAATGTAGGAAAAACAGAATGATCACTTCCTTCTAATGATAAATATTGTACATATAACAGAAGATATGATCCGAAGTCCTTAGCAGATATGCTGGCCTACTGGTGATAAAACAAAGACACATTTATCATTCAGAGTATTTGCTAATTATTCCAGTTGATTCTTAGTTAAGGAAACCCTCCAGGGCTTTCTAGATAAAATGTACTCAGAAGGGACTTACCTGTCCTTGCCCCCCCCCCAGAGCCGGAATAAACACGCGAGACAACCAAGTTGGGATGAACGTCGGGCCAGGTTTACTGCAACATATTTCCAAACATACAGCATAGCACATCACCATAAACGTCACCGGAAGAAACGTCACCAGGAAGGAGGGGGCTGGCGTAGTGCGGATATGATGTGAGCCAATTTATCGCAGGTTCGGGTGAGTCATAAACCTGCCCAGGGGGCGTACCACGCAGGATAGCGCCCCCTACATGGGTGAAGCCAATTAAAAACCCCCACCGGGCCGGAAGGTGCCATCACGTGACCTGTCCCCCGCCCTGTGGTTGTTTTAGGACCCCTCCCCCAACCTCTGTGACCTCCTGGTTCTCCACGACCAGGTTTGGGATTAACATTTAATATTAAGATTTATTCCTCACCTCCTGCTTCCACAATCTGCACTACCCGCCAACCCGGTATGCCTGGCCAATTCCCACACCCTCCAGTATCAGTGTGGGATAGGCAAAAAAACCCCTTGCCCGCTGGCCAATTTGGGCACGGGGAAAAATTCCTATCCGGCCCCCTTCGGCGACCAGTTGCCTCACACTGCCTGATATGAGGGTGGGTGGGTGGGTGCGCCGGAACATGAATGAGGCCGGAGGAATGGCGCTGCCGACTTTGTAGCCGGGCGATCTCGTGTGATCCCCTGGCCTCGTGAGAGTGGAAGCTCTCGTCTCGCGTTGCTTCCTAGCCCGGGGGAGGCAAAGACGTTCTGCCGCGCATGCGTGTGGCGGAACAGAGCCTTCCTTCTAACAAAAGTGTGAGCCTCACAGCTTGTCCAGGGATACAGTGTGTAACCACACACACTTGGTCTGATCCCAGGAGACCTCTCCCCCTGAGAGGCAGAATAGGGATTCATACTCCCAACCCCAGGATCTGCAGCCAGGCAATTCAACTCACTGAGTTATACCAGCTCTAATTATACAAATAAGGGGCAACCAGAGTGCCAACTGTTTCATAATTATCTTTCCTGTGCATGCAACAATTTAAAATTGATTTTTGAACTTGATGGATCAATTCAATGGGGAGAAGTACGCCTTCACTGTGTTTAGTTACTACAGGGAAAATCTGAGTGACAATTCTGCCCAAATCATTTCTGTTGCGAGAAATAGAATCTGAGTGGCATGTCCTATATTAAGGAAATAAATCCTTTCTGGTATTTACTACAAGAAGAATAAGGATGCTTATCAAGACTAAACACATCTACCTGGGGGAAAGATCTGGTGCATTGGTTGGGACTAGCTTGTGAGGAGAATTACATAACTGTTATCCAATGTAACTTTTCTACTTCTTCCTTCCTTCCTAATATTTGTAATCCCCACTTGATAAAAGAAGAGCTTAAAAATTTGTATTTTCAATGTCTTTTTCAGAACATTTTGGACAAGGCAGGAAGTCTTGGTGCAATCTTAGGTGCATTATGGCTGCACAGGAGGGCCACAATGAATGAATCCACATTCCACAATGCAATTTTAAAAATGGAGGCAGTCCAAGCAACAAATAATAATATTGAAACTTGGTTTTGAACAGCATCAGTTTTGGCATAGTTGCAGCAAAGTCTGCTCTTGATCTCTGGCATACTTGGGGCGGTTTGGACAAAGTATTTATGAGTTACAATTTTTTTAAAAAATACAAAGTAATTCAACCAGTACAGAAATAGGTAGCCCTAAACAACTCCAGTTTTAAATTAGCTCACATAAATTGCTTACCTTAAAAGAGAATTCTTAGCCTTGGCCATTTTTCTTGACTGGGAAATATCCAGGCTGGAGGGGCTGAAATACTAGTCTTCAAAACAAGCATGTGTGGTGCAGGCTTGCCAGCAAGAGTTTCAATACACTGTACTGCAGGAGCAGAAAAAGCAGATTTGTTTCAGAGAAAGTACAGTAGGACCCCCATATCCACTGATTCATTATCCACTGATTCAGTTATACATGTTTGGCAGAGGAAAATAAATAAATAATTCAGCAGCCGCAAAGCAAGCTACTGTCGCAAACAGCAGCTGTAAAGCAAGCTCCTGTCATAAAACAGCAGCAGTAAAGCAAGCTACTGTCACAAACAGCAGCTGTAAAGCAAGCTACCATCACAAAATAGCAGTTTTGGGGAACATTTTGGCATTCTCTCATATCCACGGTTTTCATTATCCATGGGAGGGCTTGGAACCAATCCCCAGAGGATACTGGGGTCCTACTATAATGGAAGAGCCTATTCTCAAGTGACATTTTACCACATATCTTCAGGGAATGAGCATACAATTTGGTAAGGCATATTCAAAGAATTTCCTCTCCTCATCAGCTAGAAAAGTTGTGTTTTGTCCTAGTGCTTTCAGTAAACTTTTTCTCAATATTTCTGAGACCAAAGACTGAGATATATTTTCAAAGGGGAAATCAGCTCCAGTTCTGGGGCAATCTGAACTTTTGAACTTGTCAATCAGGATTTAATTGACTGACTCTCAAACAGAAACTTTTCAACTCTCCCAAACATTGAGATTTACACTTGCAGTGGGATTCTTTGTCTGGCTGTAAAACTAGTTTAAAATATTTTTCTCTCTAGACCATCCTTCTATCATCTTACCAATTCTAAACTGACAGTCTGCAAGTTGGAATTCTTGTGCTCTGGCGTAGTAGTATAGGGCCGAGAACTTGCCCTGTATGGTTCAGGGTGCTAAGCCTTTAAAGTGGAGATGTACCGCAAATCGCACTAGCTGGTCTGCCGTGGCAGGCCAAAACCGAGGGAATCCCTCAGCTGCGCAGAAGCGTGCATACTCAGAACAGGCAATCGAGTATGCCCGGCGAGTGCTAGGTGCCAAAGCCAACCCCATGGCCTGATTAGCCTCTACCCGCCAAGCCTCCATACCTCTGGCAGGAGCAGGTCTGGGTCCTTGAGAGCATGAGGTGCTAACGATCTCAACCACTCCATCTGTTGGCGGGACAGAGCGTCAGCCAGCTCATTCCTGACCCCCGACATATGATGGGCACAGAATAATATGTTAAACTGGAGGCATCGGAGGGTAAGGGCGCGGACCAGACACATGACACGTTTAGATTTAGATGTCAATTTATTATGTGCACAACTGCTTGGTTGTCGCAACTGAATTGCACCACCAAATTAGCCAGCCGCTCTGCCCAAAGAAATACAGCCCCGACTATAGGGAACAATTCTAAAAATGTGAGGTCTCGGGTAATACCACTGCCCTGCCACTCCGTAGGCCAGATGCCACAACACCAATGCCCCTGAAAATAGAGACCAAGCCAAGAGGCCCGGAAGCATCAGTTTGGACCTGCAAATCCGAAGCAGCTATCGTTTCTGATCGCCAAAAGCAAATGCCATTAAAATTTGACAAAAATTGGAGCCAAATTTGGATGTCGTCCTTCATATCTGCAGAAATACGGCGCCGGTGATGAGAACTACGGAGCCCTGCAATGGCATCACACAGTCTGCGGACAAATGTCTGACCAGGCGCCACCACCCTGCAGGCAAAGTTTAGGTGTCCAATGATCTGCTGAAGTTCCCATAACATGGCTTTCTTTTGGGACAAAAGCGCCATCAAGCGGACGCGCAGGTCAACTAGCTTCTCCCTAGGGAGTCTACATGTTTGAGCGACGGTGTCCAGCTCTATGCCCAAGAATGTGAGTGCAGTTGTGGGGCCCTCTGTCTTAGACCAAAGGTAAACCAAGTTCAGCTGCCATGGAACGGAAGGTAGCCATGAGGGAAGCACACTGATGAGTTCCAGCTGGTCCTGCGAATAGGTAATCGTCCAGATAATGAATAACGTGGGAACTATGTGTCTGCTGACGCACCACTCATTCTATAAAGGAGCTGAAGCATTCAAAGGCGGAGCAGGAGATGGAACAGCCGAAGGGCATAGCCCTGTCTAAATAATAGCGTCCATCAAATGCAAATCCCAAAAGCTTGCAATCATCAGGGTGAACCAGGAGGAGCCTGAAAGCTGATTTGATGTCACAAATAATGCAGGGTACGAGTAAAGTGGATAGAGGGAAGCTCTTCTCCCTCTCTCAAAATACCAGAACTAGGGGACATACACTCAAATTGAGTGCTGGGAGAGTAAGAACTGACAAAAGAAAATATTTTTTTCACCCAGCGCGTTGTAAGTCTATGGAACTCCCTGCCACAGGATGTGGTGATGGCATCTGGCCTGGATGCCTTCAAAAGGGGATTGGACAGATTCCTAGAGGAAAAGTCCATCACATTGATGGAGATGTGTAATCTCTGGCTTTAAACCAGGGTACTTCAAAGATGCAGGGGAGTGGTATCAGGAGACAGATATCTAGTCTCATGCGCTCCCAAACACATCTGGTGGGGCCGCTGTGAGATACAGGAAGCTGGACTAGATGGGCCTTTGGCCTGATCCAGCATGGCTCTTTTTATGTTCTTATGTTCTTATGTTCCCAATTTCAGCTCCTACACTGCAGCCACGGACCATTCTGATGGCCGCATCAAAAGATGTATAGCGGACACTACATAATTCCTGGGGTATCATATTCACGGACTCCCCTGCCGGGTAAGACAGGTGGTGGATAAGGCGGTATTCACCGGGTGATTTTTTTTGGGAACAATGCCCAATGGCGACACCCGGGAACGAGGAGTCGGTGGGTGATCGAACTGTCCCAGTATCCGGCCAGCTGCCAATTCGGATGCTATCTTTTCCCTCATTATCGCCTCCTTCCCTATAATGGATTTAAGATTGTCAGCAAGATAAGGCAAGCGCTCCCCAACGGCTGGGATATGGAATCCATACAAAAAAAAACTCTAAAATATAAGTGGCTTCTTCTCGTGAGGGGTAACTATGAAGCCACGCCCTAAAAACGGCACTCGTATGGGACTAGGTCCCTTTTGGAAGAGGGGGTGACCCAGGTTGGTTACGCTTACCCCCAGGGTCCTTTCCTCCGCTGTTTCCCAGCTTGCCCCTAGGGCAGGTGGAGGCAGGGTGGTTAGCCCCACAGGCAGAACACAAATGCCTAAATTTGCACTGGCGACGCCCGCAAGATCCCTTGCTGTTACAGTCGAAGCAGACCAGCCAGGGTTGAACCGACTGGCCCACATTTGTGCGGGACGTTCCAGGTGGGCCAGGGCAGGACATAACAGGGCTTGGTGGGAGGCACTCATCACCCTTAGCCATAAGTAACTGTGGGGTCTGTTCCAGCGAAGGGTGGAATCCTTGGCTATAGGGCGACAAAAGCCTTCGTCATATGCCATCCAAGCAGTGCCTGGGAAATCCAGGTGACCCCTAATGATGGTGTCCAGGTAATGCCATAAGACTGCACCCTTCTCTGGGTGAGCCCCACACATAGATCCCCACATACATGACAAAGGCTGTAAGCCAGTTATTCCAGTTTTTTTCTGGCTTCCTCTTCCTGATTCTCTCTTTCTCTTCGTCATCTAGCTTCTCCAGTTCCTTAGTGTCAATTTCCCTATTCAGGAGCTTAAAGATGTCAACATACCTCCCCGAGACTATCTTGTCAATCATAGTGTCAGGAAGGTGGTCCCCAGGGGCAAGGACTCATCCCCTTCTGGCAATTCTAAGGTCCCCTGCTGACTCAGATTCCTGGGGTGCTGCCGGCCCCATAGCCACCTGCATTGAAGCAACTGGTATCGCCGTACCGGCCCCCACCAGCCCCGTGCTCGGGCTAGAACTGGGTTCTGTCTGGGTGGCAACCTCCGCCACCGCCAGGCCCAGAACGCCTGGGGACCATGGGGGTGCCGGAGGGTGCCTGTGTCCTGGGAAGTCAGCCTCAACCCATTCCTGGGCTACTGTGTCGCAGCCAGGGCAGGGCCAGAGTACCCGCCGTGGTGTGTGCATAATCGTAGCGGACTCACCCGGAGCAGGGTTGCGAATCAGCGCCAGTGGTTGAGACTCTCGAGGGTTGACGGTGGTCAACAAGTCAATGGCCTGGTCCTGTTGCTGGTCCGCAACAGCCTGGGTGCTGTGCAAAGGTGCAGGTCCCCCGGAAGGAGCAGCTGAAGCGGACAATTCAGCGTGGGGTATGGCTGCCTCCTGGATTCCTGGATGTTGACCTGTTGGAGCCTGGCCAGAGGACCCAGCCAAGGTGGACTCAAGAATAGAAATACGAGACATCATGAGATCCCCAAGCACTCTAAGTCCTGCTCTACGATGTGCTTTGGTGTCCCATGAGGGCCTCTCCCCCCCCCAGAAGAGGTCTCCATCCCCTTTTGTTTGGTATGCTCCTTTTCCAAATGGGACAGTTTGCTCCAGGCGGCCGCAAATTGAGGCCACTCTTTGTCAGATGAGGATGAAAGTTCAGGAGCTGGTTGTGGAGCTAGCCTCCTCTGTGGAGAGGCTTTGCCCTTGCTCTTGCTGGAAGCCTTTTTAGTTGGCATGGTGCTTAAAACAGACACACCACACTGCCATACTGGAACACAATGAAGGGTGGGGCTGTCTAGTACAAGAATATCCCTGGATTAGGTCAAAAAGGCACCCCTGCCATAGGATGGATGAAGATATATATGTTGGGCCTAATAGTGAAAGGGGGCAACTGAGAAATAAAATGGCTGCTCACCCACCAAAATGGCCGCCCCCACACACCACCCACTATTTTTTTAGCACAAATGAAGGGGGGAAGTCCTAAGCACCTTATGATGAAATTACCCCCTCCCCCTAAGGCACCCCCACTCTGCCCCGAGGCACCCCCCAAGTACCCCAAGGGATGAGCCGAATGGGGGATGGAGTCAGATGTATGCCCCGCATGGGCCTCACTGCAAGGGCCACCAAGATGGCCGGCTGGCCTATGTCAGAAGGCCTAAGGGCAGGAAGCCAGAAAGCCCTGTGGAAATTGAAGGTTGGGGGGGAAGGCTAAAAATGGGGTGCACCCAGACTGTTCCCCACTACCACAGGGCCCCCACCAGCGTTAAGCCACCAATCCTCCCCACTCCCCTCTATCCCCGGCTCCCCGGGTAGTTAAGGCTCCAACTGCTGCCACACTGTCCCCAAAGGTATCCCCCAGGCGCAGCAAGCAGCCTCTGCCGCTGCGCCACACCACCCAGAACGCTGCCTGCTTCGCTCCCGATCCCCTGAGTGATCCTGTACCCTCTTCCCCCCACCACCCTCTTCACAAGCCAAGCGGTCTCACAAGAGCCCGGCTCAGCCACCCACCCCCTCCCGGGATCCGCCCTCCCCTTAAACTAGCCACGAAAGTAAACGGATCCACTCAGCCAGGAACAGCTGATGGTTGGGTCTTTCTTATCGCTCTGATCACCACTGCTCAGCTGACGAGCAGAGAGCCGGAGCTCAGGCATCCTGGGTCCTTTGCGGCGCTCTGAGAATTGAAATGCTGCAACAGAAAGCCAAGACTGTGCAGGCAGGTCGGGGTGTGTGTGAGCGGACCAGCACCTTAAATAGGTGCACTCCCCCTACGTAGCCTGCACTGTTTGAGTAGCCAACCGGCGCCTTCTTCTGCCAGCTGGCAAAGACATCCCGCCCCGCATGCTGCGGGGAGGAGCAGCCATTCTCGGAATATGTATGTAATGTACATACACTTAAGCTTCTTTTTTTAACCAGTCAGGAAATTAAAGATTTCTCAGAACCTCTGTTTTAGGAATGTGGGATATTGTGCTGATCAGAAGTCCAGTTTTAAATTTTATTTTTTGTTTGGCCAGTCCCCATTCTTAGAATTGCCTTTAGAATGTTGATTTGCTCTACTGTGCAAGAGAGCAAATACTCTTATAGCTATACTGTTGTACAGCTATAATGTAACAGATCATTTTGGCCCAGTAACAAACAAAATCTAGAGCATTTGATCAGTTAGCATAAAATCTTTTAACAGAACAAGCTGTTCCAAGTACAAGGACAGGTCAGAGCTCCTAGTATTTTAACATTAAAACCCATCCCTACCTGCTGAAAAGTTTTATTTCACCTGTATAATTTAGGGTGGGCTTCAACAAACTGCAAAACTTTAGAAACCAGACTATCTACGAGGCTGACATAGTACATAGCTATCTTCTGTCCACCCTTTCTTAAAGGCATTGATGGCTATCTATATGATCACATGGGGAAAGAAATCACATTTTGGACTGCCCATGAAGTGGTCTGGTGCAATCTATTTCCTGGTGAGGATATGTGTTCCAACCGTTCCTCAGGCTATGCCAAAACTGGACCTTTTGGGGCAGCTATAGGGCACTACTTTTTTAGGCCAGAGTGCAGCAATTCTCCAGCACAGATAAAATATATTGCTGAGGATCCGCTGTATTCTCCAAAGAATGTGCATGGATTTGGAATTGTATTTCACTTCATAGATTGAATACTGTCATAATAAAGATGTACAATTATTGTGTGAAATTTGCTGAGAAAGTAAATGTACATGCATTTTCATATAATATTATATACTAGAGATGGGCACGACTTAGCGGTATTCCCGTTTCCGTTTCCGTTACTCGTATCCGTTACTCTACGGAAACGGTAACGGGAATTACTCTGCCAGAATTCAAGCTCGAACCGATGAACGAACAATTTGGTCTGATTTGTCATGCTCGTTACTTGCATTGCGGCGATCGCGCAATGCCAAGCGGCACAGAAAAAAAGTTTTTAAAAGTTAAAAATAACCAATTCCCGGCCCTAAAAGTAGGCGAAAACTGTCTGAGGGCACCTACCAGGCCAGAAGGGCGTTTTATTTGGGGGGGGTTTCCCCGCCCCCTCTCCTTGGCTATTGCTACTGCTGCGCTGCTGGTACCAGGCTGGGAGGGCACATCCATTTGCCATGCAGTGCGGGGGATCCAAAATGGCGACCGCAATAATTTTTTTGAAATCGTTGCCCAAAACCGAACAAAGCACCACAGAAACATGCAAAAATTAGCTATTTTAAATGCTTGAATTTTTACAGTAGCAGCAGTGGGTTTTTCTTGCAAAAAAAAAAAGTCTCCGTTGATTTTATTTTATTTTATTTTATTTTATTTTATTTTATTTTTTTACACCTGCGCATTCGCAATGATGGGCTCACCCATGGGAGTGGACCATGCAAAGTTTTGGAGCCATTCCACCAATCGCATGGCCAGGTTTTGCTGACTGTACCAGGCTGGGAGGGCGCATCCATTTGCCATGCAGTGCGGGGGATCCAAAATGGCGACCGCAATATTTTTTTTTTGAAATCATTGCCCAAAACCCCACCAAAGCACCACAGAAACATGCAAAAATTAGCTATTTTAAATGCTTGAATTTTTACAGTAGCAGCAGTGGGTTTTTCTTGCAAAAAAAAAAAGTCTCCGTTGATTTTATTTTATTTTATTTTATTTTATTTTATTTTATTTTATTTTATTTTATTTTTTTACACCTGCACATTTGCAATGATGGGCTCGCCCATGGGAGTGGACCATGCAAATTATCCACCAATCGCATGGCCACTTGGCCAGGTTGACCACAGAGACTTCTGGGATGTGCCAATCGGGCATAAACAGCCCACTAATCGTAGCCCAAACCCGAACCCTAAGCCTAAGCCTAACCCATACGCCAGTACACTGTCCTTCTAAGTGGGTCAGAGAGGCACCCAGAGTTGCACCCCAATACTCACCCTAACCTCACCCATAACTAGCCTAACCCTAGCCCTTGCGCTAACCCGTCTTAACCCTAAGACAGATCTACTTGCATTGCACTACATGCAAGTACGTGAGACACAGCGGGTGCAAAGAGTCTGCCAGTCCGTCACTTGTGGCTCTGGCTGACTCCTGCAGCTCCCTCCAGGAGCCCACTACCCCCCCCCAAACCAGTACTAACGACAATGAAAAAACAAAAAAACGAACCAACTAATTTTTGCGAAATTTTGTGAAAAACGGAAACGAGCCGAAACGGACTGCCTCCGACACACGACAACTCGAAAACGTCATTTTCCCTAGTCATGTCCATCTCTATTATATACACGTGTGTGTGTGTGTGTGTGTGTGTGTGTGTGTGTGTGTGTGTGTGTGTGTGTGTGTGTGTGTGTGTGTGTGATAAACAAATAAAAAGAAAATAGTGTTTCAACACTAAAAGTTAATTAAAAAGTAGAACAGGTGATACCTTTAGGCTACTAGAAAAATAACAAAAAGTTGATCATATTTCAAGGGTAAAACCCTTTTCCTCAGAGCTGTATCAATAGGATAAAAGATGGCAAAATATGGAGTTGCCAAGAGTTATTTCTTAGGTGTAAAGTCCTTGGCAAGATGGAAAATATGCCAGGTAATTACTTAGTTGAGTTATCTAAGAAATAACTCCTGACAACTTCATGTTTTGCCATGTTTTAACTTGTTGGTAGATCTGTGAGGAAGAGGGTTTTGCCCTCAAATAGAGATGGGCACGACTAGGGAAAATGACGTTTTCGAGTTGTCGTGTGTTGGAGGCAGTCCGTTTCGGCTCGTTTCCGTTTTTCGTGAAATTTTGCAAAAATTAGTCAGTTCGTTTTTTTGTTTTCGTTAGTACTGGTTTGGGGGGGTAGCGGGCTCCTGGAGGGAGCTGCAGGAGTCAGCCAGAGCCACAAGTGACGGACTGGCAGACTCTTTGCACCTGCTGTGTCTCACGTACTTGCATGTAGTGCAATGCAAGTAGATCTGGCTTAGGGTTAAGACGGGTTAGCGCAAGGGCTAGGGTTAGGCTAGTTACGGGTGAGGTTAGGGTGAGTATTGGGGTGCACCTCTGGGTGCCTCTCTGACCCACTTAGAAGGACAGTGTACTGGCGTATGGGTTAGGCTTAGGCTTAGGGTTCAGGTTTGGGCTACGATTAGTGGGCTGTTTATGCCCGATTGGCACATCCCAGAAGTCTCTGTGGTCAACCTGGCCAAGTGGCCATGCGATTGGTGGAAAATTTGCATGGTCCACTCCCATGGGCGAGCCCATCATTGCAAATGTGCAGGTGTAAAAAAATAAAATAAAATAAAATAAAATAAACGGAGACTTTTTTTTTTTTTGAGAAAACCCACTGCTGCTACTGTAAAAATTCAAGCATTTAAAATAGCTAATTTTTGCATGTTTCTGTGGTGCTTTGGTGGGGTTTTGGGCAACGATTTCAAAAAAAATATTGCGGTCGCCATTTTGGATCCCCCACACTGCATGGCAAATGGATGCGCCCTCTCAGCCTGGTACAGTCAGCAAAACCTTGCCATGCGATTGGTGGAATGGCTCCAAAACTTTGCATGGTCCACTCCCATGGGTGAGCCCATCATTGTGAATGCGCAGGTGTAAAAAAATAAAATAAAATAAAATAAAATAAACGGAGACTTTTTTTTGCAAGAAAAACCCACTGCTGCTACTGTAAAAATTCAAGCATTTAAAATAGCTAATTTTTGCATGTTTCTGTGGTGCTTTGGTGGGGTTTTGGGCAATGATTTCAAAAAAAAAAATTGTGGTCGCCATTTTGGATCCCCCGCACTGCATGGGAAATGGATGCACCCTCCCAGCTTGGTACCAGCAGCGCAGCAGTAGCAATAGCCAAGGAGAGGGGGGCGGGGAACCCCCCCCAAAATAAAACACCCTTCTGGCCTTGTAGGTGCCCTCAGACAGTTTTCGCCTACTTTTAGGGCCGGGAATCGGGTTTTTTTTTTTTACTTTTAAAAACATTTTTTCTGTGCCGCTTGGCATTGCGCGATTGCCGCGATGCAAGTAACGAGCACGACAAATCAGACCAAATTGTTCGTTCGTCGGTTCGAGCTCGAATTCTGGCGGAGTAATTCCCGTTACCGTTTCCGTAGAGTAACGGATACGAGTAACGGAAACGGGAATACCGCTAAGTCGTGCCCATCTCTACCCTCAAAATATTAGCAACTTTTTGTTGTTTTTCTAGTAGCCTAAAGGTATCATCTCTTCTACTTTTGTATTTGGTTCTTGTGATGGCTACACAGCTCCTCAACTTGTATTGCTTCAATTGGAAACACTAAAATTTGAAACATTTATGATTCCCATGATGTTAGTCTTTATTTTTTTCTCTTAGGAGTTGGGTTAAAACCAAGGGCTAGTTTTGACAAGACAAAGGCTCACTAAAACTTTTCAAGAAGCTTGATAAAATAGCTTCAGAGTCAACTCCACCCAAAATTTCTATGTGTGTGTGTGTGTTTTATAATGTCTTTTTTCTGTTTGCAGTGTTGTGGATTAATCATGAGATATATTCATTAGAGAAAATCGGGCCAGCAGTTGGAATGTGAATAGCAGTCTATAAAAATCTGAATCTTACGTTTTGACTCTGTGAAAGAGATCAAAGACTGTGGCAGGATGTGGGGCGGGAGGTAGGGGTTCAATGGGATTGTATAGATCTGGATTTATTGTAAGATTCTTGGGGAAAGGAGAGTAACAGCTGATGTTAAAAGCTTATGAAAAAGAAATGGCAAAACCCATCTCCCTTTCAGCCTGCATTGCCCCAGAATACTGAAGAAAACCTGTAAGATTTTTTTATGCAGATCCACAGATCCAAATGCAGATCCACAGTAGTGCCATTCCATGTTTTTGAGAACAACCATCCCTCCAGCTTTTAGCCTCTTGCTATATATTTTGTTTTCGGAGAAACAAAAAAGGAAAAAAACTACCTAAACAAATCTGATTTTTACTCTCTCAGCTAATTTATTATCAAACAAACAAGAACAACAATTCCAAAGTCCCAAGCTGTTACTCAGTGAACCTTGATGCAGCAAAGCCAAAGGGGAAAAATCAGATTTTCAGTATGCTGCCTCCTTTTCAGGATAAATTGAAATCCCCCCAACTGTTCAAACATTTACATTATTTGGAGAATGTCACATAATACAGCACAGGTATGCATTGTTTTGTTTTGTTTTGTTTTGTTTTGCTGGCCATGCATTTTTCTATAGAAAATGCCTCATTCTGTACATACTCCATGCTTTGTGGCATGGAATGTTTTATATGCCACATTGTCTATTGAAGCCCCCAGATATTCCAGATCTCACACAAAGCCACTTTTTAAAATCTCACTGTGTTAGGATTTAACTATAAGGGTGATTACCACAAAAGTGTGTTGGTTCATTCTATAAGTTTCCAATGTTCTTTGTGAGGTAGTACTTCTCTGCCCACCCAGCCCAGAATAAAGAGGCAAAATACAAGGGGTGTGGACAGCCTTCTCTATGGTTAATCACACTTAAAATTCCTTACTGTTATTAGGTTTGCCTTCAGCCAAAACATATGAACCCAAGTGGTTTTAAGCATAAAATAAATAAGATGTTCTTTAGTATAACATAATAGTGGGCAAAACTAAATAGAATTCAAGCTAATTATACACCGAGTTACATGCTAGCTCCTAAATATTCAACCTCACTTAAGTTACAGCCTACTTTTAAAATCTAACCTTACTTCTCCAGACAGAATATAACTAGGCATGGGCACAAAATGGGAAAACTGTGTTTTGTTTCATTCTGTTTCATCACACACACACCATGTTTTGTTTTGTATTGTAACAAAAATGTTCAAAAAAAAGTTACAAAATGAACCAATACAAAATGAGTCCCCCATGGGTAGAGTTGACTCTGAAGCGCTCTAGCTGGTGTTGTGGGGAATTCAAAGGCCTCCTTGTAACAATCTCCCAGATGATTTTGACAGCTCAATCCCAGCTGGGAGGTGAGCGGGTAGGAGGAAAGGAGCAGCTAGGCAGAAGTAAATTCCCTGCCTGACTGCTCCTTTCTCTCCTGCCACCCCCATCCCCCACTGCCCACAGCCCCCCCATCCAGAAAACCTCCCTGGGAGGAGGGGGGAGCACGGGAGAAGGAAAGAGGCAGAGGAAAATTCAAGCAGAGCTTCAATTTACCGCTGCTCCATTCCTTCTTCCTTGTGATCCCTGCTTCTCAACTGGGGCTTACTGACCGGTCAGGGTTTGGAGAGGGGAGAACCCTTCCCCCACACACACATTGACTTGTCAAAAAGTCCCAGCTGGTAGGCAGGGGGAGGGGCAAAAAGCTGAACAGAGCAGGTTTTTTGCCCCCTCCATGCTCTGTCCTGCCTTTTGCTCCACCTCATAGCTGGGGCTTTTTGGCAGATCCGGTGCCCTCCTCTCCAAACCCCAGCCTGTCAAATAGCCCCAGCTGGGAGGAGGGGGATGGGAGAAACACAGAAAGGAGTGGGTTTCTCTCTCACTGCTCATGTGCTCGGAGTATGGAGGCAATTAGGGAGTTAATATCATAAACTCCCTGATTCTCTCCACGCTCCCAGCACACTTTGACAATTACCTACCCCAGTCCCTTTAGAGCTTCATACCTAAGTCCCCTAAAATTGCTTCAGGAAGATACCCCTGGTACTTTGGAGCCCCAAGGTAAATAAATTTTGATTGCATATTTTTATAATATATTTTTTAAATTTCTTATCTTGGGGCTCCAAAGTAGCAGGAGTAACTTCATAAAGTGATTTTAGAGAACCCCCTGAGATTTAGAAACTTTGGGGGTAAGGGGACTGAGTTATGATGTTTCAAAGGGGGTGTCCATAGGAGAAAACCTTCTACCTTCTAATTGGAATCATATGGGAAGCGGTGGCAGCACTATTGCTGGCCCGATCAGGTTCCGATTCCAATTAGAAGGTTTTTTTCCCTAGGGGCACCACATTTGGAGCTTCATAGCTCTGCTCCCTGAACCCCCAAATCTTTCCAAATTTCAGGGGCTTTCGGGAAGATCTTGAGGAAGCTCCCCTGCCATTTCTTCTAGAATGAATTGTTTCATTCTAAAGGGGAAAATGGTATTTCATTTTGTTTGTAACAAAACACTGCTTCTCCATTTGGTTTCATTTTGTTTCATTTTGTTAGCTAACAAAACAACGAAACAGCATGCCGCTTTTCATATGGTGCCCATCCCTAAATATAACTCTGCTGTTCTCTCCAGCTTTTCTTCACTCCACCTTCCACAGGCTCTCCCAGATTGGCTCCCTTCCTCATTCTTCTAGCCAATCACATTTCTTCTGCTGTTACTAGGTAAAACTGGTTAGAATTCAATCACATGGGGGTATAAACTAAGGCCACACTTTATTAAACCTTGAACTTCAACCCTCCCATCCTGAACAAAGGAGTGGCTTGCCATAGTGCAGAGGTCCCACCTGACCTCCTCTCCAGTCTAAGATGAGTGAGTCCCAAGCCCTGCACTTGTGTTGCCATTAAGCCAGCCTGGCCCTGGCCAGCCAATGACTGGGCAAACCACCACCACCACTGGTCCATCAGACACCTAACCTATTGATCCAGTAATATCACGATCAACAGTGCTTGGAGGTCAGATGGGCTGGCATCTCCCTAATGTCCCATTGAGAACTGATGGATAATCATCCCTTCCACACTAACTGCCAGGGCAACCCCACCCAATCAAGTCAGAATAGGTTATGAGTATATACCAGTGTGAGATAGGCAGAAACAACCCAGTTCCTGAAGAAACCAGCTAGTCTCACAATGGGGTCCCAAGATGGGTGTGCAGGTCACACACCTCAAAAGGGTCCTGAGTTGGAGTGGGGCAGCCTTAAATAAGGCACTCTGGCTCAGCTCCCCAACAAATTGCATGGGACACATGTCTTGTTCCTCTCCTTGTGTTAGGAGTGGACACAGAACCCCTCCTTCCACAGCTTTATGCACCAGCAGAGCCAGGCATTTTTCTTTTCTTTTCAGAATTTAATGCCCATCAGTTTCACTGAAAGATTCTGAAGAAAGAGATTAACTGTACAGTAATACGTTGGTTTTGGATTACCTTGGTTTAAGAGTGCTTTGCAAGATAAGCAACCATTTCTAATCAATTTTGTCATGATCAACGAGCATTCTTGCAACATGAGCACTGAAGTAGGTCACATGATCACAAGTGAACCAATGCTCTCTCTCTCTCTCTCTCTCTCTCTCTCTCTCTCTCTCTCCCCTGCTGGGTTGTGGATGAATGTCTGGAAAGTTCCATGTCAGACAAGCTTCAAAAGCAGAGGGAGGAAAGAGGAATGGAGGTCTCCCTTGCACCACCGATGAAGGTTTTCAAACGGCATTGCAGGTTAGGTTAGGGTTTTATTTTTTCTTTATATTTATTTATTTTTCCAACATCCTTTCTTATTTTTCAAACCATTTCTAGTCATGGGGTAGTTAGTCAAGTGTGTGTACAGATATGGCTACAAATTACACTTTATTATTGTCACACTAAAAACACAATAAAATTCAGTTGTTAGTCCCAAGCAGAGTAGATTCTGCAGTCAGGTACCTATGCCATGGTATGGATGTGGACTTCTAGCCAACGTCTTTTGTGAATTTTGGCATTTTGTGTGTGTAGTGTATGGTCTATGGGCCCCCAGAACAAATTATCTGAATTTTTATTAATTCTTATGGGGAAATTTGTTTTGATATGCATGTGATTTATTTATTTATTTATTTATTTATTTATTTATTTATTTATTTATTTATTTATACCCCACCCATCTTCCCAAGGGAACTCTGGGTGGCTTACAAGGCTGATGAAGTCAGCACATATCATAGAACAAAACAATAACAGATTAAAACCAATAAAATACAACCATACAAACCGTATAAACACCCTTGCAGTAACAAACATCACTTATAGGCATCTAGCAAAAGAGTGAGAGGACAACATATGGAGGGAGGGGAAAAAAACTGAGAAGCTATTTGACTATTAAACTAGGTCACCAAAGGCCTCACAGAACAAGATGGTTTTCACCGCTCTGCGAAAGGCCAGCAGGGACTCTGCAGAGCGCACTTCGCTGGGGAGGCTGTTCCACAATGATGGAGCAGCCACCGAAAAGGCCCGATTTCGGGTGGAAGTTTGTCTGGCCTCTCGGGGTGTGGCAACCCGAAGCGAGTGCGCTCGTGACTGCCGAACTGGTCAGGCCAAAGTTGACCGCTGGGCGATCCGCTCTACCAGGTAGTCCGGGCCCAAGACATGGAGGGTTCTATAAACTAAAACCAGGACCTTGAATCTGATCTGGGACACAATGGGTAACCAATGCAGTCGGGCCAGAACTGGGGTGATGCGGTCATAGTGACGCACACCCACCACCAGTCTGGCTGCTGCAGTTTGCACCCGCTGCAGATGCTGGAGGAGAGTCAAGGGCAACCCCATGTAGAGGGTGTTGCAGTAGTCCAGCCTCGAGATCACCAGTGCTTGAACCACTGTTCTCAGAGACTTGCCATCTAGGTAGGGATGGATCTGGACAATCTGGCAAAGATGATAAAACGTGGTCCGGGTCACGGCAGCCACCTGGGCATCCAGAGATAGTGCCGGATCCAGGACCACATCCAGATTCTGAACCCTATCCACCAGCTGGAGAGAAACACCCTCCAAGCTGGGGAGAGGGCCTCTGTAACCAGATGGAGAACTCCCAAAGAACATCACCTCGGTCTTCTTGGGATTGAGTTTGAGCCTGTTGGCCCTGGTCCAAGCCCTTACCGCCTCCAGGCACTGGTCGAGGGACCGGACAGCTTCCACTGCAGAGGTGGAAAAGGAGAGATAGAGCTGTGTGTCATCAGCGTACTGAAGACAGCAGACTCCAAGTCTCCGAATGACCTCAGCCAGCGGCCTTATATAGATATTAAACAGCATGGGGGAGAGAGATGAGCCCTGTGGAACCCCACAAAGGAGTGTCCACAGGGCCAACAACTCTCCACCATGCTGCACATACTGGGGGCAACCCTCCAGGAAGGACCGGAGCCAACTGTGAACACTGCCTCCAATACCCACCTCAGAGAGCCGGTCCAGTAAGATACCGTGGTCGACAGTATCAAAGGCCGCTGACAAATCCAGGAGAACCAACAGGGTAGAGCAACCCCTGTCGGACGCCTGGATTAGGTCATCTTGCAGCGCGACCAGAGCTGTCTCGGTTCCCTGGCCAGGCCTGAAACCAGACTGGCAAGGATCAAGGCACCGCTGTTCCTCCAAGAATGACTGGATCTGAATCGCGGCCACCCTCTCGATGACCTTGCCCATGAAGGGAACATTGGCGATCGGACAATAGTTGGCCAATTGGTCTGATGCCAAGCCCGATTTTTTCAAGATGGGCTTTACCACCATCTCCTTCAAGCGGGAGGGAAAACCCCTTGCTGAAGGAGGCGGTGGTGATGACGGAAGCCCACTCGGGCATGCTCCCTCCAGCAGCTTTGGTGAGCCATGATGGGCAAGGATCGAAGTGGTTGGACGCGGGTCGGTAGTGGGCAATTGCCCTGGAGGCCTCCAAAGAGGAGACAGGCCCAAACCCAACCAGTCGAGGAGAGCGAGGGGGTGAAGCAAACTGGGGGTGGCAAGGAAGGGCGAGTGCAACCGGATTCAAAGCCGGCCCGGATGGCCTCTATTATTGATCTAAAATAGACTGTGAAATTCTCACTACTGAAATCAGTAGGAGGAGACCTAGCCAGACTAGGATTGGTGAGGTCTCGAACCACACGGAAAAGTTCCGCCTGGCGGTTCGAGGCCTCACCAATTCTCAGGGAGTAATATGATGTTTTGGCCTCCCTGATTGCTCGCGAGTAGTGCCTAGTCGGGATAACAACTGCAGTCTTGTTAATACCCGTCTGACATCGTCTCCAGCTGCTCTCCAGCTGCCTCCACTCCTGCTTCATTGCTCTTAACTCCACCATGAACCACAGCGAAGGTTGAGATCTATCATGGAGGAGGCACTTAGGGACGATTCGGTCGACGGCATGGGAAGCTGACTCAAACCATTGGTTAGATGTAGCCTCGGCTGAATTGTCAGCCAAGCCACCAGGAAGTTTCCCGAAAGCTTCACGGAACCAGGAGGGGTCCAGAAGCCTCAGGGGCAGGCCCAAACAAGGGGCCGGTGGTCCCAGCGGGGAGGGGCTGCAATTGTCAGGGAAAAGGACAACAGTTGATTATCTGACCATGACACAGGTAAGGAGACAATGTCCCCCACCTCCAGATTGAAATCCCCTGACATGGAGGTAAATAACAGGTCCAGGGTATGCCCACATCTGTGGGTAGGACAAGAAATATGCTGGGATAGGCTCATGGAGGTCATGGATTCCATGAATTCCAGAGCTGCACCAGAAAGCTCACCGCCAGCATGCACTTTGAAGTCCCCAATGACCAAAAGCTGGGGGGACTTCAACAGAGCCACGGTGCCAGGACCCTGCCTGTCATAGAACCTGGATGTGAAGGGTTAAATGCTGAAGAACAGCAAGAGGAGCCTTGCAGTTCAACTCAGCAGGCAGCTGAGTCTGAGGACGCAGCTGAGGGCACATCTCCTCCTCCTATGAGGGCTAGGAACAGGATCCTGCAAAGAAGAACTAACAGGAGAGCCAGGGAAAGGATCTTTAATGATAGGCGTAGAATTAGATCTGAAAGCCCTGAGTTCTAGCAGGAGCCTTGCCAGAGATATGGGTGTGTTCCCTGGTTTAGGATAAAGCTAGCAAGTTTACCCTGAAACCTCTGTGGGAGCAACGTGCCACTTACCTTGTCACCACGTTCCTGTGTATATCCAGACTCTGTTTCCTGACCTTGGACCGGCTTTCTGACTACGACGTTTCTCTGTACCCTTGAACTTGGCATTTGGCTCTGTAAGGTATTTTGGTTTTGATTCGGACTGTACTTTGTTCGTTATCTGGATTACAACTAAAGTTCCTGGCAAAGAACTGAACTTGGCTTGCTGTGTATTCTGTGTGCGGGGCTTGACACACGGCGATGAACTCCGACAGCTCTGGTAGGGATTGTGCTGGGTTGCGGGGAGCACGGTAACCCAACACAATGTCAAATCTATCCCGCTGACCGACCAACAGGTGGAGGCATTCTAACCCCGGACTCACCAATGTCGAGGCCCTGATTCCCTATAAACAATGGCAACCCCCCTTCTGGCCCTCTAACCTGCCCACTCTCTGAACGAGAAACCCAGGCGGGCACAGCTGGGTGAGGGAAGCTCCCCCCTCTGCGCCCACTCAGGTCTCCGTAATATAGGCCAGGTCAGCTCTCCCGTCAGTGGTGGTGTCATAAATGATGGGGGTCTTATTGTGCACTGACCTGGCATTCAGTAGGAGGCAGGACAGATTGGATGTGCTGGTGGGATGGCTCCGGGACACGTGGCAGTGAGTCGAGGGGTCAGAACGTGGGACAGGCGTGAGATGCCTGACCCGAGTTCTTCTTATCTGACTAACCCCTCGACTCCAAGCGTACCGTCCATGATCCGACACAGTTGGTATAGGAGCCTCTGCTAACATGGTGACCTAGGGCGGTGGTCCCCAACCCCCGGACCGCGGACCGGTGCCGGTCCGTGGACCGGTCGGCACCGGGCCGCCTGGGGAGGCCGGGGAGGCTCCTCCCCTTTTCCTCCGCCTCCCTCCTCCTCCTCCTCTTCTCTTCCGCGGGCGGCCGGTGGAGGAGGAAGGCTGGAGGAGCACAGGAGGAGCCGCCGCTGCCGCCTTTGCCTCCCTCCTCTGCCCATCCTCCTCCTCCTCCTCCCCTCCTCCTCGCCTCCACCACCACCAGCAGCAGCAGCAGCCACGGCGGCGGCAGCGCGTCCTCCTCCTCCTCTGCCGCCCTCCTCCTCCTCCTCCTCTTCTCTCCCATGGGCAGCCAATGGAAGAAGAAGGCTGGAGGAGCGCAGGAGGAGCTGCCCGCCGCCCGAGGGACAGAGAGCGCGATCATGCAGCTGCTGCCCCGGGCACCTCCGCCGCTCCCCGCTGCTGCGAGCCCTGGCCTCCTCCTCGTGGCTCCCTGGTGGCCTTTGCGCGCCCGGTTCTTAGAGCAGGACGGTGGGGGGTTGGGTTAGGAGGAGGCGAGGAGGGGCAAGCGGGCCAAACGGGGTTCGGAGAAAGGAGAGCCCCCCTCCCCCTTCTTGGCTGGGCTTCGGGTCCTCCGGCGCCTCCTTCCCTCTCGCGAGAGACCCCGGACGATCTTGGCGAAGTGGGTGTTGGGGGAAGGAAAGGAGCTGAGGGGAGGGGGAGAGGGAGGGGGCAAAGGGAGGGGGCGCCTGGGGGAGGGGGCATCTTCCACACACACACGTCCCCTCCAGACCCCCGACCCCCGGCAGGCCCTCTTCAGCCCCACTGAGGAAGGGGCGCGCGGGCGGGCGGGCGGAGGTTTCGCCAGCTCTGCCTTCTCGCCTCGCCCGGCCCCGGCGGCGCTTGATGGAGGGGGCGGCGGCGGCGACTGCGCTGGTGGTGCTGGTGGTGCGCGCCAGGGCATCCTCCTCCTCCTCCTCTTTCTCCTCCTCAGCGCCGGCCGCCCTTTCTCCTGAGGGGGAGGCAGAAGTAAGCGGGCAGGCGCGTGTGTGGGGTGTGTGGGGAGCTTCTGAGGCGCATGCGGGGGTGCAGGGGTGGGACTGCACAGCGGTGGGCGAAGGCTCGGCCGCGTCCCAGGCGGAGGAGGTGGAGGAGGAGGATGTGCCTGGCCGGCTAGATGCCTGATCCTGGCTAGGCTTTCTCCGCCCGCTGCCTCCTGCCCGCCGCCTTCTTCTCCTTCTCCTTCCCTCTCTCGCGTCCTCCAGCGGCGCCCAGCCCCGACGACCTGCGAGCCCGCGGCTGACGGCCCGAGTAGCCCGTGGCCACCGGCCGGGTGCCGCCTCCTCCTCCTCCTCCTCCTTCTCGGCCGCCCGAGGGACAGAGAGCGCGGTCATGCAGCTGCTGCCCCAGGTGCCTCCGCCGCCTTCGCCTCCGCCGCCTTCGCCTTCGCCCCCGCCGCCGCCGCCGCGCGCTGACCCTGGCCGACAGGAGGAGGAGGCAGGGGCCCGCCCGCCCAGGAGCCCTGGCCTCCCCCTCCGCCCGTAGCGGCCCGCCCGACCCCCAGCCGGCGGCGCCGCGCCGCCGCCGCTCCCGTGCATGGCACACGACCCCCCCACACCCCCTCCTCCCCCCTCCCTCCCCCATCCCCGGGGAATCTCCCCCTCCGCAAAAACGGAAAATCATCAAACATTTACACAAAAAGGTTGGGGAGCATTTAAAAACGATCACAATCAAAATCTAATAACAATACAATTCCAACTACAATGATAGTAGTAACAGCAAATAGAACAATAAACAGATAAAAATAAAACAAAGTAAAAACAAACATAGGGCCAGGGGAGCAAGAGGGGAACCGGGGGGGGTAAGCCAGCTTGATGTTAGAGGCCAGGCTTCGGGAGGCTAGATGGGAAGGGTCTAATGAAAGGTCATGGTTCTGGCCTTAAAGCGCTAGTCCATCGCCCCCGCCCCACAGGGTCCAACATGGGTTCAAAGACAGGCACCAACTTCCCTAGATCTTCCACCCCCTGGCAGATGGCAAATCCAAAGTCTAAGGCTAGGTGGGGGGGGAGGTAATGCACGATGAAAAGGACCAGTTTTTAATCAAGCGGCAGCAGATGGATTGCACACATTCCAGGGCCACGATGGAGAGGAAAATGATAGAGCCAAGTTTAGGAGGGCAGTGACACGCCATAATGACCACAGCATGAGTCCAAGCTGTTGCTTTCAAAAGCGGACAGGAGTCCCTGGAGGTCGAAGATGGAATGGCTCATCAATTTCTCAACAGCAGCCACGAATGGTTAGAGGCAGGCCACAGCAGGGAGCGAGGGATCCATCAGAAAAACTGGAAGATGTAAACAAAGCCCCCCCCCAGGTCCAGCGCCCCCCCCACCAGACAGGTTCTCAAAGACAGGCCCCTTGGGCAAGTTGTTGCACTCCCGGCAGCTGCAGCTGGCAGGTGAGACAGGGAGAAGCGGAGGAGCAGACATTGCCGGTGGCTGATCCACCGCCCGAGAAACCAGCCCAGAGCAGGTCACATGGCGCACCAAATGCACCAGGGAGGAGGCAGTCGGAGGTTGAAGCCAGCTGGAAACTTCCACCCCCAGCCGGGGGGAGGGCACCGACGGCCGACCCGCTGCTCGAACTCCCTGGCCCATGGCACTCGGGCCGGCCCGCTGGAGAAGACCGACATCACCCAGGATGGAAAATATCCCCCGGTGAGGGGGAAAGTAGATATCGGTGGCTGCTTCTCCGCCCGGCGCTCCAGGCAGCTGGCTAAAGGAGGAAGCCATGGAATGGTGGCAGCAGTCCTCGGGTCCTCCTGGCTGGAGCGATCGCCCATCGGGGTCTCCTGAATACACAATGGGCGGGAGGAGAAAATCCACGGCCAGCCGGAAAGTGGGAGCCCGCAGGCGGCGGCCGGACCTTCACCCGGTGGCTGGTCCTCTGCCCGGGTGCCAGGCAGCAAGTTAGGGGAGGCCATGAAATGGCGGCGGCGGTCCACGAGTCCACCTGGGCAGACCGGTCGCCCACCAGGGTCTCCGCACAGCAGCCACAAACAGTCCAGGTAGGACCCTGAACAGTGAGGAAGGCAGGGTGGGGGTGGGTGAGAGGGGGAGGGACGCTCAAGCCCATACCGCGCTTCAGCATCTCGACGATGCAGCATTAGATGACTCAGCGTCTCTACCCCAGAGGAACTCCAGGAGAGCCTGCTGCGAGATAGACCTCGAGATAGGCTTCAAGACTCGGGTGAGCCCCTTAGAACCCCCCTCTAAAACCCCTATAGGCCCACTTAGTGGCCCATAAATGAAATTAAAAATAAAACAAAGAGCAGAGCAGCGCTAAAAAACAACGCAAAAGAGCACAAGGGTGCAGCAAATCGCGGAAGCTGCTGCTGCCCGCCATCTTTATAAGCATGTTTATGGAATGGATTATGCTTGTAAACCAAAGTTTTACTGCATTAGTCTGTCACAGTAAAAACAACAAAGAGACGTGTGGTATCTTAGAAATCTGATGGCCAAAATCCTCATTTGTAAATTATATTAGTGTATGAGAAATGCATTGGAAGATTTCTGCTAAAGAGATCCATGTTGATTCTTCGTTGCTTAAAACAGAATCTCATTGCTCACAAGTGAGTGACTATGTGTTACCCAGAATTGAAACAAATAGCTTTTGAACTTCAAACACATTGGTTTGACATAGGTTTGTGTGGAGTTTAGCCATGACATCGGATGCTTTATTGTTTTTTCCATGTCAATAAAGGCAAATTCATTTGTTACAAAACAGGGGATATTTACCACAGGTTGGGTGGAGGGTTCCAGACCAACTCCCCCTGTTTCATTTGTCTCCATCACATGGGGAGGGATGACTCTGAAAAGCACAGCCTCTACTCACTGTGAAGTCTCTCAATGTACGATGGAATGTTGATTTTCTAGAATTCTGGCTCACATGGAGAATCAGAAGGAAAACTGTAGGCCCTACTCTTCATACTCAGTGTTCCCTGTCTATATGAAAGTGAGGACACCAGAAACAGTGTGTAGTGGAAGGGGAACACTCCCTTCTCTACCTTTGGTAAGTATATTTTAGTCATAAGGCTTCAGTAATTTCCAATTCTGGTACAAAGGAATTCTGGTATAATGAAATTAATTCATTCCAAATGAAATTATGTTGAAGAAATTTTCCTTTGTATAAATTGTGATTTCCCATAGGAATGCATTGAAAATGGGTTAATCTGTTCCAATACATAGAAAAATTCATAGAAAAATGACACAGACTGCAGTATTCAGTAATTTCAGGGAGAGCAGAAATGCAAACAGGTGACCTTCCCCCCAACCCAGGAAAGCAGTCTCTCTCTCTCTCTCTCTCTCTCTCTCTCTCTCTCTCTCTCTCTCTCTCTCTCTCACACACACACACACACACACACACACACACACACACACACACACACACACACACACACACACACACACACACACTCACTCACTCACTCACTCTCACACACACACACACACACACACACACACACACACACACACACACACACTCTATTACCTATAGGCAGGATGCATGGAGGAGGGGGTGCTAGGGCTTGGCTCACCGGGATGAAGGGAACCGGCCTGGCCCTCCTAATCCTCCTACTCCATTGCTGCCAAAGCTGCCACTGCCACGGGCACCATGCCACACCAGACAGGCTGACCTGGCCTTTCTCCTCCTCCAGTGAAACCACCGCTGCTATGGGTGCTGCGCCAGGCTGAGCAGGCTGGCAGGTCCTCTTCCTCACCCTCCTCCTCCTGCTCCCCTCTCCTCCTCCTTCACTGCTGAAACTGCCACTGCTGCAGGTGCCACGGCAGGTGTCCAGCCAGGCTGAGCAGGATGGTCTGGCCCTCCTCCTCCTCCTTGTCCACCACCACTGAAGCTGCCACTGCCACAGGCACTACAACAGGCTGAGCAGGCTGGCCTGGGCCTCCTCCTCCTCCTCCTCCTCCATCACCTGCTTGCATCTTTGGTGAGGAGCCCAACACGCCCATGTTGGAGAGGGAGAGAGGAGGGAGAATGGTGGTGGAAATTTTTTACATTGCACGGATGTTCTGTTATATGAACTGCTCATTATATGAGGGTCCACTGTATTATGAAAGAGGGAGTAAGATGCTCTGTCCATTTCCTCTACCATGTACATACACAACTGAACAAATATCTGGAATGTTTGTTTGTTTGTTTGTTTGTTTGTTTGTTTGGCAAGCAAACAAACAACTTTTGTTGGCCATTGTTTCTCCCAGTGCTGTGTCTCTTCCTCCCCTAAACTGAACCACTACAAAATGTTAAAGAACAGCAACAGAATCTGGTAATCTATCCTAAGAGTTATTTTGAAGCAAAACCAGGGACTCTTTTAATACAGGAATGATACACAGCATGTCCTGGTTCTTTTTATCAGTATTATTATTATTATTAAGAGCAGTACTGACTGGATGCTATCTGAGGGGAGGTGACATTGTTCGAGGTCATATCAGATCGGCAGGCAACATTGAATTCGAAAGGACACCATGTGAGCTCCACGCCATTGTTACCAAGGTGTTCGGCAGTTTTTATTGGCAGTAAATTCATTCAGTGGCATGTTGAATTAGCTAATTAGCATAGAGAAAAGTGCCTTAAAAGCAAGTGGCTCTAAGTATGTGGCTTCACGGGGCACAGAGTGTGCTGGCGACCTCATTATGCTGAATTAAGAGGACCTCTTGTGCAGTACATTTCCCTGTCAGAGTAGGAACTCGCTTTGGTGATTTATCCTTTTGATTATTAGGATCTGTTCTGCTTGAGGAGGCCTCTGATTCATCAGGGAAATAATTCTCAGCTGGATCATTGTCTCGCTCTTGGATTGTATCAGTTTGTTATAGGAGAAGTTTAAGCTATCACAACATTTTGTTTTTTAAAAAAGGGTACACACATAGCAAACAATAAATCTATTGTTGCAACCTACCATCTCAGCAGATTTAAAGGTTACATTTAATATGAATTTGCCACACAGCAGTGTCTGGCTTTCTGCCATTAGGAAACTTGAAATGGTAGATTTCTGTAGACGAATTGAAACTCTGGGTTATACAGTACTATACTAGGAAATAGTACTGCTCTTGTGGATTGGAGCTCAAAAGTTTTATTGATCCTGTAGGAAATGGGATGCTAAAGGATTACCGCGTTTGTGACTTAAGGACTAGAAATGGATAGAGGGTGAGGAGGAAATGTCTATTTCCCTCCTTAAAGTGCTTTTCTTGTGTGGTGCTCACACATTGCATGCAGAATAGGCAGTGTCCTGTTCAAGTGTTGGAAAATATAGGGACTATTACTGTATAGAGGCGAGTGAAGAAGCCCCATTTTTATCCTTCTGAGTGGAGAACAATGAAGATTCTTTCTTTCTTTCAGATTTTGCATCATCACTGGACCAAAGTTGCATTAGAGCACTTAAGAGTCCGATTTGAAGTTAAAAAGAGAGGAGGAAATGGACAGTCAGTACTTGCTTGCAGTTGATCAGAGGTAATGTGTACACAGTCCATTGCTCTGCACAAATGTACACTTAAATATTTTCGAATGCCTTTCAACATGAGTATAATGTATTGTATACAAAAATGGCTGCTTGATACTCTCATATGGATCACTTCCATGTAAAGGAGTGTTCATATATTCATGCAGACTTTCTGTAGATATTTTAAAGTTTTATTCTCCCACCAAAACACCATTGCAAAACTTGGGGGGAGGGAAGGGGAGTATAAATGGCATTCAAATTTTGAAACTATCACAAATCTCAGTGGTACTAAGGAGGTTGCAACCTCCTTAGTATACCTAGGCATACAGCTCAACATGGTAGCAGTCACATCTTGCCTTCCAGAAGAGAAGCTTGAGTTTTGCTGTAGGCAGTCATAATCCAGTGGGGTGAAAATGACCACACCACATGGAAGGGCTTGGAGTTTGCTCTTTCTGTAAAGGCAGGCCTCAGATTCTTGCATGACACACCCTAATGTCCATATTATGTGCTTAGATCTCCTTGTGAAACAGACCTGGAAATAATTCCATGCAAAAATCAAAGAAAAATAAAACAAAACAAAAGACAAAAAAAACATGCAGCACCTTAAAGACTAACTTTCATATTTGAATGTAACATTTTCATGGACACGTCCACTTCTTCGAACATATAGCAGTAGAATGAGGTGTGCAATATAATATGTAATGGAATATATGTTTCATACCAAATATTCATTTGCTGTTGTATGTAGGTATATTTGCACACAAGCCCTGTTGTAAACATTCTTAAAGAGACAGAAACCAGATCTGGATGAGGGTGGGTAGGGGAAGGGGACTAGGAAGAGGCAGGGGGTGGTTCATTTGAGGTTAATGGAGTGGGAAAGTTTAAGAGATTATGAGGGAGAGAGCTGCAGGCAGTTTTTGCCCAGGGTCTTGTGGTGGAACCTGGGTTTGTTGGCAATGGAGAAAAGAAAGAGACAAGCAGAAAAATGGTAGTCTTACATACTAACATACTAAGTGTAGTAAAAATTCCTCAAGAGACCAAAACCAGACACGAGATCAGGGTGAGGGGGGTGGAAGAGAGGGGGAAAGTGAGAAGGGGTCATTAGAAAGTGAGAGAATGGGAAAGTTTAGGTATTTGTTTTTGGTCTCTTGAGGAATTTTTACTACAGAGCCCTAAAACTACACCAAGAATAAAACTGCTTGCAACCCATTCTGTGTAACACTTCCATGCTACTATTTTCTGTTTGTCTTTTTATTTTCTCCATTACCAATTTTCCACCACAAGACCTTTCAGGTGCCTTTCCTGGCTCCCTTCCAAAACATCCATGGCAAAATATCAGACCACAACACACACATTTGGGGAAAACCCTGCTTCAGGTACCTCAGGTCAGCAATGACCTGTAAAATAATGGATTTTCCTTTGTGTTGAGCGAGGTCATTACCCCCTAGATGTATCACAACAATGGACGAAAGCTCAACTTGGCAGCTCTTCACCACCACATCCTGGAAGTCCTTCCAGAGCATGCCTCTCCAATCAACCCTGGCCTGCTGTCCCAGGCCCAAATCACTGCCCCAGCCAGTCCGCCTCACAAGGACTGCTGCCCAAAATATAAAACTGTGCCTGCAAATGAGCACCTGGACTCATAGCCAAATGGGCAAACCTGAAACTAGGGGGAACACACAGCAGGTGAAGACCAGCCCTAACATTTAGGCAAGAGGTGGACATAAGTTTTGCATTTTTGCGAAGACCAATGCCCAACAGCCTGGATCTCTTGAACTAAATAACCCCATATCTGGGCTCCCCCTATCTGGAGTGAATGCATCCCAAAATGCATATCTTTTTGTTCTTCATGGACATTTTTCAAGAAAATGATTTTATTTTCAATCTATGTATGTGTATGTGTGTAAGTCACTATATAGAATTATGATGCACAAAAGCCAAAAATCATAGTGCATTTTACATTTGAAATATCCACATTATTAATGATGGGTTGGATCTTTTCTCATTCTTCCCATATTAATATCAAACAAGGAAAGTTTGTTGGACAGATAAATGGTAACATGTATCCAGCTCTATAATCAAGATAAGTAAAGTTCTATTTTTAGTTCCTCATATATCAGGACGGGAAATTTCAGTCCTCTCTCATTTTGTTGCAGAAACCACATAGAGCACGACTTAAAATATCATATCCTGAAGCATTGTTATCTGAAGCAATCTAATCAGCCTCCTCAAGGTTCAGCAACATGCCATGTTGAGGGTTTTTTTAAATGAACAAAAGCAGTAGAAACTGAATATGTCCCAACAAATATGTTGATTTTTGACATTGGGGGGTATGTTCTTGTTCTACAATTACTGCATAGTGCAACAAGGAATGTCATGTTTTATTTATTTATTTATTTATTTATTTATTTATTTATTTATTTATAAGATATGGAGGAGCAGAGGTGGTGCATCCTGGTTGTCAGCTGGTTGGCCCCACAAGGGATAAGGCAAAACAGTTCTCTTTGGGGTCATAGAAGTGTGCCTTAAATCCTATCCTCAACTGACTGGTTTCAGGAACTTTTTAAAAACTCACTCATTGCAAGGTTTGGCTTTCTCTCCACACCCATCCACACACCTTCCTTTTCTCCTGGCTTCCAGCCCCCTAATCGTCCTTGTTGTTCCCCTCTGAAGGTGCTCAAAATTGTAGTGCAAATTAGGCTACAACATGACCCCTGAGAGATTCAAAACAGGAAAATAGGAGGATAGTGGACATATTCTGCAAATGATTGCTGTAACATGTTCCACTTAGCATCATCTTGCCATATGCTTGACCAATGTTCCTGTAAGTAGGTACCCCCACCCTTGTAATGATCCATCACCGAATGTTCCTCAGATATAAATGTTTGAAACCCAGTCTTCATACTGTATATTTTAAGCAGACAAGCAACTCTTTTCTGTCATCAAAACACTTGCATACATAACAATTGTCCTTTTACATGGTGGGATGTGCGGACGGAGGCTGCTATTGAGTGATCATTAAGTTTATAAAGCCTTTGAGGAGTTTGAAGTGAAATTGGTCCTTTCATTCTTTTATTTAGAACTGTGAAATATTTGTTAGAGTACCATATGTATTTTTATAATACATATTTCTCCCTGACATGTAAAGAGAATGACCAGAACACTAATTAAAAATATTGCAAATGAATTCAGTGTACACTGTTGCGGCGGAAGAATGCGACAACACTCGAGTGGTCTCAGGTGGGAATCGCCTTCTCTTTCTCCCTCCTAGGGAGAAGTGTCCCAGCTTATACAGGGTCAGGAGTAATTACAGGCAGTAAATCCATGGCAGGGGTTACAGGAAAATGGGTTTCTCATGCACACCTGGAGCTATTCTGTCTTCTCAAGAGCATTCCCACGCAGGCAAGCTTTTTGTCCCTGCTTTGCCCCCTTTCCTGAGGCTCAGCTCCACTTATCTGGGGAAATAGGGGATCTAAGGAATTCCTGTTTACTCTCGGGTTCTGCCTGAGAGTCACCACCTATCACCTGGGTGTGCCCAACCATGGAAGGTTGATGCCCTAGGCTAGACCTGAGCTCTGCCCACAAATAACTTCCCTAGCTTCCCACAGTCCACCATTTTGCAAGAATGAGTTGAGATGATATCAGGACTCTCTCTCTCTCTCTCTCTCTCTCTCTCTCTCTCTCTCTCTGTGTGTGTGTGTGTGTGTGTGTGTGTGTGTGTGTGTGTGTGTGTGTGTGTGTGTGTGTGTGTGTGTGTGTGTGTGTGTGTGTGTGTGTGTGTGTTGTGTAGAAGCACACATAGCATTTAGGTTTTTTCTCTTACATGAAGTAATAAAGCACCAAACTGAATACAATAAAAGTTGGAAACAGGCTTTCCATGGCTTAAAATTTTCTATCATGGTCTTATCAATAATCATGATGAAGAAAGGGAGATCTTGCTACCCTTCTTGCTGTTTCCTCTGTCTGCTTAGTAGGCTTATTTAGTTGTCAAATGTTCAACCAGTCTTTACTTCATGTACTGTACCTCAAGACAGTGCGAATGGTCATGCTCCTCATATTTATTATCACAAAAACCCTATGAGGTGGGTTGTGTTGATGTATTTATTTATATCAAGTCCATCCAAAACTCATAGCCAAATTGGATCTTCACAGTTCTAGTGAAATTCTCTAACCACTACAGAATGCTGACCTGCAAAGGAAGATTGTCCTGAAAGTGAGAAGAAGGCTGAGTACAAATCATGAAAGCCTCCAATATAATCCCATATGGAGCCAGGCCTGAATATGAAAAAGAATGGCTTCTGATGTAGTAGGCTGATTAATTGTGAATTTGGGGGATTCTAGATTCCCTGAGCACATCCGATCTCACCTGATTTCAGAAGCTAAGCAGGGTCGGCCCTGGTTAGTGCTTGGATGGGAGACCACCAGGGAATACCAGGTGCTGTAGGAACTGGAAAACCACCCTAGCTGTATTCCTGCCAAGAAATCTCCATGGACATGGAGTCACAAAGAGTTGGTCATGATTGAAAGGACACACACATACACGCACACATGAGGAAGGTTAGGGAAGGGGGTTATATTGACTCCATGGTCACTGGCAGTGCCGTCCCAGCAGAGCCCCTGCTGAGGAGAAAAGCAGGGGATAGGGTGATACTTCTCTTCCCTTTCCCCAACCTTCATAACAACCTCCCCACCCCCACCAAGACCAGTGCTACAACCTTGCCCTACAGTCACATCCTCTGCTATTCCTTCCTTCCTCATGAATAAACCAGGTAAAGCTTGCTCATACATCTGTGAAGATTTTCAGTCATCCATGTGAGTTTATCTGGAAGTTGAGTGACGGCAACTGGACTTCTTTTCTTCAGAGATTGAAACCTTTTGCTGCACATCCAAACAGCTTTGTCAGTCTGAGTTGTGAGTCCTCAATTTTATAGTTCACTTTGACCTCATGTCACCCTGGTCTAAAATAGGCTCATAAGGTGGACAATGGCCTGAATAACCTTGTTAGGTGGATGATAGACGCAATACCACAATGGCCCACCTTTACAACCTTCCCAACACCCATAAAGTATGAGTCTTTAGCCTTGGCCTTGTTGGTGGAGGTGTGAAGTATTCTTTTTTTGTCTGGGGATTGTTGAAATGGCCGCTTGATAAATAAAAACATTTTTGGCAAACACCAACATCCCTGTTTACTTCAAACCCATAAACACACTAAGGCAAAGACTCATGCACCCAAAGGACCCGACAACAAAACACAAAAGGGGCAATTTAGTATATGCGGCCCAATGCAGTGAGGAGTGTGCAGACCTTTACACTGGATAAAATAAACAGCCATTAAACAGGAGGATGGACCAACATAGGAGGGGCAATGGCTCAGGGGCAGTATCAGCAGTATGCATCCACTTGGTGGACAAAGGGCACTCCAAAGATCAGGATGTACACATAATAGACAGAGAGGATAGATGGTTTAAGAGAGGGCTCAGAGAAGCCATTCATGTGAGTATTGAAAACCCCTCTCTCAAAAAAGATGTGTGTGGGTGTGTGGGTGCTCGTGCACAATCTGTCTGCTACTTACCAAGCAGCCATTTCAGCCATCCCCAGACAAATCAAGAATACCTCACACCTCCACCATCAGGGCCATAGATAACAACTCATACTTAATGGGTGTTGGGAATCTAAAGACTTGTATGAATCCTTCTTGCAGTAGAATGAACATCTCCAATGTGAATTGGAAGCTCACTCAAGTGAGAGAGGAAACTCATCACATTGAGGATGGGAATCTTTTAAGTATGAATCAGACCACTCAAAATTCTCCTGTATGGACAGGCCCCCAGATGCGCGCGCACACACACAAGTACTTTCATTACTCTCAGTTTTCATTTCAACAGTATTACAGGAGGACTAGAGTTATAATATAATGGGTCCCTTTGGGGAGAAAGGCGTCATAAAAATAAAGTTATTATTATTATTATTAATAAAGATGTGGGGATCCAAAATCATGCACAAACTGCTGTAACTCTGCTGTAAAACTGTGGCCAATGTGGTTCTACATTCTACTTTTGGTGCAGTACACACACAGCTCCTTCACAATGGCACTGTGCGTAGAAGTTTGCATGGCAAAGAGCATAGTGTACAATGCAGTTCTCAGGACCTGCTTCCTGCTTCTTCTGTCTCACTAACAAAATCTCATCCTTTGCTCTATGAATTAACTTAACCTGACTTGTTTTATGAGGGAAAATGAGTCTTTCACAAGCCTTGTTTTTTCCCCCAAAGTCTTACAACAGTAACAGCATTGCTTCACATTAATCTGGAATTTCATTACTTCTGAGAGGCCAGCAAGCTAACAAAGGTCTTAACTTAAGTGAAAAGCCTTTGCATTTGGGGAGATGAAACTGAACTGTAGTTGTATTACCACGCTCCTCAGGCTCTCTTTCTCTGATTTTGTCAGGTGTAACCCACTTGCTTTTCTTGCTTTGGAAGGTGAGAGGTTGCAACAGCTAAATGGAATAATGAATATAACCAGCAACCAGTATGGGCAATTATATGTGAAGGTGTATGCCTTCTGCCAAAGGCTCTGCTGAACTCTAGCACAATTTCTAGTAAACACTGCATGCCCTAACCATGGTTGCAGATAACAAGATTTTGACAACTCTGCATTTCAGAGCAAAATTCAAGGCAGATCAGGAAGTTTTTTCTGAGGCAAAACTTCTGAGGAATTCTCAGAGAAAGGTGAAATGAAGCTGTGCCAATTCCTCACAAGGAATTCTGAGGGGAAAAAAATGTGCCCCCAATGATCATCTTTCATCTTGTGTGATGTAAGCTTACTGCTTGAACAGAAGCAAAGCAAGATACCTATTTTGGAGGGAGGGCACAATGGGTGAAGAATTCCCAATAGCTTAAAGAAAGAATAATGAAACACATGAAGACTTGTGAAGAGAGATGGGAGCCTTGGATGGCCGTCACCTGCTGGGGTCACCCAATTATTCTCTGAACTCACCTGAGGATCTAGGTCTGGGACTTCGCTGGCCCCAGACACAGAAATGCTTCTGCTCTATTGCAGCCCTCTCTCTTAAAAAATTATGTTTATATTTATAATTAATAAAATGTGGTCCATGTTACAACCCAATAATTGTGTCTTGTCTTGTTTCTCCTGGCTGGGTGGACAATGAACTTCGGTGTTGATAATTGTGCTATTATGCACATCAAAAGTGGTAAATCTGCAGAAGGCAATTTAGAGCTTAGCAATAGTGAGTTTCTCCAATGCTTACAGGAGCAGAAAAACCTGTAAATAGCTAGGCATCCATGAAAAACACAATATAAATGGCAAGGAATTTAAGTTGTTATTCAGGAACAAGTACTTTGATAGAGTGAAGGGGAACTTGATGCAAAAGGGAAAAATGCTGTTAAAACCTTGGCAACTAGTATTAACATATCACTTCAGAATATGGACATACTGTGAACCTGATGATTTACTGTAATTTTTGCTCTATAAGATGCACTTTTCCCACCCCCAAAAGAAAGAGGAAATGTCTGTGCATCGTATAGAGTGAATATAGTAGTCCCTGCTACCTATATAGCACAATTTTTCCTTTAGAGAGGTTACCTGCATGGAGCCTCTCCCATCCCCTGCTGCAGCCAGGATTCCCCAGCTCCAATCATCTCATTAGCAAAGAGGCTTCCTTCAGGGAGCCTCTCCCCATCCCTCCCTTTCTACAGCTAAGATTCATCAGTCAAAAATAACCTCATTTGCAAAGGTCTCCTCTAGACATGGGCACGACTTGGTGAAATTCTCGTTTCTGTTTCCGTTTTTCATTTCCGTTACGTAACGGAAACGGTAACGACAATTACTCCCCCAGAACTCGAACTCGAACCGACGCAAGAAAAATTGGGTCTGATTTGTCGTTGTCGTTCCTGGCATCGCAGTGATCGCACGATGCCAAGCGGCACAGGAAAAAAGTTTTAATAAAAATAAAAAAACCCGATTCCCGGCCAAAAATGAGGTGAAAATATGCCTGCCTGAGGGCACCTACCAGAGGGGTGGTTTCTGGGGGGGGGTCCCCGGCCTCCCCCCTCTCCTCTCCTGGGCTGCGCAAAGTACGCATCCTCGTCGTGTCACAACTCGCCAAGCGGCGCGGCAGAGAGAAAAAGTTTTGAAATTAAAAAAACCTCGATTCCCGGCAAAAAAAGCAGGCGAAAATATGCCTGCCTGAGTGAGGGCACCTACCAGAGGGGTGGTTTCTGGGGGGGGCGTCCCCAGCCTCCCCCCTCCTCTCCTGGGCTGCGCAAAGTGCACATCCTCGTCGTCGAGTTGCACTCGCCCACGCCAACTCGCCAAGCGGCGCGGCACAGGAAAAAAGTTAAAAAAAAAAACAGATTCCTGGCCAAAAAAGCAGGCGAAAATATGCCTGCAGCCTGCCTCAGTGAGGGCACCTACCAGAAGGGTGGTTTCTGGGGGGCGGGGGGTCCCCAGCCTCCCCCCTCTCCTCTCCTGGGCTGTGCGCATCCTCGTCGTCTCGCCAACTCGCCATGCCATGCAGTGCGGGCGGGGGATCCAAAATGGGGTGACCGCAATATTTATTTTGAAATTGCGTGGTCCAAAAACACACCAAAGCACCACAGAAACATGCGAAAATAGCTATTTTAAAACTGCCTGAATTTTTTCAGTAGCAGCAGTGGGTTTTTCTTGCAACAAAATGTCTCCATTGATTTTATTTTATTTTAATTTTTATTTTTTTACACCTGCGCAATGGGCTGTCCATGGGAGTGGACCATGCAAATTTTTGGAGCCATTCCACCAATTGCATGGCCACTTGGCCAGTTTTTGACCGAGACTTCTGGGATGTGCCAGTCGGGCATAAAAAGCCACTAACCCTAGCCCTAACCCGAACCCGAACCCTAACCCTAACCCATACGCCAGTACACTGTCCTTCTTAGTGGGTCAGAGAGGCACCCAGAGGTGCACCCCAGTAACTCACCCTAATCTTACCAGTAACCCTAAGCCTAGCCCTTGCGCTAACCCCTAACCCCAAGCCAGATCTGAGTACTTGCATTCACTATACAGCAAGTACACTTCCCTTCTTAGTGAGTCACAGCGGGCGCCCGTAAGGGTCCTCTGTCACTTCGCTCTCCAGCCCAAGTGCACTGCAGGCAGTGAGTCACAGAGGCACCTGAAAGAGAGGTGCCTCTGCCTACTGCAACTTAATGGTATGCATATCCATTTGGCTATGCATGCCATTTTGTAGCGGGTGAGGAGAAGAGGCACCCACGAGGTGCCTCCAGGAGCCCGCTTTCCCTTCATGGCGGGCCAGAGGAGGCACCCACCCCAGAGAGGTGCCTCCAGGAGCCCCCCAAAACCAGTACTAACGACAGACGAAAAACCGACAAACAAAATGACAACTTTTTGGAAAATTTCGCGAAAAACGGAAACGAGCCAAAACGGGCCGGCTCCGACACACGACAACTCGAAACGTAATTTTTCCTGGTCGTGCCCATCTCTAGTCTCCTCCATGGAGCCTCTGACCTCCCCTTCTGAAGCCCAGATTCCCCAGTCCCAATCACCTCATTTACAAGTCTCCCTTTTGCACCTTGGGTTCCACAGTTCCAGTCATCTCATTTGCAAGCCTCCCCTTTTGCAGCCTGCATTCCACAGTCCCAATAACCTCATTTGCAAGCCTCCCCCTTTTCAGCCAGGATTCTCTGGCCATGAAGCTTTAGCCTAAACATTTTTCTTGTTTTCCTCCTGTAAAAAACTAGATGTATCTTATGGTCAGGTGCATCTTATAGAGTGAAAAATATGGGTCATTCTATCAAAAGACTGGTGCCACCATCCAAAGGTAGAGTCCAGAGTGCCTTCAATTTCCATAAAGTATGGATGGATGCAGGCTTTTTGACCTCACGAATATTTATACAGTTCAAATAGTCAATAGTTTTGTGTCCTCTATGCTATTCAACTTTTAAAGTACATAACAGATTTTCTGTATGATATGGAACTCTTCTGAGACCCAGTGTGCTAAAATAGAGTAGTGGACATATAGTTAAGAGACTTTACCTCATTGTTTGTCAGCTATGGAAATACACCATGAGAAGCAGTAGTAAACAAATCCTTGAACTTTTCATAGATTTCAAATACCTAGTAGGTTCAGCATGAATCAAAAGCACGTTGACAACACAAACCAACAATAACACAAATGTATTTTCTCCTAATGTACACACCTTGAATACATTTTCTCTATTAAATCAAGATGTATTAGTTAGCACACATTTTAAGCAGTATACATTTTAGTCATTCATGTTTTTAAAATGTTTCCATAATTCCATACATGCAAAATATATCAAAATCACAATTTTCACCATTCAGATTTCTAGGCAAAGTGTAGTTTGTCTTGTAGCCTATTGGTGAAGTTAGGTAACTTTGCATCATGAAGTCACCAGAAATTCCTTTATCACACTTAGGATACTTGAAGTGATAGACTTCTTGGTGTAGAAAAAGCAGTGTTTCAACACACCCTTAAATCATAAGGGAAGATTAGAAAGGATCATGATGAAAGGATCACTATTACAATCAATATCAGACTCAGGTATTTTTCAAGCCAGTGTTCCATAAATTTTTGGAGTTACTTGTTTCCCATGCTAGTAAACTACATTAGTATAAAAATAATGTCAGAAGCTTGAAAGAAATATTACTTGAGTCATTTAAATGCAGTGAAGTTCATTTAATTGTACAAAGGTTTCTAGCTTGGTCACTTTTGCCACCCATTTCTGTCATTATTAAAAATGCATTTCATGGCAGAAGTGAAACGTCAGCAATAACAAAAATTCCATTTCCCTTTTAATTGTAAGCAAATCAGATATGCTTCATGCGAATGGCCTTTCTGACATGGAAATCAACAGCAAACTGTCTTCCAGCTTCTCCGTCTTTTGATTAAATGAATGCAAATTTATGTGACTTTCACTTCTCACCCCATGTCTAGAACTTGGGGTTTCTTTAAAATGTGACCTTTTAATGCAAAAACACCAACTTCCTTCCATAGTCCATCAAAATAAAGCCTTTTATACTGCCATTCCCCTGTCTGTGGTTTGAAAAAACAAGAAGCTGGTTCTTAATTAGACATCTTGGATATTTCTTTCTTTCTTTCTTTCTTTCTTTCTTTCTTTCTTTCTTTCTTTCTTTCTTTCTTTCTTTCTTTCTTTCTTTCTTTCTTTCTTTCTTTCTTTCTTAAGCATGCCACTCAATGTTTAATTTAAAGGTTAGGAGCAACTTAAAATTATAAATGAAGCCTGCTTCACAAGTTTATCTTCAGTGGGATGGAGCTGCTTCTCATTAGCCTGATCTTAAAGCCAAATGTATAGTTGGTTATTATTAGATTGCATTGGGGACCTCAGCCTGTTTTTCTGTAGCCCGTGCTTTCATCCTGAAAAAGTCCTTCCTCAATCTGCTTCAGCATTTCCCAAGTCAAGTTAGAGTCTCTTAGGCAGGGATGATTCACTTGTACCTCTAGCAAGAATTCCCCACCCCGCCCGAAAGTCTGCAACACAACTGACAGGTTATTGCACCTTGGGGGGGGATGAGAAAAGGGTTTTAAGGAATACTGCTGAAATTCATATTCTGCCTATTGGTGTGGGGAGATTTTCTAAGGAGGCTGCTGGAGGAGGCTGAAGTTGGGCTCCACGGAGGTTTCTCTGACCCATTGAGCCTCTTTTCCCACCCAGTACGAAGTAACGTGAGAGCAGGCGTGAGGGACATACAGAGAGGCAAAGGGAGGGGACAACAGGGCAGGGTTAGGGTAAAACAAGTCCCCCCAAGAAGCCACATGCTGGTGGAACTCTCCCACACACACACACTTGCAAAAGGTTCCCCAGCCCAACTAAGGTATATGTTCTGCGAACCTTGTTGCAGGCCTATCCTGACAAGGAGGCAGCAAAGTTTTTGTTGGATGGTTTTATGTTTGGGGTCTGTATAGAGTTTCAAGGAGCCCAGGGGCCAGCCATGGCAAAGAACTTGAGGTCCTTAAGGGGTATGGAGCAGGTGGCCAAGGGGAAGATAGAGAAGGAAGTATCAGAGAGCAGGGTGTTGGGGCAATTCAATTGCCCACCAATACCTACCCTTAGAGTACCACCTTTAGGATTGGTACCAAAAAAGGCCCCAGGCAAGTTTAGGCTGATCCACCACCTCTCTCACCCAGGAGGATCATTGGTGAATGACGGCATACCACAAGAATTGTGTTCAGTTAGATATACTTCATTTAACACCACAATATTGTCCCATGGTTGGGAATAGGTGCAGTATATAAATATGAAAATAAATAAATAAATAAATAAATAAATACAATTGGTACAGTTTGTGCATGTGGCATTGGGGCAGAAATGGCCAAATATGACATAAAGTCTGCATTTCACCTCCTTCCAGTCCACCCTATGGATTTGGAATTTGTTTCCAATTTCAAGGCCAATTTTACATAGATAGGGCCTTGCCATTTGGGTGTTCCATTTCCCGTTCCGCATTTGAAAGTTTATCATGTTTATTGAATGGAAGCTCGGGCAATTCATGGGATCAGTAGGGACTGCCCATTATTTTGATGACTATCACTTTTGTGGCAGGAAGGGGTCTGGCGCTAGTAAATTTCTATTGGAATCTTTCCAGACACTGGCAAAAGATTTAGGGTTGCCATTAGCTGAGGACAAGACAGAAGGACTGTTGACATTGCTGACGTTTTTAGGGATAGAAATAGACATGTGGGAGCAATCGTGTCAATTGCTGGGGGATAAATTGCATGAGTTGAGAGAGTGTCGTTTCTGCTTAGGCACAGCAGGGTGTCCCTGAGGGAGTTGCAGGAGCTGGTGGGTCACCTTAACTTCACCTGTAAGGTGGTTTCATCGGGTAGGGCATTCCTCCATAGATTTTGTAGGGCAATGTGGGGACTTAAGAGGCCCATGCATAGGATGAGGATAAGAGCAGGAATGAGGGTAGATTTGAGGGTCTGGCAGAAATTTTTTGGGGGGCTTTAATGGGTATTTTTCTGGAGAAGAGAGATACTTATGAGGGCAGATTTTCAAGTGCAGACAGATGGATCAGTGGGATATGGCATATACTTGAGGGGAAAGTGGTGTTACAGCCTGTGGCCCAGAGACTGGGCTGATGTGGGTATTACTAGAGATCTGACATTTGTGGAGTTGTTCCCAGTCATGGGGGCTCTGGCTGTGGTCCAGCGAATGGGCCAATTCAGTGGTTCATTTTTGGTGCGACAATATGGCTGTTGTGCACACCATTAACAACCTAATATCTAAGTCTGAGAGGGTGATTGACTTAGTCAGGGCGTTTACGCTGTGTTCCCTCCAGTATAATATTGTAGTACATGCCCGACATGTAACTGGTTTAGATAACACCATTGCCAGGGCTCTTTCCCGCCAACAGGTCGAGTGTTTCAGGGCTCTGGCCCCAGAAGCATACAACCTACCAGAGGTGATGTCAGGCAGATTGGCAGAAGGAGGCTGACAGGACATTAGGCTTGGCACTGGCACCCAGGACGTGTCAGGGGTACAAGGCCACAGTCAAAGAATTTGGGGAGTCCAGGGACACCTTTGAGCTGCAACAGTTATGGCCCATTCCAATAGATCACCTTCAACAGTTTTTGGTGTTCCTACACTGGAAAGGGTTAGCACCTAGTTCGACTCAGGGTAAAATGGCTGCGCTGGTATTCTACGTCAAATCCCAGGGATGCCCTGACATGACCAGTGACTTTCTTATAGTAATGGACAAAGGTCTTTGTTGCATGTGTGGAAAGGGGCAGGGATGTAGGGGAGCCCATCAGGTGGTGTTACAGTGCAAATCCATCATGTATGCTGCTGAATAGTACAGTGTTTCTGACCAGTGGCTCTGATAGCTGAATTATCGAGTTAATGAATGGTTCTATGAAGTTCTATGAGGGTGCCTCGTGGCACAGGGGTTAAATAGTTGTAGTGCATCCAAAACTATGCTCAAAACCTGGGGTTCAATCCCAGGTAGCTGTGCCACTTGCCTACCTGTCTTTATGAAAACATTCATCTTACTGATCAGGTTCTGAATTAATTGCTGTGCTCTTCTGAACTCTGCTTTTCCTAGATTTGTAATCATAGGTTTATATGACCTTTACTGATGTTGTTTGAATGTCATGGTCAGTCTGCTGAGAAGAATATTGAACAGAACTAATCTTGATATGCCCATGTGGAGATAACAGAGGAAAACTCTGGTACTGTGGGAAACTTCCCAAGGGCAATGAATACGAGGGCCTCACGGTCTTAATGTCAAAGAAAGCTGACCCAGACTTTTCAAGCTTTTGAAAATGGCTTTCTGAAAGGGAATGGATAGTTACACTTTTGCAAAATGTGGGTGCATCATTTATTTCCTCCCACAACTGATTTCTTTGTGGCATGTTCCAAGCTACATTATGGTGATGGAAAGGTTTGTTTATGATTGAGGTCATCACAAATCATACTTAAATTGCTGTGTCCTGCAATCCCTGTCAGTCTTCTCTATTTGAATTATCTTTGTATCCCCAAAGTTATTAGAAATGTAGAAATGTTTCTGACGCAGAATAAATAATTTAAAGGGCGAAAAAGAAAGAACCATATTATACTCTAATTGTGTTGCCGGCAATGATTTTGAAAACATGAAGAAACCTGTGTAAAGAGAGAAGCTATAATAGGAACAGAGTTAAATAGAATAAGATCATAGCCCAACATAATTGATGGACTTGCATCTTTTCAGATGCAGATTAGTATCCTGTTGCCTAAACATGGAGTGGAAGGGGAATGATCTTAGCTCCCAACTCCAACTCCAGCAGTCTCCTTTAGAGATGGGCACGACCAGGAATTTTTTTTTTCGAGTTGTCATTTATCGGGACGGGTCCGTTTCGGCTCGTTTCTGTTTTTCGTGAAATTTTTCAAAAAATTGTCATTTCGTGGTGTTGGTTTTTTGTCTGTCGTTAGTACTGGTTTAGGGGGGGTAGCGGGCTCCTGGAGGCACCTCTGTGGGGTGGGTACCTCCTCTGGCCCGCTATGAAGGGAAAGCGGGCTCCTGGAGGCACCTCGTGGGTGCCTCCTCTCCTCACCCGCTACAAAATGGCATGCATAGCCAATTGGATATGCATACCAAGTTGAGTGGCAGAGAGGCACCTCTTTTGGGTGCCTCTCTGTAGACCACAGGCCCACTGCTGATCTGGCCGCTCTGTGGTTCACTAAGAAGGGAAGTGTACTTGTGTGTATAGTGCAATGCGAGTACACAGGTTTGGCTTAGGGTTAGGGTTAGCACAGGGGCTAGGCTTAGGGTTACAGGTAAGGTTAGGGTGAGTATTGGGGTGCACCTCTGGGTGCCTCTCTGACCCACTTAGAAGGACAGTGTACTGGCGTATGGGTTGGGCTTAGGCTTAGGGTTAGGGTTCGGGCTACGGTTATGGGCTTTTTATGCCCGATTGGCACATCCCAGAAGTCTCTGTGGTCAACCTGGCCAAGTGGCCATGCGATTGGTGAAATGGCTCCAAAAATTTGCATGGTCACTCCCATGGCCAGCCCATCATTGTGCAGGTGTAAAAAATAAAATAAAATAAAATAAAATAAAATCAATGGAGAGGAGGACAGAGGATACATTTTGTTGCAAGAAAAACCCACTGCTACTGTAAAAATCTGGCAGTTTTAAAATAGCAATTTTCGCATGTTTCTGTGGTGCTTTGGTGTGTTTTTGGACCACGATGATACGATTTCAAAAAAAAGATTGCGGTCGCCCGCCCCATTTTGGATCCCCCGCCCGCACCGCATGGCGTCAACAAGGATGCCCCACTAGAGCAGCCCAGGACAGGAGGGGGGGAAGGCCGGGGACCCCCCCCCTGAAACCACCCCTCTAGGTGCCCTTACTCAGGCAGGCATATTTCCGCCTGCTTTTTTGGCCGGGAATCAGGTTTTTAAAACTTTTTTTCTGTGCCGCTTGAATGGCGGTGGCGAGCCGGTGAGGCGGCGACGTTGGTGGGACGGCGAGGATGCCCGCCAGCCGCCACTCTGCCAGAGCAGCCTGGGAAGGACAGGAGGAGAGGGGGGAGGCCGGGGACCCCCCCAGAAACCACCCCTCTGGTAGGTGCCCTTACTCAGGCAGGCATATTTCCGCCTGCTTTTTTGGCCGGGAATCGGGTTTTTAAAACTTTTTTTCTGTGCCGCTTGAATGGCGGCGGTGAGCTGGTGAGGCGGCGACGTTGGCGGGACGACGAGGATGCCCGCCGGCCGCCACTCCGCCAGAGCAGCCCAGGAAGGACAGGAGGAGAGGGGGGAGGCCGGGGACCCCCCCCCAGAAACCACCCCTCTGGTAGGTGCCCTCACTCAGGCAGGCATATTTTTGCCTGCTTTTTTGGCCGGGAATCGGGTTTTTTTGTTTTTTTACTTTTTAAAACTTTTTTTCTGTGCTCTTGGCATCACGCGATCGCGCGATGCCAGGAACGACAACACGACAAACCAGACCCAATTTTTCTTTTTTCGGTTCAAGTTCGAGTTCTGGCAGAGTAATTGTCGTTCTTCGTTTTGTTGCGTAACGGAAACGAGGAATGGAAACGGAAACGAGAATTTCATCGAGTCGTGCCCATGTCTAGTCTCCTTATAGTCTGTGTCCATTCTTGTACTGGTTGTATGATCAGTCACACAACTGGTCACATAATAAGGAACCTGCCAGAGTGAAGAGGAGAATTATAAAATTGCTCATAAAAGACAACTCATCATTTATGCAACCAATCATTTAGATGCCAACCCCAGTTTCAAACAGAACTACATCTCACAAATTCTCAGTTTGAAATATTAAATATATGAATACTAGTTGACAATTGCTGAGATCCAGTAGTAAGTCATAAGTAGAGTAGCCCCCACTGGAATCAGTGAAGTTTTGATACATCAGCACCTGTGTAAATTCCTTTGATTCAGTTGATTTACTCTAGTTGTGATTTAATACCTGATTTTAATCTTATCACTAAATGGTTGCTTGATACATATAAATAAATGTGCCTGGAAGCTTATCACCTCCACTAGCAGTTGCAGCTTATTTCCTGATGGAGCTATTTCCTGATGGAACTATTCAGCTTCATCCCTCCATCCACCACCAATCCAGTGACATCCTTTAGTAGCAGTAGAGCTCCTTTCCCATTCTCCCTCTGTCTTTACTTAACATTGGTAACAGAACAGCACATTTACCCTCAGCCATTTCCTGCATGTGCCAGCATGTGAACAAAGAAGAACCCAAAGGTAACCAGCTAAAAGGAGGTATGCCACCAAGGGTGATAAATCCATCAGATGGGGGAGAAATTGAGGAGCTGCAGCTATTGGATGTGAGCATTTTTGGCTCATATTTTAGAACAGTTATCAGAATATTAAAATGTCCTCATATCTGAGATAGAAATAACTTGAGTTTATTTTTTTTTTTAAGTCAAATACTGTATACTGAATGTAAACTCAAAATGGCATGGGGTATTTAATCTGAATATAAAATAAATACACAGAAAATGGACAAATGTTCTCACTTAGATATAAGATAATATTCACTTTAAAAAGCCATATATTTAACATCTACACAGCTAACACAAAAATGTTTTTTAATGTTTGCACTGTTGTATTTTAGCATCATTATAGGTCCTATGACATTCCATAAAGAGGGTCCCTTTTTGGCATATATTTAAGTACCAGATGAGCACTGATATACCACAACCCCACTTGTGTGCACACATACACATGTGTGCAAATTCATTAGAGCTAGTATTTGGAATTTGATATGATCTTGTTTGGGTCAGACAAGGAATTCCACATTGATGGAAATTGAAGCTTTGCTTGAGGGCTGAAAGATGTGATTCTATGCCAAGATGTTTGGGAATAAGCCCTCTGAAAACTATTTTTGACATACAAAAAGTGTGTGTGTGTGTGTGCCAAAATTGGGAATATATAACATTATGATGACTTTGAAAGTCTGCATAAAATAGATGGGAATATTTGCACCTGTCCAAATCTCCCTCCCCCAAACTTAAAGCAAGTTCCTTTGAGCCTAGGCCCTGATAGAGAAGAACTTGACCCAGCTACAAAACTATACTTTAATTTTATTTTAAAATGGATGTACTGTATTTCAGAAGGATATCTCTTTCTTATTTGCCAAGACTTGGATTTAGAGTTCACCCACCCATAGCCTCTGAGATCATTTCTTGTTTCCAAAATCCACTGTGAAGCAACAGATTGTTCAAAAGTCCATTCATATCAGTGTTGTCCCCAGATTTGCTGGGTCTTTGGTCCAGATGTATTTCCTAATTACTCCTTCTTCCTGGCCTCCTCCTTCCCCATCCCTGCTGCCTGTTGAACTGCCCTCTTTCACAGGGATTGAAATTACCAGAGATCTGAGCTGTTCCTTATCCACTTTCATTTACTCATTCACAGATGAAAGGAAAGAGGCAACTACATAAATGGGAAGCAGAGGAAATGTCATGGGCTAGACATGGGCACGACTTGGCGAAATTGCCATTTCCGTTTTCAGTTATCATTTTCATTACGTAACGGAAACGGTGACGATAATTAAGCCGTCAGAACTCGAACTCGAACCGAAAAAAGAAAAATTTGGTCGGGTTTTTTGTTTCCGTTTGTGGCATCATGGCGATCGCGCGATGTGAAGCACAGAACAAGTTTTCAAAAGTTTTTTTAAAAAATCCCGACTCCCGGCCTGCCTGAAAAACCAGAGGGTGGTTTCTGGGGGTTCCTGGCCTTCCCCCCTGCCTGAGGGCTGCTTGCCCAGGCCTGGGGACCAGAGGGGTGGTTTTTGGTGGTTTCACACCAAATCACCACAGAAACATGGCCTTATTTTAAATGCCTGAATTTTAATAGTAGCAGCAGTGGGTTTTTTATAGCAATAAAACGTCGTATTGATTTTATTTTATTTTATTTTATTTTTTTATTTTTTAGACCTGCCCATTTGGGCTGGGCATGGGATGGGACCATGCAAATTGTTTGAAGCATTCCATCAATGGCATCACCAGGTTTTTGACTGACACTTCTGGATGTCTCGGAGGGCATAAAAAGCCGAGGCACCTTCCAGAAATCACAGTTGGGTCGGTGTATGGATGTGGTTGAGGGAGGAGGGCTGGCTGCTAGTGCTGGTGTGATCTGATCGAGATTGAGGAGGGAGGCTGGAGGCTTTAGGATTTAAGTTAGGCAGGCAGGGAGGGAAGAGGGGGAATTGAATTTAGAAAATAATTTCTTTGATTCCCTGCAGCTTTGTCTGCTGAAGGGAATAGCAGTTTATTCTTCTCTCGCAGTTTGAGGATTTTTTTCTGATATTGGATAAAGGGGGAGGTTTGACTGGGAGTGGGAGGTGTGGATTTATTTTAAAAATATATTATATACTACCATTTATTTTCTATTTTCCCAACTTCAATTTGCTTGCACACACACACATTTGGGGTGCAAGCCAAGAACAGAACCTCTGTGATATCCTAACTGCCCACTCGCCCGTCCACCCACGCCTCCACCCGCCTGTGGTCCACACCTCCGCCCGCCCACTCGCCCGCCCGTGGCCACCGCCCGCCTGCTCGCCCGCCCGCGCCTCCCCCTGCTGCTGTCGCTGCCCACCCATGCCCCCCGCCACCCCCGCCCACCCGCACCTCCCCCCCACCGCCCGCCCCCGCCCCGCCCGCCGCCTAGGGCGCAAAAACACCTAGCGCTGGCGCTGATTGTGGGACACCCCTATGCTCTGGGAAGTCAAATTGCGCTAAATCGTGGTGGAAACAACAAACGACAAACGGAAACGACAAATTTTTGAAAATTTTTGCGACAAATGGAAACGACCTGAAACGGACCCGTTCCGACAAACGAAAACTCGAAACGTCATTTTTTCTGGTTGTGCCCATGTCTATCATGGGCCACTGAACTAGAAGAGCTGGTAATGTGCCTCTGTTGATATACAGGCCATGGTTGTTGCTTCCCAACACTGATGCCTGATGTCAGCCATGATGGTCTCCTGATCATGTGTTCTGAGGCTCTCCAACTTGAGGGAAGACAGAGTTCTGCATGTCACACTGCTTATTTTGCTTTCCTAAACTATAGGTGTGTGAAAAGCAGTTTCCCAGTGTTGGTTTTATGGCCCCTCGTCCCATGAGATGTATTGTTCCCCAAATGTTTCCTGCCCTCCCAAATGGGGGTGGGGAGTCATCCAATAGTAATCCTAACTAATTTACACTAGTTGAGTAAATGGGAATTTCATAAGTGTTGACTTAGTATCCAGCAATTGATTTAATGGGTCTACTCTTTGGTTGAGACCAAGATTGATTGGTGTTCACTGAAGCAGTTCAACTCTTAAAAAGGCTGGAGCCCATCTCCAGCATTTACCCTCTGCCCCCCAATATCCAATCTTGATTTCTGGCCACTTCTGGCTTCAGCTTGGTTTTATTTCTCTATCTTTTGGGATGGTCTGTGAAGCCCAGAAGGTGATCTCATGCCCTTGCCCATATGCTAGTGCTAATACTGAACTAAGACCCCTTTTACACGACCCCTAAGATCTGCTGGCCCCTTAAATTCAGACCAGAGATCTTAGGGGTTTGTCGCTCTCCGTGCGTCTCCAACCCTCCCTACTTCCTGGCTGCTGGCTGCATGAGGGGAGGGAGGAAAAAAAGGACAAAAGAATAAAGCCTTACCTCTCGGTGCTGGTGGAAGCTGCGGGGGGGGAGCCCTGGTCACTTCCTGGTTCCTCTTAAAGGGGCGGGAGGCAAAAAAAGAAGAAGCGAGGACAGCCCAGCACATCCACATCAAATATTTTTCACCTCCCAAGAGCATATACAAGAAAAGTGCGCTGGGTCGCGCTTAGGTGGGCAGGGTTGCACTTAATTGTCTGCAAACTCCGGAGCTGGTGGGGAAACATTTTAAAGCTCCGGAGCTTGCAGCCATTTGCGGCGGAGTTTAGGGGTCATGTATAAACACCCTAAGTATCACTTACAAATCCATTTAATTTCTGCACAGGAATGGGGAAAGGAGTACTATCTTTGCCTTTGCTGGAGGCAGCAAAATATCTTGTCCTGGCCCTGCTAACACATTTCAGAAAATGGAGTATAAATAAGTAATTGTATACTTATTCTGTATCATCTTATAATACTAGTTCATATTTGATCACTCTCTCGTCTCATGCTGAGTATTGTGCTCATGAAAATCAATGTCATCAGGACAATTTTTTTCTCATAATTATGCAAATGAAATATCTTTTTGCCATATTTGGTTATCTGATAGAGTTCCAATTACATCAGAAATTACATCTGTGGCCTTCAGATGACTTCTGAGATCCCTTGCAAAGTTCATCTATAGCCACAGGCTAAGACTTTTTTTTAAAATAGTAATATATGCATAAGCTGCTCCAATAGTTTTCAAATTATTGAGTTAAAATTTGATTTACCAAAATAGCAAGGAGAAAAAAAATCCTCCCCCTCCCAAATTCATACTCATAATAAACTGAAGATGTGGTGTGAGTGATTAGTCACAATGTCACCTCAGACCTGACTTCTTCCCGAATTTTATTATGTTTTCCACATGGTATTGCACTTCAAAGCCTCTATAATAGCAAAGGATGCCCCTTATTTCTTGGAAGTTATTTTTCAGCAGGGGGAAACAATTACATCCAAAGCCTAATCTTTGGAAATATAAACTTCCTTTTTTTCCTTTAGGGTTGCATTCTATTCTCCTCCTCCTTTTCTTGGTGAGCATTTGCACTCAAAATTCAGGGCAGAGTGAGTGGGAGATAGTGCCATCATTGCTAGTCAGGCATCTCTCTGGCTAAAGTCAGAACACGGACATGTATAAGGAGAAGTATGAGATTTGCATTTGTTGAAGCCACAATGAAGGATGGACAGATGAATGAACCCCCACATGGGTGGAGGGGAGAGGCTTCATTATTTGTTTGTTTGTTTAATGTTTATGCCAGCCATCTGGCCGAAGGCTACTCTGGGCAGTTTAAAACATGTAAGACCAAACAACTAAAATACAATGAATTACAAAATGATTTGGAATTCTGTTTTACTGGACACTGATAAATTGATGTTAAGGTGCATAAATCGCTCTGTCATGGTGGAGTTGTAAAGTTAAGAAAAGCTTTATTTATGATTACAAAGGCTAACACAGGACAGACACAAACAAACTAAATGCATTTAGGATTGAAAATCAAGTTGCCATAACGGTAGTAGTGACAATGATTCTCAGCAACCCAATGACGGTTGACAACCCTTTAAATATTCTTTACCCATGTTCCAGAAACTTCCAGAAACTTGCCCCAAAGTTCCTCTTTGGTTAACATGAGATGATCATGATTCAAACCTGTGTCTACCATCAACTTCTATGTCAGGACATTTGTCAAGCGTCTATGAACAAATCTTTCTGTAGTCTGGGAATCTGGGCATGTTCTGCTGTGTGCTTGAATAACAGGAAAACCATGTGTTACCACTCCAGCTATTAGCAAATCTGCTAGCTTTGCAGAGATCTAAGGGCCTTTTCACACGACCCCTAAGATCCGCTGGTCCCTTAAATTCAGACCAGAGATCTTGGGGGTTTGTTTCTGTTCCTCCGTCCCCACCACTCAGCACTTCCTGCTCCTGTCGGCGTGAGGGGGGGAGGGGAAAAAGGACAAAAGAAGCCTTTACTAACCTGCTGGTGCCTGGTCGAACTTACCACGAGCCCCGTTACTTCCTGGTTCCGTCTCAAGGAGCTCTTAAAGGGGCGGGAGGCAAAAAAACAACAGACAAGCCAGGAGAGCCCGACACTCTTATCCGCATCAAATTTTTTTCACCTGCAGAGAGCAGGTACATGAAAAATGCTCTGGGTCGCGCTAAAGTGGGTGGGGTCGCACTTAATTGTCTCCAAACTCCAGAGCTGGTGGGAAAAATTTCTAAGCTCTGGAGCTGGGAGCCATTTGCAGCGCAGCTTAGGGGTCGTGTATAAACGCCCTAAGTGATGCACTGATTAAGCCACAGCAAGAATGGAAGTTCTGCAATGCCTGGGCACATGTCTTATAGCAGGCAGCTTTTGCAAAGAGAGAGAGAGAGAGTACAAAATCCATTAACTAGCAACACTATTCTGTATTAATTAGCTATTACCTATGTTTATAAAAGAGTAATTAAAATATGCTTTACGCGCCTAAATTCAGTACTATCAATACAAAGATAACACAACAGGGAAGGGGAAATCAGATGCTTGACTGAAATGACAAAATAGCTGGAACAGGACCCCTACAGAAGTGCATATGCAAGCATGATTACTAATTGTCACCAGGGATGTGGATTACTCCCAGTTTCATTTTCACTGATTTCTCCGAATCACATCTCTGTTATCTTCTCATCCTTGTTTTATACTAAATTGTGGTAGATTGCATTGCCTGGGCAAACATGTTGTGTATGCTTAGTATGCACCTGATCAAAAGTGGAGACTGTTAAATACATGTTTCTTAATCCATTCCCCCATTGACTGATATGTATTTTCACACCACTTTCAAAGATACATATTTTAGGTGTACACAGTGATTTCTTTATAATTTGAAAAGAAGAAGAGAAAGGAAAAGAGTCAGAGGCTTCATTCCAGAGAGCAGGGGAGCAATGAAAATCCTTCATTGAATCTAAGAAATTGATTTTAAAAATTGGTCAATATGAATTTTTTTTAAACCTCTTTAGTTGTAACATAAATCGTCTTGGAAATAAGCACATTCAAGGACAGGAACATTCTTTGTAAGATGTATTTGCTGGTGAAATATCTGTTGGCATTGAAGCTGTAAAGAAAACATAATGTTTTTATTTTCCATTTGGTTGTGTATGATCTGACCTTCCTTTTCTTCTTGCCCTGATTGTTTGAAAGAATGCCTCTTTCCTGTTTTTCCTATTCTCCAGTGAAAAACACATGAGTTTGCTTCAGCAAGCAGACAAAAATATTCTATTATTGAAAGGTGTCTAGTTCTGTCAAATCACCCATCATTGATTGAAAACAATCAGAACCTACTTTTTGGGGGGGGGGGTAATTCTCCCTGATTTGTTTTAAATAAGCTGACTCATTTTTAAGATGGCAAGAAATATCATTTTAAAAAGAGGTATAAAAACTTTTTATATTTGATAATCTAATTAGATAATTGAATTGTATTAGTACCTTAAATTTAGTAATGTATATACACTGAAACTCTATATCTCAGTTCCATCGAAACATTATTAGCCAAGTCAGATTTTATTCTGTTTTTGTTGCAAAATTGTTGAATAAATATTTTTTAAAAAATTCAGCAAAATTAAAATGATTTTCTCCCCTCTTTTTTCTATTTTTCAATTCCCCCAAAAAAAAAAAGATGGGCATGCAAGGCTAGGAACTTTGAACATCTTATTTCAGATTGCCTTCCTTCAAGGTCAATGGGATTTCAAATAAGAAACAACTGTCAGAGGAGGAAATTGAGGTTTAATTAAATTCTATAATCTGAGGCAATGAGGCATATGGTGCCACCAGTAGACCTTTCTACCAGGGCACCTTCCATTCTCTACCAATCTCATTTGTTCTCTCTTTCATTTATCAGGTTTTGAAAGACCTCTGGCTAACCTATGCAAAGTGCATGCATGGATAGTTCAGTGACCTGGGTACTTGCTGTGGAGGTAGAACTTGAAAGTTCAATTCCCCCTATGCCTTGTTGAAGACAACATCCTGACAAGGGTCACCATATTTTGGGAATGATATGATAGCATGTTGTTGTGGCTGCTACAGCTGTTGCTGTTATTTTACTTATCCTAGTGATAAATATGTTTGTGATCTTTACTATTTCATAATTTGTGCTTAAAAATTTTCAATCATGTTTCTCTGAATATAGAAACACAATGTATTTAGCAAAAGGGACTTTCACATCATTTTCTAATGTGCATGCCTGGTTTTCCCACTTAAATTCTGATGATCTCTGATTCTCATCTGTTTTTGCTGGGGGGATGCATTCAAACTAGCAGTTTCTCCCTTTGCTTGATCTCCATTCTTCATGGAATCTGGTGGTGGTAGTGGGATAATTATTTATTTATTGGATTTCTATACAGCACCATCTGGCAGCACAGCCACTCTAATTTCATTTCCCTGATTGTACAGGTCTCCAATATAAAAACCAGAATCTTTATCTTTCTCCTCTCCCCCCCCCCAACAATTTAAGACTTTCTGGGGTTTTAGTAAAACTCAAGAGATTTGTCGACTTCCCCATGGTATTCATGCCATACATGGGATACATCTTGATGGTTCTTGGCTGATTGCAAGCTTGCGTTAATAGTGTTCTACAAAGACTTTTGTGAAGCTCCCTACATTATTTGCCCTGTAGAAGTTTTGAAAAAAACAGGACCATTCCAAGATATTTAGCTTCCCAAAAGTTTTTGATTTGCAGTCTGTATTACATTTAGAATCAGAGTCAGTGCTCCCATGAGGACTGTGAATTGAATTGGCAGTTAATGGTTCATAGTGGCTGCAATGTGATTCACAATCCGTTCCACTGCCCCCCCCCCCTTTTTCCTCTGGTCCTGCCCCTTCCAATCCTGTGGGGGAAAATAATACTGCAATGAAGATCTGGTGATAAATTGATGGGGTTATCTAGTGCTAACCCCATATGTATAAGATATTTTTAATGTAAAAATTCAGTGGTGATTTGGGAGTGGAAGGAACCTGCAGGTAGTCCTGAACACCACATTCCAATTGCTTATGTCATCCAAATGCCACCTAAATACATGTGTGCCATCTTTACAATAATGCATTACAACTATTCACATGGGGAAAAGCTCATGTGATTTATTTCAGCTTGAAAAAGTAGGAACCCCCTTCCAGCAGCAAAGATAAAAAACTGTTTTGGAAGCAAAAAGGGTGGGACCAATTTAAACCATCCTTTGTCCCAGCCAAAAAAAAAAAAAAAAAAAAGCAAAGAACTATTTTTGAATTCACCATTTTAAAAGCAGAAGAAATCTTGTGGTCTTTGACCATGTAGTTGGAGCCTGAGTGGAAGGAGAAGTTGGTGGCATCCTGATGTCTAGCAGCCAAGCTCAGCCAGTGTGCCAATAACCACAAGTACCTCTTCCCATCTCCAGCAGTAGAAATATGCAAATACACATATAGACAACAATTTGCACCTATAAGGAAGCTAACATCATGGGGGGTTTAAACCATTATCTAACATAAAATCTACTTCTTGAATGTGCTGTCCCACCCTGCCTAATGACAAAATTGGTCATATACAGTATTTTAATAACAAGAGAGTGGATGGATTGAGTCACCCCTTTTTTCTTGTTCTTAAAAATGTTCCATCATATCTCCATTTTGAAAAAGCTCTGAAATAAATACAATATTTGGTAATATAAACACCCAGTGATGACAGTGGCAAAAAGAAAGAAGCTGATGTTTATAAACTATGATGAGACTTTACACCAGAGTGAGTGTTCCCGTTGAGTATTAGCATGGAGAAATAGTAAAATATGACAATTCATAAAATGTAGTTCATTTTGACTGATTTTCCTCTCCCTCTGCCTTATTGTTATCTAACATTTTAGAAGTTACATATGGCAGAAAATCTAGCTGATCATTAACTGCAATAAAGTATTCCGAAATAGCTGATTCAAAATGCAGAAGTCATTCATTCATTCATTCATTTTATACTCCACGTTTCCACTAGACTATGGCATTTCAGGCACTAACAATCCTTGTAAGAGTATGAAAACAAGGAAAACCAAAACTATAAAATCAAATAAAACTAATTTAGAAACACTAAAATCAACTAAATATATTAGAACTGCTGACATCAACAAAGAATGCAGGTAAATGCAACACAACAGTTGAGGCTAAACATCATGCGCAAAGTCTAAAAAGATGTGTTTTTGCACCCTTCTTAAAACACGTCAAAGTTGAAATGGATTGAAACTCTGAACGGACTGAATTCAATAGTCTGGAGCTGCAACTACTGCTGCTATGTGCTTGTTAGGTGGGACTCTGAAACTGTTGACATTCTTGAGAAGACCTCTACTTTATGTCTGACCCACACTCAACCTTTCAGAAGACACTTGGACACTGTCCTTCCTGGCAATATTTATATACCCAAAGAACAAGAAAAAGAAAACCAGGAGGCAGCTGTTACGAACTTCGTTAATGGCACTACTGTACCAGCAAATCAAAGAGAAATCAAAGCAAGTGGCCCAGGAGCCTAAAGTGAACCATTCAAAATCCAACCAGGAACATACACACACACACACACACACACACACACACACACACACACACACACACACAGAGAGAGAGAGAGAGAGAGAGAGAGAGAGAGAGAGAGAGAGAGAGAGAGAGAGAGAGAGAGAGAGAAACAGAGGCACTGTGATTATGTTTTTTTAAAGTGTCTTCATGTAACAGTATAAAGCTTAAACAGTTCGGTGTGCTATCACAAGTCTGACATTTTGTACTGCAACATAAAAAGGAAAGTTGCTGCTTTGGGTTGAAGACCTCACTTAAAGGCGCTCCTTGATTAGAGTCTTGGCTCCTCCTTTAACATTGACTCAGCCTTGTAATGTATTAATATTGTGATTCTATTTCCCCCCCTCACTTTTAATACTGTCTTTTTAAATTTAACATTTTGTTGTGTTGTGTCATTACAGTCATGACCGACTCTTCATGGCCCCATGTCCATGGAGTTTTCTTGGCAGAACACTGGAGTGGCTTGCCAGTTCCTACTCCAGGCGCCTACAACACCTAGTATTCCCTGCTGGTCTCCCATCCAAGTACTAACCGGAAGCTTAGCTTCCGAAATCAGGCGAGATCAGAGGTGCTTAGGGCATCTAGGCAGCTTAAATTTAACATATTTAAATTTAATATTTAAATTTAACATACTTAACCTCATTAATGCTGGACTTAACATAAGGGATGGAGGTCCTCACCTCCTCAGCGATGCACAATGAGCTCTGATTCAGTCCATATTTACACATTCGTCCAAAGACATCATTAGTTGTCAAGAATTATTAACAACAATAACAGGAGTAATAATAGCTGCTAGCACTTAATATTTCCACAAGATCATTATCATTTGTTGTAGAGCTTTCTTGGGCTTGTTCAGACAGAAAGCTGGTGGACCTGCTTGGGCAACTGCAGACAACAAGATAGGTTGCAAGAAAAGAGAGCTATCTTAAATTCTTAATTAAACTATCGTAATTCATTTCTACAAGACATTTTGAAGAGGTACTGTACCTCATATTCCACAGTATTATCAGCTCCTCCAAGGACAATTCCATCATCAATAGTGTGCTGAAGGAGAACAGGCAGTCATGAGTATGGCTACTAATATACCCTTCTCCTATTCATCCAAATAATTCATTCAAGGACACAAGAAAAATAAATGGTATCCGTCTTCCCACTCCCTCCTAGAGACCCTTAGACAATTGCTAATGATAGTTCTCTCCAGATCGTTCTTGTTATATAAATCTTCCTCTTGCTGCAATTTATTTTTCTCATTATAATATTCAGCTGAGATAACACTTCTAAATCCAGAATTCAATTTCATCACAAATTTGAAATGTAGTTCTCATTTAGTCTCAAAATGACTGACTAAAATTCAAGCCTGTGGTTCTTTTTTAATCTACCAAACTATACTACAAATAGAGTAGTACTGGCTGTTCTGATATCTCTCCAGTGTGTGGTCCTTTGCTGTCAATTGTTCAGATAAATAGCCCTAGCTAATAAATACGTGGTCTTGAGCCAAAATATATCATTTTGAGTGAAGTCTACCTGTGTACATGTTTCATTTTTTGTTGGATGGAATAACTCAAGCCAGGGCATAAAACCTTTGGGAAATATGTTGGGCCTGAAGGCACTGAGCTTAAAATCAGGAGGGTAAATGAGTCTTACTAGACATATACACATTGCCCCCACCCCATCAGTTTCCATGGCTCAGCAAGCATTTCACGACAGGTTCCCTGAAAACTAGTCTGACACCCTATTACTGCACAGAGCACTAGCTCTCAGCAAATTAATACTAATACTAATACTAATACTAATACTAATACTAATACTAATATTTTGGTTAGCTACAGGAAATTTATTAGATTAGATATAGTCTGATTTATTTTTCTTCTGTTATAAAACAGAAGAAAAATTAAAAATAAATGCAGCATACAAAAACATTGTAGTTCCTTAAAGATTAACTGCTATATGTGAGCTTTTGTGGTCAGATCCACTTCCACAGACCCATCATCTAAGTATTTCTGTATAGTCTATACTATAGTCATATTTCTATTATGAGAAATAGACTACCATTGTTACTTATTTTTTAACGGGTGAATGTAAGCACTCAGGTACTTTCCCCTCAGTATTTTCTGGAAGTGAAGTGAAAATGCCTTGAAATGTTTTTTGTTTCCTTTACTGGACTACGGGAGAGATCTTTCAAAATTTTACAACATTCTGAGGGTCTTCTCATTATCCATTGGCTCTTTCTTTATTGGTAACTTGGTTTTGAATGGATAATTGGGGAAACTGATATATTCTCATAATATGGTGTCATGATTCCCGCAGAACAATCTGTTTAGGCTTGTCTTAGCACTTGTGCATTTAGCCAAAAGTGAAATTTCTTATGGAAGGGGTCGGCTCTCTCTCCCATGATGTTCAACATCTATGTGAGGCTGTTGGCTGAGGTCATTAGGAGACTTGGAGTCTGCTGTCCTCGGTACGTTGATGACATGCACTCTATCTCTCCTTTTCCACCTCTGCAGTTGAGGCTGTTCAAACCCTCGACTTGTGCCTGGATGTGGTCATGGAATGGACCAGGACCAAGAGACTCAAACTCAACCCCGAGAAGACCGAGGTCATGTTCTTTGGAGCACCTTTTTCCAGATCTGGAGGCCCTCTCCCTAGTCTGGAGGGTGTTTCCCTCCAGCTGGCAGATAGTGTCCAGAATCTGGGCATGGTCCTGGACCCGGCTCTTTCTATGGAGGCCCAGGTGGCTGCCGTGTCCAGGACTACCTTTTCCCATCTTCGACAAATTGCCCAGATTTGTCCGTATCTGGATGAGGACTCCCTGAGAACTGTTGTGCAAGCACTGGTGATCTCGAGAATATACTACTGCAACACTCTCTACATGGGGCTGCCCTTGACTCTTTTTCGGTGAATTCAGCGGGTGCAAAATGTGGTGGCCAGACTGGCGTCGGGTGTGTGTCAATCACCCCACTGCTGGACTGCTTGCATTGGTTACCCGTTGCATTCCGAATAAGATTCAAGGTCCTGGTTTTAATTTATAAAACCCTCCATGGCCTGGGACCTGAATACCTGGCAGAGCGAATCTCTCAATGATCAACCTCGGTCCTACCAACCAGAATGTCACGGGCGCATTCATTTTGGGTGGCCACGCCTAGGGAGGCTTGGTGGGGATCTGGATGAAGGCTAACAAGCTGAAATTAAATCCAGATAAGACAGAGGTTCTCCTGGTTTTGGAATCTTTGATGCAGGTGCTGGAATATCATCCTGCTCTGAATGGGGTTGCACTCCCTCTGAAGGAGCAGGTCCGCAGCTTGGGGGTTTGCCTGGGTTCAGAGCTGCTCCTGGACTCAGAAGTAGCAGCTGTGGCGGGGGGGGGCTTTGCCTAGCTCTGGCTGGTGTGCCAGCTGCAGCCATACCTGGATCATGCAGACTTGGCCACGATGATCCACACCGCAGTGACATCAAAGTTAGACTACTGCAATACACTCTATGTGGGGCTGCCCTTGAAGACAGTTCGGAAACTACAAAGAATGTGTCGTCCCATGTAGTTACTGGAGCTAGGTGATTTGACTCTGTTGGGCCACTTCTCCAGGGACTGCATTGGCTGCCCATACGTTTCCAGGCCCAATTCAAGGTGCTGGTTATGACCTTTAAAGCCCTGTACAGCTCGGGACCAGGATATCTGAGAAACAGCTTACTTTCATATAATCTGGTCCATGCCCTTAGGTCATCACAGAAGGCCCTGCTGCAAGTGCTACCACACAGGGAGGTACATGGGACGGGAGCAAGAAACAGAGCCTTCTCGGTAGTGGCACTGGTATTATGGAATTCCCTCCCCTTTGAGCTAAGAACTGCCTCCTCCCTGGAATCATTTAAGCGAGGCCTTAAGACGTTTTTTATTTAGGCAAGCCTTCTGAGCCTCCAGCCTTTTATACATTTTTTATTTTTAACATCTTAACTTTTAGTTTTTAGTGGCTGGGGGCCTTTTAAACTCTGCTGCTTTCTGCTGTTTTTAGTATGTTTTTATAGTGTATTTATTGTTGTTTAAACATTGACTTTTGATATTTTAATATTGTCTATGTTGATTTCCTTTGTTGTTATTGTAAGTAGAGATGGGCACGACTAGGGAAAATGACGTTTTCGAGTTGTCGTGTGTCGGAGGCACTCCGTTTCGGCTCGTTTCCGTTTTTCGTGAAATTTCGCAAAAATTAGTCGGTTCATTTTTTCATTTTTTCGTTGTCGTTAGTACTGGTTTGGGGGGGTAGCGGGCTCCTGGAGGGAGCTGCAGGAGTCAGCCAGAGCCACAAGTGACGCACTGGCAGACTCTTTGCACCCGCTGTGTCTCACGTACTTGCATGTAGTGCAATGCAAGTAGATCTGGCTTAGGGTTAAGACAGGTTAGCGCAAGGGCCAGGGTTAGGCTAGTTACGGGTGAGGTTAGGGTGTGTATTGGGGTGCACCTCTGGGTGCCTCTCTGACCCACTTAGAAGGACAGTGTACTGACGTATGGGTTAGGCTTAGGCTTAGGGTTCGGGTTTGGGCTACGATTAGTGGGCTGTTTATGCCTGATTGGCACATCCCAGAAGTCTCTGTGGTCAACCTGGCCAAGTGGCCATGCGATTGGTGGAAAATTTGCATGGTCCACTCCCATGGGCGAGCCCATCATTGCAAATGTGCAGGTGTAAAAAAATAAAATAAAATAAAATAAAATAAAATAAAATAAAATAAAATCAACGGAGACTTTTTTTTTTGCAAGAAAAACCCACTGCTGCTACTGTAAAAATTCAAGCATTTAAAATAGCTAATTTTCGCATGTTTCTGTGGTGCTTTGGTGGGGTTTTGGGCAACGATTTCAAAAAAAATATTGTGGTCGCCATTTTGGATCCCCCGCACTGCATGGCAAATTGATGCGCCCTCCCAGCCTGGTAGCAGCAGCGCAGCAGTAGCAATAGCCAAGGAGAAGGGGGTGGGGAAAACCCCCCCAAATAAAACACCCTTCTGGCCTGGTAGGTGCCCTCAGACAGTTTTCGCCTACTTTTAGGGCCGGGAATCGGTTTTTTTTTTTAACTTTTAAAAATCAGACCAAATTGTTCGTTCGTTGGTTCGAGCTCGAATTCTGGTGGAGTAATTCCCGTTACCGTTTCCGTAGAGTAACGGATACGGGTAACGGAAACGGAAACAGGAATACCGCTAAGTCGTGCCCATCTCTAATTGTAAGCCACCTTGTGTCCCTTCAGGGAGAAAGGCAATATAAAAATAAAGTTGTTGTTGTTGTTGCTGCTGTTGTTGTTGTTGTTGTTGTTGTTATCCCATTCTCTTTGGGCTTTGGGGAAATTGCTTTCTCTGGTCACAATTGGTACTGTATTTTTTCATCTTTGAGATACTGTCTTTTATTAGACCCCACCACTTTTTAGACTCCCAAATAAATAAAATTAACAAATCCTCCTTGAGGTCTCCACCCCCACCATACCCACTGTTACCCCATTTTAAACACTCCTCTCTGCTTTGGTGGGTTTGTTTTTTGCAGGATCAGGCTCTGATCTGATGAAATGCCTTTTCATGCTAAAAAAAAAAACAAAAAAAGCTTTGAATATTTTCTTTTCTTTCTGGAGAGCATTTCTTAATGGACTGCACAAGCCCAACGGAGTCTGATCCTGCAAAAACAAAAACAGAAACAAAAAAACTCACCAAACCTGAGAGGAATGTTTAGAATGGGGAAATGAATGAAAACAGTGGGAGTTGGAGATGGTGGCGAACTCAAGGAAAGATGGAGCCCAAACCACAGAGGGAAAGTAAGGTGAGTTTGGGTTCACCTCCACCCACCCACCCTGAAAGGCTTACTTCTGTGTATACCATGCCCCTTAATTTTTGGCATCATGATTTCAGAAAAAAGTGTGTTACGGTAACCCCCCGCCATTTCGCAGATCATGTACTGCAGTCCCGTTATATCATGGGACCACAGTACATGCCAGGGCTCCAGCTGATTAGCACTGGGGTGGGAGAGAAAAACCTTTATTTCCCCACCCCAGTGCCAATGAGCTGGAGCCCAGGGCATGGGGAAGGGGGGAAAAGGTTTAAAAAGCCTGGGCTTTCAAAACCTCCCCCCCCTTCCCCAAGCCCTGGGCTTTAGCTCGATGGTAGATCAGATCCACCACCACTGCTTGCACGGGCTGCCGGAATGTTTAAAAGGCTCCATTGCTTTAAGACATTTTAAACTTCACACACCACCACCCCTCCCCAGGCCCCACCTGGCCTACATCCGCATATCATGGATTTTCAGTCATTGCGAGTTGGGTGGGTCCCTAACCCCTGAGATAGGTGCAGGGTTACTGTATACATGGAAGAATATGGTAGGCTAAATTTATTTAGGAATAAGATGCTTAATCTAGCAGCCCTCAATTATAATTAGGATCAGAGGAATTACTGAAGAATAGATGAGGAGGCCCGATGATATTATGTCCCTGAGTGATAGATGAGGGCTGCCCAGACCGCTGTACTTTTGGCAGCATGCTGATCAAGGGAGCAGTATCCTGCTAATAATAATCAGGAATAAAACTTAGCCATCTGCATTTTTTCTGGCCTCCTTCCTTTAAGGTTTCAACAGTTAAGGACACTTGAGTTAATAAATTGTGACCCAATTTCAACCCATCAAATGTGTCTCGTCTCTTTATTTCCAGACTTGGTGGGCAAAGCTGTCCTTTGATCTGTTCTTCTGAATCTGTGGTCCACTTGCATTCAAATGGATTCAGATTCACGTTTAGATTCCATCCATTTATAGGAATAGGGACACTTTGAAGATAAAGGATAGAAATTACAGCTTCATCCAGCAGAACCAAGTACTGTTGGTTTGCTGAACATTGCCACAGAGGAGTAGGGCATTTGCAAAGAACTATTCCTGCAACCTTTCATTCTAAAGGCTGTCATTTTCATGACAAGTACACATATTTTTAAAGAACCTTTTAGCAAATGGAACATGATGACAGCTTCCAGTGCCTTCTGGATTAGGGCCTTAACATTTCCCTCTCTGTGTGTATATATATCAAAGGAAGGAGCAGGAATAGTCATACTTCTAAAATTATACCATATATGCAGAATATGTCAATATTATGCCAAGCCTTTTTTGGGTGCGAGGGCTAAATGCATTGTGTGAACCATGAGAGACCTACCATCACTTTGCATAATCTCATTTATTTTTAGGTGAAAGGAGATGGGAAAAGGTTATTCCTAAAGGCTTCAGCTGTGGAGATTAATATATCAAGAACAGATTTTATGATGCTGGAGCAATAACATGGGAGGTTTCACTTATTCTACCAATCACTCTCCTGTCTTATTATGGATACAAGCAGCTAAACTGTCATTACAAAATATCTGGGACAGATGTAATGATTTAAAGGTGAATCTGAAGTTAAACATAAAATAAAATAAAAGATTGCAAGCCAAAGACAACACAAAAATAATCTCTCATTTCATTTGATTACTTCAAATTATCAGTGAGACAAAAAAATCTAAAAAATTTTTTTTGCTCATAAGATAGATCCCAAGTTCCATCTAGACAACTATTGTATTGACAACAGTTACCAGCAAGGTTCCCTCTCAGGCGTGTGAGTGCACTCCCCCCCCCAGCAAGGCTTTTCCACCCCTGTTCACCCATTGTACCATTTTTGTTTTGGTAATGAAAAAATCCATATGGGGGGATCATGCATGAACATATCTCACATGTACACATATGGAACAGAGCCCTGGAGTACTGTGTCCAGTTCTGTGGAGCTCAATTTAAAAAGGATGTTGACAAGCTCGAGCGGGTACAGAGGAAGGCGATCAGGATGGTTGAAGGTCTGGAGTAAATGTCTTACGAGGAATGGCTTAGGGAGATGGGGATGTTTAGTCTTTCAAAAAGAAGGCTGAGAGGGGATGTGATAGCTATGTTTAAATATTTGAACTTATTTATATAAGTAAATTTAACATCTTTGATGGTAATTGGGTGAATATTAATCAACATCAATTAATGGAGTATTAATAGATTAACTCGATTGGTTGAAGGTTATTGTAGTCTATTGAATGAATTAACTTTAATACGTGCTTAAATTGTGTCCTATTGGAATAGAAGTTAATAAAAATTGTGATGGCAGAGAAAAAGAAAACACCTTTAACACAGAGAAGAGATTCCAGACAAGAGGAGGGTAAAGAATGGGAAGGATTAATGATACATATAAGGAGAGAATTTGAAAAAAGTGAACAAAGTATGGATCAGAAGTTGTCAGAACTAAAGGAAGACATGCAGAAACAAATTAAAGAGGCAGTTGGGGAGCTCTCAGCTCAAGTGAAGGATTTAACGGTGAAAACAAAAAAATAGAAGCTAAAGTGAAGAAAGTGCAGACAGAGGTTAAACAATGCAGAGAAGAAACAGAGAGGAATAGAACAGGAGTGTCAGAAGTAGAAATTACGCAAAGGAGGATGGTTGAGGAGCTTGCTTTTCTTGAAATGAGACAAAGGCAACAGAATCTTCGTTTCCGTTTGATTCCATGGGAGGAAGGAGAAGATATTAAGGCCAAAGTAATAACGGAATTGGCGAAGTGGCTTGGATGGCAAGAACAGGAAGTAGCTGATGCAATCTCACAAGTGTTCAGAATTGCAGTCAGATCAAAGAAACTGAGAGCGAAGAAGACACCAGGCGACGTTATTGTGTCATTGACATCTATGGCCGTCCTGAAACATAGTTATGACAATCGGTTTGTGATTGATGGACAACAGATTCTGATATACAAGGAGATTCCGCTTCATTTCTTGAGAAGAAGAGGAAGTTATAAATCTCTGGCAGAAACGCTGAGAAGAAATGGTTTGAGATTTCGCTGGGAGTTCCCAGAAGGTCTATCCTTTACTTACAAGATGAAAAGATTTAAAATAATATCTGAGTCGGAAATAGGTAAATTTCTGAGAAAATATGGAGAAGAGCTTGGGTACAGGAAACCATCGAAAGAGGGTGAAAAATCACCTGAAGAAGAAGAAGAGGAAGAAGAGGAGGAGTTAGAAATCTCTGAGGAGGAAGAAGGTAAAGCGGATTTAGCTATGGCCAATATCTGAATAGAGATTGATAAAAATATATTTAATTTGAAATTTACAATGGCGCTGAGAGTATTGACTTGGAATGTTAATGGTCTGAATGAAAAGACCAAGAGAAACAGAATTACGCATTTATTGAAGAAAGAAAATCTGGACTTGATTTGCCTGCAAGAAACACATGTTGCAATGAAACATACGAAGATTCTAAAAAACAAAATTTTGGGGCAAGAATTTGTAATAAATTGAAGAAAAGAGGAGTGGTGATATATGCAAAACATAAATTGGAACCTAAGTTGATTATGAAAGACTGCATGGTACAAATCACTTGGCAATCTGAAAAATTTTTTATTGTAGGCATTCAACGCGCCAAATGAAAGGAAATCAGAATTTTACAGAGAGGTAGAACAAAAACTGTTAGATTATATGGATGAAAAACTCTTTCTGATGGGAGATTGTAATGGGGTAATGATGCCAGATTTGGATAGATCTCAGAAAAAGAAAGGTTCAGAAGGGAAATTACCAAAATCTTTTTATGACTTAGTTGAAAATTTTGGATGGACCGATATTTGGAGATTGAGACACCCAATGGAAAAACAGTTTACCTTTTTTTCTGAACCGAACCAGAGTTGGGGGAGAATTGATTATATATTTGTCCCTAATGATATTTCATATAGAGTGACAAAAGTGGAAATTTTACCTAAAACAATCTCAGATCATAATGCAATGGTGATGGAAATCAAAAACAAAATGCAAGGATTATACCGTTGGAGGCTGAATGAAAGTTTACTGGATGAGACTGAGACTCTGCAGATAGCGAAAAAAACCTTCAGAGACTATTTGAAAAATAACTGGAGAAGAGAAACACCAACAAATGTGGTATGGGATGCTAGTAAGGCTGTTATGCGAGGCCTCTTTATTCAAAGAAATGCGTATCAGAAGAAACAGAAAGAAAAGAAGCAAAATGAGATTTTAAAAGAACTGGTAGAGACAGAGAAGAAACTGGTGGAGAAGCCAAAGGAACAGAAATGGATTCAAAATTAAAGATGCTTCAAACTCAGTTGTCGATGATTATCAATCAAGAAATTGAGTGGAAGGTAAAGATGATGAGACAAAGAAATTTTGAATCGGAAATAAAGTAGGGAAATTGCTGGCTTGGCAGCTGAAATGGAAGCAAAAACAAAAGGTTGTGAACAAATTAGTAGTAGACCAAAAATTAGTGGAAGATCCAAGAGAAATTGTAAAGGTGTTTGAATTTCTACAGAAATTTATATACAAGAAAAAAAAGAGAACCCGGAACAAATGGACAGATATTTAAAAAAGAATGGATTGAAAAAATCTCAACAAACCAAGTGTCGATATTGAGTGAGAAAATTACCCCACATGAAGTACAAAGTGCAATAGAGAGGGCGAAAATTGGAAAATCACCGGGCCCAGATGGTCTGACTGCAAAATATTATAAAAAATTGTCAGAAGAAATGTTACCAATTATGGTGGAGGTTATGAATGAAGTTCTAGAAAAAGGAGTCATACCTAATACCTGGAAAAAGGCGTATATAACACTGATTCCAAAGGAGAACTTAGACACAACAGATGTTAAAAATTATAGGCCCATTTCCCTTTTGAATGGAGACTATAAATTATTTGCCGATGTTTTGGCTAATAGACTAAAAAAGGTTTTAAATGAGTTATTACACAAAGATCAAGCGGGGTTTCTTCCTGGCAGACAGATGAAAGATAACATGAGAAATATAATTGATATAATAGAGTATCTAGAAGTCAGGAAAGAGAAACAAGCTGCTTTGATATTTATTGATGCTGAAAAGGCTTTTGATAATGTCTCTTGGCAATTTATGAAGAAGAATCTGGAAAACATGGGAGTGGGAACAAAGTTTTGGAACGGTGTTAATGCAATATATAAGGAACAGAAAGCTAGTTTACTGATTAATAATGTGATAACAGAAAGTTTCCCGATTGGGAAAGGTGGAGACAAGGGTGCCCATTGTCCCCATTGTTATTTATTACTGTATTGGAAGTATTGTTAGTCAAACTGAGGGACATGGGGACAATTAAAGGTATATGTGTGGGGGATAAGAAATATAAATTAAAAGCGTTTGCTGATGATTTAGTTTTGACGTTAGAGAATCCAAAAGAAAGTATTACTGAGGTGATGAAAATAATTGAGGAATTTGGTAATCTAGCCGGTTTCAAACTAAATAAGAATAAGACAAAGGTCTTATTGAAAAATGTAACAAAAAAGATTGTGAAGAATTTGAAAAATTGTCCGCCTCTTAGTGGTGAAAAAAGTTAAATATTTGGGAATTAACTTATCTCTTAAACTTAAATCTCTTTGAGGATAATTATAATATGGTATGGAACTTGATTAAGAGAGATCTGGAAACATGGAATAGATTGAATTTGTCGCTGATGGGAAGAATTTCATGATAAAGATGAACGTGCTACCAAGGTTGTTATTTCTATTTCAAATGATCCCAATACTTAGAGGAATAGGCCACTTTAAGGAATGGCAGAAGATATTGTCTAAATTTGTCTGGCAAGGTAAAAGACCGAGAATAAGATTTAAATTGCTAACAGATGCCAAGGAAAGGGGGAGGATTTGCCATGCCAGACTTGAGATTGTACTACGAAGTGGCCTGCCTCGGTTGGATAAAAGATTGGATTACTTTAGTTGATGAGGATCTATTGGATTTAGAAGGTCATGATAACAGATTTGGTTTTATCTTTGGTATGACAAAGTGAAAGTACATAAAAGTTTTATGAATCATGTAATTAGAAAGTCACTACTTCAGGCCTGGGAAAAACCCCTTTTAGAGAGACATACACCGAGATGGTTATCCCCGATTGAGGCATTGGCGATCAAGAGGAAAGATAAAGAAGGAGTCACCTATGGTGATGTGTTATTCTTTTCAGAAAAGGTCCTAGACTGAAATCTTATGATATGTTGAAAGAGAAGTTAACGGGTTGGTTTCAGTACCATCAACTAAATGACATTTTTCAGAAAGATAGAAAGGTGTCTGGGTTTGGAGAGAAGGAATCTAAGTTCCAAACCATAATCATGGGCCCAAAAAAGAAATTGTTGACTAGATTATATAATTTTTTGTTGGAGTTGAATCTTAAAGATGAACAAGTTAAAGAATGTATGGTAAAATGGGCTATGGATCTGGGTCATAATATTGAGTTAGATGTGTGGGAAAGATTGTGGAAAAAGAATATGAAATTTACATGTACTTTGATAAAAGAAAATCTGTTGAAAATGATGTATAGGTGGTATATTACCCCAACGAAGTTAGCAAAGATGTATAGGATGAAAGATGACCACTGCTGGAAATGTAAAGAGAAACAAGGTGATTTTTATCATATGTGGTGGACTTGTGAGAAAGTGAAAGAGTATTGGGCATTGATATATGATGAACTCAAAAAGATGTTAAAGTGTACATTCCCAAAACGGCCTGAGCTTTTTTTGAAATTAAAGGAGCAGACAGGACTCTATTTCTATATGCAACAGCAGCGGCACGAATGCTCCTGGCACAGAATTGGAAGACAACGTATATACCATCTTTGGATGAATGGAGGCGAAAATATTGGTTTCTGGCCAGACTGAAGACTGAGGGATCAAGACAACCAGAGGTTCCAAAAAGATTGGCAAAAATTTAAGAACTACATGGAGATTCATTGCAAGGAATTAAAGACTCTTACCGTTAGGATAGAGCTCTTACTACTTATTTTTCAAATCTTTTTATAAGTATATAAAGGGGTTTGTCTGAAAGGAAGGCTAGGAGATGAATAACGCTAAAACCACGGGAAGAACAGAGGGAAGCCAAATTTTAGTGGTAGAATGATTTTGTATTGCTAATGCTTTGAACTTGAATTTTTTTTTTTTGTATACTAAAATTTTCTAATAAAAACATATTTAAAAAATAAATAAATATTTGAACGGATGTAATATTGAAGATGGAACAGGTTTGTTTTCCATGGTAGAGATGGGCACGGAATGAACATTTTTTCATTTCTGTTACCGTTTGTCATTTCTGTTACGTAACGAAATGACAAACGAAAATTGTGATGAAAATGAAACAAAACGAACAGAACCACAAAAATTGTGGTTGTTACATTTCATTTCCGTTAATGGCAACGTGCAATGAAATGAGCTGTTTTAAATGTTAAAAAACACCCTGAACATCCATAAAAATGCAGCGATAATTATTTATATTGTCTGATAACCTACCAGGGGGTTGGGGTCCTTAAAACGTTTGTTTTAGTCTTCTCCCATTGCGATGTATTATTCTTTTCCCTTTAAAATGGATGTTGCCACCCACAAAATGGAGGCAAGCCGTGTGATGTGGGATCATGTTCAACCAATAGCATGCCCAGGTTGCAGACTGGGTGGGCAGGTCTGGCAGCCACAGAGGGCATAAAAAGCTCTGGCAGCCCCCGTCCTCCTTGCAGTCTCTGGTGGGAGTTAGGGTGGGATTGCTGTCTCTGCAACTCTAGCTTCAGTCCTGCAGCCTCCCTGTGTGCATGCGTGCGTGCTGCGTACCTCTTGGTGAGTACCCTCCCCTGCCCGGCAGTGCAGTCACTCTGTGGCTGCCTAACACCCTGGGCAATGTCCGCCGCTGCCTTTGCAGCCTCCCTGCATACCTAGTCCAGTGTTTTTCAACCACTGTTCCGCGGCACACTTGTGTGCCACGGGATGTTGCCTGGTGTGCCGTGGGAAAAATGTTTGACCCCACCCTCAGCCAGCAGGTGCGCCGCGCTCCTCAGGGGGACACCCTCCACTTTTTAAAATCTCTCTCCCTTTTTATTTTTAAAAGCCCCTTTGGCTGCTTCCCTCCCTCCTAAGGACGGAAGGAGCCGAAGTTTGGCACGCGCAGCAGGGGGTGGTGGTGGTGGTGGTGGTGGTGGTGGTTGCAGCAGCAGCGGCGGCGGGGGGAAAGGTGGCTTCTTGGCCGGGCGGGGGCGGATGGTGCCGGCCGCGCGTGTTGCGCCCAGAGTGAGCCCGCCGCGAGTTTGGGCCTTGCCTGATCGCGACCGGCACCGGTGGAGTGGAGTTCGCCCACAGTGATGTGCAAAGGAGGAGGAGGAGAGCTGAGGAGGAGCATAGGCGAGGTGTGTGTATCTCTCTCTCTCTCTCTCTCTCTCTCTCTCTCTCTCCCCCCCTTTCTCTCCTCTTTTCCTCTACATTTTTTCCACCCCTTCCAAACGTTCACAGGAAGCACGGGGGGGAAAGCAATCCAAAGTTGAAAGGTGAGCCCCTCTCTCTCTCTCTCTCTCTCTTTTTTAAAATCTATCTCCCTTTTTATTTTTAAAAGCCCCTTTGGCTGCTTCCCTCCCTCCTAAGGACAGAAGGAGCCAAAGTTTGGCACGCGCAACGGGGGTTGTGGTGGTGGTGGTGGTGGTGGTTGCAGCAGCAGTGGTGGCGGCAGGAAAGGTGGCTTCTTGGCCGGGCGGGGGGGATGGTGCCAGCCGCGCGTGTGGCACCCAGAGTGAGCCCGCCGTGAGTTTGGGGCTTGCCCAATCGCGACCGGCACCGGTGGAGTGGAGTTCGCCCCCAGTGCCGTGCAAAGGAGGAGGAGGAGGGCTGAGGAGGAGCATAGGCGAAGTGTCTCTCTCTCTCTCTCTCTCTCTCTCTCTCTCTCTCTCTCTCTGGGAGGGGGCAGGGTCCTTTTTAATTGGCATTAACGCTTCCCTTCCAAGACACCGGGGGTGTTAGGGGTGGCGGCAACGGGCGGCTGCCTGGGACATCATGCTCAGGGATGGGTGGCCAGAGTGAGCAACCAGAGGAGGAGCGGGTTTGATCGAAAGCAGGAAGAGAGTAAGTCGGGTTGCAAGGCAAGGGAGACTTGGGTGTGAGTGGGGAGTGGGGGGGGAGAGAGAGACCCGCCAGCTCTTGCTTCTCCCCCCCCCGCCAGCCAGCAGCTCAGGTTGTGAGGCCTTTTTAACGAGCTGGAAAAAAGGCGGTGTTGCGCGTGGCGCGTGTGTTTGTATGGGGGGGAATTTGGCATTTTAACATTTTCTAATGGTGGTGTGCCTCGTGATTTTTTTCATGAAACAAGTGTGCCTTTGCCCAAAAATGGTTGAAAAACACTGACCTAGTCTATACTGTGTCTCTGCCAGCATCCTTTTTTTTTTTTTTTTTAGTGTATTCCCTCTGGTCTAAGGCGTTGGGGGATGCCTGCACACAGAAATGCTTTAAAAATCGTGCAAAAAGCGGGTAGAAACAATAAACAAAAAAACAAAAAACGGTAACAAAATTTTTCAAAAATTTCCCGACAAATGGAACCGAACCGAAACAGACCTCTCAACGACAAACGAAAAACCGAAATGCCATTTTTCTGTTTCGTGCCCATCTCTATTCCATGGCTTCAGAGACTAGGACCGGGGCAATGGTTTCAAACTACAGGAAAAGATATTCCATTTAAACATTAGGAAGAACTTCATGACAGAGAGCTTTCTGGCAGTGGAATATGCTGCCACAGATGGTGGTGGAATCTCCTTCTATGGAGGTTTTTAAGCAGAGGCTGGATGGCCATCTGCTGGAAATACTGTGATGGGGGTTCCTGCATGGCAGGGGATTGGACTGGATGGCCCTTGATGTCTCTTCCAACTCTATGATTCTATGATTCTATGAAAGTGAATTTGAAGTTAATGAAAGATTGAAGTAACTAATCTTAAAAGGGGGGATATTATACATACAGCATAAAAATATGAATCTCTTATATAATACCAGTCAATTTTTTAATAATTTTGATTGACTATGTTTGGTATGTTTTAGTAATACAGTGGTACCTTGTATAAAGGAATTAATTCATTCCAAATGAAATTATGTTAAGTAAATTTTCCTTTATACAAATTCCCATAGGAATGCATTGAAAATGGAGTGATCCCAATTTTATGTTGTACAGATTTTCCCCATAGGCGATTATGTTAAGCGAATTTCCCATATCTCCGGATTTTTTATGTTGTACAAATTTTATGTTATACAAGCTGTTTGTTATACAAGGGTCCACTGTAATGACATACAACTGTATTGATGATTTTACCACACCTTCAAAAATCCACAAACTCCTGAAAGTTGGTCAAGTACTGTACTGTACTGCAAAAAGTAAAAAAAAAATCCTAGACAACTGCTTGGAAAGATTTTTTTAAAATATTTTATAAATTTCCCCCTTTTATTAAAAAGGGAAAAACAAATTTCAGTAAAGCAATTGGAGCAAGAAAACAACAAAGCTAAAGTAATCTGGCTGCTACATACATTAATAGCATAGAGTCAGCTTGGTTATGTCCCAGGGTGGATTTGATTTAAATCATGAGTTAAATCAGTAGATTTAAACCATGATTTTCTACATAAAAACTCATTTTTGATGGAGTTGTTTTAATCTTAATATTTACAACCAAATGAAGGTTTCATTTTTAGAATAACTTTTTAGATTAGTATTATAGTAACATCAGAAAATTATTGATTTGGTGGTTATATGCCATTGGAAATACATAAATAATTATGAAATTATTGCAAGGTGAACTATCTCCAGTTAACAGGTAAATCATTCTTTTTTGGGCAACTGTTCAGTAGTACTTAATTGGAAAGAGAAAAATAATCATTACCATTATAATAATTTAAATAGTTTTATTTAACCAAAACAATAACATTATATAGGATTATGTATGCTTGTATTTGCTTAAACACCCATGTTTGTTAACTGATGTGGTTAAAACATATTTTAAAAAACTTAGACTGACAGTCATTGACTACATCAGCCAGGTCCACATGAGAAAATTAAAATATACTGTCTTTTGCAGCTCACTAAACTTTATCTTCATTTTCTTGTTTGTTCATAATCTGGAAAAGAAAAATAAGCTTTCCTGCTTTATCGGATCCCAAACAGTTTCTCAATTTAGAATGAATGAGTCCAAAGGAAGGGAATATTCTTTCTACACAAGCAGAAGAAGCTATTGTGGGGTCACGAGAGAAGGGTGGACATTGAAATGAAAGAACCACAAACAAAAGCAGAGTGGTTTTTCCTTAGAGTACACTTCAGGGACGGAAAAACTATTCACAAGCAGATACCAGCCAGATCCATCAGGGAGAGTGGGCTTGTACTCAGGAGAAGGACTTCAGCCTTTTCTCATGCTGCTGTGTATCTAATTATTGGATTGGCAGGGCTCAATTTAACATAATATAATAACCCTAGACTACCCTTGCAGATAGGGACAGGAATACCTTGATTTCTCCCCAATGCTAGCTAAGAAATGTTGTGGGCTCCTGTAAGAGTTGGTTGGGGGTCCCCACAGACCCCCAGCCCTTGGGAAGAGGCAACCACAGCTCCACCTGGCCAGAGGAATTTTCCTTTGTTCCCTGATTTTCCCCTCCTTTCAAATCTTTTCTGCTTCACACTAATTGCCTCACCATAATTCCTTTCCTTGTTTGTCCTTCCTCCTGTCACAGGAAAGCAGATAAGACTGAAACAATGAGACAATAAAGAAACTCTTAACTTCATTTGCATCTGAACACAGTCTGCCTTTACCTGAGAGCTCACACTATTGGTTATCTTCTGCTTACCTGGAATCACGCCATTTGTCAGTTTGTATTTTTAAAAGGTCATACCATTGGCTAATTCTGTTTTACCTAGACTTCATCCTATTAGTCAATTTGTATTCTGGAAGAGTCACCTGATTGGTTCATGTTGGTTCATTTTGTATTCCTCTGTTTTCTATAATGCACCCCTGATCCTGTTCTTTGGGGCAGATCTCTGCCTTTTGCCTCTCAAGGGCAGGGTCTGCTAGTTCTCTTTTTAGCCAATAAACAAACCACTTATTTGAACTCTCTCTCATCAGACCTTCATTGGGAACTTAGATCTGGTGTTTGTCCAGAGACTAGCTCTTTGACCCGATACCTGGGGTTTCCCTGACCCAACACTATTGCTATTAAAAGTAAAATCATTTCTTCATCCTTCTCTAAATCCAAGTGCTTAAGTGACTTCCACCAATTCACTGGTGTGACTTTCTTTAAAATATCACCGTTAAACATATATTTCTTGAATGGTTACCCTCTAGCTTTGAAGTTTATTATAGTTGGCATTACAGATGGATGATTGCTGGATACCCATGTCATAGTTAATTCCTCTTCTTCAGCACTTAAGGTTTGACTCTGGTACTGGATATTGACAATATTTGCAAGAAAATGAGCTGGAGACACTGCTTATCTCATCCACTTTTTTATAATGCTTGTAATTTAATTCCATCATTGTATGGTTCTGTTTTTAAGTGCTCTCTCAGTTCTTTGCAAATTTCAACAGCATCAGCAATAAAACAGGTGTTTTTCTTATTTTGTTTAAAGCTTCAGAAATGGGTTTCAGGATGGCCAGCATATGTTCAACATTTCTCTTAAGCCCAATGTTAAGGGGTTTGGCTATGTTGGTGTCATCTATTTTCTCTCAAATTTGTTTGCAAACTTTCATCAGAATAGGCCAGTTCTTGATATACTGCTCAAAACAGTCCACTACAGAGTTCATCAAATCTCTTGTGGGAGAGCTAGCTTGGTTCCACCCATTGTTTTCAGAGTGGTTGCTACAAAATGATTGTTACAAAAGTATTTAGCAATTTCAATGACATTAGTCTTTATTTCTGAAACACTGTAGTCTTTTGATAGGAGGTGCATCAGATGAACACTACAACCCTATGTTATTAGCTTGATATTCTCCTCACACTATTCTAAATTTCTTCTCATCTTGGATACATTTGCAGCATTGTCTGTGACCAAACTGCATACCAGACATTTGAATGTTTGTTTGCATTTTCTTATAGCTTTTGTTGCTACTTCTTGTAAGTATTCTGCTGTGTGTGCATTTCCTGATGTATCAATTGCTACTACAAGGAAGACATTCCCTTCTTCTGTTGTTATACAAGCACATACAACAGGATCATTGTGGACATTACTCCACCCATCAAGACTTAGATTAACAATTTTACCCTCTATACTTGCTGCTCATTGCTCAATTTCTTTGTCATGCACTTTATCCAGCAGCTTCCCTGCAATATGTGTTCTGTTAGGTGGGCTGTATCCTGGTCTCAATGACTGAATCATATTACTGAAGTGTGGGTTTTCAATAAGATGGAAAGAAGAGTTTTTTTCATAAACAAACTGGGCAATTTTTCCTCAACTAACTGTTTTTCTAATCTGCTGGTTTTTATCACAAATTTATCTATGGTGGTATGGTGGTTCCTGGATGGTCAGATTTTTTTCTTTCTTTTAGGTGATGTACTCTGGATATGTGATGTTGATGATGATAAATATGATGATGTGACTGAAACACTGTCCTGGATAGATAACTCTGAAACTGTAGAACAGGAGGATGTGAAGATGGATAGTTTCCTGAATCCTTTTTGCTGATGATGGATTCCCCTAAACAAAAATGTCAATTCTGTTATTTTATTTATTATTTATACCATTTTGGCTTATTTAGTAAATAAGTATTATTACTCTTTGTATTCACTGCCACAGTGCCACTCAATACTGCCCAAACAAGGAATATGCTTGGTTCAACTCAACTCTTTATTTCTTCATAACAACTATATCTGACAGTAACATGCAGTAACACTAACATATATTTTTGCTTAAACATGAGAGACCCAGTGTGATATAGTTGGACTCATTTGAGTTTTGGATTAGAAACTAGGAGACCTGGGTTCAAATCCCCACTCAGCCATAAAGCTCACTGAGTGACCTTAGGCCAGTCATTCTTCATCAGCCTAATCTACCTCACAAGATTGCTGTGAAGGTAAAGGGGGGGAAGGAGATTGTCATTGTAAGTCACCTTGAACTGGACTTTGGCCCTGGACAAGGCAGCATAAATATCCAATAAATAAATTCAAGGCAGTCTTTAAGAAATATGATGAAATCAAAACATTTACAAACCTGAAGATCCTGCCTGTTCAGAAGTGTTCCTTCTGTCATCTTCATCACTACACTTCTCATGATGTTGTTTCATTCCGACCACAAGGCCTTGAATTTATTTGTTGCAGTGTACACATGCCTGCCTTACCCATAGATAGATGAACTTCATTAAGAGGAACTGGGTCTCTTTTACGACCTGCTGCCATTACAAGTTTTTCTCCTCAAGGGAGAGAGTGAGAATAATATGATAACCCTCAGGACACTATACACATAAAGATCTCAAGATGTGGAGTACTATGCTCAAAAGTTTCACTTTCATTTTACTGCTTGCCCCTCCCTCCTCAAACACTGCTCCTTGTGAAGACCTATTCCATTCTAAACAACCTTCTATTTATGTAACTTCTTGACACATAGCACATATGAAGTAAGGGGGTTGATTCCGTGTACATAGATTTGCGGAGGAACAATAGGATTAAGGTCTTTTTCTCAATTCTGATGTTTATTTTATAACTTTTTTGCTATGAAGGAGGCATGTTACATAATTAAAAACTAATTTCATGATGAATAACCTTTGGACTATAATGTATCTTAACTAGAACATGATCTTTAGAGAGATTTTTCCTCAAAAAAATTAACTTTTAAAAATCTGATTTAAATAAAAAAAATCCATTTTAGATAAAAATCTGATTTAAATAAAAAATCTGATTTTTTAAAAATTTAAAACAAATATTGATTTTTTTATAAACCCTGTTATGTTGAGGCATGGCAGTACAGCAGCCAGACTAACTTCCGAACCATTTTTATATATTAAATGTCTTGCACTAAACCCTTCAAGATGGCCTACCGCTCAGGTTTCAAGTTCCCCTGAATGTCCAAAGAAACTAGAGTACTTCCCCCCCCACACACACAGAGAGAAACAAGACTAGAAGGCGATATCTTTATAGGCTGCTAGAAACATAAACAAACACTATGACCTGTGGTTTTGAGTGCATGCCCTGTTTTTCAAAACAAGTACATGGCAAAGGATGGATTTTCCAGGAGATGATTCTTAAAGTTCTGGGCAAGATGGTGGCAGGGTAATCTTAAATGAGGCAAAAAAGCAGCAAGGATGTTGTTAACAAAGGGACATGGGTCAGGCACCTCTCCAACATACATACACCTCCTCTGTATTGGCTCCCCCCCCTTACTGTCCCTGCTTACCCACTGGGGGGAAATAAGGGGTGATGCCAAAGCCCACATGCTCCATTTGTGGGTTGGGGTAAGATATTTTGGTTAGAATTTTTTTAAAGCCCACTAGGTAGAGCCAATCTCTGACTGCAGTTTTAACAACATCCTTGCTGCTTTTTGCCTCATCTAAGGGCCTTTTTACACGACCCCTAAGATCCGCTGGCCACTTAAATTCGGACCAGAGATCTTAGGGGTTCCTCGCTCTTCCTCTGTCCCCACCCCCCTCCGCACTTCCTGGTTGCTGGCTGTGTGAGGGAGGGAGAAAAAAGTAAAGAAAAGAATGCCCATTTACCTCCGTTTTGTTCCCGGCAGCATTCAGATCTCTTAAAGGGGCGGGGCACAAAAAAAGAACAAACAGAAGCCAGGAGAGCCCCGCACTCACTATCCTTACACCGGATCAAAAAAGCAGGTACAAGAAAACTGCTCTGGGTCGCACTAAAGTGGGCGGGGTTGCACTTAATTGTCTGCAAAGTCCGGAGCTGGTGGGTAAACATTTTTAAGGTCCGGACCTTGCAGCCATTTGCGGCGGAGTTTAGGGGTCGTGTATAAACGCCCTAAGAAGATTACCTGGTGACCATCTTGCCAAGAACTTTAAGAATTATCTCCTGGCAAACCCATCTTTTGCCAAAGCAAGTACTCTTTGTACTTGCTTTGAAAGAAGGGCATGCCCCTGAAAGCTCAGCTCAAAGTGTTTGTTTGTCATCTTTCTACAGGTAGCAGCTTATAAAGGTATTGTTGCTTAGTCTTGCTTTTATCTTTTATCTTTGTTCTGGCTGCACAGCTCCAAAAGTTTTTAACTAACACACATAGAGAAACAGAGAGAGAGAGAGAGAGAGAGAGAGAGAGAGAGAGAGAGATGAAATCATCTCCAAATGAAGGACAGCCAGATAACTTGGCCTTGAAGTCCTCTCTCACAAGATACAAACTGCAGGCATTGCTCCCTCCTTATCACCAGACAGACTCTGCAATAGTTCCCAAGCAGCTTCTCCTGCTTTCTCCAAGCAGCTCATAAAGAAGTCAGATTTTCCTAGATAGCATTCTTAATTGCCGGTTCCTTAATTTTCTTCATGCAATGCTTGAAATGGTTCAATGTTTATATTCAATGCAATGGGGAAGCAATGATCAGAGCTGTAAATTTTCAGTTCTAGAAAGGGACAAACCTTGTTCTCACATATACTCACGTCCTCTCTTCAAACTGATGAAACATATGTCTCAGAACAAGGAGAAATCTTTTGAAATGTTCTTATTTGAAGACAAAGACAATGTCAGAATTCATATTGATAGAACCAACAGACTGACCTACAACAAGTTGCCCTTTTGTTTTTAATTATGTGCGATCAAATTGATTCCAATTTATAGTAACCCTTTCCAGGGTTTCCTAAAAACATTGGCTTCTTCTGCTTTCCATGTTTGTTCTTACGGTAACCCTGTAGAGCAGGCTGAAGGAAATGACTGTCATAAAGTTATCCACTGAGCTTTATGGCTGAATAAGAAATTGAACCCAGATCTCTCAAAACCAAGTCCAACTACCATCAGCTCACCCTAACTCAAGGCAGATTATCATTATTTTCGTATATCCCACTGCATCTATATTGCAGATCCTGTTTGGGTAAATCTGTATGTGCAGTTAATGGCCCTTATATCATTTCAACTATGGTTATCAAATGGATTCTTTCCAATCCTGTAATTCCATCAGAAAAGTGATGATTGAGATCTTAAGCACTACATGTGCTTATCTCAAGAACAGTCCAAGAATGGCACATCTCAAGAACAGTCCAAGAATGTGTGAACCATAATTTCCCAACTATTCAATGAATGAAATCATTCATACACCATCAGATTTCCTGTAACTGTTATTTACTCTGTGCTGTGGATAGAATGCTGTAATACAGTACAAGTATATTTGTGATTTAATGTTGGCTTAATGGCCTCGTGGATCAGGAAATGGTGAAAATGAACATAACCAACACAGCATTTCCTGAAACTATTGAAAACCACCCAAACAGAAAATTTTAAAACCCATTGTATGCAGACAATGAAGAGGCACTTTGCTTGAATACATACAAAAGCTAATAGATTTTCTTTTCTTTTTTCCCCCTCCAAGACATCAAATTACTTTGTCTGTCAGATTCTCATAATACAGAAGCCATTAATACCCCAGGTTGCTCCCCAAATGTTCATCTTTATTATTGCAGCACCATTAAGTACAGATTGCTAGGATAAATTTATTTGAATTCCTTCATATATGTGTGAAATTGATCATCACTCAGCTGATTTCCTATACTATTTTGTTTTGTTCTGTTTTTAAAATATCAATGTTTGTCTAGAGGGCTTGCTCATCCTTCTTGATGACCCACAACATTTGTCACCAAGAGAGTCAACCAGGAAAGAGATGTGTATCCCATCTGTTATCAAGGTGTGCATTTCTTCCAGCAGGTGGAAGGGAGCATTAGCAAGATAATTAAGAAAGAGAAAAAAAAATAGTATTTGAGTACAGATGGGCACAAACCTGAAAAAAACTGTGGTTCACGATAATTTGTGGCTCATGGATAGTCATACATGGTATGGACAAAGTAGATAAGAAAAAATTGTTTTCCCTATCATACAACACTTGAACTACGGGACACTCCATGAAGCTTTTGCATCCTAGATTTCAAACAAATAGGAGAAAGTACTTTTTCACCCAGAGGATCACTGGTCTATGGAACTCCCTGTCAGAAGAAGTGGTGACAGCTGTCAGCCTAGACAGCTCTAAGAAAGGATTGGACAAGTTCATGGAGAAAAAGGGTATCAATGGTTATCATTATGAATGCCTAAGGACAACCTCTGGGTTGGAGAGATAGACAGGATATCTCTCAATGTCATTTGCAGGGAATCTTAAGCAGGTGAAGAATCTGCTTGGGAATACCCCAAAACAAATGGTCAGCCACTGTGTGAGACAGAATGCTGGAGTGGATGGGCTGTGGCCTGTTCCAGCAAGGCTGTTCTTATGTTCTTATGAGGCGATACCCTTGGCTACTGTGGAACTACCTGCCACAGGGTGTGGTGATGGCATCTGGCCTAGATGACTTTAAAAGGGGATTGGACTGATTCCTGGAGTAAAAGTCCATCACAGGTTACAAGTCATGATGGGGATTTCCAGGCTTAAAAGCAGGGTGTTTCAAGGGCCAGATGCAGGGGAGTGGTATCAGGAGACAGATACCTAGTCTTGTGCGCTCCCAGAGGCATTTGGTGGGGCCATTGTCAGACACAGGAAGCTGGACTAGATGGGCGTTTGGCATGATCCAGCATCACTCATGTTCTTAAGGAAAGCTAGCCTGCTGTCCCTGACAATGACAGCAGAAATGGTGGTAGAGGTGGCAGGCCAGGTGGGGAGGTGATGGGGCAGTGGAAAGGTCTTAGGCAGGCATCCATTTTGCTGACACAAATTAAAGCATTGGAAGGAGGGAAATTCAGAGCTTCATCAGCAAAACAGGATTCCCAAACTGAGTCACAAACCAAACCACAAACCCACCCAATTAATTGTTTTTTTTTCTGGTCCATCCTGCGATTCATGCCCATTTCTGTATGTGAGTCCTAATTCAAGGTGGGCTGTCCAAGAAGATTCTTGCAACATCTTCAGATAGGGGCTGCTCTATTTAAATTACTTGATTATTGAATTGTTTCTTTGTTATGTATATGATGACATCCATCTATCTCCTTCTTCACATACAAGCCCTTGAGGTAGGTCTCACCAAATGTGTGTGGCCGCCCACTAAGTATTATAGGCATTTTGAGGACTAGAAGCTAGATCTCCCCAGTTCCATCCAGTTCAGCACTCAAATAGGCACACCAAACTCACCATTATTTCTCCCATGTAGATGGTTTCCCAGAAATATGATCAATATACCTTCCTTAGTGTGTCACTAATGGCAACACTAGCCCTTCTCTCTAGCAATAAATGTTTCTAATATGATTTAGCAGATGACTGGAGGGAGCTCCAGATATTGATTTGAACATGCATAATTATAAACTTGCCTGGCAAATAAAAGGTGAAAGGCAGCATCAATTTATAAGCCCAACAAAAACCTCAAAGGTTACAAAAACCTATTTATTAAAGACCATCCCAAAATGTCAAAGAATCTTAGGGCACCCCAAAGACTAATGAGTTTTATCTAATATACACTCCTGGGAACTGCAGACCAGTTTACCAAATCCCACAAAGTATCCACCATATTTAGCATCTGATGCATCTTGGGAATGCTAATGATTCTTTACTAGACACAATGGTTGCCTCTAAACTCATGGACAAGATGTGAAATAAAATGAATTGTGCACTCAGCTGGCTGTCATCAAGTTTGCAATAATGAAGGGCATTGATCCTGAGCTATGTGTGTATGTGTGTGGAAACCAGGAATGGGTTTCTATGTGAACTGCCTCTCTATGGGAATGGTATATTGCTGCCAGTGGCATATAATATCTAAGCTGATAACTTTCCCCCCCTCATTATGTCCAAACTAATAGCACTTCTTAAGATATGTGTCAGTATTTCTTAGAATTACAGCCTTACTTTTACACTTATGTCACTATCTCCTCCCCATTCATCCCAAGCAAGATTTATATGAGTTGAATCAAAGGCAAGATATGTTTAAATCATTCACTGTACAGTGTAGTATAAATGAAACAATTAAAAGTCAAAGTTCCTATTGCCTAGAAAATTAGACCTATTACTACCTTTCAGAGCAGAACTGTATTAACATAATTATTTGCCTCAATCACTAATTTGCTCCATTTGATGTCTACATTTTATGAAGCAAACAATTTCAGTCCCTTTGTTTAATCATGTATCACTCTTTCCTTCTTTTTATTTATTAGTACAGTGGACCCTCATATAACAAGTGGTTTGTTAACAGAAAATCCGCTTAAAAGAAAAAAAATTCAAAGATGGGGAGAAATTGCTTAACAGAATTGCCTATGGGTTGAATCTGTACAACAGAAAAACAGTCATGATTAGGGAATTAATCTGTTTCAATGCATTCCTATAGGAAATTTGTACAAAGGAAATTTTGCTTAACAGAATTTCATTTGGAATGAATTAATTCCTTTATGCAAGGTACCACAGTATTTGTGTTTTGGGTTAATGTTCTTCTTTCCTTGTACACATTCTACTTTCTAGAATCAGATGATGATTTTGTAAAGATGCATGGGGTTTTATGTATAAGAACAGACCTCTATCCCAAGGAGTTTATAATCAAAACCTTTATGCAGTTAGATGGAAGGAAAGCAGGAAAGAGACAAAATCTATGGCTTCACTGGAAACCAAAATGTAATACTGAATAGAACAACCAATAAACCTCCCCTGCCCCTCTCCTCCACTTTAATGCAGAAACTAAGGCTGTGTCCTGACCGTCAAAGTGTTTCTTAAGTATTGCCTATCAATCTTGGCTTGGTTGTGGTTGTTTTTTCAGATGACACATGGTGGATCTCTCATCCCCCACCCTCACCCAAAATCATACTGGTGTGTGGGTGAGTGTGAATCAACTGTTGATGGTTTGTAGTTTTGAGGGGGCTAAGAGTTATATACAGATTTTGAAACTACACAGAGTTCTGGCATACCTAACCTCAGCGTTGTTGAAGGGAGGAGTATACACAAAAGTTGAAGTATATACTATGTTTGCACATAGCTAACATACCAACATTTATGATGAAGTTCCAGAAAAACTAAACAAGAAACAAAGAAAGGAAAATCATTGCTGCAGAATTAGAGATGGGTACGAAACGTGAAAATGGTATTTTGTTTTGTTTTGCATTTAGTTGTTTTTGTTTCATTTGAAATGTTTTTTAAAGGTTCATTTTTCATTCATTTCATTTTTGTTTTTATCTATTTTTGACATTACAGGGGACACTCGTATAACAAACGGTTTGTATAACATAAAATCCTGTACAACATAAAAAATTCCAGAGATAGGGGAAATTTGCTTAACAGAATTGCCTATGGACGGAATCCGTACAACATAAAAATGGTCACAATTAGGGATTACTCTGTTTTCAATGCATTCCTATGGGAAATTTGTATAAAGGAAAATTTGCTTAACATATTTTCATTTGGAATGAATTAATTCCTTTATACAAGGCAGCACTGTACTTAAACAGTGCACGGGGCTCTGCTGGATGACCCTCAAGTGCCAATCAGCTGGTGCATGAGGCCCTGCCATCTGCCCCCCAAGCGCTGATCAGCTGGCGCGTAGGGCTGCAGTGGTAAAAAAAGTTTTTTAAAGCCCGCACTTCTCATTCATTTCATTTTTTTGTTTTTATCTATTTTTAACACTACTTGAGCAGTGTGCCCTGCTGGACGACCCCCAAACACCAATCAGCTGTTGCGTAGAGCCCTGCCGCCTGCCCTCCAAACACTGGTCAGCTGGTATGTGGGGCTTTGGTGTCGAAAAAAAGTTTTAAAGCCCACACTTTCCCCCATCCAGTTGGGTGCATTGGGGGAAATGGTGCGGGCTTTTTAAGCTTTTTTTTTGCCGCCAAAGCAAGCGCCGATCAGCTGGCATGCAGAGCTTTGGCGGCAAAAAAAAGTTTTTAAAGGTTGTGCTTTCCGCCACCCGATTGGGTGCATTGGGGGGAATGGCATGGGCTTTTACAAGGTTTTTTTGCCACCAAAGCCCCACACACCAGATGATCAGCACTAGCTTCGGTGGCAGAAATAAGTTTTAAAAGCACACATTTCCCCCCAGTCAGGTGTGGTGGGGTGGAAAGTGCGGGCTTTGAAAAAAAAATTGCCACTGAAGCAAGTGCCAATCAGCTGGTGCATGGGGTTTCGGCAGGAAAAATGTTTTTAAAAGTTGTGGGGAAATGGTGCATGGTTTTTAAAGTGGTTTCCCATAGCAATGCATCGCTTCAATGAATTCCTATGGGAAAATGAAAAATGAAATGGAACAAACCAACAATTTTCATTTCCTTTTATTCCATTTTTCTTTAAAGGGACAGTTCATTTTTCATTTTGTTAGGGAACAAAATGAAAAATGAAAAACAAAACAAAAAAAATTGTTCCGTGCCCATCTCTATTCACAATATGAAAAGTTTAACTCAAAGATGCATATACAAAAAGACTGTCATTGCAAAGGCTGAATATGTTTTAGAGGGCTCGATTCAGGATGGATTCAGGTTCAAAACTTTGGAGAACATGGACATTTTTCCCTAAGAGAAACCGAGACACCCTAAAGAAACAGTGCAAAGAATAAGAAAGATGCCAATTTTCAGGAAAGATTTCCAAGGTTCCCAAAGATCACCTTTTTTCCTGAGGACCCCCTGAACCTTCTTGAAGAGAAACTGGCAAAGACTGAAAATATTGAAGAAACAGAGACATTTTTCAGGGCTAAGAGGAAAGGATCTAGCTGAAGTCTATAGAGTTACAACTGAAAGGGAGAATAGAGAATGTTTCTTCACAAAAAACATGGATTCCTCAAGTTCTCGAGGAGGAAATTTAGGCTTCAGACTTAGCAGTAATTTTACAAACAGAGGTAGAACTTCTTCCTAGGATGAGTATGGGAATCTGTAGTTCTTGTGGACTTGGGAGCCAGAGTTACACATAAAAGCACTTCACATTGGAAATGGCAAGCTAAACCACTATATTTTGAAATTCAGGCTGTCATTCTCTGCAAGATGAAATTCCTGCCCTGGGATGGTAGTACTTTCACTCTGAGAAAATATATATTGCCATTGGATAAGGACAATTGCAAAAAGAACAGAAGAATGGCTTAAAAATCCATCTGACATTCATAATACTTATTTAAGAAAAAAAACTAATGTAAAGCTGACCTAAAAAAGATTTTCCCATTAACAGGGCATTGTTGCCAAGTGCAGGTGAAATTCCCTGCCAGGGGTTTGTGTACCTCATATCAGATTGCTTGCTTCCTCCAGATTGGTAGTATTCATAGGTTAATATTGATTATTTGTATTTTCTATCCCTGGGAGTTTTCAATAGGTGCATTGACCTGTTCTGAGATAAAGTGGATTTCTAACTCTCCTGTTTGATGAAGATTCCACATTAACATCAATTCCAATCACACATTTATAAGCCATTACCGGGATATTTTGAAAAATCAAGCTACCTACCAATATATACCCAACAGGTAGGGATGTGGAAATGACTACAGCTTCAGTGAAGGGAGACAAATGCCTCAATCCCAGGTTGGATCAGGTCTGATTAACTGGATGTTGTTTGAGCACAGACTTTTTAATGGCTAATCATATTTAGTCTGAGGTAGTTTCCATGATTTTTCTTTGCCAAATAAAGGGGATTGTGCAAGTGTCTGCTTCTACCACTATAGTAACTGTCTATCTATTTCTGGGGAGTCCAGGTCATAGTGTATGAACTGCTGGATGTGATGAAGTACAATATTTTTTCCAACCCTGTCTTGTTGAAAAGTTACAAGTCTCTTTCTCCCCTTCCCTCCTAATCTGGGGTGGCTAGCTCATGTACTGGGATACCTCATCTGAATTAAAAAAAATATGGATTTAGGCTCTGACAAGTTATAATTTGCCTCTCCTTCAAATTATTACATGCACTCCTCATGAAGAATGAGAATATCAAAAAGCCAGGTGCTATGAACACTGGGAGATTGTGGGTCCTCACCTTCCCCAAATTAGCTTTTCTAAATTCTGTGAAGAATTGGAGGTTAAACTAGGGCATGTTTAGCATAAAACATCATTAGTGATAGAACAATGTTATAAGGCAAGCAAACATCTCTTGATATCACCATTCAGCAACTTTTCCATAGGCATTGACAATAACATGCTCTGTAATATTAATGCAACCTGTCTACCAATTTAATAGAGTGCAATTACCTCTATGCATTTTACCCAGGCATGAACAACATAAGCAATGTTTTCCCAGCAAGCTGCCAAGCTGCCTAGAAAGACATAGTCGGTGCATACATTGGCTTCAGCATCTTAAGAAAAGAGAAAGCCAAAGGGTGTTAAAATGGCAATGTTCCATTGCTATTGTCCTCTACATTGTAACACATTAATAACAGTGCAAACCTCCTGACTCAAAAGCAAGCCGCACACTGTTCAGTGGGATTTACTGCCAGGACAATATGCAAGAGTTTCCATCCTAAGTCCTAAAATCACTCTCTGGCCAGCTGTACTTTGGCATGAACAATCAAGATCAAACTTGCCATTAGGCAGAGAGTGTTAACAACTTTAGTTGACATATTCTGGGACATATTCTATTTTCTTACTGCCAATTACTACTCACATCTTACTGCCCACATTTCTAAATGTGGAATGGGATAATCGTGTTCTGGCCACTGGCAACAAATTTATTTATTTATTTATTTATTTATTTATTTATTTATTTATTTATTTATTTATTTATTTATATTTGTATACCACTCAAATTTCTAGTAGATCTCTGGGCGGTTCACAACAAAAGAAGTCCATACAAATCAGTGAAACAAAACATACATAAAACAAAGACCAATCAATACAGACATTAAAATCAATGAAAATATAAGATAAAGATATAAAACATATGATGGTGGCAGGAAAAAAAGGAGGGGGAAAATCAATCAAACCTCCATTAGATGCAAAAATGTCCCAGGTGGCCCCTTTTGCTTTGGATTTATTACACATAAGTCAGCAGTTTAAAGTGTTTATATGAGAAAGATGCAGGTTCAGTCTCCAGAATCTCTTGCAGTCCCTTGTTTACTCAAATTTTCATTGCTTTTTTAAACACAGACATTCTCAAGAAGGGCCACATGGCCCACTAGGGACCCCTGGCACATTTGAAAGGGGCAACAGATTCTAAACAATTGTTTGTACCCCACCATCATGTTGTCTTTATGTCCATGGGGTTAAAAAGAAGTTGAGAATTGTTGGTTTAAGGCATGACTCAATTTTGAGAAGACCCAGTCACACCCCAGGCTTTGGAGAGCTACTAACTAGATTCACACTACTTAAGACAGTACAGAGGATTTGGTCACAATTTCATACCTTACATCAAAACTAAGTGTACCTAACACTGTACAACACACCTTATCAAGCCAAGTGGAGGCTTCTAATGCCACAAGGCTCCAATGGCGATGTCTACTTGATCAAGTAGTTGTAGTTTGCACCTTCAACATATTCCTCCATGTGCACACACCCCTGCTTTTCCCTCAGGCACTTAGCCAGAACATAGCCTTATGAATCCTCCCATCATTGATGTCATTGAGTGATACAAGGTAGGTAGGCACTGCTTAAGTGAGCATCATTGATCTGAAGGAGCAAATCTTACCTGGCATACTCCACTCAGTCGATTCGACTGTCAATGTGCTTTGCATCTGGTTGGCTGCCAAGGCCACATGATTATCAGCATCCAGCAGGTACACAGTAGTATGGCTGGGAGTATGATTGACATTGGCAGGACACTGTGTTAATGATTAGTAATTCAGGGAGTTAAGAAATCTCAGAGACTATTTTAAAGAAATTAATAAACCTGACACCTCCAATATACAACAGATATATTGCTAATGACAGATACTTTGCTGCCTCTTTTGGATTTGATTTTGTTACTTGTCATTTAGGATCTTCTGCCTTTTTTTCCTTGGGAGTAAATAGCAATTACCCTTTTTAAGAATACAAGAGGAGGGATACAATTGCTGATAAATCTCTGGAAATTATCAACAGCGTATTTATTCATGTGCATTACTTATATCCCACCTTTCTCCCAGGGAAGGGGCTCAAGGATAGTTTTGTGAGTATTTGACATAGTGATGTGATGTATTATCTTAAGTGAAGTGATAGTTTTCCTTCCTTCCTTCCTTCCTTCCTTCCTTCCTTCCTTCCTTCCTTCCTTCCTTCCTTCCTTCCTTCCTTCCAAACAGACCCTACTGAACTTCATAGAATCTTGTTCACCCTGACAGTTACTTCAGAGATGGAACATTACTTGAAGACTAATTAGTTACTATTATAATTCCAATGTATCTGTTAAAATTACAATTAAAACTGCCATAATTCTATACTTTCTTATTTTTCAAACTTATTCAGAAATATAACTTACTGCTATATGCCAATGGCTGGTGATACAACAAAATACACTTTCATCCTATTCTTCTCATTTTCATCTTCTAACCACACAACTAGAAGCAAAAAGAGACACATTATTCCTCAGTAATGAATAATTATCCTGTGCTGTTGTTACACCTTTGCTATTGAAAACAAATGAATTAATTGCAACAAACTAGTTCCATTCAAGGATTCCTAGTGTGGCATAGTGGATAGACTGATGGACTAGGTATCTGGAAAACAGGGTTCAAATACCCACTTGAGCATGAAAACTCATGGGTTCCATGGAACTGGTAAAGCCACTCCTTGAGACCTGATTCGGGTTGCTATAAGTAAGTTCTAACCTGACAAAACACAGAGAGAGGGGGAGGAGGGAGGGAGAGAGAGAGAGAGAAGAGAGAGAGAAGAGAGAGAGAGAAGAGAGAGAGGAGATACATTCAAGCTCTGGTTTATATAGGCCAAACAAAGCAGCAAAGTCCTTGAATCATGCTACAAAGAGAGAAATATTCTGTGTTGCTTTGGCTGGTTAAGTATTTGACATTTAATAAAACATCCATTTACAATTTTCATAGAAGGAAATAGACATGGGCACGACTCGGCGAAATTGTCGTTTCCGTTTTCGGTTATCGTTTCCGTTATGTAACGGAAACGGTAATGATAATTAAACCGTCAGAACTCAAACTCAAACCGAAAAAAGAAAAATTTGGTCGGTTTTTCGTTTCTGTTTGTGGCATCGTGGCGATCGCGCGATGCGAAGCACAGAAAAAGTTTTTAAAAGTTTTTTTTTTTTTAAAAAACCCGACTCCCGTCCAAAAAAGCAGGCGAAAATATGCCTGCCCGAGGCTTTGCCACCTACCAGAGGGGTGGATTCTGGAGGGTCCCTGGCCTTTCCCCCCCTCTTCTCCTGTCCTGGGCTGCTTGCACCAGGCTGGGCGGGGGTCATCCTCGTTGTCTGTCTCGCTGCATGCCATGCGATGTGGGGGGGGGGGGAATCCAAAATGGTGACTGCAATTTTTCTTTTGAAATTGTGGTCAAAAAACACACCAAATCACCACAGAAACATTTGAAATTTATTTATTTTAAAATAGTAGCAGCAGTGGGTTTTTTATAGCAATAAAACGTCGTATTGATTTTATTTTATTTTTTTATTTTTTAGACCTGCCCATTTGGGCTGGGCATGGGATGGGACCATGCATTTTTTTTAACCATTCCACCAATGGCATCACCAGGTTTTTGACTGACACTTCTGGATGTCTCGGAGGGCATAAAAAGCCGAGGCACCTTCCAGAAATCGCAGTCGGGTGTATGGATGTGGATGAGGGAGGAGGGCTGGCTGGTGGTGCTGGTGTGATCTGATCGAGATTGAGGAGAGAGGCTGGAGGCTTTAGTATTTAAGTTAGGCAGGAAGAGAGGGAATTGAATTTAGAAAATAATTTCTTTGATTCCCTGCAGCTTTGTCTGCTGAAGGGAATAGCAGTTTATTCTTTATTTATTCTCTGGCAGTTTGAGGATTTTTTTTGATATTGGATAAAGGGGGAGGTTCAACTGGGAGTGGGAGGTGTGGATTTATTTTAAAAATATATTATATACTACCATTTATTTTCTATTTTCCCAACTTCAATTTGCTTGCACACACACACATTTGGGGTGCAAGCCAAGAACAGAACCTCTATCCTAAGTGATATCCTAACTGCCCACTTGCCCGCCCGCCCACGCCGCCACCCACCTGCGGCCCACGCCGCCGCCCACCCACTCGCCTGCTTGCGGCCACCGCCCACCCATGGCCCCCGCCGCCACCGCCTGCCCACACCTCCCCCCGCACCGCCCGCCCCCCACCCCGCCCGCCGCCTAGGGCGCAAAAACACCTAGCGCCGGCCCTGATTGCGGGATGCCCCTATGCTCTGGGAAGTCAAATCGCGCTAAATCGCGGTGGAAACGACAAACAGAAATGACAAATTTTTGAAAAATTTCGCAACAAACGGAAACGACCCAAAACAGACCCGTTCCGACAAACGAAAACTCAAAACATCATTTTTTCTGGTCATGCCCATGTCTAGAAGGAAATTTGAGAACTTGTATGCCAGGGTCTGATAAAACAGGGTCTGGACCTCTGGACTCGTACTCGAATCCTGAATCTTATCCATCCCATAAAAGGGATAGAATAGTTACTGCAATAGAAGCTGCCTTTGCATTTGCTCAAACCTACAAGAATAGTCACACAGCTAAATAAATGCACTCAAGGTCCACCTATAGGGAAAAACTCCCAAAAAGGTCATCCAGAATTTGCATGGGGAGAGTCCAAGGCTATGAACATGCCAGAATGCACATTTGATCAGTGCCAATGTACGTAGGTCTACTGTTTTCCAAATTTCACAAGAGGCAATTTTTAGTATTGCTGGAGATTTTCTAGGCCTGGAATGTTGTAATCCCAGGGATTAAAATTGACCATTCCCGGTGGCATTTATAAACCAACATATTTAATCTCTCTTCTCTATGTATAGAGTTGCAAGAAAAGTATGTGAAGCTTTTGGAATTTCCCATATTTTGCATCAATGTGCCATACAACTGACAAAGAATAAGCAAAAGAAGCAGAAATTGTGAACAGCTCAGAAAGAAAATTAGTCTTCAAAGAACATAAGAACATAAGAAGAGCCCATCTAGTTCAGCTTCTTGTATCTCACAGTGGCCTACCAGATATCTCTGGGAGCACATGAGAAACTAGATACGGTACCTGCCTCCAGATGCCACTCCCCTGCCTCTGGCACTTAAAATTGCCTGCATTTTAAGCCTGGAGATAACATGTATCCCCATCAGAGTATGCAATCTACTGTAAGAAAGATGATATAAATTATGGTGTGCCACCCTCTTCTCAAGGGGCTGAGGTAAAGGAGGTTACAGCAAAGCCCTCAGAGAATGCCCTGTCATTAATGCCCATAAAAACAAAGAGAAAGACAAGGAGAATGAGGGAGTCAGGGAATGATCAGAGACAGCTTGGGGAGGTTGGGAAGGAGAAAGTGATATAGAGAAGGAGGAAGAGTTGGGTGAGGTGCTGAAAGAGGATCCTTGGATGGGCAACCCACTTTATCCGTAATCTGCATAATTCTGTATGTCTCTAACATATAAATAAATATAAATAAATAATAAAATATGTCCCTTTTCCAGACTAAAGAGCCCCAAACACTATAGCCTTTTCTCATATAGCCCAGTAATCATTTTAGTCCCTCTCTTCTGCACCTTTTCCAGTTCCACGATATATTTTCTGAGATGCTCCAACCAGAAATGTACACAGTACTCCAGGCATGGCTTTATCATTGTTTTGTACAATGGCATTATAATATTGGATGTTTTATTTTCAATTCCCTTTTAATGATCCCTAGCATGAACTTGGCCTTCTTCACTGCTGCCACACACTGGGTTGACACTTTCATTGTCCACAAGCAAACCAAGATCTCTTGTATGCTCAGAACCCATTAGCTGATCAATAAAGTTTTGATTTCTTCAAAGAGAGTAGGGCCTTCTTCCTGCAGTCTTTTGATCCCCAGCTCCTTTTATCTGAAAGTCAGTGTCTTCTTCATCTACTTGACACTATGGAGGCAACCACATTCAAAATATATTGTTTTCTTTCTTTTACTATAGTGCTGAAATTCCCCCTCCCTACATTAATCTTTTGTTTACATCCTTCCAACCAGGGAAAATGCAGAGATGTTTGATTTCTTAAGTACTTAGAAGCTTGCACAGTTCCACACATATCTACTAAGAAGTTAAGTCCTACCTACTTAAATGGAACATACTCTGAAGGACGTGTGGATAAGGTTCCAATCTCTAAGTGGCAGTAAATAAAGAAGAGAGAAGCTTATCACTCATTTCCAGTAACTAAAAATGGAACATGTTAATCAGAAAGGAAGCAGATGTTTTCTAGCACTCTGATGAACAGTCATGGTTGAATAACCTATTTTCATAGAACTGTAATTTACTAGTATGTCCATTGCTACTTGAGGTATTTATCAATATGCTTTCCAAGAAAGAGAACATGATGTCACTTGATGTACTTTAAACACCACTATACAACTTCAACAAAGCTCCAAACATAGGGTGAATGTATGAGGAAGCAGACAGTTGGCAGAGAACGGCATTAGGCAGTGCTGTTTATTGAACAGCTGCAGATGATGTCCTTGAGTGTGAAATATTATAAAAACATTATTTACATTTATCGTTCCAAGTGGTAATTACTGCAATATAAACATGAACTAATTTCTAAAAGTTAATTCTTCTTTCATTTACTTTCAGACCTTCTGGGATGTGAAAATCAAGGAGGAAGATCCATAGAGAGCATTGACTTGTTGACAGTCACAATGATTTTTTATTCTTTGTTGGGGTTTTTTTGTAGTTTTGTCAGACACAGCCTTGCTGTTAGGCAGAGTGAGCATCAAAGCAGCATGTGTTGGGAAGTGGCAGCACAGTAGTGGAGGGGAAAGCTGTGTTCTGTGCAAGTCAGGATGTGCTTCATAAGACAACCTGCTGTCTTCAGGTGGGATGAAGGATGCTCTCCTATATGTAGTGTTTACAAAATACCCAAGTGTTGGTCCAATTGGCTTTTGCATCCCAATTTTGTCTAGAAACCAGTATTCAAGAGCCTCGTGGCGCAGTGGTTAAATTCCTGTACTGCAGATAAAACTGTGCTCATGACTTGGAGTTCAATCCCAGCTAGCAGGCTTATGGTTGACTCATCTTTCCATCTTTCCAAGGTAGGTAAAATGAGTACCCAGCTTGTGTGTGGGGGATGTGTAGCCTGCATACTATAATTAAAACTGTAAACCACCCAGAGACTACTTGAGGTGGTATATAAGCAGACCACTTTGCTTTCCTTTAATGATATCCTATGACTGGAAGAGGAAATTTCTTCGCTGATATGAATATCTGTGGGGTACAGCACAAGATTATTTCACCTTTGGGACTATGGAAATTAGCTTCCTCTAAAGCAGATTTCCTAAGTATAATAACTGACTCTCTCTCCTGTTATTGCATTGTCAGTTCTAATTATAAGACATGCCTAACATCTGTTTCTGGCCTCAAAGAGGACCCCACCTTGTTCTTGGCTTTAAGATCCCAAGAGTTAGCCTTAGAAGCTCTCCATAAAGGGCAGGGGTGGGCAACAGCCAGTCCAGAACTCAATTCAGTCCACAAGGAGCCTTTTGCAGTCCACAGGACACACTGCAGAGAAAAAAATAAAGGAGTAGAAAAAATATCCAAGGAATGTGGAGATTCTCAGTCATCCAGGTGAAGCTATCTGAGGCTTTCACACACCCCAGGCCATTATCCATCTAACAAACCTATTCAGAGCAGGGTAGGGTGAAACAAAGGTGAAATATAATTTGGAAGCCTCACAGCAATGTTTCTCAGACTGAATAAGCTACTTGGATGAGTAGCGAAGCGTTTTGATCCCACAAGAAAAGAAGTCAAGTTGCCATGACTCAACTCCTAGGAATCGGCCAGGAACAACCTTTTGGGAGTTAGCAGGCTAGCATTATGCATCAAACATAATGCTCCATTAAACTGGTAAGAGTTTACTACATTCCCTTCCTCATGTTGTACAGGAGCCAGGTTCACAGGACTGGAGAACCTAGACCTTCTCAGTAGAGGGGATGGCCACCTGACATGCTACCTGAGACTGCCTCTTTCCTCTCAGATTAGCTACAGTATAGTACTCAAAATAACTGGGGGTGGGGGTAACATGAATTTTGTACAGCAACATAATATTGTTATGAATTATTTTATTTATGAAAAATATTTTGCTTGGTCTTGAATGGAGAATGAGATCCCATTAGGGTTTTTAGAAGGTTTTCTGGTGCAGATAAAACTTGCTGGAATTGTGTTTATGGACTCTCAGAGGATGCGTGTCAATGAGAGTCAGGTATACTCAGGGCCAGCGCTAGGGTTTTTCGCGCCCTAGGTGAGGGTCGGGGGAGGGCGGCGGCGGTCGGTCAGGCAGGGGCGGCGGGGGGGTTGGTCGGGGGCAGCGGGGTGGGTCGGGCGGCGGGAGGGTCATGCGGCGGCGGTGGCAGGGGGTTGGGTGGCGGCAGTGGGGGGGGGGTCGGGTGGCAGTGGGGGGGAGGGGGCGACGGGCAGTGGGGGGATGGGTGGTGGTGGGTGCAGGCTGGAAGCAGGCTGCCCCCCTGTCCATTTTGGCACCCTAGGCAACTGCCTAGTTCGCCTTAATGGATGCGCCGGCCCTGGGTATACTAAGAAGCACTTACAGAATTACTCATGTAGAATCAGTAGGGACCTGTTTAAGGACTGTAATAGGAGTCCATTCACCACAGCATTTCTTCTCTCCTTATAAATGGATGTAGTTTTGTCTCCACAGCCTCTTTAACTGAACTTCTTTCCATAACCAAGAGAAGCCATTCTGGTTGTGGGAATCCAATTTCCTGTGACTATATGACATGGCCTTTCTTCAAAGAATTCCAGGATGCTGTGTTTCAGATTCTTTGCTATGGAAGGAGAATGCTTTTAGTGTTTGCACAGATCTCCATCTGCCACAGCCTGTAATTGCACTTCTCTGCCCTCACAGGGTTCTGGATGGCAGCCAAAAGACCTACTTTCAAGTGTTTTAAAATCAGAAATGAAAGCTCCGTACAGCTGTGTTAAGTATTAAGTGATAATGCAGTAGAGCAGGTCTGGATGTAGCACAATGAAATGGAATTACAAAATAAAACCATTGAGGCAGAAACATTCACAGTTTTCCAGATGTTTTAAAATGTAAACAGGTCTCTTCTGTGAGATATCTTGCCCTTTAGTCCAAGGTAAAACAACATTCTTATCTACAGAGATTGCATTAACTGCATTATTTGAGCACAGTATAAACCTTCACCGAGCTACATTTCCATAAATTGAATCATATGAAAAAGTCAGAGCACTTTTTCTGCTAGCACTAGTGTTATCGTGCTTGAAATGTGTTTCTGGTTTCCTTCTTTTTCAAGAAGAGTCTGCTACGTCTACTTTTTATTTCTCTTTCTATGTCTACTTCATCTCTTCTTGGAAAATACAGTGAAATGGTGGTGTTTTTTTTTTTTTGCCTCTTGCCATAACGGTTTTCCTTGTTAGTTGATGCTACTGTTTTTAATTTTGTGTTAATCACCCAGAGTTCCCGCTGGGAAATGGGGCAGTATACAAGTGTGAAAAACAAACAAACAAATAAATAAATAAATCTCCAAGCCAAATCAAAAGTTGTTTGGCTAGCAACAGCTATTAATTTTACCTAGAATAACCAGCTGTGACCAGGGGTAGATCTCGTTTCATGCTACATGACTGAAGTATTGTAATCTGTATTTTATCTGTCTTATTTTTTTTTGTTCTTTATTCAATTTTGTACTTTCTCATTGATCACCTTCTCACCCAAGAAAATCTTAGTGTTGTGTAATAATTACCTATTACCAATGCTTCTGGTTTTTTTTCTTGTTTTTGTTGTTGTTTTTGTATTAACCTGTTAATTATAGGTCAGGATTTTAAACAGAGAATATATAGCTCCATAAAATGCAGATGCCCAAAGCTAATTTTGTTTGTGTATAATACATTTTAAGAAGACTGTTCAAGGCTATTTTTAATCTTTCCTTCCATAGCTATGTTCCCATTGTTGATTTAACCTGATTTCAAGATCTCTGTATTTCATGATTTCAACTGAAGATTTAACTGTTATTTCTTGGCCAATTTATTTTCTTATTGATTACCATGAACATGAGTTTCTGACTCATAGTTCCTTGAACATGTTCAATATGTGTTAGTTTTTTTTAAAAAAAATATATATATATATATATTTTTTTTTTTTTTGGTTGGTTGGTGTGTGGTTTACTTTTTTAACACTAAATTTTAGCAAATTGCAGGGTTAAAGACAATATGACATGAATTCATGTCTCTTCTAGGACAAATTTTCACTAACTTGACATTGTTCCCATACCTCTGATTGATATGAATATGATCTCTTTGGTTTCTTAAGGTCTTATTGTCAGTGGTGTTCTGTGGAGATTTCCACATATATAATTTCCTGATTCATAATTGAAATGTGATGCAGGTAAGAAAAAAAAATCTTCATCAAAAATTGTATAATCTGTTTTCAACATCCCTTTTATGTTTCCATTGGTATTTCCGACAAATTCTTTGCAGACTTCTTTCCTTATATGAGCTTTAAAATTAGAGATGGGCATGAATTGGAAAAAATGGCAGTTCACTATAATTTGTAATGTATCAGTGTTGACAAATCATGAATCATGAATGTATGATTTTTTCCTGACTGTCAATTTGATTCATTGGTTTGTCTTACTTAAAAACCCTATAAAATGCTCCTCCTTCAATACCTAGGGACACAAAATATTTGGAGAAGATTTCCCTGACTCTTCTTTACAATCCCTCCATCTTTGGTGAAGTTTAGATTTTGAATATCCAAGTTATACACACACAAATTGGGTTTTCCCAGGAAAGTGATAGAGACTGCAGCTAGCAAGTCCCCTGAAAAGGACCCCAAAGTGGTTATTGTATTGATGAATGAAAAATCTCTAGAAAATTGTAATTTGTATTCATGTTGGGGTCATTGTCATAAACTGAAAAATTGTGATTTTGAACAAATTTTGCAGTTTGATTTTAAATGTGGGTCCTTCTCTAATTAAAATCCCCAATTATGAAATTTAGGTATTGCTGTTTCCATAAGCTTTATAATTGCTTTGAGCTCTTTATATAGTTCCACACTTTCTTCATCTGTATCAATATTATTATATCTGTAAAATGTTGATATTTGTTGGGCTTGCTTTCAGTTTTATATGGCTTGAATATGGAAAAATATTTACAATTTCTATACTTACATATTTTATTACTAAGATCACAATCCCATAATCGGTCTGTGCACTGTTCCTGCTCAAGTAAAACATAGCATGCCTAGTATTAATCTGCCTTTGTCTGGATTCTGACCACTGAACTCTGCTTATGGTCGCAGTCTTAATGGTCACCCATCTCATCACTTTTACTGTATGATGGATTCTTCCTACTTCACATGCTTTGTGAATTCCAGGTTCCTAATCTCAACTTTCTGTCTTGAGATTCTTAGCAATCTTGGGCTATCTAAAGACTATTAAGGACTTGGGGCTGTTTTATATTTCTTTCCAGCCATTACATGTATACTTGGAAGACCAAATGTAATGGTTTTCTCTTGTCTTTCACATTTTAGTGGTAATGGCTGATTGTAAAGTATTATGCCTGCAACTATTCCTACTGAAGCCCAGTTGGCACAATAATACTAATATTAATCTTAGAACTGTGGCGCTAGAAGAGACTGTATTCTTTGCCTTGGCTAATAGTTGGTATTGAATTAGCTGCTGCCCATGTTGAGGTGGGATTTAGAGATGATTTGCTTCTTCACAACCTCCTGGTGAAGCTCTTTCATCAGAAGTTTTTGACTTTGACAGGGAACAAGATAATTGCTAGTCCATTAACTATGAACATACTGATGGTATCATTTTAATGTTATGATTTCAGAAACAATCTGTTTCCTCTCTGTTGTGAAAAATAATTACTTCTTTGTCTATTGCACTCGCACAGTAAAATCCAAAATGTGCATTCTGGAGAAATGTAAGTAGACCTAAATCCTATTAAATTAATAGCATCAGTAGATGGTACAGGAAGCATGCATCTACTACTAATTAATTACTAATCCCATTTTGTGATGTCAGCCGCAGTGTGCATTTACAATACGTACAATTGTGTGCTGTCAAGTGAATTTTAACTTATTGTGATCCTTTTCAGAGTATTCTAGGTAGAGAATAAAGAGAAGTGGTTTGCCATTCTCTTCTGGTTATGCTCTAGGACTGTGCCACTTGCCCAAAGCTACTGTGGCTGGCTTTTATTGGATGCAATTTATCTTCTACCCTCTAGCTCCACAGCCAGCTATCTAGTGCACTAAATTGTACCCTTATTCTCTATTATGGTATGTCTTTGCAGAACTAAGTTAACTAGCAATGTCATGGATGTAAAACTGAAAGTAAAATGCTACTACATATTGCAAAGGGAGAAGCAACCAACTAAATATAAGGCTACCATTTTCAGTTGCATCCATCTTTGTCTCTTCCATGGTGTTAAAATGTGTGGTACATGTCAGTTTAGCTCCCAGCATGTGCATCATGCCTATGATACAGAGATGTGAAGCAAATGTTCAATTTCAATTTGTGTTTCCCTGAAATTCACATGCATTTTCTTCTCACGCTTGTGTCAGATCATGTCGGGTTACAAGACTTGTTTGTGATTCCTTCAAAGAAACGTAGTTGCAGCTTTTTAAGCATTGTGACTAATGAAATGGAAGGAAGATGGAATGGAATAACCTTTGTCATAATACATTTGTTTATTCTACTTCATGCATGCATGTAGCTGTGCTTTTTGCCTAATCCACAGATTTATTTCCATTCTCTAAAGCATATACATTAATTCTATTTTTATAAAGGTAAAGTGAGGAAACAATTTTATCAGATTTCTCAAAGGAAAGAAGAAATTATTCAACACTTTCTCAAAGGTGGGGCTTTTGTTAAATGCAGCACAATTTGATTCTTTCCCTCCTATACCAATGTATTTTCATATTGCCATTCCAAGTGCCAACAAATGAAATAAACTCCATCGTGCCAGGACATTTGATGGGAGGGATTGAAGGGGAGACATCCATTCCCAAAATTGCAGTGAAACATTTGATTCTGAATAGTAGCCTTCTATTTCTATGACTGAGGGAAAAGAAAAAAAATCTCTGGAAATATCTGGGAAATTTTGGTTTGTTATTAACTGCTATTCTTCAGGATTTCACCTCTTCCCCAGGGCCTCTCAAATGTAATACAGTAGTCCCTCATGCATTGTGGTAGTTGGGTTCCCTAAACAACCGCAATAAAGGAAAATCCGCGATATGGCAAACTGACCCATGGGGGCTCCTGCCTCCCCACCCCAAGATGCCACACACAGGATGCTTACTCTAGGGCACAATAACTCCCCCCCAACACACACACACCTCAATTAACTGAACTGACGGGCAGGTGTGAAGACAGGGCGCTTCTGCTTGAAGACATGCTGCCTTTGCAAACCTTCCTCCAGCCAATCTAAAAGAGCCCATGCTGGGTCCTTCAGTTTAGCAAGGGGGAGGGCTGGGGAAGGCAAAGGCAGGAGCTAAGGCTGCTCTGAAGACCCGGAGTTTGCACAGATCTGGCAATTGCCAAACCTTTCCCCACACCATGCTAAAGGAGCAGCCCGTGTCTTCAGGGGAGCAGCGGAAGCGCTCAGTCTTTGTGTCCTCCAGCCCTCCCCCTTGCTCAATTGAAGGGGCCAGCATGTGCTCTTTTAGCTTCGCTGGAGGAAGGTTTGCAAGGCACCAGGTCTGTGCAAATTCCGGGTCTTCCGAGGAGCCTTAGCTCCTGTGTTTGCCTTCCCCAGCCCTGCCCATTGCTAAACTCAAGGAGCTGGCACTGATTCAGGTTGGTAAGGTGGAGGAAGGTGAAAGAGGCACCTGGCAAGTGTCCTGTCTTCCACAGGAGTGGGCAGCAGCCCTCTTCCCGCAGGTCAGTTCAGCTTGGTGCAGTGGGGGGGGGGGGTTGCTTCAAAAATCCGTGGTATACTGGGACCGTGGATGATGAACCACGATATGGCAGGGGACTACTGTATTTTAAAAAATACTATAGTTACACATTGCCACTAGTTCTGAAGATGCTTATAATCATGACTGTACCCTGTATGTCTTGCAGAAAGCATGACGTAGAGTGTACAGTCGTACCATGACTTAAGAGCAGCTTGACGTAAGAGCAATTCGACTTAAGAGCGGAGAACCGTTGGCATTTTAACTGCTGCCGTACAAATTTTAGATATGGTCTGCTCGACTTACAAATATTTTTTTAATTTTTTAAATTTTTTTTTCATTTTTTTAGATAGGTACCCCGACTTAAGAGTAGTTCGACTTAAGAGCATGCATTCAGAAGGGATTAAATTCGTAAATTGAGGTACCACTGTATTTTGCCTATCTCACAGAAGGAGGTGAAGGTAGTGCTCAGCTGAAATGTCCTCCAATTTCACATGACAGAGGATTTGATTTTTTCTGCCACATTCTCTGGGCCTTGAAAATTGCTTTGGGTGAGTTATTTTGGCTTGCCACGACACAGCAAGAGATTCAAGGGCACTGCCTTTGTTGTTGCTAGAGTTGAAGATCCCTCTTTATCATGTTACAACCACCCTGACTGCCCACACTTCCCATTCTGGAAAGTCCTGTGGGAGGTGCTACCTTGTCCGCTTTCACTAAGCTTCAACTGAAGTGCGGAAAGCTGGCTGGCCACTACAGAGATGGTCACATAATAAATGAGGCATATATTACCAGCTGTCTTATATGCAATGATAGGATAAGAATCCTGCACCATATCCATAAGATTTTTCTCTGAAATTCTCCTCATTTGGCTTCCATTTTCAAAAGGATTTTCTTTTTCTTTTCATGTTCTTTTTTCTTTTTGAAAAATAATGACTGAAATTCTCATCAGGTAAATTTTCACATAGGAAAAGTAACTTTTCTCACTGAGCTGTTGACACTGCATTCTCCCGCCCCACCTGTTTTTAGCTTACTTTGTACTTTGAGTTTTATAATCTACATTGTTTGAGTTAATTTTATTTTTATGTAATTATGATCTTATGTTCTTTTTATCCTATTATATATTGCTTATTTTAGGTTGAATTTACCCAGAGTGGCAGTCATGCCAGATGGGCTGTATATAAATCTAATAGTAAGTAAGTAAGTAAGTAAGTAAGTAAGTAAGTAAGTAAGTAAGCAAGCAAGCAAGCAAGCAAGCAAGCAAGCAAGCAAGTAAGATTTCTCTTTAAGGAAAAATGTGCAGTTCACATTTTAAATTATATGCACATTCCTATGTTAGTGCATTCTATTCCCCTCAAAATATATAACAGAGGAAAGGATGCTAGCAGCTCCAGATGATCTGGACTGATGGATAGCTCAGTGATTTAGGTATGAGGTAGTTTGATTCCCCATTATGCCTACATAACTGTGGCTGGTTATCCATAGGTATCTTCCAGCTCTGCAGTTCTAAGGTGGTGGTGGTGGTGAATAGACATGGGCACGACTTGGCGAAATTGTCGTTTCTGTTTTTGGATATCGTTTCCGTTACTTTAACGTTGTCAGAACTCGAACTCGAACTCGAACCGAAAAAAGAAAAATTGGGTCTGATTTGTCGTTGTCGTTCCTGGCATCGCGTGGCGATAGCGCGATGCCAAGCGGCACAGAAAAAAAGTTTTAAAAATAAAAAAACCCCGATTCCCGGCCAAAAAAGCAGGCGAAAATATGCCTGCCTGAGGCCACCTACAAGAGGGGTGGTTTCTGGGGGGGGGTCCCCAGCCTTCCCCCCCTCCTGTCCTGGGCTGCTGGTACCGGGCTGGGAGGGGGCATCCTCGGCGTCTCCATTTGCCATGCGGTGCGGGGGGGGGTCCAAAATGGCGTCCACAGTATTTTTTTTTAAATCGTGGTCCAATAAACCACCAAAGCACCACAGAAACATGCAAAAATTAGCTATTTTAAATGCTTGAATTTTTACAGTAGCAGCGGAGGGTTTTTTATAGCAGTAAAAGGTCGCACTGATTTTATTTTATTTTATTTTATATTTATTTTTTTTACACCTGTGCAATGATGGGCTGGCCATGGGATGGGACCATGCAAATTTTTGGACCCATTCTACCAATCGCATGGCCAGGTTTTGACTGACACTTCTGGATGTGCAAGAGGGCATAAAAAGCCGAGGCACTCCCAGAAGAGTCGCAGTCCGGGCTTGGATGTGGGTGGGAGAGGGCTGTGTGTAGCTGGCTGCTGTGCTAGACTAGTTTCGATTTCGCTGAGCCTTTAGATTTCAGTTAGGCAGGGAGGGAGGGAATTGATTCAATTGAATTTTTAGGAAATAATAATTAATAATTCCTTTCATTCTCTGTCTGCTGTGGGGAATAGCAATGCAGTTTATTCTTTTTTATTCTCCTGCAGTTTGTTAGGATTTCTTTTCTGATAGTGCTTCAAAGGGGGGGAGGTTTGAGTACGAGGGGAGGTGTGGATTTATTTTAAAAATGTCATTTGCTTGGTGGCAAGCCAAGGTCCTTTCATACCCTGCCTGCAGCTCTGCTGTGGGTGCACTGCCCACTTTGTATGCAAAAATTGCAATTGCTTTATTTGATGCAGTCTTGTGCAGCAAGTCAATTTAAAGTGTTTTCCGCCTGCTCTGGGTCATTGCGGGACCCGTGCCCACCGCCCGCGCGCCCGCGCGCCCGCCCCTCCCCCCTACCGCTGCAGCCGCCGCCCGCCCATGCCCCCACCACCGCCCTGCCTGCTGCCTAGGGCGCAAAAACACCTAGCGCCGGCGGGACGCCAATCACTGGGATGTCAAATCGTGCAAAATCTCAGTGGCGGTAATGGCAAACGACACGACAAAACGACAATTTTTTTAAAAAAATTCACGAAAAACGGATACGACCCGAAACGGACCCATCCCAAAAAACGACAACTCAAGAGAAAAAAATTCTGGTCGTGCCCATCTCTAGTGGTGAATATATATACTGTATATACTCAAGTTTAAGCCTAGTTTTTCAGCCCTTATTTTTGGCTGGAAAAAATGCCCCTGGCTTATACTCAAGTCAATTAGTTTTCCCTTTTTGGGTGGTGGTGGTGTAAAATTAGGTGCTTAGACAGCTTGGGGAAGGGGGTTGAGGGAAAGTCCTGATCGGGTGAATGATAGTGGTGCCTCTGCTTCCCATATGATTCAAATGAGAAGGTTTAGGGGCACCCTCTTTGGAGCTTCATAACTCAGCCCTCTTACCCCCAAATGTTTCCAAATTTCAGGGAATTCCTTAAAATCACTTTCTGATGGTACTGCTGCTACTTTGGTGTCCCCAATGTAAGTAATTTGTGAGTGCATGTTTTTTTAAAAATTTGCACTCAAAATTATTTTAAAAACATGCAATCAATATTTATTTACCTTGGAACTCCAATGTAGCAGGATATATTCTACACTAAACATTATAAATCCAATCCATCTAGCTAGCAATACAGATCAGCACTGAACACCAATGAAAGTGTTTATACTTTCAATGTATTATAACAGACATTTTAATGTTAGCTGTTCTGCTGTTGTCTTCCCTCAGTATATCAGGGTAAGTAACAATTGGTAGCAATGTTCTTTTTGTAATAAAGTTACAAAAGTAAGTAAGTCAAGGATGATGATGATGATGATGATGATGATGATGATGATGATGATGATGATGATGATGATGATGATGATGATGATGATGATAGTTCAACTAGTGATTTGTAATACAAAATACAGCATAGTTATCTTGTTTGCTGTGTGATAATTTGATGATGATGATGATGATGATGATGATGATGATGATGATGATGATGATGATGATGATGATGATGATGTTAGACTTGAATTTAGATATGTTGTCCTTTCCTCACATTTTCAACACCACTGTGAAGTTACATAGGACTTAACAACAGCTACTTAAACTCCTACACACAGGAGTTTCCCAAGCAATCAGCACTGGAAAAGATATGCCTCATAATCTTGCAACAACTGCATTAGGGAGTAAGCTATGTTTGTGAAGGGAACATTATAAAAGCAAGTCAATCTGGTATATAATGTAATGAGTAGAAGAAGGAGGGTTTCTTGCACTTCCATTAAATAGGAGGAAATGGGAGGATGTTTCTCTCATGAGATGGCATTTTAATCATCTAGAAAAGCAGCTACATGGACCTCAGAAATGTATTATACTGCTGCCCTAATGCATTATTTATAAATCAAATAATATAGATAAGCCAGTGCCAAATGTACTGTAGAATAAGTCTTGTCCAGTTTGTGAAATATTGGACTGGAACTTGGGAAACCAGATTTTCCTCCCACAGAGTGATCTGGATTCGTTACTGCTTCCCAGCCTGATACACTTTCAGGAATGTTATGATAAAGTGTGGAGGATACCAGATGTTCTTGAACTAAGTCTTCCAGAAGCCTTCACTACTAGTTATGCTAACCAGATTTTTGAGAGCTATAGTGCAAGAACATCTGGGAATCTAAGTTTGAGAACCACTGCTGTCATTCACTAGAAGAAAGATGGGATGTAAACTTATCTCAAATCAAATTTACTAAATTATGGTCATATTGTTACCTTGTGGATTTTCCTTGGATTTTCTCTGGCAAAAGGTCAGGAAGAGATGCAAACCAGCTGAACCAAAGTCCAATTTTATTATATTAGGAATCATCTAGGGTCTTCTCTTAATGACAGAGAAAGAATCCAAACATACAGTGTAAAATAGTTTTATACAATAAAGAGTCCAAGTACAAAACCTCATTGGATAATATTTACATAGGATTTGGGTCCTACATCTAATTGGCTAAAATGTGAAGAAGGCAAACTCATTGGCTCTCCTATAAAAAATGGGACATCTTTTCTGCCCTTAATGCTTTCCCCTTTCAGAAGGCACCATAATGTCTGGAATAAATCCCTTATTCTATTGATATGTATGCTCCCAGGCTGAGCCTTCCTCCCAGAGCCTATAGCTCCCTGCTGGGCTTCCTAAGAGGGGCATTGGAAAGGTGAATCACGGGTGCTTGAGAACTTGGCCAATTCTCTATCCTGTGAGAATCAATCTTTGAGGTAGCTAGGACCCAGGCTGTATAAGTGCTTTGTAGGTCAAGGTCAGCAGCTTGAATTGTGCTCGATAGCTGATTGGCAGCCAGTGGAGCTGTTTTAATAGGGGTATAATGTGATCTCTGTAGTAGTAGTAGTAGTAGTAGTAGTAGTAGTAGTAGTAGTAGTAGTAGTAGTAGTAGTTGTCGTTGTCGTTGTCGTTGTTGTTGTCGTCATCGTCGTCGTCGTCGTCATCATCATCATCATTTCTGTTTAAGCTGGAAAATAAAACTCTTCTGAATTAACATCAAAGAAATTGCTCCATTTAACCAATATTTTATTCCTCCCAAGGGGGCATTTTAACCTTTCAGCAATTTTGTTTTCTAGAAACCCATCAATAAATAATTGAATTGATGCAGGATTTAAACGGGTTCAGCAAAAGAAAACAAAAAGTTAACAACACCTATAACATTCTTAAGAAGCTAAATTACATTCATCTTAAATGGCCCTGTTCCCATAATTCCCAAAACAATGTGGGGAGAACATTGGCATGCCATAATGGAACTCCCAAGTGTGCAACAGGAAATGAGCTTGTTTTAATCTCAGTTTTTCACTCACAGAGGTCAGTAGTAAAGCAGGTGTTTGACTTGCAGAACACCCCACACTCAGTATTTGGATTAGTCAGTGCTGAAAAAGAGCTGATCTGAAATCCAAAGAGCTGCTGCCAATGAATGTAGACCATCCAGACATTTTGGATTATAACTCCCACAGTCCTTCACCACTAATCATGCTTGCCAGTTTCTATGGAAGCGGCAGTCTGAAACATCTCTTGGGGAAAATTGCCTGCTTCAGGGATATATATATATATTCACTGTGGTAAACGGACTAGGTGTCTGAAGATTCATCTAGAACTTCCTTTCTTCTTCATTCTCATTCTTTTTTTGCATTTTTATGCCCACAGCAGACTGCCACAGAAACATTCTCACAACTGCATTTCTATACTTAGCTTTATTTATTTATGGTACTTTTGTCCCACTGTGTAATAGACATTTTTAAAGGCAGCTCACACAACAAAACAAAGAATAACAGAGGTAACAATAAGATAAATAATATTCTTTTAAAATGTATAAATGGTCAATGAGCCAGAAAGAATCATGGGCACTGGGTTGAGAAAAACTCCTGCCTAGTAATCCACTATATGCTCCTAAACATCAAAAAGTATGATTTAGATGTTGTAACTTAGAGGAAAACCACAGAAGAGGCTTCTGAGGGTTCTTAGTGCTGGTAGTTATAGATATGAAAAGGCCCTAAGCATTATATGGATATAATTGAGAAAGTAAATGGTAAAGCTGAAAGAGCTGGATTGCTAAAACTTCAAAATCATAAGGGAGCGTTGTTTTCTACTTTATGGAGGACATAAAGAAATAATGAACAAAGCAGAGGAAGACTGACATCTTATAACACACCAAGGGAATTTCCACTAAAGAAGCCTTAAAAAGTGTTAAGTACTATACACATTAAAAAGTACTCCGTAAAAGCTAATAAAAGGAAATGGATGATGACTAAAGTAATTGGATTATTGTGTAAAGAGCATGATAGTTTTAGTACCATGTTTCCTAAAGGCATTTGCAACATGAATAATTCTTAAAAGGGAATACAGTGTATTCTGCATCAGGAAGAGCTATGCAACTGTGCTGTGCATCTGCTTCATGCATGACTCTGAATATGCATCAGAATTCATTGAATTCCCAGTTCACTATTTAGCTAAAGGTGGTTATGATAACAGATCAAATAAAAAATGATAGTGATATGCACAGGAAGCTTCATAGAACCATACCATGCATTTCAATAAAATGTGATACATAAAATCAGGTTGGTTGTCCTGATTTTTCATTGTTATGTCCTTTAGAAATGCATTTCTCTGGCTTTGTGTTATGCTTGACAAATTGGGTTACTCTGACTGTAGTAAACCTGTCACAATTACTCAAAAGGACCCTGATGTTTGTCACATCATTCCCTTTTGATAATGCAGATAACAAACTGGCCTAGAATTTCTTCCTAGGGGATCTGGAGATATGACAGTATAACAAATAATGGGGAATAATATTCTATTGCTTTTGAGACATATATGTCTATATGTACAATCTGGATAATGGATATCATTGGTGCCTTGGAATAATAAACAACTAGAAAAGCAGAATTTGGCACCAAAGTTAATGCAGTCCCTCTATATTAAAGCATAAAGTTACAAGTTTCATGGAAATATCTTTCAGTTGTGTAGTTTTATTTTAAAAATTTAAAAGCCCTTTCTAAAAGAAAAAAGCAAATAGGCAATCAAATCATAAGAATAGTCTACTAAACCTTGTATAGTTTGATAATATCTATTCCAGATGAAGTGTGTGTACTAATCTATATCTAACATTTTGTTGTGTGATTGAATCCTAGAAGTTCCTGTGAGCAAAGAGAATTGTGTTTATAAGGGGAGGGGGTCAATTTACTTATTTCATTCCTAAAACATCTTTTTCCAGAACCCGGAACCGATGAGGAGTAAGTACATCAGGATCAAAACCAAAACCAACTTCAAATGAAAAGAAGTTTGGTTTTATGGTAATATGAAAGAGAGTTCTTGTATTCTTTTTTATTTCATTTTTGCTAATATAAGAGGTCAAAGGTTCGTTAGGGCATGGAGCTCAGGGAAATTAAAACATTCAGCAAAGATTAAAAAAGAATAAGCATAAGCCATGAACAGAAAGTAATCAGCTTTAGTTGAGGAAGCAGAACCCTAGATGGGGGAAGGGTGTTTTTATAAAACACCTCCCACCTGATGGTTAGAGCTGGGAAAACAGAAGCTTGAATATAAAAGCTTGAAAGCCAGAGGCACAAATATAGTTGGGCAGGCTAAAATAAATAAATAAATGAAAACAAAAAGCCATTAATTTATTTAAGGTCAGGTGTAGTAATTTATTAATTAATTGATTTTCTATGCTGCCCTTCTTATTTATTGGATTTTTATACTGTCCATCTGGCAGCAAAGCCACTCTTTTCTTTTTTTAAGTCCCAATGAAGGGACTTTAAAAGAAAGGAGTAAGATCAAACAAAAATAAATAAGTGCTAGATTAGAGAATAACCTGAGAGGATAAAGAGTTCCAGGGGTTCATTCATAACTCACTTATTTTTATGTCTTCTTCTTTTTCATTTCTCTACAAAGGAGGCCATTCAGTTATTATTCACTCACTGTGTCCTTATTTGCATGTAGGAATCTGAATGCAGCCCCGTGGCACAGTGGTTAAACTGTAGTACTGTAGTCAAGACTATGTTCACGACTCAAGTTTGAGCCCCGACAGGCTCATGTAGCTAGCTCAATGCTGACTCTTCATTCCATCCCTTCCAAGAATGGTAAATTGAATCCCCAGCTTACAGGGAGGGTTGCACAATCTGTAGATTACATAATTTAAATTATAGACCAACTGGATAATGTTTTAAGTAGAGGTGGGCATGAAACAGAGAACTGATGGTTCGGGTCGTTCTGTTTTGGGGGGCCCTCAGTTTGTTTCATTTCATTTCATACGAATTTTTAAAACAAAAATTCATACAAACTGAATCAAAATGGACTGGTTCGGCTTACCTGGCTGGAGACCGCCACCACCTCTGGGGGACCACTGGCGCTGCCACTGCTGCCAAGAAGGATGCTGGGGAATGCCACCACAGCCGGGGGACCACCACTGCTGCCAAGGGACCTCTGCTGCCACCGACAAGGCCAGCACCATTTTTTTTAAAATTCCTTTTTAAACTTTTTAATTTTTTTTTTACATTTTACAGTGCCGACCATGCGGCTCCTGGGCTGGGTTGGCACTTTTTAATGTTTTAATTTTTATTTATTTCTTTAAGCCCCATGCTGGGCTTGTCCTCCTCCCCCCCCCCCCGCTGAGAAGCAATTGGTTCCCCAGGGCCAGGGCAGCGCCATTATTTTTATTTTTATTTTTATTTGTTTGTTTTTTAAATTTACAGCACTGATCAAGCAGCCCCCGGGGCTGGTTCAGCACTTTTTTTTTTTACATTTTACAGTGCCAATCATGCAGCTCCGGGATGGGTCAGCACTTTAACGTCAGGACTCGGTGCAGCAGGAAGGTAAGTGTCCTCCAAACAAAAAACGAAATGAATGAAACAGAAATTTCCATTTCATTTCATTTTGTTTTTCTTTGGTGGGTTGGTTCGTTATTCATTTTGTTAGCTAACAAAACCAATAACAAATAATGAAATGAATTAAAAATTCATTTCTTGCTCATCTCTAGTTTTAAGCACTAAGAGGTTGTTTAACAGTACACCTTGCTTCGCTTTGCTTTATGGTTGTGGAGATGTCTCTGTGGGCTCTAGTTTTGGACAGGTCCCAGTGCTTCCCCCCATAACCAACATGAGTATGCTCTTTCAGGGATTGTCTTATTCCTGGTGAATAGCTGTGCCACAGACAGTGATGCTGACAGTTCCCTGGAGTCACCTACTCTAAGGAGGTGGAAGAATCACAGTCATTGATAAAAGTTTATCCTGCAAGTCCAAAAGGTAAAAAGCTCACAGTGATTGAAGGCAGGGTTCAGGGGTTAGAGAAGTCTAGAAGGGAGGAGGGATTTTTGTTGTTGTTCAGTCGTTCAGTCGTGTCTGACTCTTCGTGACCCCATGGACCAGAGCTCGCCAGGCCTTCCTATCCTCCACTGCCTCCCAAAGTTTTGACAAATTCATTTTGGTTTCATCGATGACACCGTCCAACCATCTCATTCTCTGTCATCCTCTTTTCCTTTTCCCTTCGATTTTTCCCAGCATCAGGGACTTTTCCAAGGAGTCCTCTCTTCTCATGAGGTGGCCAAAGTACTGGAGACTCAGCTTCAAAATCTGTCCTTCCAGTGAACATTCGGGGTTGATTTATTTCAGAATGGATAGGTTTGATCTCTTTGCAGTCCAGGGGACTCTCAAGACTCTCCTCCAGCACCACAGCTCAAAAGCAATTCTGCGGCGATCAGCCTTCTTTATAGTCCAGCTCTCACTTCCATACATCACTACTGGAAAAACCATAGCTTTGACTATCCTGACCTTAGTTGGCAAAGTGATGTCTCTGCTCTTTAGGATGCTATCTAGGTTTGCCATTGCTTTCCTCCCAAGAAGCAGGCATCTTTTTATTTCGTTGCTGCAGTCGCCATCTGCAGTGATCAAGGAGCCCAAGAAAATAAACTCTGTCATTGCCTCCATTTCTTCCCCTTCTATTTGCCAGGAGGTGATGGGACCAATGGCCATGATCTTAGTTTTTTTGATGTTGAGCTTCAGCCCATTTTTTTATAAAAGGGTAAAAGGTAAGGAAAGAGTGGAAAGGTGGAGAACTGATGCCAATGACCAGTGGAAGAGGAGGTGAGAGAAGATAAGAAAGGGGAGTCCTGGGTAGTAGCACTGGAGTAGACCCAGGCAGAACCACCTAAAGACAACTTACAAGCCTCCTGCTTCAGCTGGCCAAAGGATGTGTTAGTCCAGAAAAGTCACAATCTCCCCAAATAGTCCTACCATCATGTGGCTACAGAAGTGACAGAGACATCTGGAATGCTTCCAGCATCTGGAAGCTGGAGTGTAGGCTGTCTGAAGGATGGCAGAGAATAGTGACAGAAACATTATGAAAATGTTACCCTTTTTGACAACTTTTGGAGAGGACGAGTCAACCACTCCATAACGTAGGACTCAAGCACTACCCAGAATTAGGGAACTGAGAGAGGAAGGAAGGTGTGCTCGATCAACCCCTCCATAGGGAGGGGGATATTCAAGGGACACACCAGACATGAAAATGGGAATTGCAGCTGTTTTTCAACACAACAAAGTTCATGCAAGTAACTATCAGTATAGATAGATGGGTTGATCAAGTACAACTTGATACAAATGCAAAGTTATGTAAAGTACGAACAGCCAATACATACAGCGTAAATGGCATTTGAAGAACTTGGAAAAATCCTTGCTTGTTAATGATTGCAGAATTACACTAAGAGGACATTTCAGAAACTCTATTATTATCATTAGTAGGGATGATTTTAGAGAACAAAAAATAAAATTACAGCAGAATAAATCTTCAGATACAGATTGAGGGGTTGAGTACAACAAAATAAGTTATATTGGGCATACGCCAAAAAGCTTAAGAACCTAGTAGAAGGGAAACAAGATGAAAATTACTTTATCGATCCTCAACATACTAAAAGCCACAGGCTGATGGACTCTTTGGGAGTATTGCATTAGGAAAACATATGTTAACAATATGCAGCCAAACATTTGTCATCAAAAAGATGCCCTAACACAGAAGCTTTGTTATGATCCAGAATGTTTAGAAACTAGTAATCTGTCTGCCAGACACTCATAGGCAAAGACAAAAAGAAATAGAAATAAAGCCCATTTAGTATAATTTGAAACTGCCTATTTCTGACCTGTTTTGAAGAGTTGTCAGAAAACATGAAAAGGTCCAATCTGGATGGGATTTCATAACAAATTCTGCCCCCTTTCCCCCATGCTTTCCCCCCAAACGTACAAGAGACACTATCCTAGTCAATAAACTCTCTTTAGAAGGAAAAATAAGTGAAAAGGCAAGTGACCAAGGTTGTAAAGAATCAAGGTGTGATGAAGTGTCATCCCCAAATCTTCCTTGTGAATAGCATTATCCTTTCTTAATATGGGAATTCAAGGAACTCATCTGTGAAACTGAAATAGAAGCAAACAGTAAATTGATCTATTCAAGGTGTTACATTTGAAAGGAAGCTGGGTTTTATATGCAAAATTATGTGTTATTTAAGATAGTTTTGTACACATTTTCCAGATATACATACTTTTAGTTTAATTCAGTTACATTTGCAGAGAATCTGGCATACCAAAAAGAAACATAGTGGATTTTTATGGTTTCCTCTGAACAACAGGAAATGGAAAAAGAATAGTGCCGAAGTGGACTTCCATCAGGCAGATGCTGTTGACTTTGCATGCACAAGGTCAATGAATTAGATAAAATGTGATAAAATCCACAAATGTCTTTTCAGTTTCTACCTTAGAATCATCCATAACTTGAGTCAATACTTGTTTAACATTGTTGGAGTGATTAGAAAATGAATATCATTATGCTTTGTTTCTTACACTCGACACTGAGTTACTATGTCAACAAAAAAGAACAGTGACTCCAGCATGTCTTGATGAGAATACTGTCCCCTCTTGAGGATTCCTGCCTGCTGTTCTTGTAGCTCTGCAGCTCTGCATGGGGGAAGAATACTTCAAACAAGTGCTGGCTCAGGCTATCACCCGTCCTTGAGAGGGAATGTGGTACTGAAGCAGACTGTGCTGGAGATGTACCAGCTGCTTTCTTTCCAAGAGTCGTATTGTTCCTTTCTCCCATGCTAGCTGAGATAGCAAGAGAGGGCAGTTAAAAAACTGCACACATTTTACAGCTGGAAAATGAATGAAGAAGCTTCGAGGCTGATCCAACATTCTGTCCTGCTAACGCCAGCAGCTTTTGTGACTGAATTCTCTCCTACAGGTATGTCTTGTATCTCACTGTCATTCTATGTGTTTAGATACAAGACCCTTTAACATGGCGTGACGATACCTCATGATTCCAATGTAGTCCAAGTCAATTATGAGGATATTAGGTTTCACCAAACATACTGGCCACTTTAGTTTTCAACTGCCAGCAAAGAAATATATGAGAAAGCAAACAACCCAATTTAGTCTAAAAACTGAAAAAATGTTCAGGGAGTTAGTCTCCCCAAAGTTTACAAGATATTTGTCCACCACCCTATGCTGCTTTTGTATATCACCTGGTGTAAAATACAAGGCAACCTGAGGCATTTCTGTTTCTCACAAATCACCCTTTTTTTAAAAAGAGAACTCAAACTAGTACTGATACATCTGGAGAAGATACTGCATTGCAAATAATGCTTAATTTGAATGTGTGATGAGGAAAATAGTTCCTATTCTGCTCCTCTGACTGATGCTTTCTTTGAGAGGGAAGCTTCAACTTCACTCTGGGCCTCTACATGCAACTGAGGATCCTGAAAACTCAGTCCCCAGTTGTGTGGAAAGGCCTCATGTATCTGCCTCCTCTCCACACTGTTTACCTTCAGGAGACAGTGACGGGGGGGGGGGCAGAGCTAGAACTCGAGCTCCATCACCACCTTTACTCTATTACCACCTTCCATTCCATTACACTCCTCCACAGCCAGCTGTTCTTATGCTGTTTTTTTCTGAAACATTTCAACCAATTGTTTTAACCAGAGCATCAGACCTTATTTCGAGAGAGACAAGCACTCTAATGATGACTCTTCACTAGCTCAGCAGATATGAGCTTTTTTAAAAATCTTGCATGATTAACCTTAGCTGCTCTCTTTTAGCAAGTGTTCCTTATTATTTGGGACTACAAACAAACAAACAAAAGGGGGGAAAGACACCTACAGCATTTGCACTCCCAAGGGAATTTACAATTTATTTTGTTAGGTCCATTTGGAAACTTGATATAAGTTGTATCCCCATGTCAGCAAAAGATAACTTTATTGGGCAGATGACTAGCAGTGATTAAGCTGATGGCCTTCTTTGTGGTCATTGGGAAGAAACATTCAAAGATGCAAAAGACATTAGCGAGAAAAGAGCTGCTTTCAGTAAAAGGGGACTCGTTTGGAATAAAAATAGTAAAATTATGTCCATGGTTACAGGCAAACCAACTCAAAATTTAAAGTATGATGGCAGAAAATGGATAATCATGTACATGTTTGCCTGAATGAGTCAGTGTCAAGATGTAATGCTTGAATGGTGAAACAAATAGCAAGGCATTAACATTAGTAATAATAAGGATGAACGTAGACCTTTGGCAATATTGTAAACATCTTTCTGGGAGATGTAATTGCACCAACTAAATAGAAATGGATGTGCAGAGGATGCAATTTTGTATGGCAGCATGTTTATGTATGTATGTATGTATGTATGTATGTATGTATGTATGTATGTATGTATGTATGTATGTATGTATGTATGTATGTATGAACATAAGCAGAGCCATGCTGGATCAGGCCAAAGGCCCATCTAGTCCAGCTTCCTGTATCTCACAGTGGCCCCACCAGATGCATTTGGGAGTGCATGAGACTAGATATCTGTCTCCTGATACCACTCCCCTGCATCTGGCCCTTGAAGTACCCTGGTTTAAAGCCTAGAGATTACACATCTCCATCATGGTTTGAACCCGTGATGGACTTTTCCTCTAGGAATCTGTCCAATCCCCTTTTGAAGTCATCCAGGCCAGATGCCATCACCACATCCTGTGGCAGGGAGTTCCATAGACTTACAATGCGCTGGGTGAAAAAATATTTTCTTTTGTCAGTTCTTACTCTCCCAGCACTCAATTTGAGTGTATGTCCCCTAGTTCTGGTATTTTGAGAGAGGGAGAAGAGCTTCCCTCCATCCACTTTACTCATACCCTGCATTATTTTGTATGTCTCAATCATATCCCCCCTCAAGCGCCTTTTTTCCAGACTAAAGAACCCCAAATATTTTAGCCTTTCCTCATAAGGGAGGTGCCCCAGCCCAGTAATCATTTTAGTTGCTCTCTTTTTGCACCTTTTCCAGTTCCACTATGTCTTTCTTGAGATGCGGTGACCAGAATTGTACACAATACTCCAGGTGCGGCCTTACTATTATTTAGTACATGGCATTATAATGTTGGCTGTTTTTTTTTTTCAATCCCCTTGTTGATAATCCCTAGCACAGAATTGGCCTTCTTCACCTCTGCCACACATTGGGTAGACAACTTCATGGAGCTGTCCACCAACACACCAAGATCTCTTTCCTGATCCTTCATGGATAACTCAGAGCCCATGAGTTGACAGATAAAGTTTTGATTTTTTGCCCCAATATGCATTACTTTACATTTGGCTACTTTAAAACCCATTCACCATTTTGCAGCCCATTCCCCCAGTTTGGAGAGATCCTTCTGGAGCTCTTCACAATCTTCTCTGGTTTTTACCACACGGAAAAGTTTTGTGCCATCTGCAGACATGGCCACATCACTGTTTATCCTTGTCTCCAGGTCAATTATGAACAGATTGAAAAGCACTGGACCCAGGACAGATCACTGGGGCACACCGCTTTTCACTTCTCTCCATTGTGAAAATTTCCGATTGACACTTACTCTTTGTTTCCTGGATCTCAACCAGTTCTCAGTCCATAAGAGGACCTGCCCTCTTATCCCCTGCCTGTGCAATTTTCTCAGCAGCCTTTGGTGAAGGACTGTGTCAAAAGCCTTCTGAAAATCCAGATAGACTATATCCACTGGTTCACCCAAATCCACATGCCTGTTGACCTTTTCAAAAAATTCTAAAAGGTTTGTCAGGCAAGACTTACTCTTACAGAAGCCATGCTGGTTTTCTCTCAGCAAGGTTTGTTCTTCTATGTGTTTTAAGATTTTTCTCTTGGATGAGGCTTCCCACCATCTGCCCTGGGACAGATGTAAGGCTAACTGGCCTGTAGTTTCTTGGGTTCCCCCCTCCTTCCTTTTTTAAAAATTGGTGTGACATCTGCTATCCTCCAGTCCTCCGGCACTGTGGCCGTTTTAAGAGACAAGTTGCATATTACTGTTAAGAGATCTGCTATTTCATTTCTCAGTTCCCTAATAACCCTTGGGTGGATGCCATCTGGGCCCGGTGACTTGTTAATCTTCAATTTATCAATTAGTCCTAAAATATCCTCTCTTTTAACTTGTATTTGATTTAGTTCTTTAGTCAATGTATGTATGTATGTATGTATGTATGTATGTATGTATGTATGTATGTATGTATGTATGTATGTATGTATGTATGTATGTATGTATGTATGTAGGCAATGTGCCTGCAAAATTGCCTTGTTTGCTCTTTTAGTGAAAAATACTGAATTCTGTGTCTTGGTTACAAGATGGGAATCCTATCTACTTAAAAAACAAATAAATTAGACCCTCTTTCCGCTCTTTATCACTGACAAGTGCCTGAATTCTAGTCACTAGAAGCCCACAACTCTCCAACTAGAGAGGGAGAGATCCCACAATCACTACCTATAGAATTGAGGAAATAAGTGTACGTGCCATATGAATTACCTCTATCCAAATCATTCTAAACCTGTTTCCTGGAGAGTTTATCAAGAATTATCAAGCCCTTTTTGGAGAAATGTCACTTCCAGTGTGAACTCTCCGGCACAGCCTCTGCCTTTTAGTTCTTGCAGAGAACAAGCGTGTCAGCCCCTCCCCTTGACTGTAAGGGAGAGTGAGCAACCCTTGGGCTTTCAGAGGCGATGCTCAGGGTCTTCTCTAAGGAGGCTGCAGAAGAAATGGAGGTATTCTCTGGCCTCCAGCTAGGCCAGCTGGTAGTTGGTCCTTCATCTTCCTTGGGAGAACCTGCTCATGTGTGTGTGTATGTGAGGGGGGATCCACTCAAAAATCAATAAAAAGTTCAAAAAAAAGAGAGCATGGGACCTAAAAGGAAGGAGTGATTCAGAAATTAAATCAGAAATAGAGGAGCAAAATAATGATTCAGTTACCTACACTGGATGAACAGCAGTAGCAGGGCAGCAAGGAATAAATCTAATTGAAAACGAAAGTCAGTTCGTAGGAGCTCCCTCAGCAGTAATAGTGAACAAAGTCGCCAAGCAGCAAAAGAGCAACCATTACTGTTTTCCAGGCTCTTTTAAAGATTCCACACACACACACCAATCTGCACACATATTCCAGGGTGTTTTGTACATCCTAATGGGCAGCAGATGGCCCTCCTCATGAGTCTCAGGTGGAATATCACTGAGGTGATTTAGCATGCAATAGTCAAATGGAGGTAATGTAAAGGATGAAAGAGGAAAGAAATATGATTGTTGTGTTATTCTCTCTTTTAGAAACCCTGATCATTTGTAACTCAGGGGCTCTTATTTGTAAAGCTACATAGGACTACAACAACAAAAGAAAGCATGGTTTTGCATTGTTGTTGGTTTTTAAATACTATTTCTAAAGCTGGTGCTTCTCTCCCAGCCATGGCACATATGTGCAGGCACCAAAGTACATCCATTAAGGCTTTTTTCGCTAGTCCTTTATCCTCATTCCTAGCCTACTGTTGCACTGCCTTCAATCAAGTATAATACACAGACACATTCTCTCTGAGCCAATGAGCCCTGGTGCCAGCTTGGAATAACTGGAGATGATTTTATAGGCCACCTCGCACGCTGACAAAATTCGTGTCTCCTCCAACACCACTCTGAAATGTGTGTCTCTGCCTGGAGACCCGGTGCAGCAAGTTCTGCTTGTCAAACATGAAAAACAACAGCACAGTCTTTTGAACAGTACAGCTGGAGGGGGCATAGAAGCTAAAATTAGCAGAGCAAAGGTTATTTCACCTCATTTCAACGAGCAGAATACCAGTTCAACTCTACAGGGATTTAATAAATAAGAAATTCTTGCTTTTTAACATGTTAGCATGGTTATAAGTAATGATGACTGTAGTGTTCCTATATAATTTTATGATTTTAAATCTGAAACTTACTCTCTTTCTTTAGCCTCCCATACTATGTCAGAGGTAAAGACACAATTAACATTTTTACACCTCCAACCTAACCATTCAATGTTTTACTAGTGCTTCTACATGCCTGGTAGCAAAATAACATAAATTAAAAAAAAACTGCATTGGGTGCATTTACAAGACAAAATTGAGTGCCTGCCAGTTAATGTGCAAAGTTTAAAAAACTGTGACTTCTGTTATCATCTGGCACGGGCAATGGGAAGGTTTGCTATACATCAACACTGACTTGGTGGCCCATGATAATGATGATTAATGAGATATTTAAGAAGTGATTTTACTATTTGTACCCTCTCCCGCCCAGCAATTTCCCATGGCCAAGCAAGAGGTGTGGATTTATTTTAAAAATATATTGAATATACTTACTACCATTTATTTTCTATTTTCAAAAGTTCATTTGGTGGCTGGCAACAAGTTCCTTTACCCTGCCTCCAGCACAGTGCTGTGGCTTCTGGGAATAGCAAGCCTAGCAGTTTTCTTCAATCTCTCCTCCTCTCCTTTTTGTGAGAGAGAGAGGATTTATTTCATTCAGTGCCACTGCTTCAAAGTTCAAAGGGGAGCTTTTTGGGAGGTAAGGTGTGGATTTATTTTAAAAATATACTAGCCTAGTATATTCTAGATTTCCCCCCAACCAGTGCACTCAAACACATTTGTTGGCATTGGCAAGCCAAGGGAACCTCTGAGGGAGAATAATATTTTACATTTTAGAAATAGATTACAATATTATTTGTGTACTTTACTTTTACTTTTGTTTGTTTGCTAAACTTTTTGTGAGGACACTGCAGTTAAACAACACAGGCTCATTCAGTTTACTTTGCTCACAGTGTACAACACAGTCCTACTCCTGTAGCAGTGTAGTCTGCTTGCTTGTTCATTTATTTACAACAAGTTACAAGGCACACCCTTGGTGGGTGCCAGTGCAAGTTTACTTTGCTCACAGTGTACAACACAGTCCTACTCCTGTAGCAGTGTAGTGTGCTTGCTCGTTCATTTATTTACAACAAGTTACAACAAGGCACACCTTTGGTGGGTGCCTGCGCAAGTTTACTTTGCTCACAGTGTACAACACAGTCCTACTCCTGTAGCAGTGTAGTGTGCTTGCTCGTTCATTTATTTACAACAAGTTACAACAAGGCACACCCTTGGTGGGTGCCAGCGCAAGTTTACTTTGCTCACAGTGTACAACACAGTCCTACTCCTGTAGCAGTGTAGTGTGCTTGCTCGTTCATTTATTTACAACACGTTACAAGGCACACCCTTGGTGGGTGCCAGCGCAAGTTTACTTTGCTCACAGTGTACAACACAGTCCTACTCCTGTAGCAGTGTAGTGTGCTTGCTCGTTCATTTATTTACAACAAGTTACAACAAGGCACACCCTTGGTGGGTGCCTGCGCAAGTTTACTTTGCTCACAGTGTACAACACAGTCCTACTCCTGTAGCAGTGTAGTGTGCATGCTCGTTCATTTATTTACAAAAAGTTACAACAAGGCACACCCTTGGTGGGTGCCTGCGCAAGTTTACTTTGCTCACAGTGTACAACACAGTCCTATTCCTGTAGCAGTGTAGTGTGCTTGCTCGTTCACTTATTTACAACAAGTTACAACACACACCCTTAGTGGGTGCCTGCGCAAGTTTACTTTGCTCACAGTGTACAACACAGTCCTACTCCTGTAGCAGTGTAGTGTGCTTGCTCGTTCATTTATTTACAACAAGTTACAACAAGGCACACCTTTGGTGGGTGCCTGCGCAAGTTTACTTTGCTCACAGTGTACAACACAGTCCTACTCCTGTAGCAGTGTAGTGTGCTTGCTCGTTCATTTATTTACAACAAGTTACAACAAGGCACACCCTTGGTGGGTGCCAGCGCAAGTTTACTTTGCTCACAGTGTACAACACAGTCCTACTCCTGTAGCAGTGTAGTGTGCTTGCTCGTTCATTTATTTACAACACGTTACAAGGCACACCCTTGGTGGGTGCCAGCGCAAGTTTACTTTGCTCACAGTGTACAACACAGTCCTACTCCTGTAGCAGTCTAGTGTGCTTGCTCGTTCATTTATTTACAACAAGTTACAAGGCACATCTTTGGTGGGTGCCAGCGCAAGTTTACTTTGCTCACAGTGTACAACACAGTCCTACTCCTGTAGCAGTCTAGTGTGCTTGCTCGTTCATTTATTTACAACAAGTTGCAACTCAAGTCACACCCTTGGTGGGTGCCAGCACACGTTTACTTTGCTCACAGTGTACAACACAGTCCTACTCCTGTAGCAGTCTAGTGTGCTTGCTCGTTCATTTATTTACAACAAGTTACAAGGCACATCTTTGGTGGGTGCTAGCGCAAGTTTACTTTGTTCACAGTGTACAACACAGTCCTACTCCTGTAGCAGTCTAGTGTGCTTGCTCGTTCATTTATTTACAACAAGTTACAAGGCACATCTTTGGTGGGTGCCAGCGCAAGTTTACTTTGCTCACAGTGTACAACACAGTCCTACTCCTGTAGCAGCGTAGTGTGCTTGCTCGTTCATTTATTTACAAAAAGTTACAACAAGGCACACCCTTGGTGGGTGCCTGCGCAAGTTTACTTTGCTCACTTGTCCTACTGTGTAGAACACAGTGCCATTATAATACTTTGAGAAATGAAAAAAATAAGGAGGGGTGGCACAGCCAGAGGGAAGGGAAGGGGGACCCCCACTAAGATAAATCGGGCCGCATTTCTGAAGGAAGGCACAGGAAGTAGTGCAGATAGTACTCCGTCGCCAAGCAGCTCCACAACCAGTACCGTACCATCCTCTGTCACTGAGGGAAGCATGGATGAGGCGATAAAAATCCCTTCAGGAATACTTGACTCCGACCTCCTTTATCAGGAATTAAACAAGGACTTGGAGTCAGAAATCACATCAGAATCAGAAACGGGCACTTTGAATCTAGAGGTTCCAGATTCTAAGGACCTGATGGCAGGAACTGACGAAAGGCAGGCTTCAGACAGTGATGGAAGGAGCAGCCCTCCTTCCTCCCAGAGTACCGCCAGTGACAGCAGTAGTACTCTACTTTCCAGGCAGGGCACAGGCCACACCACCACCACAGCAGCGGCAGCAGGCAATACCAGAGGGGCCAGTACTTTCACTTAGCCACACAGGTGTCTCTGGGAGCATTTTGAGAACAGCCCAAAAGACGCAAGGATGGCGGTGTGCAAGAAATGTGGGGTGGTGGTGCGCAGGGGGAATGACCCGAAACACCTCTCCTCAAGTGGGTTGCGCAGCCACCTGATGCGAAAGCACCCTGGGACTCTTCCTGGAACCCTGTCAGGCCCTGTTTCCTCAGGGAGGAAGAGAGTGGAAGAAGGGTTAGGGAAAGAAAAACACAGCTCCGCTAGTGCTGAGAGTGGGAAGAGGCAGGCCACTCTGCAGGAAGTGGGGCCGTTGTGTGGGAGTTTTGTCAGCCAGCGAAATAGGGCTAAGGCACAGGAGACCACCACTCGCGTGGTGGGTGAAATGGTGGCCATGAACGGGTTGCCCCTCTCCTTTGTGGAGTCATCAGGCTTCAGGCACCTGATGAAGCACGTGGCTCCATGGTACGAGCCTCCATCCTGGCATACCTTCAGCAGGCGGGTGATTCCCTCCCTTTATGAGTCCGTCAGGAACATGATCCGGGCCTTCTGCAGGCGGCCAGAGGAAGGAAGTTCCACTTCACTTCCGACCTCTGGACTGGTGGGCACCACGGATACATCTCTCTGACGGCTCATTGGTGGCAACCCAAGGAGGTCCTGGAGCCCAGGACATCCCAAGAACAGCTGCAGGGGGAGCCACAAGGCAGCACCCCAAGAGGGTATAGGGCGGTGCTTCTCCAGGCCCAAAGCATGGAGGACAACGCCACAGGGTTCAACATTTCAGAGGTCCTCAAGACAGCAATGCGAGAGTGGGGATTGGGGACTGATGGCCCGTCAATCTCGGATTCATGGTTACTGACGCGGGCCGTAACATGACCAACGCGGTTGAAAGGGCAGGGTTGTAGGGCATCATGTGCGCAGCACACAAACTGCATCTGGTGGTGGTCGATGCCATTGGGGCGGGAGCACCGAAGGACTCCTGGGGTGAGGGGACCCTGGAGACCAAGGCCTTGCTGGACAAGTGCCGGAAAATCCTCGGGCACTTCTCTCGCAGCATCAAGGCATCCAGGATGATGTGTGATAGGCAGGCGGAGACGGGCCAACCAGAGCACGTCCTGATCCAGAACGTGACCACCCGGTGGAACTCCACCTACGAAATGGTCAAGCGCCTGGTGGAGCAGAGGGAAATGGTGGAATACGTCATGTCAACCACCCCAGTCCTGCCTGAGGGGAGGGAGATGGATCTTGGTGCTACCGAGTGGCTCGCCCTCTCCCAGATGGTGGGTATCCTGCAGCCTTTTGAGGAGACCACCCACGTGCTCAGCAGCTACAACACCAGCCTGGGCCACGTACTCCCCCTGGTCAATGCCCTTCGCCAACGCCTAGAGGCCAGTATCCGGGAAGAAGCCAATCTTCTCCCAAAGAGCAGGGCCTTGGCAGACAGACTGCTGACCGGTTTGGATACCCACCTTGGCCCACTAAGGAGGGAAAAGGTGTACCAGATGGCATGCCTGTGCGACCCTCGCATCAAGGGTTCCCTGGCGGGCAGCGCTGCTGACCTGAACTCCTGGAAGACGGAGCTATGCCGTCAAGTCAGGGCTCTCTCCAATCAGGGCCAGGCGTTTCCGAGGGCGCACGGAAGCCAGAGCGATGCAGAAGAGGAGTCCTCGCAAGGATCCTCATCCTTCTGTACTCCAGGAGTATACACCCAGAGGCCAGGTTCCATGCCAGCAGCCAACTACCTGGCCTCTGCCCTAGCCATGGCAGTCTCCTCCTCAGTGGAGGCAAGGGAGGAAGAAGAACCGGACCCCGCTCTGACCATGGTGAAGGAGTACATGGCCGAGCCCCTCCAAGCCCTCACCTTGGACCCACTCCACTACTGGGCCAGAAAGGCAGACCTCTGGCCCGATCTTTCGACTCTGGTGTTGGAGCTCTTGTCCATCCCACCCACCAGTGTCCAGAGTGAGCGTGTCTTCTCCCTCATGGGAGATGTCCTGAGGCCGCGCCGCTCCTGACTGGACCCGGAGACCATGGAAAGGTTGACTTTCATCCGCTTCAACCTTTCCACGGGATTACCCCAAAACTCCAAGACCTAAGTCCCAAGTCGTTCTGCCATGGGTTCCTTAAACGGCCCTCCCTTGCCCTAACATCAACTACCAGGGCAACATTTATGCCGGTCCGCCTGCCTGTCTGCCTACAAGCCTGCCTGCCTGCCTACAAGGCTATCTGCCTGGCTGGCCCTGTGACTACCTGCCTAGTGCCTAAATGCCTGCTTGCCTGTCTGCCTGCCTGCCTGCCTGACTATATTCACACACACACAATTGGAAGGGTCCATATTGGCCCAATTTTTGCAGCCCTTGCCTGGGTCCAAACCAGCAAGGACCATTCTCAAAGTGTCATTTGAAAGGGTCTGTATTGGCCCACTTTTTGCTGCCCTTGCCTGGGTCCAAACCACCAAGGACCATTCTCAAAGTGTCATTTGAAAGGGTCTGTATTGCAACAATTTTTGCAGCCCTTGCCTGGGTCCAAACCAGCAAGGACCATTCTCAAAGTGTCATTTGAAAGGGTCTGTATTGCAACAATTTTTGCAGCCCTTGCCTGGGTCCAAACCAGCAAGGACCATTCTCAAAGTGTCATTTGAAAGGGTCTGTATTGGCCCAATTTTTGCAGCCCTTGCCTGGGTCCAAACCAGCAAGGACCATTCTCAAAGTGTCATTTGAAAGGGTCTGTAATCTGTATTGGCCCAATGTTTCCCCGTTGGCCATGGCTGGTCTGAGTGAGACCCTAAATCTGCCTTCCTTGGTGCTTCCTCCCATCCCTGGGGTTTGGCCGCCAATCTGCTTACAAAGTGGTCAGGAAGCACTTTACAACAACCTACCTCAAAGACTGAGTAGCAGGGGGCTAGCTCTCCTCCTTACAGCCTTAAAGAAATAGCCCAGTTCTCCTGCTTCTACTCTGTCTCCTTGGTTGATGAAACTCGGTCTCCTGGGGTGGAGAGAGAAACTCTGCCTCCCAAGGCAGAAACAATCCTTCCTTTTTGGCTTTGTGCCTTCCCAATCCCTAGCCTGGGTGGCTGGTATCCTGCAAGCCTGCCTAGCCTACATACCTGTAAACCAGACTGCCTGCTTCCCTGCCTGCCTGCCCGCCCCTCTGCCAACCTGCCTTCCTGTCAGACTCCCAGCTTTGAGCATGCCTTCCAGCTGCTTCTCATTCAACCTCCTCTAGTCTGGCCTTCTGGCCTCCCCTACTTTGTCCTCTGGGCTGGTCTGTGACCCACTAAGAAGGACTCTGGGTTTGTGGTCTGGTCTCCTTTAGAGGTGGTGGTGGTGAATGATCACCCGAGAGGGGAACTCAATCAGGGTAGGAATACTGGGAAGGGGGTTAGGGTTAGGCAAGGGGGATGGGCTGCAGAACACTGTGACTCACTAAGAAGGACTGGAGTGGAATGTACTTGCGTGTACTGTGTGCTGTGTATACTGTACTGCACATAACCGTGTGTTGTCCGTTTCTTAGAAATAGAAGAGCCTGTCAGGAGGAACTTCCAGGGTGGGTTCATGGTGGATCTGTGAGTCTGTGTGACTCATTAAGAAGGGCTTTGCCCTTGCCTATTGGCAGTTTGCTACTTGCCAGCGTAACAGCACATGGGAAGGAAGAGTCAGATAGAACTCTTCCTTGCTGTCCTTCTGGCAGCATCAAGACTCAGGCCTTTGGGTCTCCACCACTCTTTCCTCTGGGCTGCACGGCACTGTGGCTCACTAAGAAGGACATCTTACTGGCGTGCTGGTGGCACTCTGTCACCATTTACAAATCGAAGATTTGCCTGAAAGTTCCAGGCTTGGCTTTTGGAGCTGTAGGAAATGTGAGTGACTACTCAGACTCACTCAAGCTATGTGGCCTACGCCACTCTTTCCTCTGGCCTGCACGGCACTGTGGCTCACTAAGAATGTCATCTTACTGGCGTGCTGGTGGCAATCTGTCACCATTTACAAATAGAAGTTCCAGGCTTGGCTCTTGGAGTTGTGGAAACTGTGATTCACTACGAAGGGCATGGTAGTAGATTGCCGGCAGTTAGCAAGTCTATCAGCACACAGCTGGGAAGGAAGAGTCAGACTCAGATTCTGGCTTGCTGTCCTTTTGGCAGCCTGTGTGGTCTAAGACTCAGACTCACTCAAGCTCTGTGTCTTCTCCCTGCCTGCCTGTCAGGCTCCCGGCACTCCCGGCTTAGAGGAGGCCTTCCAGGTGCTTCTCCTTCAGTCTAACAGCACGGTTCACTACTTCAAGTTCAGCCTCTGAGCCGACATGCGCCCTGTCGGCCACTCCCCTCAACTTGCCCATGCAGCAACCCCGGCTGCCCCTGCCTCTAGGCGGAAAATCACTTGACCAACTGTAAGGTGCAGTCATGACATCAACTATTTTGTTTAGAATTGGGGGAATCTGTCATCCTGGTTCTTCACACAATCCAGGTGGGGAAATCCCTTGGCAGGAGGGGAGATTCCTAACTAGGTGCTTCTCCCTCCACCTCCTCTAGTCAGGCCTTCTAGCTTCTGCTTCTTCCTTTGAGCTGCCAAACACTGTGACTCACTAAGGAGGAAATGGTGCTCTTGTGTTAGAAAACAGCCGTGGGCCCGTGATTGACTAGGCAAAACTCTGCCGCTGGCCTTGTGCCATTTTGCAGCCCCTACTCTGGCCTTTTGGCAGCCCGTAATCTGGACTCTAGGGCTTTGCCTGCAGAACTCTCTGACCCACTAAGTAAGACAGAGAACACAGCTGGGCTTCGTGGTCTCCTTGGGATACCGGAGCTTGCGGTAACCCGAGCGATTGAGGGGAACTTATTTGGAGAAGTGGTTTAGGGTTAGGGTCAGCGTTAGGGTTAGGGGGTTTGTTTAGGCCTCTGCTACTCTTTCCTCTGGGCTGCAATGCACTGTGGCTCACTAAGAAGGAAGGGAGGAAGCCTCCAGGCTTGGTACTTGGTGGATACTCTGTCGAACACTGACTGTGAGTCTGTGATTCACAGGCCTACTGTCTCCTCCACCACTCTTTCCACTGGGCTGCCAACTGTGGCTCACTAAGAAGGAAGGGAGGAAGCCTCCAGGCTTGGTACTTGGTGGATACTCTGTCGCACACTGACTGTGAGTCTGTGATTCACAGGCCTACTGTCTCCTCCACCACTCTTTCCACTGGGCTGCCAACTGTGGCTCACTAAGAAGGAAGGGAGGAAGCCTCCAGGCTTGGTACTTGGTGGATACTCTGTGGAACACTGACTGTGACTCTGTGATTCACAGGCCTACTGTCTCCTCCACCACTCTTTCCACTGGGCTGCCAACTGTGGCTCACTAAGAAGGAAGGGAGGAAGCCTCCAGGCTTGGTACTTGGTGGATACTCTGTCGCACACTGACTGTGACTCTGTGATTCACAGGCCTACTGTCTCCTCCGCCACTCTTTCCACTGGGCTGCCAACTGTGGCTCACTAAGAAGGAAGGGAGGAAGCCTCCAGGCTTGGTCATTGGCAGATACTCTGTCGCACACTGACTGTGACTCTGTGATTCACAGGCCTACTGTCTCCTCTGCCACTCTTTCCACTGGGCTGCAATGCACTGTGGCTCACAAAGAAGGGAATTAGACAGCTCCGCTCCTGAGAGTGGGAAGAGGCAGGCCTTTCTGCAGGAAGTGTTGCCGTTTATGGGACTTTTGTCAGCCTCCGCTGCTCTTCACTCTGAGCTGCCGTGCCAAAGACTGTGACTCACTAAGGAGGACATTGTGCTCTTTCCACTGGGCTGCCAACTGTGGCTCACTAAGAAGGGAAGCATACTTGTGTATGCGTACGTGTTACGTACGTAAATACGTATACGTAATAAAAGAGTTTTTCAGGAAGTTCCATCCCTGGTCCTTGTTGGTGGATACTAGTAGTAGTCTGTTTCACTGACTGCGAGTCTGTGGAGGAAGGGCTACATGTCGGTTCCATTGGCAGTGCAAAGCACTGACTCACTGAGAAGGGAACGTGCCTGGGATGGGATTTTACCAGAGAAGCAGCACACAGCTGTGAAGGAAGACCCTCTGGCTTGCAGTCCTTTTTTTCAGGCTGTACTCAGGCCTCAGAGTCAGGCCCCATGTGGCCCCCACCACTCTTTCCTCTGGGCTACAAGACACTGTGGCTCACTAAGAAGGAAAATGTACTTGTTGTGTGCGTAACTGCGTACTCCTGTCTGAAAGTCCCATGTGTGGTTCTTGGTGCTGTGCTGTGTGACTCAGTCAGTACTAGTTGTTGTTGTCACGTTTTCTTTGACCCAATTTTTAATATTTTTCTGCTCACTTCTCATAATGTGCTCTTCATCACTGTCAGTACAATGTTTTCAAGTTGCATTCTACAATTGGGAATTTGGGAGATTTTGAGACATTCACCTCAGAGTTAGGCCCCATGTGGCCCCCGCCACTCTTTCCTCTGGGCTGCAAGACACTGTGGTTCACCAAGGAGGGAATTGTACTTGCATGCTGGTGGCACTCTGTCTGTCACCATATAGAAGATTTGCCTGAAAGTTCCAGGCTTGGTTCTTGGAGGTGTAGGAACTGTGACTGACTACTACTAAGACTCAGACTCACTCAAGCTATGATGTGGCCTCTGCCACTCTTTCCTCTGGGCTGCAAAACACTGTGACTCACTAAGAAGGACAATTTACTGGCGTACTCAGGCCATTCAGTCACTTTGGGTACTGGAGCTGGCTGGCAATGATCCTCCCCTACTCGGGCCCTGTGGCCTCAGACTCAGGCCTTTCGGTCTCCTCTCTGCTACTCTGTCCTCTGGGCTGCATGTGAGTCACTGAGAAGGGAATTCAGGAATTATTCTTCTAATCGAGTGGTCCTTTTGGCCTCGCCTACTCAGGCCCTGTGGCCTCAGACTCAGGCTATGTGGCCTCAGACTCAGGCTATGTGGCCTCCTCCAGCCACTCTGTCCTCTGGGCTGCAAACCACTGTGGCTCACTAAGAAGGGATGAAAACTTACAGTACTAGTACTGTAGCACACTATTTGTATGTATGATTGCTTTTCCTGCAAATAAAATGCAAAAAAACACACATAATGTAGCTTACCAACTAACCTGAACACATGATGTTCAAGCTGGCACTCCTTAAGACTGCTTAAACATTTTATAATCATTTTTGCCCAAACCCTGGAACAAAGACTGCCGGACAAGAAAACTTAATGTTACATTCACCAAGCTACACTTGTAGGTGGTGGCGGTTGAAGAGTTATGTGAGAAGTTGTGGGAACACTAATGTCATCAGGAATAGTTGGAGGTGGGGTTAGGGTTAGGGTTAGGGTGGATGTTTTGGCCCCCGCCACTCTGTCCTCTGGGATGCAGAACACTGTGGCTCACTAAGAAGGGATGAAAACAGCTTGTAGCACAGCTTTGAAGAGGCAGCACGCTGCCTTGCTGGCCTTTGGGCAAGCCCGTACTCAGGCCATTCAGCAGCTCGTTTGGGTACTGGAGCTGGCTGGCAATGATCCTCCCTTACTCGGGCCCTGTGGCCTCAGACTCAGGTCTTTGGGTCTCCGCTACTCTGTCCTCTGGGCTGCAAGACACTGTGGCTCACTAAGAAGGGAATTGTACTTGCGTGCTGGTGGTACTCTAGATTTGCCCGAAAGTTCCAGGCTTGGTTTTTGGAGGTGTAGGAACTGTGACTGACTACTCAGACTCACTCAAGCTATGTGGCCTCTGCCACTCTTTCCTCTGGGCTGCAAGACACTGTGGCTCACTAAGAAGGGAATTGTACTTGCGTACGACTACGTACATACTGTCACTCACCACACCACCACCAAGAGTATGTCAGAAAGTGCCATGTGTGGTTCATGGTGGTACTAGTACTCACAGTCACAAAGAAGGGCTGAAAACCTGTGGCCTCCGGTTTGCAGCCCTGTGGCCTCAGACTCAGGCTATGTGTCCTCCGCTACTCTTCACTCTGGGCTGCAAAACACTGTGACTCACTAAGAAGAACGACATTTTGCCTGCGTACTGGGAGTTTGCTGGGATAATAGCACACACCTTGGACTTTGTGGCCTTGTGGCCTCCCTTTCGCAGGGCCCTGTGGTCTCAGACTCAGCCCTTTTGGGCTCCCCTACTCTGTCCTCTGGGCTGCAAGACTCTGTGACCCACTAAGAAGGACACATTTTACTGTTAACACAGCCCCGTGATGATAAGGCAAAAATCTGCCATGCTGGCCTTGCTGGCACCCTTACTCTGGCCTTGTGGCCTCAGGTACTCTGGCGTTGTGGCCTCCCGTACTCAGGCTCTGTGTGGTGGTCTTATACAGTCTGGCCTTGTGGACGCCCTTACTCTGGCCTTGGACTGTGGACGTGGACACCCATAGTCCTCCTTGTATAGCCTAGTGGGATCTGGGCTGTAGTTAGAGTTCTTCTGCCTAATCCAAGCTGTGTGCCCGTACGCCAGCACACTGTCTTCCTTAAGAGCAACCCAGAGCCCAATCCCTACCTATTCCATGTTCCTAACCCTAACCCTAACCCTAACCCTAATATCAGACTCTAACCGCTAGATGACCAGGGTTGCATTGGCTTGGCTTTACAGTGTGATGTGAAGCCAGGACCTTGGAGATGGGGGGCCATTGAGAGGAGTAGACCCTCATCCAGATTTGGGGAGGAACGGAATGTCTGTGTCTCCTGCTGCCTCTGAGAGGTGGAGGGGAGATGGGATGGATAAAAGCTTCAAAACAAAACAACAACAAAAGTATAACAGGCAGCCAGACCAAGTAGGGTGGCCGGCCGGTTCAGCGCTGAGCTGACAAGAGAAAAAAAAGATTACATTTCTGGCCACTTTGTTTGCTTTATTGCATAGGATGCAGTCTTATGCTATGATATATTTATTAATATTATTCATCACCACCCAGTTTAAAGTGTTTTCCGCCTGCTCTGGATCATTGCGGGACACCCCCATGCTCTGGGTGGGAATGGGAAGTCAAATTGCGCTAAATCGCGGTAGAAATGACAAACGATGAAACGACAAATTTTTGAAAAATTTCGCAAAAAACGGAAATGACCCGAAATGGACCCGTCCTGAAAAACGACAACTCGAAAAAAAATTCTGGTCGTGCCCATCTCTATTGCCAGACATTGCCTCTGATATAGTGCAAGGAACTATGAAGATCTAGGTAGGAAGGTGAAGGACCTTAGGGCACACCTGGTTATTTGATCACTTCTTCCTACTGAAGAATATGACCCAGAATGGGAGATAAAAATTACATAAGTGAGCATCTGGCTGTACTGATGATATTCCTGAGAATGGTTTGGTTCCTTAGCTGAATGGGCTGAGTTTCCATAATAAAGGAATTTATGCAGGACACAAGCAAAATGGTCGATCAAGAGCCTCAAAACCTGACCAGGAGGAGTCTGAATTGAATTATCTGGGGAAAGCCAGATAGTATTACAGAAAATAGTTGGACACTAAGGATTGGAGACAAGAGTTTTCATGAGATATCAAAAACTGGATCAAGGGTACTGGAATATGATAATTCTTGGAGAAAAACAGCAAGAAAGCAGTAGAAGAATTTAACATGGTTTCAGATGCAGAGCATAAGGGATAAATAAGAAATACATTTTAGCAGTCATTACTGAAACTCGATGGGATGAGACTCATGACTCAAATGTAAGTAATTGAAGGGTATTATTGTTCCAAAGGAATCAACTAAACAGATGGCAGATAATATTATGTGTCATTATATGTGAAGTATGTGTATACCTGCCAGGAAATTGATGACTTGAAACATGGAAGAGGGGGGCTTATTAGAGAGAGTCTGGGTAGAATTCAAAGAAAGAGAAACAACAGTGATATTACTGAAGAAGTTTCTTACAAAACATTCAGTCCAGACTGGACACTTGAATGATACCATCTTAAATCAGATTACCAAACACTAAAATAAAAATTTTAAAAAGCAAAAATTTAGCAGTAAAGGGAGACCTACGCCAATGTCTGTTTGAAGCCAAACTGTTGTACTGCCTGGCAATCTCATTTTCTAGAAATTAGAAGAAGCAACAAAGTGACCACATCTCTTAGACCCTATACTCGTCACCTGGGAATAATTAGCTAATGAGGCAGAAATAGCAGGACCTGCAGATGAAATGACCCTGTCCTCTTGGATTCATTATACTGATGAAAGAGAAAGCTAAAGGTAGCATAACACCACCACCACTACCACCACCACCACTACCCCAAACTTTAAGGAAGCTAATTTGAATAATTTTAAGAAAATACTGGGTGAGGTACATTGTCAGACACATACAGGGAGAAAGAAGTTCACGATGGATCAGAATTTCTTAAGGTAAGATACTGAAGTCAAGACACCCATACACCCAAGGAGGCATGTGAAGTCTCTTTAAAATATAGGGATGAATGTATAATAGGAAGAGAGATTTAGAAGAATTATGTACAGAAAAGAGATGGAATGGTTAAATCATGAAGTAGGACTACAGTTAATTAACATTATCTGTAAGGAGAAGGTTAGGGGCCCAATATGTTAGAAATAATTCAAGTTAAAAAAAAAATACGACCACACCCACTTAAGCGTGACCCAGCGTATTTTACAAGTACCTGGTCTCGATGTGGTAAAATCCTTGTCGCTGTTCCAATGTGGATTTTAAACCATTACGTGAGTCCGTGGGAACATGGAAAATCTGCACCAAAACCTTTCACGCCCGTTATGGTGTCTCCACTGCAGTTCTCAGTCATGGGATCAGAATGGTTGCGGATTTGCAAAACGCAACCATGGGAACATCTGATCTGTGTCATCAACCATGTGACCCCTCCGGGGAGTCATCCAGATCAAAGTTTGCTGTCAATTTTAGTGGTCATGTGAAAAGCAGCCAAAGAGTTACAGCTTGCACATAGAATGTTGCTGATTGGTGAGCGACATCTCATGCTTTCTGTACTTAAATGTGTACCCTGCCTTTGTTAGTTGTGATTTTTTTCCCTTCTGCTTCAGGGGGAGAGGTCGCCCTGCCTTCCATTATCCAGCTGAATAAATGAATGGTGATTTGGAACTCTGCTTTGCTCAGAGGTTTTTGGCTAAGTTATTCTGATACAAGAAAATTTTGGAATTAGCCTAGACTCAACAATCTCAGACAATAAAATGTCTTGGGCTGGCTCTGGTGTTATGGACTTGTGCTCTGAATTATACTGTAACTTAAAATCAGTGTGTGTTTTACTTGCCTTAAAGGCAGTCCCAGGGCAGGAGTGGTTAGTTGTGGAAAGTTCTGAGGACAACATCTACCCAAATTTCCAAACAAACCAAGACATGAAAACAACCCACACTTTTTTTTTCAAAACTGAAAGTGAGCAAAAGGCTATTTGCACCCTTTAAAATACAGTATATGGAGCTGAAAGAGCCTGACAGATGGAGAGCTGTGCCCTTTAAATACTTTTGGCATAAAATTGCCCATTTTGGCCAATTTGTAGGTGTCTGATGGAGGTGTGGTCAGGGTTCCCAAGATGCCCTGGGGCTGTATTGGAGACATGGTTAGCCAACTGTAGCCTATTGGCTGCCTAGTTCTCACCACTTCCATCAGGAGGAAAGCATCCTCCTAAATCCAGTGATCATTCCAGATACTGAGGAAGCCATTTGTTGAGAGCACCTTGAGACAGAGAGAAAGGTTGAGGAGAGAGAGAGAGAGAGAGAGAGAGAGAGAGAGAGAGAGAGAGAGAGAGAGAGAGAGAGAGAGAACAGATCTTGGGTGAGGGGAACAAAATATGTCTTTAATGGAGAAGGATATACATACCTGACTGAGATGCTGGAGTAGCCCATAAAGTTACCTAACAATAATTTCATAACTGGCTTTTCATACACAAAGATGCTCATTATTGCTTGTCAATATCAGCAAGAGAACCTCGGGTCATGATGACATATGAACAGTGACAGCTCAAGGAGCCATACTTGGACCAGCCTTTCTGTAATTCCTGTTGTTCCTCATCCAACATCTTGAAAATCATCTCAATTGCAATGTTGAAGCAATCTTTTCTTACAATAACAGCCAGAAAGAAATGAGGTTCTCTCAGCCTTGCCCTTCCTTTGGTTATCCAAGAACCAATCCATCCAATCTACACAAAAGCTGAAATAACTTCTGTTGCTAAGTGTAAGCTTCTTATGTCAGCATTTCTGCTAAATTAAAATGCAAATGTCAAAGACTATGAAATTCATTTTAAGAAGTGAAAGTTATAATCTTGTTTAAGAAGGCAAGGCTTCTTAGTATTCATAGCCTGTTCACATATACTGGCTAACCCAGAATAATGTAGTGTGAAAGAATGATACCATTTGCATGTAAAAATAATTGTGTCAGATAATTTGAGAAACAAATACTGATAGAAATGGCACATTTTTTTTAAAAAAAGGTAAAATATTTCTTGGCACAGCATGTGATGTTTCTAGAGTAAATCTTAGTTCTGTGCAAATTTGAGGGAAACAACTTATCTCACCACTTAATTTAAATTAATTTTATTGTCTGTTGAGTAATAAGAATCTGCTTTTTTAAAAAATAATTCTAAAATTAAATACTTGGAAGGCAGAGAATCATCCACCCAAAGGACCCAACACCAAAACACAAAAGGAGCAATATAGTATATACAGTCCAATGCAGTGAAAGAGTGCTACATTGCAGAAAATAAACAGCCATTAAACAGGAGGATGGCCCAACATAGAAGGGGCAACAGCTCATGACCAGAATCAGCAATGTAACTCCATTTGAAAGACAAAGGGCTCTCATTCAAAGATGAAGATGTACACATATTAGACAGAGAAGATAGGTGACTTATCCATGTTGAGTGGCACAACCCAGTGACTTTGTTATAAACAGTTATACAGTGGTCCCCTGCCCATTTGCAGTTCATATACTGTGGTCCTGCTATATCGTGGGATGACAGTATATGAAAAAAGACCCCCTGGGGTAAGGGAGGAAAGGCCTGGGTAAGGGGGGAGGGCCTGTTGGAGGCCTCAGAAATGACTTCTGGTTCACATGGAGGTCCTTTTGGGGCCACCAAAAGACCCAGAAAGGCTCTCACAGGCTCACTCAGGGCAGCACCAGGCTGGGGGTAAGTACAAGAGCCCCCAGCTAGGTGCCCCAGGCCCAATCCGACCTGCAACCGCATATCGTGGATTTTCAATTATTGCAAGTCAGGTTGGGTTCCCAACCTCCATGATAGGTGGGGATCACTGTAAAATGTGTGGTATGGGCTTGTCATGCAGATCACAGGACGTATCACATGAGTGAGGGAGCATTGTCCATTAACAAAAATTCACAGCTGATATGGATGAATAAAAAATGGGTTTGCTTTTTAAAAAGTAAGGAAAAGACAAAAAGGGTGACATTTTGTCACATATCTGCAGATAATTAGCATATAATTTTGTATGGCACATTCATAACATATCTCTCCATTACAAAAGCAGAGAACAGTTATGTTTATCCCTGTCCGAAGTATTTTCAGTAGGCATTGTTGCCTATATCTGAGCCTTTTGGTTCTGAATGTGAAAAGGAAGAACGTGGCATGACCATTATACAGTATTTGGGAAATTTATAGGCCACAACTTTATTGATTACAACAAGCAGTACTCTGGCTGAGTCATTGGGTCGGATCCAGTGCATCAAGGGGTCCGCCTGCCCCTTGATCCTCCTATGTTCCTCCCAGCCCCTTGGGAATGCCCAGTTCTTCCCAGATGTAAGATCCCCTGGGGTGTCAACCCCTTTGGTATCCCATGTCCATATTTGCAGTTGTAGACATGTGCAATAACTTATTGCTGGAGGCCTTCAGCTGTCCCTTCCTGGTTCAGCCGGTGGCCCCCTCCAACTGACATGTCCTCATCAGCTTTTCGTCTATACATGCAGGTTCTCATTGGCTACTTTATCCACTTGGATCCGTTCCAATGCTTGTAAAACCGCCAACCACTTCTAAAGTTGTGACATGCATTCAATACAATTATACACAAACTAAACATTTTTGCTACTACTTTCCATTATATAAATGGTGGGTGGGCTGGGATTGCCCCATCTTCCATTCCAAGGGGGGTGTTACTCGCTGCTTCCCCCTTTTATATCAGCCAGCCCAGCCCCTTGTGAGTACATCACACTCTCCAAGAGGGCTGGATTGACCCACATCATGTGGCTCCACCCAGGTCTGTCCATTGGCGGGGCCCTTGCATGTGATATAGTCATTCAGACTCCCCCCTCCATGTTGTGGTTTCCATCTTGTTTCAGACAGAACTGCTCCAGCAAAAATCAGTGGACTTGGTAAATTGGATTCTTTCCCATTCCCTCAGGATTTCTGAGGCCAGGATACAGTTTTTCAAAGGGAAAACCAGCTCCAATTCTGGAGTAACCTGAACTTGTGAGCCTCACAAATAGGACCCAATTGAAATCACAATTTCTTCCAGACCAACAAGAGATTCATGCTTGCAAAGATAGTCTGCATCTGGTTGTGAATATATTTTAAAATATAATTAAAAAACAGAAAAAATATTCTGAAGCTCGTTCATTTAAGCTTTGAAATGTGAAATATCTCTGTTTTTGCTTTGTAGTTGGGGAGGGTCTTGCTCAATATTATACCCTGTCATAATCTCAACCATTCCACAGATTTGTTGCTATTTATTTATTTATTTATTATTTATTTATGTATTTATATACCACTCCCATTTCCCAAAGGGAACTCTGGGCGGTTCACACAAAAAGGATAAATGTATTTGGCAAAGATATCATGTTGCTATAAATTATTTGACAAAGATATAATGTGATATCTAGACACTTCTGATGTGTGTTGACTAAAGAAGTTACTGACCTCCAAAATGTCCTGTTATTAACAGCTCTGCTCAGATTTTGTAAACAAACAACATTTTACGTTAGGTTGTTTTATCTCCCTACTCCCCCTCCCCTACACATAATATTGTCTTTTCCACTAAGTTCTGCTTAGATCTTGCTATTAGCTGCGGCTTTCTCTATTGAATCAATTTGTTTCAAGCTAGATGTTGTTATCTTCCTACTGTTCTCCCCCACCCACACAATTTTACAGGAATATTTTTCTTGTCAGTTCTGCATTTTTACTATATGTGTATGGTAGGAGAACCTCTGTTTGCGCATTTCTGCTGTACTTAGAATTCAAGTTTAACTTTATTGAGCACCCATGTCTGGCTTTATGGCTGTCTGTGGTATCTGTAAGGTTCTCCTCCAACATCATATTTCAAATGATTTGATTCCCCCCCCCCGTCTTTCTTTATTATCTTTTTTTATATAACATGGATAATTTTGATCTTCGTACCCAGTCACAAGCTTTGCTGATTCCAACCTCCTTCTTTTATTTCAAAAGGTGAGGGGACAACCTTTGGAAAACCTGCACATATACATGTTTGTGCAGCTTTGCTTCTTCAGGTGGCATACTGCAAGGAATCCGTTTGGAAACGGGAAGATTGTGTTCTAGTCTAAACTCTGCAGAGCTGACATGACATCATTACTTTTCCCAAGAGATTAAAGGATGTGTATGTCTCTCTATTATGTATGTTGTACTCACTCACACATTTCCTTCAGCATTTTATTAAGTAGAAAACTGCCCTTCAAAATGTTCTGACACAGAGGGACTACAACCACAATGCAGCTGTTCTTGGTTCTATCCTTCCCTGACAGTCATACTACAAATAATGTGTTCATGAATTGTTGGATCATTGATGGCTTAGTGTCTGGTTGTAGAGGCAGAGGCTGGGAGTTCAGTGCCCCACTGTGTCTCCTTGACAGGAAATGCTCTCAATGAACCATAGGGTCCCTTCTAGTTTTGCAGTTCTAGCATTATTATTATTTTCTAGGGTCCTCTAGCACTGGGGTAATTCTTCATGAGGGAAGGTGCTGTCAGAATTCATCCTACTGGATGGTCTATTTTTAAATGCCTGGAATATGATCTCTTTTAAAACCCTCCCTTTTGTGAATGTGGGATGTTGTACTTCTGTATCCATGATTCATAATGCTAAGAAATGGTCTGAATTCACTGCATGATATCATGTCTGCATTGCCAGTAGGGAACAAAGGAATTCTTGCTATGTAAAGCTTGGTATCACTTTTTTCCTGCTGGCAATGCAGGCACAATACTGTACAGTGAGACCAGGCCATTTCTTGGAATTTTGAATCATTGATATAGAAGCACAATCCCTCAAATTTCCAAAAGAAAGGGTTAAAATAAGAATTGATTTATTGTTTATACAGCATGGCCATTTGCAGTGCTGTATGAGCTAGAGGTAACTTATAGGAAACTAAGAATTTCCTATGTGTGTGCCTCTACCAAAATGACAAAATACTGTCGTTCCTGTTTCATAAGAAGAACCCACATATGCATACATATGAAAGCACATAAGAGAAGGTGCTATATCTATTATATTTCCCTCCATGTGTTGCTTTCTGCACAGTGACATTTTTGCATTGATCAAGAAAATGCACGTCCTTGCATGTGCTCATTCACAATGATGCCACTGAGCATCAGGCAATATTAATTTAATAGGCAGAAAAATGAGACTGCGCTTGTGGAGACTCTGGTACAAAGGTTCCTGTAGGCTCTTATGACTATTTATTTATTTATTTATTTATTTATTTATTTATTTATTTATTTATTTATTTATTTAATACTGTAACTGATTTACCCAAGGGAATTCTGGGTGGTTAACATAGGACAACACATGAAATAAACCAAAGAAATGTAAGGGGGAAAAATGAAAAAAGCCCATACTACATAAAAACAAACAAATACCCGGTAAGAGGCACAGAACAACTAATAACAAACAACATCCAACATAGGGAGAAACATTCCCACCAAAGATGCATATATGTACCTATCTTTTTCTCACATTTGCAGCACATCTTAGAATATTCAGCGTTCATTCTATTCAACCTAATTGTCTTCAAGTACCATCTTAAAACCAATTTAAAATAATTTTCTTTTATCCTAACCGATAATGATCTCAGGATTCTCGTATTCCAAATTTTTCCCCAATCTTCTTTTTTTATCTCTACATTAACATCTTGTTTCCAAACTTCTCTCAGAGAATCTAACTCCTTCACTTCCAATGAGTCTCCTATTATTTTGTATATTTTACGTACTAGTCCTTTCTCTATATTATCCTGATCAGATTCAAGCGATAATAACAACTGTTCAAACTTTGTACATTCTCTAAGTTGGCTGTTTCTTCTGACCCAGTCCTTTGTCCATTTTTCTAACTGGATATAGTTTATCCATATTAAGTCACTAGACTGCAATGTGATTTTTATATTCTGTTTTGTTCTAATTTTGCCCAACCAGTCTTTTAATCTAGCTATTTTCTTAGCTTTGAATAACCCTAAATAATGTTTCAAATTCGTAGGAAAATTTTCTAAGTCTGTTACTAAACATAATGGGGAACCCGTCGGTGATAAAATTTTTTGATATTTTCTCCATGTAGACATTAAACCATTCAGGAGGGGATTCTTGAACTCTACCTTATTTTTGAAATCACTAAATAAAAACTTATTTATATCCCCCTTTATGTCCAATGACTCCAGCTCCCACCATATTACTTTCTCTGGTTTGAATAAAATTTCCCCCAAACAACTAATTTGATTAGCTATATAATTTATTTATTTATTTATTTATTTATTGGATTTTTACCCCACCCATCTTCCAGGACTGAACTCTGGGCGGCTTCCAAATAGCTGAGCGAGTCAGCAAGCAATACAATATAATACAAACAAGTTAAACAACAATACAAAAACAATGACAACAATAAAAACAGCATTTAAAACAACTAGGGCCATCTTAGCATTTAGGCTTATGGTCGCAACATAGCAGCAATAGTGGTGACACACGTATAGATGGCGGGGGGGAATCTTAAGTTGCGCCGCCGTAAGCCTCGCTAAACAGAAGGGTTTTTAGTGCTCGGCGGAAGGCTGACAGGGACTCTGCAGAGTGCACATCAGGTGGTAAGCTATTCCAAAGCGAGGGGGCGGCCACTGAAAAGGCCCGATTGCGAGTGATGGACTTTCAGGCCTCTTTCGGGGTGGCGATCCAAAGCGAGTGCTCTCGCGACTGCCGGACTGGACGGGCTGAGGTTGATCACTGGACGATACGCTCTGACAGGTAGTCCAGGCCCAGGCCATGAAGGGTTTTATAGACTAAAACCAGGACCTTGAATCTGATCCGGGATGCAATGGGTAACCAGTGCAGGCAAGCCAGAACCGGGGTGATATGGTCATAACGACGCACACCCGCCACCAGTCTGGCCGCCACATTCTGTACCTGCTGCAAACGCTGGAGGAGAGTCAAGGGCAACCCCATGTAGAGAGCGTTGCAGTAGTCCAGCCACGAGATCACCAGTGCTTGCACCACTGTTCTTAGGGAGTCGCCATCTAGATATGGGCGGATCTGGGCAATTTGACGGAGGTGGTAAAAAGCGGATCTGGACACGGCAGCCACCTGGGCTTCCAGAGTGAGTACCGGGTCCAGAACCACGCCCAAGTTCCAAGCCCTATCCACGAGCTGGAGGGAAACCCCATCCAAGCTTGGGAGAGGGCCTCCACATCCAGATGGAGAACTCCCAAAGAACATCACCTCAGTCTTCTCGGGGTTGAGCCTGAGCCTGTTCGCCTTGGTCCATGTCAGGACCGCTTCCAGGCACCGGTCAAGAGTCCGGACAGCTTCCACTGCAGAGGTGGAAAAGGAGAGATAGAGCTGCATGTCATCAGCATACTGGTGACAGCAGACTCCAAATCTCCTAATGACCCCAGCCAGTGGCCTTACATAGATGTTGAACAGCATGGGGGGGGGAGATGAGCCCTGCGGCACCCCACAAGGGAGTATCCATGGGGCCAACAGCTCTCCCCCATGCTGCACGTACTGGGGACGGCCCTCGAGGAAAGAACGGAGCCAGCTGCGAGCGGTGCCTCCAATTCCCACCCCAGAGAGCCGATCCAGCAGGATACCATCGTCGACGGTATCAAAGGCTGCTGACAAATCCAGGCGAACCAACAGGGTAGAGCAACCCCTGTCGACCGCCCGGATTAGGTCATCTTGCAGCGCGACCAGAGCTGTCTCGGTCCCCCGGCCAGGCCTGAACCCGGACTGGCATGGGTCAAGGCGCTGGTGGTCCTCCAGAAAGGATTGAATCCGGACCGCAGCCACTCTCTCGATTACCTTGCCCATAAATGGGACATTGGCGATCGGACGGTAATTTGCCAATTGGTCCGATGCCAGGCCAGGTTTTTTGAGAATGGGCTTAACCACCGTCTCCTTCAACCGGGAGGGAAATACCCCCTCGCTGAAGGAGACAGTGGCGATGACAGATGCCCATTTTGCCATAGTCCCTCCGGCAGCTTTTATTAACCAAGAGGGGCAAGGGTCGAAGGGGGTGGACGCGGGCCGGCAATGGGCAATTGCCCTGGAGGCCTCCAAAGGAGAAACAGGCCCAAGCTCATCCAGGCGAGGAGAGCGAGGGGGTGCAGCGACTGGGGATGGCGGGGATGGGCTAGTGCAGCCGGAGTCAAGGCCAGCATGGATGGCCTCTATTTTAGATCGAAAGAAGACTGTGAAGTTCTCACTACTGAACTCAGTAGGAGGAGGCCTAGCCAGACTAGGATTGATGAGGTCCCGAACCACCCGGAAATGCTCTGCCTGGCGGTTCGAGGCCTCACCAATTCTCAGGGAGTGGTAGGATGTTTTGGCCTCCCTGATCGCTCGCGAGTAGCGCCTAGTCTGTATAATAACTGCAGTCTTGTTAGATACCGTCCGGCTTTGTCTCCAGATGCTCTCCAGCCTTCTCCATTCCCGCTTCATCACTCTCAGCTCCGCCGTGAACCACGGCGAAGATTGAGCTCTGCGGCGGAGAAGGTGCCTAGGGGCGATCCGGTCGACCGCGCAGGCAGCTGTTTCAAACCATAGGTCGGCCACGGCATCAACCGGAGCATCAGCCAGGCCACCAGGAAGCTCCCCGAAGGCATCACGGAACCGAGCTGGCTCCAGAAGCCTCCGGGGGCGGGCCAGCACAGGAGGCCCAAGGTCCCCGTGGGGAGGGGCCGCGACCAGCAGGGAAAAGGACAGCAGGTGGTGGTCTGACCATGACACAGGTAGGGAGACAATGCCCCCTACCTCCAGAGAGGAATTCCTCGACATGGAGGAAAAGACCAAGTCTTTTTCTTAAGTTAGGTATACCTAATCCTCCTTCTTTTTGAGATCTATACCACAAACTTTTGTTTATTCTTGATTTTCCCACCATTACAATACCTATTTATCATGTCTTGGAGAATTTTAAGATCCTTTTCTAAAAATTGAACAGGTAACATTCTAAAAATAAAGTTAATTTTAGGCAATATCTTCATTTTTACCAATGCTATTCTACCAAACCAGGATAAATTCAATTTAGTATAACTTTGTATTCTATTTTTCATGTCTTCTTTTAATTTTAAAATATTTTCCACCTTAGTCTTGGTAAACTCCTTATAAAGTTCTAATCCTAAATATTTAATACTTTTGCCACATTTCAGCCCAAAGTTTCCAATTGTCTTAAGATCTTCTCTTCCATAATTAAACAATAAACTTTCTGATTTTTGCCAGTTTACACATAATCCAGTTATTTCCCCGAATTCTTCAAAATGAGTTTTTACTCTTTGAATTTTCCCTGTTGGGTCTAAAATTGTCAATAGGGCATCATCCACAAATAAACTAATTTCGGTCCCCCCCTTTCCTAATACCTTTAATAGATTCATCATCTCTTATTGCATTTGCCAAGAGTTCTATAACAATACAAAAGAGAACTTGAGAAAGAGGACATCCTTGTCTAGTTCCCCGGCCCAGGGTAATTTGTTCAGTCATTCCATCATTAACTGTTATTGAGGAAGTACCTTTTGAGTACAATTGATTTATTACTCCTAAAAATGTTTCCCAAGTCCCCATTTATCTAACAATATTTTTAATGTAGGCCATTGAACACAATCAAAAGCTTTAAAAAGGTCTAAACCTAACATGCCTGCTTTAGTAGTACTTTTTCCCATTTCATAAAGAACAGTCAAGATTCTTCTTATCATGTTTGCCATTTGTCTTCATTTAATAAAACCACATTGATCATCTTTAATATATTTGGCTACAAAATTATTCATTATTTTAGCCAGAATTGCTGTGAAAATCTTGGCATCCTGATTTAATAGGGATATTGGTCTATATGATCCAGTATCACCTAGGTTTTTATTAGGTTTAGGTATTAAAATGATTAAGGAATGGGTCCAGGATCTCGGAACTTGTTCTCCTTCCATTATTTCATTGTATGGCTTTTTTAGTTTGGGTACTAATATTGTTTTAGAAAGTTTATAAAATTCAGGTCCCAGAGCATCCACTCCAGGAGTTTTTTATTTTTTAATTTATCTATTACCTCACCTATCTCTTGATCTGTAATGGGTTTCTCCATTTCCAGCATATCTTCCTCTTCCAAAGCCCTCTTCAAATTTTTAGTATTATATTTTTCTATATCTTCCTTGCTCTTATTTTTTGCTGTATATAGAGATTGATAAATCTCTTGTATAGCTTTTAATTTGTCTTTCATTTGTGTACAGACCTTACCTGAAGAATCTTTTATATTTCCTATCGTATTTTTATCTCTTCTTTTCTGAGCTAATCTGGCTAAAAGTTTTGAATTTTTATTACTGTATTCAAAAAAATTCTTCTTAAATACAGTAAATTTCTTTGTACTGGTTGTAATTCTAAATCCTCTAATTCTTTTTTTTTTAGCTTCAATATGCCTCAATATCTTCTTATCATTGTTACAAAAAAAATTGGATTCTAAATCTACTATTAAATTTTCTAGATTTCTTTTATTAAACTCTTCCATTTTTTTATTATTGAATTTTCTCTTATCCTAAGGCCTCTGGCTACAGCTTTTAAGGTATATCATATAATTCCCATTCTTTCTCCAGGCTTTTCATTAATGTCCCAAGTTTCTGACCAGTCATTTTAAACTCTTTCCACCACTTCTGGGTAACAAAATTTTTTTAGATTCATTCTCCCTCTCCTAGCTTCTCTATAGTTTTTATTTATTGCTATATCAATTGACATTATGGTATGATCAGATGTTTTTATAATTTCAATATCAGTATTATTTACTTTAGGTATTACACTTTGTGATACAAATACAAAGTCTATCCTAGAATAGCTCTTGTGAACTGGTGAGTAGAAAGTAAATTTTCTTTCGTCTCCTTTGAGTCCTCTCCAGACATCTTTCAATCCTGTATTGTTTATAAATTTTGTTAATGTTGTGTGTCTAACCCTCCAGTCTTCCTTCTTGTAAACTGATTTGTCTTTAATTTTATCTAACACCATGTTGAAGTCTCCAGCCATTATTAAATACCCCTTTTTGACAGTTTCAATCTGATCCCAGAATACATTATAAAAGGAACTTTGGTTAGCATTTGGTGTGTATACATTTACCAGATTATATTGCTCTTTACCCATTAGAACTTGAAGTATTATATATCTGCCTTCTGAATCTTTCACCACATTTTCAACAATGCATTCACAATTCCTTGAAATTAAGATGGCTACCCCCCTTGCTTTAGATGTTCCAAAACTTTTCTCATAAATATCTGTATTTGGAATATTTAGTTCATTAACACCCTCTTTTATTTGATGAGTTTCTTGCAAAAAAGCAATATCAATTTTATGCCTCTTGATCATCGCTTCAATTCTCTTCCTCTTCAAAATTGACCCCAGACCTTTCACATTCAGTGTCGCTAATTTTATAAACTTTCCCATAACTTAACTTTTTTTTAATATTCTGGAGTGGTCCCATTGTGCAAAAACAGTACTTAACACCTACAATTAACAACAAAAACAAAACAAAACTAATCCCAACCCTCCACCCTAAAGTTGTATTTTTTCTCCCACCCCATTAGCTACCATACACTTTTATATGTGCCCTTAAGGGGTGTGAGGGAGGAAATCCGCCCGCGGACAGTGACCGGCCAAGATTGCGCATTTTATTGCTGCATTTTTATGGATGTCCAGGGCGTTTTTTAACATTTAAAACAGCTCATTTCATTGTGCAGTGCCATTAACGAAAAACGAAACGTAACGAACCTAATTTTCGTGGTTCTGTTTGGTTCGTTCCAATTTCACCACAATGTTTGTTATTTGTTTCATTATGTAATGAAATGAATAACGAATAACGGAAATGAAAAAAGTTCATTTCGTGCCCATCTCTAGTTGCAACCTTATGGGCCTCCCTAGGGGTGGCCACCCAGAGCAAGAGTACCATAGTGGTTCAGGTGGGCTGGGCTAGTTCTAACCTTTTGGAAATATGCTCTGTCATATTTTCAGGACTCAGGCCATGGAGGGTTTTGTAAACCAAAGCCAACACCTTGAACCTTACTCAGGCAACAGGCAACCAGTGCAGGCTTGCCAGAATTGGGGTGATGCAGTCAAATCTGCCTGCATCAACCACCAATCTAGCTGCTTTATTCTTTACCCACTGCAATCGCCAAACAAGGGTAAAGGGAAGCCCAATGTACAGAGCATTACAATAATCTATCCTCAACATGAGCAGCGCCTGCACAAACACTCTCAAGGAGTCCCTGTGAAGGTACCGATGAATCTGGGCAATAAGCCTAAGATTGTAAAAGGCTGGCCTGAACATGGCACCCACCTGGGACTCCAGGGACAATGCTGAATCCAGGACAACACCCAGGCTCCTCACTCTTACCGTCAGCAGGAGGGCAGTTCCATCCAGACTGGGGAGAGGCCTACTGTACCCATCCAGAGCACCCCTGAAGAACAGAATGTCAGTCTTCTCAGGATTGAGCCTGAGCCTCTTAGTCCTGTTCCATTCCAGAACTGCGGTCAGGCAGTGATCAAGGATCTGGGTGGACTCCACTGCAGAGATGGAAAATGAGAGATAGAGCTGTGTGTCATCAGCGTACTGATGACAGCAAGCTCCAAAACTCTGGATAACCACAGCCAGCAGCCTCGTATAGATATTAAAGAGCTTGGTGTAGATTAATGACCCCCACAAGAGAGTTTCCTGGGAGATGACAAATCACCCTGCAAGTTCCCTCCCTGGGCACCTCAGAAAGCCAGCCCAGGAGGATACTGTGGTCGACGGTATCAACGGCCGCTCAAATATCAAGAAGGACCAACAGGATAGAGCAACCCCTGTCGGCCCTCCTCAATAGGTCATCCTGCAGTGCAACCAGGGCAGTCTCAGTCCCGTGATGCGGCTTGGACCCGGACTGGAAAGGATCCAAAATGGGGTTCTCCTCCAGGAACGACTGGAGCCGCATGGTGGCAACTCACTTCACCACCTTGCCCAGGAAGGGAACATTGGCTATAGGACCATAATTTGACATATTGTCTAGAGCCAAGCCAGGTCTTTTTAGAATGGGCTTAACCCACCATCTCCTTCAGCTGACAGGGAAAAACCCTGTTTCTGAAGGAGACGGGAGTGATCAATGAAGCCCACTCCAGCATGCTCCCTCCTCCGCTCTTCTTGATCACCCACAAGTCCACCATGAACTCCAGGGAGGAGCAGGCTTGGCATCACATGAGGTGCTTGGGGGTGATCCGGTCAGCAGCTCCGGTGACATCCTCAGAACACCTGTCCACCAAGGAGTCGACTGGATCATGAACCAGACCATCCAGTAGGCCCCCAAAGGCTTCTAAGAATCGCACAGGGTCTAGGAGCCTTTGGGGGTGAGCCCAAATGTAAGGGCCATGCTCCCCATGGGGTGGTGTTGTAACTGATAGGGGGAGAGTCAGAAAATAGTGATCTGACCATAACACAGGCAGGGGATGTACATTCCCAACCCCTAGATCAAAGCCCACAGATGTGGAGACAAACACTAGGTCCAGGGTATGTCCACCACCATGAGTGGGACTGATGACAAACTGGGACAGGTTAATGGAAGCCACAGACTCCATGAACTCCAGAGCCACTCCTGACAACCCATGCTCAGCATGCATGTTGAAAACCCCAACCACCAAAAGGCGGGGGGACCTCAGTAGTGCTACCAAAATGAACTTGGAGAGCTCTGGGAGAGAAAGTGCAGGGCTGAGGGGAGCTCAGTACACAAGCATAATCCAACACCTGTCCCTCTGACCCACCACAAGGTGTAGATATTCCAACTCCAGGAACACCAGCATCATGGATTTGCTGACATGAAGAGTTTCCGGCCACCCCACCCCGACCCTCCAACCTGCCCAGATGCTGGATGCAGAACCCTTGGGGACACAGCTGGGAGAGAGATGCTCCCTCCTCTGCTCCCATCCAGTAAAGGTGAACACTCCTAAAAAAACCTAACCTGGACCCAGGACTGGTGGTCAACTACCGACCAGTAGTGAACCTCCCTTATTTGGGCAAGGTGTTGGAGCAGGTGGTGGCCGGACAGCTCCAGGCGCTGCTGGATGAAACGGATTTTCTGGATCCATTTCAATCTGGTTTCAGGCTGGGTTTTGGAACAGAGACTGCCTTAGTCGCCCTGTATGATGACCTTTGCCGGGAGAGAGACAGGGGGAGTGCAACCCTGTTGATACTCCTGGACATCTTGGCGGCTTTCGACACCATCGACCATGATGTCCTTCTGGATAGGCTGGCCAGGTTGGGAGTTGGAGGCACCGCTTTGCGGTGGTTCCAATCCTTCCTGGCTGACCGTGTCCAGAAGGTGGTGCTGGGGGATAGTAGCTCTGCCCCACGGCGTTTATGTCATGGGGTTCCACAGGGCTCAATACTATCCCCCATGCTGTTTAACATCTACATGGAACCGCTGGGAGAGGTCATCAGGAGGTTTGGGCTGAGGAGTCAGCAATATGCTGATGATACTCAGCTCTACCTCTCGTTCTCCACCAATCCAGGTGAGGCGGTTTCTGTTCTGAACTCGTGTCTGGACCAGATAATGGACTGGATGAGGGTTAACAAATTGAAACTCAATCCAGACAAGACGGAAGTGCTGTTAGTGGGTGCCTCATCAGACAGGCTAGAGGGCCACTTCCCTGTCCTGGATGGGGTTGCACTCCCCCTAAGGGACAGGGTCCGTAGCTTGGGGGTGCTCCTGGACCCCGGTCTAACTCTGGAAGCCCAGGTGGACTCAGTGGCCAGGGGTGCCTTTCTCCAGCTGTGGAATATATACCAGCTGCACCCCTACCTAGATGAACGGAGCCTTATGACAGTTACGCATGCACTGATAACATCCCGTATTGATTACTGTAATGCACTTTACGTGGGGCTGCCTTTGAAAACGGTTCTGCGATTGCAACTGGTTCAGAATTGTGCTGCACGGCTGGTGAGTGGTAGGGCCACCAAGGAACACATCACGCCGATTCTGTATAACCTTCACTGGTTACCAGTTGCTGCCCGAGCCCAATTCAAAGTGCTTGTTTTGACTTATAAAGCCCTAAACGGCTTAGGACCTAGATACCTGAAGGACCGCCTCGTTCCATATGAACCTACCCGACAATTAAGATCTAGTCAGGGAGCCCTCCTGAAAGAGCCATCCCTTAAGGAGGTGAAGGGGATGTCTTGCAGGAATAGGGCTTTTTCAGCAACTGCCCCCAGACTATGGAATGCCCTCCCAAATGAGACTTGCCTGGCGCCGACGTTAATAACATTTTGGCACCAGGTAAAAACCTTCCTATTCCAAAAGTTTTTTAACTAATGATTGTGGTTTCTGATGGCAATTTTAGTGGTGTGTTTTTAATGTATTGTATTTATTGCATTTACATGTTTTATTCTAATTTTATTGTATCTTGATGTTTTAATTGTTCATTCTGATTGTGAGCCACCCAGAGAGCTTTGGGTAGTGGGTGGCATACAAGCTATATAAATAAATAAATAAATAAATAAATAAATAAATAAATAAATATTAGACCTGTGGCCACTCCAGGCATCTCAAGGGTGCCCCCGGCTGCTAGCAGGCAAACTGCAAGAAGGTATTTAGTCCTCCAGGGGAACAAGATGGAAAAGCCAGCACCTTCCCCCAGCAGAGTTCAGTTTGGCAGCATCAGCAACTCCTCCATGGTGCATCACGTGGTCGCTCTTGCCAAGAACGGGGCCATAACCCCAGTGAGAGTGCTGCCACCACCCATACCATTGTCGCCTTCACCCTCATTCTCACCACCACCATCGCCTCTCCACCATCGCCAGCTGCTACCGGGTGTCAGAATGTCACTGCCTGGACTCTGCCACTACCTCCACCGCCAGTCCCAACACCATGCTGCTGCAAGGCGCCACGATAAACACCCGCAGCAGCATGGCTCCCTGCTGCTCCAGGAACTGGACTCTCTCCACTGCTGCAACCACAACCTCCGGACTCCGACCAGGTACTGACAGGGGGCCCAACAAGATGGCCAGCTCAAGGCAGAACCCACTATCTGGCCAAACCGCAGTTCGATTCATCCGCCATTGCTGAGGGGAGGGTTCCAGGCAAACAGATAGAAAAGGATGAGGGGAGGGTGAGGGAGGAAGCCCCCCCCCATTTCCCAAAGGCAGAGGCATAGGAATGACAAACGAAAAACTAGGAAGGAAGGGAAAAGAAAAAAATAGAAAATAAACAAACAGAAATAAAAATAAAAACTCGTGACAGAGGCATGCTCCTACTGCCGGATCACTGTGGAATAAATGCTCAAGTTTAAGGCATGGCAGTACCTTCCCTTTAAAATTATGTTATACAGACGGTCTTAATTTAATTAATTTCATTAAGGAAGCATCTAGAAAAGCCATTCATGTAAACTGAAATGTTTTCCAATACCAGAATAAGGGAATGTCTGATTATGGAAGAAGAAATAAAAGACTGTAAATTTTTTATATGCTGGGATTTATCATTGAATGTACTTAAGCATAATAAAGTCAGGTTTTAGGACTCAAAGGACTTCTTGGCTTTAGACGGAATTAAGAACATGTCTTTGAGCCAAGAGGAGGAAATTGTGGAGGGCTTGGACATTAACAACTGCCTCAATGGAACAGGCTCCAGAGCTCAGGAAGACAAAGTAAGCTGTATGATTCTGACATGTCTGCATACTATCACACTAGTTCTTCTCATGAAACATTTATTTAGTCTGCCAGACACCACATAGAGCACAAAAATGACATTGTCCCTGACAAGATGTCTTATCATTTGTATAAGATGGACAGGGCAAGACAGGAGGGCAGAACTCAGGGACTGAGGATACCCAGCCAACTGAATGACAGTGAAAAAGCAGATGCTATTACATGAGATTGGTTCAAATCAAGCTCTGGCAGTAACTTAGGCTCACCAGCGTGGCAGGCATTGCAAACCTCTGGAAAAACATCAATCTACTGCCAAGCACATGAAGTATATCACAATGTTGTGTTTTCATAACAGCTAGAATTTTAAAGATGGTTCAAAAACCGGTTGCTAATGATAAAGAGTCAGATACTGATGCACATTTGCGGTAGGTAAGAATATCATTTCAATTTTCCTTTGAAAAGTTACCAGGCATTTTAAATTCCTTCATATTTCAATTGAGAAGAGAGATTTCTAAAAATCAAATGTGGGACTTGCTGCTCTCTCCAACATACCCCAACCACTTCTGCTATACATCAGCCTCCTTTTATACTCTTGGCTGATGCAACAATGATTCAGCATTTGGAAAACTGAGCATGTGCAGAGTGTCACTTGATGTCTTTAACTATCAGACAGATATTCCACAGGTGTGCAGCAATTTCTGTATAGCCATTCTCCCACAATTTAATATGCCGATTCACTTTGTGAACAAACCTTTCCCCCATGTGGTTAGCTATGGTACATTCTTGTATAGTTGTGGGAGGAGAAGGGGATTTTTGTAGATAGTAGACATGGGCACGACTCGGCGAAATTGTCGTTTCCGTTTTTTGTTATCGTTTCTGTTACGTAATGGAAACGGTAACGATAACTAAGCCGTCAACTCGAACTCGAACCGAAAAAAGAAAAATTGGGTCAGGTTTTTTGTTTTTGTTTGTGGCATCACGGCGATCGCACAATGCGAAGCACAGAAAAAGTTTTTAAAAGTTTTTTTAAAAAACCCCGACTCCCGGCCAAAAAAGCAGGCGAAAATATGCCTGCCTGAGGCTTTGCCACCTACCAGAGGGGTGGTTTCTGGGGGGTGTCCCCGGCCTTTCCCCCCCTCTTCTCCTGTCCTGGGCTGCTTGCACCAGGCTGGGGGGGGTCATCCTCATCATCTCACCATGCCATGCGGTGGGGGGGATCCAAAATGGCGACTGCAATTTTTCTTTTGAAATTGTGGTCAAAAAACACACCAAATCACCACAGAAACATGTGAAATTTATTTATTTTAAATGCCTGAATTTTAATAGTAGCAGCAGTGGGTTTTTTATATCAATAAAACATCGTATTGATTTTATTTTATTTTTTATTTTTTTAGACCTGCCCATTTGGGCTGGGCATAAGATGGGACCATGCAATTTTTTTGAACCATTCCACCAATGGCATCGCCAGGTTTTTGACTGACACTTCTGGATGTCTCAGAGGGCATAAAAAGCCGAGGCACCCTTCCAGAAATTGCAGTCGACTCGGGTGTACGGATGTGGTTGAGGGAGGAGGGCTGGCTGTGTGTTGTTCAGGACCAGAGAACCAGCCTTCAGTCTTTCATTTTCACTTACAATCCTCTGATTGTTTTCATTCATTCATTCATTCATTCATTCATTCATTCATTCATTCATTCATTCATTTATAATTCTTTCATATATGAGATTACTGGTAAAGCACATTATCACCATATCAACGGACCATTGTTATTAAAAGGTCTGTAGTTACACCCTAGAAAGGGATTGGCAGAGGCATGACCAGAAGAAGGAAGGAAGGGAGGGAGGCTGCGAGGCTTCACTGTGAATATCATTGTATCCAGTATGAGCAGTGAACTCTGGAATCAATCCATAGCCCCCATGTGTTCTCTGACTGTTATTTCAAACATAATTGTCACAGACCTGGGTTTTCTATACTGTCACCAATAAATTTACTTTAAATATTCATGCATTAAGAATGGAATCTGACACAAAGTGTTTAAAGTTCAAACAAGGGGATTTATTTATTGATTTCACACAGGAAGATGAATAAACCTTGACAACACTTTCTTTAAACCAGCTTAGAACATCATAGATATATTTTCTTTTAACTTTCTTTGTTGTATGTTCTCACAGTCCTTATACCACTTCTACAAGACGTTAAACAGTTTCTCTCTTCAGACCCTAACCAAACCCTAACCCAGTGATGGCGAACCTTTTAGAAACTGAGTGCCCAAACTGTGATTCAAAACCCATTATTTTTTGTGCCAATACAGCAAATTTAACCTGAATACAGGTGGCTGTGAAGGAGCGATGTCTGGTGCCCACAGAAAGGGCTCCGAGTGCCACCTTTGGCACCCGTGCCATAGGTTGGCCAACACTGCCCTAACCAGTCCCTTTCTCTAAACTACCAGTCATCAGAGACCTATATAGAACCTATCCAGTCCCTATCTGCCAGTTATTCCAACAAGCACATGTTTTATATGCCTCAGTACCACCCACAGGCTATTCCGTTGGTTACCCAGTTCTCATCATTTGAATATTTATGAGGTACCTGTCAGGTTTTGCCACAATAATATAAGCTATGAATCAAATTGTAACAAAGCCACATTTCCACTGCCATTGCATCTTCGCTTAACATGAAAGCGCTGTAGAGTCACAAAAAGTTGGTTCCAACATGAAGCACATAACAGCAGCATAACATTTCTCTGGCTAAAACACCAGAACTTCCATGCATGCTTGCACAGAAGGCTTATTGGGCTGTCATTTGCTCTTGGCTATATGGGAAGACAGTTCTAGCTGTCTAGCTGAGACAAAAATTGAGACAAATATGTATTTTATAATGTGAATATAGAGCAGTGGTTCTGAACCTGTGGGTCCCCAGATGTTCCTGAACTGCAACTCCCAGAAGTCCTCATCACTAGCTGAGCTGGCTAGGATTTTTGGGAGTTGCAGTCCAGGATGATCGGGGCACCCACTGGTTGAGAACCACTGCTATAGAGCAGGAACAAGGAATCTTGAAATTTCATGTCAAAAACAAATTTAGTCCTGAACAACAGACATAGATGGCACACATGCCAGCTTTCTATAGGACAATAAGAGAGATAATATTTTTGCTAAAAATATAATAGTTTCTAGATCTGTGTGTATATTATCAAATAAAGTATGAGGATAGAGAAGGATAATGCTTCTTTGTGCCCTGTTTTAGTGATTTGTCTTCTTTTTTATTCATTTGTTTGTTTGTTTGGGGGAGGCAATGTGATGAATGCCCACATTGCTAGGGACAGTATTAAAGCCTTTAATTTCATTTTCATGAAAGATCGTGTGAGAGTGATTGTGCCTTTGCAATATTTGTATTATTTAGACAAACAGGCTTTACAATGGGGGGGCGGGTGGACGGGAGAAGACCATGTTTACTCTCCTCTTTCCCACAGCAGGCATCTACTGTAGTCATATGGGTGGGACTGATGATGATGATGATGATGATGATGATGATGATGATGATGATGATGATGATGATGATGATGATGATGATGATAATTAGAGATGGGCACGAAACGAGTGATTTTTCATTTTCATTTTCGTTTTTTTGTTTCGTTTCGAAACGACCAAATTTGCCGTGTTTTTCGTTTTCGTTGCAGCAGATGCATTGAGCTAAAAAGAATGCTAACGAAACAGCAATTTTTTGTTTTTGTTTTCGTTTTTTTCATTTCATTACCTAACGAAATGAAAATGAATTTTTTTGCAAAAAACGTCATGAAAACAAAAACGAACTGAAACGGACCGCTAAACGACCAAACGACAAACGAAACACCTTTTTTTTGAGTCGTGCCCATCTAGAATAATAATAATAATAATAATAATAATAATAATAATAATAATAATAATAATAATAATAATAATAATAATAATAATAATAATAATAATAATAATAATAATAATAATAAATAGTCTCAAAGTCCTCAAGGTAACTTCCCCATCCAGAAAACTTTTCCTCAGCATGAGGTAACAGGTATTCAGTTGACCATATCTAACGTATGATCATTCATATTTTTGGGTTCACGATTAAAAGCATCATATTTACAGGTATAACAGAAGATCTTAATGGTAACAGAACCATGTCCATGAAATTAAAAATCTTCCTACTCTACTAGCTCTAAAGTGGATTCTGAAGATTGTTTTATTTATATAGATTTTAATGTTTGGTGCTCTGAATTGTTTTAAGTACTGCCATTTTATCTTATCCTGGTTGCCATTTTACATGGTGGCTTTATAAATATTATGCATTGTGAACGTCGAGGACATTTAACTTAGAGCATTGGGGGTATTTTGTATTAAAATGGCAGAATCACTGAGTCTTCATGACCTTCAGCCACAGTGGCAAGGGGATTCTGAGATCTAAGGGTCCCATCTGTCTCCCACCCATCCCCCACAAAATAAGAAAAACTTCTAAGCTTTGATAGGTATTTGATATAAATGAAATAAAAATAGTTTTAGAAGAGCCCACAATCACAGTTAGAACGTAGGTTCTGCCAGAAGCACCAATAACATCCTTCCAACATCAGTCAGTCTGAGATGCTATAGTATCTGATTCTCACTTTGATTGATTAATTGGTAAATCACAAGACTGTCAACTGCCTGAAAGGATGTTTCAAGAGCTGACAGTTCTTATAAAATATTTGGAATACCATCACACTTCTTGATGATGACTGTACAAACTGTGGCAATTAAGGGCAAACGACTGAATAACAGATTCATAAACACATGGTCATTATTATATACAGTCCAAACAATATCCTCTGTACATCAGTTGGGTGCCTGGGTGCCATTCCGCCAGCATCTCCGACCTGTCCTGCCTCCTGATTAATGCCAAGTCAGTTCTAAATAAGACCCCTCTCATCCTCGACTCGATCGTGGATGAGCGAGCTGACCTGGCATTTATTACCGAGACCAGGGTGGGTGTAGAGGGTGGGGCTTCCCTCTCCCTCTTGTTCCCCCCCGGGTTTCAGGTTCAGTGGGCAAGCAGATCGGAGGGTAGGGGTGGCGGGGTGGCCATCGTTTACAGGGAATCCCTTTATGTTAGCAGGTCTGCGACAATGGTGTGTTCTGGGGTTGAATGCCTCCATCTGTCAGTGGGTCAGCGAGATATGTTTGGCATTGTTCTGGTGTACCGTGCTCCCCGCTACCCAGCACAATCCCTTCCAGAGATCGTTGAGTTTGTCTCGGCTGCTCTGTTGAGGTCCCCCCACCTTTTGGTGGTTGGGGACTTCAACTTGCATGCCAAGGAGGAACTCTCTGGTGCGGCTCTGGAATTCATGGAATCCATGACTTCCATGAACTTATCTCAGCATGTTGTATGCCCCACCCATAGAGCCGGCCACACCCTGGACCTGGTGTTTTCCTCCATGTCGTCAGACTCATGTCTGGGGGTTAGGGGTATCTTCCCCCTGCCCGTGTCATGGTCGGACCACTACCTGCTAAAATTTTGCCCGTCAATCGCCCCCCACCTCACGGGGAGCGCCCGCTATACATCTGGGCCCGCCCCCGAAGGCTCCTGGACCCAGCCAGGTTCATGGAGGCCTTCGGGGAGCTCTCTGGCGGTCTGGCAGATGATCCAGTTGATGCCCTGGTGGACAGGTGGTATGTGGGTACCACTGGGGTGGTGGACCGGATCGCCCCCAAGCGCCTCCTGCAATGTGGAGACCGCTCCTCTCCGTGGTATACGGCTGAGTTGCGGTCGATGAAACAAGAACGTAGGAGACTGGAGGTCATTTGGAGGGCAAGCCGGACGGAAGAGAATAGGGCTGCTCTCAAGCAGCTGACTGGCCGCTATCTTCACGCGATCAGGGATTCTAGAAGATCTTATGCCTCCCTGAGGATTGGCCTCGAGCCACCAGGCGGAGTTATTCCGGGTGGTTTGGGACCTCTCCAATCCCAGTCAGCTGAGGCCTCCTCCTAGTGATTTCACTAGTGAGCAATTTGCAGCCCACTTTAGATCAAAAATTGAGGCCATCCATTCCGACTTGCCCCCCAGTTGCTCTAGCCCACCCTCTGAGATCTCTGGCACCTCACCCCTCCGTTCCCCCCTCCTGGATGAGTTTGGGCCAGTATCCCAGGCGGAGGCCTCCAGAGTTATGGCTTGTTGCTGGCCGGCAGCCACTCCCTTTGACCCTTGCCCGGCCTGGCTCATTAAATCTGCCAAAGGGAACATGCCTGAGTGGGTTTCCGCTATTTCCACGGCCTCCTTTAGGGAGGGACGTTTCCCTTCCCGATTAAAGGAGACAGTGGTGAAAACCACTCTTTAAAAACCTGGCATGGCATCGGACGATTTGTGCAGCTATCGTCCGATTGCCATCGTTCCCTTCCTGGGCAAGGTGGTCGAGAGGGTGGCTGCCGTCAGGCTTCAGTCATACCTGCAGGTAAATCATATCCTGGATCCCTTCCAGTCCGGATTCAGACCCCTTCGCGGAACCGAGACTGCCCTGGTTGCTCTGCAGGATGACCTCCTCAGGGAGGCCGACAGGGGGTGTTCCTCCCTGTTGGTTCTCCTTGATCTCTCAGCTGCCTTTGATACCGGTAACCTACTGGTCTGGCTTGCAGAGGCGGGAATTGGTGGACAGGCCTTGGCCTGGCTCCGTTCCTTCCTCGGCGGCCGGACTCAGCGGGTTCAGATGGGTGATGTCTTGTCGGCTCCTTGGACTCTCCCTTGTGGGGTGCCCCAGGGGTCGGCAATCTCACCCATGCTGTTCAATGTTTACATGAGGCCGCTGGGGGAGGTAATCAGGAGATCTGGAGTTCGCTGTCATCAGTACGCTGATGACACGCAGCTTTATCTCTCCTTTTCGTTGTCTGCAGTGGAGGCAGTTCGCTCCCTCGATCTGTGTCTGGAGGCCGTTCTGGAATGGACCAGAGATAACCGGCTCAAGCTGAATCCGGAGAAGACTGAGGTTCTGTTCTTTGGGGCGATCTCGTCTGGGTACAATGGCCCCCTCCCTATGCTGGGGGGTGTTTCTCTCCAGCCTACAGACAGGGCCAGGAATCTAGGCGTGGTCCTGGACTCAGCCCTCTCCCTGGAAGCCCAAGTGATGGCTGTCTCCAGGGCCGCTTTTCTCCAGCTCCGCAGGATCGCTCAGATCCGCCATTACCTTGATGAGTCCTCCCTGAGGACAGTTGTGCAGGCCCTGGTGATCTTGAGGGTCGACTATTGCAATGCCCTCTACATGGGGTTGCCCTTGACCCTGCTCCGGAGGTTGCAGCGGGTGCAAGATGCGGCGGCCAGGCTGGTGGTGGGTGCCCGTAGATACAAGCACATCACCCCAGTCCTGGCTTGCCTGCATTGGCTTCCTGTTGTCCTCCGGATCAGGTTCATGGTCCTGGTTTTGATTTTCAAAGCCCTTCACGGCTTGGGACCAGAGTACTTGGTGGAGCGTATCTCCCAAAGAACAACTGGGTCCAGACCCACTAGGCTGGCGCAGGCACGGTCACTGAAGTTGGCCACACCCAGAGAGGCACGGAAATCGTGTACGCGAGACCGCAGCTTCTCTGTGGTGGGCCCCATGCTGTGGAATCATCTCCCCAGTGAGCTGCGCCTGTTGGAGTCCCTGCCCGCCTTTATGAAGACCGTCCCCTTTAGAGAGGCTTCCGGCGACCCCCTCTGTTAGTCTGTTTTTTTGTTGTTGTTGTTGTTTGCCCTGGGTTCGCCGCCATCTTGCCTCATCGCCTCTTCCTTCATTGTTTGTTGTTTTATTACTTGCTTTTATTGCTGTTAGCCGCCCAGAGTTCCCTTTGGGGAAGATGGGCGGGATACAAGACTAATAAATAAATAAATAAATAAATAAATAAATAAATAAATAAATAAATAAATAGTTAACAAGTGAGTCTCATAACTGTCAAATTACTGAAAGATATTTTAAAGGATAATATTTCTTTCAAAATGTTTGTGAACCAGTGGGACTTCAAAACGGCTGTGTTCTGTTTTCTTTTCAGCACAAAACTGAATTATCTTCCATTTCTGTTGAAACTGTTCATGAAACTGAGCTACAAAACAAAGGCACAGAAAGTCTGCAGCTGTGGGGGCATGATCTGTACAAGCCCCCATGTCTGTACCAAGCTCTGTCTGTGCATCTGGAAATTTGCTCAGCAACCTTTTTGGATCTGGACTTTTTTGCCTCTCAGAGAGGCCACCTGCGTTGCAGAAGCCTTTTGACCATCAGCCCATCATTTTGGTTCCAGCAATTACCCTGACAGAGGACAAGCTACACTTACTTTAACTTATGACCTGGATTTGTTTTATGGGATAGTTTGGATCTGGTGATTTGAACAGAAGTGGCACAGAATGTTGGTTTGAGTTTTGACATTGTCTGCTGTCAGAAGAAAATAACCTTTCTCTGCATCATCTCTAAACAACAGAAATGGAGGTCCTTGAGGAAGGAAAAAGAGACTGTACTTACAAAACATAGCAGAGAACCCATATTCAAAGTTGAATAGGCCTCAGATTATCTTAGTTGGAAGGCACTAGCCTAACTCCATTTTTCTTCCCTGCTCCAGTGATATTGGCTCATGGCTCTGTTATGTGTGAAGAAACACTGGCAAGATCTAGCTATTTAGAACAGAAGACATTAGTAGTTTACATTTGGTGGCCTCTACAAAAAGAGTAGCCTGTTGTCTGAATAATGGGTGAGAAGTAGACAGGGGCATGACCAGAAAAAATGACGTTTTGAGTTTTTGTTTGTCGGAACGGGTCCCTTTCGGGTCATTTCCATTTGTTGTGAAATTTTTCAACAATTTGTCATTTCTGGTTGTCGTTTGTCGTTTGCCGTTTCCAACGCGATTTAGTGCGATTTGACTGCCCAGAGTATAGGGGCGTCCCGCAATCAGGGCTGGTGCTAGGTGTTTTTGCGCCGTAGGCGGCGGGTGGAGCGGGGGGCGGGTGAGCCGGCGGGCGGTGGCCGCAGGAGGGCGAGCGGGCGGGCGGTGGTCACGGGCGGGCGAGTGGGCGGGTGGTGGCGCGGGCTGCAGGCGGGTGGCGTCGCAGGCGGGCGGACGGGCGAGTGGGCAGTTAGGATATCACTTAGGATAGAGGTTCTGTTCTTGGCTTGCACCCCAAATGTGTGTGTGTGCAAGCAAATTGAAGTTGGGAAAATAGAAAATAAATGGTAGTATATAATATATTTTTAAAATAAATCCACACCTCCCACTACCAGTCGAACCTCCCCCTTTATCCAATATCAGAAAAAAATCTCACAACCTGCCAGAGAAGAAATAAAGAATAAACTGCTATTCCCTTCAGCAGACAAAGCTGCAGGGAATCAAAGAAATTATTTTCTAAATTCAATTCCCTCCCTGCCTGCCTAACTTAAATCCTAAAGCCTTCAGCCTCCCTCCTCAATCTCGATCGGATCACACCAGCACCAGCAGCCAGCCCTCCTCCCTCAACCACATCCATACACCCGACTGCGATTTCTGGAAGGTGCCTCGACTTTTTATGCCCTCTGAGAGATCCAGAAGTGTCAGTCAAAAACCTGGTGATGCCATTGGTGGAATGGTTCAAACAATTTGCATGGTCCCATCCCATGCCCAGCCCAAATGGGCAGGTCTAAAAAAATAAAAAATAAAATAAAATAAAATAAAATCAATACGACGTTTTATTGCTATAAAAAAACCCACTGCTGCTACTATTAAAATTCAGGCATTTAAAATAAATAAATTTCACATGTTTCTGTGGTGATTTGGTGTGTTTTTTGACCATGATTTCAAAAGAAAAATTGCCGTCGCCATTTTGGATCCCCCCACCGCATGGCATGGCAAGATGACGAGGATGACCTCCCCAGCCTGGTGCAAGCAGCCCAGGACAGGAGAAGAGGGGGGGGAGGCCGGGGACCCCCCCCAGAAATCACCCCTCTGGTAGGTGGCAAAGCCTCAGGCAGGCATATTTTTGCCTGCTTTTTTGGCCGGGAGTCGGGTTTTTTTAGAAAAAACTTTTAAAAACTTTTTTCTGTGCTTCCCATTGCGCGATCGCCGTGATGGCACAAACGGAAACGAAAAACCCGACCAAATTTTTTCGGTTCAAGTTTGAGTTCTGACGGCTTAATTATCGTTACCATTTCTGTTACATAATGGAAACGATAACCAAAAACACAAACGAAAATTTGCCGAGTCGTGCCCATGTCTAGTGAGAAGTGGCTCTCCAAATGGTCTTGGTATGTATATACTGAGAACTGTTCCCATCATTAGTATTTGTCTTCCTCTTTTTCTCAATTCAATCAAGGTAGCACATTTTTTTCAGGTAGAAGCATTGTTACATATGTGACTAGCATCCCTTTTTAGTCAAACAGGAACACACAACTATCTCTTTTCCTCACTTTGTGTACCCTCTGTCCCATTAACAGGGAGCGGGGCATCATGCCTCTTGATGACATGAATTCAGCAAGCAGACAAAGTTGCCCCCAAGATGGTTACATCACCATTAGATGTGGGCACAAAAGAGAAAATCCATAGTTCAGGTTCGTCTCTTTTGGTCCCACCCTTGGTTCAGTTCGGGTTCGGGTTCATATGATTTTTTTTTAAAAATTGTATGAACCAGAACCGATCCGAACTGGTTCGTGTCATTACCAGGTGGCAACAGGGATGGTAGCGGCAGCCGATCCGGCCCTTGCGGCAGGGGCTTTTTGAGGCACTGGCTTGGGGCCAACGCCTCATTTTCTTCTTCTTCTTTCTTTATTTTAGAGTACCGACCTGGCCACCCATGGGGCTGGGTCGGCAGTCCTTTTTTGTTTTATTTTATTTGATTTAGGGGTGGGTTAAAAGTTAAAAGTGGGGGCTTTTTGAGGCATTGGCTTGAGGCCAGTGCCTCATTTTTTGTTTTTTGTTTTAAGCGCCGACCGCGCGGCCCCTGGGCCCGGGTCGGCACTGGTTTTATTATTATTTTTTCTTGAATTTGGAGTGCCAACCCGGCCACCCCTGGGGCCTGATCGGTGCTCCTTTTTTATTTTTTATTTTTTGTTTTTTGTTTTTAAAGCTCCAACCGCGTGGCCCTTGGGGCCGGGTTGGCACTTTTGTTTTTTCATTTTAGAGCACCAACCGGGCCACACCTGGGGCTAGATCGGCAATCCTTTTATTTTCTTTTTATTTTCTTTTTATATATATATATATATATATATATATATATATATATATATATATATATATATATATATATATATATATATATATATATATATATATATATATATATATATATATATATATATATAACATATATATATATATATATATATATGCATGTTAGGGTGGATTCGGGTTTCTTCCCGTGTAGAAATCTGGTTGTTTTGGCGACGTTTCGACGAGGTCTCACTCGTCATCTTCAGGCTGGTGTTCTGGCTTCTTTCTTCTTGAAGCAAAGCGTGGTCTCAGTTGAAGACCTTCTATAAATACTGCTGGGGGTGTGTGGTTTGCTTGCTTTGTTGCTGATTGCAGGTTCCTTTGTTCCTTTGTTCTTTTGTGATCTGCTGTGTGGCTGAGGCGATCGTTAAGGGATTAACTGCTGGTGGCTGTTTAGATGGCTGTTTAGATGCTGGTGGGTTAGATGGCTGGTGGGTTCTGGCAGTATCCTGGGCTTTGGTGGAGTGGGGTCCTGTGTCTTGTGAGTTCATTTTGGTCTGGCTACGTGTCTGTGGTCTCCCAATGTTTTTTTGGGGTGTGTGAGTGTGCTCCATGTGGTGACTGGAGTGGGGTGCCGCAGTAGATGGTGCAGTCGTGGTTTTGTTATTGGATGGTGGTTTCGTTTCATCTGTGGGAAGGGTCTGGGTTTGTGTTTGGTGTGGATGGAAGGTGGTGGCATCTTGTGTCCTTTTGGACCTGGTGTCAGTCTTTGTGACAGAGGCTCGTCTGTTGACCAGGGCTAGTTTCCAGATGTCAGGCAAGCGGGAGGTGTCATCACGTTTATTCATGTTGTTTGGGTGTTTCTCTATTTCAATGGCTTCCATGATTATTCGACTGTTGAAGTGTTCAGTTTTGGAGATGAGTTTGGTTCTTTCAAAGTCAATTTCATGACCTGTTGTTTTTATGTGCTGGAAGAGAGAGGAAGATTTTTCTTCTTTTTTGAGACTTCCTCACTTTTTTGACAACTTCCTCACACATCTCAACAGCCTACACCCCAAAATACAATTCACTATGGAAATAGAAGCCAACAACCAACTTCCCTTCCTGGACGTCCTAATCTACAAAAAACCCGACGGCTCCTTAGGACATACCATCTACCAGAAAAAAACACATACAAACCGCTACTTAAATGCACAATCACACCACCACCCTGCACAGATCAACTCCGTAGCAAAAACCCTCATCTCCAGAACCAAACGCCTCGCTGACAAAGACCACCTAAAAACTGAATTACACACTCTCTCGAATGTTTTAATTGCGAACGGATTCCAAAAAAACACCATCACCAAACTAATCCAAAAGGAAACACCCCCCAAGAACCAAGAAACAGAAGAGAACAACGGCACCGCCCTCCTCCCTTACATCAAAGGCACCACAGACAAAATCAGCAAAATTCTCCACAAACACAATATCAAGACAGCCTTTTGCACCGACCAAAAAATAGCCAACATTTTAAGAAACCCCAAAGACAAGATTGAGCTAGAAAACCAAGGAGTCTACGAAATACCTTGCAAAGTCTGTCCAGCCACATACATCGGACAGACAAACAGGAGAATAGCGCACGCATCGCAGAACACAAGAACAGTCAAAAAAGAAGAAAAATCTTCCTCTCTCTTCCAGCACATAAAAACAACAGGTCATGAAATTGACTTTGAAAGAACCAAACTCATCTCCAAAACTGAACACTTCAACAGTCGAATAATCATGGAAGCCATTGAAATAGAGAAACACCCAAACAACATGAATAAACGTGATGACACCTCCCGCTTGCCTGACATCTGGAAACTAGCCCTGGTCAACAGGCGAGCCTCTGTCACAAAGACTGACACCAGGTCCAAAAGGACACAAGATGCCACCACCTTCCATCCACACCAAACACAAACCCAGACCCTTCCCACAGATGAAAGCGAAACCACCATCCAATAACAAAACCACGACTGCACCATCTACTGCGGCACCCCACTCCAGTCACCACATGGAGCACACTCACACACCCAAAAAAACATTGGGAGACCACAGACACGTAGCCAGACCAAAATGAACTCACAAGACACAGGACCCCACTCCACCAAAGCCCAGGATACTGCCAGAACCCACCAGCCATCTAACCCACCAGCATCTAAACAGCCATCTAAACAGCCACCAGCAGTTAATCCCTTAACGATCGCCTCAGCCACACAGCAGATCACAAAAGAACAAAGGAACAAAGGAACCTGCAATCAGCAACAAAGCAAGCAAACCACACACCCCAGCAGTATTTATAGAAGGACTTCAACTGAGACCACGCTTTGCTTCAAGAAGAAAGAAGCCAGAACACCAGCCTGAAGATGGCCAGTGAGACCTCGTCGAAGCGTCGCCAAAACAACCAGATTTCTACACGGGAAGAAACCGAATCCACCTATATATGCATGTTAGGGTGGATTTAGGGTTTCTTCCGTGTAGAAATCTGGCTGTTTTGGCGACGTTTCGACGAGGTCTCACTCGTCATCTTCAGGCTGGTGTTCTGGCTTCTTTCTTCTTGAAGCAAAGTGTGGTCTCAGTTGAAGTCCTTCTATAAATACTGCTGGGGGTGTGTGGTTTGCTTGCTCTGTTGCTGATTGTAGGTTCCTTTGTTCCTTTGTTCTTTTGTGATCTGCTGTGTGGCTGAGGCGATCGTTAAGGGATTAACTGCTGATGGCTGTTTAGATGGCTGTTTACATGCTGGTGGGTTAGATGGCTGGTAGGTTCTGGCAGTATCCTGGGCTTTGGTGGAGTGGGGTCCTGTGTCTTGTGAATTCATTTTGGTCTGGCTACGTGTCTGTGGTCTCCCAATGTTTTTGGGGGTGTGTGAGTGTGCTCCATGTGGTGACTGGAGTGGGGTGCCGCAGTAGATGGTGCAGTCGTGGTTTTGTTATTGGATGGTGGTTTCGTTTCATCTGTGGGAAGGGTCTGGGTTTGTGTTTGGTGTGGATGGAAGGTGGTGGCATCTTGTGTCCTTTTGGACCTGGTGTCAGTCTTTGTGACAGAGGCTCGTCTGTTGACCAGGGCTAGTTTCAGATGTCAGGCAAGCGGGAGGTGTCATCACGTTTATTCATGTTGTTTGGGTGTTTCTCTATTTCAATGGCTTCCATGATTATTCGACTGTTGAAGTGTTCAGTTTTGGAGATGAGTTTGGTTCTTTCAAAGTCAATTTCATGACCTGTTGTTTTTATGTGCTGGAAGAGAGAGGAAGATTTTTCTTCTTTTTGACTGCGTTCTTGTGTTCTGCGATGCGTGCGCTTATTCTCCTGTTTGTTTGTCCGATGTATGTGGCTGGACAGACTTTGCATGGTATTTCGTAGACTCCTTGGTTTTCTAGCTCAATCTTGTCTTTGGGGTTTCTTAAGATGTTGGCTATTTTTTGGTCGGTGCAAAAGGCTGTCTTGATATTGTGTTTGTGGAGAATTTTGCTGATTTTGTCTGTGGTGCCTTTGATGTAAGGGAGGAGGGCGGTGCCGTTGTTCTCTTCTGTTTCTTGGTTCTTGGGGGGGTGTTTCCTTTTGGATTAGTTTGGTGATGGTGTTTTTTTGGAATCCGTTCGCAATTAAAACATTCGAGAGAGTGTGTAATTCAGTTTTTAGGTGGTCTTTGTCAGCGAGGCGTTTGGTTCTGGAGATGAGGGTTTTTGCTACGGAGTTGATCTGTGTAGGGTGGTGGTGTGATTGTGCATTTAAGTAGCGGTTTGTATGTGTTTTTTTCTGGTAGATGGTATGTCCTAAGGAGCCGTCGGGTTTTTTGTAGATTAGGACGTCCAGGAAGGGAAGTTGGTTGTTGGCTTCTATTTCCATAGTGAATTGTATTTTGGGGTGTAGGCTGTTGAGATGTGTGAGGAAGTTGTTCAGTTTATCTTTCCCGTGTGGCCAGATAACAAAGGTGTCGTCAACATATCTGAGCCAGAGTTTGGGTTTATGTTCGGACTTCTGTAACGCGTTGGTTTCAAAGTGTTCCATATATAGGTTTGCGATGACCGGTGAGAGGGGTGATCCCATGGGTGCTCCTTCTATCTGTTTGTATCTTTGTCCATTGTGGATGAAGTATGTGTTGGTTAGGCAGTGGTTGGTCAGATCTAGGATGTGTTTGGGGGGGTTGTATTTGTTGTGGATAGCTGTCAAGGCTTCTTGAATGGGCACTTGTGTGAAGAGCGAAACAACATCGAAGCTCACGAGTAGGTCATTGGGTTGTAGGTCTTGTTTCTTTATAATTTCTATGAAGTGGAACGAGTTTTGTACGTATGAAGTGATGGATTCTGCATAGGGCTGGAGTTTTTTGGCAAGAAATTTGGCGAGGTTTTGTAGAGGTGAGCTGACTATGGGTCTGAGAGGTGTTCCTTCTTTGTGAATCTTGGGGAGGCCGTAGAGCTTGGGGCATCTGGATGATTTCTCTCTGGGGATGATGCTTGGCTTGATTTCTTCACTTAAGGGAGAGGCTTTTATTTTGGCTTTGGTGGTTTTTTCCAGGTAGGTGGTGGGGTCTGTGTTCAAAGGTATGTAAGCAGGGTCTTGTAGTAGGTTGGATAATTTGGCTTGGTAGTCGGATGTGTTCATCACCACTGTGGCATTGCCTTTGTCTGCTGGGAGAATGATTATGTTGTTGTCTTTCCTCAGGTTGGAGAGGGCTTTTTGTTCTTCTTTGTGTAAATTGCTTCTGGGTGGTTTGCTGGAGCAGAGGACATTGGTGACTTCGAGTCTGATTTTGTTGGCTTCATCTGGGTTGATTTTGGTTAGGCTGGCTTCCACTCCGCATATGATGTTTTCGGTGGGGATGTGTCTGGGGGCGATTGCAAAGTTGAATCCTTTGGAAAGGACTTTGGTCTCTGCGATGGTGAGTGTCCTGTCTGATATGTTGTGAACTGTTTGTTTCATGGGCTGTTGTGTGGGGGGGGGTTGGGCTTCTGGCGTTTATATATATATTTACTGCCAACCACATGTAGCGCGGGCCGGTCGGCTTTGTTTCTTTTTTCCCTTTCTGCCCCTGCACACCAGATTTTAATTTATTTTTTACTTTGGCCTGCAGGCCGGTGGGTCAGGTCTGGTGCTCACAGTCTGGTACCGGGGCCTGCGCACTGGATCTTTTTTTAAACTTTTGGCCTATGGGCTGGTTTGGCGGCCCGCGGGCCAGTTCGAGTGGCCCATGGGGTGGGTCCAGTGCTCACGGGCCGGTACCAGGGCCCGCACACTGGTTTGTTTGTTTGTTTGTTTGTTTGTTTTATTATCATTTTTACTGACGACCACGTGGCCTGCCTACCAGCTGTAGCACAGGCCGTCGGCTTTTTTTCCCCTGGAGCCCAGCGGGAGGGCCGGACCAGACCACCCCCAGTCCAGGTAGGAGACACTGGTGGTAAGAAAAATGAAATGAAATGAAACGGAAATTTCCATTTTGTTTTTCTTAGAGGGGGCAGTTAACAAAATGAACCAAAATTTCATTTCATGCCCATCTCTAATCGCCATACTTCATTATATTACACTCAATTGGAATTCATAATCCAAGCAAATTTTCCCTTACCTTTAGGCAAGTCCAAGTCCATTCATGCCAGAGGTGGGGGCAGCTGAGTAGAGGGCAGTTCCAATGGAAGCTCCAAACAGCCATAGTGCTGGGCAGGGGCACTTTGCCCCCTGCCTGGCTAGCCTCATGTTTGTGGAGACTAAGGGCTGCCCAGCAGGGGCCAGAATCATCATAAGGTCTCACCACGTGGCGAGAGGCCGCTTTTGTGATCTAGACATCTTCAAATAGGCAATCATCTTTACCTCCCTGCCTCTCCGCCATGGGCCTCCACTTACTACTATTGCTGAAAGAGCTGCTTTGTTTTCCCTTGCCTGCATCAGCAAGAAGGGCTGAGGACATTACTGTAGAATGGGCTTGTGCTTCTGCTGGCCCAGGTGGTATTTAAAATAATAATAATAATAATTAAAAGGAGAGAGAGAGAGAGAGAAAGAGAGAGAGAGAGAGATGGCTTAGCTGTCTGTATTGTTTTAAATACAAATAAGAGGAGGGGGAGAGTCAGCATAAATAAACTAACTGGGGAGGCAGCAGGGTACAACCTTTAGCTTTTGATTCAAATGTCAAACACACGTGCAATGAAGTGACCATTTAAACTGCTGACTCTAACCCAAAGCTCCCCTTTTAAAAAAATAGAAAGGGATATTACAGCATTGTGTTATTTCTTTCCTGCTTCAATTCTGTTTTCTTCTGTGCTAATCTGTCCCAATTAGTAGCAAGACCTTGAAAGCCTGGGGCATGAATAGGCATTGTAAATAGTCCATGCACAAAAATGTTGGGGAGATCTGAAGGGTGCTTTTGAAAAGTTTGGAGTGAGTGATTCATAAGGTCCCTTTCATTTTATGCTGCATGGAACTGAAAATGAACAATAGCTACTTCAGGCTTACATTAGAATTTATTTAGGGGTCTTTCAGAATGAAAAGGCTAATTCATGCTTTAGAGTTCTGTAATATTTAACACAATGTTAAAGCTAGCTTGAAACCTCAGAAGCAAGGAAAACTCAGGAGCAAGAAGAGTAAGAAATGCAGTGATTTCCTCAAGATGCTGGCAGAGGAGCACATGGTCATTGGCACCATGCTTTTACATTTGAAAAGAACAAGGGACCCTCTGTTCACTAGCCGGAACACTCCCCCCTAGGCTTGGTGACCAATAAAGAGGTGGAGAGTAAAAAGGGGCACAAAACACAAAAATGGCATTTCATTTCATTTTGTTTCATTTTTCATTTTGTTTTGTTTCATTTCATTTTAACAAATATTTAAAGAAAAAATTATGTCATTTTTTCCATTTCATTTCGTTTTCATTTTTTCCCACTTACACCATATGACTGTTTATTCTGTCTGTCTGTCTCTATTATTTAAAGAAAATTTTGAATATTTTTCTTAAATAGAGCACGCAACAGAAAAGAACATGACAATGTTTGTTATGTTAAGCTGACTGGTGGAGTTGTGTGGTGGTGGTGGACATCAACTTTGGACTTTGGCTCAGCTAGTATTTAAATAATTTTAATAATTTAAAGTTGGTTTTTAAATTGTTTTACTGCCCCCCCGCAAAAGCAACCCAGAGGTAGTGTTTTGGGCTCCAAGTCACCCATGGGCAGCTGAGTGGCTCCATGTTCCAACCCCATAAAAGACACATCCACTGAGGCAGGCAGACAGTTCAGGGCTCCAAGTCACCCATAGGCAGTTGAGTGGCTCCCAGCCCACTAGATACCCACTGAGACAGGCAGGGAATTTAGGGCTCCCCCAACAAGGGCTCCACCACCCTTGTTGGGGCAGAGTATCTCCCACCTCACAAGACACCCACTGAGGCAGGCAGAGAGTTTAGGGCTTCAAGTCACCCATAGGCAGCTGAGTGGTTCCAACACCACAGGACACCCACTAAGGCAGGCAGAGAGTTTAGGGCTTCCAAGTCATCCATAGGCGGCTGATTGGCTCCAACCCCTCAAGACACCCACTGAGGCATAGGGTCCTCCCTGGGACTGGCCAGGGAAGGCCTGAAACATTGGGCCTCTGTAGACCTTCAAATCACAGAGAGAGTGGTCCTCCCTGGGACTGGAAAGGGAAGGCCTGAAATATGTGGCCTTGATAGACCCGCAGTGGGCAGGCAGGCAGACAGACAGGGTGAAAGGCAGGTAGGTAGGTAGGCAGGCAGGCAAGCAATGTAGGAAGGGAGGCAGACATGCAGTGGAACAGGCAGAGGAAGGTGTGGACCTATGGGTTGGGGGTGGGCAACCCCAACGTGCAAATGTTGAACCTGATGGTCAACCTTTCCATGGTCCCAGGGTCCAGACCTGAGCAGCATGGCCTCAGTACATCTCCCATGTGGGAGAACACCTGCTCACTCTGGACGCTGGTGGGGGGGATAGACAGGAGGTCTAATGATAGACTTGATTGCTGGGGCCAGATGTCTGCCTTTCTGGCCCAGTATCAGAGGAGATGTGATGTTAGGGGTTGGAGGGGCTCGGTCATGTACTCCCTCACCATGGTCCAAGCTCGGTCATGTACTCCCTCACCATGGTCCAAGCGTGAAGGTCCGCTAGGCTTCCCACCAAGAACCGCTTGATGCAAGGGTTGCAAAAGGAAGCCAGCTGGTGCACCCTTTCCCTGCTCAGTGGCTGAAGGTGGGTATCCAGGCCAGTCGAAAGCCTCTGATCCAAGGCCCTGCTCCTTGGGAGGAGATAAGAACCCTCCTGGAGACAGGCCTCAAAGCGTTGACAAGACTGCAGTGGATGTTTGTGGTGTCCTCAAACACCTATGTCCAACTCCCTTCCCCCTGGCAGAATGGGAGCAGTGTACATGATGGCCTCCAAAATGTCCCTCTGCTCCACCAGGCATTTCACCATTTTGTAGGTGGAGATCCACCTGGTGGGTAGGTCTTGAAGAAGGACGTGCTTGGCTTGGCCCAGCTCAGCCTGTTTCTCATGCAGCATCCTGGAAGCCTTGATGCTGTGTGAGAAGTGTCCAACAAGCTGCTTGCACTTGTCCAGTAGGGCCTTGGTTTCGCTGGTCCCCTCACACCAGGAGTCCCTAACTGGACCCAGCCCAAGGGCATCGTGCACCACAAGATGGAGTTTGTGGGCAGTGCACATGATGCCCTCAAGCCCTACCTTCTAAAGGGCAGCTACTACTGTATGTTATGGCCTGCATCCGTAACCACAAAGCCGCACTTCACCTGCCCCTCAGGTGCCCAATCTCACAAGGCAGAGATGAGAACCTCGGCAATGTAGGTGCCTGTTGCTGAGTCCTCCATGCTCTATGCCTGCAGAAGGGCCACCCAGTACCCTCGGGTTTGCCCCTGTGCCCCCCCCCGTGGCACTTCCTCGGATGCCCTGCTGCCAAATACATCCTCTGCTTGCCACCAATGAGCTGTCAAGTTTAGGTAGTCATAGTGCCCACCGATCCAGAGGATGATCATGAAGTGGATCTTCTGACCTCTGGCCTTCTGTAGATGCACATGGACCATCTCCTTGACAGACTCATAAAGGGAGGGCATGACCCGCCTGCTGAGGGTACGCTAGGATGGAGGCTCAACCAGGGAGCCAGGTGCTTCAGCAGGTGCCTGAATCCTGCTGACTTCACAAAGGAGACGGGCAAACCACTCATGGCCACCATTTCGCCAACAACACAAGTGGTGGCCTCCTGGGCCTTGCCCATAGCTCACTAGATCAAGAAACCCCCACTGAGAGGCACCACTTCATGCAGTGTGGCCTGCCTCTCAGCTCTCTCAATGGAGGTTCCAGGTTGGGTATCCCCAGTCCCCATTCCCCTGCCTGCCTCTCCTACTCCCCTCTTCCTCCCAGTCACAGAGGGACCAGTGCCTGTTGCTGGCCCTGGCAGCACCTCAGGGTGCTTTGTCAGCAGGATGACAGGTGCCTTTGATCACTGCCCCTGCATACCACCACCTTGCAGAGCTTGCAATTTACAAGCCTCGGGTCTTCTTGACTCTCAAAGTGCTCCCACAGAAAGCCCCAAGGCTTGAGCAAGTGGCTACCTTCTGCAGAACCTGCTTCGGTGGTGTCCTGAGTCACACATTGGGATGATGACTGGGTGCTGCCACTGGACTGGGAGGTAGGAGGAGTGGGCCTGGGAGCAGAGGCAACCTCCTACCTGCCTGCCATGAGGTCCTCAGAATCCTTAACTAGAGATGGGTATGAAATGATTTTTTTTCATTGTTCATTATTTGGTTTGTTATGTAACGAAACGAATAACAACCCTAGGGTGAAATTTAACATGAACCGAACCAAACCGAGAAAAATTGGTTTGGTTAGGTTTGTTTCAGTAATGTGGGGTGGAGATGTCTCCTACCTGGTGCTGGTCTGAAGGTCTGGTCTTCCTGGCTTCTGGGGCGGCGACCAGGAAAAAAAAGCTGACAACTGCCGCGCTACAGCTGTAGCGCAGCCATGTGGTTGGCAGAGTAAAAAAAAAAAAAAAAAAAAAGAGCACTGACCAGGCCCCAAGGGTGGCCTGGTCAGCACCCTAAAATAATAATAATAATAATAATAATAATAATAATAATAATAATAATAATAATAATAATAATAATAATAATAATAATAATAATAATAATAATAATAACCCAGCACCGACCGGGCCCCAGGGGCCGCGTGGTTGGCACTGAAAGGAAAACAAAAACAAAACAAAAAAGCCCTGCACTACAGCTGTAGCGCGGGACCTGAACCTGGAAGTGTGTGTGTTGGGGGGGAAACTAAAATAAAATAAAAATAAATTTTAAAAAGGGGGAGCACCGACCAGGCCCCAAGAGTGGCCTGGTCAGCACCCTAAAACTAAAGAAAAAAAAACTAAAAAAAAAACCCCAGAGCCAACTGGGCCCCTGCTTGGTCAGCGCTGAAAGGAAAACAAAAACAAAACAAAAAAGCCCCGCACTACTGCTGTAGCGCGGGGCCTGAACCCAGAAGTTGGGGGAACCCTGCTGCCACAGCACCTGCCTCCAGCCTCCCCACACAGGAAGCCCAAACACAGCGGCAAGGGGCCACCCCCGCCACCTCTGAGCCCCACCGCCGCCCAAGCCACCCTAGCCACCCCGCTGCCTTCGCAGCCTGAGCCAGTGACAGTTGAGGCAGCCGGAGGTTGCAGGTCCACCTCCAAGCCCAACAGGTTGGTGATGGTTGATGCTGAAAGGAAAAATAAAACAACAAAAAAGTCCCACACTACAACTGTAGCACAGGGCCTGAACCCGGAATTGGGGGGCTAAACTAAACTAAAAATAAAAATAAATCAAAAAAAGGGGGAGCACCGACTGGGCCCCAAGGGTGGCCTGGTCGGCACCCTAAAATACAAATAATAATAATTTTAAAAAACCCAGCGCTAACCGGGCCCCAAGGGTTGTGTGGTGGGCACTGGGGGAATGGGTAATAACGAATAATGAACCAATGAACCAACAAAATGAATTTTTCCCAAAAACTTGTTAAAAATGAAACAAAATGAACTGAAGCCTTAAACAAAACAAAACAAAACAAAATGCAGTTTTTTCGGTTCATGCCCATCTCGATCCTCAAGCTGAAGGAGGACTGAGCCCTGTGAGGATTATGACTCCTCAAACAATGGGTGAGTAGGTTGGGGTGGTAAGGGTGGCATCTGCTCTACCCTACTGCCTACAGGGTCAGATGTGCTGGTAGTTGTGGTGGTGTGACTTCTGGTGGTGGCACCAGAGTCATTTGGACCAGTGCTGGGCCTGGCCTGCCGAAACAGGGTATGCCTTAGTTTCATTGGGGTCCCTTTCCCTGTGGCCCTCTTCATTATTTGTTTGTTTGTTTGTTGTTGTTAAATATAAGGAGGGAGAATGGAATGAAAAGAACACTGGGTAGGAAAAAAGTATGGGGGTGGTGTGGGGGACAATGGTTTGGGGGACAACACACAGCACAGGAAGGAATATAAATTATTTAACCCACACCATCCCTAACCCAATCCCACCCAAAATAAAAAAATGGGGTTTATTCTATTTCTAGGGATCCATTTGGATGTAAGGTCCTTCCTACAAGGTTCCAGCTAGACCTTCACCGTGCCTCCCCTCCTTCCTTCCTCTTCTCTGTCTCTCCTTAGCTGTTTATTCTTTTGACTTTCCCTGGATTTTCTCTCACTGCTTCTTCCAGCTTCTCCAAAATTGCCTCTGCTTCCCTCACCTCTGTTCTCTGTGCACACATCTGCTCCTCTTTCTCTGCCTCCCTTGGCGGTTCCTGTCCCATTTAAAGTACCTACCGGCCACCTGTAGTGATACTTGGCCCACCAGGTTGCCAGGCATCCCTCTACATTTGTCCCACCTTGCCCCGCCATAGTATGTGAATGAGCCTGATGGCTCCCCTTGTACTGGTTAGGGGAAAGCCACATGTCTTCTCAGAGGGCATGCTTGAGAGAGACTCTGATCTCTTGTGGTGTTTGTTTCATTACCTTATAACTGACTTCACTTTCTTGAAAATCAGTGTTGTGCTGAGGACTGCCTTGGTAACAAACAGTACAAAGGTAAAGAAGTCTACTGTTGAGACACTACTCAAGATTAAATATCTGGGCCCAGCAAGCCAGCTCTTCAAGAATTCTCTCTCTCTCTCTCTCTCTCTCTCTCACACACACACACACACACACACACACACACACACACACACACACACACACACACACACACACACACACACACACACACACACACGTCTCAACTCTACACTAATGTCAAGATACCAGCTTTCTTCCACCATTGTGTTTCTTGCAAGTCACACAAAATATGATTTAAATAGAATTCCTGTTCCTGTGCCAAACAAGGGTCTTTCCCCATGTGAAGCTGAGCATATATGAATGGCAAACAAAACAGGACAAGCTTATTTGGTAGTTCTTAAGTGGTCCTTAGGCTGGATATCCCAGAAGCCTTGGCCAAAACAGTCAGTGATTAGAACCTCTGGGAATTGTAGCCTAGCAAGCAATATTTGATGCCTTAAATGGAGGAACAACAGAGTTAAACGATCTCATTTCCAGTGCTGCACATTTTCCAGAAATGGGAAAACACCACTCATAAGAAAAATGAAAATTCCCTCTGGTACCAAGAGGTGGGAAGTATGCAGTCATTCAGTGGCTCACAGCAAGAAGCAAATTTTTGAAGCTTTTTATTGTATTGTGAAAGGATTAGTCACGGCAGGATTTACATTCCTAGGGGATGCTCTGTCCAAGTAGCTCTTGTCTGGAGTGCTCTGAATGCCTGGATTCTGAAAGAGGTCTTGCTGAGATAAACATATTCTGGACAACAGATAAGCAAGTTTCGGTTTTGTGGTCTACAATCACACCTCCAGTTGTATGTCTCTGGTAAAACCTGTCATGTCCAGTGAAAGGCAGAATCTTCAGCCTTCCTTTTTGGATATACTACAGAAAAAGCATTAGAGCTTCCTGCCTGCTCTCTAGTTCTCACCACTTACAAGCTCGTTGAAAAGTTAACATAGAACGTTATTCTTAAAAAGTATTCTGTTATGCAATTCATTGCAGCCACCCCAAACAAATTCCATTAACATTAAAAATAAATATCAAAATAATTAAGCGTACATATAAAACTGTGTTAATCCTGAGGGTGTTTTTTAAACCTTACAAGATTAGGAAGTGAGAATGGTAACACATGGGTATAATATACAATCTGTTAATTAGCTCTAGAGATGGACACAAAATGAATTTTTTCATTTCATTTTTCATTTTTCATTGTGAAACAAAAAAATGAAATGACACATCAAAGAAAAATGAAATGAAACGAAATGGACAGTTTTGTTTCATTCTGTTTTGTTTATCATTTTCCCATAGGAACATATTGAAGCAATGCATTCCTACGGGGAAAGCTTGCAGTCCCCCCCATGCGGCAGATTGGGTAGGAGAAACCGTGGGCTTTTAAAACATTTTTTGCCACCCCAAGCACCAATCAGCTGGTGTGTGGGGCTTCAGGTGGCAAAAAAAGTTTTAAAATCCCCCGGGTTGCCCCCACCCAATCAGGTGCGTGGAAAGCATGAGATTCTAATTTATTTATTTTTTGCCGCCTGAAGTCCCACATGCCAGCTGATCGGTGCTTGAGACAGGAAAAATAAGTGCCGACTGGCAGGGTCTGGCATGCCAGCTGGTTGCCACTAGTAAAATAAATAAAAAGCACTGACCGGCAGGGCCCTGAGCTCCAGCTGGTTGGTGCTAGTAAAAAAAAGAAAGTGCCGATCTGCTGACAGGGCCACTGGAACAGTTGTAAAAAAGAGGTAAATAAAAATGAAAAACCAAAAAACAAAAATGAAATGAATTTTTTTTAAAAAGTATTTTGTATGAAACAAAACAAAACAAAAAATGATATGAAATGCCATTTTGACATTTCATGACCATCTCTAATTAGCTCAAATGAAATATTTGTGTGCAGTCCCAGGGATGAGAGACCACACTGCTTCCCCACACCTGAAGGGCCATACTTTTCAGCTGGTATTGATTTGTACCAAGGGTAGACAAGTCTTGATAGCAAAATGTGAGGCACAGCAGAGAGAGAGAGAATGGGAGGAGTATGTGGCACAAAGGAAGGGGTAAGGCAGGCAAGCAAATGGAGGGAGTCAAATGGGAGAGTGGTGTGAGCCAGAGGAGGTGAAGAATATTAATAATGATGCGGAGTGGAAACAGCTGTGGATAGAGATGGGCACGAAATGAACATTTTTTTCGTTTCCGTTATTCATTCTTTGTTTCGTTACGTAATGAAACGACAAACAAAAATTGTGATGAAAATGCAACAAAATGAACAGAACCATGAAAATTGTGTTCGTTACGTTTTGTTTTCGTTAATGGGGACACGCAATGAAATGAGGTGTTTTAAATGTTAAAAAATGCCCTTGACATCCATAAAAATGCAGCGATAATTATTTATACTGTCTGATAATACATACCGGGGGGTTGGGGTCCAATAGCATGACCAGGTTGCAGACTGGGCAGGTCTGGCAGCCACAGAGGACATAAAAAGCTCTGGCAGCCCCCATCCTCCTTGCAGTCTCCGGTGGGAGTTAGGGTGGGATTGCTGTCTCTGCGACTCTAGCTTCAGTTCTGCAGCCTCCCTGTGTGTGTGTGTGTGCATACCTCTTGGTGAGTACCCTCCCCTGCCCCGCAGTGCAGTCACCCTGCGGCTGCCTTGCACCCTGGGCAACGCCTGCCGCTGCCTTTGCAGCCTCCCTGCATACCTAGTCTATATTGTGTCTCTACCAGCATCATTTTTTTTAGTGTTTTCCCTCTGGTCTGGGGCGTTGGGGGACACCCCCGCACGGAAATGCTTTAGAAATCACGCAAAAAGTGGGTAGAAATGTAAAACGAAAAATGAAAAACGAAAATGAAAATTTTCCAAACATTCATGAAAAAAGGAAACAAAACAAAATGGACCTCTCAACAACAAATGAAAAACCGAAACGCCATTTTTTTATTCGTGCCCATCTCTAGCTGTGGAGGTTTTTCTCATGTTTCATGCAGAAAGAATGCTCCTTAAACTGCTGTTTCTAGAAGTAACAAGAACATGGCTGCTATCCAGCTTAAAAAAGTAATGACAGCCCACTTCACTTGATTATTCCCTTTCCTTGTGCTTGACATGGTAATGAGTTACAAGAAACTAGTTAACTTGCACCACTTTCTTCCAAGCTTCAGTTGAATGTATAGGAGTATAATTTGGGCTCAATGCTATTTCACTTCTCATTCATGACCCAGCTTTCATTTTCCGTGGCAGAGCTACCGATGTTTCTATGAAAGTCTCGGAGGAATTGGATCCAAGATCAGAGCTTCACATCTGAGATCACATCTCTGGCTTCACCCTTGATGTGGATAATATTTTATCAGTCACTTTGTCCTTTGGGGCAAGGCAGAATTTACCTGGAAACTCCTCTAAAACTATTTGCAGTTGGTCAGGTTGGCACTTGGTAGTTCTACTTCAAACACAAATCAATTTCACAGTTAATAATTGGATCGCCACTTGCAACATTGGGCACAATGTACTGTAGTTGTTACAATGAGGCTATCTGGGCTTCTGCTTTGATGGTATTGGATCTCTCTCTGTGTGTGTGTTGCATCGTTACAGTCGTGACCGACACTTTGTGACCCCATGTCCATGGTGTTTTCTTGGCAGGAATACTGGAGTGGCTTGCCAGTTCCTACTCCAGGTGCCTACAGCACCTGGTATTTCCTGATGGTCACCCATCCAAGTACTAACCAGGGCCGACCCTGCTTAGCTTCCGAAATTAAGCAAGATCGGATGTGCTTAGGGCATCTAGGCAGCTGGTATTGGATCTACCTGTAAATAATTACCAAATCCACTGATGACTACCTAAGTGCTAATTGTAATATTGGCTAACTATATCCAATGCAAAAGAAAAATCATTGAGCCACAATGAACATGTTCACCAATCTGAATGAAATTAGTAAGCATAGGCCAAGCCTACACATGTTTATATAGAATGGAAAGCAACTGGCTTTGCTCTCATGTGAGCTGACACATAACTGCAGCTTCCAAGGGCTTATCTTTTTTCTGGGTTACACTCATAGCTTACACAGTATGGAGGCACTTGATGCTTTCAGTTTTTGTCCACCAAGATAGTTTTAGGACTGGGCTTCATATTAAAGAAAAATCAATATGCTTAGAATGCACTTCCTATTATTCTCAAGTATCTCACAGTATAGTCTCTTTTTTCATATCATCTTGTAAAATTCTATCCATTTTAGATTATACAGCCCTAATCCTTAGGCTTTTTCATAGAAAAGGCCTTGTGGAAAGTAAATCCCATCTTTAATAGAATCTACTGGAAGAGATAAGACCAGATGATGCTGATATGCACTGAAAACTATCTATTAATAAGAGGAGATTGGAAATAAATTTGAATTGGAATAAATGGGGTATACATTTCAAGCTTGTCATTACTAAAATTGCATCAGGAGAAAGCATATCCTACTTAAGATCCAACTTTATTCTGCTCAGATCCATAGCCTTTAAATCCACCGGAGAAACAGCAGTTTAGGCAGGATTTAGGAGATCATTTATCTATGGATGGTGATAAGGATGAACAAATCTTTACTCACCATACCATGCAAGCTCAGCAACAAATCCAAATGGCACAGTAAACAGGAGGCTCCCAGCTCAATAAATATAGCTATTGTACAAGTGTGTTGTCATTAAATGACTGGGATAATATGAGAATATATTCCTTACCTTAAATTATGAGTGGAGCTTTGCTTACCACCATGATATATATTACATCAGATACTTGGCTGTGTAGCAGAATGCCGCGTATCGATTCATGCATGTGCCAAACTTGATTATACTGCCTGCAATCATATAATCAATTTCACATCCTTTGTAGCAACAGTTTAGCTTTGGATTATGGATTCTAAATAATGGCCCCCTTTTATATATATGTTTGGAAATTATAAGAATCCACATATACAGTGCGTGAAGGGAAGAGTTATTTGGATGCTTCTTAGGAGATGGAAGGGCCTTCTCGGCTGCTGTGCCCAGACTTTGGAACTCCCTCCCAATAGAGGCCAGGACTTCTCCATCTCTGCTGTTTTTCCGGAAACAAGGAAATAGCTTTTTCTTTAGGCAAGCTTTCCCTGAATGATGGACTACCTATTGTGTCTTTTATATTAATCTACCATACATGGCTACACAGACTTTGTGTTTATAACCACTTATAAAGTTGTGTGATTGCATTGACAGTATGTTTTCAATATTAGCTTCAATCATTCATACCTTTTACATGGAATTTTTGCTCTCTCTTTAAATGTTTACGTTCTCTTGTAGCTTTAATGTAATGTTGCCTTTTAATGATGTAAAATGTCTCTCAGTTCCTTGTTCTCAATACTTGAATGTGTCTTAATTGTACTAGACTGTATATTATCCCTCATTACTATAAGCCACCCTGGGTCCTTTTCCAAGGAGAAAGGTGGGGTAAAAATACTCTAAACTAAAGTGATTTTAAAAATTCTGTATTCTTTAAGTGACAAGGGCTTGGTTTCAACTGGTTGTTCTTTTTTCTTTCTTTTTTTAAATACAAAGAGATATGTTCTAATGAAGAAGTTAAGTTTGTATACTTAACACCACTCTTTCTCTTTCTCTTTCTTATCCTCTCTCTCTCTCTCTCTCTCTCTCTCTCTCTCTCTCTCTCTCTCTCTCTCTCTCTCTCTCTCTCTCTCTCTCTCTCTCTCTCTCTCTCTCTCTCTCTCTCTCTGATCTTAGGTGACACCAAGACACCAACTGTATGGATCTAAACAATTGTTAGTTTCTCTCACCTCCATCTGATATAGGGGTACTTGTTGTCTCACTCATACCTAAATTGTGAAGAGTATTCACTGAAAGCTATTCAATAGGAACTATTTATCCATGGTGCTTTGTCATTGGTATACCATTCACTAAAAACTGTATTGGTGTTGTGGTCATCAGTAACAAGCATACAATAGTTGAGAACTGATTCCTTATTGGTAGACAAGTCAAGAATGCCAATTATTTACCTAGCTGCAGAAAAATGGTTATCATGATGCTGAGGATTTCAATAATAATAGACTTCTCTTGGGAATATTGACTGCAGAACACAAGTGAGGTTAAATGAACAATCAAGTTAATAGAGTTGCCTAATGGCCTCTCTCATTTTTAATTGTGCTTTGTAGGATAATTGCATTCTAATTAATCAGGAAAATTGGAAGGCTGAAGTGAAGGAAGGGGAGGAGCTTACAAGAATCAATTTGGCAAGATATCTAAGTAGTCAGCTCTACATTTATGCATCTCCAAAAGAAAGAGAGAAGCCAAATTCATATCTCAGTCTTTTTAGGATGGAAGTAACAGTCTGGAGGAGAAATCCTAAACAAAAAACTTCATTATATTCCCAGAAGTCTTTAATTGTGCATCACAAATTTGAAATTCACTTGCAGCATGTTTTGTTTCCTAAATAACAAAATCTCAGATTTCAAAGTCCCTTGAAGTCATACAGCTGAATAATCATTGTAGTTCATTGTAGTTCCCAGGATTTTATCCCAGAGACCTGTGGCTGATCATGTAAGATGAGGAAAGCAGAATATTATAGAAACTGCATATACCACCAACCAACACCCATCCCCAGAATCTTGCTTGCTCTACAGAGCCTACATTCCTCATTAAGCATTTGACACTGGCTGCTTTCAAATGACAACTAAAATCTGCAGCAAATTTTGATCCTGATAACCCCCCTGGAGTGGTCATGTGGCTGATGTCGCGGATTGGATGTTCCCATGGTCGCATTTTGAAAATCTGCAACCGTTCTGATCCCATGACTGAGAAATGCAGCAAAGACACCATAATGGGGGCAAAAGGGTTTTGGTGTGGATTTTCCATGTTCCCACAGACTTGAGTAACGGTTTAAAATCAGAACAGTGACAAGGATTTTACCATCTCGAGACCAGGCACTTGTAAAATGTGCTAGGTCGCGCTTAAGTGTGCATGGTCACACATTATTTTTTTAAAGTCCACTGCTCATGGGAAAATGATTTTATGCTCCGCTTCTGCAAACACTTTGCAGCGGGTTTTAGTGGTCATGTGAAAGCAGCCATTGTCAAACATCTGCTACAGCTAAACCATGACAAAGAACCAGTTCCTGATCTTCACTGCCTCCTGCGCTTCCATGCCCCTGCTTTGATTCTCATCACTTGTCTTGCCTTTTCCCTGTCCTAGATAGATAGATAGATAGATAAATCTTTATTGTCATTGTCCTGTGCAGAACGAGATTGAAAGAATCCACAGGACCTAACAATACAACCATACAAAAATATCTATCTCCCACCCCACATACACATATTTAACCCCCTAACACACTTAAAAACTCTAAAAATTCTAAAAAACTCTAAAAGCTCTAAAAGCTCTAAAAACTCTAGAAACTGATTACAGAAGCTCCCTCAGAAACTGCATTTCGCTGCATTCAAGGCCAAAACTGCTCTTGGGTAGAAACTATTCCTCAAGCGGCTAGTTCTGCTCTTAATGACCCTGTATCTCCTCCTAGAGGGCAGAAGCTGAAAGAGAGCATTTCCAGGGTGTGTGAGATCCTGCACAATCTCTACAGCTTTCTTATAACACCTGGAATCATAGATTTGGTCTCAAGTAGGGAGAGTACACCCAATTATTCTCTCTGCAGTCTTAACAACCTTGGACAGCATTGCTCTTTCTCTGGCTGTACAACTCCCATACCACACACACAGACCATAGGTCAGCACACTCTCTATGGCACAGTGGTAAAAAGCCAGTAGCAGATTTTTTGAAAGATTCTTCTTCTTGGGGATTCTCAAAAAGTATAATCTCTGCTGTGCTTTCTTCATCAAATGTTAGTGTTTGCTCCCTATGTCAGATCATCTCTCAGCTCCATTCCCATAAATCGAAACACTGAAACCCGTTCTGACAACATATTCTGACCCAAGGTAGTGGGAAAACCAATAAGGAGCTATGGAGGTAAACCTGTGAGAGAAGGGAACAAAGCCACTAAGAGTACAATAAGCTTTCTCTCTATTCTGTTCTCAAGTGGCAGCAACAAGAATCATTGGAGATGTCAGAACAGCTTTACTATATCGTTGTTGTTGTTGTTTTTTGTTTTTTTTAAATCACACACCTACACCTACAGCTTTAGGGACTTTAGTGAGGATTACATGTTTTGACTTGTTTTTGTGCAAAAGAAAAAGTCCTATTGGTATCTTATTGGACACCAATTTTAATTGCTCCTTCTAATTGACATCTTGCAGACTCCCTTTTTTGCCTCGATGAAAGAAACATTCAAGCACACACACACACACACACACACACACACACACACACACACACACAGAGAGAGAGAGAGAGAGAGAGAGAGAGAGAGAGAGAGAAGTAAAAGTATTTGGAAGTTCAGTCATGGCAACTGGACCTGTTTTCTTGAGAGATTGAAATGTTTTGTTATTCATTCAAGCTTGGATGAGTTATGAAATGCTTTGATCTCTCAAGAAAAGAAGTCCAGTTGCCATGACTCAACTTCCAGATAGCCTCACCAGAATGACTGAGAATCTTCACAAACGAAAAAGAAATAATTTCTGAACAGGAAGAGCCATATCACATTCTCCTGCTACTTTAGCTGCTTGTCTCTAATACAAATAGCTTCCCATAGAGAGCAGCCATCAGGCAATTGTGAGTTATTATAACCAGCATCTATGACACTGATCAGTGCTTTGAACCCAAGGAAGAAGGGGGATTTTTATTTTATGCTGCTGCGTTTTACTGTAAAGGTAACAGGATCAGAAGCTGGACAATGGAAACCTGTTACTGATGGCCTTTCAATAATTTATGAGTCAGCAGGTATTCATTTTTGTGCTTTGTCATTACCCAGAAAAATGGAAGTACAAGACAAGATCCTTTTACTGATGCAATCCAATGACATTAGAAGGGCTCTGTGTTCTTTCTTGTCTATCAGTGATCTGCATATTCATTAAATGATGGGCTGTAGGGAAAGAGTATAGATCTCTATTCCCCTGTGGTCCATTTTTGCTCTGTCAGAATTTTATCATAACTAACCGCATGGGAATAAGCCCATTGTAATTATTCTGGCTTGAACAAGTAGGAAAACCACCCAGCTAGCCCAGTGGCGGCAAGCAGGGGGAGCTTCTTTCAAATCAGCATCTGTGTTATCTATTTAACCAAAAAATTACTTCTGTTACCCATTTCATAAGTGGAGGAAATCCCACGGCTCTTGGCCATGTAGTGGCGCTCTTAGCTGCAGTTTTTACAAATGGTAGGGAGTGACAAAATGTCCATTTTCCTAGTAACAGCTGATTTTTATGATTATGAACTATCCTTTTTATCATCCAAGAGCAATCAAGATGACTCAAACTTCAACGTTAATAAAATACCAATTGAATCTTCAGAAGAAATATGGCGAAAGTGTAAAAGGCTATAAATAGTTTACTTTTTCTGGCTCAGCAGACCTGCCACACTCGTGTTTGTATTTCAGAAACAAACTACTGTTTTTGAAATTATAATTAAAACAATCTTGACTCATAAAAAACTATGCAAAGTATTATTTACTTGATGTATACCTCAGTTTTTTTTAGGAAGGCTGAATAAGTGAGAAATATGTTCATAATGCTGCCTAGATGCCCTAAGCACATCCGATCTTCCCTGCTTTTGGAAGCTAAGCAGGGTCAGGCCTGGTTAGTACTTGGATGGGAGACCACCAGGGAATACCAGGTGCTGTAGGTGCCTGGAGTAGGAACCGGCAACCCACTCCAGTATTCCTGCTAAGAAAATATGCCAATAAAGGTGTCTGACTGACTGAAAACTCCATGGACATGGGGTCACAGAGAGCCAGTCATGACTGAAACGACACAACACACACACATGTTCATAAAACACATGTCGGCAACATATGTAGTCCCTAGCAAATTCTGCAGTCTCCTGTGAATGCTCTTCTTTTTGCACATATAATTAAAGATCTTGTGAAATGTATTGCTTTTTGACTGCTGCTTATATCTAAACACTGGTAATTTCAACACAAATCCTTGCTTGTCTTCTCATACATGAGGAGGAGGACTTGCAAATTTATTCTCCTCACTCTACAAGAGGGAAAAATATTTTGTGGTACTTCTAACAGGACAAAAGAATTAGAATTTCTCATGGTGCGAATTACTCAAGAAAATTACAAATTATACTTTAACGCAAACAATACAATTTGCATAAAGTGACAATGACATCTGCCTTGTTTGTTTGTTGTTGTTGCTTTTTGTTTTGCCTTTTTCCGGCCATTTCTTCTGTTGTTACTATGTATGTCAGCTGTTTTTTTACTTCTCAAGTGAGAGAACACATATTTCACACATAGACAGTTTGTGCAAATTACAGTGATTCTGAGGATTAAAACAGCATTCCTTGTCTCGCTCTTTCCTGGAGGTGAAGAATTTTCCCTTGAGTCTCTTGTCAAGCAGAGACAGCCAAAATCTAAATGTTCAAGCAGGTATCCTTGTACCTCTCGTTCACCGAACCCCATGGTATCAGCCAGAGGAGCAAAGATTTGTAAATGTGAGATGCAGCAATAAGTCCTTTTGCAACTGCATAAGGGCCTTTTCACATGACCCCTAAGATCCGCTGGCCACTTAAATTCGGACCAGAGATCTTAGGGGTTCGTTGCTTTTCCTTCCTCCCCACCACTCCGCACCTGTCTGCTGAGGGGAAGGAAGAAAGTGGGGGGGAAATGCAGACTCACCTCGGAGAAGCTGCCGGAGCTCCGTCGTGCTGATTCCTTCTCTTTTGTTGGCTTTTTTTTCCTCCCGCCCCTTCTCTTAAAGGGGCGGGAGGCAAAAAAAACAAACAAACAGAAGCCAGGAGAGCCCTGCACTGACCAGATTAAATCCGGACCTGGCGATTTTCACCCTCCTCGAGCAGGTACAAGAAAAGTGTGCTGGGACGCGCTTAGGTGGGCGTGGCTGCACTTAATTTCCTGCAAACTCCGGAGCTGGTGGGGAAACCATTGTAAGCTCCGGAGCTGGGAGCCATTTGCGGCGGCGTTTAGGGGTCGTGTACAAAGGCTCTAGGAAAGCAATACTGGGGCATACTGTTTTCAAGGGATTTATCACCTTGAGGACATGAAATGGCCCCCAAGGGAGGCAGTTTGTTTGCTTGTAAAAGTCTTAAGATGCAATACCTCCAACCTCTGAGTCAGAAATAAGTCTGGATCTGCTACAAAAATGCTTCTACAAAAACTATAGATATATTAATGCACTAAAATCTGGCAACATTATTACTGTTCACTTTGCCATCCAGAAGAATCACTCAGAGGCATAACATGTCTGCTAAAGCCGACTAAAATAGCTTATAGCTGCTTCAGAAAAAGATCACCCGAGGGCATGTGCGAAGTGCTGGGGAAATGTGAGGCCTGTAGTTCTTCAACGGGCAAGTGTTTTCTCAACTTGAGTCACACCAGCAATTCTGTCCATAAAAAGGGGGAGGGAATTGATATTTGAAGGCTCAAGAAATAAAGGAAGAATTTTCTTTTTCTTTCTTTTTTTTTAAACCTTCTTGATGACTTGAAAAGCACAGCCTTTATCATCCTGTTCATAGGGCTTCCTGCCACTGCTTGAAACTCTTTCACCTTCCCACAGTGGAAGGGAGGACGGAATCATCTTTCATTTATCGTGCTTAGAAAAGAAAGAAAGAAAGAAAAGAAATCTTTGGAAAGTTGCTATCTTTCTATGTATTTCCATTAAATGAAGTTGTTTGTTGACTGGAGGGAAAGGGGGAAACAAGAGGATTTAATAAGCAATCATTTTGATTGAAACCATCTTGCTGAGGGATAGTACTTTGAATATCTAACCATCAATCTGCCAATCCATCAAACAATCAATCACTAGCACCATTCCAATGGTACTAATTAGTTCTGCAGACATGGTCTTAATGTAACCATGATACTTGCATAATATCTTGGTATTAGTTCTGAATATATAAGCTAAAGATTGATAATAAACAAGAATCTGAATGAAGCAAATAGCTAGCCTTCCTTTTTCAGGACCTCTCGTGCTTCAATTTCTCAGGTTGAGGGCTCAGACTCATAATCTAAGCAACAACTTCAGTATGTATACAGTTTTAAGTGCAGCTAAAGAAACCAACAAGGATTGCCAGAGTGTGTGAAAGAATTTGTGTTGTTGGGAGGGGGGGGCAAAGATGCATAGCGGCATAGGGGCCTTCCATCCTTCCGAGGTTGGTAAAATGAGTACCCAGCTTGTTGGGGGGGGGCAATGTGTAGCCTGCATACTGTAGTTAAACTGTAAAGCCCCCCTCCCAGACTACTTGAAGTGGTATGGGGTGGTATATAAGCAGAACACTTTATTATATTTTGATACACAGAGGGTGTGAAAGTAGAATGTAAGGCAAAATCCTATTGTTCAGTTTAGTAAGTGTGGTTGTTAATTCTGCGAGGTTTTGATGAGTCAACTTCCCTGTTAGTTCCTTTGAGTCCGATAGGCCAAATCTATTTGTGATTTGCTTTAGTGTGCAATGTACAGACACTTTTTACCTCTTGAAGGAGCTCCACTTTCATATATATGGCAAATGTGTTGTTTAGTTTGCCCTTAAGTGCACTTGGAAGTGTAATGATAGTTAGTAGCTGTAATCCTGTTTGTGGCATAAACCATGTTATGCTCAGGGTTCTCAATGTTTGAAAGGTTTCTCAGAACTGCACTTACCACACTAATAGTTGGATATAGTCACAAACACACTCTTTGAGGCAAAGAAGATTGCAAAATTTTCACCATCTCTGTTTGGCTATATTAAGCCAGAGCCCCCACCCTAAACATTTGTGTCACATGGCCCAGAGGGGTTACAGTCCTCTCTTTCTAAATTTCTCTGGTGTGGTACCACCTCATCAAATGTCCACAGGGACCATGGGAAAAAGAGAGATAGAGCCTGATGAAGAGTGGCATGAGGTGGAAAGGGTGAGTAGAGCATTTCCAAATGTGCAGTCAACCAAAAATGTCTTTGCATATTCAATTTTCAAGAAGTTCTTTCCATCCTGTATGTCAAGAAAGTTCAAAATGGTCATAAATTCTTCAACTATTGTGTGGATCTGAATTTGCATTCTTTCAGCTGCAAAAAAAGATAAAATAAACAAAAACAAAAAACAACACCAAAAACCCAGAATCAATAGATCCAGCAATTTCCAGCATGAAAAGGACAATGTTGCATTCACTTACCCCAATAGAGATAACTATCTCAGTGAAATCTGGTCATTCATGACTTATAGGGAAACTGAAAGCTGGTCATGCAACACTTATAGGGGTGGATATGTTGCTACTGTTAGGTGCCAACAAATCATATCAGACATATGGTGATCTGTTATGGCAACCTGAAAGGGTCTTCTGATGTTTGAGATATTTGAGGAGTGGTTTTATCAGTGGTATAATCCTCTCCCATGAGTTTCCATAGACAAACAGGGTTCTGAACACAGGTCTTTGTAAGGAGATTTGCCTGGAGCCAACCCCAGCTTCCAGAAACCACTAGGTGAAGACTCTCTGTCATACTCCCCAAACACCACCCTTTTGCCCCAGGCTCCCTAAAACCCCTGAAGGGTGCCAGTAGGTCTCTTCTGACCTAGATTCAACCAATCTTAATTTCCAAGACAGAAGTTAAACTTGGTTGCATACTTTGAGACTGCACACCAACCCCACAAGGAAAGACTAAATACCAAAATTGCCAAAGTTACCAGAATTACTTATCTGATCAAGACACTGTCATTAACCATACTCATTCCACGTCCCCAAGGAGCACACCTTGGTAAAATATTATTATTATTAAATTTAAAATGGAAAAAATAGTTAAAAAGGCAAAAAATATCAAAATTACAGTAAAACAAGGTAAAACAAAGCAAAAACGATTCAACTGAATGTCTATAAGCAGTTTTAGAAAAGCAATCCAAGAAAATAATCAAAGCTAAGTAACACTATCACTAATGACTACAAAAATCATCTTTGCTTGAAATCTGCAATAACTAGTTTTCATTAAACAAAACCATCTTGCAACTTTCTTCAGCACTAAAAAGCACATATGTTATTAGTAGCTAACTCCTCCAGCTCCACCTATCATCTCAGGTAACAACCAATTACATCACAGTATATTTCTATATTCATCCTCACCCCTCCCTACAGTTATCATGAGAGAAGGTCCCTTGTCACCTCCTTTGGAATGCAGATGTTTGGTCTTCCACTGGCTCAGGCTATGATGATAGGCTATCATGATAAGGCACCTGTGTAAACTAGGAGCTTAGCTTTGTGTAAATGGGTTGTGTACTACACAACCCATTTACACAATTCCTTGACAGTCTTTTGAGTCCCATATGATGCCATACCACTGCAGCATACTGATAACTCTTGTTAATGAATGTGGAATCAGGCCATACATAACCTTGGGCCTAAAGAGAAAAATTTGTCAGCATGAGCTTCTTTATTCAAAGTTGTTTATTTTCAAGTTATTTCCATTCCAAATAGGAAGGCAAGTATGAATGATGGCATGTTTATATTACAAAGAGTAGAAACCAAATTCTCAGCCACCATAAAGAAAACATTACAATTGTAGTTAGGGATGGATGTTTTTATTCCATCCATGTGGGTTCACAAGGAATTGGCCTTAAGTCATTGCTTCTCATTGCTTCATAAACACACACACACAAAAACTGTAACGTTATTCCATATAAAACTATCCTTACCATATTTTGTGAAAAAAGGGAAAAATTCTGTATTACAAGCAGAACTGAAAACTATCTCAGGATTCAAAAAGGTATGTAGTATGGGGGATAGCCTGGGTCTATTTTGCATATCAATACAAGTAGACTTGCTTAGAAATGCAAACAGAATATCTCTACTTCAATTCTGCATAGCAGCAAAAAAAAAAAATAATTGTAAGGAAAGAGGGAGGGTGGAGCACATGTTCTTCTTAGGTTGCGACTACACATCAAGAAAAATGTGAATTGACCTGTAGAGTTGCACCTGGGAGATTGGGTTTCCCCAGATAAATTCATATTAATTGGCCACATGGTGAGAGAGAAGGAACTTGACAAATAGCCTTGTTTGCAGCTTGTTAACCTAATTCTCCTATAACCCTCCTGATGTGCAGCAGGCTTGGCTACTTCAAAATTGCATTAATATGCTGTAAACAGGTGTGGAGCCCCGTTTCTGAAGCAATTAATCTGTCACTATTAGTTTATGTAGGACATGAATGGTTTTGTGTAGGACAATAAGTCTTCATACACACATATTGTTGGGTCAACAATGTCAAGCCTCCATGCTCTTCTTCTTGCAAGCAGGATGCCAGACACACTTTTATCAGCTATAAGAGGCAGGGTTACAGATATGGTATGATATCCTAAGTGTCAGGCTGCCATAGGCTTGATGGACTCCTGGGAAGGGCTTTACGTGACGTGAACATGTCACCTAGCGAGGGACTGAATGATGGATAACTCTCAGCAGCTTGTTATTTCCTGACCTCTCATTTCATGATGTGAGCAGGGCAGGAAGGGGGTCTTGTTTGTTCCTATGGCCATGTCATGGCAGGAAGAGATAACCAGCCACCTGCTTCCTGAGTAGAGATGGGCATGAAACAAAAAAATTGTGTTTCGGTTTTTCATTTGTCGTTGAGAGGTCTGTTTCGGTTCATTTCCGTTTGTCGGGAATTTTTTGAAAAATTTCGTTACCGTTTTTCATTTTTTCGTTTGTCATTTCTACCCGCTTCTTGCGCAATTTTTAAAGCATTTCCGTGTGCAGGCATCCCCCAACGCCCCAGACCAGAGGGAAAACACTAAAAAAAGGATGCTGGCAGAGACACAGTATAGACTAGGTATGCAGGGAGGCTGCAAAGGCAGTGGCGGGCATTGCCCAGGGTGCAAGGCAGCCGCAGAGTGACTGCACTGCGGAGCAGGGGAGGGTACTCACCGAGAAGTATGCAGCACGCACGCACACAGGGAGGCTGCAGGACTGAAGCTAGAGTTGCAGAGACAGCAATCCCACCCTAACTCCCACCAGAGACTGCAAGGAGGACGGGGGCTGCCAGAGCTTTTTATGCCCTCTGTAGGTGCCAGACCTGCCCACCCAGTCTGCAACCTGGGCATGCTATTGGTTGAACATGATCCCACATCACATGGCTTGCCTTCATTTTGTGGCTGGTAACGGAAACGAAAAAATGTTCATTCCGTGCCCATCTCTATTCCTGAGTGTCAGATCCCATAGGCTCCATTGTCCTCTCCCAGGGCTTCCCCATGGTGGAGGGGGTCAATATTTACCATGGGACCCTTTGCAGGAAGCGTGCTGGGTGCATATTAATATTTCCCAAGTTGGAATCCCTATAGCTTTGCTCTCAGTTTCTTCCAATTCTAAATATGGTGGAAGGTGAACATGCTGATAAGCATATAAAAATTGAAATGGAGCCAACATTTTCATCAGCCCTTACAAATTAAGACCTCTGCCAAGTGATTAAAAGTCTTTCCAGTTTGATTAGGAAGATGTTCATGCTGACAAGTTCTTAACAAAACCCAAAATAAGGAATATTATCAAATGATCCCTAATTCCATACATATCACATGGTTACATGGGATTGGCATTCAGAGCTTGGGAAAATTACTTTTTTGGAATATAGGTCTCCATATCATATAGTCAGTATGGTCAGTATCCATTATGGCAGTGAGACTGTATGAGTTTATTTATTTATTTAAAATATTTTACCCCACCTTACTCCTTGGAAAAGACTGGAGGTGGTTTAAAATATTGAAGGACAATACAAAAAGTTGACAGATGGGTAGGACAAGAAAATAAAAACGTAAGAACATAAGAACATAAGAAGAGCCATGCTGGATCAGGCCAAAGGCCCATCTAGTCCAGCTTTCTGTACCTTAAAGTGCCCCCCCGCCAATGCATCTGGGAGTGCACGAGACTAGATATCTGTCTCCTGATACCACTCCCCTGCATCTGGCCCTTGAATTACCCTTGTTTAAAGCATGGAGATTGCACATCTCCATCATGGTTTGTAACCTGTGATGGACTTTTCCTCCAGGAATCTGTCCAATCCCCTTTTGAAGGCATCCAGGCCAGATGCCATCACCACCTCCTGTGGCAGGGAGTTGCACAGACTAACAAAACACTGTGTAAAAAATTATTTTCTTCTGTCTGTTCTCATTCTCCCAATCCTCAATTTGAGTGTATGTCCCCAAGTTCTAGTAGGTAGGTAGGTAGGTAGGTAGGTAGGTAGGTAGGTAGGTAGGTAGGTAGGTAGGTAGGTAGGTAGGTAGGTAGGTAATAGTTTATTGCTAAAAACATTGGTCATCGCAATCTTGATTAAAAAAAACTTATAAAGATACATCCACTACAAATATAATTAAAACTTTTTTAAAAAGCGTGACATTTGCAGAGCAATATAGTCCTCCCAAAGTTAGAGGTTGACCCGAATTTTCATAGCTGCCAGTGCAAACTTTGCAACTTGCTGTGTAACAAAACTGTCTATACTGACAAGTAGCATACTAAGTTGGGCTCCAGGGGACCTATCGACCAGTGAACTAATTATCCCACCAAGGAATTTGCCTCTGGGTTGGTCGTGAAGGGGGCAACTGAGCAAGTAATGAGACACGTCATCGACTTCACCTGAGCCACAAGGGCAAAGTCTGTCTGAAACAGGGATATTATCACATCTCCCCTCTAAAAAAGCAGAAGGCATGGTCTGAAAGCGCAGGGCTGTGAAAGCTGTCCTCAAGGGAGCTGAGTAGAGATGGGCACGGAACGAACAATTTTTCATTTTCATTGTTCGTTTTTTGTTTCATTACGCAATGAAACGACAAACGAAATTTGTCCCTAATATGAAACGAAACGAACAGAAACACGGGGATTTTGCTTGTGCGTTTCGTTTCCGTTACTGCAATGAAGTGAGCGGCTTTAAATGCTAAAAAAAATCATTAAAAATTGGAATAAACGGCAATGAAATGGTAATGAAATGGTAATGAAATGAAAATGATTTTTTTGAAAATTTTCACGAACAATGGAAACAAACCAAAATGGACCTCTAAATGACAAACGACAAACGAAACTCCATTTTTTCTATTCCTGCCCATCTCTAGAGTTGATGTTAAATTGTGGAAATAGCTTTCCAGCCCGAAAGATGTTTTATACAAAGGATAATAAAGGGAGAATAATGATAATGAAATCACAGCCAATTCCTTCCATTTGAAACATAAATAAATATTGTCTTTGACCAATTTTTTGATACTGGGGGAGACAAAAGAGGGGATAGATTCAGTATTGATCCCATAAAGATGTAATATGGGTCTGACTAGCTTTGCCCAGGACTCCCGCAAGGGGTGTTGGAGTTGTTCTATATAACACTTCTTTGGCAAGCAGGAGTCACTCATGGCAGCCAGCTTCAACCAGTACATTGCCCAAGTTCTGGTATTTTGTGAGAGGGAGAAGAGTGTCCCTCTATCCACTTTACTCATGCCCTGCATTATTTTGTACGTCTCAATCATATCCCCCCTCAGGCACCTTTTTTCCAGACTAAAGAGCCCCAAATATTTTAGCCTTTCCTCATAAGGGAGGTCCCCTAGCCCAGTAATCATTTTAGTCGCTCTCTTCTGCACCTTTTTCAGTTCCACTATGTCTTTTTTGAGATTTGGTGAGCAGAATTGTACATAATACTCCAGGTGTGGCCTTACTATTGTTTTGTACAATGGCATAAAAATCTTGGCTGTTTCCCCTTTTTGATAATCCCTAGCATGTAATTGGCCTTCTTCAAGACTGCCACACATTGGGTAGACACCTTCATGGAGCTGTCCACCAGCACATTAAGAGTAGAGATGGGCACGAAATGACCATTTTTTCATTACCGTTATCCATTATTCATTCTGTTCCGTAACAGAAAGAATAATGACCATTGTGATGGGGCAGGCTCAAACGGAACAGAACCAAGAAAATTTTCCTCGGTTCTGTTCATTTTCGTAAATGGATGAGCGATGAATGACCTACCTGGTGCTGGCCTTCCTGGTCCAGTCTTCCAGCTTCAGGGAACAAAAAAAAAAAAAAGATGGACCACGTTACAGCTGTAGCACGGGTGACGTGGTCAGCACTGTAAAAAAAAAAATACAGCTGCCGGTGAATGATGTGCCTCGAGGGCTCCGGCATCCCCCCGACTGAACACGGTGTGGGGGGTTAGGGGAAGGGGCAGACACGGAGCGTGTGAACCCCCCCAAAAATGTTCTCCTCCATGGACTACAAAGTCCAGCAACCCCCGCGACAACTGTCTCATGCTCCAAAGGGGGTGTTTCCCAGAGGGCTGGCATTCAGGCATGTGGGGCGGGCTCCTTGCCATTCACACTAGCAGAGGTGGAGTGCCTCCAAGGAGCCTCCCCCAGGGCAGCAGACGGTGCATGGGATGGAAGCACTGTGCCCCCCTCACTCGCTCGCTCTGCCCCGACCCACCGGGCTCCAGCCAGCCAGCCAGCCAGCGCACCCATGGGGAAGAGCCCCACCGCACTGACCGACCGACCCGCTGAGCCACCCCGACCGGCTGGGAAGAGCGCGACCTGTCATGCAGCAGCAGCAGCAGTGCCTAGGAGGAGGAGACGCCACTGCCAGGTGGGTGGCGAGCGACCGTGTATGACCCCCCACACACACACACTGGGGGGGAAGAGCAGGCTTTTTAAATCCCCACAAGCCCTCCCCGGCACCACCGGTGCCATCAAGCCGGCCAGGAGATCACTTCCGTAGCTGCGGGACTTTTCTCCTGGCTGGCTTGCCGGCGGCTCCGGCAGTGCACAGCTCCAGGCAGGCTCCCCATGGCTGTGGGAACACTTTCCCACCGGGTGCTGAAAAATGATGCCCAAAAAACAGAAATGACCCGAAGCGGGCCCCAGGGCCCAAATAACAAGCACAAAATGCCATTTTGGCGTTTCGTGCCCATCCATAATCAAGAGCTCTTTCTTTATCCTTCACAGATAACTTAAAGCCCATGAGTTGATAGATAAATTTTAGATTTTTTGCCCCAATATGCATTACTTTACATATTCCTACATTGAAACACATTTGCCATTACACAGCCCATTCTCCCAGTTTATAGAGATCCTTCTGGAGCTCTTCACAATCTTCTCTGGTTTTTACCACATGGAAAAGTTTTGTGTCATCTGCAAACTTGGCCACCTCACTGCTTATACCTGTCTCCAAGTCATTTATGAACAGATTGAAAAGTACCGGTCCCTGGACAGATCCCTGGGGCACACCACTTTTTCACCTCTCTCCATTGGGAAAATTGCCCATTGATACCTACTCTTTGTTTCCTGGATCTCAACCAGTTCTCAATCCAGAAGAGGACCTGACTGTGCAATTTTCTCAGCAACCTTTGGTGTCAAAAGCCTTCTGAAAATCCAGATAGACAATATCCACCGGGTCACCCAAATCCACCTACCTGTTGACCTTTTCAAAGAATTCTAAAAGGTTTGTAAGGCAAGACTTACCCTTACACAAAGCATGCTGATTTTCAATCAGCAAGGTTTGTTCTTCAATGTGATTTAAGATTTTCTCTTGGCGGAGGCTTTCCACCATCTTTCCTGGGACAGACAGAAAGCTAACTGGCCTGTAGTTTCCCAGGGGCCCCTCCTTCCTTTTTTAAACATTGGTGTGACATCCGCTATCCTCCAGTCCTCCAGCACTGTGGCCATTTTAAGAGTCAAGTTGCACATCACTGTTAAGAGAGCCATAATTTCATTTCTCAGTTCCTTAATAACACTTGGGTGGATGCCATCTGGACCCGGTGACTTGTTGATCTTCAATTTATCAATTAAACTAAAACATCCTCTCTTTTAACCTATATTTGATTTAATTGTTTAGTCAGGAGGGGCTGTTCAGGCAGTGGAATCTGTCCAAGGTCTTCTGTCATGAAGACAGATGCAAAGAACTCATTTAATTTATATGCAATTTCCAAGTCTCCCTTTACCTCCCCTTTTCCTCCCTCACCATCCAGAACCAACTGGTTCTCTGGCATGTTTTCTACTTCTAACATATTTAAAGAAGCTTTTATTCTTTCCCTTTATATTGCTAGCCATACGTTCCTCAAAGTCTTTGTTTGCCTCTCTTAGCATTGTCTTACATTTCTTTTGCCAGACTGGTGTTTCTTTTTTGTTTTCCTCATCTGGGGAGGATTTCCATTTATGGAATGTCCTCTTCTTGTGCTTAGAGCCTCTTTAACTCCACTCGTTAACCATGCCAGCACCCTCTTGGACTTAGGTGAGCTCTTCTTTCTTTGTAGTGTGCACTTGTGCTGGGCCTCTACTAAATTTTATTTTTAAACAGGATCCATGCTCCCTGGAGAGTTTGGATTCTTTTTACCTTCCTTTTCAATTTCTTTCTAACTCGTTTCCTCATCTGAAGGAAGTCCGCCCTTCAGAAATCAAGGGTTTTTGGGTCTGATTTGCTCAACAATCTTCCCCCAACATGCATGGCAAGGGCGAATGCAGCATGGTCACTGTTCCCCAGAGGCTCAGTGAAAGTCACATCACACATCAGTTAGTCACACAGGAACAGCAAAGATAGGGGAAAGTTGTGGTTTACCAAATATGTTCTATCTGCAACCCCAGTCATACCTAATATACATCACTGGTTTTGAGTTGCTTTGATAGTTGACGTTTAGTTTGATTTATTAACTGGTAAGCCTCTGGATGGTCATCAGACTGAAAGGATATTTATATTGTCATCAGTTCTATAAAATCTTTGACAAACGGTGGCATTTATTCAGAACTGCTGTGTTCTTTTTGTTTTGAGCACAGAATGTAATGGTTGTCTTCAATATTGATCTTTAGGAAAATGTAAAACAAAGCAAAATTAAATTAAATTAAATTTTCCAAGCTGTCATCACAATGCTGATAGCCAGGGTCAGATGTTAACTTAGTGGTGTGGAGAGGCTGCCACTAATTTTCTTCCTGTGCTGTTCTATTAAAATCATTATTTTTGAGAACATTCTTGGGATTATGGGCATAGTTCCTTTCCTTTTTTGTTCTCCCTGACTGTAACACTGAATCACAGAAACACAGAACCATAGAGTTGGGATCATCCAACTCCCTGCTCACAGGTAATCCATATCAATGTATGTCTGAAAGATGGTTGTCTGATTTTCTTTTAAATGCCTCCAGCATTCGAGCACGAACCACCTCCTGCAGTAGTCGGTTCCATTTTCTTACTGCTCTATTAAGAAGTTTTTCTGATATTCAGCCTAAATCGGGGTTCCCTTAACTTAAGCCCTGAGAACAGATCCTTCCCTTCCTCTGTATAACTCTGTCTTTCAGGTATTTGAACAATACTATCATCAGTAAACAGCAAGGTAGCCATATTTGGTAATCATGACTAGACATGGGCATGACTTGGCGAAATTCTCGTTCCTCGTTTCCGTTACGCAACGGAAACGGTAACGACAATTAAGCCATCAGAATTCGAACTCGAACTGATAAAAGAAAAATTGGGTCTGATTTGTCGTTGTCATTCATGGCATCGCGGCGATCGCGCGATGCCAAGCGGCACAGAAAAAATGTTTTTTTTTTTTTTAAAAAAACCCAATTCCCGGCCAAAAAAGCAGGCGAAAATATGCCTGCCTGAGTGAGGGCACCTTCCAGAGGGGTGGTTTCTGGGGGGGGGGTCCCCGGCCTCCCCCCTCTCCTGTCCTGGGCTGCTCTGGTGGGGGGCATCCTTGTCGTCTCGCCATGCCATGCGGTGCGGGGGGGATCCAAAATGGCGACCACAATATTTTTTTTGAAATCGTGGTCCAAAAACCCAACAAGGAACCACACAGAAACATGCGAAAATTAGGTATTTTAACTGCCTGAATTTTTACAGTAGCAGCAGTGGGTTTTTCTTGCAATAAACGTCTGTCTCTAATCCCATTGATTTTATTTTATTTTATTTTTATTTTTATTTTTTTACACCTGCGCAATGATGGGCTGGCCATGGGATGGGACCATGCAATTTTTTGGAGCCATTCCACCAATCGCATGGCCACTTGGCCAGGTTTTGACTGAGACTTCTGGGATGTGCCAGTCGTGCATAAAAAGCCCACTATAACCCTAACCCTAACCCTAACCCTAACCCTAACCCTAACCCTAACCCATACGCCAGTACACTGTCCTTCTTAGTGGGTCAGAGGCACCCAGAGGTGCAGCCCACTAACTCACCCTAACCTTACCCGTAATAACCCTAAGCCTAGCCCTTGCCCTAACCCCAACCCTAAGCCAGATCTGCACTCGCATTGCACTACACACAAGTATGCTGTCCTTCTTAGTGAGTCAGAGGGCGCCCAGCAGAGGCATTCTTCTCTCACCTCGCTCACAGTCCAAAGTTCTAAAAAACTCCAAACCTGTATGCCAGTATGCTGTCCTTCTTAGTGAGCTAGAGGCACCCAAAAGAGAGGTGCCTCTGCCAGTGCCACTTGGTACGCAATAGCTACACGGTCATGTACCCTTCCTTTTCCCTTTGTAGCGGGCCAGAGGAGGCATCCACCCCAGAGAGGTGCCTCCAGGAGCCTGCTAAATGCCTTCCCTTCGTAGCGGGACAGATGAGGCACCCACCCCAGAAAGGTGCCTCCAGGAGCCCGCTACCCTACCCCCCAAAAACCAGTACTAATGACAGACAACAAACGAAATGACAAATTTTTGAAAAATTTCGCGACAAACGGAAACGAGCCGAAACGGGCCGGCTCCGACACACGACAACTCGAAACGTCATTTTTCCTGGTCGTGCCCATCTCTAATCATGACACTAAATTATATAGGGAGTAAAAAAATGAGAGATATCATGAGGAGCTCCAGAGGGATCTCTTGACACTGGGGAAGTGGGCAAACCATTAGCAAATGAGTATCAACATTAGTTAGTGCAAAGTGATACAACCCCCCCCCCCAATTACATTTATAAACTGGTGGAGCCAGTGTGCCACAGCAGTGAAACAAGAAATGGCTTTTTTTTCAAGCACTGACCGCACGGTGCCTGGGGCCCAGTCATGCTGTTTTATAGATAGATAGATAGATAGATGGATAGATAGATAGATAGATAGATAGATAGATAGATAGATAGATAGATAGATAGATAGATAGATAGATAGATGATAGGCCGGGTCAGGTGCCAGGTCCGATACCAGGCCCATGCACTGGATCAGTTTTCCCCCCAAGCTCCGACCATGCAGCCCCTGGGGCTGAGTCAGCGCTGGTTTTAATCTTAATTTTAGTGCGCCAACCCAGCCACCTCTGGGGCCAGGTCGGAGCTCTTTTTTTAAAAAAAAATATTTTTATTTTAATTTTGTTTATTTTTGTTTGTTTTTTACTTCCAGGTTCCTGGCCCCATGCTACAGCTGGATCATGGGGCTTTTTTCCCCTTTATGCACCGACCACGTGGCCCCTGGGGCCCGGTCAGCACTGGTTTTATTTTTAATATATTTTCCTTGATTTTAGGGCACCAACCCAGCCACCCCTGGTGCTGGGTCGGCACTCCTTTTAAAAAATATATTTTATTTTTATTGTGTTTTTTTTACTGTCGACCATGTGGCTGCACTACAGTTGTAGCATGGCTGTCGGCTTTTTTTTTCTGGTTGTCATCCCTGAAGCCAGGAAGACCAGACCTCCGGACCAGCACCAGGTAGGAGACATCTCCACCCCGCCATTAACGAACCAAACCATACTGAACCAATTTTTTTTCTGTTTGGTTCGTTTCATTTTAAATTTACCCCTAGGTTCTTCATTTGTTTAGTTGTGTAACAAAATGAATAATGAATAATGAAATGAACGAAAAGTTCATTTCGCGCCCATTTCTATTTGTTACAATAGTGACTGGTATTTGGAACTGTTCACAATTCCCTCTACCTTGACTAAGGCCCCTACCCCAGCTGAAGAAAAACAGCACCGAAGCATGATGCTGCCACTGCCATGCTTCACTGTCGGTAGGGTGTTTTTGGTGGTGTGCAGTGCTGTTTGTATGTACCAAACATTTTTTTTGGAATTATGCCCAAAAAGTTCAACCTTGATTTCATCAGACCATAACACTTTCCCCCACATGCTTTTGTGAGACTTTAGATGTGTTTTTGCAAAACGTAGCTGGGCTTGGATGTTTTTCTTTGTAAGAAAAGGCTTCCGTCTTGCCACTCTACCCCAAATCCCAGACATATGAAGAATACGGGAGATTGTTGTCACATGGACCACACAGCCAGTACTTTGCCAGATATCTCTGCAGCTCTTTTAATGTTGTTGTAGGCCTCTTGGCAGCCTCCCTGACCAATTTTCTTCTAGTCTTTTCATCAATTTTCCAGGGACGTCCAGTTCCAATATGTGGTGCCATATTTTCTCCACTTGATGTTGACTGTCTTCACTGTGTCCCATGGTATATCTAATGCCTTGGAAATTCTTTTGTACTTTCCCCTGACTGATGCCTTTTGACAAAGGGATCCCTGTGAAATTTTGGAAGCTTTCTGCGGACCATGGCTTCTGCTGTAGGATGTGAATAAGAAAATGTCAGGAAGGACCTACTAGCATGGCTGATCTCTGTTTGGGATTCCTCAGAGTCACTTTAAATGATGGCAGGTGTGTAGTGACTCCTACGTAACATGAGTATGAATGTGACTTTTTTTAATGCTGAAAACAACTACATCCCCAGTTATAAGAGGGTGTGCACACATATGCCACTGTATTATTTCAGTGTTTTTATTTTTCCTTCTTCCACCTAAAATATTTCATTTTGTGGTTCAACTGAATTGTACAGTTCATAGGTCTCATTAAAGGTGGAAAAAGTTCTGAAATTATTTATCTTTGTCTCATTTATTTATATCACAGACACTCAACATTTTAACAGGGGTGTGTAAACCTTTTATATCCCCCCCCTCTCTCTCTCTCTCTGTAGTTTTGCATTTCCCCATCTCTCCCCACAAATGTCCAAGTATGTTGTTAGTAAAATCAGATGTTCAGAAATGTGAAATGAGTTACCAGTGCTTCCTTCTCCTCTGTCTACCCTCACACTCTCCAGCTGTGTTTTTGTATCTTTGAAGTGAATGTAACACCAGAAATTAAACTGGCTCACATCCAGGTACTCAAGTATAAACATTTCATGGAATAATTGAATACTTGGAGCATCTGCATTGAATTGTAGGGCCTGTTAATAGCCGGTTATCTGCTACTCCTTCAGTTTCATTCATTGTATGGTTCCTCTGCTGTTTTATTCAGGGAGGGATTTCAGATCAAAAGCTGGAGATATTCATTTGATGGTCCTTCTTGTGGCACTTCATTTGCCTTTGCGTACTTGAGAAAAGGCTGTTATCAAATTGTGCTTCAATCTTTTCAATCTGCTAATGATCCTTGCAGTGTAACAAACACGCAGGTCTTTCAAACATAAGGAGCAGCCTGAATACTGTGCATTTCTAATTTCAAAGGGAAAGCTACTATACAGAGAGCTTTGTGTGTGTGTGTGTGTGTGTGTGTGTGTGTGTGTGTGTGTGTGTGTGTGTGTGTGTGTGTGTGTGTGTGTGTGTGTGTGTGTGTGTAAAATTATCTGTGATTTACTTGGAAAAGTAATAATTAGGGAACATTTGCTTCTTCCAGAGCTGGTGTAGCTCTGTGGGTTGGAACACACGGGTGTGGAGCCAACTGCCAAGGCCAAATCCCCACCATAAATCCTGGGAGAGGGGCCAGCTGAGATAACTTGCATCATGTGTAGCAGGTGGGGTTATTCATTTATTTTATTCAATCCTAACCCTAATCCTAACCCCTAACCCCTAACCCTAACAATCATGTCTTCAGTTTTTTGAAGTATACATTTCCAGTAAACAAATGTTGATTTTGCAAAATTATGAGTTGTTCTTCTTTGCTTCTAACCCTTATGTCAGAAACTCCAATGAAATTTGATTCTGCCTTATATTCTAATTTTGTATTTCAGACATCCATAACTGTCAGTACACACTGTTTGGTGTGTGATATATATTGTACTGGACAAATGCACATTTTTTCTGTTTTCCCCTATAGCATCTGTTGGTGGAGTAAACCTGAATGGTGGTTATGTTGATAATTTCAGAAGACTAATATTGTGCTGACAGTGATTAACACTTCGAGCCTCAACCAAAGAATTCTCTGTAATACAAGTATAGGACATTAAGTTCTGTGGTCTAGAAGTATGTGGAATAAAACGTCTTTCACCATCACTACCATGCTTATATTTTCCAGGAGGAGTTTAGAGTTCCTACTGGATTTGAGTTGATCCTTTGGATAGTAATTTAATCCACAATTTTCTTACAGCCAGTCAGACCAAGCTTGTGTAAAATAACAGATCTTACTTCAGAGTCTGGTGTTTTTCTGGGATTTTTTTAATTTCTGCCTGCAGGCAGTCGTAGAATGGAACAAGGAAGCATTCACCCAAATATGTTCTTCATGATACTTCAACTGTTTCCCTTTTGTCACCCTTCCCTGTTGCTTAGAAAAAAGTCATAGAGTCCTTTGCTGGCCACAGCATATATGGGTAGAAGTGTGGTGCCTGTAACAGCAATGGTTCATAGAAGGATGAACCTGACACTTGGCCCTAGTCCAGGCTCTCAGAAGTCCTCTATTTTCATATGTAAATCTGCTGATTTCTAGGATAATAACTACAATGTTTAACTTCATTTAATTAGTAATCTCCTCAGACAGCATTCATATCCTGAGCACCCTCGTCTGGAAATCACAAGAGAATTGAATGCAATTATAAACAATTACTTTAAGCTTGCATCACTCTAATCCAATTACTTAAACATGTTTAGTCATTTTAAGTCAAATCCAGGGAGATGATGAATGCATACAATTTCATCTGAATAACCTTAACTCCTGTTCATAGCAGCGAGTCATAAGAAGTATTCAGCGTCACACACAAATAGCTTCCTTTCCTAATATCTGTAGTTTTGGAGCACAAAAAAAAATTGGTGCCTCTGCTTCTCTTTTTAACCTAAACCCATTCAAGACTAGCTGCTATCAGTGAATGCAGTACAATTTGCTAATAGGTCAACAGTTTATGATAGAACTATAGAGTAATTGAGGTGGAAGGGCTCTGCAAGGCCATTGAGTTCAATGCCCTGCTCCAGTCAGAAATCAAAATCAAAGCAGATCTGCTAGATGGCTGTCCGATTTTCTCTAAAATCCCTCTAGCATTGGAGCACTCACCACCTCCAATGGGAAAGTGCTGCTACAGACTGAGTGGGTCAAAGCAACCTATTCAGAAACACACTTGGTCATCAACCACCAAAGCTGAAACTGAAATCAAGGCATAGTTTCCTCAAAACCTCTGCCCTTCCCAACAATCAGCTCTTGCAGACTGCCCTAGAAGTATGGAAGACAAGCAAGGAGCCATAGAGTAACCAAGCAGAACCTCATGACTCTCCACCACCTGCCCAAAAACAATTACAGCCAGTAGGGAAAGCACTAAACAGACTGTACGTTGGGGTGGAAAGATCAAAGGACAATCTGAGAAAATTGGGCTTCTCTATAGAAGACACCAAGTGCAAATGTGCAGAAGAACCATCCCACACATGTTTCAGTGCATACAAAGGCCTTCAACATGCACAGGGGAAGATCTTATGTTGGTAGCAGGGAATGTTGTTGATGTGGCCCAGTATTGGGTGTGTCATAAAAGTTTTTTTTTTAAAAAAAACTTATTTATTTTATATACTTTTAGGTGTAATGTTTTTATTAGAGATGGGCACAAAATGCCAAAATGGTGTTTCTTGTTTTTATTGTTTTGTTTTGTTTAGAACAAAATAATTTTTAAAAATAATTTGTTTCATTTTTCATTTTATAATTGTTTTTTATCTTGTGCTGACCAGCTGGCCCGCAGGCTGAGTCGGTACATTTTTAATTTTTTTAAAAAAATCTCGTGCTGATCAGCTTCTGATCTTCTGATGACCACCTGGCCTGTAGGCCAGGTTATCAGGTTTTTTTTTTTAATTTTTTATTTCTTTGATCTCGCACTGACCTATCGGCCCAAGGGCTGGGTTGGCGTTTTTGTTTGTTTGTTTGTTTGTTTGTTTGTTTGTTTGTTTGTTTAGGGTTTTTCTCCCTTCCCTAGCACCTATCAGCTGGTGTGAAGAGCTTGGGGAGGGGAAAAGGTTTTTTAAAAGCCTGCCCTTTCCCCGCACCCAATTGGGTGGGGGAAAGGGAGGGCTTTTTAAACTGTTTCCCCCCCCCCACATAAGTCACTGCCGATCAGCTGGAGCACAGGGCTTCAGTGGTGAAAAATATAGTTCAAAAAGCCCTCCCTTTCCCCTTGCCTGATTGGGTGGGGGAAAGGGTGGGCTTTTAAACTTTTTCCCCACCAAAGCCCTGCACTCCAGCTGATCGGTGGTGGCTTTGGTAGGGGGGGGAGCCCATGGTTTCTCCACACCAATCGGGTGCATTGGGGGGGAACCACTGGCTTTTTTCCATAGGAATGCATTGCTTCAAGCACTTGTGGAATCACGTACCACCAGAAATTATCCTACCACCCTCGCTTCAAACCTTTAAAAATCTATTGGCATCTTGGTTTTACAGAATGGCCTTTCCTGACTTAAACATCTAGCAAGATGCTATTCTTCTTTTTACCACCTATCTCCTTTGTTGTCTCTTATTTGATCAATTACCTGGTTATTTTTACTTTTATTTTAGTGTATCGTTGTTGATTTATGTAATTATATTTTGCTTACATTACATTGTTTGATTTTGGTTATTTAAATGTGTTATTGTTGCTATATTGAGATTTTATGTTGTAAATCACCCAGAGTGGCCCTAGTGCTAGATGGGCAGTATAAAAGTCAAATAAATAAATAAACTTTACTTAAAAAAAAAAAACATTATTTAGTCTGCTGGCCTAAAGTGCCAAGCACACAGCAGGCATTCCCTCTTTGGACAGCAATTGAGAGCTGTTGCCTCAGGAACATAGGTGCTCGGCCATCTTGAGATGTAATGGCTGTCCTGCGACCCATTTCCTGGACTAGGCTCAAGGCTGATTCTCCCCAGACTCCAGATGTTTTGATGGCTACAGGGACAAAGTCAATTCCTGTTGCCGTATCTTCGTATTTTTGTCGTTTTAATTGTTCGGCCGTTGCTGCTGCGGATCCGGCTTCGATGCTGGTGTTTTGTACGTGGGACGTGGCAAATGTATTTGGACATGTGGTGTCCCACGTTAAGCAGCAGCCTTTGCTCCAGGGGGTCAAGGTCGTCCCATCTGGTCTTTTGTTACTTCCAGCACACAAATGCAAAGGCTCTCGGGTAGCTGAAAAACCGGCTCTGTTAAGGGCACGACATAAGATGTCACTGATCATGTTGTGTCTGACATGTTTGCCCGAACCAAGTCGGCAAGAGAGGCCATGGTGGCCCTGCGGGGTGACAGTTGTGCCACAGGGACACACGTGATGGCGAACAATTGGTGCTCCCAAACGGAGACCGACTGCTATTCGAAGAGAGTTGTCATCAAGCTTCAATCCTATATTGGAGAGTGGGAGAGCATGAAGCCAATCTCCTGAGCCTTTCGACTGAGCTGCCAGCACACGTGCACGATCTATTGGGTTCTTGGCTGAGGCCTTAATTTTTTCCGCTAGGGCTTTGCAGCATGGGTCGTCCCAGGAGCTTTGGGTAGCTCCTGTAGGTGGAAGAGTAAAATAAATTGATTAATAAAAATGTTGAACAGCACAAGGACAAGGACTGAGCCTTCTGGCACCCCTTTTACCTCCCCCTAGTTTGAGAAGGAGCCATTGGTCAGCACTCTCTGGGTATAACTGTGTATTAACCTGGCATTTGTTATATCCAGCCCACACCCAGTTTGCTTGCTTGTCAGAATATCATGGTACACATTGTCAAAGGCTTTGCTGAAGTCAGGATGTCTACAGCATTCCCTCTGTCTATCAGGGAGATTACCTAATGAAAAAATGAGATCAGATTAGTCTGGAAGGATTGACAAATCCATGTTGGCTTCCATCTATTATTGCATTGTTTTCAATATGTATGCAAAGTGACTGCATTATAATCTGCTCTTGAATTTTCCTTGGGATTAATGTCAGACAGACGAATCTGTAGCTCTCCAATAACTCCTTTTTTTTTGAAGATAGGGACAATATTAGCCCTCCTTTAATCATCCAACACTTTGCCCATCCTGCATGATTTCAAGAAAATAATAGACAGTGATTCTGCAACCTTGTCAGCTAGAGCCTTCAGCATATAGGATACAGCTCATCTGAACTCATTTAAAGCAGTAAGGTACTCCTTAACTGTGTTTGTTCATGTAATCTTGTCTCTCACTTTTGTACTTCACATTTGCCTGGAGGAGCATAGACTGTCTTTTGGGAGAAGACTAAGCTGGAATAGGATTTGAGCACATCCACCTTGTTGTTGTTGTCTGTCATTTAATAAATAAATAAATAAATAAATAAATAAATAAATAAATAAATAAATAAATAAATCATTTTCCCACCCCCAATTAAATAGCTAAGCCACTCCCCCCCTAAAGAAAAAGAATGTGTTTTTGTTGCTTTTAGCACCTCTTGCTAACCTCAGTTTATTTCTCAGCTTTTGCCTACCTAAGTCTATCCCGGCCATTCATTGATATTTTACTGTACTCTTCCTTTGTAACCTGGCTTAGGAGAAATAGCTGATGGCCTGCCACTGCTACCTCAGTATGTGACACCTAATCTTCTTAGCAAATTTTTCTTAATAGGAGGATTAAACCTGTATATCTATACAGCAAGGAACTAGTGCCAGAATGCTGCTGTTGTTTGTGTGTATGTGTGTTGTGTCATTATAGTCGTGACTGACTCTTCATGACCCTATGTCCATGGAGTTTTCTTGGCAGAACTACTGGAGTGATTCACCAGTTCCTACTCCAGGCACTAGAGATGGGCACGAACAGAAAATTTTTTTTCGAGTTGTCGTTTTTCGGGACTGGTCCATTTTGGGTCGTTTCCATTTTTTGTGAATTTTTTCACAAATTTGTCATTTCATCATGTCGTTTGTCATTTGTCTTTACCGCCGTGATTTAGCGCGACTTGACTTCCAAGAGCATGGGGTTAGGGGGTAAGGGCTAGGCTTAGGGTAACGGTTAAGGTTAGGGTGGGTTAGTGGGCTGTACCTCTGGGTGCCTCTGGCCCACTAAGAACACAGTGTACTGGCGTATGGGTTAGGGTTAGGGTTAGGATTAGGATTAGGGTTGGTGGGCTTTTTATGCCCTCTCTGGCACATCCAGAAGACTCAGCAAAACCTGGCCATGCGATTGGTGGAATGGCTCCAAAAATTTGCATGGTCCCATCCCATGGCCAGCCCATCACTGCGCGTGCGCAGGTGTAAAAAATAAAAATAAAATAAAATAAAATAAAATCAATGGAGACGTTTTGTTGCAAGAAAAACCCACTGCTGCTACTGTAAAAATTCAAGCATTTAAAATAGCTAATTTTTGCATGTTTCTGTGGTGCTTTGGTGGGTTTTTGGACCACGATTTCAAAAAAAAAAATTGCAGTCGCCATTTTGGATCCCCCCGCACCGCATGGCAAATGGAGACGCCGAGGATGCCCCCTCCCAGTCTGGTACCAGCAAGTCTCAGCAAAACCTGGCCATGCGATTGGTGGAATGGCTCCAAAAATTTGCATGGTCCCATCCCATGGCCAGCCCATCATTGCGCATGTGCAGGTGTAAAAAAATAAAATAAAATAAAATAAAACAAAATAAAATCAATTGAGATGTTTTGTTGCAAGAAAAACCCACTGCTGCTACTGTAAAAATTGAAGCATTTAAAATAGCTAATTTTCGCATGTTTCTGTGGTGCTTTGGTGGGTTTTTGGACCACAATTTCAAAAAAAATATTGCGGTCGCCATTTTGGATCCCCCCACACCGCATGGCAAATGGAGACGCCGAGGATGCCCCCTCCCAGCCCGGTACCAGCAGCCCAGGACAGGAGGGGGGAAGGCTGGAGTGGGGACCCCCCCAGAAACCACCCCTCTGGTAGTTGCCCTCAGGCAGGCATATTTTTGCCTGCTTTTTTGGCCGGGAATCGGGTTTTTTTTATTTCTAAAACTTTTTTTCTGTGCCGCTTGGCATCGCGCGATCACTGCGATGCCAGGAACGACAACAACAAATCAGACCCAATTTTTCTTTTGTTGGTTCGAGTTCGAGTTCTGGGGGAGTAATTTGTTTCCGTTGCGTAACGGAAACGAGTAACGGAAACGGAAACGGAAATTTCGCCAAGTCGTGCCCATGTCTACTAGGCACCTATAGCACCTGGTCTTCCCTGGTGGAATCCCATCCAAGTACTAACCAGGCCCAACCTAATACAAATAATAAAATTTCCAGAAAAACCTACTGTAGAATAATGAGCTAATAAGAAACAATGGACAATACAAGTAAACATACAGTTTGTGTTGTTGCTTATTCACTGTGCATACAACTGGTCTGGCTTTAGCTCACTCTTGCCCAGGTTTTACCTCTGTGTAAACAGATTGATTTCAGCCAAGTTCCATCTGCAAGAATTGTACTGCATTTACACCTCTAAGAGAAGAAAATATGACCTGCTGACTTTTGTATATTTGTTGTGTGTTTCTCTCAGCTGAAAGGTTCTATTTTCTACTGCTCTCTAGCTTGACTTATAATACCCCCTTTGCATATAAACCTGACACCTTTGCCATGCGGCCACACGTTAGTTGTTTTTCATGTTCAGATTCAGGATGGTCCCCATAGACCTAATTAAATTACTGTGCTGAATCTATGGTTTAGAGTTTAGATGCAAGTTTTAGAAAAAACAGATGCATTTAGAACAGCACCTAGCCATCAACCACCAAATGTGCAAAAGCTTTTTTCCCCTGAGGTTCTTTTCGAAGAGGATGACCTTCTTCAGCTTCTCTTTTTGTCCTCTGCCTCTGGTTGATTGTGCTTTAGATTCACACAGTTTCTACCGCACCGGAAAAAATTATTGTGATGGGCGTAGCAAACTCTTGTTTCATGTGGCAGCAGCAGCATGGGGACCTCAGAACAATATGACTCTGTGCAAGCTATGGAGCACAGAATGACATTTATATTGCAAATTTGGGAGTGCAGGTACTGCCCATTAGTAGCAATGCTGAAGACATTGTTTCAGAAGCAAAGATAATATCATTGGTTTATGGTTCAAGGAAGACGCAAGCCCCTCACAGTTACCAATACTTCTACATGGGGAAAAAATCCTCTTATGAATGTATAGTAAGCCACATCTAGAGAGAGTACTCTCACTCACTTGTGACACTGGAGGGGAGTCTTCCTTCATTGAAGAACATTGTTCAAGACTACAATAGGTAAGAATAATGGTGTTTCAAAAGGGTCTTTGCAACTTGCAAGGTCTCTCAATCTTTGTGTGTATCGGAGGCATTATTAAGTAGTAAAAAATGCCAAGTAGTTTCATTGGTAGTAAATTATGTAACACTTGTTGTAACTGGCAATTCATATACCTGTTGCTTAGTTTAGTAATCCTCAGTCAGCAATAACTCTCAGCAATAACCAAAAAGGTGCATAACCCTCCCACCCACCCTAGGAATCCAGTGTGAGTTTAACGGCTCATCCTCAGGGGCTGGATAAACATTTTTAATCTGCTCAGCAGGTAGGCAGGTTTAAAGGTGAGTGGAATGGGGTTATGTTTGTCTATCCCACACTGGCCCAGCATCATATATGTTCTGAAAAGTGAAACATAAAAACATCACCCTAGTAGGTAGTGTGAAAAGGATTATTATTGGTGAGTTCCCACGGAGCACACAGAAGATGTTAGCCCATTTGATCTCCTAGTGCTATGGATCCCAGTGAACAGTCTAGGACAATGGTGGTGAACTTTTGACACTCCAGATGCTTGGGACCACAACTCCCACAATCCTTTGTTATTGACAACGCAGGCTTGGAATTCTGGGAGTTGGGGTGCAAAACATCTGGAGTGCCTAAGGTTCACCACTACTGGTCTAGGAGCAAGAAGTTCCCTGGCTCAGGGTGGTGGTGGTTGTCTACTCATTGGCCAGCCAAAGTTGGGCTGTCTTAAGGACAACATGACTCTGGGGCTTAGGACTCACCGGTGTAAGATGAGAGAGGCAGTCAGGTACAACCTCTGGCTCCAAAATTGTATTCTGCACTATGGGAGGCCACTTCTTTAACTGGAAAGACTAAAGTTAAAAGTTTGAGTTAAAATAATAAAGCGTGGCCCCAGTTTTAACCCATCACCTGTGTCTCACCTCTTTATTCCATGGTGGGTGGGTAATGTCCAACAATATCTTGCTGAAGGCCAAATGACTAAATGGCCTTGATGGAAAACATGGCCAATTGTGATTCTGTTCTTAACAGCAGTGCAAAAGACTTTGCTTGCACACTGATGTGCTTTCCCTCATTAGTTTAATGCCAGCCACTTTTATTAATCTCCTTTTTCTGCCCTGTTTGCAAAACACATTTATCTTCTCTTTTTCCCTCATTAACCTCTACCAACCACTGAGAAACACAGACATAATGTTACACTTACATTGTCTCTCATCATAGCCTTATTTCCATACCACCTTTGTAGACATTTCTAACTGCTGAAGTGTCTCCGGGTTCACCTTTTGCTAACAAGAGATCATGACTTGAATACGAGTAGTGTACCTTTGCTTGTAAATGTTCCAGTCAATTTTCCCCCTTGCCCTCACAAAATGCTGGTGATATGGGAAACAAAGTCAATCGACTAAAGTAAGTGGTATTAAAATACCTCAGAAGACAGGTGTTCCCGTTCGCAGAGGAGATAAAATGCTAAGGAAAATGTTCCAGTGGAAACAGCAGAGAGAATTGTGTTAGGTTTATGTAACACAGACAAGCAAAATACCCCAAGGTTAATTGAACAGGCCTCACTGGACCATGTCTGTGATACCATTCTTTTGCCACAGGCCTTTTTAAAAATTTGTTTTCAATGTCTTGCATGTGTATAAAACTTCATCTATCTTGCTGGATCCTATTTAATTTCATTTCCAGCATCCAGAATGTCCACGCAGCTCTGCTTAACATTTCAGGCTTCTCAGCGGAAAGTCAAGCATTAGCATGTTTTATTGCCTTATCCGGGCTCTGTTTATGGAACCGTGGGCTGTGACTGAGGAAGATGTAAACAGAGGCACAGAATTAAATATATGATTGGAATAAGACAAACATGTGTAAAATTTCTCTTTTTTATTAGTTCTTAATATCTACACTGTTATATTCCCCTGCTGGCACCTTTCCCTGTATCAGTAAGATTTCCTGGTGTCCTGCCAAAAAAACCCCAAACCAAACCAAAACAAAAAACCCTGATTTTATTTTCCCTGTTGATTTTTCTCCTTTTGGGATTTTTTGATCCCAGTGAATCCTGCACAGGGAGCCGGTGAATCCTGCACAGGAAAGATGCTCTTCAGTGCAGAAGAATGCAGTTTGGCATTTCTTCTTCCCCTGTCCAGGTAAGTCTTTTTAAATCCCTGTGGCCATGGGGACAAGACTTTTGGACACGGTTTATCTTGAAATTTAATCTGGATTTAAAGGACATGTGATAGCACCCAAAGTTTAAAAGCAAGGAAATTCAGAACACAGATCAACCCCCACCCACAAACTCTTTAAAATCATTGGACTATTGAGGCACACTTCTTTCCCCTTAAGTTCCACCCCGAATAAACACAAGAGCATAACTCCATTAGCCAGTTGATTACCTCTGCAACACATCACTATAACTACTCCACTACCTATAGACTGCATCACTCCATCCCATATGCAGTACAACAGTTTAAGGCAGAGACTTACAAAGTCAATTTGTACTCCAATGCAATTTTGCCATTTTTCACAGATTTGCAGCAGTTGTAGAGTTTCTGCATCCCTGTTTTTCCCTTCAAAACTTCAGACAATCAATCAAAACTTTATTACAGTCAGTGACCAGCAACAGGATACGGTATTTAAATAGTAGTAAAATAGATAAGATATAGAATATAGAATATATTATATATATTCTTTATATATTATTATATAAAATATATTATATTTAAAATATATAATATAAAAACTGCCCACAAATCCATCCTGACCATCACAAAGCTATACCTTATTAGTATCTGAGGAATTATGGATGTCAACGAGCCAGAGAGGAAGCTCGAGATAGATATATCCAAAAGACATCTTAGTACATATATACATACTGTTCCATGCACATAAGACGTTCCACATTTGTTGATTAAGCAAGAGTTGTTGATACTTAGGGGCTATGTTTCGTAAGTGGTACTTTTAATTAATTGATGACGCTGGTCATTGTCCTGAGGATTTTGATCGCTGCCGTGAAAAAAACTTCAGTCTAAAACAATGTTTGTAGGGGTGGATTACATGGTAGAGACATGGCTCTGAGTGTAGCTTTCCAACAGCCAAGCACAGGTATTAGAGGCCTCCACCTCAGAAACCTGACCACTCCTCTCTTGAGGCATGGAAGAGGTGAAATAAAACACAGGTTTTAATTGTGCCCAGGCTTGGAAGCATAAGATGCGGTACTATCCAGTAAGTGCTAGTATCGTGTGATAGTGATTGTGCAGTATAATTCTCCATTTGTGGTGTTACGTGTGGATTGGGTAGTCAGTGCACAATCCAAAAGATCACTCTGTTGAACCCATGAGGACATCTGTCCAATGTGATGTGGAAAGCCTCGTATTCATCCCAAGTAGGTTGAATCATTCACACCACAGACTATTAAATGAAAAGAGTGGGAAAAATAGGATTTTGGCTGCTAGCTTTATTAGTCCAGTCCAACTGAAGAAGTTTCCTATGCTTAGTCTACTCAAGCAGGACTTTTTCTTTTGAGAGATTCAAAAAGTTAAGCTTATCTTTTGTATATATGTAGGATGGAAGTTAAGGTGAAAGAAGGTTCATCAAGATGCCCATTCTTCTTCAGTGAGGAGAGGAGGTGGCAATCTGTATTGTGAATTCCTTTGCCTTTAGTCTGCATAGTTTTAACCACAATCTTTTATTTAACCCTCATTGTAGAGATCCCTTGCTTTCTTAAAAAAAGGGATCAGTATTTAGAAAATTAATACTGCTTCCATGGACCAACTCAAGGTTTTGTCTGGAAAGTATGTTCCAAGATCAGAAGCACATCTGCTTTTCAAAACTTTCCTCCATGTACACAAATCTACATATCTGAGAAATCAGGCGTGCTAACCAAGCCTGTGTGGATCTTCCAATGCCCAACTGCAGAGCAGGAACAGGCCAATTTTCAAAATGTTAGGATAAGCAGATTGTCTTGTACTTCTGAAACACACTGTTTCTATTGTCATGCTAACTGTATAGCCTATTTCAAATGAAATAAAGGCTTATTAGCCAATGGCCATCAGGTATAAAGTAGTCAATAACACTGCAATTAAAAAGCATCAAAAACATAAAACAATGGAAACCATTTGTAATTGTAATTCCATAAAAGCATTGAAGGACGACTTATCTCAGATCCTTCACTGTCTATTTTTGTCAGGTTGAGTTATCTAATTATCCCAGTTTAATGGCTAGATGACTATATCTGGTAAATTTACATGTTATTTCTTTATTTCTATCTGCTACTATTATAGGTTTTATGTACCGTTCATGATTTTTTGATTTTACACTCAAAAATAACATGTTCAAATGGTTCTATCTTCCCCTCTCCACACACAGGCATAGTTGCTCTGGATAAGGAATTTTCTTTTACCATCCGGTACAGATGAGTAAAGCTGCAAAAGCCTATTTCTTATGTCACTGTATACAACACAGCAACTTTTTAAGTCACTCTTAGATAGATCCCTAAACAAAGGACACCCCGCCTCAAGGGAAAGGAAGCAGCCATTTAAGCTTGTCTTAAAGACTCACAGTAGAAGCTAAAAAGAGTTACCTGTGGTTATTATACTGTTGATTCTCATAGGATGGCAAGACTCACAGTAAGGGGCATGAATAGTAGGAAAAATGGAACAGAAAAAAGATCAAACACGTGTTGCTGTGACTAAATAATAGAAATGATGGTGTTCAGTTTGTAACACCAGAGCAGGATTCCTGATGACAGGACCTTTTGGAGGTCGCTGTAAGCCAGAAGTGACTATATAATGAAATAGGCTTAAAGAGATACCCTACATAACACATGACTTATAAATCTACTCTCTTGGACTTGCACCACACTGGCTCCTTGGTTTGAATGCACCAACCCTAGAATTGGACGTGACTAGCATGCATGTGCTAGGGGAACCTTTACCTTACCAGCATTTTTGTGTGTGTTTGTTTGCCATTCAAGGTCTTCCCAGGGGAAACACAATCCAGGATAAGAAGAATTTAATCAAAAAGCAGACTTAGTCAAGGTCAGAGGACCACAGTTGTTTACATCAAATTTGCCCCTCGAATTATCTGTTTGGGCAACAGGAAGAAAGAGTGACTTCAAGTTTCTTAGCAGAAGGATGAAGAGTGTTAAAAATGCAACATTAATAAATATAATTAAAATGATACCAGAGAGGGCAGGGGAGCAGAGTATCCACAATTAGTTTCTAGGGGGAGATAATATGGTGATATCTCAGCAGATATAATTACACAGTGGCTGGAGCCACCATATAAGTAATTGAACCTCTTAATCTTGCTGAGAATTCCATTAGCAACCTACAGATGTCTGCCATTGCTATGTGTTACAGTGGCAAAAATACACTGGCACATACATACCTCAGAGGGCACAATCACAAGCAGCCAAGATGATTGAAGGCTTGCTGAGCTGACACTGAGCCAACTGAGTCTGTGTTGAGCCTAACACACACACAGGCATATCTAGGAATGATGGAAATGTTTTAGGATTACCCTTATAGCTAACTTTCTACACATTCCATACCAACTACAGTCAGTGAGTCAGTGTATATTTGCACTTGGTTTGCACTGCCAGCTGTTTAATTCTGAGCAAAAGTTGTTCAAACATTTAAACCTAGACATGGGCATGACCAGAAAAAAAATGATGTTTTGAGTTTTCGATTGTCGGAACGGGTCCGTTTCGGCTCATTTCCGTTTGTTGAGAAAACTCAAAACGTCATTTTCCGTTTGTTGAGAAAACTCGAAACGTCATTTTTTCTGGTCGTGCCCATGTCTATTGTCTATTATAGAAATCTATAGGATCACAGACTTTGTGTTTATAACTACTTATAATCTTATGTGATTACATTGACACTACGTTTTCAATCTTAGTTTCCATCACTCATAATTTTACATGGAACTTTACTCTCCTTTTAATTGTTCGCATTCTCTGGTAGCTTTAATGTAATATTGTCTACTAATGCTCTTAAGACAGTGTTTCCCAAAGTGATCTATATAGATCCCCAGAGGTCTATTTCAACCTGCTGGGGGTCTATGACAATGAGAAAAAAATGGGGGTCCATGAAATGTAAATGGGGGTCCACGTGAGCAGACCCCATTTAGTCAGATCATCATCACCCTTTAGGCATTCTGTAAATGTTTTAAAATTAACACAATTTTTTGGTACAATTTTTGCAGCAATTTTTTGGGAAAATTTTAAGTATTTTCGGTACATTTCTCAAGTGGTGCAAATCAGGGAACCTGATTCTTGTGGTGTGCATACCTTTAAAGTCCATTTTGCATAGTGTGTGGGGGGTGGGGGTATTGCATCATTTTTCAGAACTTGATCCTCGCCATGTGCATGTTTTTCAGACACATGACAGATATTTGTCCCTGAATTATGATCGTTTGAAATATAAATCAACTCTTGTTACAGTAGTACCTTGGTTAACAAGTAACTTGGTTTACGAGCATTTGATTAACAAGCAAAATTTCTGAACAATTTTGCTTTATTAACAAGCAATGTCTTTATATACCAGCCCTCTCATGTGTGTCACATAATCAAAAGTGCTCTAAGCCAATGGCATCTCCCCCCCCCTTTTCTGGTGGAAATGGGTGATTGTCTGTTTCAGTTTCTGTTTCAGGCAACAGCAGCAGCAGAGTTGAAGGAAGGGTGACAGGCTCTGGGTACAAAAAGTTGCCAGCACCATCAACCCCTGTCCCCAAAGAGGCCACCTCTGTGGGGCCCCTACACACCATCCCTGCCACTACCACTGCAACCTGGATACCCCCATCCCATTGCCCCATTTTTAAAACAACCCCCTCCACGGAGGCTTCTCCCCTTCTCTGCTGTAGCTGGGATTCCTCCCATTGCTCAGTTTTTAAAACAGTCCCCTCCACAGAGGCCTCCCCCCTTTTCTGTTCTAGTTGGGATTTCCCCCAGTGCTCAATATTTTAGAACAGCTCCATCCATGAAGGCTCCCCCCACCGCTGCTGCAGCAGGGATTCCCCAAATTGCTGTATTTTTAAAACAGCCCCCTCCATGGAGATTTCCCCCCCTCCTCTGGTCTAGTTGGGATTCCTCCCATCAACCCATTTTTAAAACAACCCCCTCCATGGAGGCTTCCCCACTCCTCTGCACCTACCACAAAGATTCTTTGTACTGCACTGTATTTTGTATTTTGTACTGTACTGTATTTTTTATTTTATTTAGTACCTTGTATTATATTACAGTATTGTAATCAAATATTTTGGGCTGTGGAATGGATTGTCTCAGTTTCCATTATTTCCTATGTGAAAAACTCCTTTGATATGCAAGTGTTTTGGTTTCAAGCATGCTTCTGGAACAGATTATGCTCTTCAACCAAGGTACTACTGTACAGGTGTTTTTCCTAATGGGGTTCCCTTCACTGTTTTAGCAATCAGTATTACATACTTAAATTTTTATAGAAAAGATTAATTGGTACATGGCACAGCCAGAATTGAACAAGGAACCCTGTCATCTCAATCCACACCCTTTGAAATTGCACCACCAATGCTTACACAATACTACTACAAAAGCAGCATTTTCTTTATCCTGATTCCTCTCTATATCTACCTATCTAAATATTTAAATAAGGATTTACTCCACCCAGACAGCACACAATATTTCAAAATATTTTTCAGAAATATTTCTGTAAGATACTTTTGCAAACATTTCAACACTTTTAGAAATTTTAAAAATATTTCCATTGTTAACAATAATGATTTTAAAATGTTTTTAAAATGTTTGTATGCTGCCTGGGCAGGAATCAATTTCGAATTGCTCTTTTTTATCATATTTAAATAGCTTTATTTTTTTCAACAGAGAATTTCTACTCAACATGGCTGAGTCTAAAAGAAATGTATGCAGTATAGCATTGATTATTTGAAGTTTGGCTTCATTCCATCCCTGTCGTATAAACATCTCCCCATGTGCCTTTTGTGTAACAGAGTTTTAAACAATGATGCTATGAAACCATCCAAGTTGGAGGATCATCTGAGAAGGCTTCACCCTAATAAAACATACTTGACATACTTTAAAATACTGAAAGAAAAACTTTAGAATTGAACCATGTTGGACAGCATGTTTGCTTCAATATTAAAAAGAGACTATGATGGTTTGCGGGTGTCTTATAATATCTCAGAACTCATAGAAAAACCAGGAAAACTTTATACTATCAGGGAAGAGCTGATTTTACTGGCTGTTGAAGAGGTTTTAAACACTGTTCTACACAAGTCTCCATATGATATACTCAACGTAATTCCTTTGAGCAACAACACAGTTCAAAGACATATTGATGAAATGAGTCATTATTATGTTGGAAGCTTCTTGTGTCATTAACTGAAAATGAACCATTTCTCTATTCAACAGGAGGAGTCAACTTTGTCTGGTAATGAAGCACTATTATTGGCATATGTTTCTTTTTATGGACCAAGAAATCCATGAAGAACTGCTCTTTGTGAGAACTTTGACAACAGACACTAAAGGTGAATCAATATTCAATGTTTTGAAAGATTATTTCATTGAAAAAGCAGCCCCTTTATCAAATATAATATCAGCAGTGGGCAGATTGAGCACCACCCATGTTTAGGCACTATTGTGATTTTATAAGCCATTTAAAGCAAAATGTAGCCGTGGCATTTGCAATTAACTCCGTCATTCATCATCACATTTAGTAGCTAAAAATTTGAGGTGCAGATTGCATCAATCTCTTCAATTTGTCATAAATGCAGTAAACAAGATCTGTATCAATGTGTTGAATTCTAGGTTATTTACATAGAGCCTTTTCACACAACCCCTAAGATCCGCTGGCCACTTAAATTCGGACCAGAGGGTTTGTTGGTGTTCCTGTGTTCCCACTCCCTCCGCACTTCCTTGCTCCTGTGTGCGTGAGGAGAGGGAGAAAAAAAGAGAGGAAAAAATGCAGGCTCACCTCTGTCTGCCAGTCGACCGCCCCGAGCCCCGTCGTTGTCCTGATTCCTGTCTATTAAAGGGGCGGGGGGCAAAACAACAACAAACAGAAGCGAGGAGAGCCCGGCACTCACTCCTTTCCATCTGCATCAGGGATTTTCACCCCCGGAGAGCAGGTACCTGAAAAGTGCGCTGGAATGCGCTTAGGTGGGCGTGGTCGCACTTAATTTTCTGTAAACTCCGGAGCTGGTGGGGAAACAATTTTAAGCTCCGGAGCTGGGAGCCATTTGCCGCGGAGTTTAGGGGTCATGTGAAAAGGCCCACAGGCAGGTAAAGAAAATTATGGTGACTTTCATTGATTGTTCCTTCACACTGAAGTATGCTGGCTCTCAAAAGGCTTATGCTTGACAAGATTTTTTTCACTGTTTGTTATAATTTTAGAGTTTTGGGATGCTAAAGATCCCATTTTGAAAGAAAATTTAATCAAATGGAAACCAGAAATTGCTTATTTAACATATTTGTTTACTAAATGTAATGAGGTTAACTTAAAGTTACAAGGTAACAGTCTGAATTTAATAAAAACAAAGTCCATCATTGCAGCTTTTCTTGCCAGAATTAATCTAATAAAGAAAAACATTGGACAGCATGATTTTTTTCCAGTTCCCCAACTTGTCATTGACAAATGTCTAGGATGATGACATTTTGGTCTAGTTTCAACATTTAAGTGTTCTTCACACAGAGTTTAAAACCAGGTTTGAGGATGTTTTGACTTTGGAAATACCACAGTGGATTATCAATCCATATGGTGTCATTGAAGAATCAGATGTCACATTACAAGAAGAACTAATTGTAATAAGCACTAACGAAGAACTTAAGGTGCAGTTCAGAAAGGGGTATCAGTAGTTCTGGCTTCAGAAAAATATACCTGTTGCATATCCTGCATTATGGACTATCACAAGTAAGTTTTTGATAGCTTTTCCATCTTCATACCTTGTGGAAAGGGCTTAGCATGGTTGCCAATCTTCTTACGAAAAAAAGAAATTGATTGCAAATCACTGAATGTCAAGATTTAAGACTATGCCTCACCAATTTGAAGCCAAATATTGAACAATTGTTATCAGGGCATCAGGCTCATCCCTTCCATTAACAGCATTATTTGTGTATTAATTTTATGTAAGAATTTTACTAGGTGCTTATTTGTTTCATTCCAAATCCAAATATTTACTTGCATTTTGTGTCTTTTCAATAATGGTATGAATAAAAATGGTACATATTTTTCTTTTTTTACAATTGTCCATGCTACAAACGCCCCGATCAAAGTGAGTAGCACTGTGTCAGCTTTTAAAAACACATTTGAAATAAATAAGTTTAGGAAAATTCAATATTCAGCAAGGGGGGTCTACAGAAAACAAAAAGGCAAGTGGTTTATGGGACAAAAAAGGTTTGGGAACCTCTGGTCTAAGATGTGTACATCTTTATCGTTGAATGATTGCCCTTTACCCTTCAAATGAAGGTATACTCCTAATTATGGTCCTGAGCTGTTGCCTGTCCTCTGCTGGGCCATCCTCCTGTTTAGTGGCTGTTTGGTTTTTCCAATATAGAGCTTTGCACACTCCTCACTACATTGGACTGCATATACTATATTGCTCCTCTTGTGTTTTGATGTTGGTTCCTTTCAGTGGCCAAGTTTCTGCCTTGGTGCGTTTGTGATTTTGAAGTAAATGGGGATGTGGTGTTTGCCCAAAAAATCCTTTTAAGCTTACCCCAGCCATGTAGGGAATGACCAGGTTCTTCCGCTGGCCTGAGTCTCGTGCTGATCCATTGTTCTTTTGGGTCAGGACACTGCTTTGTTGAAGGCCCACTTTGTTCTTAATACATGGTGGGTGGGAGGGAATGAGCCCAAGAGAAGAAAGAGGCCAGGGAAAGGGTGACGCTCCCTTAAATTGGGTAGCCTCACCTTGACTCCTGTCAGCCACTGTCCTGGGCTCTCCTGGGCTCGCCCCACCTGGAAAGGAGCACAATGGTTGAGAGCCAAAGAACCATGAGCAGAAAGAAAATGATTAGGCCCTGATCTGTGAACTTTTGCACAATGTAGTGCTGGAGTAAGAAATGGCAAACCACTCCAGTATTCCTGCCAAGAATGGGGTCACGAAGAGTGTAATGACTGTAATGACACCCCCACCCCCCCACCTCCCCACACACACCCCCACACACACTGTGCTACAGTGTATCACTAAATCTCTTGTAGAAACCTCTGTATTTTCATTAAACCATGGTGAATAATGGAAATGTAGAGTGTCATACATAAATTATGTAGACTGTAAAATATTCTCAAGTACATGCTAAAGTCTTGTATGGCGATTTATCAAAACAGAAACATTTCCCTAGAGGTAGGTCACTTCCCCCATTTCCCGAGATCATTCTTTTGTGAAGGTAAAGAGACATTCTGCTGAAGCGCTAAATGTATGTCCTAGTTTCCAAAGGGCAATCCTCCATTAAAAAAGGGTACCAAGAGACAGTCCTCTAGTTTAAAGAGCTTGCTAACCCAGTTTAAAGATAAAGAAGAAGAATAAAAAACAGAGGATGTCAAGGCCTTTTTCTAATCCTGAATTAGTACTTGGAAATAAACTGAAATGCCGGTCCCACTCTTTACAAATCTATTGAGATCTGTGCCATGCATATTTAAATTCCAGTAAGATTTTTTTGTTTACAATTGAGTTTATTTTAATCATCTGAATTAACACACACATTTTAAGGAAGTTTTTCTGCCCTCATGTTAGGAAGCTCTTCCTTTTATTCAACAATCTGTAAGGGTCACCCCAGGCGAAGGATCTAAGATAAAGAGTGTAGCAAAGTGTGTGTGTGAGAGCATTTCCAGGTCTTTGAGTATATTAAAATAATTCATTTATTATCTTTAACAGCCAATATATTATTCTCTCCCACACTCAGCATAAAATGACACAGTAGAGGGGAACAAAACCAAATGAAGATAGCATGCTATTTATAAATAGGCTAAAGATGAAAGGGAGAAAATACATCGCTGTAAATCAACCCATTAACAGACAATCTACTAACTATAGGAATGAGTTCTGTGCCAGAAATATTCTTTTTTTCTATTGTTTTTGCAATTGTCTGTTGCTTAAAAAAATAAAAATAAAGATGATCTGACTTTTGCTACTGAGCAGCCTGAAATTCAATATACAAGGAGAAAAGAATGAGTAATTCTTCACTGTATTCATGGACAATTTTTCTGATCAGCAACTTGGCCAGTGTCAGAGGTTTCTCTCAAGCGAATTTCAATGTATGTTGTGATGAATGATCCAAATAGCATATGACGATATAATGGTGTACGTTGTGGGTAAAATTAAGGTGGCTGATGCTAAGTAAGGAAAATTTTGCTTGACAATAGCTGAACTACAGGATAATTTATAGTGTTGTTAAGGTGTATGGATTAGCAATAAAATTCATGTTTGTTCACCGTTAACTGTTTCAAAAAGGAAAGCAAAATGTTTCTCTCCTATTCCCATAGCTTTATTAATACGATCAGATCTGAATCAGCTTGTCAATAAATTCAGCTTGTGACTAATGGCTCAAAATCCAGCTCATTAGTTGTTTATATTTTGGAAACAGCTACAGTTTTTGTTAGTGTAACCAGACTGTTACTACGAACAGCAGGACCTAAATTGCAGAAGAAAAGCAGTTAGCAGCAGAAGAGTAAAATTTATCACCCCTTTTTGCTTCTCTGCTATGAATTGCATCTTCCAAAGTGAATTTGTCCTAGTAGAACAGCCCATTGGACTTCTGTTACATGCCCAAATAAACCTGGTAATGGTGAAGAGGCTGGAAGAAGCTTCTATTTTTCATCCTCTGATGTAGAACATTTTAGTGGCATCTTTTCATAATTAACCATCCTAGGAGGAGCCATCTTTTCAATTAAGACACCTTAAAAACACTATACATTATCCTGTAGTTCAGCTATTGTCAAGCAAAATTTTCATTACTCAGCACCATCCACCTTAATTTTACCCACAACATGCACCATTATATCATCGTATGTTATTTGGATCATTCATCATAACATACATTGCTCTCCAGTAACCACATGAACCTTGGGGTGAATTTCTTGTAGCTGATCTTTCTGCCAGAAATCAGCTATGAGATTTCTAGCAACCAATCTTCTAGCGAAGAATCCCTCTCAAGGAGTCCCCATATCCATGAAGAAGCTTTTACTCCGAAGGACACTTCCTTTGTAATCTGGCACTACTCTGGGTGTCTTCCTTCCTGAACTGTCCTTTTATTTGCTAACACTTTATTGAGATTGGAAGAGTCCCCCTTTTAACATTGTGATAGGGTGCCAGATTCTCCCAGAAGCCCTACAGGGATTTATAAACCTCCTAGCAAGCATCAGAAGACTATGGTTCAACATAGCTGACATGCCAATAATGAGTTAATCCCAGAAAGAAACCAGACAGTCATTGATAAGCATTTCAAATTACATCTGAGTATCTAACTATAAGTTTTTTACTTTGTCACAATAATTCCAGGCCATGATGTAACATGTCTTTTTCTATAAGATTTATTTCTACATAGCTTCTAGGTGTCATATTTCAAATACAACAAATTTAAAACAAATTAAAACAGTCTTACAGTTGTGGGGAAAGCTGTAGGCACAAATATTTAAAACATGAAAACTGAACTTAAGCTGAACAAATACAATTGCATGTTTTTGTCATACAAAATCCAGACATGTACTTTGGTCATATCTGAATAAAAAAGAAAGGAGTTTATTTAAAAGATGCATTTGAAAAGAATATGAAAAATAATTCAGCTCAATTACATGTCATTTAAATGTAGAAAACACTATACCAGCAAAAGCTTTAAAAACTTTATTTAAAATGCACAAAAGATCATCAGCATTCTTATCATACAGGTGAGCATTTCTAAAGCTCTATGCATGTGGCTAACACACACTCAAATTATTCCCAGCCAGTTTAGCCAGATTACAGCTAAATGTCTATGAGAATTCTACTGCTTGATTACTTTTAGTATACAAAGCCCTAAATGGCTTGGCCCCAAGCCCTCTCAAAGACCTTTTCTCCCATTATGCCCTGCCTGGATGGTAAGAGCACCAGGAGCATTTGATGGAGATACCTTTCACTGTTGCTGCTCCCAGAGTTTGGAATTCCATCCCACTGTAGTCCAGACCTTTCTCTTCCAGCAAGCTTTCTCTCAATGGCTGGCTGCCTAAGTGGAATTTTTAGACAGATTGTTTTGCATTGCTGTTTTTATTGTGCTTTTAGTGAATCTTTTGTACACATATTTCCAGTAGCTTTAAATATTGTGCATTAATGATGTAAGCTGCCTTTTTATACTCACAGCTTTTAGCTTTAAATATTATGTTTCAATGATGTAAGCAACTTTGGGTTCTTCTTAAGGAAAAAGGTGGAGTGAAAATGTTCTAAATTCAACAAATAAATAATTTATGTTCTGGTGCCTTATAGTTATCTTTCGACTGCTCAAGGAGGATTCCTTGACATCATTTCCATTCTGTGTCTCACGATGCCTGCTTCTTCTTTTTTAATAAGATGTCATATCTTAATATCAGTGTGCATCCTCAGTTTCTTCACTAAAACCTGAGTAATCTTGCTATTTTTTTCTAACTTCTAAACCGCCCAGAGTTCCAGATTGGAAGATGGGTGGTATAAAAATGAAGCAAGCAAATAAATAAATAAATAAATAAATAAATAAATCTCCCTTTCTTGTCTAGCAGAGGGGTCAGTATGGGAGAAAACAGCTCTGAGTCTTATCAGTTGTAGGACTTGCTGTGTATCCTAGTGAAAGTCATTAGGAGTGACCAGCATAGGATGCAACTTGAATAGATAGCCAGCAACCTGTAGTTGATTTTGCCCCATGTACATGGTACTACAGGATAACATATGTATCTATCCCTTTTCTGAACAATATCATTCTCAGATGTCATGGATTTATAATTTCCATATCAATATTTATACATTGAAAAGCAAATCAGACAGGAAATTGCTAAGAAATGCTGTTTTCAATGAGCTTAGTCTGCTGGAGTCACTTCATTGTTTTGGAGCACTTACAGGTATAGTAAACAACTATTTCATGCTGCAAATTTAAAAATACTAACATTTTAAGGCAACTTTAAGGCAATTTTCTGCACCCTCTTGCACTCCCCGTAATATCTCATGTATTAACATGCCACGAGCATGAAAAGTGCAGCTATGAGACCCAGAAATTTTATCCATTTCACTTGTATTCAGATGACAATCGACACCCTTTGTTTCACTCACAAATGCTGGTTTGGAGACAAGGGGAATAATGTCTAGATTATCAGCACATTCACTTTGGAGCACACTCCAAATTCAAAAATATGAATCGAGAGTTTGGGGTGTTAGTACATTTCATTGTTTGATCCAGCCAAAGAACTAAAACACCATTGTTTTACGATTAGTGTTGGTATATTTGTGTCAACTTTTCTATTTCTGTTTGGGGCATCTGAAATACATATCGCTGTTTTTAGCTCTCCTCCATATTTGACAGTGAACATCCAAATTTTGCATATAACTAGTGCATGGCACATGTGTTGTCATGGATTTAAAAAAAATCCCAAAAGAAATCCCTTAATATAGACCTCTCCCTTATTATAGTTGAGGAACAGGCAGATGAACAGGCTGCAGGGAGAGGCTCCTTCCTTATACTAGGTGATTCAATTGTTAGAAATAAAGAAGGATGGATTTGTGATGTGCATGATATCTGTACGCTTACTTGCCTTCCAAGTGCAAAAGTTGCAGACATCATGAGACATCTAGATAGTTTGTTAGAGACGGCTGGGATGGAGCCAGTGGTCATGGTACATATTGGTACCAATGATGTTGGGAAGGCCAAGTGGTCAGTCGTGGAAACAAAATTCAGGTTGTTAGGAAGAAGATTGAAGTCCCAGACTTCCAAGGTAGCATTTTCAGAAGCGCTGCTTGTTCCTTGTGCTGGACCCACCAGGCAAGCAGAGCTCTGAAGCCTCAATGTGTGGATGAAGTGATGGTGTTGAGAGGAGGGCTTCAGATTTGTCATGAACTGGAGAACATTTTAGTACAAGCCAAACCTGTTCAGGAGGGATGGATTGCAGTTGAACCATGATGAGACCAGATTGCTGCACAACATCAAAAAGGCTGCAGATCAGCTTTTAAACTGATACATGGGTTAAAGTTGACAGGAGCAGAGTGGCATCCAGTTTGAAAAACCTCATACCCATGGAACGAGGTTGGAGGGGGTAGAGAACCACAAAGAGATGACGTAGTAGGTATTAGCACTAGGAGAATAATGGGATGTCGTAGTTTGTCTACTGGAATTAAAAGCTGTGGGGGGGGGGAGAACAAAGAAACAGCCATTATTGGGGGACCCACTGTACAAGTGCTTCTATGCAAATGCTGAAAGCCTCCAAGCAAAGATGGGAGATCTTGAAAATTTGGTAGCTAGGGATAACATTGATATAATAGCCAGAACAGAAACCTGGTGGAATGTGGAGAACCAGTAGGATACCACAATCCCAGGCTATAAACTCTATAGGAGGGATAGAGAGGGGCGGATTGGAGATAGAGTGGCTATCTATGTCAAAGAAGGGGTAAAATCTAGCAGAATGGAGATTGACGGGGGATCTGACTCCACCATAGAATCACTGTGGGTTAAACTATGAGGTCCAAGGAGTTATGTGATAGTGTGGGTGTGTTATCATCCACCAGATCGAAAACTTGAGGGGGACTTTGAAATGAGGAGACAAATCATGGAGGTGTCTAAGAGGGACAGGATAGTAATCATGGGGGACTTCAATTATCCTCACATTGACTGGGCCAATGAGAGTTTGGGGCAAGAAAGAGAAACTAGGTTTCTCGACTTGCTGAATGACTGTGCCTTAGAGCAACTTGTCATGGAGCCCACCTGAGAACAGGCAACTCTGGATCTAATACTGTGTGATACTCAGGACCTGGTCAGGGATGTGAATGTCACTGAGCCTCTGGGGAACAGTGACCATGCTGCAATCTCCTTTCCCATGCATGTCGGGGGAAGAGTGTCAAGCAAATCAGACACAAAAACCCTTAATGTTGAAAGGGTGGACTTCCCTCAGATGAGGAAACTGTGTGTGTTGCGTCATTACAGTCGTGACTGACTCTTTGTGACTCCATGTCTATGGAGATTTCTTGAAAGGAATACTGGAGTGGTTTGCGAGTTGAAAGAAATTTAAAGGGACAGTAAAATAATATAAACTCTCCATAGTGCATGGAGCCTGTTTAAAACAATGTTAGTAGAGGCCCAGCACAAGTGCATACCACAAAGAAAGAAAAGCTCATCCAAGTCTAAAAGGGCTCCAGCATGGTTAATGAGTGGAATTAGAGAGGCCCTAAAGTGCAAAGAGCGGTCTTTTCATAAATGGAAATCCTCCCCAAATGAGGAAAATAAAAAGGAACACATACTCTGGCAAAAGAAATGGAAGAAGATATATGAGAGAAAAGAAAGACTTTGAGGAATGCACGGCTAGCAATATAAAGGGTAATAATAAAAACTTCTTTAAATATGCTAAAAGTAGAAAACCTGCCAAATAACCAGTTGGCCCTCTGGATGGTGAGGGAGGAAAAGGAGAAGTAAAGGAGGACTTGGAAATTGCAGAGAAATTAAATGAGTTCTTTGCATCTGTTTTCCCTGTTTATGCACTTTATTTTTTTGTTTTTGTTTTAGAGACTGAGTGCCCAAACTGCAATTCAAAACCCACTAATTTTTATCAAATTGCCAATACAGCAATCTAACCTGAATACAGGCAGCTGTGAAAGGGCAATTTCGGGTACCCACAAAATGGGCTCTGAGTGCCACTTTTGGCACCCATGCCATAGCTTCGCCAACACTGGTCTAGTGGAAGCCTGACAGTGAGAAATAACTTGTAGAGATGGTACCCTCTCTCAATGCTTGGGCTTGTCTTTTTCTTTTTAAGCCCAAAGCTGATAAGCAGCAAGTGCTAAGTCCTGTACATTTGTCAGTTGCCTCTCTAGTAAAATTACAGAGGTTTGCAGGCAATAAATTTAAAAGCTGCTGAGTCAGAATTAATTCTACAATGTTATCAAAAGTCTGTGCTTCTGCAGTCTCTAGCCATTTAGACAGTTGCCACCAAAGGTGAGACTCCAAAATGCAGAAGCTTTCTTTGGGCTGCCAGCAGATAGCCCTGAATTTAGCCCTCAAGTCCTCAGCTGTATAGACAAATATTTATCCCTAAAGTCCTTCCATGTGGTCTGTGAGTGCAGGTCTGCCAGTAAATTTGGCAATGGTCCCAAAACACGGGTACACAATAACTTAAACCATAGAGAAGTGTGTACCTCCAAGTCCCAGTAGGCATACTGAAAGTTAGTAAGGAAAATCAAAATATCCCGGGGATGTTGGTAAGTAGGCAGAAATCTCTGGTCATAGCACAACACATCTGGCTTATTCACATTCTCCCTGGCTTTTTTACATTAGTTTTTCCTTTACTTGTTGAATTTCCTCTTGACTCATCATCCATTGTACCTAAAGATTAATAAGCTCAGTCAATGCTGTTCTGACTTCAGTCCGTTCATCCAGCAGTGGGACAGATGTCCTCCTGAAGGAGTTTCTGCTCTAGTTTGCATAGGAAGTACCTGAAAGCGACTCTTGGGTTGGGCAGCTGGGTCTCCTTGTCCTCTGTCATGACTTCAGGATTGGGGACCATCTTCCTCCATTTCTTCAAACTTGTCTTCATCCTCTCCTCCCTTTGTTGTCTTATGTCTTATGAACTTTCTGGACACCGCTGTGAAACTACAACATGGGCATCTTAGTACCACTCTGTACCGAAAACCAACCGACCGGTATACCTATCTGCATTCTTCAAGCTTCCATCCTGCACAAATAACAAAATCAATTGTGTATAGCCAAGCCCTTAGATACAACCACATCTTCCTCCATGTCTTCAAACTTGTCTTCATCGTCTCCTCCCTTTGTTGTCTTATGTTCTCTACAAGTGGTGGTGGGCACAGTATCCTAAACAGGTCTGGTACAAGAAGAAGAAGAAGAAGAAGAAGAAGAAGAAGAAGAAGAAGAAGAAGAAGAAGAAGAAGAAGAAGAAGAAGAAGAAGAAGAAGAAGAAGAAGAAGAAGAAGAAGAAGAAGAAGAAGAAGATCATATTATTTCCTGTTTAATGTGCAACAGAGCAGAATAAAGAAAAGCATAGTTTATGCCTTGAGTTGGGAAATGATTGGGTCATGAAAAAAGAGGCATAACTAGGGGACCCCAGGTTGAGAAATTCTGCCAAAGTCTGAAAATCTTGGGCATCCTTCAAATATCACAAGGAGCCTTAAATGTTTGACGTTTCATGCCTCCTTCCTGATGTTCATTCAGGGAAGAATTACAGCCACATAGAACTGAAATCAACCCCCTTTAATGAAGTGTTTTAAATTAAATTACTTAACTAATTTTCTTCACAATTGAAATAACTGTAGCTGTCAGGAAAATGACTCAATGAATTAGCATAGTTTTATATGTTTCAAATTTTAATCTGCTAATGGCATCTCAGTGTATCTTGCTTAGTTTGGGAAAATAAAATGAGTACATGTATTATACGAAGAATAAGTCCACAGTAGGGATGGGCAGAAAATGAAAAACAAAATGCTGTTTTGTCATTTTGTTATGTAACAAAACAAAATGAAACAAAATGAAATGAGGAAGCAGCATTTTGTTATAAATGAAACAAAGTGGTCAGTTTTTTTCATTGAAATGAACTGTTTTGTTCCATTGTTTTGGGGGGTCCTGCCACTTTGCCAATGGCTAGGCCCCTTTAAACCTGGCCCAGTCGGTACCAGCGGATTTCCCCTGGTGCTGACTGGGCCAGTTTTAAAGGAGTCCAGCCGATAACAGCTCAGCAGGAGCCCTGAACTCTGGTGCCTCTAGGACCTAGGGGAGCCATTTCATTTTGTTTCATTTTGTTTCATATGAAATTTTTTTTTAAAAAAATGTAAGAAACAAAATGAAGCAAAAGGGGGATGAGCACAAAACAAAACATTATTTTTTCATTTTGTGTCCATCCCTAGTCCACAGTATAGAAAGAGGGGGAGAAATGTTACTTTGAATGACAAGACTATTAAAAACATCAGTGATGAACACTATACAGTACACCAAATATTTAAAAACCACAAAAGCCTGTTTACTTACTAGAGAGGAAGTTTGAAAATGCCAGAGGTGTTTTTAGTTACAAATTTCTCTTAGCTGAGACAATAGTGTATATTTTATTATATGTATTTGCTTATTGAATTTCGTAAGACCATCTAATACAGGCCTGCCCAAAGTCCGGCCCGGGGGCCGAATCCGGCCTGGCAGGCCATTCTGAGTGGCTCACGGCTGGCTGGCCCACCCCTCCCTCCCCCTCCTTCACACCATGTCTTTTTAAAAAGAAAGTGGGTGGGGCTTGCAGTGGGGTGGCAGGGTTAGGGAGCAACTGGCCCCTGACACATTCTCAGCCACCAAATCTGCCCCTCCTTACAAAAAGTTTGGGCACACCTGATCTAATAACATTACTGTCTAAATTAGTTTTTCCTCACATCCAAGCTCAGAATATTTATCTTCCATGTTTGTTCTGTCTGGAAAATATTCACCCTAGTCTTAATGGCTGAAGGAAAGATGATACCAATCTCAAGAGAAAATATGATACTCATCTCATGATACTTATATTGTTTTTTATTTTTATTTTATGATAATGTTCATAAGAGAAAACATATTTTTTTCAGGGGGGGAAGTATCCTATAGTCTGTGTAGGATCATGGAACGTTCTGCACTGTCACTGGTTTACGTATAGTCTCCTGCTTAGAAAAAAATAGATTAATTTCTGTCATACTGAATAGATGATTCTTAGTCTTGGAAGGGCTATTCAAAGTCACCTTTAAACTACCGTACTTCTAATACCTTAACTTTAAAAGTGAATGAGAAAACCACAGTTATGTCCTATTTTGGATTAAAACATCTTTTTTATTATGTGTTTTATTAGCTTCAGTGAACTAAAAGTTGAAGTGAAATAAATTGAGAGAGGAAAAAAAGAATCCATTATTTTTAGAAATTAGAAAATTTCTTTTCATCAAATTCTTTCTCATTTAGTTCTTTTCTCTGATAAATTATCTTGTTTGATTATTACAATGATTTTTGAATTTTAGTTCCACTAGTCACAAGTCACTAGTCAAAAGTCTACTGGTTGAAACACCATCCAAAACAAGGAAGTATCCCACATAATCACCACCCTCTGTGACTTTTTGCTCACACCCAAGTATTTCTCTTTTTGCAAAAAAAAACTACCTCCAGATCAATGGAACAGCAATGGGCACTTGTCTGGCCCCACAATACACAAACATATTCGTGGCTGACCTGGAACAACACTTTCTCAACCACTGCACCCAGAAACCACTTCTCTTTGATGACAATTTTCTGATCTGGACCCATGGAGATGAATCCCTAAAAAATTTCCACCAGGACTTCAATGGTTTTCACCCAAATATCAACCTCACCCTGGAACAATCCACACAATAGGTGAACTTTCTGGACACCACTGTGAAACTACAACATGGGCATCTTAGTACCATACTGTACCAAAAATGAACTGACTGGTATACCTATCTGCGGGGGGAGGGAGGGGGCTCCGATCCGGCCTCCGCACGCAGAGACTGGATCGGAGTGCCCTTACTTCCCTCCTCCACCACGGAGGCTGACAGCCCACTGGGCTTTCAGCCTCTGTGGTGGAGGAAGGCGGGGAGGGGGAGGGGGAGGGGGCTCCGATCCAACCTCCACACATGGAGACTGGATCAGAGCACCCTTCCTTCCCTTCTCCACCACGGAGGCTGACAGCCCACCAGGCTGTCAGCCTCCGTGATGCAGGAGGGCGGCGAGGGGTGCTCCCATCCGGCCTCTGCACACAGAGACCGGATGGCAGCCCCTTCTTGACTCTGCCTCCGAAACCGGAAGCCGGAAGACTGGACGAGGAAGGCCAGCAGCAGCACCAGCAGGCCGGCAGGTAGGAAGACTTATCGGGTGGCCAGGCCAGTAACGGAAATGAACAGAACAAAGAAAATTTTCTTGGTTCTGTTCGGTTCGAGCCTGTCCTGTCCAAATTGTCGTTCTTCGTTCCGTTACATAACGGAACAACTAACGACTAACAGTAACAGAAAATTCTTCGTTTCGTGCCCGTCTCTACTCACCACATATATTACACACCTTGTTCTGCTGATATATGTCTGAAGAAGTGTACATTTCCATGAAATGTTACATTAAAATATGAAATATGAAAATATGAAAGTCTTTAAGGTGCTACATGTTTTGTGTCTTTTGTTTTGTTTTGTTTTTCTTTGATTTTAGCCTGCAATTCTTGAAAAAACTAACATGGCTACCCTCTCTGAAACTTTGCCTTTCCTGTTAATTCTTTGCTTCATCTTTTTCTGCTCCCCCCCGTCTTTTACTTTTTGGACTTCTGTTCAGTTCTTTCATAATAAATCATTTACTGCTATATTTTGTCGAGGATATATTTTAAAAATATCTTCTATTATATCTTCTAATATTATCTGCTTTTCTTCTATTTTCTGTATATCTTTGGATGACTTTTCTATTTACTGCTTATCACCAGAACTTGATGTGTTCTTTAAGACTACAATTCGTTTTGTTTACGTCCTGTATCTTTTCTTTCTTTCTTTCTTTCTTTCTTTCTTTCTTTCTTTCTTTCTTTCTTTCTTTCTTTCTTTCTTTCTTTCTTTCTTTCTTTCTTTCTTTCTTAATTTTATCATTTTATCAAAGTGGTTAGATTGTAAGACAGTATTATATTACTCCACTTTTGCCTCATTTTGGACAATCAGCATGGTTTTTATTTTTCTGTGCACCTCCTGTGTCAGCATATAAGGCAAAATCCAAGGAAATGAAACAAAACAAAAAAGACAAAAGCATATGGCTCCTTAAAGATTAGCTATTATATTTTAATGTGAACTTTCATGTCAGTTAGCCAATGTGTCAGTTCTGATCCATTTATCTTTAGCTTGTTCCTATCAATCATTCTCTCTCTCTCTCTCTCTCTCTCTCTCTCTCTCTCTCTCTCTCTCTCTCTCTCTCTCTCTCTCTCTCTCTCACCTTTGTCTGATTTTTATGCTTGTTTTTCTCATTTCTTAATCTTACCTAGATTGAGAAATGTATCATGTTGCCCATAGAAGGCTCCAGGAGTGGCCATTCTCTTTAAAACCTGGCTCTTAGAACCTTAGACCTTGTTCAGGGAACCTTAAATGAATTCTCATCTTCCCATAACAAAGGATGTTCAGTTAGGAAGGGAATCAGCAACATGGCCTCATCCAGAAGCCCATTTCCACCAAGGCAAGAGTATCCACACAGCTGAGTCAAACAAGCTCTTTTGCATGGTAGATTGAGGGGTGGAGAGAGTAGAAAACATGGATTTCTCTCTAACAGATATAGCATGACTTTGTAAAAAATTGTCCCTGATTGGGATGGCATGTGATAATTATACATGACATCTATTATAGTGCTTTCATAAATGGGGGCAAGTGATAGTTGGATGGACCAAATGGGACACTCCTTCCCACCCCCAAACTAGTATTTAACCATTGGGCTAAACTGAATAGAATGCTGGCACTGTCAGTGTCTATGTATATATTTCAGCAAATGGATGGGAATGCTTTCATGAATATATAAATGTAAGCACATAAGAACAGCTATACTGGATCACACAAAAACCCTGTCTTGTCCAACATTTGATTTGCGAACAATCTATGGTCTATATGGCACCCTCCAAGATTACATGTATCAATACAGCTTCCCACTGCAATTGATATTCTGTATCAAGGTATACTGCTACTGACAGTGGGTATAATCAGAGCTACTTTGACTAGTAGAAACTGTTGATTCTATCCTCCATGGATTTATCTAATTTTTTAAAGCTTAGCCATGTTGTCAGCCAGTTGTGAAAGTTGATTTTACTTCTCAACATTGTCCTGTGTAAAGAATTGTGCTCCTTTATCAGCCCTGGATTTCCCACCAAAACAATTATCCCTTTTTTATTGTGCCCTGGAATAGATTGGACAAGAATTTAATGTCAATGACCTTCCAGGCTATTTGGCTTTCAAAGCATGCATTTGTGAAGATGAAAGCTATCAGAATCTTCTCCCCTTCCCTGACCTTTTTTCCCTTCAATATATTGTGTATGATTTAGTAGTGCATGGAGGAGGGGAGTTTATTTCATTGAAACCACAATGCACCCTTGCTGGTGTTACATTCATTTACACCTCAGTCATTCCAAAGAGTAAAATCTAACACAGATGTGAACTGAAAGAGCCAAGTGGCAATATAAATCCACTTTTTGAAAAGTCACTTCAGAAAATTATCCCAGACACCTTCCTCCACATTAACAATCACTGAAAAAACCAAGGGGGGTGGATTTTAATATAAATGTTATGGACACCGAGATAGTGATGCACCAGCACTTCTTTCAAGTCATGGTAAGTTATTACTTAGAGCTGCTTCACTAAATTAATGACACTAACACTTTTCTGCAAGAGATTATTTTTCCAAATCTGAACATCAAAACGCAAAGAAATGCACTAGTGTGCATTGTTAGCAGAATAATCGTCCACTTGCTCCAAGCTACCAAATGAATAGGCATGTAATTGTTACAAGAAGGAATTCTTATTATGGGGTCGCATTATTAAACAAGCATAATAGTTAAAAACCCATTTTCTATATAATGTCACTCATATATTCATACCATATCATAAAAATAGTTTTAGAGCTAAAGTGTGATGGATTGAAGACAGGCATCTCTTTACATTAATGAACCTGGATGCTGTGAAAACCGAAGCAACTTTATGTCTCTTTTGAAGTCAGGATGGATAATTCAGAACAGCTAATGTTTTACAGTTCACCCAAAGTGTGGTACAATCTGATTGCCATGCAAATCCTAACATAGTCTGCTAGTTAATTCTTTGCTTCAAAAGCACTATACATCTTGAAGAGTGGAAAATGATTAATTCACATGGCAGAAAATGTTGGTGCTGCTGTTAGCTGTTTCATTTAGAACCGTATTGTTGATTTGGAGGCCGCCACTCTCCCTATTTTTTCAAGTATAGAAGCACAAAAACCTTTGGGTTGGAGGAGGTTGTCTATTGCCTCCGACTGGGACACTTCTTCCCGCAATTGTTTCTTGGACTGATGTGCTCCATAATTCTACACAGAGATGTATGCATTTGAGGTTCTGATGTGGAATTACTCATTTCCCAGAGTGGGCCTAGAATGAACCTTTTTCACTAACGTCATGCTTCAGTAACCTTGGAATGACGAGTTATAGGGCAATTTGGAACAAGATGACCAAAAGTTTTGAGATCAGGCTTCTGAAACAAATCAAAGGGGAAAATAGGTCAAATTCTGGGGCAATCTAAAATTTGAACCTGTCAATTGAGTTTTCAACAAGGATTAGTGCTTACAAAGGGATCATGTGTCTGATTGTAAAAGTATATTTTAAACTATTTTTAAAAGATTCTTAACAGAAAATGAAGAAGAAATATTCAGAAACTCACTTATTTAAATAGGAAAATTATTTTGATTTGTGGCAAAGGGTGATTTTGCTCAGTGCTATAAAACCTTTGATATCTATATTCTCTTATAGTCTCAACCGTTTGCTCTGGCTCCCCACCCCCCTCTTTCCAGTAGGTTCACTCAGGTCTAGCAGGCTAACAGGTGTAGATGCCTTTATTTAGGCAATCTCTCCCATGTTAATACTTCCTCACTTCTCACTCAGCGTCACCCCTGACAACTTCTTTGTGTTTCAGTGAGAACTTCGTAACTATGGAAAAGAGGAGTCAGCTTCTAGTATTTTCCCTTGCTAAAACCCACTTTACAAATGGCAGCAAACACAGGGCAATATCTTGTAAATGAGGAGTGTGGAATCTTTTTCTGCCAAGGACCATTTGGATATTTATCATTTGCAGGCCGGGCAAATTTATTAACTTATAATTTAACGTGCTATATTTGGTTAAGCATTTAATTAACTCACTCTTAATGCAATGATTGCTCTCACTCTCCACCTGGGCATTCAGTAGAGGAGGAGCAGGAGGAATCTGCCAGTGCAGAGTTCACCCTGCATCTCCAGACCCATTTTCCACCAGCTGGCCAAAGAAGCTACTTGGATGAGTAGTGAGAAGTTGTGATCCTAAAAGAAAAGAAGCCCAGTTGTCATGACTCAGTTCCCAGATCCCTGTTGTATGTAGATAAAAGAATTCCAAGAATGATATCTAGCCTACTTCTGGATTCCTCCTATGAATTCAAAGACAGAATCTGCATTATACAGCACACTTAAAATGTAGCAGACAGAAAATAACATTACAAAAATCAAGAAGGTAGACATAGGGATTGGTAAGTACTCTGGGTTTTCTTAGTACAGTATTCTCAAATGCCAGGTTTTCAACAACACTTTCCCTGTTGGCCTCCCTCAGAAGGTCATCTTGTAGGGTTAACAGAGCTGTCTCTGTGTCATGCCATGGCCTGAACCCTGACTGGAATGGGTCAGGGCATTTATTTTCTCCAAGAGTAGCTGTAGGTGATCTGCCATCAACCTCTCCACTACCTTGCTGGAAAATGGAACTTTGGTGATGGGACTGTGGCTATTATAGTCTGCCACAAAGTTAAGGTTTTTTTTTTTTTTTGTTTTTGTTTTTTGCAAATGGGAGTAATGAGTGTCTCCTTGAGGGCTTAGGGCAGGGGTGTCCAAACTTTTCATAAGGGGCGGGGCAGATTTGGTGGCTAAGAATGTGTCAGGGGCCGGCTGCTCCCTGACCCAGCAACCCAACAGCAAGCCCCCCACTGACCCATAAACCCAATCTACTGACCCCTTGCAAGCCCCACCCGCAGTAAGGAAGGCAGGAAGCAAGGAAGGTGGTGAACAAGGGACGGAGGGAGGGAGGAAAGAAGGAAGGGGGACCAAGGGAGGAAGGAAGGAAGGAATGTGGTGACCAAGGGAGGGAGGGAGTTAGGGACCAAGGGAGGGAGGTGAGACCAAGAGAAGCACAGGGAGCCATGGCTTGCCAGCCCGCCTACCCCCCCCACATGTCAGGCGGAGGCGCTGGCTCGCTGGTCCACCCGCCCCCACCCTTACAAGCACCCTGATCCTGAAGGAAGAGGCGGACAGCGGCACGCTCTCCGGACTGCCCCCCCACCCTCACAAGCACCCTGGCACTGAAGGAGGTGGCAGACAGCCGCACACATGCCAGACCACCGGACTGCCTCCCACCCTCGCAAGCGTGCCCGCGCTAAAGGAGGCGGTGGATGGCCGCGTGCTCACTGGCCCGCCCACCCACCCTCACAATTGCCGTGCCATGGGCGCCTTCTTTGCAAGGAGCCCCGCAGCAGGAGATTTAAAAAACAAAACAAAACAAAAAACATGGGGAGAAGGAGGGGGAGGGAGGGGCGGGCCAGCCAGCCGCAGGCCAATCAAAATGGCCTGACGGGCCGAATTTGGCCTGCGGGCCGGACTTTGGTCACCGCTGGCTTAGGGAAACCTACTGCCAAGGAAAGATCCATTTATGATGGAGGTGGCCTATTCCATCATTATTGGCCTGGCAATGTTTATGAGAAAGGCCAGTCAAGGGTCTAGGCAATTTCACTGGCCTACAGCAACCAAAGCAAATATATGGAATAGTCATTCAGCCTGTGCTGGAACAGTTGAGCAGCAATTTCATTTTTAATTCCACCCCTCCAACTGCATTTAACTTTGGGGCTTATTAACATTTAACTAAATTATTCACCCCTTTCCTCTTAACTCTCCCATTTCAAAATTGCAGGTTACTCATTGAAGTAAAACATGTTGAGGAGCCATGTAACCATTACGTTACTCATCAGATTACTCATGTAACCTCTCCACTACCTTCCTTGAAAATGGAATATTTTTGATGGGTCTGTGGCTATTATAGTTACTCATGTCACTATCTCCCTGCAAATAAATATGAAATCTAGCATATCAAGGAGTAGAGGTTTATTCCATTCTGCATCTTCCTCCACAGGTTTTTTTTACTTAAGATGGTCTCCTTCCCTCAATGTAAAAATCCCTAAAAATGTAATTCCTTCCTTGTTTTGTACAGTACAAATGACTCAATCATTTCAAAGTTCTCTGCTACCGCATCCCACCTCATTCTGCCATAAAGAAAAAATATGACTTATGTCCAAATGATTTTTTAAAACAAATACAGGCTTGGTTATATGAAAGAGAAAGTTATAATTCATTCCTTGACCTTTTGGATGTATATTGTGATTTCATAATGGAAACATAGCAACAGCCTCTGGAACTTTCATATACATCATCAAATTGTGGTTTTGATAGATCTGAGCTAAGGATACTAACTTAGGTTGTGCATCAAACTAGACATAATATACTGCCTAGATGACAGGTCTACCTCTGCTTAATTACCTTCAGGAAAGTGGAGGGAACCAGCTTCCAAGTCTATAAGTTACACCAAGCAGCTTTTGCTGGAAGGGTATTTCTCCTAACGTCCAGCTAAATTCTGCTTGTCACTCCCCACCACCACCAAGAAAAAAGGAAACGGGATGCAGGTGATGGGGTTAAAATTGGGCCCTAATTTTCTTAACAATGAATTCTCTTGATCATAGTCAAAAGAACAGGGATCTATTCCCCCGTCTCTCCTGTCCCTTGTTTACAGGGACAAGCTCTGTAAGCTATAGGAGGTTTTCCCATGCCTCTCTTCACCCTGTGGGTCACACAATCTAAAATTAGTTGTGATCCAAGGTAATCTCTAAGACTAATCCCCACTAGTGTGCATAAATTTCATGGTCCAAAGCATTTATGTGAGAAGCCTCCTGCAGTCAACAGACACTCTCTGAAGCTTACTACCTTCTGTTCTTTCCCAGTTATTCACTATGGTCAAGATAGTCTATTTAAGCATGAGTTATCATGGCCAGATCAGGATGAGCAATCAGAGTGGGTCTGGCAAACACTCTATAGGCCCCTTTCCCTCAAGATGCCAATCAAAGGCTTGAGACCAAAGATTGCTATCTGAGCTTTAGATGGCCAGTGAATTTACTCTGGAACACCTGGACAGGTCTGTGGAACAATAATGAAATAGGCCAGCATCGGGGTGGGATATAAACCCTTGATCCTGATCCCCCAGTGTTTCTCAGCATCAAATGAAATCATATCACCACACTGGCCTCACCTCTTCCTGCCAAGAGCCAGTGTGTCCTCCCATTTAGCTGCATTCACAGCATTACTGAGGGCTCATTTGAAGCCATTCCTATCTATTAGTTTTAATCCTGTCCTCTGGTGCCACAGAAAATAAGCCTGTTCCATCTTTTAAATGACAACCCTTCAGAGATGGAAAGATCACTGCCAGCTCTTCCCTTAATCTTCTCCTATCCAGGCTAAATATACCAAGGTTTTTGCAACCATTTGTCAGAAGGTTTCTCTGTTGAAGCTGCTTCTGAGAGACAAATGACCTCAACAAACATAAACTGACAAAAAAAAGGAACTCCACCCAAGGGAGAGAGCTGGTGCCCTGAAAGTTACTGGATGGACTTGTCCCATCAACTTTATATATTATGTGCTCAGACTAGTGTTGTGCCAAAATTTCTCCCATAAGGATTTTGACCATTCTTACTGAATTGGATAGAAAAGAAATTCCTTTCCAAAACATTTTCACAGGAGCTTAAACATCAGAGAAATTCTCATGGGTGACCTTCAGAATATGGGGGCTTACTTTCCTTGTGTGAAGTGGCTGAGGATATACAGTATAGAGAGGCCCTGGTCTTTCAACACACGCTCACTCGGTAACTGGTATAACTCATACCAGTTAAAGCCCAGAGAGGAAAGGATTTGATTTTTCAGATCAGGAGAGATGAGAAAACAGAGCAGCTCCAAGGTGATGAAGAGATAGATGAGCAATCAAAGTAAATGCACAACAGTACTCTTGACCGTGTTGTACTGTTGTGATAAACTCAAAAAGGTCATCCAAATAATTTATCTGCCAAAGCAATGGCAGTGGAGCACCCCTTCTGTCCTTCTGCTGTGTACCCCGTGGCTGTTCTCCCTGCACTCTGTGTTCCTGCTCCCCTCCCCTCCCCTCTTCCTCTATTTTCTCTTTCCTCCTTTCTTTCCCATTTCCTCCTATTTGTTTTTCTCACCAATCCATCCATCCTCCTTTTCACCTGGAAGTTTTCCCTCCCATCTTTATACTCTTTCCCTTCTCCTGTATTGTCTTCCATTGTCTTTGCTCCTGTCAATTTCCATTTCCATTTCCTTTCCCGTATGAACAGCATCCTCTTTGCTCTCCCTATAGTGCTTCTTTCTGCCCTAGACCCTTTTTTCTCCCCATTCCCCCTCTCCCTTCCACCTTCTCTGTTCTCTGTTCAGTGGAGGAAACCAACTGAGAGGCTATGAGCAGCTGAATGAGAAGTGGCAAATCTCTCGGGCTCTGTGGCCAGCTTCCTTTCCACACCAATTGATTGGGAAGTGGGGTGGCAGTGAGGCAGCTAGCTTCTCCACTACCACAGCAAGTTTCCTGCAAGCTGTAAGGCTCCAGGGTGGGTGGAAGGATCATCTAAAAGAGAATTTTAAATAGATTGCACTGAATAGAAGGACCTTTTTAAGTATGGGTGAAATCACACAAAATTTCACAGTGTGAAAAGGCTGGGTGAAACGGTTTCCCCTGCCCTCTTGTAGCTCTTTGCTCTTTTTTGCCTGTGCAGCATATTTCTGTGAGGACAGGGGTATCAAAGAGTTTGGAAATGTTGCCATTTCCAATAAGGATCCTGAAAATTATTTATGCATTCTCAAAAATGGTGATGAAGATTCCGTAAGTTTGAAAATTAGGTCTGTCAGAATTGGGATTTTCTCTGGTTGACTTGCTCCCCCTGTATCAGTTTAATGTTTTTAAAATTATAGTCAAGATGCTTGTTTTAGGCCATTTCTGACCTCTTTTGGCCAATTGTGGTTGCCTTGTGTTTGCTCATCTGATCCTTCACCCTCTGCTGGATGTATGTGTTTACCTGTAACAATGAATAATGCATGAGAGGTGTCAAATGATTGGTGGGTTTGTAGACCAATGAGAGAGTCTGGGGAGTGGTTGAGAGGTTTTAAGGCTCTGCTCAGCATTGTTTTAGCCATATAGGGACAGACAAAAAAACCTACACTTGCAGATAGTGAATCTGGCAGAGTCTGAGAGAATCAGATAGGGTCTTGCACCATCTCAGAGAAAGACAGATAGAGCTAAAGAAGACATGGGATTTTTAGAGTGTCTGTGAAGAAAACTAAATGTTTAGAGCTTGTAAACTTAGGAACAGGATGTGCATGTATTCACCTTTATTCGTGATCAAACTTAAGTGGGTTTGAACTATATTCTTCTTTTTATTTATACTCCAACCCATTATCATTAATGATTTTGATTCTACTTTGTAATCAATACACTTCTTTTATTTTTATTCAACTTAAAAACAGTCTGAAGGCTTTAATTTACCAGCAAAGCTAGGTGGTGGCAGCAGAAGAGGAAAATCAGAAGTGGTGTTTGTCAATAGCCTGTGAAAGGGACAGGGGCAAGCACGTTAACACTACACCATGTTCTTCTCAAAATGTGTTTACAAGTAAGTGCAGTATCCAATAGCTTCAAGGTGAAAGTTGGTGATAATGGCAGGAATGAAGGATGGGACATTACCTCTTACACAACAGGCAGTTCAAATCACAGCCACTTTCTGCATCTGCTTCCTAAATGTGAGAAAAGGCTTCAGCCAGCAGCCATTGTTATTTTGGTGCTTCAGTACCAGTGCAATAGACATTTCTTGATGTCTTCCTTTCTTCTTTGTAATTCTCAGAGCTGGCAAAAATTTAGTTCTACATGGCTTCTTTTGGGGTTGCACATATGAAGGGGAGGAAAGGCTGCTGCCTCCTGATTTCTGATAGCAACATTTCAGCTAATAATATCCCTCACCGGATGTGAGTCTTTGGGAGTTTCTATGGAGGAATTCCCATTTTATTTGGAATCTGACTCTTTTTTTTCTTAGTCTGTACAAACTAAAATATGTGCACGCATATATAGTGAGCACGTGAAAATCTGTCTTGTGTTCAAAAAGGATTCTCTGCAGTATCTCAAGGGGCTCTTTTAGTCTTCTGACATGTAACTTCTGAACAGTGCTTAGTCAATTGGGAATCAATAATTTCAATACCTCTGAAGGCTGGAAATCTTAACAAGGTTTTATGAAGTATCTAGCATGGCAGAGGTAGTGAGGCATGTTCATTCAAAGGCAAGTTGGCAGCCAAATTGGTATTTAAAATGGTGTATAACCTTTTAAAGGTCAGCCATTCTTCCTTTCTTTCCCTGTCCTCTGACTGAAATAAATGTCTCCTTCACTCCAGCAAAAGATGTGCATGTGGCTAGTGTATGCTTGCACAGGAAGAATCAAAGAAGGTCTTCTGCTGATCTAACAGATTGGATATTTCCAAATCTTGGATAATGTCTTTTAATGTCCCATGTCCACTTTGACCTTTATGATGATCCAAAAGTTAGTGCATTGTGGAATAGGACAGGAGTTGTCAACAGTAATGATAGTGTTTAATATCATGAGATAGTATGGGCATGAGCCAGCTAATGTTAATGACCTGCATTCATGCAGATTCATGTCTGAAGCACAAGTAAATTTATACTGAACTGAGAAGTAAAAAAAGAGAAAGAAGACAAAGAATGGTTGTTTCAGAACCTGCTCTTTTAATAAAATGTTGAACTCAAACATTAAAGCCACACTTTCATGGGAATAAGCCTCCATTTAGAGGAAATTGCTCCAAGCAGGTTATTCAGGACCATGTAAGCCAGTCTTTACCTAGGATGCTGTTTATAAGTGCTGGTTGTAGCATCTCCCGGGTGTATGTCAATGGTGTGCCAGTCATTGGTCATTGGAAAGGATGACAAAATGGCTGAGATCTCCCTGAAATGCAAACTGTTCCTTTATTTGATTAGGAGCTGGTTGAAATTGTCAGATAATTAAAGGGCTCTGCACATCCATGTATTAGAGACTGAATTTGTTAGCCATAGGACCAAACCATGATTTGCATGTATTTGTGATCTATCACAGGTAGATAATGATAAAATGAACCTTCATATCAAACAATGTCAATTCAAAAGCCTTTCCCCTCAGGCAGACTGTTTAAGAGGAGTTTTATAATTGGGATGGTTAGTAATTTGTTGCATTAAATTTGCTTTAACAACGTTTTCATGTAACATTTTTAACTCAAGGTTTATTTAATTTTGTTTAAATATTTGAATAATTTATTGCTTTAATGGTCTTTTAAAATGATGTAAACCATCTCAAGTGCTTTTGTGGAGATAGGTAGGGTAAAAGTATTTTAAATAAATAAGTGCAGAATTTTCACAAACAAAAAATTCCTTTGTTTTAAATCTAGTTGATATGTATACATGTACAACTTGATCTCAATTTAAAGCTCAGCTTACCTTCAGCTGGAAGCCAGACCCCTCATCCTCTCTCCACACTATACTTTTGTGTTCTCTCTTCCTCCACCACAGTATTCAGTTAGCCCGAATGAATGTTACATGAGTTACACACACACACACACACACACACACACACACACACACACACACACACACACACACACACACACACACACACACACACACACACACACACATCCAAACTTGGTGCTAACTCTTTCTCTTGGGTCTTTCTCTTCCTCCACCCAGATATTGACTTAGCTTCCCCTCTCCTAATTGGCCTCTACTCTCATAGCAGGCACTATAAAGCCTTCTCTGTGTGAACATATTCCAATTCCCTAAATTCTGGGAAGCATATTTCAACACAATTGTTGTTGTTGTTTTTGTTGCTGCTGCTGCTCTTGTTGCTGCTCTTGTTGTTGCTCTTGATGTTTCGTTACACCTATGACTAACTTTCCGTGACCCCATGGAGTTTTCTTGGCAGGAATACTGGAGTGGCTTGCCAATTCCTACTCCAGGCACCTACAGCAACTGGTGTTCCCTGGTGGTCTCCCATCCAAGTACTAGCCAGGCCTGACCCTGCTTAGCTTCCCAGATCAGGTGAGATCGGATGTGTTCAGGGGAGCATGTATAATGAATGAGTTGACCAGGGCATGCAGATAACCAGTGAGAATTAGCTTTTTTACTTAGAAACATTCCTTCCTAGTTGCTTTCTAGTTGGAAAAATAAAAGTAAGTTTGTCTGTCTGTCTGTTTGTTTTAGATTCTTTGCACATCTTTAAAGGGTGCACAACTTGCAGCTCAAGGTGCTGAATAGATGCTGCTTTAGTCATTGCGACACAAACAATAATCTGGAAGTCTGCCATTCTTGTTAGTAATTCATTTTAAAATTCATTTTCTCTGACCTTCTCGGGATCATATTTTGAAAAATGAAATAACACTAAGGTGGTTGTGTCCAGGATTTCCTTAATATCTAGGCTACTTTGAAGGTGCCTGGATTTCATAATCTTGAAAGGAGATAGGCAGGCACACATACATACAATTTTATTCATATAAATGGAGACTTTTCCAAAATGATCTATGTAATTGCTTATTACAACTAGTTTGAATAGTGAATATCATTGAAAACTTAGATATATATTCACTAGGCAGGCAGGCAGGCAGAGGGATTATAGAGACTTTATATGTTTGTGTTTGCAGAAGAATTGCACATTTTTGTTTTGTCTGGACATGAGTAAAATATCATAACAATTGAAGACACTACAGCAATAGTCTTCCCTGCCACCAGTGTGTGTGTACACATATACAACTCCTGGCTATTTCTTTTACCTCTGCCCCACAATATACAAGGCTGTACCTTCCAGAGAATTGATATAAATAGGGTCAGTGATATTTGCCGTGTATTTTTATCACTTGGCAAAAGCAGCATGTGCTCTGAGCCATTTGCTGTCACTGAATAAAAGGGGGAAGTCTGACCTTTTGCATGATGGAAGGTTTCTTACTACCTGCTAAGTAGCAAAAATCACCTTTTGGAGAGCAGTTCATGGTTCCCACTCATATATTGTCAATTCCATGTGTTTGTTTCATGGCCGCTGTCAATTTACAGTTGGAGCAGGGGAAGAACAACAAAAAGCAGTACACACAAAGCCTGTTTTAATACACTTTCCAGACCAGAGTTGCAATTCACAAAGTGGAATCTGAAAACTGCACTGCTATATTCCATCATGCAGGGTTGTGTGAGATGAATGCTTTGGGCAGAGAGTGATACACCCCAAATTGTACTTTTACTGAATAGCTATTGATTGGTTGATTGATTGATTGATTGATTGATTGATTGATTGATTGATTGATTGATTGATTGATTGATTGATTGAGAGGGAGTGCATGACTGAGTAGTGAGTGTGTGCTTTAACAAAAGAGGAGAAATATTAAACTCAGCTCTTATGTGTCAGCTAGACACCTTATGGACAGGAATGTTATCTGTTCGATTTTATTCACACAAAAATGCACACATGCACAGACATACATGCACAAGCAATTTGAAACAAGAGGGACAAGATTCAAGAGAAATAGCCAACTCCTTTCTCTCTTCACTCCAGAGCCCAAATGAGTTATTTTCAGATGTAACTCCTGGAGTCTCCTACAACTTTTCCAAACTTTGACCCTTTTCTCATCCTTACTTAAAACTTGAAAGTTTGTTGCAATCTGGGGAAAGACAGGAAGATGCTGGATAGATGATGGCTCTGTTTAGATACACTCAGGGAGGCTCTGTTTAGACACACTTGTGGAGAGGTAGGTGATGGCTCCTACTACACTGACCCAGTGTGCTTAATACCCAGTCATCCCATTTGTAGTTCAGAAAAAAAAAAGAGGTTTTCAGTTTAAGCTGAATGCGGCCAAAAGGCATTTCTGTCGATTGTAAAAAGGTTCAGGGATGGAGGATGCAGATCCGTCACACATTCGAGTGACTTGCTTGATCGGGGATAAAAATAGCTTTCATACTTTTATCTCCAATAGGTAAGGTGGATGGGTCTGCTCAACCTTTTGATTCAGCTCTCACTTGAAGTGAACAGGTGTGATTGTTTCCTTCTCTCTCCCCCCCCAAATACTTCACTTTGGGAAAGGTCTGGTGTTTGCAAAGTAGAGGGATCTTTTATTGCTCAATTAGCAAGACTTCTCTGCTTCTAAAGGTTTCCTGCAGGTATTTGGTATTTGGATATTTTAAAGTGAAGCCTTTTTCAGTTCATGGAGGTTGCGTTTAATGGCAGTTTTAACTTACTATTGTTATGGCTTTGTTTTCATCATTTTAATATATAGGTTTTGATTATCTTGCTTGGAATTATGCTTTAAAAGGTCTGTGAAGATTCTCGGTCATCCAGGCGAGTTTATCTGGAAGTTGAGTCATGGCAACTGGACTTCTTTATCTTGAGAGATTAAAACATTTTTCTGTTCACCCAAACAGCTTCATCAGTGGAACATAATATTGAAATAAAGAAAAAGAAAAAATGTTCAGAGGGGAAGAAGTGCATTCTCATTGGAAATAGTGTCAATCCAAGAATGAACACACTTGCAGGAGCACCCATGCACAATTTTGAAACTGAGAGGACAGAAAATAAAAAGGCTTTCCCTCTAAAGCGTGCACCTGTTGTAGAGTTAAGAACTTTGCATTTTATAGCAAACCCCCCATGTTATGCTCTTTTAATAAACTTCTTTTCAGTTTAAAATGTGTTTAATACTTTGGATGTTTTAAATTGGAGACAACGTACCCATGTATACCATTGGTCAGTCCAGAAAACCGGGGTTGAAATCCTTAGTGTAGTACCTTAGTGACTAACTATTTTATTTTAATGGGCACTTTTAGATGTTTTAAAGCTCACATTAAAATATAAGGCTGTTTAAGGTGTCCTGTGTTTTTGTCTTTTTGTCTCCCCCAGCCCCCACTTTGGATTTAGCCTGATATGTTTACACAGACTAAGAGAGCTACCTCTTCCAAAACTACAATTATTTCTCCTAGTAAATGGAGTTCTCCTTCTTGAGATACACTTGACGGTTTTATTATTTCTTCTGAGCTGGGGCATATATATCTTAGATAAGATTAGGTTCACCCACGCCTTGCTGGTATGTTTCCTCCCTCCTCAGGAGATAATAATTCCTCAGAGGGAGGACAGTTGGAAAAAAATGTGACTCAGGATGTCTATAAATTCAGAAACTGCTTTGACCATGTGCCCAACCCAACTGTCTGTCAGTTATTTTGCAATGGCAGAGTACAAATATTTCTTTTGAGAGCTGCTATTTTCACCTTGAGTTCTCCATCCTTTAGGTGTTTATTCCCCTTCCTTATCGCTTCCTGTTGAAAGCACATCCTTAAGAACATGTGGCATTTTATGTGGAAGTTTGCAGCTTAAGAAGAAGTCTCTGGAAGGTAGTCCTTCATCCATACCATCATGACAGCTGTTCAAAGCAGGGCTTATCGTGGAGCAAATTGTATTAACACCTCTGAAGGTGGCTGTGCCACTTGTTGTTCGCTCCTGAGAGCACCCAGAATGTCTGACTTTGAAGATATATGTTATTTAACAATAATAATGAATTACCAGCACCTTGCCATATTTCCCTGGTTTCTCCCTATAATGGTCCCTGATGTGAAAAATCACTGGAGCTGCATCCTCTAGTACTTTGTAGTAATTAGGTCAGCAGAGTGCAGTGAGCTTAAAGACAAGAACAATGTGATTTTTGGATGGATTGTTATGCATTACTGCTTGTTCTGAGTTTGTAGTAATGCCTGTGTTTTTCCATTTTTTGTTTCTCATCTCACAGAGTGGTGGGATTTTTTTAAACAATTATGCTTGCTTATTGTTCTTAGCTTTAATAGTGCCATTTTAATGATATAAGATGCATCTTCACACAGTGGATATTGTCCTTAAAGTTTTCTTCCATACTCATTGTCTCTAATTTTGTATATTGTCCTTCAGTGATGTAAGTTGCCTTTCTTAGATGGTTACTTCACGTCCCTCTCATTGTGGTTCACTGTCCCGCTTGGGACCGGTATGAAAAAAGGTTACACCATGTCCATTGTGTGATGGTATGAATTTGTCCCAACCATGCCCCCTGAACTGGGAACAGAGTGTGATGAGGCATACCTCTCCCTGGCCTCTGGAATTGTCTTGTCTTGGTTCTTATTTTGAGACAAGTGCCCATGAAGTAACGCTTGTCATGCAACACATGCATTCTCCATCTAGTGGCAGGAGTGCAAAGTTACATTCTCCAGTACAGGGGTCCTCCAAGTTTTCAAACAGCGGGCCAGTCCACCACACCCCAGACACCACTGGGGGCCAGACCACAGTCCAAAAAAAAGAAGGCCAACATGGAAAAAAGGGGGGAGGGAGTGGGGGACCTTGCCATAGCCCTCCCACTTTGAATGCCCCACTAGCCAGCATGCTAGATCAGCATGCTGATCATCTGGGCAGTAGCTGGGGGGGAGTGGGAGAAGTGACATAGCCCACTGCTTTGAACTGCCTCAGCAATAGAAGCAGCTGTGGAGGCTGACTTCCTCGCAAAGCAGGGGTTAGGTGGGGGGGGTTGCAATTGGTCCTGGGGGCCGGATTCAAGACCTTGGAGGGCCGCATCCGGCCCCGGGGCCTTAGGTTGAGGACCCCTGCTCCAGTACAATCCCAATGGCATAAACAATGCATCGCAGGGAGGGAAGAAGGCCTGAAACCGGGAGTTTTGCCGCTTAACACATGAAAGGCAAAGTTGCGGAAATTTGAAATATCAAAAAACAGAAGCCCGTGCCAAAAAAAAAAAGGTAAACGAAGCCAGGAAAATTCAGTAATTATCACAAAACAAGGACGTTGTCATGATACCATCAATCACACCCGTGGGTAAATAGAAACAGGGGCAGAACCGGGACAAGACCACATGACCGTGAACAACGTTATCCCAAAATGAATGTAATCTCAGAATGAGGAAGGACGTGAAGTAAGGAAAAGTGAGGTTAAAATATGTTAAGAAATAAGCAAAGTAAAATTAGGAAGTTTCCACACTTCTATTTCTATTATTTAAATACCTTGCCTTGGGAAGAATCTTGGAGCACATGGACGGGGGCACAGAGATTTTGGAACTCTTGTCCTTCCATCCAGCATGAACACCTGCATATGGCTACAGATAACATACAGTCAAAATAATAAGAAATCAAATTATGTATATAAACATATAAGCTGACCATTTGAGAAAGCAGGAAATCTAATAAGCACCATTTTTTTAACAGAACTGACCTTTATGAGTATTTGATGTTACCTAAAAGAAATTGCATTGGCCTTAATAGCATCCTGAAGTAAGTTTATAGATAGGTGGGATGGACTTCCTATATTCGTTTGGCCCAGCAATTCAATTATGTCTTCCTTAGTATCCTAATAGCACTGTCAGCTTAGTGATGATCGAAGGCTTTATTGTGACCAGTCTGCAATGAAAAATCATGCACTTCTTTATTATCTACATTTTTTCCTCTAAAGTGATCATTTATTTTAGAAGTATGGCCCATCCATCAAGTTTTATGGCTTTATCTTTGGATTGTGGTTGAGAACATCCAGTGCTGCTTTGCATCATTTTCCTCCAGCATTATTCTGCTAATCTATTTATCTATTTAACTCAGTTACAAATTACTTACCAAATTGTATTTTCCAACATGAAATAAAAGGTAATGTTTTTAATATTGTGATTTGAATACTTTGCACATAATTTCCTAATGCTTGTCTTTGTAATATTTATTTCACTGTATATTTTAGTGAAAGGATTGAACCAATATTTGGCATCATGACCAAGACAAAGTTATAGTCAGCACCAATTGAACCTTTTCTATAATCAGAAGTGGATGGATAAATTGTGAGTTTTGGCTGGGTTGCAATGTGCAGCAGTCATTATTGCTGCAGGAGGGAGTACAATGGTCTTGTACTGACAGAGTAAATTATCACCACATGAGAATACAATGATGTTATTGTGCAGCAAAGCAAACTAACATTCTATAAGGCAATTTTGAAAAAGGGGAAGTTAAAAAAATTATAACTTTAAAACTGGACAAAGAGCCAGCACCATATTTGATATAGCTGTCTGTTCTTGCTCTATGCAACATTTGGAGAAGTTTGATCAATGCAGAATGCGGCACCCAGGCTGGTGGTTGGGGCGGGAAGGTACAAGCGTGTCACCCCCATCCTGGCTTGCCTGCATTGGTTGCCCGTTGCATACCAGATAAGGTTCAAGGTAATGATTTTGGTTTACAAAACCCTCCATGGCCTGGGGACCTGTCTATCTGATGGAGTGGATCTCCCAGAGGGCATTGGCATCCATGCCGACCACAGCTTGCCTTTCCCTATCACTTCGGGTGGCCACAGCTAGAGAACCCTGAAGGGTTTCAACTCGGAATTGGGCATTCTCGGTGGCCGCCTCACCACAGTGGAACAAACTGCCAGCCGAGATCAGGCAGTTGGACTTGCTGCCAGCATTTAGAAAGGCATTGAAGACCTAGCTCTTTAGGGAATGTTTTGGGTAGTCTTTGGGGTTTCAGTGGCTTGTTTTTAGCTCATCTGCCTGCTGTTTTTTGACTTGTCTTGCTGATGTTTGTTTCTGTAGTTTGGCTGCTGATGTAGCTTGCATATTTTTATTTTATTACATTTGTTTTTTATTATACATTAGCTGCCTAGATACCCTAAGCACATCCGATCTCACCCGATTTCAGAAGCTAAGCAGGGTCGGCCCTGGCTAGTACAGTGGAACCTTGACTTACGTCCCACTTGACTTGCGACATATTTGACTTGCATCCACTAGGAGCCTGTTTGATTTATGCTGCGGGGCTCCGACTTATGTCTCAGAGCCCCGGCGCAAGGACAAAACAAACAGATTCAAGAACAGTTTCTACCCTAGATCAGTATCTATGTTAAATGCTGCAGTTTACTGTTATGTTAAGCAGAGTGGAATTGGATGTGGGGCTTTTTTCTGTTGTTTTAACTGTATAGTATTGCGAACAGCACATAATTTTGTTGTGTATGTTGTACATTGTACAATGATAATAAATTGTTGTTTCTATTTCTATTTAACCAATAAAAACAGAACACTCTCCTGAAAGAGAGTGATTGAACCCATAAGCTTGTTTTATTTGGAAGGAAGTAAACCTGCATGGGCTGAAACACTGATCCTCAAAAATGCCTTCTGAAGGGTAAAAACAATGACATTCTGATAAACTGAGCATGGTGCAACAGGGTTATTTCCAAGACCATCCCAAAGTGCATATATTCTTGTAGCTTCATGGCCTGTGGGTCAGAGCAGATGTGGTTGTATCTAAGGGCTTGGCTATATATGATGGATTTTTGTGTGTGTCCAGGATGGAAGCTTGAAGAATGCAGATAGGTATAACGGTCAGTTGGTTTTCAGTCAGTGGTGTCCCCTGCAAAGCTGGGTGTGTTAGTAGCATAGAGTTTGAGAATGTTGTCCAAGTATCCAGATATTTCAACTGTGATGGTGTTGATGCTTGATACATTCAGTCAACCAGGGTTACCTAGTTTATGAATTTTTGGTAGGAGATAGAAGGTTGCTAGTTGAGGTTCTTGTGGTGTATTCTGCAGGATTTGTTCACATATATTTTAAGGGAGGTTTTAATGAGATTCTGTAATTCCTTTTGGTATTTGGTGGTTGGATCTTATTATTTATTTATGTATTTATGTATGTCAAAAGACATGTTTCCCTTGTAGAGTCAAAGTGTTGCTTTAAATAAAATAATGGGTTGCTTTAAATAAAATAATGAAGTGACAGTGCTCTTGAAAAGGATATTTGGCCATATATCACCAGGGAATTGGTGTACCATTTTAAAGGCATATTCAGAGAACTGCTGCCTTAGTGTTGTCAACATTTGGGTTGTCCCTTTGCTATGATAACCTTGGCATACTTTTTCTTGCTGGCAATGTGGGCATGATATTGTGTGGCAATATTGGGCCATTCCCGGGCATTTTGAATTATAGATGGAGACGCAGAACAGCCCATGTTCATAATACAGTATTTTGTTTGGCTTTTCAAGAATTGAATGTCGACTCTAGCACAGGCCCGGCCTCTTTTATGCTTCCTTCAATCTGGGTAGGAGTGATTGGAGATAATACAGATGCTTGTGGTTGGTGGGCTCAGATATTTCTAAGAGCAGATTGCACAATTCCATTTACTTATGTCTGTTGCCTCAACATTTCAGCACCCTGGGTCAAATCCCTGGTCACACCACCTCTATTACAGATGAATGTTTGAACAAGGGCTGTAAAATGGCCCATTGATTCAGTTTGGAAGCAGATGCATATCTTTTGATTCAGGCATAATTCGTTTCAGACCAATTTGAATCCCAAATGGAATCAGGCTTTGGAAATCTGAACCTTCGCATCTTCCTTATAAAGGTAATAAAGAGGCCGTGAGTTTTGCCATTGTTTTTCATGGCTATCCATAAAACATGAAGATATGGTGGTGCTCTAAAGAAGCACCATTCTTGTAATACTAAAGACAAATAGGTCAGAACGTTGTGCCTATAACTTTTAATGATTTCCTTTAATTCATCACAATTTCCTTCCTTCCTTCCTTCCTTCCTTCCTTCCTTCCTTCCTTCCTTCCTTCCTTCCTTCCTTCCTTCCTACATGAAATGTATTAGTGATACTAACTCAAATTATTATTTTTGAATAATTTTGAATAATTAAGAAGAAAGAAAGTTAGGCCAGACTATTCATACAGTAACCCCCCACCTATCGCGGGGTTTAGGGACCCACCTGTCCTGCGATACATGAAAATCCACGATATGCGGAAGCGGGTTGGGTGGGGGCGGGGGGAGATCAGAGGGGTGGGTGGGGGTGGCAGGGAGTGATTTGATCGCTCCCCCTGCCCCCCCGCATGGCTCTGAGGCCTCCCGGATGGGTCTGGGAGGGCGGCGGGGAGCGATTTGATATCTCCCTGCCTCCCGACCCCCACATGGCTCCAAGGCCTTCCGGAGGGGCGGGGGTGCCGCCACCGCCCCTGCAGGTACTGCGATCCCGCGATATAGTGGGACCACATTTGGAAGTGATTAATATCAGAGTGACTCTGTCTCAGATTGACTTCCCATCCCATCTGTACTTCCCAAGCAATGATTTTACAGGTGGCCACTCCAATGGAGAGCAGGAAATCCACTACTAAGAACCAGAGCTTCTCAGTGGAGGTTGCCATGCTGTGGAATTCTCTTCCTGATGAAGTTAGTCAGGACCCAACTCTCCTTGACTTCAGGAAATAAATAAATACCTGGTTCTTTACTCAGGCTTTTGTTGCTCTTTACTAAGGCTTTTGTTACTCTTAACCCTGCTAAAGTTAAATAAGTTTCTTTCTCTTTCTCATTTTAATATCCCACATTTTATGGTTGATTGACTGGCCTCTCACCATCATGCATTTCACATACTGTATATAATTGTTTCTGTTTATTATTGAATCTTTGTTTGTGTCATGGATGCTCTTATTGTAACCACCTGGAGTAGTAGCCTGCCAATAGATGGACAAGGTAAGAACTGGAAAAACTAAATAAAATAAAGAAAGAGAGTGGTATTATCACTTTACTTTCTCTAGACACTATGCTTCTGTGAATGCAACCAAGAATTTCATTGGCTGTCTTGGCTGCTGCATCACACTGCTAACTCATGTTCATTTTGTAGTCCATGCAGGCTCCCAGATCACTTTCACATGTACTTTTCTCCAGCCAGGTGTCTCCCATCCTATATTTGAGCAATTCATTTTTTTCCCACCTAGACGCAGCACCCTACATTTCTCTCTGTTAAAATCCATTCCATTAGCTTTGGCCCAGCACTCTGATCTCTCAAGGTAGTTTTGGATTTTCATCCTATCATCTAGAGAATTAGCCACCCCTCCCAATGTGGTGCCATCTGAAAATTTAATCAGCATACTCTTGATTACTTCATCCAAGTCATTAATAAAGATCTTGAATACCACCAGACCCAGAAAAGAACCCTGGGGCACCCCATTGGTCATCCCTCTCCATGCTGAGGAGAAGCCATTTATGATCACCCATTGGGTGCAATTAATCAACCAATTATGAATCCACCTAACTGTCACACTATCTTTCCCACATTCTACTAACTTTTTTGTAAGTATACCATGGGGAAACCTATGTAAGGCCTTACTGAAATCTAGATAAGCAATATCCAGAGTGTTCCTCTCATCCATCAGTCCTGTAACTCTATCAAAGAAAGAGACCAAATTAGTCTAGCATTTACAAGAACAATTTATGTGCATATCTTTGTTATCGATCCTGATTATGCTGTATCTCCTCTTTTAAATGGCTGTAGTTATCTGGGGGATGGGGTAATACCAGCACTTCCTTCCATTGCTATCACAGGAAAAGACAATTTGCTTTGCTCCAGCTTTCTCTTCTGCTCTGGTATGAGGAAAGCAAAATCAAATGAAATGAAAGACAAAAGTGCCCTGGTGGAGAGGAAGTGGGAAACCTTGCCAGGGAACATCGGTGGCAGCACTGGCTTCTCTGACTCAGATTGTGTTCACTCAGGCAAATTCTTGTAATTTGAATTTGTTTTATCACGGGCTGTTGGGCGATCCCAGCACATGAGCGATATCCTGTGTCAAGTGATAATATGCACATCATAAGCAGCTTACCAAGAATGTACATGAAAGGGTATGAAAATGACACTGAGATGAGTCAACTGAATGGCAAAAAATAATTAAAAAGAGAGAAAGGTTGGCAGATGAAGCAGCACCACATGACTCCACTAGGTTGGGGGCGCGCGCAAAGATAGCATCAGCAACATATGTATTCTGAGACAACTGGGTCACACATTGAAGTGGCATGATAATGCAGAATATAATGTGAAACAAAAAAAGGTCTCCAACTTCTCAGATTTGTTCTGGATTCAGTGCAATGAGGAGGGTAAGAACTACAATGTGCATCATCTGAACCAAAGCAAACAAATGAAGATTAAACCCTTCCTTCCTCCCTTCCTCCCTTCTTTCCTTCCTTCCTTCCTTCCTTCCTTCCTTCCTTCCTTCCTCCCTCCCTCTCTCCCTCCCTCCCTGTGCTTCCTCCTGGGGTAACTTTGCAAGGGATAAGGAGTCAATGTGGTTTCATCACTCACAGCTGCATCATAATGTTCCGTTTGCCCCTCTAGTAACATTATGAGACAAAGAGAGTGTTTACTCTGCTACTGTCTAATGCAGCCAGCTTTGTTGTGTCTTTTTCTATTGGTGTCTGAACACCGGCCATACCTATTCACTGCATCTCTCCCCAAAGCGAAGAAGGTAGTATTTTTGAATTATTGATGTCAAATATGAACCTTTATATTACTGTGGTGACCCATATTGCAATAAAGGATCTGGTTTGAGGCAAATGTAAAATTCCCAGTTGTCATGAGGTTAGTCTTCTTTTTTGGTCCTATTGCCACTTACTAACTTCACATTTGTCATACCCTCGTTAACAATCTGAACCTCAGGGAATAGCCTGGATTTTATGAAACTGACAGAATGATTCCAACTTCATTTTTCTGCTGTGAATTAAGATGGATTCTGACTTTACTCTCTGTACTTGGGAATGTATACCCAAATAAATGTGTTACCCATCAAAAATGAAGGATATGGAGATGTAAAATAAGAGTGCCTTTGACAACCAGGATAGTCTAGTGGTTAGAGTGTGAGATGAGGGACCAAGCCAAGCAATATGATTGTCATTTATTTTTCACAAGACTTCGAGTGGTGAGACATGTTATTCTGTTGCAGATTATTTTTCCCCAATTGATTTAAGTACAAATGCAGGATTTAGCACCCCTGACAGATAGCTATCAAGCCTCCCCTTAAATATCTCCAGTAAGAGAGAACTCACCACCTCTTAGACAATCTGCTCAGCACTTGCCAGCATCAAGTGAAGTCTAGCTATTGGAAAGACCAGTCAAAATCTACATGAAAATCTGTGTTCCTTTCTGCATCAGAAAAGAAGGTGCTTGAAATGGTGATTCATCCACATCATGGCATAACTAAACTATTGGCCATTTTATGTGCTCATACTTAATTAACAACATGCATTGTTCTGTCAAAACTGTGGCTGAATGATCTTAAATATTTTGGAGCAGGAGTCAAAATTAATATAATTATTCAGTAAAAATTGAATGTCCTTTTATTTTATTCTGGAAAACACTTCCAAGAACACATTGGGAAGAATAACAAAGGAGCAAAAGAAATTACTGGGGAAGTTATAAAAAACTTTCAATTTAATGAGGCAAAACAGTTCAATAATTCAATATAATGATGTATGTTGACACAGGCAGGTGTGATATATCACACATGGGAAACTTTATAAAGATGTATCATTTTCTGCAAATGCTTTTTTTTAATGAAAGCAAAGTGACGCTAATTAATCATATTGATTTTGAATTATCTGGTGCATTAGTTATAGATTGAAGAATGAAGACTGCATGTCCAAACTCCCACCAGCTTTGCTGCAACAATATTTTTAAATGACAAGGTCATCATAAAATGCACACCCAGACCTCAATGTGGGCTATGTGTAATCTGAAATGAAAAAGGGAAGCTCTGAAGAGGTCTTCACAGTATGCTTAACCTCCAAAATATTTCAAATAATAGGCAAGCCACTAGCCAGACTCTTGTTTTGCATATTGAAACCAACCAAACTATAAGAACATCTCTTAGTATCTCTTGCCAACAAATCCAGAGGACAGCAGATACTTTATACCATGACTTGTCTTTTGCATTAAAGGATGCTCGAATGGAAATAAAAAGATTAAAATGGGACTTTCATTAGAGAGGATTTGATGGAACATTGTAGGGATGTGTACCAGGTGTGGAAATTATTTGGAATATGGAATGAAGCAAGGATATTTCTCCATTTCCAAACGCTGAAACAAGGAAGGACAAAGGGACACTCAAATTGAATTGGTGCTCTCTAAAGGTCCAGGTATTTCCTTGATGCTTTTATGGTTATGACAGCTGTTGCTTGCACTTTTCCTAGAAAAATAAAAGCAAATCTGGAACAGAAGAGCCAGGATGCCTGACATCGAAGGAGATTGACATCTCAAAAGCAGATGAAAAGCCCAAGCTTTTCTCATAAGCCCAGGCATGGATCCCCTGAGAAAGAATTCCCTGTCTCTGTGATTGGTGGCCTTTGTTTGAGGGAAGCATGTTATTTGAATCTTTGATTTTAAGAAGGAAGAATGAGGAAGCATTGGATTCCGTTCCCCCCCGCCCCCCGCTTTTAGGCAGCTGTAGATCTCAATCCAATTGACTGAATGGCTGCATATGTGAAATTTATCCTCCTATGCAGAATTTGAGTGGGGAAAGTCACAGTAAAATTAGGAGTAGGATTCAAGGTATCATTCCCTCTTCCATTTTGTAGTTGGGTTTTTTTTTAACAGCACTTTTTCCTATCTTTTTTTCATTATGCATTTGCATGCCTGTGCTCCAGACAGGATGGGTCAAACATATGATACATATGACATTGATCAGAAACTCTACTCTGGAGAATGCTAACCAGAGATATTCCTTCCTAGTTCAGCAAACATTTTTATTGAGCAAATCAAATAAATTTGTGTACATTACATGGCTCTTGGGGATGTGGGGAAGGAATTGACATTTTCATGTTTTCCCTCTGATTATTCACACAAATATGTACAAATACTTTGAAATATCCAGATACAAAATGAATCAGACAAGCTAAATATCAGCGTGAAGTGAATAGTTGTGGTTTGTAAGACCAATAATTCAGATTGAATTAAAGCAACTGCATTTGCACACCCCAGGGCATAGTTCAGTCCTTACAATACCACAAAACATGAATATAATTTAGAACTCAGCTCTCTGGGTATGGCATATATTGGTCCCTGAATCCACCAATAGATATTTTCTCTGTTTCTTTTTCCATAAAGCATGATGTGTGAAGTGCAACTGTTTTGGTTTTCAAAAGATTTGACAATCATTAGTTATATGTAAAGTAATGAGACTGTGTTTGTGATCATACAGTTTCATTTGTGTGTGCCTGATTGCACCAATATAGATAGATAGATTCCCTAGCAGATGGAAGGATTGGTTTAAGGGAGAGTGTTCCAGTGTGAGACAGACAGACAGACAGACAGACAGACAGACAGACAGACAGACAGACAGACAGATAGATAGATAGATAGATAGATAGATAGATAGATAGATAGATAGATAGATAGATAGATGATAGATAGATAGATAGATAGATCACTTAAATTGGAACAATCTCCACTAAACCAATCCTTCCATCTGCCAGGGAATCTATCTGGGCCACAAAAGTATCAGCCCTAAAAGGTGCAGTATGGACATGGATCAGGATAAGGCTATAGCATAATGTGTTACCACCAGGAAACAGAATGCACTGGACCACTCCACAAGTGGCCCAAATTGTGACCTATATCTCAATCATACCCTTCATTTCTTCATTTCATAGCATTCTCAGGAAAGAAATCCAAGAGTGCCATCTTTAAGATGCAAGACAGTGTCATTCAGTCTCAAGAAACAAGTATCGAGGTACTCATCCAAGTCTGAGACCAGTCATTTAAGACTCAATGTGCTGTTAGAAAACTGTTAACCAGATGACATACACTTCTGCACATGTGTCGGCCTATTTAGTTAAGTGAAGGTTGTGTAATCATTCTCCCAGGACCCCTTTGCATAGCTTGCCTCAATGACTCTCAATGACTGTCAAATTGGTCATGTGATGAATTATATGATTGGTCACATGATAGGGAATCTGACAGAAAATCCTTTAACACTATAGCCATTTTCATATATAGGATAATAGGAATGTCTAGAGGGTTGTTATTGATTGTATCTGTGTACCACTTCATACCACAGAGTTCTTGCCCTTGAAAACAATGAGTGCATTATAAGCCAATGACCAATGATTGCTCTCAAATGCCTCAAACCTAGGCCCTTACTTCACGAGGCCCAGCGCTCTGCAGCGATATTGCCTTCGATTTGAATTCGGTGGCAGTCACGTGTTCTCGCTTCGCTCCCGCCCCTGTTTCTCAGTACTCACGAGCTGCAGTTTTAGGACCGATTCGAGCACAACCTCACGTGCTCCCTTCGCATTCGCATGCCACTTTTCAACGTTCCTTATTTCCCATCCGTCCTTTTAAAAAATTCCTACCGACGGCGTATCGATGCACTGATGCTGGACTGTCAGTTGCAATGGCTCTACTGATTTCAACTGTTTCCTGGCATCATTGGCAGCCCACCCCCCGCCGCCGCCGCCGCTACTCGGGGGAGCCCCGCATGGCACAGCCGCCCGCCCTCCGCCGCTTGCACGCTGCCTGCCCCGGGTGCCCTGCTCTGGCCGGGCGAGGCGGCAGCGGCTCCTCCTGCTCCCGCCGCCGCCGCTGCCACCGCCGCCGCTACTCGAGTGAGGAAGTAACAGCGCAAAGCGATGAAACGATATAGCGATGCATCGATATCCCTGTTTGAATATTTTTTTAAAAAAACTTGAAATAAAAGCCAAAAACTGAGACCACACGTCACGTTGGTAGCGAGGCGAGATGCGAAGCGAAAAGATTCCCGGCCGCTGGCAGGGGAACCACTCACCCCGCTTGGAGCACGGTAAAGGGGGCGTGGTCGGGGTGGCATCGCATCCAAAAAGGAGGAGCGTGCGGACTGAAACGATCAATTCGCACAGAAATGAGGGCTTGCCATGAAGCGAGCGGTTCGTGAAGTAACGGGCTTAGTGAGCACGACCATTTCTAGCTGAGTGGTGTCTTTGATTGTTTCATATTATTTGAATATCATTTGTAATGGCTACAGCTACACAATTAAATTTATTTTGCCTACTGTCATAACTATCCCTAGATATATCTCATTCTAGAGTCTTCTAATTTGTCAGCAAAACTAATGTGTGGGATTGCATCACAAAGCTATATAGATATGGATGGATTTAATTCTGAATGTATTCTTCATTTTTGCTGTTTTAAGCTATATATCAGGAGTAAGAAAATGTGAATCTTCTGAGACTATTTACATCCATTTGAAAGTTAGATGCCAAGATGTGGACCTTCTGAGATTCTTTACATCCATTTGATAGTTAGATGCCAAGATCCGTAATGTTTCTAAAATGTCTCCAGTTTCCTTTCACACACTCAGGCATACGCATCCCGGTAAAAAAAAGAAAGCACACAAGGACTGGATGACTATTAAGCGTGAGGAAAACAATTTTCAAATTCTACATCAAATGGTTCATGTAACAGGCATTGTCTATTGACCATCACTTTGATCTGTGCTGAGGCTGTACATTTCTGAAACTGAGAGAATACAACCATCAAGGTCAGGTCATAGTAAATGATGCAACAGCCACACACACACACACACACACACACACACACACACACACACACACACACACACACACACAAACCACCCAGGGTTTGGGGGAGGCCATGGCAGTAGCAGCATGAGGGATAAGGAAGCAGTCATCCTAGATTTCGGCAATTCACACGAGACAGTTGGGTGAATTGTATGGGTTGTGCAGGGTATTTTTTTTAAGCAGGAGCCTTTTTTTAAAAAAGTGCAAATAATCTTATTTCCAATGCAAGAACTGCCAAAAGCATGAGGAAACTACATGCCATCCTTGATGGGTGAAGAGGAGACACTTACAGTCTCAGATCATTATCTGGGAGGATAAGAAAAGCAAAGATTTATATCTCTAGTTACTGATTTTTTAAAAGATCAAGGCGAGATTTAAAATCTTTCTGTACAGTAGTTTCGGATTTGGGCTCACGATTTCTGAGATATGTATGGAATATGAATTTCCCAAGGCTGCAAAAGAAGGTGCACTCTGTCTACATTAATAACCTGTCAAGCAGACTAGCCACTTTCCACTAATCAATCCCTTCATTACTTGATTTTTAGAGGCACCATGGGAACAGAGCTGATATTATAATACATTCATAAATAGGGGAAACATAGCAATTTCAAAAATCAGTTAGGCCTTCCCTCTGCAAAGGAAAACCAACTGTTTCCTCTCCTGTATTGCTTATGGAAATCAGGTTTTCATCTGAAACTCTTTGCATCACATGAACAGCTTTATTGAAACATTATGTATGACTATAATAATGTAGAGGAAATGCAATCCCAGTGTGTCAGGGAAGACACGGCCATTCTTCAGAGAGCTGTTTGCTTTTAATAGAAGGGGATGATTCATGGGCATTTCCCTTGTAGAAATGAATATACTTGGAATTGTTTCTCTGGACAAGCAATCTAGTTGTACTCTAGGATTTGATGCCGCTTTTACACTGGGCATGTGTCTGGCAGGATGTTGCTCAGGCAACCAGATTAGTGCTTCAGATAAACCCTCCCCAGACATTCTGTTCTCTGCATAGGAAGAGGAGCCCGAATATGTACATACAGTGTGCTTCAGCCCTTCACTCCTAACCATCCAGATTTTCTGAGAAGGATCAGCAAAAGAACTGTAAGCAAGGTCAATTGAATGTGGTGACAGGTCACCAGGGTTCTTTGTAGTCCCATAGCCATATTCAACTGAATGCAGTTACAGCTGATTTTCAGGCTTTGGCCAGCAACATGCAAATACTAGGTTGAATCTCTCACCCATGGCTCCTCCTACTCATACGTCAAACCAGATCCCTGAATACCAATTTCGTCTTTGGCTTAGTGTGGGTTCATGGCTAAAGTGGCTATACAGGAGGGTGCAATGGGTTAATACTTAGGACCAAATAAGGAGCATGGACTAAGAATCCTAGTGCTTAAAAAGTGCATCCTAAAGTTTGTGAGAGTAGATAAGGAAAAGTTAAGAAAAGAGTTAAGATAGGAGACAGATGAGAGAGGTTTGCGGAAAGTACAGGACAGAACATTAGTGTGACTGCTTAGAGTAACTTTCAATTACCGTGTACACTAGAGTATAAGCCAACCCTAGTATATGCTGAGGGCCTAATTTTACCCCCCAAACTGGGAAAACATATTGACTCAAGTATAAGACAAGGGTGTTTTTTGCTATACTCGAGTATATACGGTATCCTGGTGGAGCTCTAAATGGGCTGGGGGTAGTAACTGGCAACGTGTGCTGGGAGTATGGAGGCAATTAGGGAGTTCGAAACCAGGTGGAAGCTAAGCTGGGTCGACCCTGGTTAGTAGTTGGATGGGAGACCGCCAGGGAATACCAGGTGCTCTCCACTCCAGCCTTGCCTTTACCCTAACCCAAAGCCATTCCCTGTATCCTGCCACCATCTTGGCTTCCCATACTTTCCTCTGAAAAATGGACAAAAATGGTGGCTGTTCATCTCGAATCGCCATCGACTCCTGTCAGTACCTCCACAGATCAGACTCAGGAGAGAGGCAAGTTGCTCTCCACTCCAGCCTTGTCTTTTACCCTAACCCAAACTTCCCAAAGCCATTCCTTGTGTCCCGCCACCATCTTGGATACCCGTATTTTCCTCTAGTGCCTCATATGAGTTTAATTTGCATGACAGCTGCCTTCCTGGAATGTGGTAGCTGAACATTTATCAGACTCCCTCTATGAAACTGGGTCCTTATTCCCTGTTACCATGGTGCTGGCTGGGCACAGAAAGTAGCACCAATTCAAAGGACAGAAAAAATGTGTGTGTGTGCGCGCGCACGCACGTGCTCAGAGAGAAGGTACAACAGCACAGCTTCTGTTTGGGAGGGTTTTATTAGGGCTTGTGGTCCAGAGGAGGCATTTTGGGAAGGATTTTATCTTCCCCCCTCCTACCCCCTTACAACTACATTCCTTCTCCCTGACACATTGTTATTGCCGCCGCCACCCAAACCGTACCAGTTCCCCAATTCTCAACTGGCACAATACGAATGTGCCCATCCATCCATCTTAATAATGGTTCCAGTCCATTTCAAAAAAAAAAAAAAAAAAAAAGGGGGAAAAAGGGAAAAAAAAGAAAAAAAAGAAAAAAAAAAGAAAAAAAAGAACCAGACCAGAGTCCTACTATCCTATTCCATTATTCCTAGCTGGAGTATTCTGGCAAACTCTGTCCTGCTCGTGGTGCAGTGGTTAAAGGCCTGTACTGCAGGTAAAACTGTGCTCACGACCTGGGGTTCAATCCCAGGTAGCAGGCTCAAGGTTCACACAGCCTTCCATCCTTCCGAGGTCGGTAAAATGAGTACCCAGCTTGCTGGGGGGGGGCAATGTGTAGCCTACACACTGTAATTAAAAAATTGTAAACTGCCCAGAGACTACTTGTAGTTGTATGGGGTGGTATATAAGCAGAACACTTTGCTTTTGCTTTCTTCCTGGGACTTCTAGCCTGCCTGAATGATACAGGATAATGGGATCTGAAAGACCCATGTATTTCTAAGACCTGCCTGCCTGATTGCCTGCCTGGTGGAGTGCAATTCTTCTGATACAGCCCAATGTGTCTTAGGGTGCTTCAAGGGGAGAGTTTGAGGATGTTCCACAGCAATTTCCATGCTTCTAGCTGCCTTGGGATCAGTATTTTCAATATTTTAAAATTACAAATATTTTTCCTGGGGGCAGCCTGTTTGGAGTTGAATAACGTTGTCCCCTCTACCCCAAACCTCTCCAAATTTGGAGTGATCAAAAAAGAGTGCTTCAGGAAACTCCACAGCTATATTCATGCTGCCAGCTGCCAGGGATCACTATTTTCAAGCACAGAAATTTGCACTTAGTAATGTTTTTTCCAGGAGGCACCAACTTTGAGGTTGAATAACTTGGCTTCCTGAACATCAAATTTCTCCAATTTTTGTGGGCTTAAAGGGGACAGTCCAGGTAACGTACACACCAAATTTGGTGCCTCAAGGACCCACAGAACCCATTTTATAGAGAACAAAATTGGTTCATTTCTGTTTTGTTTTGTACAGATCTTTTCCAAAATTTGCTTTGAAATGAAATAAATCAAGGGGCAGCAAAACAAAATGAAACAAAGCACAATTTTTCTGTTTCATGCCCATTCCTGTTGTTGTTGTTGTTCAGTCATTCAGTCATGTCCGATTCTTCATGACCCCATGGACCAGAGCTCACTGGGCCTTCCTGTCCTCCACTTCCTCCTGGAGTTTGGTCAAATCCCTATTGGTAGCATCAATGACACCATCCAACCATCTCATTCTCTGCCATCCCCTTTTCCTTTTGCCTTCAATCTTTCCCAACATCAGGGACTTTTCCAAGGAGTCCTCTCTCCTCATGAGGTGGCCAAAGTACTGGAGCCTCAGCTTCAAAATCTAGTTGTGGCATTTTACCCTTTTCTTGGCTAAAGTGGCTATAAAGGCGGGTGTAAAGGGTTAACGCTTGTGACCAAATAAGGAGCGTGGAGTAGGAGTCCAAGTGCTTAAAAAGCTCAGCCTGAGGTTTGTGAGAGGAGATAGGGAAAAGGTAAGAAAAGAGTTAAGATAGGAGACAGTTGAAAGAGGTTTGAGTAAAGTAAAAGACTTAAACTGCTTAGAATAACTTTCAGTTAAGTGTGCACAAGGAAAGCTTGCATCTGAAATAACGTATTGTATTCAATAAATGTTATTTTGTTTTATTCACATTACAACTCGACTGGGTCTCAGTTATTTAAACTGGGATCCCCTGAATGGTGGCAGCTAAAATAAAAGAAGGTGTATAAAGTCCAATGGTCCGTGAAATGACTGGAGGCTCTGTATGGTAAACACGGCACTTTGATTTGTATGCTGAATGGATCTTGTCTGTGAAAAAATAATAATCTTTCTATCTTGATTATATTAGGATAATTTACACACACACACACACACACACACACACACACACACACACACACACACACACACACACACACACACACACACACACACACACACACACACACTTGTGGTAATTACCTTCAGAATTTCAGAAGGGTAATTTTAGTTTTGTGGGTGTTGTGATGAATGAAAAATAGACTTTTGTTTTGTTTTCCACACAGTTCTTGTCAAAGGCACAGAAAATACTTCATCCTTGATTGAAGGAAGGGTGACTGCTGAAAAAAATATATGACATTCTTTACTGAGCTACTGCTAATGCATAAATCTAGAATGGGAAGAGTTACTATTTTATACTATACCACTTATAATGTCTAAAATGGCCTAGTCAATCCCCTGGGGACTAGAGAATTCTGAGAGTTGTAGTCAAAAAGGGAACTTTCCCCATTTTTTCACACTGCATAATATAGCCAGAGCTTTAAAGGGAGTCCTCTCAGGTTATACAGAGTTTTCACTTGATTATTTATTTTCTGTTTCTCATTTGTTATTAAACAAAACAGCACAAATCTCACAGTCATGAGTTTAGGATATAATTAGGACAGAATTAATGGTACCTGACTGAATGGGAAATTGCATGCTCTCTATTCAGAAGGTGTATTCTCTTAAATATTCTTCAGATTGTTGGTTTACTGAAATGTAATTACACTCGTACTCCACAGGGTATATTGTACTGGTGAACAGATGCAAATAGAGAACAAAATGAGGCAAGATAATCCCTGGAACAGCAAATTAGAAAAGATTTCATTCTTACAGGTTACATGTTACAGGAGCAAAAGCATGCAATAACTTTTTTTCTGAATATTTATCAACAGGAACAACACAATGAATAATTTTCTGAATTCAAGATACGTAATACTGATTATTCTCACTTCATTAAAAATTAAACATGGTTCCATTATATATAGTATATGAGAGAGAGAGAGAGAGAGAGAGAGAGAGAGAGAGAGAGAGAGAGAGAGAACAGCAGGAAGCTCTTACTATGTTTAGTTCAAACATGATTAAATCGAGTCCTCTAGGCCAGAGGTGTCCAAACTTTTTGCAAGGAGGGCCAGATTTGGTGAGGTGAAAATATGTGGGGGGCGACCATTCAGCCCATTTGGCACCCGGGCCGGACTTTGGACAAGTGGGGAGGATGCTGCAGCAATGGAGCCAGGGGAGGGTAAGCCGGGCAGGTGGCTAGGGGGATGGACAGAGGCAGGGGGACAGGTGAATCACAAAACTGCAAGCTGGCATCTCTATCTGGTGGGGATGCGTGACAGGCTGAGCTAGTGGGGAGAAGAGGCTGCAGGCCACTCAGAATTTGAAAATGGGCCGCATTTGGCCCCTGGGCCTGACTTTGGACATGCCTGCTCTAGGCAATTAGAACAATCCTGATGTGTAGTGTTGGGTGACTGCAGCTATGTAGATTCTTTGTCCTTCAGGTATGGACCCATCATGGCACGTTCTCCTTCTATAAGATGGATTCCAAGGTGTCCTAACTTCTACATGAGTCCTAAGCCTGCTTCAGCATGATCAGTCAGCCAACTTTTCCACCTTTACTAGACTAATATGGTATACAATAACCTGGCCAGCTGAAGACTACATGTCATATATTAATATAGGAAACTGCTACAAATATCTGAGTGTCAGGACTGGCAACAAATTCTTTTTACAAAGCCAGCTGATTGTAAACCAGATTTTACTGACATATATGAAACACCAATGCATACATAGTGAGTTCCTGTTTTCTATGCAGTGATGTGATATTTCTCTTTCCAGAAATCAGTAGAAGACATAGGAAATCCTTTCCAGATGGAAATCCTTGGAGTCTGCTTCTTCTTCTTCTTCTTATCATTGCACTATTGGAATGATTGCATTAGTCTTATTGGACTACAACTGATATCTAGCTCACTTAGTACTCCTAAGTTCTCATAGTTGTCATCTTTTTGTAAGCCTCTTCAGAAGTTTCAGGCCAACAAAGGGGATGTTTCAGACACTCTTGCTGTGGTGCATGGCCAGTCTCTGTGAAAAAACAGAGAAGCTCTAGGTTGCTGTTGAGATTAAATGCAACTCTAGATAGAAGTTCACATCCCTCATACCTGTGGCCAAATTCTAATAAGTTGTGGCCTTCATGCAATCCTTCTTTGGCCTTGTTTACAAATGTAAGCTATCAGTCCAAACCCAGGCCTATCTAAATTTACTGGGCAAAAGTAGGGCAAACTACACAATTCTCTCACATTTGGAACTGCCTTACTTTGAAAAGTTTCAGGTTCTTAGTTGTCCTGAGAGTGACCATATGCTATGTGTCTCTCGGACAAAACAGCTACCCACTACACCCACTCCTCACAGTCCATGGTGTTTAAAATCCTAACAACTAAGGAGGCCAAAAGAGTTAACACCCAGAACTGTGCTTTTTCAGTCATGCCCACTTCCCTTTGGAACAAGCTTCCAACAGAGATTTCTCAGGCACCTTGCCTTCTCAGTTTTTAGGAAATTTGTAAATATAATATTATTTAAAGCATCCTTTTACTAGAGTTTATTTTCCTATTGAGATGTTCAAAACTGTTTTAATTTTTTTTTTAATTTTGTTTAAAGGTAGGCTTTAGCTTTAGTTTTAGACAGAGAACTATCTATTTATGGCATTTATCAGATATTATAATTGTTTATCTTTTTATGTGTTGTGAAGCACCCAGACAGTATGTATGCTATTAGTAGACAATATGATGCAAAGTATATCTTGGTACAATCTGCTGTTTGAAAATAGAAAGCAAGGTCCTTGTGAATGGCCTCCATTTTAGATTTTTAAAATGCCACAAATTGGTCACAGGAAATACTATGGGGAGGCCTTTCACTGTGACCAACCCAGGATAGATTGTGTGCTGTGCAGTATAGCTTGCCCTGATGGTTTTGTGCTTTGCTTATCTGGTTAACAAAGTAAGATCTTCTAGTGGCTTTTATAAGTGACCTGTAGGTGTGAGATGTGATCTTAGCAGCTGTCCCATTTGATTCTTTTGGAGCCTGCCTTCAAATGCTCTCTAGCCTCCTCCTATTCTGCTTCTTAATCCATAGTTCTCGGTTAAACCAAGGAACTGGTCAGGCTTGATGTGGATGGGGGGGAGCTGCATGTGCAATTGTGTCAACCACCCTGGGTGGCCTACCAAATGTCCACAAGAGCAATGACAGGAGACCAGATCATCTAGAATCACCCACATGATATCTTGAAATACTATTGGATGCTGTAGCCTATGGGGGTGGACATCTTAATGGGTCCTTCTTCCCTGTGGGGAGAAAGTGCCAATGAAAGCTGCATTTTGCCAGGTGGTGATCTGACCATGACAAGAGAACTATCAGGAAAGACCAAAATTTGGTTTAATGAGTCAATTACTTAGAAGGTCTGTTTTTGTGTTTGGCCGATGATGGTGTGCCATTGAAGCCCTGGTTGTCTGGTATATTGGAGACACACCACCTATTACCTATTACCTATTATTGGTTATTGAGGGATTATAATGGATTGTAATGGAAAACAGTGAATGGAAATGTGTACAGTAATAGACCAGTTTAAGACTATTGCCAAGCTAACCTTATATTTGCCAAACCAGACTGGTCACTCTAATGCAGAAATCAGCTTTTTGTATCTGGACCATCCTTAAAATATTAAACGAATATTAAGATGTGAAAATGGAAAGGGGAGTGAGATTACCAGCCTGAAATGTTAATCTGTCTGGCCTCCAAGAGGAATATACTAGCCAAGAACAGAAAATTTTAAATGCATTACGAAACTGAGAGACCAAGATATAACTCTTTTTAAAATAGCCCATGAAGTATTAGTCTCAACCATATTGATATAATATTTGAAAGTTGATAGAATTTAGGGGAATAGATAAAATATAATGGGCTGATGATGTTTATTATTTACTAAATTGTATAGATTAGATAGAATATCTTGTCAAACTTATTACCTTCACCCTTTGTACTAGATGAAAACAGATATAAATGTATGCCTATCATATATTGAGCTAGACAAATAGATTTTAAGGTGCTTAGTAAAATGAAGAATTAATATCAAATAGGCTAGCTTAATATTTGCCTCAGTGGTTAAAAGTCATTTTAAACATCACACACTGCTCTCCCAGCTCACAGAGGAGGAGCTGCTAGGCCTTGATGCATTTCCCACCCTAGACCTATACTTGAGTCAATAAGTTTCCCCAGTTTGGGGGGTTAAATTAGGGGCCTCGACTTATATGCGGGTTGACTTATATTTGAGTATATATGGTATTTTTTTAAAAAAAATGTTTTTAAATATATAAAGTTATCTAAAGTTTCTCAGTTTTAATTTTCTATTTTTCTTCTAATGCTTATATTTTCCCTCCACAGACTTTATTTCATCTTCAAACACTTTCATACATTTCTTTCTGTCTCTTTAGATAAGTGGTTTGAAGGTTCCCCAGAAGCCTTCATTGCTAGCTTTGCTTGCCAGGATATCTAGGAATTGTAGTCTAGGAACATATGAGGACCCAAAGCTGAGAACCACTGTTTTAAATTATATAATTCCCTTCTGCCAGTTTCTCTTAGTATATATTTATTAGTATTCAATGTATTACACTGGCTGCAACCTTCTTTATCATTAATTTCCAATATTCCCATCATTTCTTTTTCTCTTTTATTCTGTTATATTCTTTCACTGAAAAAAGTAGCATCTATTCTTCATCTTTTGGCTTCTCTAATCACATTTAATTTTATTATCCATAGCCAATAAATAACAATTATTTTTTAAAAACCATCTGTACTAGTCACTCTCAAAATAAAAAAAAAATTAATTACAAATATATAACATATCCTAGAGTACTTTTTATAAACTGAAGAGTAATAATTAAAGTTCCTTTTATCTCCTTTCATCACTATCCAAACCTCTCAAATCATTTCTCCTAAACATTCTATTCAAAGGCATAACATACTTTTTCTCTGCTTTAGTAGGTATGTGAAGATTCTCAGTCATCCAGGTGAGTTTAGCTGGAAGTTGAGTCATGGCAACTGGACTTCTTTTCTTGAGAGAGTGAAGCATTTTGTTGCTCACCCAAACAGCTTTGTCAGTCTGAATAAAGCCAGCTCCGGGTCCTCCATTTTATAGTTCACTTTGACCTCATGTCACCCTGGTCTGAAATAGGCTCATAAGAAAAACAATGGCCTGAATAGGTTCATAAGATGAACAATGGCCTGAATAGGCTCGTTAAGTAGACAATAGTCTCAATAGGCCTTTAGGTGAACAATGGCCTAAGGTGCTGAAACCCATAAAGAATGGGTTATTAGCTATGGTTTTGGTTGTGGAGGCGTGAAATATTTTTGATTTGTCAGTGTATTTTTGAAATCACTGCCTGATAAGTAGCAGATAGACTGTGCCTGAGCCCTCCACCTCTGCTGAGAGAGCGGTTTTCAATACACATATGACCCCTCTCTCAAACCACCTATATTCTTCTTGGTATGTGAGCCCTGACATGATGTTTGAAGGACTAGGATAGGCAAATGGACCATCAACAAGACTGAAACCACTAGGTAATTTCTTTCCTTTTTATTTGATCTAATTGGTCGCACCTAGTGGACTTTTCTAAATGTTATCCCAAACTCCAAATGAAATGCATGGATCTTCTACATCAGTCCTCCCCCTTCCTTGGCCAAGAAGGGGCCATTAGCCTCGATGATCCATGGAAAGTGTGTACGTGAGCCCTGACATGTTGTTTGAAGGACTGGAATAATAAAAAAAACACCACAATTGACTTCAGATGCAGCCTTATCTCAGCTCCGGGCCTCAACTAAGAAACTATGTGATATTTTCCATCTTGCCAAGGACTTTACATAACTCCTGGCAACTTCATCTTTTGCCATGTTTGAACCTGTTGGTACAGCTCTGAAGAAGAGGGTTTTTGCCCTCAAAATATTAGGAACTTTTTTGTTATTTTTCTAGCTATCTATTTAAATGATTCAGTTCTTTAAAAAGCTTTCAGATTATGAGTGTAGTATATTGTGCTTCTGTAACCATGATTCCAAAAGCCATGAAATGGCCCAGTATTACTGGACCATATCATGCCTGTGTTGTTAGCAGGAGAAAAGATGCTGAGCTTTACATAGAAAAGGGAAGTCTAAATGTTGACAACAGCAATGGCAGCAGTCAAGATGGTCTACAGGATCAACTACTAAAAATCTATCCCGATGTTTCACTTTCATTGTCTTCCACATATCCAAGGGCAATGAAAATAGGGAGGGGGAGAGTGGCTCCTGGGTGATCCCCTCTACCAATGAAGACTTAACAATTGAATAGTGCTAGGCCAATGTTTTCCACAGACATAATGACAGGAATGCAGCCGTTTTCCCCTTCCATAAGCCCTCCAAAAGGGTTTATTCCCATTTTCCAACTGGTGATGAATTCAGGTACAGGAAATGAAGGCTTCTGAGGGAGGGCAAAATTCTTACATGATTGTGTTTGTGGGGTCACCTAACTAGATATGATTGGCTGTACTGCTTAGTACCACAGCCTCTCTGTCCAGTGCTAGAGTTATTTTAATCCACCTGCATGCCATTTCCTCTACAAATGTCAAGTCTACATGCATAATTGTGCCACCCCCTTTTACTCACAAATGCTTAATTCCAAATGTGTTGCTAAATGTGAACATGATTATGAGAAGCATTCCCCACCTCCTTTAATGTTGCATAGTTATCAATAGAGATGGGCACCGAATGAACATTTTTTCATTTCCGTTACCGTTTGTCGTTTCTGTTACGTAACGTAACAACAAACGAAAATTGTGATGAAAAATGCAACGAAACAAACAGAACCATGAAAATTGTGGTCGTTACGTTTCGTTTCCGTTAATGGCGACGCGCAATGAAATGAGCTGTTTTAAATGTTAAAAAGCGCCCTGGACATCCGTAAAAATGCAGCAATAATTATTTATATTGTCTGATAATATCTACCAGGGGGTTTGGGGTCCTTAAAAAGTTTGCTTTTGTCTTCTCCCATCGCAATGTATTTTTCTTTCCCCTTTAAAATGGATGTCACCACCAGCCACAAAATGGAGGCAATCCATGTGATGGGATCATGTTCAACCAATAACATGCCCAGGTTGCAGACTGGGTGGGCAGGTCTGGCAGCCACAGAGGGCATAAAAAGCTCTGGCAGCCCCCCTCCTCCTTGCAGTCTCTGGTGGGAGTTAGGGTGGGATTGCTGTCTCTGCGACTCTAGCTTCAGTCCTGCAGCCTCCCTGTGTGTGTGCGTGCTTCGTACCTCTCGGTGAGTACCCTCCCTTGCCCCACAGTGCAGTCACTCTGCGCCTGCCTTGCACCCTGGGCAACACCCGCTGCTGCCTTTGCAGCTTCCCTGCATACCTAGTCTATACTGTTTCTCTGCCAGCATCCATTTTTTTAGTGTTTTCCCTCTGGTCTGGGGCATTGGGGGATGCCTGTGCACGGAAATGCTTTAAAAATTGTGCAAAAAGCGGGTAGAAACAACAAACGAAAAATGAAAAACGGTAACAAATTTTTTCAAAAAATTCACGACAAACGGAAACGAATCAAAACAGACCTCTCAACGACAAACAAAAAACCAAAACACCATTTTTTTGTTTCGTGCCCATCTCTAGTTATCAACATGAAGAGGTAAGAAAGCAGATGCGATCAAGTAACAACTCTGGTAAAAACTTGCATAGAGACACATAAAACTGAAATACTGTAGTCAAACATTCACAAAGGGAGAAAGGGGGGGTGAGGAAAGAAAAGAAGAGATAATCTTGCAATCCCGAGTTTCTCACCTAAGCCTCTCTCCTTCCTGTATAAAACTGCTGTGACACAAATCCCAAAGATTAAGTACACATTGTCATGAGAAAATGAGACCAAGAAAAAAGGCAAAATGTGATTTAGTACTTCATCTTCAAAGTAGCATATGACCTCTGTCATGATGGTTGCTTAAATCAAAAACGACTAAATCACAGCGTCATGACTCCCATTCTTCCCTTCCGTGTGACAGTCTCTACTTACAGTCTGGCTGTCATTGACAGAGTTCATCCATGGCATCTTTCTGTAAAGGATAGGTGAACAACTGCTCAGCAATAAACATGAAAATAAACTTGGGTCATATCATGGCTGGATTTCAGTCACATAGTAGCTTCAACACAGAGATTTATATATATATATATATATATATATATATATATATATATATATATATATATATATATATATATATATATATATATATATATATATATATATATATATATATAAAAAAAAATCTATATAGGGTTATCCTTGTCTATGATTGATTTATCCTTGCACCATGGAAACTAAGGTCATTGATGCCTAGTAGTCATAGTGTGTATAGCATGCCTCCATAAAGGATGTGATTGTGCATATGTCCTGCCTGTAGGCTTCTGTTTGTCCAGTCTGAAAATCTAATGCAGGACCATATGGATCCAGTGCTATCCATGGAATTCCAGATAGCATCTGTGGTCCACTCCACATACTTCCACCTCAGTTGCAAATGCTCAGTTGTGTCGTTACCTAACGAAATGAAACAAAACAAAATGATACAAGGAAGCAGCATTTCGTTTCGCACGAAATGAAATGGTGTGGTTTTTTGAAACGAATCATTTTGTTCCATCTGTAAGCCACTTGGGGGAGGGAAAAATATTTTTAACAAAGCTCCAGGCTCTTTAAAAAAACGTTTCCCTCCCCCAAGCCCACAATAGGGTGGGGGAAAAGTCCCCACCCCACCTCAGCACCGATCAGCTGGCAGGTAGGACTTGGGCGGTTTTTTTGTTTAAAAAAAACTTTTTCCCCTCCACCACTCCCCCCCCACACACTAACCATTTCATTAGTGGTTCATTTTTTTAAAAAAAACATCATATGAAATGAGACAAAAATGTATGTGGGAGGAGAATGGAAATGAAATGAAACACTTTTTTTGTTTTGTGCCCATCCCTAGTAGTTATGTGAGGGTTTTATATTTGTTTTCTTTTGTCCTTTTGGCCGATAGCTCCAAACAATGCTCACATGTGCTTTTTCATCATCAAGCTATTTCCCAGGGATGCACTGGATTCATGACATACCAGGAACATGCTGTTGAAGAGTGACGTGACCTTTAAGAACACATTTTCAAGAATCCAGCCTGCTCAGTTGCCTTGCAGCACTGCTATGTGTCAATTTCTCTTTCTAGTTGGAAACAGGAGGAAAATTGTTCAGTTTCTCTAATGGACCTCCCCCCCACTCTCTCTCTCTCACACACACACACAAACCTCCCTGCAGTGGCAATTCCTAAAAACAAGAGAGTTGCTTGTTTGTTTTAAATTGAAATATTCGGTGGCAGACTAACCCAGATTCAATCCATTTCCCAATGTAGGGAAGAGCTGGGGAAAGATAGATATGATCGTCCTGTCTATCTAGGTGGATTGGTAACCATGAACGCTTATGTCATAAAAAAGTGACATACAGTATAAGAGTGTTTTTGGTTCTAACCTCTTCATAATTCATCTTTTCTTGCAGGAAGCATATAAATAAAAAAAACACAAATAATTTATATAGATTATTTATTATAAATCTTATGAAAACTATGAAACATTTTTATTATACTAAATATAAATGGCATTAAAATGGTAGAAAAACAAACAGATGCATGCAGCTGTGTATTGCAAATCAGGTTGTTGTTTGTTTGGATGACAAGTCTCAGAATCCAATAATACTAATGGTTATGGAAGCCAGCATGCTGTTTGTAGGTTTCTACGTTTTTTGATTCTAAACACCAACTTTTCTTCTTTCTGCTTAAGATAGATCTGCAATTAAAATCAAAGGGTGCTATAAATTTTATTGTAACTATCATAAGAAGAGGAAAATATCCCCAGATTCCCAAGATTTTGGAACTAAATGCAACTCGGCAGGGCTTTATAAGACCCATTCTGAAACTTCCAACAAGATATAGATATGTTTGGCTTTTGCAAGATTGTGCAGGGGTGTTATAAGCCAGTGACCTCTTCTTTCAGTATTCTGGTTGTTTTCTTTTTAGGGACAAAGGGTCAAAAATAGCCTTGTATTTTGTAATAGGCTGCAGGGGAGATTGAAACAGAGTGTACCTTTGGGAGTAACGTCCCACAGGATGGCAAAATAATAATAATAATAATAATAATAATAATAATAATAATAATAATAATAATAATAATAATAATAGTAGTAGTAGTAGTAGTAGTAGTAGTAGTAGTAGTAGTAGTAGTAGTAGTAGTAGTAGTAGTAGTAGTTATTATTATTATTATTATTATTATTATTATTATTATTATTATTATTATTATTATTATTATTATTATTATTATTATTATTATTATTATTATTATAAGACCACATTTATGCATGTACTAAGAATGCATGGGTTAAAATGTGGCTGAAATTACAACATGGTTAGTTCAGCTTTCAGGAGACCCGCAACTGTAACAACAGCCTCAAATGACAGAGAAAGAGAGAAATTTCCATTCAACAAAAAGCTTATCTGGTTTTACATCTAGAGGCCAGTAGCGCTGAATGTTTGCTTATTTCATGTATACTAACATGAGAAGCAATGCAGTTGGTTTCCACTGGGACACACTCCTTCGTATCTGTAGGTGGCAGCATTCTGCTGCAATAGCATAACCTTTTTCAGAAAATTGGTGGGCTTTGAAAGCGAGGATTAGTGTTGCAAAATGAGCTATTCACCCTGATCAATTGAATGAATATCTCAGAGCCCACTGTGAAATATATCACCTTCCACTGTTTGAATAGGCTTCAGTGGACGTATATCATAGGAAATGTACTCCATCCAATGCTCTCTGGCTTCCACATCCATAATGCACAACAAAATATCAGCTGCAGCTTCAAAGCCTACCATTGCATTTTAGTGTACATATAAATGGTTTAAGTGTACTTCTAAAATGTTAAGTCTAAATAATCCCAGTGTGGTTAAACAGATATTGGGACTTATTTTAACAGTAATGCATGAGTAATGGCAGTTGCTTAAAAAAAATTGCTTATAACTCATTACTCTATCATCTATTAAGATCACATTACAATAGTCTGATGTCATTTGTCAATTATTGTTATATTAACAATAATGATAATAATAATAATAAATATGTGCCATCAAGTTAATTAAGCAGACTTAAAAAGAGGGAAATACTCCCAAATCCCCAAGAGTTTAGAAGTGATAATAGTTACTCATTTTTTCATAATTTTATGTAATTTTATGTTAATCAACACACTAAAAGACGTAATAATGCTACAGAAGATCACAGTATTTAAGAATAAATGATGTTATGCATTCAGTACCTTTAAATAGTGATTTGAATAACAACAAATTCCCTGTTCTCATCAGTTAGGAGAAATCATCAACCTTTCTTCAAACATCTTGCTTCCAGTAAAGGAAGGAGACAAAGAATTGTACTTGTCCAGCCCAAAGTTATCTGCAATTTGGACTAAATGTCTCTCAACAAATAATTTCCCCCTTTGTGACAAGAACACAAAGAAGTACTACCCAATATTTTATTTATTAGATTTATATACCACACCATCTAGCAAAAAGCCTCTCTGAGTGATAGATGAGAAGCTCCAAACAACCCACTACTTACTTCTATCATGGAAAAGTCCATAAAAGCACAGCACTTATCCATAATTATTGTGCCAATTACATTGTTTACACAAACATATTCTCAGAAGTATGAAGACTGTAGGTAGAAATGTAAGATTTCTGAAAACGTGGGTGGGGGGATGGGTGGGGGGAACATCCCATCCCCTGCCAATTTTCCCACGTTTTCCAGAGATTTTTTCTCCACATGGCTTCAAAATTTGCAGAAATTTTACATCTGTAATTTTAAGCAAGAATGACATTTTTGCCTTCTAATGATGAAAAGATTCTGGTTTTGTTTTGTTTTGTTTTGTTCTTCTGTGTGAAAGGAAGACATACAAGGATTTAGATCCCTACATCAAATGTAACATGTTTCAGGTAACATTATTTGTTATGTGTTCTGTCCAAGCCCTGGTTCTCATCCATGTGTATTGTAGCCATTGACAGAAACCCAGATTTGTTTCTAGGGCCTTGGTGAATATTGGGTGCATTTGGTAATATCTAGATTGGTTATTATCTTGCAGTAAAGAAATAATTAGTTTCCCCTTGCCACACAGACTAATATTATCATTAGAAGATTTCTTCAATCCAATGTACATCATCAGGTGCATGAAACATTATTTCCAGGTTGGCATGTCTATATGCACAGGAGATAACATTTAATTTCTTGATGAATTGTCACCATGCTGAATTCTGCACAGAGCAACCTGGACAGCTCCTACACAAAGCTGTAATCTGAAACCACAAAATGTAAAACAATGAGGGAATACTTTGACCTTTCAGGAAATTCTATTAATGACCTTAAGGCTGACTTTCTTGGAGAAAGAAACTTGAAAAGCATATATGAAAGGAGATAGCATCAATTCATCAAGAGATTCATTTCCATCTCCATCACTACGTTCTTCACCATAACCAGGATGTCTATATTTTTGTCCAACCATTGTTTTCTGAATGGTTGACATTACTGTAACATTTTGTCAACACTGTGTGGATTTCAGTTTTTTTATGTCCTCTTTTTTGTTTGTTTTGTTTAGACATCTCACCCCAGCTCTATATATAGTATGTGAAACTGCCAAATTGTGGATGATACCTTTGTACATCTGATGAAATCTATTAAAACCATAAAATTATGGCACAGTTAATTTGTTAGTCATAAGTGCCTTTTCATGTCATACGTTTGTTGTCATTATGGCGAACTCAGTGATTGTTCTGAAAGTATGAAACAGACATAAATGGCAACATGACTATAAACATTGTTACACAGAAACTAGAGCTCAACGGTCAAGAACACCTCCAGCTTAAATACATATTTAAACAAAGTCTGATGGTACCAGAATGATATATCCCTGCCATTTCTTTCATTCACTCATTCACCCATCCATCCATCCATTCAATTCATTTACCACCCCATTAGTGCAAGCACTACATTAGGCAGTTTACCCAAAATTCAAATTCACTTCCCCAAATATCTCACAATAATAAGAAAAAAGCTTTGATATAACAGATAATAATTATAGCCATAAATACAATAACCATCTAAAAATAAAAAAATAATATGAAAAGTAGTTATTGACAGCATCCAGGAGATTCGGTCATTAAAAGCAGCTTTCAATAATTCTATCTTTACTATCTTTCTTTAAAAGCTAGGATCAAACCAAGGAAAGGTCATAAGGTAGAATATCCTGTTTTCATAGTAGAGGAATTAAATGAAGTACTGGGGTCATCATCATCATCATCATCATCTTCTTCTTCTTCTTCTTCTTCTTCTTCTTCTTCTTCTTCTTCTTCTTCTTCTTCTTCTTCTTCTTCTTCTTCTTCTTCTTCATCATCATCATCATCATGATAGTATACAAGCAAAAAAACAAAGTTCAAATCATCGATGTAGCATTACCAGGAGACACACTAGTCAGCGACAAAGAGTTAGAAAAGATAACCAAATATCGGGACTTAGAAATAGAAATAGAAAAGCTATGGAATAAGAAAGCAAAAACAATACCAATAATAATAGGTGCCTTGGGTGCAATCCCAAAAGACCTGGGTCAACATCTGAAAACCCTCAACATTGACAAGATCAACATAAGTCAACTACAAATGGCAGCATTATTAGGAACAGCATATATTCTACAAAGAGTTGCCTAGATGCCCTAAGCACATCCGATCTCACCTGATTTTGGAAGCTAAGCAGGGTCAGCCCTGGTTAGTACTTGGATGGGAGACCACCAGGGAACACCAGATGCTGTAGGCGCCTGGAGTAGGAACTGGCAAGCCACTCCAGTATTCCTGCCAAGAAAACTCCATGGACATGGGGTCACGAAGGGTCAGTCATGACTGTAACGACAACACACACACACACACACATATTCTACAAAGATATTGCCAATCAATCTAGGCTCATGGAAAGAGCTTGATCATTGGAGAAGGCCAACTCCAGCTTAACACCTAGCAGCTCTGTTCTCCAGATGATGATGATGATGATGATGATGATGATGATGATGATGATGATGATGATGATAATAATAATAATAATAATAATAATAATAATAAAAGTTGTCACCAATTCTGACTTTTGGTTACCATTTTTAGATTTTCTTGGTAGGGATTACTCACAGGGGGTTTATCATTTTCTTTTGGGTACATCCTGGGACTTGTCCAAGGACATGAAGATCCTGGTTCTTACTAATCTGTTCTTTCCCAAAAGGAAGCCTGGTTCTGACAAAAAAGTGTGACCTAAATGAGACCCAAAATCTTCTTAGCTCCTTTCTTGAACTGGAAATATGTCAACACATTGTGCTGGCTTCAGTGTGGGCTAAATGAATGCTTAGGACTCCTAAAAGCATGGAACTTAATTTTAACAGCCTGTGAGTCACTGTTAGGGGTGATTTATTTTTCACTTTATTCCTCCCCCACTTTTAAAAAGAGTTTTTAATAATATGAGAGAGTAATGGCAACAGTCGCCTGGGAAGTGAAAAATGAACCCAAGAAGGAAGATACATCATGATGTAGAGTACACTGAGGTTAAAAAAAATTGTTATAAAGTAGTATGGCGGTTGTACATAATACTGGTGAAATTGAATTTGATTTTTAAAAAGCAGTAGCATCCCTGTGTTGGAGATGTAAAAAAATTAAGGGGGGCATATTTATACATCTGGCAGACTTGTGAAATGATGAGGTTAGTGAAGAGATTAATGGCTGATAATTTTTAAAGATCCCACACACACACACATGCGTGCTAGTCATGTCCGACTCAAGGGGCGGTGCTCATCTCCATATTCAAGCCAAAGAGCCAGTGTTGTGCAAGTCCGTGGACATGTGGCCGGCACGGCTGAAAGGAAACACTGTTTTACCTTTCTGCGTTTTAAGGCGGTACCTATATATCTATTTGCATTTACGTGCTTTTGAACTGCTAGGTTGATAGGAGAATTTTTAAACAGATTAAAGAACTTATAGATATTGACATACAAATGTGTCTGGCACTAGCTTTGTTGAACATAGTTAATAACAGTCAACAAAAAGTAGAATAAAAGAAAATTTTATTTTTATGACAGTGACAATACTGGTATTTATAAGGAATTGGAAGAATGATATTCATGTGAATATGAAGGAATGCTTAATGGAAGGAAGGAGTGTGTCTGGCACACTTTACCAATTTAAGGACGGGGTCAATACTTAATTGAATGAGTGTCTTTGGTGCACTTTACCATAGAGAGGGGAAGCTGTCATTAGCCCTATAATGGTAAAGCATGCCGAAGACACTCCTTCCATTAATCTTAAGTACCCCCACCTCCTTTGGAGCTTAATATCTCTGCCCACAGAAACCCTAACTTTTCTAAATTTCAAGGGATCCCCTAAAATTGCTTGAGGAAGAAAAGCCTGCCATTCCAAGGCCTGAGATCAGTAATTTACCGTTGAATATTTTTAAACTAATAAAAATGGTTTTAAAAACATATTCAATAGAAAAATATGGATCTCAGGCATGGGAATGGCAGGCTTTGTTTTGTTTTGTTTTGAAGCCTTTATCCATCCCATTTTCCCTCCACCTCTCAGAGGCAGCAGGAGACACAGTATTCCGTTCCTCCCCCAAATCTGGATGAGTGTCTGCTCCTCTCAATGTCCCCTCCCCATGACACTCCTTGTAAAGCCAAGCAAATGCCACCCTGGTCAACTAGCGGTCAGAGATTCAGTCTGGTAGAGGCATGAGAGATGCTTCCCCCCCCACTAATCTTGTTGAGTGCCCGTCCTCTCACTTTCTCCCCCAATTCCCAATACAATTCCCCTCAACCTCTCGGGGAATCATTGCCAGCTGGAGTATCCCAAGGAGCTGACTGGCAGAATCCCCAAGGATCAACTTCAGGAGCCAATGGAGGCCCTCCAGAAAACCCTGGAGGTCAGTCCACCACTCTTTGTGCAGGAAGCTGTGTTTGATTTCCAAATTCCAAACAGGGCTCAGTGGCCACGTTCTCCCCCAATGCAGCAGACCGAGTTCCGCCCAGGAGGCAGAGTCCACGCAGGGAAGCCACAAAGCCAGAGTGCCAGGGAAGGGATTGTTTCTGCCGCCCTTGGAGGCTGGAGTGACTTTCCAACCCTCCTTGTAGGATAGGGTAGGGATCAGCCTGGTGCCTTCCTGTCCTCGGGATTTCTTCGAGGCCGGAGTACTGAGGATTACAAGGTTGAACCAGCAGCAACCTATGCTGCTGCTGCTGCTGCTGCTGCTCGGGAACAGCCTGGAGACCAGGCCAGAGTTTTGCCTACCTAGGAGACCGGGTTCTGCCAACCCAGTGGAGAGACACAGTCCACGGTGGGAAGCCACGAAGCCAGAGTGCCAGGGAACCTGAGGGAGGGATTGTTTCAGCTGCCTACGGCCACTAGACGAGAGTTTTGCCTACCCAGTGGAGACACAGTCCACGAATGCAGCAAAGCCACGAAGCCAGAGCACCAGGGAACATGAGGGAGGGATTGTTTCAGCCACCTACTTTTGAAGCCAGAGTTTTGCCTTCCCAGGAGACCGAGTTCCGCCTACCCAGTGGAGGAGACACAGTCCACGCAGGAAAGCCAGAGTGCCACAGCAGCAGGGAACTTGAGGGAGGGATTGATTCAGCTGTCTACTTTGGAGGCCAGAGCTTTGCCTAGCCTGGTGGAGACCCAGTTCCACCAACCCAGTGGAGACACAGTCCACGCACGCAGCAAAGCCATGAAGCCAGAGTGCTAGGGAACTTGAGGGAGGGATTGTTTCAGCCAACTACTTTTGAAGCCAGAGTTTTGCCTTCCCAGGAGACCGAGTTCCGCCTACCCAGTGGAGGAGACACAGCCCACACAGTCCTGTACTTCCAATACTGTGGACTACCACAAGAAGGTTATTACACTTTTAGATGACCAACACACATATGAAAAACTAAAAAGAGACCCCACCGACAATTACAGGAAGAAAGTAATAGAATGCTTAAAAGAAAACACAATTGACAGGGTGACCTACCACCAGTTATATCCCGGAGAGACTGTCCCCTGCTTTTATGGACTTCCCAAGATCCACAAGCAAGGAATTCCCCTCAGGCCTATTGTCAGCAGTATAAATTCAGTGACTTACAACATCGCAAAATACCTGGCGAATATCCTAACCCCACTGGTTGGACTCACGGACCACCACGTACACAATTCGGAGGAGTTTGTTTCTAAAGTCAGGGAGATGAAACTGGATACAGATGAATCCATGGTATCCTTTGATGTTACATCACTCTTTACAAGCATCCCCACCACTGATGCCCTAACAATGGTAAAGAGAAGACTGAGAGAAGACAGCACCCTCACCTCCAGAAGCCGCCTCAACCCAGACCAGATATGCCTGCTCCTGGACCGGTGTCTGAACACCACATATTTCATGTACAGAGGGGACTTCTACAGACAGAATCATGGCTGTGCCATGGGTTCCCCAGTGTCACCAGTTGTTGCAAACCTATACATGGAAGAAGTGGAGAAGAAGGCACTCAAAACCTTCCCAGGGACAACACCATCCCACTGGTTCAGGTATGTAGATGATACCTGGGTGAAAATCAAGACTCAGGAAGTACAGGCCTTTATAGACCACATCAATGCGGTGGACCCTAATATTAGGTTCACTAGGGAAGACACCCAAGACAACAGGCTGGCTTTCCTGGATTGTGCAGTCATCATCAGACCTGACCGTGGCCTGGGAGTAGAAGTTTACAGGAAACCCACCCACACAGATCAATACTTACTGTTTGACTCCCACCATCCACTACAGCACAAACTAGGAGTCATCAGGACACTAAGCCACAGAGCAGAGAGCATCCCCACCTCCACAGAAGCCAAGAAGAAGGAAGACAGGCACCTGAAGACAGCACTTAAGGCCTGTGGATATCCAAAGTGGGCCTTCAACAAAGTAGTGGGCCATCCCAGAAGAACAAGGGATCAGTCTGAAACCCAGACCCGACGGAAGAACCTGGTCATTCTTTACATGGCTGGAGTGTCGGAGAATCTTAAAAGGATTTTTGGCAAACACCACATCCCTGTTTATTTCAAACCCACAAACACACTAAGGCAGAGACTTGTCCACCCAAAGGATCCGATACCAAACCATAAAAGGAGCAATATAGTATATGCGGTCCAATGCAGTGAGAAGTGTTCAGACCTCGACATTGGAGAAACTAAACAGCCATTAAACAGAAGGATGGCCCAACATAGGAGGGGCAACAGGTCAGGACCAGAATGAGCAGTACACCTCCATTTGAAGGACAAAGGGCACTCTTTCAAAGATGAGGATGTACACATATTAGACAAAGAAGAGAGGTGGTTTGAAAGAGGAGTAAGGGAGGCCATTCATGTGAGCATTGAAAACCCCTCCCTCAACAGAGGTGGTGGGCTCCGGCATAGTCTATCTGCTACTTATCAGGCTGTGCTTTCCAAAGTCCCCATGCAAATCAAAAAGCCTTCACCACCAAGGCCATAGCTAACAACCCATTCTTGTTAGGTTTCAGCACCTTAAGCCATTGTTCACCTTAAGGCTAAAAATACTATTGTCTCCCTAACGAGCCTATTTAGGCCAATGTTCATCTATGAGCCTAATTCAGGCCAAGGTGACAAGAGGTCAAAGCTGCCTATAAGATGGAGGATTTGCACTAGCTGTATTCAGACCGATGAAGCTGTTTGGATGAACAGCGAAACGTTTCTATCTCTCAAAAAAGAAGTCCAGTAGCCATGACTCAACTTCCAGATAAACTCACCTGGATGACTGAGAATCTTCACAGACATAGAGGATAGGGTACTTGAAACAGAAATAGAAATGGAAATAGAAATACAAATAGAAAGATAAATAGAAATAGGGAACTAGAAAGAGAAATAGAAATTTGGAGGATACCAGGGTACTATAGGATAGATAAGGCACTAGAGGATAGCATACTACTTGAGGCTGCTGAATCCGGCAGGGGCAAGCTGCTGCAGCAGATGCCATGGGGTGCCAACCTGTGTGAATGGCATGATGCCCCCTTTTTGAGGCCAGAGTTTAGCCTTCCCAGGAGACCGAGTTCCGCCCAGGAGGCAGAGTCCGCGCAGGGAAGCCACAAAGCCAGAGTGCCAGGAAAGGGATTGTTTCAGCCTTTGGAGGCCATAGTTTAGCCTAACCAGGATAATGGGTTCCGCCAACCCAGGAGAGTCCATGCCGGGAAGCCACGAAGCAGGAGTGCAAGGAAAGTTTTCTAGGGAGGGATTGTTTCTGCTGCGTTTTGAAGCCGGAGTGCTAGTAGGAAGGAATCTCCCCTCCTTTTTCAAGGGATTTCCAAACCTGGACTGTAATCGGCGGGAGTGACTTTTCCCCACCCCCATGTCGGAGGACAGAGTCCCCCAATTCCAAATAGTTGGTGTCCCTATTAAAGTTGGTCTCCACAAGTGATTTGCCACCTCTTACTGCCCAGAGGCAATGAAGGTGGGGGCAGCTGAGGTTGCTGCCTCGGCAAGTCAAGGAGACTGGCCGACAGGACGCCTATCGCCTCAGAGGCTTAACGTGAACCACTGAGCCGCTGATAGGCTGAAGGATAAGCACCTGGAAGGCCTCCTCCAAGCCGTGGAGTCCCAGGAGCCTGACAGGCAGGCAGGTAGACAGAAGGGCGGGCAGGGAGCCAGGCAGGCAGGGAAGCAGGAAGTCTTGCTTCCAGGTAGGAAGGCAGGCTTGCAGGGTTCCCACCCAGGCTAGGGAAGGCACAAAGCCAAAGTGCCAGAAGGGAGGATTGTTTCTGCTTGGGAGGCAGAGTTTCTCCACCCCAGGAGACCGAGTTTCATCAACCCAGGACACAGAGTGGATGCAGGAGAACACAGGACACAGAGTGGATGCAGGAGAACAGGGCTATTTCTTTAAGGAATTGAATGTTTCAGCCACCTACTTTGGAGGCCACTAGGCCAGAGTTTTGCCTACCCAGTGGAGACACAGTCCACGCAGGAAAGCCAGAGGGCCAGGAAATTGCTTTCCTATCATCCTCGTTTAGTGGATAGGGTCCTAGAAATAGAAATACAAGTAAAAATAGAAATACAAATACAAATAAAAATAGGGTTAGGGTAATAGCAATAGAAATAGAAATGGAGAGGATAGGTTAGGATAGGGTAATAGAGGATAGGGTGCTAGGGAACAGCGCAAATAATAATAATGTTGCATCGCTGCTGGCAGCCAGACGCAACCTTGAAAACAAAGAACAATTTCTGTGAATCCCTGGTTAGTTCCAGATACTTGATGTTCCTGATGAAGTTGGCCTCCCTTGGCCATTCATTCCGTCAGCCCAGAGTGGAGACAGATTGGATGCATGCAGGGAGAGTGGAGTGCAAGGAAGGATTCTCCCCTCCTTGTCCTAGGGATTTTTGGCCTGTTAGAGACAGGAGTGAGTTTACACCCCAGGAGACCGAGTTTCATCAACCCAGGAGACAGGGTGGATGCTGGAGAAGAGGGCTATTTCTTTTAGGCTGTAAGGAGAGCTAGGCCCCTGCTAATCAGACTTTGAGGTAGGTTGTTGTAAAGTGCATCTCGACCACTTTGTAAGCAGAGTGGCTCCAAAACCCCAGGGAAGGGAGGAACACATCGAGGAAGGCAGGTATTAGGATGTACTACACTCAGACCAGCCATGGCCAACAGGGAAATATTGGGCCTACACTGACCCTAGAAAAAATCTTCCTGGGCTGCTATAAAGACCAGGGAAGCCCTATAAAAACAGGGCTAAGTATGTAGCTCTTATTAGATCCATGCATGCAGCGGAATTACAGGCAGTCAGGCAGACAAGGGTGGAAGGCAGGCAGGCAGGCGAAGCATTCAGGCATTCAGGCAGGCAGTCATACAGACAGAGCAGACAGCCAGGCATAACTGTGTTGCGCTGGTGCGGAATGGTGGGATGGGAGGCATACAGGCATTGGTTCGATGGGGATCGGGAGGCTTAGGGGAAGTTTCACGGCTGCAACCCCAACAGCGTTATCTGGTCCAAAATTATAAACATTGATTGGTCCTCCCTGGTTCCGAGGCAGGCAAGGGCTAGAAAAATTGGGCCTACAGAATCAGACTCCCTTCAAATGACACATTGAGTGGTCCTCCCTGGTTTGGAGCCAGGCAAGGGCTAGAAAAATTGGGCCTACAGATTCAGACTCCCTTCAAATGACACATTGAGTGGTCCTCCCTGGTTTGGAGACAGGAAAGGGCAAGAAAATTTGGGCCTACAGAATCAGACTCCCTTCAAATGACACATTGAGTGGTCCTCCCTGGTTTGGAGCCAAGCAAGGGCTAGAAAATTTGGCCACAGGCAGTAATCTAATCTAACCCTTCAAATTGAGTGGGAATGCAGGGAGGCAGGCAGGCAGGCAGGCAGGCTGGCAGGAAGTCAGGCAGGCTGGCAGGCACAGGGCCAGGCAGGCAGGTATGCTGGCAGGCAGGCTGGCAGGAAGTCGGGCTTGCAGGGAGGAAGGCAAGCTGGGAGGAAGGCATAATTGAAGGCAGGCATAAGTGTTGCTCTGGTAGTGCATGTTAGAGCAAGGGAGGCTTGATTGGAATGAACCGGTGAAAGAACGACTGTGGACCTAGGTCTTGGAGTGTTTGGATAATCCCAACGTGGAAAGGTTGAAGCAGATGAAAGTCAACCTTTCCACAGTCTCCGGGTCCAGACGAGAGTGATGCGGCCTCACAACATCTCCCATGTGGGAGAAGACACGCTCACTCTGGACACTGGTGGTTGGGATGGACAAGAGGTCCAATGCAAGAGTCGAAAGAGTGGGCCAGATGTCTGCCTTTCTGGCCCAGTAGTGGAGTGGGTCCAAGGTGAGGGGTTGGAGGGGCTCGGCCATGTACTCCCTCACCATGCTCCAAGATTGGGTCCAGTTCTTCTTCCTCCCTTGCCTCCACTGAGGAGGAGACTGCCATGGCTAAGGTAGGTGGCTGCTGGTAAGGAACCTGGTCTCTGTGTGTACACTCATGAAGTAGAGGAGGAAGAGGACACTTGCGAGGATTCCTCTTCTGCACTGCTCTGGCTTCCGTGCGCCCTCGGGAACGCCTGGGCCTGATTTGATGCAGCCCTGCGGACTTGACGGCATAGTTCCGTCTTCCAGGAGAACCCTTGACGTGAGGGTCGCACAGGCATGCCATCTGGTACACCTTTTCCCTCCTCAGTGGGCTAAGGCGGGTATCCACGCCGGTCAACAGCCTGTCTGCCAAGGCCCTACTCTATGGGAGAAGATTGGCTTCTTCCCGGATACTGGCCTCTAGGCATTGGTGAAGGGCATGTATCAGGGGGAGTACATGGCCCAGGCTGGCGTTGTAGTTGGTCTCCACAAAAGGCTGCAGGATACCCACCATCTGGGAGAGGGCGAGCCACTCAGTACCACCAATGTCCAACACCCTTCCCTCAGGCAGGACAAGAGTGTGGGACATGACGTATTCCACCACTTGCCTCTGCTCCACCAGGCGCTTGACCATTTCGTAGGTGGAGTTCCACCAGATGGTCACATCCTGGATCAGGACGTGCTCTGGTTGGCGCATCTCCGCCTGCTTCTCACGCATCATCCTGGATGCCTTGTCACTGCGTGAGAAGTGCCCGACTATTTTCCTGCACTTGTCCAGCAAGGCCTTGGTCTCCAGGGTCCCCTCACACCAGGAGTCCTTCGGTGCACCCAGCCCAATGGCATCGCCCACCACGAGATGCAGTTTGTGTGCTGCGCATGATGCCCTGGAACCCTGCCCTTTCAACCGCATTGATCATGTTACGTCCTGCGTCAGTGACCATGAATCCGCGATTGACCTGCCCCTTGGTTGTGAATCCCCACTCTAGCAGTGCTGTCTTGAGGACCACAGAAATGTGGATGCCTTTGGCACTGTCCTCCATGCTTTGTGCCTGGAGAAGCACCACCCTGTACCATCTTGGGGTACTCCCTTGTGGCTGCCCCTGCAGCTGTTCTTGGGATGCCCTAGTGTCAAGGACCTCCTTGGGGTGCCACCAATGAGCCGTCAGAGAGAGGTATCCGTGGTGCCCACCGGTCCAGAGGTCGGAAGTGAAGTGGATCTTCCTTCCTCCGGCTGCCTGCAGCAGGGCCCGGACCATGTCCCTGATAGACTCAAAAAGGGAGGGAATCACCTACCTGCTGAAGGTATGCCAGGATGGAGGCTCGTACCATGGAGCCACATGCTTCATCAGGTGCCTGAAGCCCGATGACTCCACAAATGAGAGGGGCAACCCGTTCATGGCCACCATTTCACCAACCACACGAGTGGTGGTCTCCTGTGCCTTGGCCCTATTACGTTGGCTGACAAAACTCCCACACAGTGGCACCACTTACTGCAGAGTGGCCTGCCTCTTCCCACTCTCAGTGGAGCTGTCTCTAGCGTCCTCCTTCCCCATTCCTGCTTCCCCCCTCTTTCTCCCTGAGGAACCAGGACCTGACACTGTCCCAGGCAGAGTCCCAGGGTGCCTTCGCATGAGGTGGCTATGCAAGGCACTTGAGGAGAGGTGTTTGGGGTCATTCCCCCTGTGCACGACCACCCCACAATTCTTGCACACCGCAAGCCTCGAGTCTTCCTGGCTGTTCTCAAAATGCTCCCAGAGAGATCCGCGAGGCTTATGGAAAGTACTGCCCCCTCTGGTACTGCCTGCCGCTGCTGTGCTTCTGGTGGTGTGGCTTGTACCCTGCTGGGATAATTGACTGCTGCTCTCACTGGTGGTACTCTGGTCCTGGGTGGAAGGAGGGCTGCTCCTTCCATCACTGCCTGATGCCTGCCTTTCGTCTGTTCCTGCCAACAGGTCCTCAGAATCCGGCATATTCAGATGCAAAGAGCTTGTTTCTGATTCCGAGTACTCATCTTCCTCCTGATAAACGGGGTGTGTGTCCATGTCAAAGCATGGTGGCGATGGGGCTCGCATGCAGTCATCCATGCTTCCCTCAGTGACAGAAGATGGTCCAGTGGTGCTGGTTTTGCAGCTGCTGCTTGGAGAGGGAGTGGAAGTAATATCACTATCTGCACTGCTTCCTGTGACTTCCTTCAGAAACGTGGCCCTATTTATTTTAGTGTGGGGGGGTCCCCTTTTCCTTCCCTCTGGCTCTGCCAACCCTCCTCATTTTTTTTATTTCTCAAAGATGTAGAAAAGTAGAAATATATTTTCTTATGAAATATATTTTCTTATATTTGTGTTTGGTAAACAAATAAACTTATCCTTTTGGCCCACAAGCTTACTCTTACAGGGTGTTCTTTTTGACAAGCTTTCAATGTTGCCCTGCTGACCCTTGATATAATTTTCTGAATTCTAAAATCAAATTGATCCACTGAAATGGAGTGTGGCTGTGTTCAGTGTATGCAACAACACAACAAGTGTAAACAAAAAATGAGCTGGAGCAATGAGTAAATATTAATATATAATATTGTAAAATATATATGTATATTCTGTCCCATTAGGAATAGATCTTCAGAGCAGGTTCTGTTATTGCGCCCCAAAATGTGTGTGTGCAAGCAAACTTGTTGGCGTCTCCCTGTAATTGAACTGGAGTGGTGGAATTGTTCAATGAGACTGAGAGGTAAGGTAGTGTTGTATTTCCCCCTCCCCCTCAAAAAATGAAGCAGCAGCAGCAGCAAATGAATTTGGTTGCCTTATTAATCAGCCCCCCAGTACATGAACTTGATTTGTTAGAGGTAGGGTGAATGCCCCCCCCCCCACAGATTAGGCTGATGTAATTAAATATAATAGCCTGGGCTGGCAGCAGCACCAGCTGCAACTGGGCTCCTGTTCTGCTTTTTTTAATAATAATAATAATTTATTGTCATTGTGTGTATATACACAGTATACACATACAACGAAATTCAGACACCCAGAGACCAGATTCAACATGCACACACACAAATCTCCAAACACTCTCACACATTAAAAACAAAAAACAAAAAACCCCTTCAACACACACACATAAAAATCCCTGAACACTCCCCCACCCACCAACCCCCCCCTCTGGAAGGGTGGCTTGTCAGCCACACCCCAAAAGTAACCCTGAATAGAGAGTAGGGGTACTAGATGCCTCCAAAAAAGATATTGGGTAAATAAAATATGGTTTAGTTGTACATCAACTGTGTAGTGCAGCTAAATGAATTTGAAAGTCTCTCTCTTATTTTCTCTCAGGTAGGAAAATGTTGAAAAAAACAAATGGTACTATTTGAAATTGAAACTAAATCCAGAAGAAGTCCCTTTTAATCCAATATAATATGTTAATCAGAAAACTCAGCAGAGACCTTATTGTTGAGTGTTTTCTTGCACCCCAAATTGTGTGTGGGTGTGCAAGCAAATTGAACTTGGAAAAAAGTAGGAAATAAATGGTATATTTTAAAATAAATCTACACACCCCACTCCCAATCGATTCTCCCCCTTTATCCAATAGCAGAAAAATCCTCGTCTCCCCACAAACAGCCAGAGAAGAGAACAAAGAAAAAAAATAACTGCTTCCCTTCGGCAGACAAAGCTGCAGGGAATGAAAACAATACTTTTCTAAATTCAATTCCCTCCCTGCCTGCCTAACTGAAAGCCTACAGCCTCCACCCAGGCCTCCCTCCTCCAATATTCGTCTGTCTCGATCGGATCGCACCAGCAGCCACAGCACTCCTCCCTCAACCACCACACACCGACTGCGATTTCTGGAAGTTGCCTCGGGTTTTTATACCCTCTGGTACATCCAGAAGTGTCAGTCAAAACCGGGCCATGCCATTTGTGGAATGGAGCGAAAAAATTGCATGGTCCCATCCCATGCCCAGCCCATTAATGGGCAGGTCTAAAAAATTAAAAATAAAATAAAATAAAATAAAATAAATGCAACGTTTTATTGCAATAAAAAACCCACTGCCTGCTACTATTAAAATTAAGGCATTAGAATAAATAAATTTCAACATGTTTGTCTTGTGCTTTGGTGTGTTTTTGGACCACAATTTAAAAATAAAAATTGTGGTCGCCATTTTGGATCCCCCCCACCGCATGGCATTGACGATGAGGATGACCCCCCCCCAGCCTGGTGCAAGCAGCCCAGGACAGGAGAGGAGGGGGGGAGGCCGGGGACCCTCCAGAAACCACCCCTCTGGTAGGTGGCAAAGCCTCAGGCAGGCATATTTTCGCCTGCTTTTTCGGCCGGGAATCGGTTTTTTAAAAGCTTTTTTAAAACCCTTTTTCCTGGGCTTTGCATCGCGTGATGCCACAAACGGAAACGAAAAACCCGACCAAATTTTTCTTTTGTCAGTTCGGGTTTGAGCGGGGCCGGCTTAATTACCGTTACCATTTCCGTTACGTAACGGAACCAAAAAAAATGGAAACGGAAACGGAAATTTCGCCATTCCGTGCCCATGTCTAATATCCAGTTTAAACTAATATACATATTTTTCTTTGAGATCAAATGCTAGCTTAAGACTAGTTTTGGTCTAAAATGTGTTTCAATGACAATAGGATGTCTGATAGAGATAGCTCATGGATGACGTGGGGGCACCCCACACCCCAAATTATAGGTGAGAGACCCACACCTACTAAATTAACAGATACCTATGGCAGAGGGCCACACTGTTCTGTTGCATGGAGCAACCCAACCTCCTTTTAAAAATAAAGAACAGGATTTATATATGTATGTATTAATTTATTTTAATATCTATATTCCACTCTGTGTGGAATACTCTCATCCAATTGCCCAATTTTAAGCCTTCAGTGGGTGTTGCAGTTGATTTATTATTCAGGTGGCCAGACTTTTCTAATCTTTTGGACATCAGGTTTTACTGTGAAGAAATGAATTTATAAGAAACATGGTTTGAGTAGGCAGTTTGAAGATTGCATTTTGGACTTACCCATCTCTCCATTCCTCCTCAAGTCAGTTTTCTACTTTTGGCCTATTGAAATTTCCTTTGCATTGGATGAGGAAATTTAGTACTGGCTTGTTCACATGTCACAAGTGCCTGTACAAAAAAAAATTGCCTTCCTAATTCAAAACATTTTGTTCAGTAGCCTTCAGTTTCTGAATTTATACCATATTAGCATATTTTTAAAAAACAAAACAACTGGTTAGCTTTGAAATGCCTCTTCTGTATGAAAGTTCTAATTGAAGGACAGCCATGAAAATATACGCAGAATATTCCCGAGTGGCACAGAAAATTATACTATTTGTCTGATCCATCTGAAATGGACTTCTTGGGTGGGGGGGAATGCTGCAGGTTTTGTTCACCTTGTTAATTATAAATAATTGACCAGGAACATTACAAAACAGTTTTTGTGATGCTTATTAACTGGGGTAGTTCTATCCGTATTTATTTCCCAGTGGGTTGGGATTATTTCAGATCCCCTCTCAAAGGATGAGAGAAGGACAGACAAAGACTATGGAGCCATATTTTAAGTCTGACCTAAGGCAGCCTGCCTTGGATTGACCATTTAGATAAATGTAGTAGGAGCATCAGTAAGGGAAGGGGGCACCAGACAGATGGAGCAAATGATATACCAAAACCACATCAATCCATCCAAATCCCTCAACACCCTCCCTTCCTCAGGAATCCCAAGAATACCACCTTCTTACCTAAAGCAACTGAGTATAAAGAGATACAAGTTAAAAAGTACAAAAACTCAACTATCAACAAAACTCATGTTTTGATTGGCATGATCCATCAACATTGTTTGGTGTTTGTTTCTTCAGTTCTTACTTCTGCATTTTAGGAGGATAGATCAGGATAAGGACAAAAAGACTTGCTTGTCATGGCTTGTAGACTCTATCTACAAGCTAAGAAATAATAGCCATTGTTAAAAATGGCCCAAAAAGGGGGTTTAAGCTCTTATTTGAGCTTCTTAGTTTGCAGGTTCTGACAACGTCTCCCTACATTAACCAAAGTGTGAACATGCAATATTTGGCTGGAAGCGGGTAATTTGATTATATGTATGAGAAATAGTTATTTTTGCCACATGCTATACAATTAAATTGCCATGATTTCATGCATAAAATTTATGCATTATTTAAGAGTGTCCCCCCCCCAATCCATGGGATTTTCTGTGTGTCACATTTGTGGGGGTGGGTGGGTGGGTGTTGTATCATTGCAGTCGTAACCAACTCTTCATGACTCCATGTCCATGGAGTTTTTTTGGCAGGAGTACTGGAGTGGTTTGTCAGTTCCTCCTCCAGGCGACTACAGCACCTGATATTCCCTGGTGGTCTTCCATCCAAGTACTTAACCAGGGCTGACCCTGCTTAGCTTCTGAAATCAGGCCATATTGGATTGCTTAGGGCATCTAGGGCATTTGTAGAGAGCATCATAATCTTTTAAGTGTTGAGGGCTTTTCAAGTTCTTAATCTGGCCCGTAAGATAGGAGGAAACTGTGTCTTTCTAGTGAGGGTGCATATGAATCTTATGCAACATTAGCCTTAAGTAGACAGCAGCAGCCCTGGGCTTTCAGAGGTTGTAGAGAGAACATTAGCCCTTCCACACAACTGCATTCCTCATCTAAACTGTTATTTTCATCAGAAGAGAGCCTCAGCACTGGCAGTAATGGATGTTTCATTCACATATTTGTAGGGAGAATAATGATCATCAAGTCATGGCATCTGACCTCTCCATTTCCACCATCTATGATCCATTTCTTCCTGAGCTTCTTGAATACAACAGAACACAAAATGTGCGCATTAAGTTCATGAACATGAAGATTCTAATTTAAAGACACAGGACATATTTAACAATAGCTCAGTTGCAGGGTGACTATAGTTAGTAATAGTTTGGATTGGGATCTCAAATGTAGATTAGACATTAGGATTGTCAGTTTTATATATGCTTTCCGGCAATCTGATAATAATAAATCAACATTAAGGTGTGAATAAAAAATGAACTTTAGTAAAGTGACAATCCTATATCAATGTACTTGGAATTTAGCAAAATTGAATTCAACGGTACAGTTTTCTGAGTAACATGCTTAGGATGGCAGACAAAATAGATTTATTTATTTATGTATATAGTATAATTGATGCATGCATATACCCCTTGCAGTACAACATAACAACGGTAAGAACAAGATGACACTGTCCTGGTGAACATTACAATCTAAATGTCAGCTATGTGCTAGCAGTGTTTGCTCCCCATTAACACATTAGATTGTGGCTGTGGGAAAAAAACATTCATGGGACATGAGAGCAACATATATCATATTCCCATCAAGTCCCATAATAACTGTGATTGTTGTAAAATATGATCTAATGGTTATTAAAATAAAAGCTCTATCATTTGAAATAAGTTATTTTACTGTGCACAGAATGGCTTATGACATTCTTAAACACCATATTAAACCAATGATAGAATACATGCTCTGTGATTTTTTTGTTCTGATTCCTGTGTTCCTTAGACCATCCCTGAATCATCTTTGGAACACTAAAATCCACAGTGGGGGTGGGTTAAATCCCTTGATTTATCATAAAAAGCCAAAGCTGATATTTTCCCTTGAATGGAGCGTGGGGCCAGACCTTTCTTGTGAGGAAACATTACAAATTGCAGGAGTTTCTCAGCTTCCACCAACCAAGCATGCAGCATCTGTTCCATCATGCAAAAACCCTCCAACTCAGTGCAGGATGTTGTGTAGCTCTTCCTGGTACTAGGGGCCAGGGCTAAGCTCATTGCCTGGTTGGCTCCAGTACCTAGAAGGGGTTGTGCAGATGTAGCCAATGCCCTGAACCAATCAATTTGTTGACGGCACAGGGCATCAGCCAGCTCATTTTGCACACCAGTCACATGTCTTGCATGAAAAACAATGTGTAACTTCAAGCACCTTAATGTGAACTCCCACAACAATGCTATAACTCTCCGCGACTTTGATGTCAATGAATTAATTATGTCTACCACAGCCGGATTGTCACACCAAAAGGTGACCACTGAGTTTGCCCAGCATTCACCCCAAAGCCAATGTGTGCCAGCTACTGGGGGGGAGGAGTCTAATTACGGAAAATCCCTGCTCTCCTCCATTCTATAGACCACTGTCCTGCACACCACTGCCCCTGAAATAACATAACCAAACCCCTGTGGAATCTTTAAAGCAGAGCCCAATAATAGCTCTGACTTCCAGAATGAAACACCAATAAATTCCCTTAGGAATCCAAACCACTCTCGCAAATCCTCTTTCATTCCTGCCAACAGCCTGGACCTATGGTGTGGTTCCCTTAACCCCTCCACAGCATCACAAAATCTCCTCAAGAATACCCAACCTGGCTCAATTACTGATGAACTGATGAAGCCGTTTGGATGAGCAGCAAAACATTTTTATCTCTTAAGAAAAAGAAGTCCAGTTGCAATGACTCACCTGGATGACTGAGAATCTTCAAAGACATACTTGGCTCAAAGTTCAGGTGGCCTACCAACACCTGCGATTATTTCAGGGTCAATTTCTTTTCCTCTATTATTGCCTATATTCACTGCTTCAAGTCCCCTAGATTATCGTCAGGTAACCTGCACACCTGTTGATGTGTGTCCAATTCTATACCTAAGAAAGTAAGATTTCTGGAGGGTTCCCTTCATCTTTTCTTCTGCTAAAGGCACACCCAACTCACCAGCTGCCTGGATAAAGGCAGCCATCAACTGTTGGCATTGCCCTGTCCCTGCTTAACCTGAAAATAAATAATTGTCCAACTGGAGTCACGAAGAGTCGGTCACAACTATAACGACACAACACGCAGTGCACTATTTTCCTTGATTTTGTCCTGGTTCTCACTGCCAATTCTAGAAAAGTGGTGAAGTACTCAAAAGCCGTACAACACACAGCATATCCCATGGGCAATGACTTGCCTATATAGTACCAACCCTCAAAAGCAAATCCTAACAGGTCAAAGTCACCCAGATAAACAGGCAATTTGCCCATTTTGACTCCTATTCCACAAGCCTTGATCATATGCCCTGCCATGTCAAAAGGAGTATAATGCATGCTGCATAATTCCCTAGGAATCATGTTGTTCATGGAACTCCCTGCTGGATAGGATAAGCCTAAATTCACCTGGCGCCTTCTTAGGTACCACCCCTGATGAGGATACCCAAAGTTTTCAAGCAGAGGGGTCTCAAAATGCCCCCAAACCCTACCTTCTCTATCTTTGTTTCATAATTTTTTCCCTAATAATATCCTCATGCCCAATGACTGACCTCAGATTTCTGGCTCTGCTATGTAAGCACATCCTTATATCCACTATGTAAATGCATCCTTACAGCCATAATACAAAAAAACTAACCTAAAACCAGAACTAAGTCACTAGCAGCTGCCCTATCAGTATAGCTCTTGAGTCACTCTACTAACATTTCAACCTTAATTGGGTTGGTGCCCTTTTTGCAGTTGAATAATTCAGTCATTTGAACCCTTTTTATTAGGGAGCTTTATATTAGCCCCACTGTCTCTCCCACCAGAATATATAAATATATAGATTCCAGAAGAAAATCTCCAACAAGGATGGGAATCCCCCCCCCCGTTCCATTGCAGATGTTTCAAAAGATTTTACGATTGTAAGATTTATTGAAGAGGACTAGAGATGGGCACCCAACGAAAAATGAAATGGTGTTTCATTGTTTTGTTTTGTAAGAAATTGTTTCATTATGAAACGAAATGATAGAAATGATTTGGTGATGGATGGAAGTGAATTGTCATTTTTGGTTTGGGAACTGAAATGGGGGAGTGTCCTCAAGCTCTTTCCTGTAAGCACCCAAGATTTGGAGAGATTTGGGGTTCAAGGGGCAGAGCTATTCAACTGCAAAGAGGGGCCCCCAGCAGTAATTGGAAGTGCTGTGCAAGTGCCATGCCAGCAGTAGGTCAATTTATTACTTCTCCTTGCTTAACCCTTATATTGCTGGTGCCTGCTGCACAGCAGTTTTGCAATTAGCTAGGAGGACCCTCTATGCACTTGGAAATATGTACTCAAAAATAATGATTGCAGGCATTAAAATAGTAATTTTACTAGGTGAAACAGGGGAAGATACCTCCTCACTTTTGACTTACCTAGAAAAAGGGAATAAAAGAGGTGTATTTTTCAAGATTCAGAATTTCACAAGTGCAAATAACATAGGGCAGTTCTCTCACCATACATTCACAAAAACTGCCAAGATACAGCATATTACATATTCCTTACTGTCACCAACACTCTCCAGGCAGAAACAGAGATACCAGGGAAATGACATAGTCTCACCTGGTGGAATAGTTTGAGAGAAATGACACAGCTGTGCACCAGAACTTTGAGTTTTTGACTATATCTGCTCAAAAGTACAAAGGGGTGAACAAAACCTTGGAAGGCAGATAAAGGCACTAATCTGAAAATATGTTTTGTAGAGCATAATGGTAATTCATTTAGCAGGATGAATTACCTCTGATGCACATGCTGATGAGCAATTTCTCCTTATAGTCCTTGTGAATAGGATATGGACAGATCAAAGGACATAGGTATTCCCATAACTCTAAACTGCATTTAAAAATTATGGCCAGAGAGACACTCAGAACCTGAAGTGCAAATCCTGTACAACATCATGGTGCTTTTCTATATACCGTGGAGCTCATATTAACACAAAGCAAGTCTGCAAGTTGTTCTTATATGTAATGTATGGTACTTCAAACATAACAATTGCTATCTCCAGGAATGTAGCTTGAATTCAATATGGTGCACTGCCTTCAGAGACCTGGGGGTCACCTCCACCAATCTTCAGAGGGCCACCCCTATCCTACTTCCAACCTCTCTGTTTCAATTTTTAGAAACTTACAATAGTCAATCATGTCTGTTGTACCACTTGACTGGGGAAGAAGGAAGCTGTGGTATAGCTAAATGGGTTGGAGAACGTGAGTGCAATGCTAGAGGCCAGGAGAGTGAATCCTTACTGTGCCTCCCAGGAGAAGAGCCCATTGAGATGTGCATGGATGATGAGGTTGCATGGCCTGTACAGTCCTAGAACCCCATCAGACGACAAGCCATTTCTAAGTACCAGACACCTATGAGGGTCACAGGATGTCAGCAATGGCTTCACAGAGCACACTTAATAACGTAAGTCAGTGGAGAAAAACATCCCCCCCCCAAAAAAAGGAAATGACTAGAAATAGCTATGGAGATCATTGTGAGGATACAATGTGTTGTACAGTACACTTGGAGAAAGGGTAAGATGTAGAAGTAGTGGTTCATTTAAGAGCCATACATGAATATCCTAATTGACATAAAGTTATCTGAAAACAAAAAAGAATAAACATGGTGCTCTCTCTCTCTCTCTCTCTCTCTTTCTCTCTCTCTCTCTCTCTCTCTCTCTCTCTCTGTGTGTGTGTGTGTGTGTGTGTGTGTGTGTGTGTGTGTGTGTGTGTGTGTGTGTGTGTGTGTGTGTGTGTGTGTGTGTGTGTGTGTGTGTGAAATTTTTCAGTCATCCAGGTGAGTTTATCTGGAAGCTAATCCATGGCAACTGTACTTCTTTTCTTGAGAGACTGAAATGTTTCACTACTCATCCAAACAGCTTCATCAGTCTGAGGATGGTTAGTGATGAGTCCTCCATTTTATAGTCCACCTTGATTTCACATCACCCTGGTCTAAATAGGATCATAAGGTGGATGATGGGCTTAATAGAGAGGATAGCTGGTTTGAAAGAGGGGGTATTGAAAACCCCTCTCTCAACAGAGGTCTGTCTGCTACTCATCAAGTGGACATTTCAACAAGCCCCAGATAAATCAAGAATACTTCACATGTCCACCAACAAGGCCATGGCTTGGGTCATAATTTATGGGTGTCTTCCAGTTGTCATGACTCAGCTTCCAGATAAATTCACCTGGATGACTGAGAATCTTTACAGTCATGTTCGGTCAGCCTTTTAGTGATTAATATCTCATTTATAGCTAGCTGCCCTATTATTGTTGCCACTATATTTTATGTAATGTGCTGTTTAAAATAAGTTACTCCCTTTATAATTACCAAAATTAAACTGTGTCATATTCTCTCAACCCACACACAAAGTAGGTGTAAAACACTACACTCTGGGCTTCTTGTGCATTCAGTGGGAGTTACTTCTAATTATTTGGCGGTGTGGGAAGTGTCAGTAATATGTAAAGTTTCAAGAGAGTGCTAAATTTTTCTCCAGTCGCTATGTCATGTAGAGGAACAAGTGAAGGGTTGTCACCAAAGTGTGATGGAGAGCAATGGTCTCAAATGTTGAGTCCTGACCTTTGTTGAACAATTAATTGTTCCAAACAGTAGCAGGAAGGTCTTATATCACAGTCCAAAATGACTTGATACAAGGAAAGCATGTCTCCTTCTCTTTCTGTTGGTTCTTCCCACAAGAATTTGACCAAGGTCCCTGGTTACTTGTAGGGCCAGTCCTATCATTAGGCACAGTGAGTCAGATGAAAGATGTGGCAGAGGACTTGACATCCAAATACCCCCTCTCTTGGAGTAAAGCACTGAGTTCATCAAAAAGGACACCTTACACACTTGAAATGAGATTGCTATTCTCAAGTTGTTGTGAGAAAGAGAGAGAGTGAAAGCTGCTCAAGGTCCCTGATTTTCACTCTTTACTAAAGGATAATAACTGGGGGGGGGGGGGTAGACCGCTACCATACTTTCTTGAGCAGCCACTTTTTATTTTGCATTGCTTTATCTCCTCACGGAGTCACGTGGTCACTAGAGCGGTTTGCCAGTCCACACTTCAGCAGTTGTTTAGCAATCGGCTTCCCCATTCACACTTGGCTGAACCGTGTTAAACTACGCCAGGGAAACAGCAGAGAAATGGGGGGGACTGAAAAAAGGTGGTGTAGTATGTCCGCGAATACAACCAAATCACTTTAAAAGGGGGTTCAGGAACCATTTTAAAAAAAACACCCCCAGTGGTCATCACAAGAAAAACCAACACAGCAGTCAAAAATGGGTGTGGCCAAGGGGGCTCTTCAGAAAAAGCGATTTGAAAAGCGGACAGTGATTTTTAAGGCAATTTGTCTTTAAGGAAAAGATGTTTCAAATGTAAAGTGTGGTAGCGGTCAGAGAGAGAGAGAGAGGGGGGGAGAGGGAGAGGGAGAGGGAGAGAGAGAGAGAATGAGCATTCATGCTCAAATAATGGCATGATTTATGGTAAGGAAGAAAGCAGAAGCAATTTACTGAAAAATATATAAATCCCCAAATCCAAAACATGCATTAAAATAGTAATTTTGCTAGGTGAAACAGGAGAAAGGGGAAGATACCTCCTTAGTTTTCACTTACCTAGGAAAAAAGGATTGCCTCCTTTTTTTTTTTTTAATGTTTTTTTATTAAATTTTAAACTACATACAACGACATAAAAAATGAAAGTAAAAAAAAACTACAACAAGCAATATAAGTGCACCCCCATCCCACGGGTCCATCCATACATTCTTATTCGTTGCTCCATCTTCTATTCTTCTAGTAGTCTTCTTAAAGTTCTCTTCTCCAGAATTGTTGTGAGATATTCGTGGACTCTTTCCCTTTTCCTTCGACTAGTACATAATCTAAAAATTTACCCCAGATATCGTAGAAAATGTCTTTTTTCATTTCTCCTCGTTTAACCTTTAAACTGCAGGAGAGTTTATCGTTTATAGCTATATCCCAAAGTTCATTATACCAATCTTCCATCTTGAATTCTAGTTTTGACTTCCAATTTTTTGCTATAATTAATCTAGCAGCTGTCATAAAATTTGCTATTAGTTCCTTTGTTGTAACAACATAATCTTTACTTGTTAACAATGATAATAATGCTATCTCTGGATTACAATCTATATCCATCTTAATCATATTACTTAGCTCTAAAAACACTTTTTCCAGAACCTTTGGACTATTTCACATTCCCACCAAAGATGCAAGTAAGTACCAAGCTCTTTTTCACATTTCCAACATATCTTAGAGTAAGCAGGATTCATTCTATTTAGTCTTACTGGGGTTAAATACCATCTGGAAACCAATTTGAAGTAGTTTTCTTTTATCCTGACTGACAATGATCTCAAAATTCTCATATTCCAAATTTTTTTCCAGTCTTCTTTCTCTATCTGTACATTAAGGTCTTGGTTCCAAACTTCTCTCAAGGTGTTTAACTCCTTCATTTCTGATAATTCCCCTAGTATTTTATATATTTTACGTGTTATTCCTTTCTCTGAATTTTCCTGTTCAGACTCAAGCGATAGTAGGAAATGTTCAAATTTTGTGCATTCTCTAATTTGATTATTTCTCTTTCCCCAGTCCTTTATCCATTTTCCTAGTTGAATATAATTTAACCATGTTAAATCACTGGGTTGCAAAATATTTTTATATCCTGAATTGTTTTAATCTTGAGCATCCAATCCTTTAGTCTAGCTATTTTCTTAATTTTAAATAACTCCAAATAATGCTTCAAGTTGTCTGGAAAGCTTTCCAAGTCAGTAACTAAAGCCAGTGGGGATCCCTTCGGAGACAAGATTTTCCTATATGTTCTCCATGTAGCAATTAAACTATTCAATAGGGGGTTGTCAATCTTTACTTTGTTTTTAACTTCCGTGAATAAAAATGTGTTTATTTCCCCTTTATATCCAAAGACTCTTGCTCCCACCATATTAACTTCTGTGGTTTAAAAAGAATTTCCCCAAAGAACTAAGTTGATTGGCTATATAATAATTTTTATATTGGGTATACCTATTCCTCCTTCTTTCTGAGATCTATACCATAGACTTTTATTTATTCTTGATTTTTTCCCTGCATTACAATACCTATTTATCATGTCTTGGAGAGTTTTAATTTCCTTTTCTAAAAACTGAACCGGTAACATTTTAAAAATAAAGTTAATTTTTGGAAGTATTTTCATTTTTATCAATGCAATTCTGCCAAACCACGATAATTTTAGTTTAGAGTAGGATATTAATTTGTTTTTCATCTCCTCTTCTAATTTCGAAATATTTCTTTCTTTAGTTTTAGTAAATTCTTTATGGAGTTCTAATCCTAGATATTTAATGCTTTTTCCCGGTTTAAGTCCAGATTTTTCAATCATCTTTAAGTCATGTTTTCCATAATTGAAGAATAAACTCTCTGATTTTTGCCAGTTTACACATAATCCTGTTATTTCTCCAAATTCTTCTAAATGAGTTTTTACTCTTTGAATATTCTCTATTGGGTTTACAATAGTCAAAAGAGCATCGTCCGCGAATAAACTAATTTTAGTTGCCCCATCTTTCCCTATACCTTTAATAAATTTGTCGTCCCTTATGGCATTTGCCAGGAGCTCTATAACAATACAAAAAGGACTGGAGAAAGAGGACATCCTTGTCTAGTTCCTCGGCCTAGGGTGATTTGTTCAGTCAATCCATCATTAACTATTATTGAGGAAGTGCCCGTTGAATATAGTTGATTTATTACTCCCAAAAAGGATTTCCCAAATCCCATTTTTTAACAATATTTTTAATGTGGGCCATTGAACACAATCAAAAGCTTTATAAAGATCTAGAGATAACATCCCAGCTTTAGTAGTACTCTTACTCATTTCATAAAGAACATTCAAATTCCTTCTAATAATATTTGCCATTTGTCTACCTTTGATAAAACCACATTGATCCTCTTTAATATATTTAGCTATAAATTTATTCATTCTTTTAGCCAAAATTGCTGTGAAAATCTTAGCATCTTGATTTAATAAGGATATTGGTCTGTATGACCCAATATCCATTAAATTTTTATTAGGTTTTGGAATTAAAATAGTTAAAGAATGGGTCCAAGATCTCGGAATTTGTTCTCCATTCAAAATTTCATTATATAGCTTCTTTAATTTAGGTATTAATACTGCTTTAAAAAGTTTGTAAAATTCAGGTCCCAGAGCGTCCACTCCGGGCGTTTTATTATTCTTTAATTTGTCTATTACCTCGCTTATCTCTTGATCTGTAATAGGCTTTTCCATTTCCAGCATATCTTCCTGTTCCAAGACCCTCTTTAAATTCTTAGTGATATACCTTTCTATATCCTCCTTAGGTTTATTTTTTGTAGTATATAACAACTGATAAAACTCTTGTATAGCTGACAACTTTTCCTTCATTTGTGTGCATGTCTTACCTGAGGAGTCTTTTATAATCCCTATTGTATTCTTGTCTTGTCTTTTCTGTGCTAATCTGGCTAAAAGTTTTGAGTTCTTGTTGCTGTATTCAAAAAAATTTCTTTTTAGGTACAGAAGATTCCTTTGTGTTTGTTGTAAATCTAGATCTTCTAACTCTTTTTCCTTGCTTCAATCAACCTCAATATCTTATTATCCTTAGTAAGAAAAAATTGGGATTCTAAATCTGCTATTAGTTTTTCTAATTTTCTTTTATTGAGTTCTTCCTGTTTTTTAGTTTTAATATTTTCTTTTATGATAAGGCCTCTAGCTACCGCTTTCAGGGTGTCCCATATGATTGGCGTTTGGCTACCTGCCTTTTCGTTTATATCCCAAGTTTCCAACCAATCTTTTTGACCTTTTCCAGCACTTCTGGATATTGAAATATTTTTAAATTCATTCTCCACCTTTTAGCTTCTCTATAATTTTTATTTGTTGCTAAATCAATCGACATTAAAGCATGATCAGATGTTTTTATGATCTCAATTTCGGTATTATTTATCTTGGGTATTAGGCTTTGTGAAACAAACACAAAATCTATCCTAGAATAGGTTTTGTGCACTGGTGAGTAGAAGGTGTATTTTATTTCATCTCCTTTCAGTTCTCTCCAGACATCCTTCAATCCTGTTGTATTTATAAACTTTGCTAGAGTTGTATGTCTTGTCCTCCACTCTTCCTTTTTACATACCGATTTATCTTTAATTTTATCTAAGACCATATTGAAATCCCCTGCCATTATTAAATACCCCTTTTTAACCAATTCAATCTGATCCCAAAGGAGATTGTAAAAGCGGCCTTGGTTAACGTTTGGTGCATACAGATTAACCAAAGTATAATGATCTTTCCCCATTAGAACTTGCAATATTATATATCTACCTTCTGAATCTTTTACCACATTTTCAACAACACATTCACAATTCCTTGAGATTATAATGGCAACCCCTCTTGCTTTAGATGTGCCAAAGCTTTTTTCATAAATATCAACATTTGGAATTTTTAATTCATTAATACCATCTCTTATTTGATGAGTCTCTTGCAAAAAGGCAATATCTATTTTGTGCCTTTTGATCATCGCTTCGATTCTATTTCTCTTCGAAAATGACCCCAGACCTTTCACATTCAACGTTGCTAATTTTATAAACTTTCCCATAACCTATTTCTTTTGGTTTCAATATTCTGGAATGGTCCCGTTGTGCATACAAAAGTAAAAACACCATCAATTAATAAAAATAAACTAAAATAAATCTAATCCTCCACCCTAAAAACTATTCTTTTCTCCCACCCCACCAGCTATCATACTGTTTAGCATGTGCATCAAGGGGATGGGAGGGAGGAAGTTGTCCACAGACATTAGCCAGCCTAGATCTCCTAACTCTTAAGTAGCGTGTTACTGAAAATTCTATAAGTTGTTCTACCCCCCTCTAAACCACCCTCTCACCGCCACCCCCCTCAAAACAAGCAAACAAACAAACAAAAACAAAAAGGGAAGGGTGGAGAGGAGGGGAAAAGAGAAGAAAAGGGATAATGAAAAGAAAAAGAAAAAGAAACATCCCAAAAACAAAAATTAAAATTGGAAAAAAAAAAAAAAAAAAAAGAAAAAAAAGGGAGGGGGAAAGGAAAATGGAAGGGAAAAGGGGGAGAAGAGTAAAAGAAGAAAAACAAAGGGGATGATAGGAGGTGAGAGAGGGGGAAAGAGGGAGGAGTAAGTTAAATGAGTTTCACATATTCTTCATCTTCATCGAAGATTCCTGGAGTCGGAGTAGAAAGAGAGAAATTCACTGTCCTGATGTTGCCACTGAAGTTCCCGGGGAGAACAGGCAGAACCTGAGTCATCCTGTATGTTCCATGCTTCAAGAAGATGTTGGCCTTCTTCTAGAGAGTAGATAGTGTGTTGAACAGAGCCTTTCCAAACTTTCAAAAATAGGGGTGACCCCAAGAATAGCGATAGTTGTTCTTCCTTAATATGATTGTAACTGGTCTCATCGATTTACGCCAATCAGCAGTTCCTTTAGAAAAATCTTGAAAAACTTGCACAGTTGCACCTCCTCTCTTCAGAATATTAGGATTGGCTCTAATTGAAGACATAAGACGCTCTTTATTTACATAAGAAGCAAATCTTACTATCACTGGTTTTGGGGCCCCATCTCTTGACTTGCCCAGATAGTGAACTCTCTCTAAATCGTCGTCCTCTAGTTGTTTGGGCAGAAAGGAGTTAAACCAGGTTAAAACTTCCTGTTTTAATGATGCCCCCTTGTTTGGAATAACAAAATTAATCAGTTTGACGTTCTGCCTTCGAGAATAATCTTCAATATAAGTCAGTTTCTTATTTATTTTCAGTAAAGCCTGCTTCTGAGAGTTAATTTGAGTTTCGTTTTCAGTTACACGTATCTCCAGATTTTTAAATTCTCCTGCCAAATTATCAAGCCGCTGGCCATTTAACTTTATTTCATGTGATAAATCTTGTTTAGTGCCTTGGAGATCCTTTGAAAGGCCATCCATTCTGCGGATCACATCCTGTTGATTAACACTCATGATGCTAGCTAGCTCCGTCCTCATTAAACGCAGTTCCTTCATGAAGTCTTGATCTGCGGGAGGAGGGGTAGTCTCCCTCTTTCCTTTCTCAGATCCTGACGCCATTTTTACCCCTCCGTCGTCTGAGGGCTGCTCGATACGCTGTAGAGCAGGGCGATTGTGTGCTGTATCAGATAATTTCCTAGTCCAACCTATAGGCTGGAGTTTCTTTTTTGCTCTCTTAGCCGGCATATAATTAGACAAAAGGCAGGTATCAGGCAGTCTAACTAATCATCTGGTGACTTTCCAAACAGCCGGGATTCAGTTTTCTAAGCAGCCAGCGGCCAGCAGAATCAAAGCAGTCAAAACCGAAAGTAGCTCCTTTAGCTTATAAATCAAGCTTATCTAGTCTAGAAAAACACATATATTGCTTCTCCTGACACCCGAGTAATTTATTGATGCATTACTCACGGCACCACAGCATTTAAACAGTAGTTTTAAAGCTCTTTTTGGATCGCGGCACAGAGCTCTAAGATCAGGCTGCCGGCATGTCTTGGTGGGCAGGACTTCCTCAAAAAAAAAAAAAGGATTGCCTCCTGAATAAAAGAGGTGGAATTCCCAAGACTCCAACCTGCAGAATTGCAAATAACATAGGGCAGTTCTTTGATGTTCTCATGTGTTGTGCAGGATGTTATCCCACTGGAAATAAAAAGCAAGTTTCAGAGACCAGTCTTGGAAAGGAGAAGGACACCAAAAAGAGATCCAAGACTTTGAAGTTGCTCATCAACAACTGAGAGACCTGGATAGCAAACTCAGATGGAATACTTATTACTCAGTCAACATCCTTCTCATTCAGGTGAGATGCACTGTAATTTATTTTAAACTAGATATGAGTGTCATACAGCCCATGAATTGCACTGGATACCATGGGCAAATGTTGTGCTCATCTGATATTGCATGGCACCTCAACTTCATGCATACATAAATTGTCCATTTTGTTCCTAGAAGTTGCTGGCAGTGGTGGCAGTGGTGGTGGGAGGAAATATTTTTTGAATAATAATTATATTTAAACTTCTGAGAGAGTGCTGTAGTATTATGTGGTAGTATATAGGTCAAGACAACAACAATGCCACAGACAGGGCAAAGAAAGAGAATACACAGGAAGAGGGATGTAAAAAATATATATACAAGAAATCAAAGGAAACCTAATAGGCTGAGACCAGGGGAAAAGGGGAGAGAGAGGGGGGGGGAGGGAGAGAGAAATGGAGGTTGCTGCTTGTAGCGTGGAATGGGAGAGTGAGAGTGAATGAGCCAGACCTGCAATCATGGAACAGCAAAGAAAGAAATATAGATACAAGCTTTATAATATCTTGTCAGCCAGCCAATTGACTTATATGTTGGTGATGCAGAGTACCCCCTTTTGTCTGGGACTGCACCATTCCTGGAGGACTATTACGCCACTCATTTCTTTAAAGCAAACCTCAGTTTTGGACCCTCCTATTTCCTTTTAGATGGTTACTTCACGTCCCTCTCATCGCAGTTCGCTGTCCCGCTTGGGATCGGTATGAAAAATGTTGCCGCATGTCCATTGCGTAATGGCAGGAGTTCGTCCCGACCATGCCCCCTGAACTGGGATTTAAGCGTGATGAGCCATACCTCTCCCTGACCTTGGGAATTCTCTTGTCTCAGTTCCTGTTTCGGGACAAGTGCCCATGAAATAAGGCTCATCACACAACATGCACATTCTCCATCTAGTGGCAGGAGTGCGAAGTTGCATTCTCCAGTACAATCCCAATGGCATAAAAATGCATCACAGAGAGGGAAGAAGGCATAAAACCTCAAACTTTGCTGCTTAATGCATGAAAGTCAAAGTTACGGAGAATCAAAACATCGAAAAACGCAAGGTCGGACCAAAAAGGGGGGGGACGAAGGCAGGGAAGTACAGAAGTTGTCACGAAACAATGACGTGAAGTAACAGTCATCATGATACCATCAATCATTCCTGTGGGTAAACGGAAACAGGGACAGAACCAGGACAAGACCACATGACCGTGAATGACGTTATCATGAAACAAACGTAATCTCAGAACGAGGAAGGTCGTGAAGTAACTGTCTTAGTTTCAGGCCAATTATCCAGCACCACCCTTGCACCCTGTCAGAAGCAATTTTTGCTAAATCCCCAGTTCTCCCACAACAAACCACAACAAACTATGGCAAGTCCTTAAAGGAATGGGAGTGCCTGACCACCTTATCTGTCTCCTAAGAAATCTATATGTGGGACAAGCAGCAACCGTCAGAACTGGATATGGAACAACTGACTGGTTTAGAATTGGGAAAGGAGTACGACAAGGCTGTATATTGTCACCTTGCCTATTTAACTTATATGCAGAGTACATCATGAGAAAGGCCGGTCTGGATGAATCACAAGCCGGAATTAAGATTGCCGGACGAAATATCAACAACCTCAGATACGCAGATGATACTACTCTAATAGCAGAGAGTGAGGAAGAATTAAAGAACCTCTTAATGAGGGTGAAAGAGGAGAGTGGAAAAAATGGGCTGAAGCTCAACATCAAAAAAACTAAGATCATGGCCACTGGTCCCATCACCTCCTGGCAAATAGAAGGGGAAGAAATGGAGGCAATGACAGAGTTTATTTTCTTGGGCTCCTTGATCACTTCAGATGGCGACTGCAGCAATGAAATAAAAAGACGCCTGCTTCTTGGGAGGAAAGCAATGGCAAACCTAGATAGCATACTAAAGAGCAGAGACATCAGTTTGCCAACTAAGGTCAGGATGGTTAAAGCTATGGTTTTTCCAGTAGTGATGTATGGAAGTGAGAGCTGGACTATAAAGAAGGCTGATCGCCGCAGAATTGATGCTTTTGAGCTGTGGTGCTGGAGGAGAGTCTTGAGAGTCCCCTGGACTGCAAAGAGATCAAACCTATCCATTCTGAAAGAAATCAACCCAGAATGTTCACTGGAAGGACAGATTTTGAAGCTGAGGCTCCAGTACTTTGGCCACCTCATGAGAAGAGAGGACTCCCTGGAAAAGTCCCTGATGCTGGGAAAAATCGAAGGCAAAAGGAAAAGAGGACGACAGAGAATGAGATGGTTGGACAGTGTCATCGATGCAACCAAAATGAATTTGACAAAACTCCGGGAGGCAGTGGAGGATAGGAAGGCCTGGCGAGCTCTGGTCCATGGGGTCACGAAGAGTTGGACACGACTGAACGACTGAACAACAACAACAGTTCTCCCTGGCCAGCTTGTACCCATGTAGACTGTGTGCTACAACCGGTGTTGACCTGAAGCTCAGTTTAAATGATATGAGTTTCTGTTTAGTCTGCCTCCATGTTTAGATTTGCCTCATAAAAAGTTGCTTCACTCTGTCTCAAGATATGAGAGGTGCAAGCTCTTGTGTGCTTCTAAAAAAAAGAAAAAAGAAAGCAGCACGCAGTGAACCTCTATCTAAAGGATTAACAATAGAGAAAAGGCAACAATTGTAATAGCTTCACAGGATGTTTTGTAGCACTTGAGTGATCAAAGGAAAATGTATAAAAAAGTGGTTTCCTGTGACAATCACAGCAACTTGTCTTGTGATTTTAACAGGAAGCCATCCTTTGTACATTTGGACATTTATATGAGAATATGTATCTGTGATTCCATGTGGGCTATGCAAAAGTGTTTGCATTCAAAAGATGTTGCAGTAGTTTCCAAACAGCTGTTAAATTCCTCAGCACACTTACTAGGGACAAAATATGTGCTTGAAAAGTTATTTTTGCCTTATATTGTGCTGGTCCTCCTCATATGCAAATTTGTATAAATCCTTCTGAAGTAAGTGGAATCACAGCTGCCTATAACTGTCGCCATGACTGGGATTTAAGGCTTTGAGAACCAAATGCCTACTAATGTAAAAGAAAAATAACCTCTCCCCTCCCTCTTCCCCCTGAAACAGTTTGATATGCATTGTCTCAGAACTACATAAGATTGAGTTTTGTTACAGGGGTTGATTTATAACTTTAAATGCTAGGAAACACTGTGAATTATGTGAAGCTGATAAACTCCCCTTCTGGTACTTTTCAGTAACCTATTTGTTTGTGTTGATTTGTCATTATTCTGTCTTCTCAAGACACAGTTCCTGAAATCAATATTGTTGAAAGGTGGTTAAGTACTGTACAACATGTTGTTTGCCTCATTCGTACAATTGTCATTTATTGGAGCACCTTAAACATTTTACAGAGTTTACTGATGTGCAGCAATGGCTAAAAGCAGGAACATCAGAAAGAGTCAAATACAGAGTTGCCACAAATTTGCAGCAAGTGTTGAACTGCAGGTTAAGCTTTATAAATTTTAACTGTTGACTTAAAACATTTTGATTTGTCCTGTCTAGATCTTTGCCTGGAATCAGGAAGAGCGGAAAGGAAGACACTCTGTTTGTGTGTCACAGCTGAAGCATCCATTTATAATGCATGCTAGTAGTAAGCTGAAAATGTGTCTCACAATACATTTTGAATAGGCATTTATCTTGTCAAGTTCTTTTTGAGATTTGTTGGCAATGAACACATCAATGGAGAAAGAGGCACATAACTTTATTAGAGCGATGCTGAGAGAGAACTCATAAGCAATAGACTCACCTGGTGTAGAGGAAGACCAACCTTGTGCCCCTTCTGCATATTCGGAACCCCAGGACAACAGTGGCAGGTGACCCCTGGGAGTGGCTTGTTGTGGGGCACCTCTTCACAAAGTGATGACAAAAGCAGATGTGATGATGGTTGAGTCAGACTTTGCAGCATATCTCTTACGACCATCCACTCAGGGTACACCTTAACACTTTTTTAATTATTCACCCCAGAACATCTGAAGTACACAGCTTGATACTTGGTCAAGTGACCTTAAGTCCTTCAGTACTTTCTTTCAGCTTCCAGCAGTTGAATTTTCCCAAATTATCTCTAGTTACCTCTAATGTATTTTTAGTTTCCAGTAGTTTCCTAAGTATTCTTTAAACAATAGCATGTACAACATCTTAAGCATTAGGCACAGAGAGATATTCTGGTGCATGCTGCACTACAGCTCCTTGTCATTACAATTATTGGTTCAATTGCTGTACTGCTCTAACAGTTAGGATGTTTTTTTTCCTGATAGTCAGTCAAAAGATGGGTTTTCTTAACTTGAGTCCATTGTTATGCTTCCTGCACTCTGGGATGATCAAGAACAGATCCTGCCCCATCTCTGTATGACAGCCCTTCAAATATTTGAAATATGTGACCCCCCCATCTTCTCTCTAGGCTAAACATGCCCAGTTCTCTCAGTCTTTCCACCTAGGCCTAGGTTCCCAGCCCCCGATCATCCTTCCCAACCTCTACTGAACTTGTACTAATATGTCAGTGTCTTTCTTGATGTGTGGTGTCCAGAACTGGACAAAACGTTCCAGTTGAAGCATAACCAGTGCTGAATACTGTATTTATTTATTTATTTATTTATTTATTTGTTTATTTATTTATATACTGCCCGACTTTCCCAGAGGAACTCTAGGCAGTGAACAACTAGAGAAATAATACAAATAAGAGATCAATACAAATAAAAAAGGCAGTTAATTCACATCCCATTCATTCCTCCTTGCTATCCCGCTTGGAACCGGCACAAAAAAACCTTACTTCACATCCATAGCTGATAGCAAAAAGTTGTCTTGGAACCGGGAACAGAGTGTGACAAGCCGTACCTGCCCCTGGGCTGTGCAATTCTCTTGTCACGGTTTGTTCCTGGTTCCTGTTCCAAGACAAGGGACCGTGTGGTAACAACTGTCATGCAACAACCAGTGTCCACCTAGTGGTCAGCAGCTGAAGCCGCATTCAACATTAGTTTCCCTATGGGAAACACGATGCAGTGCAAATGTTTATTAAAGAAAGTACTCAAAATTCTGTAGCATTGACGTGAAAATCCCAGAACACCAGTAAATCAAAATATTGAAAAAGTTTTATTTATATTTTTTAAAAAGGGTTAAGAAAGCAAGACAAATTCAGAATTTGTCACAGAACAAGACCGTGAAGTAACAGTTGTCACGAGAAAAGTAATCACGCCTACGAGTAAACAGAAACAGGGACAAAACCACATGACCACGAACAATGCTGTCACAGTACAAACGTAATCGCGGAACAAGGTAGGATGTGAAGTAACCGCCAAAGAGAAGAAGATGGCAACAGGAGAGAGACAACCACCTCACAGGATTTGGAAATTATACTTCTCTCAATGCAGCTTAAAAAAGCATTTGCCTTTTTTGTGGCTACCTAAGAACATAAGAAGGATCAGGCCAAGGGCTCATCTAGTCCACCTTCCTGTACCTCACAGTGGCCCCACCAGTGGCCTCTGGGATCACATGAGACATCTAGATCCCCTTTGAGGTATCCTCCTTTTAAACCTGATGATAACATGTATCCAAATCATAGCTTGTAACCTGGAATGGACATTTCTTCCAGAAATCTTTCCAATTCCCTTTTAATGGCATCCAGGCTAGTTGCCATCACCACCTCCTGTGGCAAGGCGTTCCATAGACTAACAGATTGAATAAATTAATATTTTATTTTACTCAATGAACTTCCATCCATCCACTTTATCCATCCCCCTGATAATTTTGAACATCTCAGTCATTGCCCACTAGTGAAAGTAATGCTGTAACAGAACCAGGAAGCATCTTAAGACAGCATTTGCGAACCAAGCTCTCTGCCTCTGCCCCACTGACTCCTTCATATTGTGTCTGGATGGCTACAGCAATTCACTCATGGAAAACTCCTTTGCAGGCATGCAGATCACAGCAGATCAAACTGTTGTGTACTTGCACCCTAAATTGCATGGGTCCCAGGAACAAGGAAAAGCAGGCAGGCAAGTAGGTAGGCAGGGAAAAAAGGAAACTAGAGGGAATTTTGCTTGAACACTGGAAGTAGAGCAGTAGGTAACTGCACTAAGATACACCCAAATGCCATATAAAGTCATGGTCAGAAAAAATGAAGATGTTAATTCATGTGGGTGGTAATTTAACTTAGGACATATATTGATGGAGATAAGACTTCAGAGCTGCAGGGATATATTGCCCACCCCTAGTCTGAAAGAATTTTAAGATGGCTTATGTAGATTTTTGTCTTATCACAATTACCTGCTTATGATTGTCTTTTCTTGCCCCATTTGATTGTAACACTACTCCAACATACTTATAAGTCATTACCTGGTCTACTCCCTGCTTATTAATGTTCCAGACTCTGACTTTAGGTCTCTTTCTGAAGGAAGGAAGTCCCCACTCCCACCCCAAATAATTCAAGTTGGTTTTCCCTACAATAGGTGCTGACTGATTCCAACAGAATTTTGGTCTTGGAATTATTACTGAAACAGCTTCAAGTGGATTGGCCTATGTGAGCTCATGAGTAATATGTAGGTGATAAGATATTGAGCACTGCACATTCACCTTTCAATGGGTCCTCTGGTGACTGTGAAAGGCCTGGATAATGTACTCTAACATGACAAAAACTGTGAAGAATAAATGTTCATTTCTGTTGTCAAAAACAGGAAGCATGGATGTAATGAAACTTCAGTCAACTTTCAAAGACCATTTTCAATAAATTATCAGCTAGAGTCAAAATGCAGTTGTAAAATTTAATGGCACTTAGCGACAGAGAAAAGTGCTGGCAAAATGTGTCATGGATCTATTTCATGGATTGTTGAAACACTGAACCAAATGACATGCTGTCTTACAAGACTTACACTTACAATGCAGAAAGAATCTCCCCAAAATTTCCCATTGATCTCAACAAGATAACCACATAAGTTTTTTTTAAAAAAACCTATGAAATCTGACCCCTGCTCCCACCCCAGGCCAGCAGCTCTCACTCAGGATGCCCATAAAATGTCGAAAACTTCTTTACTGTCCTTTCTGTTTGATAACCAAAACACAAACATTGAATCAGAACTGAATATTGGTTCAGAAAGATGCTTATATGGTAGCTATGGAAACTGTGGTTTCTCTACAACCTCAATTGGTAAGGGTAGAATACCACTGTAGCTTCAAAACTTTAAAACAGTTGAGGTGGTTGAGGCAATCCGCACAATTTTTACACTTTTATGCCAAACTGGGTAATTTTTAAAGAAACATTATTCTTACCAATGCAAGCAATGTGTTAAGAATGGAAGGCAACTCTTTTGGCAAACTTGCTGGCAGAAAGAGGAAAGAGGAGCGGCTAGGGCGGGTAGGAGCTCCTTGGAGGTGCTCTCGCCCTGGAACTAGAGCCCCTGGTAACTTTGAAATCTCTCCAGCCGGTTAATATCAGACTTGGATGCTACGTTGTCCCCCCCTTATTTCCCCGCTTCTTGTCAGTTCAGTCCCTTCTGTTGGCCCTGGTTAAGTGCCCGTTATTACACTATATTCTTTGCAGATTTTTTTTTCATCTGGGTTGAGATTTATTTGAACCGTTTATTGTTATAATGTACTTTATTGTATTACTTTGTTTATTGTATTGTTATTTATTTTTATTGCTTTCCTGCTACTCTATTGCTGTGGTCCCCCTATGCAGGCAGTACAATTTATGGAGCCTACAGGACGTCCCATCAGGGTGGTTTCGGGCCCGGGAGGTACGCTTGGGGCCGGCGGGTCGATCGGATAAGGAGAACTTGGGACAGGCATTTGCGGCCTGTTCCCCGTTCTGATCCATCGGTTCACTGCCACATGTCAGGGAATCATTCCGTTCACACCTCCGATCTATCCTGTTTGCTGATTAACACCAGGTTGATGCATAACAAGATCCCCATCATTCATGACTTGATCGTGGATGAGTGGGCCGACCTGGCACTCCTTACAGAAACCTGCATGGTTGAGGGAGGGGGAGCTTCTCTCACTCTGTTTTGCCCCCCAGGGTTACTGTGTTCAGCATCTGTGCAGGTCGGAGGGGTGGGGGCGGGGGGAATTGTGTATAGGGAATCCCTTTATGTCAGCAGATCCGCGATGTTGGTGAGTCTGGGGTTAGAATGTCTTCACCTTGTGGTGGGCCAGAGGGACAGGTTTGGGATCGTGCTTGTGTACCGTGCTCCCTGCGACCCAGCACTCTCCCTTCCAGAGCTCTCTGAGTTCATCTCGGCAGCGCTTTTGAGGTCCCCCTGCCTGCTGGTGGTTGGGGACTTCAATGTGCATCCTGAGTCTGAGCTGTCGGGAGCAGCTCTGGAGTTCATGGAGTCCATGGCCTCCATGAACCTGTCCCAGTTTGTCATCGGTCCCACTCACAAGGGAGGACATACCTTGGACTTGGTTTTTGCCTCCACGTCTGTGGGCTTTGATCTGGGGGTCGGGAGGTTGTTCGCCCGACCTGTGTCATGGTCAGATCATTATCTGCTGACCTTTTCCCTTTCAATCGCCTCCCCGCCCCACGGGGAGCTGGGCCTTTCCATCTGGGCCTGCCCCCGAAGGCTCCTGGACCCTGCACAGTTTTTGGAGTCCTTTGGGGGCCTACTGGATGGTCTGGTTGATGATCTGGCCGACTCCCTGGTTGATAGGTGGTATGAAGAAGTTGCTGGGGCAGTTGACCGGATCACCCCCAAGCGCCTTATCCGATGCCGAGCCCGCTCTTCTCCGTAGTTTACCATGGAGTTGCGGGCGATGAAGCAAGAACGGAGGAGGCTAGAGAGCAGATGGCAGAAGGCTCAGACGGCTTCGAATTGGGCTGTGGTTAAGGTGTTGACCGGTCGCTACTCTCGGGTGATCAGGGATGCAAGGAGATCTTTTGCCTCCCTGAGAATTGGCGAGGCCTCGAACCATCAGGCGGAATTGTTCTGGGTGGTTTGAGACCTCACCAATCCCAGTCCGTCAGGGCCTCCTCCTAGTGATTTCACTAGTGAGTCATTCAGAGTCTTTTTAAAATCTAAGATAGAGGCCATCCGTGCCGAGCTGGACGCTGGTTGCATTGATCCACCCTCTGCTGTGGCCAGGGCCTCACTGCCTGTGTCGCCTCGGTTTGTTGAGTTTGGGCCTGTTACACCATTGGATGCCTCCAGGGCCCTGGGACACTGCAGGCCTGCGGCCTCTCTGTTCAACCCTTGCCCTTCTTGGCTGATTAAGACCGCCGGAGGGAGCATGCCGGAATGGGCTTCACTAATTCCCACCACATCCTTCAGAGATCGGATTTTTCCCAGTCGACTGAAGGAGACGGTAGTAAAGCCCATTATCAAAAGATCTGGCTTGGCTGTAGACGATATGTCTAACTATCGTCCTATAGCCAATGTTCCCTTCATGGGCAAGGTGATCGAGCGGGTTGCCGCCCTGTGTCTCCAGTCGTTCCTGGAGGAGAACCATGTCCTGGATCCTTTCCAATCTGGGTTTAGGCCGCGTCATGGGACTGAGACGGCTCTGGTCGCTCTGCATGATGATCTGTTGAGGAGGGCTGACAGGGGTTGCTCTACCCTGCTGGTCCTTCTTGACCTGTCAGCGGCTTTCGATACCGTCAACCATGGTATCCTCCTGGGGCGGCTTTCTGAGGTGGGGATCAGGGGTCTGGCCTTTGGCTGGCTCCGCTCCTTCCTTGAGGGCCGCACCCAGCAAGTGAGCTTGGGTGGTGAGTTGTCAGCTCCCTGGACACTCTCTTGGGGGTGCCTCAGGGGTTGGCTCTCTCCCCAATGCTCTTTAACATCTATATGAAGCCATTGGCTGAGATCATCTGGAGTTTTGGAGCTTGCTGTCATCAGTACGCTGATGACATGCAGCTCTATCTCTCCTTTTCCATCTGTGCAGTGGAGGCCATCCAGACCCTTGATCGCTGCGTGGCCGCAGTTTTGGACTGGACCAGGGCTCACAGACTCAAGCTCAACCCTGGAAAGACTGAGGTTTTGTTCTTCGAGTGTGGCCCGGAGGGGTACAGTGGCCCTCTTCTCAGTCTGGGCGAGTCCGCCCTCCAGCTGGCGCAAAGAGTGAGGAGTCTGGGCATCGTCCTGGATCTGGATTTGTCCCTGGACTCCCAGGTGGCAGCCGTGACCAGGTCGGCCTTTTACCATCTTAGGCTTATCGCCCAGATTCACCCATACCTTGATGGGGACTCCCTGAGGACAGTGGTACAGGCACTGGTCATATCGAGGTTGGATTACTGCAACACTCTCTACATGGGTCTCCCCTTGAACCTTGTTTGATGACTGCAGCAGGTCCAGAATGCGGTGGCCAGGTTGGTGGTTGGTGTGCATAAATTTGACCGCATCACCCCCATCCTGGCCCTCCTGCACTGGCTGCCCGTTGCATCCCGAATAAGGTTCAAGGTATTGGTCTTGGTTTACAAAACCCTCCATGGCTTGGCCCCCAACTATCTGGCAGAGCATATTTCCCAACAACTAGATCTGGCCCGACCCACCCAATCCTCCTTGACCCTCTTGCTCCGGGTCGCCACTCCGAAGGAGGCCCATAAGGTGTCTACTCGAAAACGGGCCTTCTCGGTGGCTGGCCCCGCAATCTGGAACTCTGCCAAGTGAGATATCCTTGTTGGCATCCTTTAGAAAAGCACTGATGACCTGGCTATTCAGGGACACCTTTGGCAATTGCTAGGGGAGTACCGGCATTTCCCCCCCACCATCTCTTGCCAATATTGTTTTATCAGTTATAACTGCTATTGTTTTTAATTTTGTGTAAACCGCCCTGAGTTCCCTTAGGGAAATAGGCTGTGGTATAGAAGTTTGAAAATAAATAAATAAATAAATAAATAAATAAATAAATAAATAAATAAATAAATAAAAAATAATGAAAGTTCTTGACCTCACAAACAATGATGAGACAAGTGGAAATTCATATCCTGAGGAAAGATGTGAGCTTATCTCCCATGCACCCAAATATGCCCATTTAAGGGCATAAAAATAGTTTCCTGTACTGCTCTATCCTCTTTTGGAGACACTCAGGCTGACTTATCTAGGTCTGTGATTATATTTATACATATCCAGCTTGTTTTGTGTTGAGGGGTGGGGAAATCCATTGGATAGGCAGGGCCAAGTTGAGTGCATGGCAAAGGCTAAAAACAAAGGGCCTCAGTAGCAATATGTAAAGCTTAGTGCTCTATCTTATTTTATATTTTTCTCCTTCTTTCTGGCCATTAGAAAGAAACATCTATTGACTTCTCTGGCAGTGGAGTCATGACAACTGGACTTCTTTTCTTGAGTGATCAAAACGTTTCAATCAAAATGTGATTTCACTTTATGTATATTAGTTCCTATCTCTCTTGACTCTTATAGCAGCCTTGTGGTGCTTAAATGCCTGTACTGCAGCTAAAACTGTGCTCATGGCCTGGGGTTCAATCCCAGGTAGCAGGCTCATGGTTGACTCAGCCTTCCATCCTTCTGAGGTAGGTAAAATGAGTACCCAGCTTGCTTGGGGTTGGGGAATGTGTAGGCTGCATACTGTAATTAAACTGTAAACCGGTTTATTTGAAGTGGTATGGGGTACTATATAAGCAGAACTCTTTGCAATTTTCCCTTTCCCATTTTTGCTTTATCTATACCTAACTGCTACAATTCTTTTAAAGGTCTCACAGATTAACATTTATTTATATTTCAGGTTGGTCTTCACCTTTCATTTCCCATTTCCCATATTATGACAATCCATTAAGAGCCTGAGACAATCAAAATACATTTTACATAATCAATTCACTAAGCCCAAAATTCCCTTTCTGGATTTTCTCTTTTTCTGCTAGGTTCATTATCTTCACAATTTGTTTTTCTATCTAGATAGTTGCTTTGCTGCTGGAAAGTTCCCAAGCTCTTCTCTCCTCTATATCCCTATCCAGTAGAACAAATGTGCTTATCTTCCTCCTCTCTGAATTTGACCTAGCCACACATTTATCCTGTGCAGATCTTGTTGTATTTGTCTGCAGATTAAGATCAGCTCTCTGTTCTGGTTCTAACTCCTGATCAAGACTAAATTCAGTTCTCTTCATGAGTTCATCCTGAACAGTTCTTGTTGTAGTTATCTGTAGTTATCAGCCTTCTGCTCTGGCTCTGTATCATGATTAAGATTTAAAATCTCCGACTCTTCAAAACATGGTTCTATCTGTGATGTAAGAGTGTTTATTATTTTCTGTAATCCACATAGAATTGTGTTGGCAAACTATTGATCTAACAACATTTTCCAACTCATTGTGTTCTTATAGCTCACATCAAAGGGTTAATATCACTTGTTATAGTTTTTGTCACTCAGTTTCCAAAAGAGAGGGGTGTAGAAGCAGGAAGCTGGATTAAAAAAAAAAAAAGGAAACAAAGCAGAACAAAGGTGAAATAAACATTCCTTTGCAAAAACAGCTTTCCCAGTGCTCCCCTTAACCAGGGTCCTTATGTCAACCAATTATAAAAGCAAAACAGAAAAAAGAAAAAAGAAAAAAGAAAAAGAAAAGAAGTTTCATTAAAAAAAATTTTCTACCAGCCCAGGAAATCAATAGGCAAAGAGGCAAAGCAAATTTGTAAAACAAGTGTGGGAGAATCACTTCTTACCTCAGTCTTTCCACACATTCACACCCCACCAACAAAAACTGCTCTTCTACGGGGTGGGGGGGATTAGTGCTTGTTTGAAGAAAGAATTCCAAACATCACCAAGATGAAACTTCACAGAGAAAGATAGAGGGATGAAAGCAGTTTTATTCACAACACACCAAGTATTTACAGCTTCTTGCACTTCTCCAGTGCCAGCAGCTCATGCCATCATCAACGACTTAGTTGATGGCATCTGGTTTTCCTCCAGTGGGAGATAAGACATTTTCCTGGACCGACAAAGCTTGCCAGCACTCTCTCAATGGTCAGACAGGTACTGTGTTTTTCCTCCAAGGAGACTTAACCTTCTTTGGGTCTCTTTTATCTGGAGGAATTCAGTCTGATAAGCTGCAGAACTTATAAAGTTGTCTCATCACAGCATAACCAGAACCGGAAGTCTGGAAACAAAGGACCAATTTCTAAGGCCACTCTGTCAGGATCACTTACAGCAGTACTGATGCAGTGTCATCACTCATTTCTCTCTAGTGCCAATAAAATAGATAAATATATCAAACCACCAAAGTAGAAACTAGAGATAAGGTATTCATATTTGTATCTCTGAGAATATGAATATTGGCACCACAGGCCTGATGGAGGCCCATTCCCATGGCCATCCTTGTTGTCATGTTGATTGTAGCAGCAACCCAGTCAATGCTCTCCAACCACCCCACACAATTGACCACTCTGGTAAGGAGGCCAGATGTAGATTCTCCCTGCTCAGCTGTTAAGCAGTTGGCTATGTGAGGAGATGGGGAAGCACTGGCTGACCTGCTGCTGAGATTGGCACTGAGGTTCTCATCTCTCTATCTTTCATCTTCCCCATCCTGTCCCCTCCCCAGTGGTGTTAACTTGTGTCAGTGGCAAAGGCAGTGGGAGAGGAAAACAAGTTTGATGTTTGCTGCACAGATGTAGCACAAAGAGCATTCCACCAAACTGAGAATTTCTGCTCTGTGGCAATGAGAAATCTTTGAAGGAGACTAAATGATTGTGAAGGGCCAAGGAGTAAATAAACATTTTTATGTGGCTTTTAGAAAACTACAGTTCTATGAGCATTATTTGTTTGAAACCGTATTGCCCCCATTGCAGTAGAACATAAAAGTTAATATGAGCGATACATTGCCTCCTCTGAAGGTCAAACGATGCAGATCCAGTGACATTTTTATTAGATGATCACATTGAGGGAAAAGAGATGGAGAGTGTCTTTGTAGCTCACAGTAAACACACATTTGATGTTGCACAGACATAACATATCTTGATTCCAATAATGCTAAGTAACAGAACCCATTATGTTGTGCTTTAGCTTTCAGCTCCAGTCCCATAAAGAGTCAGTAAAGATGTTCTCTGCTTGCTATACAGCATAGTTATGTCTCACGTTGGCAGATTTGTAACTCAGCACATCTTGGCTGACTTCCTTGCACCCCTATTCATTTATTTGCAAAACCAAAAAACAAAACAAAAAAACCCCCAACAACCTGGGTGTCCTCCACCTTCAATCTTCCACAAATCTCCACATCATACTAATATCCCAGCCCTAAAGCTACGACCTCACCCAATCAACAGGCTACTTTTGTCATATTTCCCTGGACTGTACATTTTAGTGATGTCTGAAATGATTGGAAAATCTCTCACCGTTCTCTCTTAATGTGCAGTATTAATTAATATGGTAGAGCATCTCCGTAATATGGTAAATAGCAGCACCTTATGTTCATTAGTCAGTCAATTTCTATTATAACATATCAACATGGATATCATGAAACAGGACGAAAGGAGAAAAGGAGAATATGAACAAAAGGAAATTGGTAAGTCACCTTTTTTTAAAGTTCTACTGATTCAATAGGTGTACTATTGAGGAGGAAAAAATAAAGCTATTGTTTGCAAAGTTTATTAGCTTCCATTTTGTTTGAATATTGTCCCATCTCACATCATAAAGGTTATTCCATGGCAGATATTTCCACTGATAGCCAAATGTTCATGTGGCTAGTAAATATACTGCTAGTTCAAGCTAATCCACTCTCCATTTAGGCTAGGGTTGTCATAAGTAACTACCAAAGAGTATTAATCAGAATTGGAGAACCAGTGATTTTTGAATAGGCAAGGCACCAGAGAATAGCAAAGATTATTAGCTCTCATAATGACAAGGTAATTAACTTTCTTACAGAAGCCAGCATCAGAACATTGCAACATACCAAGACATTCTAGGCGTCTATTGTAGCTGGGGGAGCAGGTGGGTGGGTAATTGTGTATGGAGATTTGACAACCAAAGTAGGTTACATTCAGAAATCAGTGTGAATGTGTCATCTGATGGGCACAGGGGTTGAAAGACTCTGGCAGCCACAGCATAGCTTCACCTCCTGATTCCATATATTAGTGGGCATCTTAAGGGGATCTGCAAGAATTTGCAGCAAGTAATCATGACTAAAAAGAACTGAGTTGGGAAGGGAGGGAGACTGGTGTGGAAGGACCATGCAGTGGGATGCAATAGGAACCACAGGGGAAAGAAAGTAGCTTATGACAGGAAGGTACATGATGATGATTTCCCCTTGTTATCCTGTTTTATCCTAAGATATGCTTTTGGCTATTGGTGGTCTGATACTCTTGGGCCTAAAGGTAAGGTGCTGGAAAAATAATGTATGTGCACAAGAAGTCACTTGAGCTACATTTGGAAACAGTTTCAACCAGGCCACAGGTCCCCAAGTAAAATCTGGGGCATGGCTTGTGGCTCAGTGACACTGAGAAGGAGACATCTGTCATCTTGAGTTCTCTTCCCAGGCATATTTAAGATTGAAGAGAGGGTTATAGGAGTGTGTGCAGCTGGCGGGCCAATCAGGAATGGCCAGCAGTGCTTCAAAGGGGAATTCCTGACCTGGCGGACCTGATTGATGGAATTTCCAGTCTGATCTACCTGGCTGGGATATATTTATTTATTTATTTATTTATTTATTTATTTTATTGTTGTATTTATATCCCGCTTATCTTCTGGGCAGAACTCTAAGCGGCGTACAAACAGGCGAGCAAGCGCCAGACAAGCAATAATAGACTTACAATACAAAGACAATCAATAATAACAACAAGTAATAAGCAAACAATATGAAAAGACAAATGAAAATGAAAATGAAAACCAATACTAAAAAACAATGCATCCCAATGGGATGTATGGAGAACTCTGGCCTCCTCTCCAGCAGACTTCAAGCAGACTTCACTGACTCACCCTCCCTCCTTGTGTTTATATGGTAACTTTGCGATTTTGGGGGAGGGGCAGTTCCCAACAGCACTGCTTTGTTGGTAGCAATGGGAAGGCCAATTTGATGCATAGGAGCAGATCTTCAGTGAGGGACTGCTGCTATCAGCAGTCGGCCTTATCCCCTCATGAGGGAATCAGGGACCCCTGGAACTGATGAGGCATGTCCAGCTCGGGAAGGCTACTGTAGTTCCCCACAAATGCAGCTGGAGGTGCTTCTCCACTCTAGTGGATTAACTCCTGTGTGTGCATTTCATATGCACTTTGTTTAGCAACTCCATTCAATTAGCAATGTGCCGGAATGGGAGGCATCGGGTGACCGGTGCATCATCTAATGTGAGGATCTGCTCCTTATGTGGTACCAAGCTGTGACCTTTTAAATATCCATTCTTTCCATTATCACATTCTTTTTTCCAAATAAAACTTCGAAGGATAACAATGTGAATTTTTCTATTTTGTGGGTGGAAAGGCACCCAGGTATATCTTATCCGGGTCTGCAAGCTGAGTAAGAAAACAGTTTTGTTCCTCCTGTTAGAGATGGGCACGACTTAGCGGTATTCCCGTTTCCGTTTCTGTTACTCGTTTCCGTTACTCTACGGAAACCGTAACGGGAATTACCCCGCCAGACTTCGAGCTCGAACCGACGAACGAACAATTTTGGTCTGATTTGTCGTGCTCGTTCCTTGCATTGCGCGATCGCGCGATGCCACGCGGCACAGAAAAAAAGTTTTTTAAAGTTAAAAAAACCCGGTTCCCGGCCAAAAAGCAGGCGGAAAAATGCCTGCTGTGCCTCAGGGCACCTACCCCTACCAGAGGGGTTGTTTCTGGAGGTCCCCAGCCTCCCCCCCATCCCCCGTCCTGGGCTGCTCTGGTGGGACTCGCCGCAGGCTCGCAGCCAGCAAAAAGCCCAGTCTCACTGCTGGCCGCCGCAATTAAAGCGCAAGCAAGCGGCACGGACGGCACAGGAAAAAACTTTTAAACTCTCCCCCACCCACCCATTCCCAGGCCAAAAAAGCAGGCGGAAAAATGCCTGCTTGACTAAGGGCGCAGGGCACCTACCGGAGGGGTGGTTTCTGGAGGAGGGGTCCCGCCTCCCCCCCCGTCCTGGGCAGCCGGACTCGAGTCGCCATGCCATGCGGTGCGGGCGGGGGATCCAAAATGGGGAAGCGAACGCAATATTGTTTTTGAAATCGTGGTCCAAAAACACACAAGCACAACAGAAACACACAAAAATGTATAAACTGCCAGATTTTTCACAGTAGCAGTGGGTTTTTTCTTGCAAAAAATGTCTCTCCTCTCCTCCTCTGTCCTCCATTTATTTTATTTTATTTCATTTTATTTACACCTGCGCAATGATGGGCTGGCCGAGTGGCCAGCCATGTGGGAGTGGACGACCATGCAAATTTTTGGAGCCATCCCACCAAACGCATGGCCACTTGGCCACGGAGACTTCTGGGATGTGCCAAAAAGCCCCCTAAAACCTGCCCTAGCCCCCTAACCCTAACCCTAACCCTTGACTCCATACCCATACGTCACAGACTGTCTTCTTAGTGGGTCAGAGAGGCACCCAGAGGTGCAACCCACTAGCCCACCGTAACCTTACCCGTCACTAGCCTAACCCTAGTCCTAACCCTAACCCACCTTAACCCTAAGCCAGATGTACCTGCATTGCACTACATGCAAATACAATTCCCTTCTGTGTGAGACATGGTGTTGCGAGAGCCTTAGTTAGGCATCTCACCTATGGCTCTGGGTTCAGTGCCATCCACTAGTCTTCAAAGTCACTGTCTGCACATTTGCACAACTGGTATGCAATATCCATATGGCTATTGCATACCATTTTGCAGCAGCAGCAGGTGAGGAGGGGAGACCCCCATGTAGAGGGGTCTCTTGGAGCCTGCTTCCCCTTCCTAGTGGGTGAGGATAGGAGGCACCCACGGGTGCCTCCAGGAGCCCACTTTCCCTTTATAGCGGGCCAGAGGAGGCACCCACCCCACAGAGGTGCCTCCAGGAGCCCGCTCCCCCCCCAAAAAAAACAGTACTAACGACAATGAAAAAATGAAAAAAATGAACCGACTAATTTTTGCGAATTTTCGCGAAAAACGGAAACGACCCGAAACGGAACCGGCCCAACTAACGACAACTTGAAAAAAAAATTTTTAAAGTCGTGCCCATCTCTACTCCTGTTGAATCTAATGTCCAAAAATATAGTTACTGTATACTCTTTGTTGGAACATGATGAGACCTATTCACTCATTATACATACATTGAGGGGATGGATCCTAACTAGAAGATACAGTGACAGCTTCATTCATAATCTCCATACCGTAATACAGCACAGGGGTGTGTGTGTGTGTTGGGGGGGGGGAGATATTTTTATATTATATATTTTTAAAAAATTCCTGAATGTGTAAGGTCGCTCAAAGTGACTGTAACTAACCCACCACAACTGGGTTCCTTTTTATGCTAACAAGAGAAAAATCTAATTTTTATGGAGGAAATTGAACTATTTGCTCTGAATAGCATTCACATTTCCAGTCATGATGCCCTGTGAAGGAAATGCAGACACAATCTGCACACAAAGGACAATAATGAAGGTGTAGCATTGGAAGGCATACTAATAGCACAGAATGGTAAATCTGTGAACTTGATTGTGGCAGATAATCAATGCTTCATTTAGTGCATTACATTTCCTTTTAGGTAATGACACACTCACAATTCTAAGCAAATGTCTGTGAACTGATCATTACCATGCTCATTATTTCAAAATTATTTCAAATATTGACACTTTTTTACCTATCCATAAGTAATACAATGCATATGTTTTAACTGAGTAAAGAATTACAGCTGAAACATAAAGTTTGAATTGCAGCATGTATTTTCTTATTTCCTCAACCCCAGATATGTGCACGTCTGTGTATTTTAATTGTACACTTTGTAATTAGGTATGCTGCCTTGGTAGTGTGAGATACTACTTGGTAATTTAATAAAGAAGTCATACAAGTCCTTTTAAAATATTGCATCCTTTCAAGTAAATGTTTTAACCATTATAATAATTGTCCTCCACAAACTGTTTCTTTTAGACAGAAACAAAGCTAATTCCTTGCAACTGCTACTTCCTTGGCTGACCCACAGGGGTCAGGAAAGGAAAATGTATTTACTGTATTTCAGCTTTGGGTACACTTGAACATTTTAAATATATATTTATTTTCACTTGAGAGTCTTCTTGCTATATCCACAGTGTTTTTTGATTTTATAGGGATGGGTTGTTGCTATCCTGTCACCTAACACTCCTCCTTTTTCATCCGGGCTTGGAACCGGAAATGGCAGAGTTTATTCTAGTGAGACTTGGGATTTTTTTTTTTTTTTGTTAAAGAGTTTTGAATTTCTTACTAAATTCCACTAGCCATGCATCAGAAGTGCGGGGATTCACAGAGCCGAACAGTTTAAATTAAATTAGTCCATTCCTTCTCTCATTTACAGACTCAATAACTCGCCCTGAAACATTAGTGGCAGAAAGAACAAAAACAATTTGCTCTCCTTACAGTTCTGAACAGATCAAACAGTAAACAAACACCACCACGCCTACACACACAAACCAGCCTGCTTGCGTCAACAGACTTCAACAGAAGTGGAGATCTCTGAATTCAGAGGCAGGGACAATTGTATAGTGCTGGATAGTTTGACATTTAACCCAACTCTGGCATATTATTATTATTATTATTATTATTATTATTATTATTATTATTATTATTATTATTATTATTATTATTATTATTATTATTATTATTATTATTATTATATACTCACACAAAATTTTTGTTCAAACATACTTTTTTAAAAAGTTAGTTTCATATTCTCAAAAAGAGAACCTTGGCAGTTCCAGAGGTGATGGAAAAAATACATCTCCTCCACTCTCCTAAGTTTCTCACCAGCTACCAATTGATGGGTACAGAGAGATATGGTGTTAAGAAAAACCTCCTAATTGAAGAGATATAACCAATGAACTTCCTGAACTGGGTATCTTGAAGACAATTTTATGCACCAGGTAACTGATCATTAGAAGACGAACTCTTGAAAAGTTGAATAAATCAGACTTGAAGCTATTGTTAAAACAGCTGAGGGCAGGAAGTTATGCAGGATCACCTGGAGGTACACAAACCGTATAAAATGCAGTTGTACATATGGTAAGGCTACACATTTTATTGTGACTAATGATCAGTTCAGGACTCTGGGGAGATTGGTGGGTTGCAGGGTTACTGTGAAACACCTGTGTGATGTCTTCTCAAAGAAACCACCTCAATCCTTGGATGCATTAAATGTCAAACATTCAGTAGCATTAAGAACATAAAATAAAAATAAGCCTCCATAGGGACTCGTATCCCCATACAAGCCAGCGAGTCACAGAGAATCACAGCAACTCACGATGCACAGGAGAGATTTTCAGGGCATGAAGAAATGGTGTAAGAACAGCATGGAGGTAAGAGAACTGCTCTACCTCCTGCCGTTTGATGGGTCCCAGTTGCATAATTGCATTTTGAGGTCTTCTTGCTGAATTATGGAACTGGGAATTTTTTTTTCCTGAAAGTTTCATCCCTAGTTGTGTTTGTTAACAAATTATGGATTCCGACCATTAAAAATCACTTAGGTTAGGAGAGCGCACTTTGTCCTTTGGAAGGAAATGACACCCACCTTTCTTATTATTGGAAAACAAGAAAGAAATGCATGGGAATAGGAAAGATAATAAGAATTCTTATTGTGACTAACTAAGGGCCTTTTCACACGACCCCTAAGATCCGCTGGCCACTTAAATTCGGACCAGAGATCTTAGGGGTTCGTCGCTCTTCCTGTGTTCCCACCCCTCCGCACTTCCTGGCTGCTGGCTGCGTGAGGGGAGGGAGAAAAAGAGAAAGAAAAGCATGCCACTCACCTCCGTTCTGCCTCTCGCTCTTCCCGGCAACATTCCAGTCTCTGTAAAGTAGCTCTTAAAAGGGTCGGGAGCCAAAACAACAACAAACAGAAGCGAGGAGAGCCCTGCACTCACTATTGTTACACCGCATCAAAGAATTTTCACCTCTAGAGAGCAGGTACTTGAAAGGTGCGCTGGGACGCGCTAAAGTGGGCGTGGTCGCACCTAATTTCCTGTAAACTCCGGAGCTGGTGGGGAAACATTTTTAAGCTCCGGAGCTGGGAGCCATTTGCCCCGGAGTTTAGGGGTCGTGTATAAACGCCCTAAGGCAGAGATGCAGGAAGCTGTCAGCGTCCTTTCACATTTTGAGAACAGAGGAGATATGTCAGATCTCTCATCGCACAAAGAGGAAGAAGAAGAAAAGGTGAGAAAGACGTGACAACAGCAACCCTACGTATCTTGATCTAGGTTGAGATCAGGTTGGCAGAAGTAATAACAGAAAGAATCATCAGGGAGATTCATTGATGACCTCCTCTATTTGTTCCCCCCTTGAAGAAGTATACCTTTTTGCAGTGTAAGCTCAGTTGCACCCAGTCATCCTCAACATTGTCACCATTTAAAGGTTGAATGAGTTGTCCTAAAACCATCATGATTATGTGATTAAAGAAGTGTTGCTATGGTTATTTTGAGAAACAGTTCGGGGGGGGGGGGACACAGACCAACTTGATAAAGACAGGGTGCACCACAAGGCAACAGAGCAATGAAATATATTTGAGAACCACACATAGTCCAGGAAAAGATGCAATAAAGTGGGAAAGGAGGAAATCAAGAAGAATGTGAGACTATGTGTTTATGGGAAAATAAAAAGGCTCTGCTTTTCTGTCATTTATTCTATATTCATGCTGTATGTAATATTGTATTGTAAAAAAATATTTCTGTATTCTGTCCTCATGGTCACAGATCCTTAAACTGCCGCCTTTGTAGGATATCTATCAATTGCATTTTATTCATCCTTCAGCCTATTATATAGATAGATGATAGATAAACTTCATTACAGTCATCAACCAATATCCAAAATATAAATAAATCATAGATACATAAAAATATGTTTTCTAGGAAATGCAACACTATTTAACACAATCAATAACACAAATAAATGCAACACTATTTAATCGCCCTACATAACATGTTTGCATAGTCTTCCTGAGAGGACAACTGAGGGAAGGATGTTCAATCTGGCAAGCATGAAATCCCAGTGCTGGCAAGGATTAGTGAGATTTTCCATATAGTTCACTCCTAGCCCTGAAGTTGGCAGCAGACCTTTAAAACGTCCTATTCCAGGCCTCTTTAGTTTACTGATATGAAGCCCTGCAATGTTTGTATGTTCCATTTTTTCCTTTACGGTTTCCAGTTTACCTTGATTCATACTTCTCACATTCCATCTGCCAGTTGTATGTGTTGTGAAGGATCTTAATTATTGCTAAATATAGATGATGCCAGTTCTTATTTCTAGTTTGGGGTCTAATTTTTTTTTAACTTATAGTAGTTTTGTATCATTCACTGCTTTCATTGTTGGGGGAATTTCTTTGAAAAGTAGTTTATGATATTTGAAACAGGTAAGATATCTAAGAAGATATGCACAGAGAGGGGGGAGGGAAGGAGAAGGAGAGGCAGAGGGGAATGGAAGAAGAGGGTGAGGGAGGGAGAGAAAAGGGGGGGGAGAGAGAGACTTTTCAGGCCGAAGGAATTTTCTTTGGTAGAAGGAAAATGCATTCTTTCAAACTGATAGTTTTAAAGAATGCATGCCTATTTCCCATCAAAGACAATTATTCACATCTATTTCAAACCAACTGAAGTGACTGGTATCCCGGAATGGTGCTAACAGCACAGCTTTGAAATGATTCAGAGTTAATATGCATTTCAAGATGAAAAGAGGGGCTGCCAAATGCTCTTCACAGATTTACAGCCATGCTTTACGTTTTTTGTTAAATTACAGCGTTGCTGTACTTGAAGGTCTCCATAGACTTTCACAGATTGCAAAATTCTCCAGAAGTTTCCCTTCCCTTCCCTTTAGCTGGTAAAAAAGTATATCCAGTGAAACAACCAATGCTCATTTACTAATTGGCTAACAAAATCAATTTTGCCATTGTGAGCAAAGCTAGTCACGCAGGTATGAAATGAGAGTTTGAATGTCCATAAATCAAAAAGGGTTGATAGTAAAATGGAATTCCCTATAAGCACCCCATTACTATACAAATGGACAGAAATATGATTGCCTGCTCCCTCTGTTTCCCTGAGAGGGTGAATCACTATGAGCCGCCTTCAGCCCTTTGCCGGTATAGACTGGCGACACACGTTTGTCTTGGTTTTAAACAGGGCCACAATTTATTAATCACAGGAACAAACTTTTAAACTTTATTAAAACTGAACAGTAATTTTTTTTAGGAGGGCCTGTGACGTAGCGCAATATAAAGGTGAAATAATCCATTTTTAGGTCCCCTTGCTCAACAATTTTCCTGCAGCCTGTTATGCTGCCGCAGGGAGGATGCCTTGAATATCATTTGGGCATCAAGCAAATTGATTAGACATTGGCAGCCCTCTTGATCATGTTTGGGTTGTTATTAATTGGTCCCTATCTAATTCCTAATCTATTTTATTAACTAAGGGCTGCCGAGGACCTTGGAGCTATTAATTGAAGGAGGGACCTATTTAACTAATATTATATTATGCACTACCCGCCAATTGTGACCAGTATATTACTTGGAGCCCTTCTCCAACATGTGTCTGGTGGGATGGACGAAAACACGCCGCCACTCACGGCCAATTAGAGTGGTGGTCAAAAATTCCCATCTGGCCCCAAAGTGACCAGCAAAGCATCACCATCACATTAAAACAGTGTAGGGAGGGCAGGGGGTCCGCCGACTGCGCAGGCAGGCGGTGGGAAGCGCGGAAGTCCCTTATATGGCCACGTTCCCCGACGTAGGCTGCGCCAATTGCGCAGCCAATCACTGCCTGCCCAGTCAGCCCGGCAAAGCCGCCCAAGCACCACACAAGGTGGTGCAGGGCAGCCAGTGCCGGTCTAGACTGGAATAATGAGATGACACACGTTTGTCTTGGTTTTAAACAGGGCCACATTTTATTAATCACCGGAACAAACTTTTAAACTTTATTAAAACTGAACAGTAATTTTTTAGGAGGGCCTGTGATGTAGCACAATATATAGGTGAAATAATCAATTTATTAGGTCCCCTTGCTCATCAATTTTCCTGCGGCCTGTTATGCTGCCGCAGGGAGGATGCCTTGAATATCATTTGAGCATCAAGCAAATTGATTAGACATTGGCAGCCCTCTTGATCATGTTTGGGTTGTCATTAATTGGTCCCTATCTAATTCCTAATCTATTTTAATTGAGGGCTGCCAAGGACCTTGGAGCTATTAATTCAAGGAGGAACCTATTTAATTAATAGTATATTATGTGCTACCCACTAACAAAGAGACACACTGCTGTCTCTTTACCCAAACCGGCCGAACAAGTCGGCACACAGGCCCTCCTTAATATCTGACAGAAAAATTTCGAGGTCCTTATCAGACAAATGCACCCCATCAGGCCGGAATAAACTAAGATCACGAGCGGTGATGGTTGGGTGCCAGATAACAGAACCCATCTCCGACTCGACAATGCGGGCAATTTCCTTGTTAGTGCCCTTATGGGCCTTTTGCATTTTGGGGGGATGATGATATGGACCCGAAACCAATCTAGGATAATCACAGACCAGATGATCCAGGTATTTGGACAGCTACATTTCAACACTCTCAGGTCATCGGTGACCTTGAGAATCAAAGACTTGCCAGACATGTGGGTCAAGTCATTGCCTCCCAGGTGAATAACAGCAATAGAAGGCAAAGGGTCAGGGGGATCATTGAGAGCAATAGTTAGGAAGGCATTCCAACATATCCCCCATCTTCCCCTCCAAACCATTTCAGCTCATTGCCCCAGGCCAAGATCGCGGCCACGTCCAGATCTAACAGCGAACTTGGTGGCCCAGTAAACAAAATTGTGGCCATAAAATGTTATCCGGGTGTGCCGTCCCTCAGCCAAACCTGCAACGACAAAACAGAAGCAACTGGCCCGGTATTATGGGTCCATTAACGGTCAAACATAGGCCTTAATTTGCTTGGACCACCACCACCCGATTCGCTGGATTCCAGCCAAATCCATGCCAATAGCGGCAGCGGTGGAGGCAGCACCTATATGAAAAGAATGAGTGCCAAACTGCCAACCCGGTATGCCAGCAACCTGAAGAGCCTTCACTGATACTTTCCAAAATTGGTATTGGATCAATGGTGGCCCATCTCTATGCTGAAATAAGTAGCCCTGATCCATGCCAATCGACCGGGCGTACTTATTAAGAGCTAATATGGGACAGATTTGGGGCACCGAACACCTACGGAGGTGTATCGTGCTGCTCTGGCCCTGTTGGTCCGTTTTTGATCTATGAATGTGTAGGGATACCTGATCATTATCAAGGGCCATATCAGTCCACTGTAATGCTGTGCCCGAGGCATCAGTCTTGGAATGGGCCAATAGCTCGCTGACATGGAGGGCAACAAAAAATGCCACAAGGGCAGCTGCCTGGAATAAGGTAACTTCAAAACTGTCTAAACAAACTTGAGGCCATGCATTGGCTAGCCTACACAACATCATCGGGGAAATGGGCGTTCTGGTGTCACATGGCTTACCCCGCTCCCTCGACCAACCCTCAATCATCTTGGCTACCTGGCATAGTAATACAGAGCCAACATTTTTCCCTGAATGGTACGGGGGGGGCAGACCCTTAAAATGCAGATGCACAGCGAACTGAACAAGCTGATCTGCTGTTGCAGGCCAGAGTCTGGGCAACCCTTCCCCAGCACAAAATCGGGCATACTCCGCGCAAGCTGCAGAATATGCCCGATGAGTGCTGGGTGCTAACGCCACTCCCATAGCCCTGTTTGTCTCTACCCTCCAAGCCACCATACCTCTGATGAGAGCCGGTCAGGATCCTTCATGGCATAAGGGGCTAACGCTTTGAACCACTTCCTCTGTTGGTGGGACAGAGCGTCAGCTAGCTCGTTCTGAACACCCGGCACATGACAGGCACAGAATAAAATATTGAACTGGAGGCAACGGAGGGTAAAGGCTCGGACCAGGCGCATAACTCTCTTAGATTTAGATGTCAGATTATTAATAATGTGCACAACTGCTAAGTTGTCGCAACTAAATTTGACTGCTGAATTAGCCCAAAGGTCAGCCTACAGAAAGACATCCCCCACAATAGGGAACAACTCAAGGAAGGTAAGGTCCTGTGTCAGCCCTGTGTGCTGCCACCCCTGAGGCCACAAACCAGAACACCAGCGGCCCCTAAAAAACAGCCCAAAACCCAGAGTGCCAGAAGCATCGGTCTGGACCTGTAGGCCGGCAGCTGTGATTGCCTCTGAGCGTCAAAAATAAACACCATTGAATTTGGACAGGAATTCAATCCACAGGTCGAGGTCTTCCTTAATATCAGCCGAAATGCGGCATCTGTGATGTGGGCTGCGAAGTCCCACTATGCTATCACACAACCTGCACAAAAATGGATGCCCGGGCGCGACAACCCTGCAGGCAAAATTAAGATGCCCAATTAGTTGTTACAATTCCCTAAGAGTGGCTTTTTTACGTGACCTCATCAACGTGAGGCGTTGGTGCAGGTCCTGTAGTTTTTGAGGAGGCAAACGACAGGCTTGAGCAATTGTGTCCAGTTCGATGCCCAGTAATGTCAACACCGTAGCAGGGCCTTCGGTTTTATCCTCTGCCAGGGGTAAACCCAGTTCTCCCACCATGGCCCTAAAAGAGGCCATAAGATTAAGGCTGTCAAACCCCGCACACAGAACACACAGCAAGCCAAGTTCAGTTCTTTGCCAGGAACTTTAGTTGTAATCCAGATAAAGTACAAAGTACAGTCCGAGTCAATCCAGAATAATTTACAGAGCCAAATGCAAAGTTCAAGGGAAACAGAGAAACGTCGTAGTCAGGAAGCCGGTCCAAGGTCAGGAAACAGAGAACGCAGTAGTCAGAAAGCCGGTCCAAGGTCAGGAAACAAAGTCAGGATAACACACAGGAACGTGGTGGCAAGGTAAGTGATGCATTGCTCCCACAGAGGGTTCAGGGTAAACTTGCTAGCTTTATCCTAAAACAGGGAGCACACCCATATCTCTGGCAAGGCTCCTGCTAGAACTCAGGGCTTTCAGATCTAATTCTACGCCTATCATTAAAGATCCTTTCCCTAGTTCTCCTGTTAGTTCTCCTTTGCAGGATCCTGCTCCTAGCCCTTATAGGAGGAGAAGATGTGCCCTCAGCTGCGTCCTCAGACTCAGCTGCCTGCTGAGTTGAACTACAAGGCTCCTCCTGCTGCTCTCCAGCATTTAACCCTTCACATCTGGGCTCCATGACAGGCAGGGTCCTGGCACTATCCCCCTCCCCATGGTCCCCCTCTTCTGATGGGCCAGGTTTATCTGGATAATTATCATGAAATTGCTGAATCAACTCTGGCGCATGTAAGTTAGACACCGGTTCCCAAGATCGATCTTCTGGTCCATACCCTTCCCAGTCCACTAAGTATAGCAAACCCCCCTGATGTATCCGGGAATCCAAAATTTGGCGGACCTCATCCTCCTCTTCTCCTTCTACTAAGATCGGGGGTGGAGGAGGTTCAGGATTTGGTGGTCGGTTGGGGTCAGGATCTTTGGCTGGGACCAAGAGGGAACGATGGAACACGGGATGAATATGGAGGGATGCAGGTAATTGTAGACGGAACGCCACTGGGTTGATGTTTTCTAGGATGGGGTAAGGGCCAATGAATCGAGGATCTAGTTTCCGGGATCGCCCAGGATATCTCAAATATCGGGTAGAGAGCCAAACTTTCATGCCTGGATTCAACTGTGGACCTTCTTGTCTTTTCTGATCCGCTGCTTTTTTATATGCTTCCTTGGCATGATTGAGTTGTTCTTTCAATAATTCTTGAATGCCATGAAGTTCTTGGATATAAGCATCGGTAGCTGGCACAGAGGTGGAAGGAAGGGTGGTTGGAAAGTACCGAGGATGATACCCATAGTTGGCCATGAATGGGGTTTGACGAGTGGATGAATGTACAGCATTGTTGTATGCAAACTCAGCTAAAGGCAACAAATCCGCCCAATTGTCCTGTTGAGAACATGTATAACAACGTAAATATTGTTCTAAAGTGGCATTGGTGCGCTCAGTCTGACCATCTGACTGTGGGTGATAAGCGGGTGACAAGTGAACTTGGGTTCCTAGTGCCTTGTGCATTGCTTGCCAGAAACGAGAGGTGAATTGGGGTCCACGATCCGAAATAAGGTGTTCAGGTAAACCATGAAGCCTGAAGAGGTGTTGTAAATAATGATGAGCTGTTTCTGCTGCGGTAGGAGATTTAGGACAAGGAACGAAGTGGGCCATTTTGGTGAATAAATCTACGAAGACCAGGATGCAGGTAAACCCTTTTGAGCGGGGAAGATCCGTGATAAAATCTAGGGAGACAGCATTCCAGGGACCAGAGGGTGTTGGCAAAGGATGCAACAGACCTGAGGGTTTAGCCACCACATCCTTTGCTCGCCGACAAACTTCACAGGAACCCACATATCAGGCAACATCAGCACGGACCTGTGGCCACCAGAACTCTCTTGTGAGCAGATGCAGGGTTTTGTAAAGTCCAAAGTGTCCAGCAGGTAAAGAATCATGAGATAGATGCAATACCTGGTTACGAAGGGGACCAGCAGGAACATATAACCTCCCTCGATGTAGTAGTAACCCTTGTTGTGCAGAAAACTCTCCATGCTCCCCATTCTGAAGTTCTTGAAGACGTTGCTGAGTCCATGGATCTCGAGCTTGAGATTCCCGGATTTCTTCTGCCAAGCTGGGACACGGATTCGTGGCTGCGAACACAGAAGGAGGCAAGATGGGTGCTACTAAGGTCTCTTTCACTGGTGCCGCATATTCAGGTTTTCTAGATAATGCATCAGCTTTCTTATTCTGAGCCTCAGGAATATACTTGATACGAAAATCGAACCGGGAAAAGAATAAAGACCACTGGATTTGTCGCTGAGACAATCGCTGAGCTGTTTGTAAATGTTCCAGGTTTCTGTGATCAGTAAACACTTGCACAGGGTGTCGAGCTCCCTCAAGGTAATGCTTCCACACATCAAAAGCTGTTTTGATGGCCAACAGTTCACGCTCCCAGATCGTATAATTCTTCTCTGCGGGTTTTAATTGCCGAGAATAATAGGCACAGGGACGCGGGGTTTGGGAGGGATCCTCTTGTTGAGATAATACTGCTCCCAGGGCAACACTAGATGCGTCAGCCTCCACTATGAACAACAGTTGTGGATCAGGGTAGCGAAGTAAAGACTCCGAGGTAAAGTGGGTTTTCAAGGTAGAGAAAGCCTTCTCTGCTTCTGGAGTCCACCGGAAAGGCTCTTTGGGACAAAGGAGACGGTTTAAAGGTGCAGCAATATCAGCGTAAGCAGGAATAAATTGACGGTAGTAGTTAGCGAAGCCAAGGAACCGTTGCAAGTCCTTACGATTTTGTGGTTGCTGCCATGACAACACAGCCTCTACTTTCTTGGGGTCCATGCAGATTCCCTGGGGAGAAATGATATGCCCCAGGAATTCACCTTCTTCAATGTTAAACTCACATTTTTCCAGCTTAGCATAGAGTCCATTCTCCCGAAGACGCTGTAAGACCTGACGAGCATCTTGAACATGTTGAGCTGGATGAGCAGAGTAAATCAGAATGTCATCTAAATACACAATCACACAACGATCTAGGAGATCCTGGAAAATGTCATACATCATCCTCTGAAACACACTGGGTGCATTGGTCAGACCAAAAGGCATTACTAAATGTTCATATTGACCGTACCGGGTCCGGAATGCAGTTTTCCACTTGTCTCCCTTACGGATACGTACCGAATTATACGCCCCCCGAAGGTCCAGCTTAGTATAACACTTAGCCCCTTTCAACCGGTCCAAAAGTTCAGAGATTAAGGGTAAAGGGTACCGGTCCCTAATAGTGATCTTGTTTAGTGCTCTATAATCATTACAAGGACGAAGCTCTCCTCCCTTCTTCTTGACAAATATCACTGGTGCGGACAATGGTGATTTGGAAGGCCGTATGAACCCACGTCGAAATTTTTTATCTAGAAAAGCCCTCAATGCTTCTAATTCTGGTTCGGACATGGGATAAACTCGCGCCACAGGAGAGGTGCCCCAGGAATCAAATCAATGGCACAGTCATAGGGTCGATGTGGAGGTAGCTTGTCAGCCCCCTTTTCCTCAAATACATCTGCAAAGTCTTGGTATGCCTGAGGCAAAACAGGGTCAGATGTATCATGGGCAGATGCCAGTACAGTAGAGGAATGTTGCTTTGAACAAGGAACCTTGAAATATAATTCCCCTTGCACCCAATCCACCAGTGGATTATGAGCTCGCAACCAGGAAAGTCCGAAAACAAGAGGAAACCGGGGCATTCGGGTTACATTAAAGCTAATCTGCTCATTATGATCCATTACCTGAAGAGTAAGGAGACAGGTTTCCTGAGCTACCGACCCAGAACAAAGTAACCGACCCTCAATGGATTCTACTAACAAAGGAGTGTCCTTATTTTGTACTGGAATCCGATGGTACCGCACAAACCCAGCATCCACAAAACAGTGAGCCGCCCCAGAATCTACCATAGCATACACCGGAATCTCCCGACCATCAGGGAGCCCTAGAGTCACAGGTATCAGAAAAGGTCCTTGAGGTGTGATAGTATTGCCTGGGAACCCTTCAGTATGCTCCATTCCTTGGGGTTCCTTCAAGGATGGAGCTGCCCTTTTATGGCTGGAGAGATAGCAGCACTTATTGAGGAACGCTTCAAAGGGCAATTAGAAGCAAAATGTCCTCCTCCCCCACAGTACAGGCAGAGATGATGAGAGCGTCGTCTTGCCTTTTCCTCTGGGGTGAGGTGTGGTCGAGCAGCTCCCAGTTGCATAGGCTCTGGATCCACTTCACTGGCCTCCCGAGATTGCAGATGAGACACAGCTGGCAGAGGTTGCTGTTTGCAGTTCTGGCCTCGGGAGAGACAACGGCTTTCCAGGCGTCCATCTATTCTCAGACACAGGGTAATGAGTTCCTGCAATGTGTTTGGTTGTTCTACCCTGCAGAGTTCATCCAGCACTTCATCTGCCAAACCTTCCATATACTGAGAAATCAGTGCCGGCTCGTTCCACTGCAAATCCTGAGCTATCAAACGAAATGCAGTGGTATAATCAAACACTGAGTCTTTGCCCTGTTTCAAAGCTCTGAGTCTCCTGTTGGCGGTAGCAGACTGCACGGAATTCTGAAAGGCTGAAGAAATATGGTTCAGGAAAGCCTGATAATTATCCAGCAAAGGTGAAGCACTGAGGAGTAAAGGAGTCACCCATTTAGCTGCCTGTCCCTTCAATAAACTGATGATAAAACAGACCTTAGACTTCTCAATAGGAAATTCTTGAGCCTGTACCTCAATGAACAGCTTGCATTGAGCCAAGAATGCAGGGAATTCCTCTAATTTGCCTTCAAACCGGTCAGGAGGCAGCAAAGGGCAACGAGGCTGTAATGATGCTGGAGCTTGCTGCAATTGAACAATTGCCTGTGACAAAAACAGTACTTGGTTTTGCAAAGCTTCCAGTGGAGTCATTCCAACAGCCCCCTCCTTCTCCATTCTGCTTGAATAAGTTTGGTGGGTGGGAGCAAACTGTCAAGCCCCACACACAGAACACACAGCAAGCCAAGTTCAGTTCTTTGCCAGGAACTTTAGTTGTAATCCAGATAAAGTACAAAGTGCAGTCCGAGTCAATCCAGAATAATTTACAGAGCCAAATGCCAAGTTCAAGGGAAACAGAGAAACGTCGTAGTCAGGAAGCCGGTCCAAGGTCAGGAAACAGAGAACGCCGTAGTCAGAAAGCCGGTCCAAGGTCAGGAAACAAAGTCAGGATAACACACAGGAACGTGGTGGCAAGGTAAGTGACGCGTTGCTCCCACAGAGGGTTCAGGGTAAACTTGCTAGCTTTATCCTAAAACAGGGAGCACACCCATATCTCTGGCAAGGCTCCTGCTAGAACTCAGGGCTTTCAGATCTAATTCTACGCCTATCATTAAAGATCCTTTCCCTAGCTCTCCTGTTAGTTCTCCTTTGCAGGATCCTGCTCCTAGCCCTTATAGGAGGAGAAGATGTGCCCTCAGCTGCGTCCTCAGATTCAGCTGCCTGCTGAGTTGAACTACAAGGCTCCTCCTGCTGCTCTCCAGCATTTAATCCTTCACATTCGGGTTCCATGACAGGCAGGGTCCTGGCAAAGGCACTGGCTGGTGCCCGCCACTCCAGCAAATAAAAAATCATCTAAATAATGTATAATGTGGGTGTCACTAAAACATTCAAATGTGGAAGAAGATATGGAACAACCAAAGGGCATGGCCCTATCCATGTAAAAGGCACCCTCAAATGAAAAGCCCAACAGCTCACAGTCATTGGGCTGCACCGGAAGTAAGCAAAAAGCTGATTTAATGTCACATTTTCTGATTTCTGCCCTGACACCGCAGCTGTGTACCATCCTAACGGCCAAATCGAAGGATGTGTAGTGAACACTACACAGCTCTTGGGGGATCCTGTCATTAACGGTCTCGCTAGCCGGGTAAGAGAGGTGATGAATTAAACGGTATTCACCCGGGGCTTTTTTTGGTACGACCCCCAACGGGGATACTCGAAAGTTAGGAGTAGGTAGCTGGGCGAAAGGGCCTAAGATCTGGCCAGCTGATAGTTCAGCTGCAATTTTTGCTCGGACGATGTCCTCCATGCCAATCACAGATTTAAGGTTGGGGGCCATATATGGCTTCCTTTCACCTAGGGCCAGGATACAAAACCTGAACTGGAACCCATCCACCAGATAACCAGCGTCTGCCTGAGAGGGGTAGCTACTGAGCCACGCCCTCAAAACTGGTAACCTTATTGGGCTAGGTCCCTTTTGGGAGCTGAGTGGGGCCTGACAATTTACATTTTCCACCTGGATCCCTACCCTGTCACCCCCGGGTTTCCCCCGTGGGCAGGTGGAGGTTGGGTGATTAGCCCCGCAGGTGGAGCAGAGGTGATGAAATTTGCATTGCCGGCACCCACAGGAGCCCCTGCTATTGTAATCAAAGCAGACAGCTAGGCTTGAACCGACTGGCCCGCGGGAGCATGGGGGTTACCTGGAGCACCAGAACGCAATACTGGATGGTCACTGTCAAATGATTCGTTGGAGCAGGATGAGTTCATCACCCTCAGCCAAAAGTAACTATGGGGTCCATCCCAGCGAAGGCTGGGGTCTTTGGCAATGCGACGACGGAATCCCTCATCGTACATTAGCCATGCAGTGCCAGGGAATTCAAGGTGCGCTCTGATAATTAGGTCTAAGTAATGCCACAGCACAGAGCCTTTTTCAGGGTGCACTTTTGAATAAATGCTGGCGTACATAACAAAGGCATTCAGCCAATTATTTCAGGACCGGTCTGGCTTTCTTTTGCGGATCCGCTCCCTCTCTTTGTCATCCAATTTCTCTAATTCTTTAGAATCAATTTCCCTATTCAAAAGTTCAAATATGTCCACGAACTTGCCAGAAATTATCTTCTTGACCATAGCCTCTGAGAGGTGATCGCCCAATGGGAGGGACTCGTCACCCTCAGGAAGATCATTAATCCCCTGTTGGGGGGGGTGTCAGATTCCCTGACCTTAGGAGGTAAAGATGTTGATTGCACAGTGCTGTATGAGCTGGTCACCCCTGCAGATGCAGTGGTGACAGGAAGATCGATTGAAGATTCAGTTTGGGCAGCCGCCTCCGCCAAGGCAGGGGGTCCACTGCCCAAAAGCTGCCTGGGGGCTGTCCCCTGGGGCCGGCCTGAGAAATTGGATTCTACCTGGACTTGTGTCTCTGCCATGCCACCAGGCCAAGGCCAAGTGACATGCCTGGGTGAATGTGTGTAAACTGAAAAGGACTCACCCATAGCTGGCTGGCTAGTGTGCATTGTGGGGAGCTGTCCCCTTGGGCTCATGGCAAGCGACAGATCCATGGCCTGGTGCTGCAAATCCTCGATGACAGGCTGGGGTGTAGAGATCAGTGCAGGCATCTCCGGAGACATGTGGGTTACTGAGAGCTCTTCCGGAAGCACTGCAACCTCAGGAGTCCTGAGATCGGAACCTGCAGAGGCCTTGCTGGAGGCTCCAGCCAGAGCCGACTCAAGACAGGTGATACGAGAAAGCATTAGGTCACCCATTACCTTAAGCACTGTCCTTCTATGACTTTTGGTATCCCTAGGTGCCCACCTGCCACCATACGACATAGCCATCACCTGCCGCTTAGCATGTTTTCTCTCTAAGCGAGACAATTTCTCCCATGCCACTGAGAACTGTGGCCATTCTTCATCCGATGATGAAGAAATCTCAGGGGGAGGTTGAGGAGTAGGCCTCTTTTTTGTAGGGGCCTTTCCCTTTCCCTTGCCAGAGCCCTTTTTAGGTGGCATGGTGGATATACGAAGTGCCCTCGGATGTCAATACGGGCAAGGAATGGTAGCCGAAATAGAGTTATTCTTATCTGTATCTAGTCCAAAGGCAAAAAGATACTGCACCGGCGGATGTCCCCAGATAAAAATTCCCCCCTTGCACCGCTCCCAGCAATGTGAATGAGAAACAAAAATGGCCACTGGGTAAGGCCCAGCCAGAAGAGAGGAGCCTAAGCCACTGATGGGTGAACCGGGGCTACCAATCAAACATAATGCCCCCAAGCTTATTGCCCAACTCCCCCAACCCAAAACAGTCCAGCCCGGGCCCAGATGGCAGCTGGGATCAGAAGATTAACGTGGATTAAATTCCTGGGGGGGGGGAATGGCCACCGCCTAATGGCAAGGCCCAAGCAGCAAGTGCCTGCACGCCCCTGCGTGCTCAACCTCAGGCTTATGCCTCTTCCCCTGGCTGTCCCAGGTTGCACACCCAGGAGCAATGGAGATGCAGCGCGGTGAGACCAGCCAAGAAAAGGAGGCCACCGAGCCAGAAGACGGCCCCCGCCAGTTATCCTAGCTGTCGCCACCGCGCCTACATTACCGCCGCACCCGAGGCAGCCGAGCGCCAATGGCAACAGCAGCAGGGCCCTCACACCCCTGGTCCGGTGGGCTCGCGCCCGAGCCCTGTGCCCAGCCCACCCCCGGCCGGCACCTCCCAATGCAACAGGGATGCAGCGCGGTGAAACCTTCTGAGGAAAGGAGGCCACAGGAAGCAGTCCCCTCAAGCGGTCCCGGCCGCCGCCGCCGCCCCCGTGTATGCGAGGCGCCCGAGGCAGCCGCGCCAGAAATGACCGAGCCCGTTCCCCACCTCCCTGTCCTGGGCTACCTCCCGCCTCCCACAGTGCCCAGCAGGCTCACAAGAGCCTGGCTAGGTCGCCCACCCGCCTCCCGGTTTCCCCCACAACAAGAGAGACTTAGCCTGGGATGAAAAGGTTGGAGATTGGAGCCCTCCCGGTAAGCGTCCACTGCTCTCGGAAAGGATCCGGTGACTGCGCAGGCAGGCGGTGGGGAATGTGGAAGTCCCTTATATGGCCACGCTCCCCGACGTAGGCTATGCCAATTGCCCAGTCAGCCGGCAAAGCTGCCCAAGCGCCACACAAGGTGGTGCAGGGCTACCATTATGGGAGGAAGACAGCATAGAAATCATATGGATGGATGGATGGATGGATGGATGGATGGATAGATGGATGGATGGATGGATGGATGGATGGATGGATGGATGATAAAAGATCTCAGATCATAGGACAGTAATATGTACCCTAATGACTAACAGTGTTGTCAAGATCCAGAACCAGCCTTCAGCCCTATGATATGCTGCAAGCTGTGCCTTAGTCGCTGTCTCATGCTGACAGAGTTCAGTAATATAGCAGCATGCATTATCACCCCAACTTCTGATTTTCTGGAGACAGGACCCTAGAGTGAAAGTAAAGTGTACTGGCCCAGTGGCCAAAACCTGCTTACCTATTTACATTGGCATAGCACAAATGGTGTAACATTTGGAGGCCAATTGTCCCAGGTTAAAAAATCACCATATACATTGCATCATAAATTGCATAGTGAACATGTCAACAATGATTTCTTGACTAGGACACATTTGCTTTAAAAATATATATGCTATTTGCATAGCTATGTAAATATGCATTAAGATGTTGGTGCATGTGTCTTGTAAGGTATCCAGTGTGGTATAATAGATAGAGGGTTGAGCTAGCATAATGCCTGGGTTCGAATCCCTGCTCAGTCATGGTTGCTCACAGGAGTAAAAGCACTCCTTAAACATCTCACTTATGTGCTGTTAAGTCATTTTCAACTTGATAGCATGCAACAACTTTTTTGTTGTACAAAACGGCTTCTGAAATGCAGTTTTAAAAGAAGGTGCATTGCCTTTATAGAGTTTATTTTTGTTTCATTGTTTTCCCTACTGCTAGGCTGACATATTAATTGTCTTGGATGGGATGCTGCAGAACTCAACCATAGTGATGATGGCTTTGCACGTGCCATGTGGCCTGTGGGCCATATGTTGCCCACCCTCTTTTACTTGGAAGAAATGTTGGCAGCTGTAATTTGCTGCCAAAGTTCAACAGTGTTTTCTAATTGTGGTCGCTGCTCTCTCATTGAAGGTGTCAACCCTGCCGTGGTGAACAAGGCTGTGCCCAGTCCTGCAGCTACAAAAATAGGGTCCCTCTCCCATGTCAGATCCAAGCATAGGCAGAAGTAATGTTCTGTTACCTTTGCGGTGTGACTTTGAGATGGAAGGAGGAGGAACAGGAGTAGGGCCTCTGCTCCTTTCCAGTTGTCCCCAAATTAGGGATGGTCTCCATGGAAGTCTGTACATTCAGCATCAAAGTAAGATACAAAGTGCATTTTCCTGATCCATGGTTATAGCATTTTTTTGCAGAATGCCCATAGGGTCTTTTTTTTTTACTTTCAGAATCTAAGCCCACAAGTACCACAAGTACAAAAGAGTAGACAAATTGTGGACAAAGCTGCAAATGACCTATTCAAAACTTCTTTTTAAAAGCCCATGCATCAAGACATTACTTACTCTTGCTTTGTGTTTTGTATCATTTCCCACACAAAGATGATGTCACAAAAGACTAGGAAAAAGCTGGAAAGGAATGGAACTGGGTAGAATGGGGAGTCTTTAAAAAATGCTGCCAAAAAAAGAGTGAGATGCAGTGTCCAAACCTTGGAAGAATATTCTCAGACCCCAGACTCACCAAAAATTAATCTTTAATTTATTTGTTGCCCCCAAACCTTCTTGAATGGAACACAGTGGCAAGAATGGAACTAATTGGCCTCCTTCATGGAGGAGACTCAAAGGACGTTCATGGCACATGTCTGAGTAGATGAGATGGGTAAATAAACAGTTGTTATACTTAACCCCCCCACCCCCGCCACCACTAAATTCACTGAAAGAGCCCAAACACCACATGCCCAGCTGTGTTGGGACTCACCGGGCCAAAATAAGCCTCCCCAAAATCAAACGGTGTCCACCCCCTCAAGTAACCTTAACCCATTCCCGATCCTCCCCTGCTGCAGCACAGCCCTCTTTCAACCCTCCAACTTGTCACCCCACAGTCTTTCCTCTCCCCAAACTTGCTCTCCCTCCTCCAAAAACAGAACAGGTATTGTGCAGTCCACTTTTCCAAAGTGTCTGTGAAGATTCTCAGTTTATCTGGACGTTGAGTTATGGCAACTGGACTTCTTTTTCTTGAGAGATAGAAATGTTTTGCTGCTCATCCAAACAGCTTCATCAGTCTGAATACAGCTAGTATGAGTCCTCCATCTTATAGTCAGCTTTAACTTCTTGTCACCCTGATCTGAAATAGGCTCATAAGCTGAACAATGACCCGAATAGGCTCATTAGGTAGACAATAATCTGCATAGCCTTAAGGTGAACACTTCTCCAAAGGGAACTTCGGCGGAGTCACATGGTGAAAGTGAAACATGGTTTCATGTTTAGAAAAGAACAAACTAAAACATGATTTGCCTACTTATCCAGCAGGCATAGTAGCAGAGAAAACAGTATGCTTCTATTACCTTGGCGAGCTTTGAGATGGATGTGGACATGGTACTCTTTTCACTTTCGTATATGGTACATTTCAAAGAAACAGAATGAGGTCAGGAAAGTGATGGGGATGTACTGCTGGATCAGTAGTTTGTAATGTTTTGTTCTTGGAGGCACAGGTGTTCTGTGGGCACCCCAGCTTCCTTTTCTCACCATCTGAAGTAAGCAGCCACTTAGAAGCAGCATCCCACTCTCCTCCTTCAAGAGTGTGCCCACTAGAGGAGGCAGAGGAGAGAAGCTGGGGTGCCTACCCAACACTTGTGCTTCTCAAGAATGGACCACCAAAGCACCAATTTGTGCCCATCTCCAGTCAAGAATAGTCCCATCACTGAGATAGTTGCATGCCCTGGGAACTTTTTGTTGGCCGTTGAAATTTTTGATTGCAAACTAAAAAAATATGTCAAATATGTTGATCTTCATGTATGAAGAAGGAATGTGCCTTCCAAAGACATGTAAACAACATTTACATTTGTTAATTCTGCATCCCCAAGTCCATTGAATGCAATGATTTTTACCTTCCTTGAGTGCTACTCTTTAGTCAACAGATAAACTGGTGATTTATTTAATTATGATAGTGTGATACACTCGGTTTTTTTCCAGCCTGTGACTTCTAACTAGGAAACAAAGTCTTTGGCAGTTGACATTTATCTATCAGTTGATCAATGATTCTTTCATCATCTTATTATGTTGGATATCTGTGTTAATAAAAATTATGAGCTCTTTGGTGAAGGATCTTCCTAATTTCACTTTAAAATCCATCAAAAATGCTTGATTCATAGATCTGTAGTGATAAAGAAACAACACTATTTTCTAGCGTATAACAGAATATCAATTTAGTCTGTCATTCCTAGATAATAAGAATGTTGTCTGGGTTCAATTCACTTGTAATGCTTCATTCTATTTTCATTCATATTTCATTTAGTAATATCACCTTTTTTCATCACTTTGCAGCATTTTCTGAATTATATTCACTTATATAAGATTGAGAGGCCAATATCACCAAAATATCACATCAGCCATGATTTAGGTCCTTCTACATGCTTAACATTGTTTCTTCCTAGACCTCACCATATCTCATGAATGGTCTCCCATTTTAGTTTGGTGAAGTTGAATGGACATGTTATAACTTATGACACTGTAGTTTATATTTAGAGCTCCTCAAAACTCATAATGAATTATCTGCCAGTACTGATACTTGAAAATGACTACAGAAGTTTGAGAGTCGAACCAGTAACCTGATTTCAAATGTGATCTGATGAAGATAATTGGGTAAACTTAGACCAGTCACTGCCTGTCAGCCTGATCTATCTTGCTGGTTTGTTGAGAAAAGAGAGGGTCATGTGCAACCCTTGAAGCTCCTCATGGGAAATGCACCAGTGATGTTTGTTGGCATGCAAATGGACAGGAGCAACTGTTGACTTCATGTCTCCATGTTGTTTTTTACCTATATTCTAATGGTCTACATAACCAGAGCTTGGAAATCTCAGTTTTAAAAACCAGTTACATACTGTTATAATTCAAAGGCTCTAAAAACAGTACTTCTCCATTTCTTAAAAATAACGAGTAACTTTCTATGACTTTAAAAACATCTAAAAGCTACTAACTGTCAGTCTCTGATACAAAACATATTGTCCTCCCATCTAACTCATCATCAACTCACCATCCTCATGAAGCACTAGGAAACAGCAAAATACAAGACACAACACCAGCCAGCAATTAAGACATACTTTAGTCCTCATCCAGCCTTTATTAAGGCCACATCCCAATAAGTACAAAATGAAACAAAAAGATGATTGCAATGCAAAAAAGATGATCTTTAACCTTTTTGAATTTGCAGTGCAATTGTACTGTTATATCTCTATTGTGGGTGGAAGAAATTAATTGCAAGTAATGAGTTATTTATAATTAATCAATTCAAAGCAATGCTTGGGTGATGGAATTTGGTTTTACTTACACAGGCCATGAGGGTATTGTATATTGATGAAACAGAGACAGAGGAAAACATTCCCGGTTAGTGACATGGTGAGAGATTTACATTTATTAGAGGTGGGCATGAAACAGAAAACCAATGGTTCGGTTTGTTCTGTTTCAGTCCCCTGTCAGTTCATTTCATTTCATTTTGTGCAAATTTTTAAAACAAAAATTCATAAAAACCAAACCAAAATGAACTGGTTCGGCTTACCTGGACCACCTCTGCTACCGCCGCCACTGGGGGAATGCCGCTGCCACCACTTTTAATTTTTTTTATTTTTTTTCCTTCATTTTCCAGTGGTGACCACTTGGACCCAGGGGTCGAGTCAGTGCTTCAAATTTTTTAAAATCCTTTTCTTCATTTTACAGCACTGACCACGTGGCCCCAGGGGCTGTGTCAGCACTTTTTAAATTTACTTTTTCTTCATTTTAGAGTGCCAACCACACAGCCCCAGGGGCTGGGTCAGTGCTTTTTTATTTGTTTTAATTTTTTAAAGTCCCTGCCGCTGGGGGCTCCCCCCCCCCAATAGCTGAGAAGCACTAGCTACCACACACCGTGGCTTTATTTTTTAATTTTTTTCTCCTGGCCTGCTAGCTCGTGGACTGAACTGGCTGGCCCTCGGGCCAGATCAGCTGGCACATGGACCGGAGGGACTTTATTTTAATTAATTTTTAAAAATTCCCTTGGAGTTCCAGATGAGGAGGCTGGCGGTGACAAGGTAGGAGATGGGGGAATGAAAAATGAAATGAAATGAAATGGAATTTTTTGTTTTGTTTTGTTTTGTTTTCCTTTGATGGGCTGGTTATTCATTTTGTTAGCTAACAAAAGGAATAACGAATAATGAAATGAATTAAAAATTTGTTTTGTGCCCAACTCTAACATTTATTTACACATTTGTGTTTTCCCTCCTTAAATTTTAATCATAATACTGTCAATAGAATAATTACATTGACTGAAATAAACTAGCTAGTTACAATTCATTTCTTCCCAGTCCTATGTATAGCAGAACTTCGGCCTGGTCATGGAAAGTAAGGAAGTAAGCAAGATTTCCTCCTATTAAGATCTATCAACTTGAAAGTGAGAACTTTTAATTTATTTATTTTAATAACTACAATAACCTGGATATCATCAGTATATGTAAATTCATAATACTGTACATATTTCCATTGAAAAGAAATTGTCTTCAGCTGAAAATGACAATATGTTTTCAGATTATTTTGTAGCTGAGACATTATGTCACTTAATTAGCAACATGATTAACATTGCAATGGAACATTGTGTAAAATGAATGGATATTAAGTGAATGAATGAATATTAAGCAAAATGAGACTACACTGCATGTATAGTGAACTGTGAACACTGTTACTGTTTGTGTGTCTTAATGTGTGTATGCATTCTTTTAAGTTAGTGAATATATATTCCAGCCATTGTAATTTGGACTGGATGAATATTTGTTGTTTGGCAGTGTTTGGCAGTGTTGGCCATGGGAAAGTTATTTATGCACTATGCATTATGTAATACAGTATTTATTTTATTATTTTTTTAGTATTGTAATAATTTGTTTGTTGTTTTGTTTTTAATATTGGTTCTTTTTAATGTCGTCTTTTTTAGGAGAAAGGTGTGTGTGTGTGTGTGTGTGTGTGTGTGTGTGTGTGTGTGTGTGTGTGTGTGTGTGTGTGTGTGTGTGTGTGTGTGTGTGTGTGTATGTTTAGGCTAAGGTTTCATGGGGGGAATCCTGGCTGCAAAAGGGGAGGGCAGAGGCTCCGTGGAGGAGACCTCCTTACAAATGAGGTGATTTTTGACTGGGGTATACTTGCTGCTGAAGGTAAGGGATGGGGAGAGGATCCTTGGAGGAAGCCTCTTTGCAAAGGAGGTGATTACGACTGTGGAATCCAAGCTGTAAAAAGGGAGGGTTGCAAATGAGGTGATTGGGACTGGGGGATCCAGGCTGCAGAAGGGTGGGGCAGAGGCTCAGTGGAGGAGACCTTTTTGGCAAATGAGGTGATTGGGACTACAGAATCCAGGCTGCAGCAGGGGAGGCCAGAGGCTCTGTGCAGATAACTTCTCTCTACTTGAAAATGTGTGATGTATATGTAGCTGGGAAAATCTACCGGAAGAGAAAGGATTAGCTTGGGTGGAGAATGCGGATCCTTTATTAGCTACCCTGGTTGTGTGTGTGTTGTGTCGTTACAGTCGTGACCGACTCTTCGTGACCCCATTTCCATGGGGCTTTCTTGGCAGGAATACTGGAGTAGTTTGCCAGTTCCTACTCCAGGCACATACAGCACCTGGTATTCGCTGGTGGTCTCCCATCCAAGTATTAACCAGGGCTGGCCCCTGGTTAGACCGGCCTAAGCAAAGAAGTTTTGAACAGGTACTCTCTTGCTTCCCTGGCCCCACTCAACACACCACCCAGAAGGATAATCTGCATTTGGTTCATATATGCTGCTGTTGGTTTTTAAACAGAATTTGGGAGGAACATCTACCCATTCAGATATAAACTCCCTCCCTCTTGTGTCTTGTGAAGCTCTGCTGCCTAAAGACAAATGATGGGAACATGCTCTGGAGATCAGGGTGCCCTTTCTTGTCTCAGGAGATGGGCTCTGGTGCAGAGAGAATCTTTATTAATTGAAAAAGGAGTTCCTGAACTCCTTTCTGGCTGTTCTGTGCTTCCCTTCTCTCTTTTTGCTATAAATTTGAGAGAGACAGGATTAAGGGTAAGTTAGATCTTTTAAAATAAATTTGTTCACAATTGAGTTACAGCAACATGAGAGTGCATCTATGATATTCTGGAGCACATCAACATGCAAGGAAATGGGAGCAGTCCAAACTGACTTCTAACTTAGATTAGCCCTAAATTTAGCACAGTTGTAGGCGACAGGCTGTTCTTGCTCTATGTAAGATGTGGGGAAGTTTGTACAACTTTTAACTTTTTAAATTAAAATTGTTTGCCCTCAATTTAGAAACAGGCAACCCAAATTATCTGAGATTGAAAATAGTTCAGATAAATTGAAAAGAACAACTTTGATTATCTTGATAACTGTTGCCCCACCTTTCTTCTTCGTTTAGGGAGAATTCAGTCTGCAGGGGCTGAAATATTGGTCTTTGAAAGGCTTCAAAGAAGACCTTTAAAAGGGAGAAAGTGATTTTTTTTTTTGTAATACTGGGCATATATATTACAGAGTATACATGGTACAGGAGTTGGTATAAGACCCTTGGTGGCTGGGGTGACTAACCAGATAACTGTTGCATTATTTACTATGACATGGCCTTGATGTTTGGATTGCTCTACTTCCGGGAATATATAGGTTATTGTTCTATATATACACATCTGCAATCAGGTCAAGGGACAGCTCACTCATGAGTGTGACTAATCATTCTGGATGATTTAATACCCTGTCAATTGCTTCCCCAGCCCCCACCAAGGCAGAGGTTTCATCCCAACACTTCCTGATCATCCCCATCTGGCAAGCTATAGAGTCCTAGAGAACATATTGAAAAACAGCCTAGAGAATTGCTTTGTGTTTGGGTGAAAAATCGTTCTTAAACTTGTTTAACCCAGGTGTTGTTGCATTGCAATTCCCAGTAGTCTTTACCACCAGCTATGTGGGCTGCAGTTTCTGGGAGTTGCGTTCGAAGGACATGTGGGTTACACTAAGTGGTGGCCACTGCTTTTGACCATCTTCACCAGGTCCTTCTTAGCAGCAATATATGTCCCAGAGAAAAGCAGTTCACGGGGCCCTGTGTACACAACCCATCACAGGTATAAAAATGTAAATGATCAATAAGATAAAGATATTTATTGGTACCTGATTTGTGCCTAGATTAGCATGGGGCCCCTTTGCCCATATGCCTCCCAGGCAACTGCTCAGTGCGCCCATGCATTAAGATGGCACTGATCTTCACTACTGTCTTTGAAGTTGTTGACAGTAAGGTTGCCCTGAGCAATGTAAAGTTCCACATTCTTTCTCCTGGTAGCAGCACAAATAAAATATTGTGCATCTGTGTTGCTCCATTTCCTGGCATTTTGAATTTGGGTTACAGAAGAACACTCTCCCAGGTTTGTTAACTAAGGAGGTTTTTTTAATTAAAACAATCACTATAATGTGGATACCATTGATAGTGAATGACTTTTTGTATATTTTAGACTAATATAAACTTGGATGTATATGAAATTTACAGTTACTGAAGCATTAAGAGTATAATCTGATATATTATTTTAATTATGATTATGGTATTTATTTATTTGGAAGTGCTTTGAAAAAAAATGCACTGTAGGAAAGTTGGCTTTCTCCTGCATATAATATGGTAGCTTTAATTAAAGTGAACAAAAAATAATGCTACTGGTTTTATTGACTTCCAGACTAAGACATGGGGTCAGGCAAAAAAAAAAAAAAAAAAAAAGAAATGTGTATGCCTTGCAATTTCTTTTTCCAACTGTATTTCCTCAGGAGTGCAAGTCTTAGCAATTAGACTTGCGAAAGAAAGAAAGAAAGAAAGAAAGAAAGAAAGAAAGAAAGAAAGAAAGAAAGAAAGAAAGAAAGAAAGAAAGAAAGAAAGATCTGATCCAAAAACGATTCAAGGGAATAACTTCATTGCAGTTGCATTAGATATTAATTTAAACATGGGAAGCTATGAAAACTGCAGACTGTAATAGAGTAAATTGTGCACTGAAACTCAGACACCTGTCACAAGCAAACCCAATAAAACTCTTTTGACACACATGAATGTCCTCAAAATTTTAACATGCATCTGAAAAAAAAATATTTATAGACATTTCCTTTCCCTCAAGGCAAATGAGGATGGCTGATAAATGCAGAAGAAGAGAAAAAAATACAAATAAATAAATAAATAAACTGCAATTTTTCTTGTCTCATTAGAAATAACTTTTCTAACAAACAATACCATTTGGCTTTCATTGTGACCGTCTCTATTGTCCTGCTTTAATTTGGTGGCTCGCCAATGATAGCTTGTTTTATTTAGAAAATACATATTAGTTTTCTTTGGAAACCTGTATTTCATGTGCTACTTAGTTCTGAATGGAATGCAGTGCCTGAGATCCTTTTGTTGAATTCTTGCCTTGCTATAGCTAATGATGGCCAATTGGTGAGTTGCTTGGGTACATCTCTTTCACAACTGGTTATGTGACCTGGCACATTTATTTATTTATGTATTTATTTAGAATATTTTTACCTTGCCTTTCTCCTTGAAAAAGGACCCAAAGCAGCTTACAATAATGAGGGACAATATACAGCCCAGAATATTTAAAACATATTGAAGCTTAAGAACAGAGAATTAGAAAAGACATCTTACATAACCCAGATGAACTCCTATACCTCATCAATTACATGAATATCAACAGATTTCTGTCCCATATAGAGATAATATAAATGTGCAAAATATTAAGGTATAGGGATGTGCTCATTCCATACATACTTAGCAGAAACATTCATTGTAGCAAGCAACTGAATTTCCTCCAGCTTTCATCTTCCTATCCAGGGCAGTATTCAATGATGTTATTCTGTTGTCAACAGAACAAGATCAAATGTACCAGGGAAGTGCCAAACCCCTGCCTAACAGTGGTTTCCTTTGGAGGGAGGGGCTAGAGAACCCTAAAAAGCTACCTTGCTAATGTGGTAAAGAGGGATATGTTACTGGGCACACTCTTTCTTCCTTAGCAATGTCAGTCTTTCAGTAAAGTTTCTGATCTGATCTCATTTGCTTTTATATTTTGTCAGAAACAAAAGCTAATACCCTGGGAATGGAAGCAAAGCAGGAGAACCTAGAAACTGCACCCTCCTCCTTCACACAGTGGCCTTGAAATAATGAAAGGTCAGCCTTGGTGATCATCTGTCTCTATAATTTCACTTGCAATTGGCAAATACAATTTAGAAACTGCCAAGAAGTAAAATTGATCTTGCACTTGGAAGTGGGGGAAGAGGTATCTATCACTTAAAATTTCTTTACCTTTGTGTCACAACAAAAATTTATCCAGACACATTTATTGCCAGCTGCAGCCCTTTCCTCTCATGGCACTCTGCTTTTCAGTATAAATAATGCCTTGTAAGTAAAGCAGAATTTGTTGCATGTATCATCAGAGTAGCATCATTGAAACATAAGTAGCACTGATCTCCATTTTCTTCCTTCTGGATGGACAAGAACTGGCTCTTCAATGACATCGATCAGAATCCTTCCCTTCTATTGTCGTGTTTTGCTCAATAGCCATCACCATGTGTCCCAGAAACTCATTTTAAAATCTTTCTTTTGTTTTGTCTAGAACAAATTGGCAGATGACTTTGGCTTAAACATATTTATTTTCATTTATTCAAAACAGTTTTGACCATTAAAAGTCTCCTTCAAAAACATACTGGTTGATTTACAAGATTAAAAAAGGGTAAATGTTTTCCGTGCACATGCATGCTAGTTGTGCCTGACTGAAGGGGCAGTGCTCATTTCCATTTTCAAGCCAAAGGGCCTGTGTTGTGCAAGTCTGCAGCCATGTGGCTGGCATGGCTGCACGGAACACTGTTTACCTTCCCACTTTTTATGGCAGTACCTATTGATCTACTTGCATTTACATATTTTCGAACTGCAAAGTTGGCAGGAGCTGGGGTGAACAGCAGGCGCTTGCTCCACTGCATGGCACCCAGGATTCTAACTGCCCAGCTGCCGATTTTGAAGCTGACCGTTTCAGTGCTCTAGTCTGCTACACTTAAAAGCTTAGAAATAGTGACTATATAAATATTTTTAAAAGAAATCAAACAAACACCACACTAAAAACAGTAAACAAAATCACCCCCAAAACAGCAAACCTAAAAAGCACTTCTTTAGAAAAACAAACAAAACCCTCAGACTGCTAATCAATCACTAAGGAGAAACCTGTCTGAAGAGCAAGATATTTGTCTGCTTGGAGAAGCATAGCCAAGATGAGCCAGTCTGGTATTTGCCCTCCAACTCAAAATAAAAAGGCAACACAAGATGTTGGGTTTAACTGGGCCATACTTTATTAACTCAGCACCATAACACTAAGAGGGGCCTGGCTTAATACATCTCATTGGTTGGAACACAGGGGTCTCCCAGGACCCCTCCAACCAGGCACCTTAGGGCAAGTCACTACCCCCTGGTGGGTGCAGTCCACTAGACAGTGCCCCCCAGGCCAGTAAGTTCACGTACCACCCCGGGTTCTGAAGCTTTGCTACTAGTTGCTCCCTGCGCATCCTCCCGCTGATGCTGTAATCTCACAATCCACAGTGTTCTGGGGTAGGATGGGCTAGGAACGGATAATTTATTTCTAACTTACCAGATGCCTTTTCACTTCTTCCTGCCGCCAGTGTGACCTACTGAAAGAATCCCTAAGTTACACCACCAAGCATCAGTGTGAAATAGGCAAAAAATCCCCATTCTCAACAAGCCAATCCTGAGAACGGGTCAAAAAATTCCTATCCGGCCCCACAAGGCAACCAATTGGACTCACACTAGTGCCAAGAAATAGCGATGGGCAGGAGGGGAACGCTCGAGCAGCAGGCGAGGCTTCACTCAGGGGAGGAGTCCTGTTATATACAGGCCTCCTCCCATTCCCCTCATAGGACACGATCCCTGCATCCAGTCTTGCGCTCAATTGCATGATAGGGCAAACCCAGCCGCAGAACCACCCTTTGTGGCACAGCATTCCAAAGTGTATAGTTGGTTGAAGGTATGGAAAGCTGCTGAGGGGTTCAGTACGACAGTGGGGTACACAATCCTTCTGACAAGTTCCTAGTGTAGATTAACCACTAAGGCAACTGAAGCAGTCCTCTGCCCAGAACCAGATCTGAAACCAGACTGAAACAGATGTAGATAATCCATCACATCCAAGAAACCCTGGAGCTGACATTTTGCAATTAGAGATGGGCACAAACTGCCAAATCGCTACTGGTTTGTTTTTCGACCAAACAGATGCTTGGCACTTCTGAACCTCACCTCCTTCGGCAGGCATTCATTTAGATGTGGCACCTTGCTGAACAATGAAATGGTAGAGATTGGCCAGTAATTACCCAGTATCATCAGATCCAAGGAAGGCAAGCACATTAATTTATTATTTATTTATTTTATTTATTTATTTAGAGTATTTTTACCCTGCCTTTCTCATTGGAAAAGGACCCAAAGTGGCTTACAGTAATGAGGGACAATATGCAGTCTAGTACAAATAAGAAATATTCAAGTTTGAGAACAGTAAATTGATGGATATCTTACAGCATTAAAAGACAATATTAAAGCTACAAGAGAATGTGAGCAGTTAAAGAGAGAGTAAAAGTTCCATGTAAAAGTTTTGAGGAATGGAAACTAACATTGGGCCTTTTTACACGACCCCTAAGATCCGCTGGTCCCTTAAATTCGGACCGTTGCTGTTCCTCCGTCCCCACCCGCTCCGCACTTCTTTGTACTGTCTGCATGAGTGGGGGAGGGAAAAAAGCCTTAGACAGAGGCAAAAGAATAAAAGGCTTACCTCCGGTGCTGGTGGAAGTTGCTCCGACCTCCGCTTACTTCCTGGTTCCTCTTTAAGGGGCGGAGGCAAAAGAAAAACAACAGAAAGAAGCGAGGAGAGCTTAGGCAGTCTCCACATCAAAAATTTTCACCGTCAAAGAGCAGGTACAAGAAAACTGCTGTTTGGTCGTGCTAAAGTGGGTGGGGTCGCACTTAATTGTCTGCAAACTCCGGAGCTGGTGGGTAAACATTTTTAAAGTCCGGAGCTTGCAGCCATTTGCGGCGGAGCTTAGGGGTCGTGTATAAACGCCCATTGAAAACATAGTGTCAAGGCAATCACACATCAGTTGTGTAGTTGACAATCTAACATGTAATACAATTTTGGTTTACCTGGATTTGTGTGATTGTTATTAGGTGTGACATCAGCAATTTTCTTTATTATTTTCCCCTTTGATGTGCATACATCTTAGTTTTGCTTATCTTCTATGGGAGATCTCGATCACACAATAGGCAAAATACTGTTAGCATAGTTATGTCAGTGTAAACTGGATCCAGGCACCATTAATTTAAACTAATTAGAGCTTCCTCAGAGGACTAGAGCACTGAAACTGTCGGCTGCAAAGTTGGGAGCTCAGTGGTTCAAATCCTGGGTGCCACACACCAGATTGAGCTCCCGCTGTTAATCCCAGCTCCTACCAATTTAACCTTATGAAAGTATGTAAACGCAAGTAGATCAATAGGTACCACCACTCTGCACTGTTTCTAACATCAACATGATCAGTGGGGTCAAACAAACACCCATCATGCATTGAGATCGAGTGATTGATTCTATCAACCCACCTCGCAGTGTGAATACATCAATTGTTCAAGTCCCTGCATACAGCAACCTAAACGTTAGACCTTATATGGACAGGGCACTAATGTACTCATGCAGACAGAACTACTCTACTTCAGGCAAAATTTCAGTTAAAAAGAATCCCCTTTTATGAATGCTTGTATGTGGGTAAGGCTGAAGGTATGGCTGATTGGGCATATATTTCTGTAGGGGAGCAGGACTGTGATGCCATATGCTCTATACATACTTCATTGAAAGTTCTAGAGGTTTTAATTGAACACTCTGCCAATCAAGAGAGAACAATGTACAGCCATCCAGATCTTGTTGGACTGCCAGTGCTGTAATTGCTAGTTACTAACACAAATGATGAGCAGGGTTGGTGGAAGTTGCAGACCAACAAAAAAGACTGCATGTAATTTAGCTCTACTACAGATTGTGACTTAATGCTTGAGTCATTCCAATCATTACTTTGCAACTTCAGTCTTCACCCATTCCTGAAATCTGAGTCAGTACATGTATTTGAGATGGGTGCATTCAGATATAGAACAATAATATCTCATTCACTTTCCCACAATGATTAAGAAATTTCCAAATTCAGCTCAGGAAGAACTAAACTTGACATTGAAATGCTTTTGGTGTCACCTCCCTGGATCATAGCTATTATACGGAATTAAGGTTTTGGGGTTTCTTTTTATTGGAATGACTTTCTCATATTTGCTTAAATTGGAGATGCAACATACAAAACAGTGAAGGTTTAAACTGCCACATTATTCTGCCCTTCCTTGTACCATATTGCTATTACCACCATTTTTTCCACTTCAAGCGTAAAACCAATAAAGAGAGTTAAAATGTGTCCTTCAAGCAAGTTATGGTTATAAATATCACTTTATCCTTCAAGCAAATATGTCCTTCAATAACGTATGCATTTAGCAAGATAATCTATTACTACAGATGCTTTATGAGAGATAGACTTCAAGTAGCATTAAAAAAGAGGGGGAGACATCTCCCATGTTAGGAAAATATGTTTTGCTACATTGCTCTGAAATGTGATGTTCATTGAATTGTAAAGAAAATGTGTCTCTTCAGGATGCCCTAAAACATTACCCAATGATGAACAATGAACATCATTTTGGCATGCTGTCATTGTATGCTTTAAGATTTAGACAAGTTCTGTATGGCAACAAGTGTAAGTAGAAAGGACAGGCTCCCAAAAGGCTAAATGTCACAACATTTGTTTGAGGTTATGTTTGCATTAATCTCTTACTGAAAGTAACATTGACCTTTTTCTAAACAAAAAATGAATGCTGTCATCACAGTCCAACCCAGTGTTGAGGATGCTTAACAGCTAGATCCAGGCTTCATTTAACTTGGTTCCTTTTCATATCACTGGGACATAGGAGATGCACGAGAGTTACTCCTCTGATACTGTGTGGCACAGCCAATCAATATTCCTTAAGGCAATTCTAAAAGTGGAGACAGCCAAAACAAAAACAAAAACAAAAATGCTACAACCCTTTAATACAGTTCCTCATGTTGTGGTGACCCCTTGCCCTGCTTCAAAGAGACCACAAACACCCTTTGGCAGGCCATTGCCACAGTTGCCATAGAGAACTTCCTTCTGCAGGCACCCTCAGCCAATCGCAGCCCCAGGTGTCATTGACTGAGATCCCCTCCAAACTATCAAGCTGTAACTCACTCTTCCCCCCACTCCCCCTTCTCCTCCAGGCCCAATACATTTGTGCCTTTTTCTTCACTGGCTCATGGCAACCCCGTGTGATATGGTCGTTCGACCCCCAAAGGGGTCCCCAGGTTGGGAGCCACTGTAATATAAAGAGATACAAAAGCCAGGGCTCATTTTGAAGTCCCAACTTGTGTGGTATGGGAGGACTGACTAGGAAGACCGCCTTCCTCTTCAGGGGAGATACCCCTTATTTCCTTCCCCCAATTGCCCCCTTCCCCACCCCACTGTATATGTGTGAGAGAGAGACTGCACGTGCACAGGCTTCCTCTATCCTACAAGCAGCATTTGGGAATCCTCAACCCCACACAAGGCTATTTCTGCTAGTTTTGATATTATTATTTTCCCCCAGCATCTTCTTTCCCCCCTCCTCCCCCTTCTTCTTTTTTGGGGGGCTCCGGAGTCTTTTGGAAGAAGAAGTAGCAGGAGGAGCTGTTGTGCCACCATGGTGGGTGGATTGATGTATGCGGGGTTGTTTGACATGAGTCCCCCTGGCCTCATGTGATGCCATGTGATCAGCTTCAAAGTGGAGAACCGGAAGCATAATCTGCTGAGGGTGAGCTAAACACCAATGAGAGCCGTTTAAAGGCTATTTAGAAAACATCAACTTATACATTAACATATTTTGTTTTAAAAGAAAAGGACAATAACTGAGCATTCATGGATGCAAACTTTTTACTGAAAGGTAAAAGTCCATCCCCTTTGAAGGCGTCCTGGCATGGAATTGAGCTTCCAACTTTTATCCCCACAGTCAAACACCTAAGCCACTGAGCTATCACTGTATCATGGAAAACAGACCTCCACCATTCACATTTTACTGGAAGGAAGCCTTTGTTTGCAGAGAGGGAAACCAAAACAAAGATGGCAGGACATTGTTAATAAGAACATGCAAATCATTGGCCTGTGCTGTGAAGACAGGGAGGATCAGGCACAGGGGTGTTTCAGGATCTGAAGAGTGAACCCCAAAACAAGAGGAAAATGCTAGAAAGAAGATCAGATACCCCCCCTAGTAATAAGCAACACCAAAAACATCGAAGGCAGTTCAGCAAGTCTTTCATGGTGCAAGTTGAGAGTCCAGAGTACTCTGATTTAACGAGAAGCGACCTGCCATTCTCTGCACTGGCAAAGTACTGTTTTGATGCAAAACCATCATTATGAATGCATGGGAGTGCACCAATACATATTCTTCAACAGCTTAATTCTGCATTCCATAAGTCAAGTAAAACTGAACTAAAACTTACAGCTGTGAAACGAGGTGTCAGATGAGCACCTGCGTTTTAAATTGTGGGTACTGAATTTTGGATCAGTGTCAAATTTGGCACAGAAGTAGCAGACAGTCTGCCCTTGTTCTTTGCCAAATTTGGGGATGTTTGAGTGGTTTCAGAGGTTGAGAGGCTTTCAAGATATATATAAATATAAATATTTATATATTTTGTCTCAAAGGGACTAAAGCCACATCCAAACTATGCTTGCTTCTGTCTTCTCCCTGTAAACATAGTACAGATTGTATGCTCATCTTCTGCAATCCTCTACCACTCTATATGGGAGGAAATTTCTGATTGAATTTATGGGTATTTATACGTGCATTTAAATTCCCATTTTAATTCTTCAAAACAAACACACACACAAATAAAACAAAATAATTTTAAAAACCCTCCAATTTATAAATATGGGGTATTATGCCTCTGTACCACTATTAAAACATCCAGGAAATGATCCGGTATTACTCCACAGTGTCATTCCTGTGCTGCCAGCAGGAAAAAGGATGCTGAGCTTTACATAGCAAAGGGCAGCCTGAATGTTAACAACACCAATTGCAGCAGTCAAGATGGTCTGCATGATACTCTCTTCTGGTCACTAGCATTCACCCTTGTAGAAGGGTAAAAATTGCTTGTGTTGGGGTGAGAAGTGGTTAACTGATGAAAAAGAGGAACTTCTAGGACTTTTCTTTGTATGGTGGCACTTTGTGAACAGTATTCAACAGAGGTGAATGGAGCATTTTGACAGATGATTAGTTACTGGAATCTCTAAAACAATGTAACTGCATGAAACTGCCTGTAATGATACAGGTAAAGAATAATAAGTTTTGGATTTCTGGTTAAAATTATTTGTACTATTTAGAAGAAGTACAGGTATTCGCAGAGGATAATAGCTTCAAGATCCACAGAGAGTTCACCACTTTCTCATTAACTGGCATTTAAGATCTCCATAACTCCCTCTGAGACATTTGTAGGAGAGAGAAAAATGAAAATGTTTCATTACTTACAATTGTTAAAAGTCCAACAGGAAACAAATAAAATGCTGCTTCCAACAAACTAAAGAGAAGGAAAGGAATAGTCTGCAGAGATGTGAGGTTTTCTTTGAAATTAGAGGCAGGAGGGAATTTCAATTTGTTTAGTGCTGGACAGATTGAGAGTCACCCAAGCCTAGAAAGGTCCCTGCCAGCTACAGATTCTCTTTGTAACCTGAGAGGTTTTAAATACTCCAACAATCTCATCCTCATAGTCAAAGACAAGGGTCTGCCACATTTGTTCCCTCACATGGAGAAGTATAACCTTAAGGGGTTTTCCCTCAATAATGAGGATAACATTTTATTCAAAAAACTGCCCATGGGGGGGGGGGGATAGAAATCAGAGTTGCAAGAATTGTGTTTTCTTCCCCAGATTAGACTGTCCACTACTGCTTTTTTATATATAATTCAGCTACTTAATGGAATCTCCACATTCTTCTTAACAGTCAGTTCTTCTGTACTCCTTATGTGTGGGTGGGTAGGAGGGTGGATGGGGGTGAGTGGATGGATGGATGGATGGATGGATGGATGTTCCTTCTTAATCAGAAATGACATCAGAAATGTTTTCTAAAAAAATCAAGGTCTTTGAAAAGAATTGTTCTTCTTTCTTTTTGAGTCAGTTGTGGTTGGTACAGCTTTAAAGATTCTTAATACATTACCTTGTTGTTCCACGATGGTGTAAAACAGTAAGAACCAGAAATTTTGCAAGATATATTTGTCTCTCCAGCAAACCCAGGCTTATGAATGAACCCTAAAATTGTTTTTTTTTTTACCTGCATATGCACCAATTGGCTCTCTCCTGAAAGGGATTTGCTAGAAAGGTAGAGATGACAGTATTTCTGATCTGGTAAACAATAAACAGCTGACAATACATCTACCTTTCCTCTTTTCCTATTTCCTGTTCAAACATTTTGGCCTACAAAACTGTCAAGACAAGGACCCAGAATGATGCTGATTTAAATCAATATGTGATGGTAAGGCTGATTTGTATAAGGCACAAAGTGGGTGAAAGGCTAGTCCATTTATCTAAAAGCTGCTTGACTTTCCATTGTGTCAATGGATGTGTAACTTTGGGGGTACTGAGTGAATCTATTATCTGGAGAAATGCATTACACTGGACAGCATTTAACTTTTTAAATTCAATCTAATTTCTCTCTCTAATTCCCTCTGTGGTGTGTTCTGCTTCACTGTGAACACAGAAAAATAAACGTAGCTTTTCCCCGGTAGTCATTTTTTCCTACTAGTTTGATCATGTTGTGCCTCTTCTTATTACAGTTTCCTCACACTTTTCCTTTGGCTCCGTGTTGCATAAAGACACTGTTATTAGTGCAAGATTTAAGATGGCAACCCACGTGCACTGAATGCTATTGCTAACAATTCCGATAATAGGTAAGGCTTTGTTTTTGGTCCCTCCACCCTTGTTTCAAATTCCCACAACTGTTTACATTAACTCAGTGCTATTTCTTTCTAAATGGAACAATAAAGATCTGTGAAATTGTGTCAGACATGATTGAGGTCTCTCGTAATGATGCTTTTGTTCAGCCACTTCCAACTGTGAGTGAAAAGAATTCACATCAAGAGACAGTTCTGACAGCATTTTAGAGCCCAGAGATGTCTCCTGGCATGAGCTGGAGAGAAGAAAAGCAAGCAGAAGCACATTTATTTTAACTGAAAGGGGACCTTTATTTTGAAGAAAGGAAATGTCAATGACTCAAAGAAAGACAAGGCCTTTGCTCCATGAACTGCATGCTAGGAGGCAACTTTCCAGCCATTAGGGACAAGCAAAACAAGAAATGAGGGAAATGAGGGCACTATGAGAGTCTTGTTCCACATGCAAACTGCAGAATGGAAGTTCACCTTTACTGAATGCAAAGTGCAGGCAATATTGAATATCACAATCAAAACAATGGGCAAAATGTGCCCCTTATTGTGGTTTATGGACCTGGCTGAGGAGCTGAGGCTGAGACTTCAATTTCTCATTGTGTTCCCAGCCAACCTGTGCAGTCTTGGGCAAGCTGCATAGTCCCAGGGCATCCCCCCCCCGGCCCCAAGGTGGATTGATAAACAGCTTCTGAGCAATTGCTACATGGAAAACAGTCACCATAAGTCAGAATTGACTTGACAACCAATGATTATTATTATATTGTGCATCCTTAGAAGCTCTTTCTTCCCAAAAATCCACTTCTTGGGACAGCAGCCATCATCATTTGCAGTATCATACTCAAAAACAGTACAATAATTTTGGGATAATAACTATCCAGCTTCAGGGGATTTTATTTTTGAACAGAGGTTTAATAATGTGCCTAATTCTCTATAGTTCTCTCTCTGAAATCCACATTGTCCCTTAGAAAAGCACTACTTTTGAGATAACAAACCCAATCTTATTAGATGTGACTATCTAGGATAAGTATCCCAAAAGCAGATGATAGATCCTGAACCATCATAAGGCTGTACCAGCTGAGCCCTAAATGGAAATGACAACACTGAACCCACATGTCTTGGCACATATCAGAGCTTGGAAAATGTATTCTTTGGAATATATAGTAGTGGCCAAAATTGGGGAAACCTTTTGAGAAAAGTGTGATTTTTTTTGAGGTTTGATGGCTAATAACACCACTTGTTTCTGGAATAGTGATATAAAATTATTTCAATGGAAAGATAATTCAATCAAGAATGTAACCTACAGAATCCACCAGCCAGCATGGCCTGTGACTTTAAGGAATTCCTGAAGCTCTGGCCAGAACCAATAATCGCTTTGTCAAAGGAGGCCAAAATCTCACCAATGTTACCCATCATTTGGTGGGGCCACTGTGAGATACAGGAAGCTGGCCTAGATGTGCCTTTGGCCTGATCCAGCATGACTCTTCTTACGTTCTTATGTTTTTATGTTAGCAAGTTGGTTTACATGTCAGAGGAAAAATTGCCTCACGTGAAGAGGTTAGATGAGGCATTTACTTCTTTAGAGGGTTCCTTCACTGCAAGACATTGCTCTTACTCCATGAGTGAGGAACCTGAGCTTAATGTCCAAAGGCAAAGTTGCAAACCTAAGGATTTTGCAATTTCTCTCTCTTTTCAGAACTTACTAGTATCTAAAGAAGCTACAACTAATAGGAGTAGGTCAAAGAGGCCTGCTTTCACACCTGCTGTGTAAGAAGATGCTTATATCAATGTTTTACTGTACTAAGGTGGCAGAGGGAGATAAAGTGTTCATCCAGGATGGGAATCTGTGTATTTATCTCTGAAATGTGAGCTTCAAATAACAGAGGGGACAGGTTATGGTAGGCATGTCCAAACTTCAGCCCTCCAGATGTTTTGGACCACAGCTCCCACAGTCTTTTGTCATTGGAAAACAGGCTTGGAATTCTGGGATTTGTGGTCCAAAACATCAGGAGCGCCGAAGTTTGGACATTCCTGGGTCACTATGGCATTTAGTTCATGCACTTGCCAATTCTTGTTGCTCTTGCAATTGCAACAGGGAGATGCAATACATTTGGCAACAGAACAAAACAAAGAGGAATAAAAAATGAAATATGTAAACGCACGTGAATTTGTGGCACTAGTCAATGAAGGCTGTTGGCCCAGAACAACAGATGCATATCATTGTCTGACAGTTTGACAACTGAATTCCTCTGCAGTGGTTTGATCCACCTCTGGATGGATATGGGGCTGTGCACCTCTTTTCAGGTTGAATCACTGCTGTGTGTGACTACAAATGAGATGAGGTAACTGGGATTAAAATAATAGCCATAATCCTGTTACATAATTATGCTGGAGGAAGAGAAATGGCACAACCTGCTATAGTAAAATGCCACTTATTAATAAGTCCCTGCTTGAATTCTTGGTCATTCTTCAAGAAGACTTGTTAATTGCTGACCATTTGCTGCTACATTATATCACTTCTCTTCCATCAAACTACACAATAGGATTTTGGTCAATAGGAGATGTGTAATACAAGCCAGTCACTGAAAGTCAAATGTACATCTGCTTAGTGTAACAATATGCCCTTATAGATGACAGAAGTAGTAGTATTCTTGGTTTTAATGTTATTCTTACTGTTTTAGAATGTCACATTCTAAAGGCTTTATGTAACTTGTGAATGCAATTTCCTTCAGTCTTATTCACCTGCTGTGGCTGGCACATTAAAGTCTAACACATGTACGTGCAATGGTTTACACTGGGATTTCTTATTTTCCTCAGCAAGGAAGGCACACCAAGACAAAATTTCTAATTCACATGAGCACATCTTTCTAAGCCTGAATTAGCTTTGTTGCCATCTTTTTATGAGTTTGGCTTCTCATTAGAGATCATTACTCTCTTGAGATAGCGTACATCTCACAGACAATCTAAGTAATACCTCCTCAACCTTGATTGCACTTTTTGTGTTTCCAAATTAATGTCTATGCACCAAGATCGATTAAGAATATTAAAATGGGATAAAAAGCCTATAGTCTTGCACGACAAATTGCTTCTAAATTGTCTTGTGGATAAAATAACAATGAGGATCAACTTCTCCTTCCATTCTCTAGTGGGTTTAAAGTTGAACAGAAAAATCTGACTTGCATTAACCCCCAGTTGATGTAGAAGAGTAGCAGTAATGAACATTTTAAGGTATTGTAATGTTTCATAATGCATGTTTATGGGCTGATATAATAGCTTGAGATAAGAATATTTAATAACATTTAAAATGTGTTTGCTTCTTTATAGCATTGAAGTGGTAATACATTCTGAAGCTATCATGAGTATAAACTTAACATAATTGCAATGTTATCATGTTTATTTCAGTCAGGAAATGGAAGTTTGGGGTTATTGTTTAAACTTAAATGTTTCTTGCAGAGTTTGGGCCACTCATGGGCCTTTGAGCTCAGAAACATGAATGATAAAGAATGCACATGTGAAAAAATAATTTCATCAATCAACAGACAAAATGAATGCCTTTTTCCTTTTACTTTTTTGAATGGGTTTTGTGTTACCCTAATGAGCATCTACAAAGTGTGAATGGTTGGAGGTAGTATGAGAAACAGAACTCATCAAATGGTCTTTGGGTGAGAAAACTCATCTCAAGACCTCTTGGTCAGCTGTTTGAATTAAAAATGTCTTGGACGTGAGCACAACAAAACAAGAGAAATAGATAAAGATAGAAATTATGCAAGGTGACAACATAACTATAGGCTATTTAGTCAAAGTATTAGCAATGAATGAAGACGGAGAACAAAGAAGGATGGTACAAGTAGGAGAACACAAATTATGTCATGCCCATAGAGGCCTCACAGAAGTTCTTTTCTCAGAAGAAGCACCAGGTGTTTCCATGACCAATGTTCTAGTCTTCATTTTCAGGAGGCTGGTATCTCAGCATACTTTCATGAGGGCTCAGTGAGATATGGGTGTACTGTTTACCTGTAGGATGAATAATGCATGAGAGGAGTCTGTGCTGATTGGTGGGTTTGTGGAACAATGAGAAAGTCTGGGGAGTGGCCTGAGAGGATTTAAGGCACTTCTCAGCATTGTTTTAGTCAAATAGGGCTAAAAGTCAGATAATGGCTAGTTAGGTTCTGACAGAAAGACCCTACACTTGGAGATAGGGCTAAAAGATAGAATCTGAGAGAGTTAGATAGGCTCTGGTACTGTCTAAGAGAAAGACAAGGCTGAAGAAGAGATAGGATTGTTAGAGTGTCTGTGAGGAAAACTAAGTGTTCAGAGTTAGTAAACTTAGGAAATGGGTATGCATTTATTCAACTTTATTAGTGATCAAACTTAAGTGGGTTTGAACTAGGTTTATCTTTTGTTTATGCTTCAAGACATTACCATTAATGATTTTGATTATTCTTTGTAATCAGTAAAGTTCTTTCATTTATATTCAACTTAAAAACAGTCTGAATGCTTTAATTTGTTAGCTCAACTAGTTGGTGGAAGCGATAGAGGAAAACCAGAAGTGATGTTTGTCAATAGCCCGTGAAATGGCTGGGGGCTGTTGACAAACATGGGGGCAAGAATGTTAATGCTACAATTGATATGACATGATATATCATGAGTATCAACATCCCTCCTTTCAGAACAGGGGCAGATTGGCCATTGCTTTTCCCAGGCTATTTATTCCTAATGGAAACAGAAAACCAGTTATGCCAGCCAGACATAATATATTTACACCTATGGTACCGGACCTATTTTTTATTGAGTTGAGGGGGTTGTTATCATTATGATCAAGCTACCAAGGCCAGAGGCTTGAAATGTCTGGCTCCAGCCTGTAATATGAAGATAGATTAAATTAAAGACAATTAAATTAAAAGGCAAACTTCCACTGAGTCTTCACTGATGGGAAGGGGGCTGGTTCCACCATAAGAACTCTGCCTTTCCGGTTCCCAGACTGTGGTTACTTGGCACATCCACTAAAGACTTGCTTCCCCCACCCCCCAAACACCACTAAATAAGATACAAAAGTAAGACATATTTGTTGAGAAAGGAGATCTGCATTTTGTCCCCTTCCCACTGGGCATTGTTGAAGGACATGCTAGCAACTACATAGTGATCAAGCCTCCCTTTCCAATAACATTTAGTCATCCATGATTTAAAAGTAGATCTAAATTTAGAATTTCTGGATTTTTCCAGACAATTAGATTCAAGGTGTGAAGAACATTAGAAAATGTTTTAAATCTTCTAAACATTTTCTTTAAAATGTTACTTAAAGAATAATAGTATCAACACAAGCTGCCTTATACAAAATCATATCATTGCTACATCTATATCAGTACTGTCTACAGGAGGGTTGAAGCATGTGTTGAACCGCAGATCCCACTGGTCCCAGCCCACAGCTTGAAAGCAAAATGTTAACATTAAATTTGTCACTTTCTTTGGACTAAGGCCATTAAAAAACTTTGACAAATTAACTTCCAGAAATAATATCTAAAAATAATGGTTTCTTCCATTTTATGTAGAAGAAATGTGTTATATATGGCCTTTATAAAAGCACACCCATTATTATTTTAATTTGCAGATTTTTTTATCTAATGAGATACATGTTTTAAATTTTCTTTGTTAACAAGTTATTTTTCCGGTTTCCAACATTTAGCTTTACATTAACTAAGCCGTTAGTAAACTTAACATTCCAGTCACTGCCCTTGCAGCATGCAATATCTTCTACAATGCTACACCTCCCCCTATGCAGCTCTCAACTGAGAAGCAACATTAAATTTAATGTTAACCATACTTAAAGTGGCAAGGATTGAACAGAAGGCTACACATCTCACCCAAGTGAATCTCACCAGTCAGCTCCTCAAGCTGACCAATCTCATATGGACCTTGTGAGGATAACAATAGGAGGTGGACCATGTATGATGCTTTGAGCTTATCATTACCTCCTTTCTTTTCCAAATAATGAAGGAACAGAACATCTCCAAACATTTAGCAGGGAGACCCATCTTCAAGCTATTGAGGGCCATGTCTGTCAAGATATATTTTGTTCTGCATAGTGCAAAGATTATGTTGTACCCACCCTCTCACCCACACCCCATTTGCTAAACCACTCTTAACAGTTGGCAGTATGATCCGATGCTGCAGCACTTCACAGGCAGCAGCACTGTTTAGGAATCCAAGGGCACACTATATGGAATACACATCTCTCTCCTCCAACAGAGAGGGGTAAAGAATTCATAAGGACAAGCAAGTGAGGAGGCTTTCATACTTAACACTCCTTGTCTGCTATAGCAGATGCTTAATGGCTAGGGCTGATCCAAAGTCTGGCTAATTGTGTGTTTGACCTTTGCTTCAAAATACCATGAATGTCATTAGGCACAACAAAGCCTTTTGGTGTGCCTAAAGCAGCTGCTCAGATCCCGATCACTATACATGAAGAGGCTTGAGAGATGCAGTGCAGCTGGACATCTATTTTTAAAAACATCAGAACTAACTTGAGTAGAAATGGCTTAAAGGTTGGTCCATCACCCAAGAGTGTTGCCCTGCTTTCTGTTCTTCCTTCTATATCCTTATTGAATGCATCCTGTATGACAAGTGGCTTCTTTAAAAAGCCTGATGGTGATCCTTTAGCTTCCTCCCTCCCCCCCTCCCTCCCCCCCTCTCTCTCTGGCATTACTGCAAGGTGCAGGTGCCATTAGAAAGGCAAGTTGAGCCTCCAAAGGCTGGAGCTCAATTTGAAAATTATTTCTTAAGTGAGGCTTGGGACCTGAAGCTGAAGTCCCTCTATTCCAAATATCTCTCATATTTATCTAACATTTGGGATAGAAAGTTGAGGCTTTCAACCACCTCTTCAGACTTGGATCTGAAGACCTTTCAATTTTGCAGAAACGAAGAAAGGAATTGTTTTTGTTATGTCTGCGCACACACACACACACACACACACACACACACACACACACACACACACACACACACACACACACACACACACACACACACACAGAGAGAGAGAGAGAGAGAGAGAGAGAGAGAGAGAGAGAGAGAGAATTATTAGGAATGTGAATTTTCTTCAGGCAAATGTGAACTACTTTAAATATTTAACTACTTTAAATATTAGTTTTCAAGTAGTAGCTCTCAGGCACTTTGGGCTGGAAAAAGTAGACCTTGGCCTGTTCAAAGTTGGGGAGCCAAGCTTTATGGTAATGGTTTACCTAGTTATATATGTCTGTCTGAGAATCTTAAGTCCTACTTGGTTACTACCAAGTAATATTACTTTTGCTAAAATCTTATTGATAGTAATTGATCTTATATAAATGATGTAGTCTAGCTGGGATGAGCAACAGGATTTAGGCCTTGAAAGTAACAATGGATATAATGCTACCCCAGGAGCTTAATCCTACACATATACAATTAGATCCAGACCTAGTCATGCTTAGCTTAATGACTGATAACAGTGCTACTGATTTCAGTGAATGTAGTGTAAGCATGAACAGGTCCAGTTCCATTTAGGAATAAGTTTCTTGCATCTCAGTAGAAATGAATGTAAAGTGAGTTTGTGATGTCTTGCGTTGCCTCCATATGTAGGACTGCCATTAAAGACATCTGAATTGCAAGGTCAAACATCTTTCTAATGCTTCAAAGATTAGAGTCTAAGCTTAGAATTCTGGGAGTTGTGGTCCAAAACATCAGGAGGCTGAAGTTTGGACATGCCTGATCTAAAGGAAATCCGAGAGCAGACTAATGCTGAGACATGTTCATTTCATTGCTAAGAACTCATTAGGCCATGGTAAAAGATGAAATGACTTCTACATGGCACCTCGTATCTGTAGGGCTTAATATAGTACCAATACTTAGAGGAGGCTATAAAAACATTAATTAGATGTTTTCAGACAAAGTATCTGAGCCAGATGGTTTATCTCCTGAGATCAACAAACAAGGTGGACAACATAAGGCAGAACAGCATACTAAGTAAATTAAATAGTTTGAGGAGGGTGACAGAGTATTGTAGGACTCTAAAAATTTCTAACTGCTATCTGGAAGGACAGAGAACTTCTCTGGCAATCCTTCACATCATAATAACTTTATATGTAACTATCTTGAACAAATGTTTAGCTCTGCGGCGCGACTGCACTTAGCGGAGCTTCCTTGCCAACCCCACCCGGAACGCACGTGAGACTTACCACGGTCTCGCAAGCTCGGGCGAGAACAGAGCCCTTATAAGGGCTAGTCCATGTCTCCCCGGCCTCTTCGTCAGCCAAATTTTCTGGGAGACGGACGATCGAGCTGGGCTGCAGCCAGCCGCCATCTTGGCCTCCTGGTCGCGTGGTGGCGGGGCAGCCAGCTCGGAGCTCTGACGAGGTGGCAGCGCAGAGGGTTCGAGGATGGCGGTGGCGCTCCCTTAGCTTCGGGGCAGCCTCCTGGGGTCCTTCGCGAGGAGACATCATGGAGCGTAGGGGGAGGTGCGGCGGTGCTCCCCCAGCCCCAGAGCGAACTCTGCAGCGGCGTGGAGCACTGGGGGGAGTGCGGCAACGCCCCCCCAGCCTCAGGACTCCTCGGCAGCACAGAGCATCGGGGGGGTGCGGCAGCACTCCCCTTGCCTCAGAGCAAACTCCTTGGTGGTGCGGAGCTTTGGGGGGAGCGTGGCACCGCTCCCCAACAGGTCTGGTAGCGTGCTGTGGGTTGGGTCCCCCGGTAGTCGCTCCGAGGGGCACCTGCGGCAGCGGAGCCCTGACGGGGGAGGGCAGGGGAGTGCCGCAAATGGCAGGAAATCATGGGGTTGGTCCAGGCCATGACGTTGTGTGCACTACAATTTAAGATTGTTATGTGCGCACATCATGTGTTAGGATTGGACAACAGCATCGCCGATGCTCTTTCCCGCCAGTGAATCGATCAGTTCAGGGTGCTGGCTCCAGAGGCGGCCGATCTTCCCGAACAGCTGCCAGAGGAGGTATGGCGGGTTGGCGGGAGGAGGCTGATGGGGCCCTCGAGCTGGTGCTCGCCCCGCAAACCCGGAGGGGATATGGTGCTGCAGTAAAGGACTTCGCGGACTTCCGTGAGTTGATGGGTTTGCCCCTATCCTGGCCCAACCCCATCGATCACTTATGCCAATATCTAGTCTACCTGCATTAGAAGGGCCTTACGCCGGGCACCATGCAGGAGTGCCTGGCCACGCTAGCGTTTCATGCTAAATCACAGGGGTGTGCAGACATGACGCAGGACTTCAGGGTCCAAAATATGTTGGAGGGGTGGAGTAGGGCCAGGGGTAGGGTTAGCGACACCAGATTCCCGTTGACACCGGAAATCTTAGCCATAATGGGCAAGCAGTGGGCCCAGATACGCAGGGATGACTATGAGGCCTCGATGATGCGGGCGACATCCCTGGCCACCTTCTTTGGGGCATTTTGGGTCAGCGAACTGGTCGCTGCTGGAAAGAGGGACACCTCTCAGACAGCCCTGCAAGTGGAGGATTTTAGCAGGCACCAAGGTAACATTGTATTTCTGGTGCGCTGGTCCAAGACAGACCAGCGAGCGCAGGGACAGAGGGTCGTCCTCGGTCCTTGTTCAGTAGAGGACATCTGCCCACTGCAAGCGATGGAGGCTTACATGGGCCTCAGGGGGGAGGCGGGAGGCCCCCTTTTCCGCCATGCGTCCAGTGAGCCACTGACCAAGTTTCAGTTTTGGTGGATGACCGAGATGGCCCTGGATAAGCTGGGTCTGGTGGGGGTGAGGTTTGGGATGCACTCCTTTAGGATTGGGGCGGCCGCCTTGGGATATGGACCAGGGGAGATAAAATCACTGGGATGATGGGCCTCAGCACGCTACAAGTCTTATGTTCACCCCCTGCCCAAAATGTTAATTGTTTGGTTTTGTTCCTTGCAGGACCCGGGTTGGGACGTCCAAGGTGCCTCATCCTCATCCTGGGCCATAGCTACATATACTGGGCCAAAAAATACACCACCAGGGTGGCTTGGTGGGTTAATTTGGGGATGGGGGGTTGAGCGGTCGTAGAATGGAAAGGGCAGAGGGGAATGTGTTGGTGCCAATTTGAGAGGGGAGCCCAGTTGGCGGCCGGGGGTAGACCTCCGGACGTTATGCTTGTTCATCTGGGGGTTAATGACATCACATCCCAGACAGGTAAATCCTTGGCTGAAGATATTGTGAGGGACCTGGGCGAATGGAAAGCACTGTTCCCAGAGATGATTCTTATATGGTCCACTATCGTTCCCAGGCGCTAATGGAGGGTGCACTGTGACCCGCAGGTTATTAACAAGTCCCAGAGGGGAGTTAACAGGGATGTTTGTAAAGCCATGGTGCAGGTATAGTGGTGGGCCACCCAAGGATTTGCGCTGCTAGGGCCGAGTTATATCGGGAGGACGGGGTCCATCTCTCCGACCAGGGGATGGAGCTGTTCCTGATGGACCTGAAGTGGGGCCTGCAGAAAGTGGTTCATGGGTGGTGGGGGTGGTAGGGGCCATAGCAAGGCTAGACCCCTACCGTGGTGGTAGTGCGGAGGAACGCATGTGAGACTTACCGCGGTCTCGCAAGCTCGGGCGAGAACAGAGCCCTTATAAGGGCTAGTCCACATCTCCCTGGCCTCTTCGTCGGCTGAATTTTCCCACCCACCTGCCACTTTCAAGCAGTAGTATGAGTCTAACTGGTCGCTTCAGGGCCAGATAGGAATTTTTGACTCGGTGCATAATTGGCCCAAGGATTTTTCACCTATCCCATACTGGTGCGGTGTGGTGGGCATTTGGTAGGATTGGTTAATGGCCACACGGGCAGTAGTGCGGAGGAAGGATTGGCAGTAGGTGAGTAAAATCTCAAATTCCCTGTTGCACCGTCCAACCTCACGGCGTTGCGGATCTGAGATCACAACGCTGGGGGGAAGGATGCACCTGTAGGGCCCACCGGCCTGGCAGGCACAAAAGACGGGCCTGAGCAGACTGGCTGGGGAAATGGGATTGCTGGCCGAGGATGCCATGTCCAGGGACAGGGCACCATTGGAGCGATACACTCACCCTAGATGACTGCTAGTTGGCAGGGTCCCAGGAAGACCCCGATGTTCCAGCTTGAACCCGCACTACAGCAGCCCCCTGGTTGAAGTTGTGTTTAAAGTTGTTATTAATAAAGTGCGGCCCGAGGCTTATACCCAACACCCTGTCTCGCGTGGTTATTCCAGGGATGTTTGTAAAGCCATGGTGCAGGTATAGTGGTGGGCCACCCGAGGATTTGCGCTGCTAGGGCCGAGTTATATCGGGAGGACGGGGTCCATCTCTCCGACCAGGGGATGGAGCTGTTCCTGATGGACCTGAAGTGGGGCCTGCAGAAAGTGGTTCATGGGTGGTGGGGGTGGTAGGGGCCATAGCAAGGCTAGACCCCTACCGTGGTGGTAGTGCGGAGGAAGGATTGGCAGTAGGTGAGTAAAATCTCGAATTCCCTGTTGGACCGTCCAACCTCATGGCGTTGCGGATCTGAGATCACAACGCCGGGGGGGGAGGATGCACCTGGAGGGCCCACCGGCCTGGCAGGCACAAAAGACAGGTCTGAGCAGACCGGCTGGGGAAATGGGATTGCTGGCTGAGGATGCCCTGTCCAGAGACAGGGCACCATCGGAGCGATACACTCACCCTAGATGACTGCTGGTTGGCGGGGTCCAGTGAAGACCCCGATGTTCCAGCATGAACCCGCACTACAGCAGCCCCCTGGTTGAAGTTGTGTTTAAGGTTGTTATTAATAAAGTGTGGCCCGAGGCTTATACCCAACACCCTGTCTCACGTGGTTATTCTGGCGTGGGGGGGCAATGTTTAGCTCCGTGGCGCGACTGCGCTTAGCGGAGCTTCCTTGCCAACCCCACCCGGAACGCATGTGAGACTTACCGCGGTCTCGCAAGCTCGGGCGAGAACAGAGCCCTTATAAGGGCTAGTCCACATCTCCCTGGCCTCTTCGTCGGCTGAATTTTCCCACCCACCTGCCACTTTCAAGCAGTAGTATGAGTCTAACTGGTCGCTTCAGGGCCGGATAGGAATTTTTGACTCGGGTGCATAATTGGCTCTGGCGCCCAAGGATTTTTCACCTATCCCATACTGGTGCGGTGTGGTGGGCGTTTGGTAGGATTGGTTAATGGCCACACGGGCGGTAGTGCGGAGGAAGGATTGGCAGTAGGTGAGTAAAATCTCAAATTCCCTGTTGCACCGTCCAACCTCACGGTGTTGCGGATCTGAGATCACAACGCTGGGGGGAAGGATGCACCTGTAGGGCCCACCGGCCTGGCAGGCACAAAAGACGGGCCTGAGCAGACTGGCTGGGGAAATGGGATTGCTGGCCGAGGATGCCGTGTCCAGGGACAGGGCACCATTGGAGCGATACACTAACCCTAGATGACTGCTAGTTGGCAGGGTCCCAGGAAGACCCCGATGTTCCAGTTTGAACCCGCACTACAGCAGCCCCCTGGTTGAAGTTGTGTTTAAAGTTGTTATTAATAAAGTGCGGCCCGAGGCTTATACCCAACACCCTGTCTCGCGTGGTTATTCCAGCGTGGGAGGGGGGGCAATGCCTTATTTTGCTGGTCTCTGGCATGTGAACAAAAATTTCAGAAGAAATCATTTGAAGTCCAGCTTCAGAAACTCTTGCTAAATTTAGCTGATCATATTCCATACACAAGAATACTGGGTGCTTGATTCCATATTTCCCTGAAATGCAACAACAAATAGCCATATTATTATATATAGTGTTGCTTGCTCTTCTGGCAGTCAATACTGCTTCTTGGTCCATATCATAAAAAGCCATTTGGGATGTGAGCCTTTAGACTTTCTGGTAAGCAATGAGGAACATTTAAAGGTAAAGCATAGGACTGGCCAACAGAAGACCTAAGTTCATTCTCCACTGAGAGGAAAGGGAGTATCTGATGGCAGGAGCTGGGGAAGATTTCCATCTGACAATTTGGGGAGCTGTTGGTCATCAAAAGAGGCAACAGTGGGTGAATCAATATTTCAGTTCTGAATGGGCCTTACTTTTCTATGCCACAGAACCTGGAAAATTACTCTAAAAGTAATTAGTTATAGTAACACTCCTAAAGTCCCCAATCTAATTACAATTACAGCTTTATTTTTGTAAACAAAACAGCATTATGACTATGTGTGTGTATTTTTAAAGAAGACAAACAGTTACTTTGAACCACAACAAGAAATCTCAAGGTCATAAGATACTGGTTTATGGTATGGAACTCACTCGTGCCTCAAAACTCACAAAAGAGTGCGTTGCAGAGGTATGAGGCACTTGTTACAAGCCAGAACTAAACAATAAAAATTTTTTCTCTTATTATTTATTGAAAACATATATCCAACAGTTATAAAAAGAGGCATAAAGTTTACAATTCCTCTTGAAAAAGATGGTGTTTCTTATTTATTTCTTTTCAAATGCCATGTCCTCGTTAGTGATCAGTAGCATGATCTGGATTTTATCTAAAGCTATTCTAAATAGAAAAGCTGTGCTAATGGCAAACTGTTGACTTAAATAAAGACAGAATGTTCTTCTATGCCCTGAGCCAAGCTTCCCATCAATTTTCCCTTGAATGATAACTTGCATCAAATAATATTTGCTATTGTGCATTATGTGACTGAAATATTGAAATTTTCTTCTCGATGATATTGAGCATTTCTAGCTTTTTATTCGTACACTGTAATAATGTCACATTAGTGACTCTGGCTGCCCAAGGTATCTTCAGAATTTGTCTGTACCTTCATATCTCAAATCCACCTTCCTTCATAATGTGTCTGTATGGATCCAAGTAGAGATGGACACAATTTTTTGTTATTTGTTATTTGTTTTGGTTCCTAATGAAACAAAAAATGAAGTGACCTTAAAAAACAAAACAAAGTGGAAATTTTCATTTTGTTCTCTTTTGTTTTTCGTTTTTTATTATTTATTTTGATAAGTGCCGATCTTGGTGATTGCCAAAATGAATAATAAAAATAATTGCCGATCAGCTGATGCATGGGGCAGCATGCCAGCTGGTCATTGTCCCACCATTCCAAAATGAGGCAACACACCAACAATTTTGGGGTTTAAAACTGGGCCACAACTTTATTAATAACTTAATCATAACTTTATTTTAACTGTAGCAGTAACTATTTAATTCCGATGGGCCTCCCGTAGTGCAAGTTAGATTTTACTACTATTTACAATTATTGTGGGTCTGATTTTATGACGTCATGTGCTAGCCTATGGGAGTGCCCTTTGTACAGCATGGCACTCCCCGTTTGGTATATTTGGACCTGTAGCTCACAGCAGCCGTGCCTGTCCTGCCATTTGGCCATACTCTATTTGATGGCCTGGTGAGGCCCTTGTTGTTCAGCCTAATTCTTGCATGGCCGCCCGGTTCCTTGCAAAAGGAACCTTGCACATGACATCCCGGGTTATGATTTTCTTGCACTACCTGCGCCCCCGTGGCCGAATAGCATTACTTGTCGTAACGTCCTCATGTCATCCGGTAATAACCTCTATACCTATTTAATGCAAAGTCAAAGAGAATGGAATGGGCGAAAACACGCTGGCACCAAAGGCCAATCAGGTGCCAACCAAAAATTCCCATTCAGCCCCAAAGCGACCAGAATATCTCATTCTCGAGACAACTAAAGGGTGGGTGGGTGGGGTGCTGGTTGGAGCGAAGAGAGGCCGTGGAGACCACGTGGTGCCCTTATAAGGGCATCTCACAATAGCTGTTGTGAGACTTCCCTCGCGCCTCTCTTTGGTCCGACTACGGAGTCCGGTAGGGACAAAGCCTCCCCACTCGGACCTTGGCCTTGTGGGGTGGCCATTGTCCCCCCCATTCCCCGAAATAAAGAGGTGACACACCAACAATTTTTGGGTTTAAAACTGGGCCACACCTTTATTAATAACTTAATCATAACTTTATTTTAACTGTAGCAGTAACTATTTAATTCCGATGGGCCTCCCGTAGTGCAAGTTAGATTTTACTACTATTTACAATTATTTTGGGACTGATTTTATGACGTCATGTGCTAGCCTATGGGAGTGCCCTTTGTACAGCATGGCACTCCCCGTTTGATATATTTGGATCTGTAGCTCACAGCAGCCGTGCCTGTCCTGCCATTTGGCCATACTCTATTTGATGGCCTGGTGAGGCCCTTGTTGTTCAGCCTAATTCTTGCATGGCCACCCGGTTCCTTACAAAGGGAACCTTGCACGTGATGTCCTGGGTTATTATTTTGTTGCACTACCTGCCACGGCGAAGGGGCTGCTAAGCATGCTCCTCGTCTGCCAAGCAGCAGGCGAGCTCAGCCTGGAGGCCCATCCGCAGGTCCGTAAGGAAAATTTTAATGCCCTCATCAGAAAGGTGGACACCATCAGATCTGAACAACTCCGGGCAAGCAAATTTGATGTCTGGGTGTGAGATAACTGTTCCGAAACCGTGCTGCATGGCCTTGCGGACAGCCTTGTTCAAGCGTTTCCTGGCCCTTTCGCCCCAGGTGGGACACGGGCCCCAAGCCACACCCGCCGTGGCAACATCTCTGACCAGACCAATCTGGTAAAAGGGGATTGGGCCTTAAAGGCCTCCAGATCACGAAAGGTCTGTAAGCTTAGGCTCTTCCCCTTAGCCCTGGTCAGATCATTACTGCCCAGATGGACGAGCAGAATGGCAATCGGCGCCTCTTGGACACAACGGGACGTGACCGTAGAGAAGCTGTCCCAGCTCATACCACGGGATCCTTTCCACTCTATGCGGATCCATTCACTGAGTCCAAGGTGCAGGCCAAAGGCGGAATGCTGGGCGTAATTCGCTGCCCAAAAAATGTGGCCGCAAATAACCACTCAGAATCTGTCTCGTGCAAAGGAACCTGTAAAACATAACAGTTAGCGAACCATGCTGGCAGCCTAACAATCGGGAATCGGGCGAACATAAGTCTTGAAATGACCTGAGAACCAGCGGCCCAGGGCTCTTATATCTGTGGCCCCGTATTCCATGGCCGCCGCAGTGGAGGCCGCCCCAATGTGGAATGAATGAGTGCCAAATTGTCGGCTGGGTAATCCAGCCGCCTCCAAGGCATGGCACGTGACTGTCCAGAGTTGATAACGGGTCAACGGGGCGTTTTCTGCGTGAGCAAACAGGGGGCCAGTATGGGTGCTACGTCGAGCTAAATAGGACCAGAGCGAGATCAGGGGGCAGAGTTGTGACTGTGCACAGTGCCCAAGCATCACCTGGGTACCCTGGCCCCACTGATCCGTCTTGGTCTTACGCAAATGCAATACCACACCGTCTTCATTCATGGACACATCTGCACGTTGAAGGCAGGCATTAGAGTTGTCCAGCTTAGAGACCGCCAGTAATTCACTTATCCTAAAAACTCCAAAGAAAGCTACTGAAATTGTCGCCTGGAAGAGCAACTCTTCAAACTCATCACTACAAATGTTGTGCCAAATATCATACAACTTTAATAAAATCCCGGGTGTGATGGGCCTGTGTGTGTCACTGGTGCGACCCCTCTCTTTGGACCATCCCTCTAACATCTTTTGCAGAACAAAATCATTGTTGGGGTGAGTGAACCTTTGAGCCTCTGCATAATAGGCCAACGCCGACAGCTTACCTTGGATTGAACGTGGGGCCAACCCATTACGATACAGCTGAACCGCGTATTGGATCAGTTGATCGGCGTGGGCTGGCCAGGGCTGTAGGTTCAGTTGTGCACAGAAACGCTGGTATTCCCTGCAAGCTGCTGCATAAGTATGCCTAGTTCTCGGCGCTAGCGCAAAGCCCACTGCTCTAATGGCCTCGGCTCTCCAAGATTCCAAACCTCCTGCAGCAAAACCTCCTGCTCCACCCTCACCCGTGGGGCCAACAGTCGAAAACGCTCCATCTGTTGACGGGACAATGCATCAGCGATCTCGTTGTTGACCCCAGCGAAGTGACGCACATGGAAGACTATGTCATAACGGAGGCAGCGCAAGGCCCTGACCAACCACATCACCCTGATTGATTTAGATGACAGGGTGTTGACAATGGAGACCACCGCCTGGTTGTCACACCAGAAGGTAACCGCCGAATTAGCCCATAAAGGCGCCTAGAGCCATAGAGCTCCCACAATTGGGAAGAGTTCTAAGAAAGTAAGGTCCCTAGTTATGCCCCAGGAGATCCAGTAGCTCAGCCAAGTGCCGCTTGCCCAATGGCCCTGGAAAAACATGCCAAAACCATGTGATCCAGATGCATCTGTGTGGACTTGAAGTTCTGAACCTAAAAGGAGATCACTCCCCCAGAATGACATGCCGTTAAAATTTTGGAGAAAAATCTGCCACACCATCAAATCCTCCCTCATTTCCCTGGACACCTTGCGTCTATGGTGAGGCCTGGTGAGGCCCATCATGGCTTGACAGAACTGTCGCAGAAAAGCACGCCCCGGGGCCACCACTTTGCAAGCAAAGTTCAAGTGGCCCATGAGTACCTGCAGTTCTCTCAGCATGACTTTTCACTGTGCAAGGACATCCTGTAATCCTGTGTGCAATTCCAGTATTTTATCCAGCGGGAGGTGACTAGCCTGTGCCCGCGTGTCTAACTCAATGCCAAGGAATCTTAAGATTGGCACTGGGCCCTCAGTCTTTTCCTCCGCTAGGGGGATATCAAAGTCACTCGCCAGTGCTCGAAACTGGTCCATTAAGAACCTGCACTGGTGTGACCCAGCCGGGCCACAAAAAAGGAAGTCGTCTAAATAATGCACCACCGCCATGGAGTGTGTCCTAGCCTTGAGTGCCCATTCAAGGAATGTGCTGAAACATTCGAATGCTGCACACGATATTGAGCATCCGAAGGGCATGGCCCTATCCATGTAATAAAAGCCCTCAAAAGCAAAGCCCAAGAGTTCAATGTCTTCTGGGTGAACGGGCAACAATCGGAAAGCAGACTTTATGTCACATTTACCCAACAGTGCTCCCGTGCCTTCACGCTGGACCATGTGGACTGCCGCATCAAAATAGGTGTACTTCACGGTGCAGAGCTCCCGTGGGATCATGTCGTTCACCGACTCCCCATCGGGGTAAGATAAATGATGGATGAGGCGGTACTCCCCCGGAGCCTTCTTGGGTACAATCCCTAGTGGTGATACCCTGAAGAGCTCAGATGGGGGGGTCAGAGAACGGTCCCAGGACCCTGCCTTCCTGCCTCTCCTTTTGAATCTTAGCACGGACAATATCCTCCATGCCCCTTATTGACTTTAAATTATTAGCTCGATAGGGAGCGTGGGGACCCTGCCCTGGGATCCGAAATCCAAATTCAAAACCGTCCCTTAAGTAAGCTGCAGCTGCTGTGTCTGGGTAGCCGTGGAGCCACTCTAGCATAGCAGATAGTTTAATGGGACTAAGTCCTTTTTGGAAGCTGACCCCCCTGGGGTGGGTTGCTTCTTGATGGACTGGTCCCGTCCTCCCTGTCCACCTTGGTGACCCTTTGGACATGCGTAGGATGCATGGGTCCCATTGCAGTTGCCACACAGGTGCTTGAATTTACATGGTCTGCAGGTGCAGAATCCTTTGGCATTATACTCCCAGCACACCAGTCGTGGCTGAACCGACTGGCCCGCAGTAGTGCGGGCAGGGCTGGTCTGGCCAATTCGGAATATCAAGTGCCTGCTATCGGTCCAGTCACCAGTTAGCGGGCGCTGTGGCACCATAAGACGCCTGCACAATGGGTCCAACAGTACATCCCATCCTGAATCCCTCATCATAAAGCATCCACCCGGTTCCTGGAAACTCTGAGTGAGCCCTGTAAATCAGGTATAAATATTGAACAAGGTCAAAGGCTCGCTCGGGGCGGGCCTTGACAATAGTGGCCATATAAATAAGGAAGGCCGGAAGCCAATTAGCCCAGCAGTGGTCCGGACACTTTTTCCGAATCCGTTCCTTATCTTGGGCCTCCATATGTTTCAAGTTCTTTTCATCTACTTCCCAATTCATAAGGTCAAATACGTCCACATATTCACCTCTGAGAATCTTCTCAACCGTCGCCAGCAAGAGGTGGTCACCCAGGGGCATGGACTGGTCTGAGTCAGGGTAGAACTGTGGTGGGATCTCCCTGTCCCCCCCTATGGCCGGTCCAGACATGACTGGTGCAGCCGGTGAGGGGGGGGGAGCTCCACATTGCCGTGACGTGTTTTGGTAGTGTCAGCACACGATGCCTGTTGTGATGGACTTACCGTACTCAGGACAGCCGGGAGCGGTGACACTGACGTAGGGGGCTGCAGAGGGATGCTAGTGACCGGGGAGGGCCACGATGGCTGCGTATCCATGAATGTACTTGGCCACGGCCAACTCCCTGGTGGGTTAGCCATCCTACGCAACACTTGTGACTCACCCAGATGATGAGCTGGTCCTAGTGCTTCAGCGTGGATAGGTCCAGGGCCTGCGCTTCTGACATTACTGGCTCTTCGGGTTGGGGTGCTGCTGCAGGTTCAACAGATGCAGCCACCTCCGTCCCATGGCTGTCCTGGGCTGCCACATCGTGCTCCTGCTGCAACACTGTAGCTGACTGTGCCTGGCCGGACGTGCCGGCGCGTTCACCTTCAAGGACAACAATTCGAGACATCAGTACCTCCACTGTACGGTGTAATTTGGCAATCTTCTGCATCTTGGATTCCCGTGCTGACCCCCTCACCCCAAAACACCCCTCCATACCCCGCTGCAGGACCCTGCTCTGCTCCATGGCACTAAGCTTGTCAAATATCGGCCTGAAATCAGGTGAGTCATCATCATCTGATGATGATAATATAGGTGCGGGCATGGCAGCAGCACAGCATTTTTCTGACTGCTTGCCCTTCCTACTTGGAGGGCATTTAGGAGCCATGGGGACCAGTCCTGAAGTGCCCTGCAGCCGCCAAGGGTCAGCGTAATCAAGGCTGGGGACTTCCTATTATCCTGAAATTTATTCGCCTACCAAATTTGTAAATATTTGTGTAGTTATAATTATTATTATAATTAGAATTACTATTATTATGATTATTATATTATATTCACTTTATGATCAAAATATTGATATGATGTGTCACTAACAGATGCTGCTGCACCTCTCACCAAACATCTTTTTTGGTTTTATTTTATTTTATTTTATTTTATTTTATTTTATTTAGTTAGGTTTTTTTAAAACAAATGAGTGCAGAGGCCTGGCTGGCCAGCAGGTGGCGCCGGTGCACCAGGCCTGGTGCTCAGCCAAGCAAGGCATGCAGCCTGACCTGCGCTCGGCACCAGTCCCAGAAGACACCCAGGAGTGCAGCCACAGGGTTGCTGGTCGGGCTTGGGTTCCTCGGCAGCCCGATGGAGGTAAGGCTGGGAGGGGGGTAGGCTCCTCCACCAGGCCCCCGGATCGAGCAGGGAGGCCAGCCTAGCGGGGCTCGCTGCAGTAGCAGCAGTTGGAGGGCTGGGGCGAGCGGGAGAGGAGGGGGTGGATATGACTTCGGGGCCCCTCACGCGATCCCCCTGGCATCTGTCCCGGTTCTCCCCCAGTGTGTGTGTTTTTTTAAACTTCAAGAGCGGGGTTCCCACTCTCAGGTCGGGTGCTGCACGCGCTTGTGCCGGCTCCCGACAAACAGCTGATGAGCAGAGAGGGGGGTGCCGGCCTTTAAGCTCCCGTCGAAGCGTTCCCAATGGAGAAGGGAATGGCTGATGAGCGGGGGAATGGAGTTTGTGGCTGCGCGCGCCAGCGGCTCCGCACGGTTGGGACCCACAGTTAAGCTGCACTAGGTCCCAACCACCAATCACCCGGGGGCCCGGCTGAAGGCACCTGCCCAGGCGCTCCTTCCTCCACGCCGGTGCGGCGAGTCCTCTCCCGGTGCCAGTCGGAGCAAAGAGAGGCCGTGGAGACCATGTGGTGCCCTTATAAGGGCATCTTGCAATAGCTGTCGCGAGACTTCCCTTGCGCCTCTCTTTGGTCCGACTACGGAGTCCGGTAGGGACAAAGCCTCCCCACCTGGACCTTGGCCTTGTGGGGTGGCCAGTGTGAAAAATAAAAAAATCATGCCAACTGTCCTCCCCGCGGGCCAGCTGGTCGGCGGGAGTAAAAAAAACACACAAAAAAAAAACAAAAAAAATTCAAGGCTAAAGGGCCTGTATTAAAGAGAGGACTGTGTTTAAGCTCAAAATCACATCTTCATATTTTAATTTCAATTAAAAAGACTAGCATAAAAATCCTAGTTCAAGGAGATTATATGGGACTAGTGTAATTTATCATTTCAGAGGCAATGGCAAGCTTCTTTTCTATTCACCTTGGATGAGAAACTCTAATCAATGGTGTGAGGCTTGTGGCAATCATCATCATCATCATCATCATCATCATCATCATCATCATCATCATCATCATCATCATCATCATCATCATCATCATCTAGGAAGATAAAAACAGCTGCTGTCAGAATTCAACCCATTACAACAAATCTCTAGATTTCCCTTGATATTGTCTAGCTGTTTCATCTCTGGTGAAACCTCTAACTTTGCTGTGACATTTGGTTTAAGTGAGATCTAGTGACAACCTGGGCATACACATAACTCTGAAAAATGTCACTCATGCTATTAAAAAATAACCCTCCCAGGGCCTTTATAAAATCCCTCAGAAAATTCTCTTGAGGAAGAACTGTCAATTGTGTTTTCAGCTGTGGTAATGTCTGAATAGCCATGCTCTCCATGAGTAATCATATATCAACAACCTATTTCTTCAGACACAGGAGCAATTCAAAGCTCCTCAAGAAACAGCTTCTAGTATTACAGGTATATCTACAGAAGATATATTCTGTTAGGACTGTGGAAGGCCAACAAGAGAAATAAAAGAAAGTAAGTGGTCCAGAAATGAGAAGTATAAAGATTTAACTAATAATAATAATAATAATAATAATAATAATAATAATAATAATAATAATAATAATAATAATAATAATAATAATGATGATGATGATGATGATGATGATGATGATGATGATGATGATGATGATGATGCAGCCAAACATCCCAAATAATGTTATTATCCTAAAAAGAAGAAAAACATGCCAGAGAAGCTAAGAGCTCACCTAAAGGAAACAAAACAGGTTTGAGATGAGTAGGTGATGAGAACAGAGTCAATTCTGCCACATCATTGTATACCAAGTTGTATACCAAGGTGGTCTTGGCTATTGTTGTGTATTATTGCTGTTTTCCACACATCCAATATTCCCTTGACCTATGCACAAAGAGCACATTGCAAGTGATCTTGAGTAGTAGTGAGCTTTAAATAAAATTGGCCTTTAAGGACCCCTTTTTATGAGCTCCTTGAAATGGTCATTTGTGGATATCAAGTAGAGATGGGCACGGCTAGGGAAAATGACGTTTTCGAGTTGTGTGTCGGAGGCAGTCCGTTTCGGCTCGTTTCCGTTTTTCGCGAAATTTTGCAAAAATTAGTCGGTTTGTTTTTTCGTTTTTTCGTTGTCGTTAGTACTGGTTTGGGGGGGTAGCGGACTCCTGGAGGGAGCTGCAGGAGTCAGCCAGAGCCACAAGTGACGGACTGGCAGACTCTTTGCACCCGCTGTGTCTCACGTACTTGCATGTAGTGCAATGCAAGTAGATCTGGCTTAGGGTTAAGACGTGTTAGCGCAAGGGCTAGGGTTAGGCTAGTTACGGGTGAGGTTAGGGTGAGTATTGGGGTGCACCTCTGGGTGCCTCTCTGACCCACTTAGAAGGACAGTGTACTGGCGTATGGGTTAGGCTTAGGGTTCGGGTTTGGGCTACGGTTAGTGGGCTGTTTATGCTCGATTGGCACATCCCAGAAGTCTCTGTGGTCAACCTGGCCAAGTGGCCATGCGATTGGTGGAAAATTTGCATGGTCCACTCCCATGGGCGAGCCCATCATTGCAAATGTGCAGGTGTAAAAAAATAAAATAAAATAAAATAAAAAAATAAAATCAACGGAGACTTTTTTTTTTTTGCAAGAAAAACCCACTGCTGCTACTGTAAAAATTCAAGCATTTAAAATAGCTAATTTTCGCATGTTTCTGTGGTGCTTTGGTGGGGTTTTGGGCAACGATTTCAAAAAAAATATTGTGGTCGCCATTTTGGATCCCTCGCACTGCATGGCAAATGGATGCGCCCTCCCAGCCTGGTACAGTCAGCAAAACCTGGCCATGCGATTGGTGGAATGGCTCCAAAACTTTGCATGGTCCACTCCCATGGGCGAGCCCATCATTGCGAATGCCCAGGTGTAAAAAAATAAAATAAAAAAAATAAAAAAAATCAACAGAGACTTTTTTTTGCAAGAAAAACCCACTGCTGCTAGTGTAAAAATTCAAGCATTTAAAATAGCTAATTTTCGCATGTTTCTGTGGTGCTTTGGTGGGGTTTTGGGCAAAGATTTCAAAACAAAAAATTGTGGTCGCCATTTTGGATCCCCCGCACTGCATGGCAAATGGATGCGCCCTCCCAGCCTGGTACCAGCAGCGCAGCAGTAGCAATAGCCAATGACAGGGGGGCGGGGAACCCCCCCCCCAAATAAAACACCCTTCTGGCCTGGTAGGTACCCTCAGACAGTTTTCGCCTACTTTTAGGGCCGGGAATCGGTTTTATTTTTTTACTTTTAAAAACTTTTTTTCTGTGCCGCTTGGCATTGTGCGATCGCCGCGATGTAAGTAACGAGCATGACAAATCAGACCAAATTGTTCGTTCGTTGGTTCGAGCTCGAATTCTGGCGGAGTAATTCCCGTTACCGTTTCCGTAGAGTAATGGATACGAGTAACGGAAACGGAAACGGGAATACCGCTAAGTCGTGCCCATCTCTAATATCAAGTAGTGAAATGACTCACAGGTGCCCTGCCACATAATAACTGTGTGTATATTATAGCCAGTTTCCACTGGTGATTTCGAAGTTAGAATGTCAAGTCATCTTCGGCCACATACCACTGCTGCTGTTATGAACAACTGTGTAGGTGCATTCGGCCACGGTGAACAAGCAGTAAAAGGATGACAGGCTTGCCTTGTTTCAGTGTTAGTGTGTGTCACTGAGAGCTTACGATGATGTTACCACTGTCAAGGTCAACTGTGGCATTAACTGAAAATATCTTAACAGTGACTCATATGTTAAAATAAAACCCTGCTCTAATAGCCTGACAAATCTATTATTAGGCACTCTCAGGTAGATGGTTGGTGATTCAGTGCCATCCATGATTTTAATCTTTTTCAGATTGTTTTTAAAAAGATAGCTATGTTGACAGCATGCACAGGGAGATCTAGACACACTCCTAACTTTTCCTGTCTCAGCTTTTAGAAGGAACGTCCAGAGGAGATAAGTCTGCAATATGCAAAATTTCTGAATTTGTCAGGAACCTTGATTTTTTTTCCAGGACCCCCAAAGACATGGAAAGCATTTAGACAGTGCCTGAGGATTTGAAAAAAAAAGTTTAAAAATTGCTCCCCACCCCCCACCAAATGGGTTGGTGGAAAAGGAGAAATTTTTATTTTTATTTTTATTTTACTTTATTTTATTTTATTGAGCCCCAAGAGCTGTAGCTCAGGCTTGGAGCTGGTAAAGACAAAAGTGCTACAGCGCTTGGGGCTCAGCAATTAAAAAAAAAGAAGAAGAAAAGAAAGAAAAGAAAGAAAACAGAAGTTTAAACCGATGGGGGGGAGGGATTTTTAATTTTTTTTTTGCTGGCCCCAAGCCCGTGCTACAGAGGATTGGTGCTTGGGGTTCAGACAAAAACAAAGTATTAAAATCCCTCCTTTTTCCCCACCCGATAGGTGGAAGGATTTTAAAACTATCTATCTATCTATCTATCTATCTATCTATCTATCTATCTATCTATCTATCTATCTATCTATCTATCTATCTATCTATCTATCTATCTATCTATCTATCTATCTATTTTAGAGTATTTCTCTTTGGAAAAGGACCCAAGGGTGGGGGGAAAGGAGGATTTTTTTTTAAATGGGCTGACCCCAAGCACTGATCAGCTGTACTGCAACTGGCTGAGGGCACTTTTAAAAAAAGTTCCGGCATGCTACAGCTGATCAGCGCTGCAACTTTGGAAGCCCCCTCTGCAGGGGCTGGTCAGGGCTGGTCGGTGGCAGCAGTGGGAGAATGAAAAACAAACAAATGTAATGAAAATTTTTGTTTCATTTTGTTTCATTTTCCTTTGAGGGAGCGGTTCTTATTTGTTTTGTTATATAATGAAATGAATAACGAATAACAAAACGAATAAAAATATGTTTCATTCCCATATCTAGTTATATCATATTATCAGGGATAGATAATGAAAAGATGGTAGTCAGCCTGGCTGGCTGCCTTACCTTCATGATTTCCAGATTAACAGGCCGGTTTTAGCACATTGCTTCATGATTTCAGGATATTAATAATAGGGTTAATATGAAATTATTATATTCAATATGGTTGTCTCTAAGAGCCATTATTTCACCACTAATGTACATAATCACTTTTCTCCATTGGAAGGTCAAATTGAGGGGGCAGGGTATTTATTGCTTCAAACTGTAATCAAAGTGGGGCTCATCTGGTAGTTTCTGATTATTTTGCGCCAGGACTGGGTGAATGAGCTGATTTGCAATGCATAATCTCATGATAGGAGGAATATTTTGCACTTATTGTCCTTCCATAACATGTTGCTGGCCCTGATGCATCTTTACAGCTGCTGATCTGTCATTTGAAAATTAACAGCCTTGCTGTACCTTTTCTCCTTTATTAGAGTGAACTTTGGTTCAAAACATTGTTCCATATGGCGACCAAATGAAGTGTCTGTATGTTGTCATATTTCTTTGTCAATCATAAAGAAACACATACACACATACACAAATGCACACGCACACACACGCAAAGACATGCGCGCGCGTATGCACGCACGCACGCACGCACACGCACAAACACACACACACACACACACACACACACACACACACACACACACACACACACACACACACACACACACACACACACCACCACCACCACCACCACCACCACCACCACCACCACCACCACCACCACCACCAACAACAACAACAACAACAACAACAACAACAACAACAACAACAACAACAACAACAACAACAACAACAACAACAAAGCTTCTTGTTGTCAGGATACATGCAACATAAAAAACAAGAACAAAACAAAAACATCTTTAAAAACTGTGACATGCCAGACAACCTAAGTACTTAGCGTTAAATCCTGTTCTCCCCACAACCTTGAGTGCATCACCTTTCTTTTTCATTCCATACCAGTGGAGTAAAACCTGAAGGCAATTTAGCTGTGATACAAGACTTTCACAAAAGTAGCTTTGAATACCTTTATTGATCCAAGGTGCCATAGAGTCCTTTGGGGGTCTGCTCGTAGTCACTTTGTATTCTTTAAGTTTTCCAGCTGTCCCCACCTACCGGTGAGTGTCATTCATGTTCATCTCCCAGGCAGGGATTACCAATTTGGATTCTCCTGGTGTTTTAGTGAAAGCAATAAAATGTGTTCCAACTACTGTAATACTGATGCATTTTTAAAACTGTTTTGCTGTTACCATTGCAATAAAATTTATACTCAAGAAAAACACTATCAATTTTAAACTTTAATACAACAATTTTTGTATTCTTGAAAGCTTTCACAGCTGGGATCTGATAGCTGTTGTGAGTTTCTTGGGCTGCTGGGCATGTTCTGGAAGTTTTCTTCCTGATGTTTTACCAGATTCTGTGGCTGGCATCTTCAGAGGGCAAGGAGTTCGGGGAACTAGGAATTCTGGGAGCACAGAGAGAACTCCTAGTTACCTGAGCTCCTTGCCCTCTAAAAATGCCAGCCACAAAGTTTGGCAAAATGTTAGGGAAAAAACTCTCAGAACACAGTCAAACAGCCCGAAAAACTCACAACCGCTAACAAAGCAAAGCAAAGCAAAGTGTTCTGCTTATATACTGCCCCATACCACTTCAAGTAGTCTCTGGGGGGTTTACAGTTTAATTTCAGTATGCAGGCTACACACACCCCCCGCGCAAACTGGGTACTTATTTTACTCACCTTGGAAGGATGGAAGACTGAGTCAACCATGAGTCTGCTACCTGGGATTGAACCCCAGGTCATGAGCATATGTTTAGCTGCAGTACATGCATTTAATCACTGCACCACAAGGCTCCTACTTTTAACAACTACTTTTGTTTCTGGGATCTGCTCGCATAATTCACTGATACATCACTTGGTCCTAAACTCTTGGGAAATGTACAATTAGTGATTGGTAATACAAAGTCCAGCGTAGATCATCATCATCATCATCATCATCATCATCATCATCATCATCATCATCATCATCATCATCATCATCATCATCATCATATTTTTTACAGACAGAGACCAAAAACATCAAACAAGTTGAAATAAATTAATACAATTTGAAATTTGAAATAAATAGAAAATTAAACATACTTCAATTAAGACCATAATAGATCAACACTTGCTTACAGGTCCATAAATTACATACTTAACTAATCTGACACCATATCCTTTAAATAAGATAAAACCGTATCTAGGGTTATGTTATAGAGGTATTATTATCTATTTTGGGTTGCAGCTGATACACCTGATTGCAAGTCACTATTGCTACAGCACAGAACTTAGCCACTTGTCTGGTAATATGATGGATATTGTCAGAAAGTAGCAATTGTACACAGAATTCCTGTGATCTCCCCGGACGTTTTGAGATAATAAGAAATAAAAGAGTGATTGGCACTCTAAAATCAAGAAAAATAAACAAAAATAAAAGAAGCACCGACGGGGCCACAGGAGCCGTGCAGTCGGTGCTTTAAAAAAAATAATTAAAATTAAAAATGGGTCAGTGGGTGGGGCTTGCAGTGGGGTGGCAGGGTCGGGGAGCAACTGGTCCCTGACACATTCTCAGCCACCAAATCTGGCCCTACTTACAAAAAGTTTGGGCACCCTTGCTGTAGAACCACAGCCTTAATGCCTGAGTAGGCCCGAATGGATGCAAACAATCTCTCAGGCTGCAGCCTTTTCTGTCTGTCTGGAAAAGAAAAAAGTAACCTGCCCTGAACAGTCTCTACCATAGCTGTCAACTCTCCTGAATTGGCCGGGAAAACCCCGTATTTCATTCCCTTTCACTTTTTTGCCCAGGTCTTTGATATTCATGGAAATATCCCGAATTCCCCCCAACCCCTCTGCTTTGACAACGAGTGAGCAGTGCGCCAGCTGCATAGTGCTTCTCCTTCACCTAAGCAGGATGCTGGCATTCCTCCTCTTCCCTCTCAGGCCTGGCGAAGCTGCCCTTCCTCCCCCCCTCCCATGCCAGGCAGTGAAGGGTTAAGCAGGCTACTCTCCCACTTGCCAGCCTTGGCGGGGACGGGCTGCTCTCTGGGAAGCTGTCCTTGGTGGGAGCAGGGGTGGTGTGGTGTGTGTGGAGGAGACACAGGCAGGAGGTGGAGTGGAAAGGGGGACGAGGCTCCCGACGCTGAGATGCTGCCTTGCATGTATGGCTCTCCCATGGTTCCTCCACAGCCAGGAAGAAGGTGCGCCCACTTGACAGTGCTCTCAGCTCAGGCAGCTTTGGTGAGGAAAGGAAGCGAGCTGGTGCAGCTATGGCTCAGTAGGGTGGGAGGGGCAAAGCAAGCAGTGCTGCATGTGTGCATGTGTGTGGGGGGGCAGGTGGGTGTTTGTGTTTGCATGCACATATGCACAGTAGCCTGCCCAAAGCCTAACAACTTCTTGTCTACAGATGGGCATGAAATGAATTCTTCGTTTTGTTTTTCATTTTTCCTTTTGTTTCAGAATGAAACAAAAATGAACTGATTTTTAAAGAAAAACAAACGGAATGAATTGGAATTTTTTTTTGGTTCATTTTAATTCATTTTTCATTAAAGGCAGCGTTGCAGTGCGATGTAAAATAAAAGGATTAAAAACAATTTAAAACCAACTTTAAATCAAATAAAAATGATTAAATATTTAATAAATATGGCTGATAATCCCTATAAAGTTGATGTCCAGTGCATAAAACATGTAGTTCTGTGATTACTCTGATCAATTTTTAAAAATATTTTAAAAGAATATTTTATCATTGTGCAAGGGGGGACACGGTACTATCTGATTTATATTTATCATTTTTATTTTTTTATTTTTTTACTTTTTAAGAATATTTTATTTTGTTACTGTGCAAGGGGAAAAATAAGGTTTAATGCAAAGATATTCCCTTCTCTCTCTGTTTTTTTAGCGGCAGCAGCACTGCTGAGGTAGGAGAAGCATCTGACCCTGCCGCTGTGGGCAACAGGGCAGAGAAAATGCCACCGTCACCCCCACCGCCACCCCTACTGCCCCATTGTGTGAGGGCTCAGTCCATCTTGAGTTGGAGGATTCTTAAGATCTGACAGCAGGCAGGGAGGAGGATTTATCTCCTCCCAGGCCCACCCCTCTGTGGATGGCTTGCTTCTAAGGGGTTAGAGTCACTTTTCTGGCTCTGGGTGACCTGGAGCCCGAAACACACATTCTACCTCTGTGGGTGGCTTGCTTCTTTGGGGGTAAAGTCACTTTCCTGCATCTTTTTCTCTCTGCCAAAAATCCATATGAGAGAGACAGTGTTTTAAGTAAGAAAAAAAATGAAACAAAATGAAAAACAAAATGAATTTTTACTTAAAAATTTGTTTAAAACGAAATGAAATTAAATGAAGAAAAACAAACGGCAAAACGAAATGAAATACAATTTTTCCATTTTGTGTCCATCTCTGTTCTTATCTTCTTCAGATCAAGGCTGCAATTCTAAACAGACTTGTCTAGTGAGAAGCAAGTCCAGCCAAACACAGCAGAACATGTCCAATCAAATATGCACAGAACTGTAGTCTGTGTTAAACAATATCCTGACTACATTTCTTTCATAGGCTGCCTTTTAAACAAACAAATAAACATGATTTATCTCAGCCTAAACTGCAATCTATCATCTGTGGCTTCATGCTAAAGATAAGTTGTAACAGCTTTCTAAACCAGAAGAATCTCAAGAAGCAATGGGAGAACTGAATGTGTATTTAACTCTTGCTTTGAAATCAATGCAGCTTAAGCGTTCTTAACGTTCTGACTGGATTTTGCCTTCAGTTCTTACTGTGTGGTCCTGTATGTTAAAGGAGAAATGAATGTTGTAAAAACCTAAGAAAGTAATGTTTAGTAGATACAAATGCAGAGACCATGTGAAGGAAAATCGAAAGCAACCGAGGTAGAAGATGGATTAAGCTGTTCTGTTGTCTGCAGGTGTTGTGAGTGAGATGAAAATGTGTTCTCTGAAACGTTCTAGTTTGTTACACAGATTTCACCTCTCACTATCTCTTGAGGTTATTTAAAACAGCAACAGCAACAACAAAGATGGGGATGGAGCAGCCTTCTCTATTTGCTGATGTAATAGATAATGGTGGGATGGTTTAGGATAGACCAACTGAAGAAGTTGTAGCATCTCCAAGCACATTAATAGGAAACACACCCTGGAGCTTGTCAGCTTTGGCCAAAATCCAGCAGCCAAACAGGAGGTAACAGCAAGTCTATGTAATTTGATGTTGGGCGAGCAGTTTTGAAAATCCATGCCACAATAGAAGTCACCCACATAAAGAGTTTCATAGGAGCAGTTAACTGCATGATCAACTGCGAGATCAATTATGCTGTCAGCTAGCAACTGCCTCAGCATAACTCATGGTGAACCTCTCCAGATACAACTTCATAACTTCATGCTGTCTCAAAGGCAATGGAATTTCAACTATTATGAGACTTTCAGCAGAAGCAAAAAAAAATCCAATCTACTCTTCAGACCTCCCACCCACCCCATTTTATGAATTGGGGATGTTGTGCTATCCACAATTCAAAAAACCAGGAAAAGTCTCAATACTGCTGTGCAACATTGCCCACAGGAAACAGGAATTCCAGCTTTACATAGCAAAAGGCGGATTGAATGCTGAGAACCCCAATGGTGTAAGGGAATCCCTGGGCCCTAAACTGGGCTTCAACTCTTCACTAGGCAAATATCCTCTGCCACACTAGTTTAAACACCACCCTTCACCCCAGAATTATTAAAATCTTGTGTCTTAGCACCAGTGGGTTCTTCTGACTCTAAGTTAAAGCTGTCTTAAGTCCAAAGACAAAAGATTAACACACCAACCCTGCAAGGAAGGACACAATAAAATATTCAAGTAACCAATACAGCCTTTCAGGCCAAGGTACCTTCTTGAGCCACTCATCCTTCTTCCCCCAAAGACCACACCTTGGTGAGATATAGAGATGGGAACAAAATGAACTTTTAATTTGTTTCATTATTCGTTATTTGTTTCATTAGGTAACGAAACAAATAAAAAACCAACCCATCAATTAATGAAACCAACCCATCAATTTCCATTTCATTCACTTTGTTTTTCATCCCCCCCCCCTTTACCCTGTCCTCGCCACAATCTTCCTGGTCCTGGAACATAGGCCTGTAGAGGCACTGGCCCCAAGCCAGCACCTCAGAAAGCCCCAGGCTGGCAACTTTTAACCCACCCCCCAATGACATTTAAAGAAGGAGCACTGACATGGCCCCAGGGGCTGTGTGATTGGCACTCTAAAATAAAGGAAAAAAAATCAACAAAAATAAAAGAAGCACCAATGTGGCCCCAGGAGCCGCGCAGTTGGCGCTTAATGTTTTTTTTTTTTTTTAAAGGAGCAATGACCTGGCCCCAAGTGTTGTGTGGTCAGCACTCTAAAATCAAGAAGAAAAAAAGATAATAGAAGCACTGATCCGGTCCCAGGAGCTGTGCAGTCGGTGCTTGAAAAACAAAAATAACAAAAATTTAAAAGGGGCACCAACCCGGCCCCAGGAGCATGTGGTCAGCACTATAAAACAAACAAACAAATAAATAAAATAAAACAAGCACCGACCTGGCCCCTGGGACTGCATGGTTGGTGCTCAAAAACAAAACTAAACAAAAAAACCCTGAGTCACTGGCCCAAAGCCAGTGCCTCAAAAGGCCCCCAGCTGGGGACTTTTAAAATCAATAATAATAATAATAATAATAATAATAATAATAATAATAATAATAATAATAATAATAATAATAATAATAATAATAAAGGAGTGCCAACCTGGCCCCAGGAGCACATGGTTGCCACTCTAAAACAAACACATAAATAAAAATAAAAAAGTGCATGGCGCTGGCCCCAAGCCAGTGGCTGAAAAAGCCCCTGCCATCGCCGCTGTGGCCAGGATCGCCAATGCTGTGACCGCTGCCGCCACCACCGCCACTACCCAATATGTCAGACCATACCGGTTTGGCTCGGTTCAGATTCGTATGAATTTTTTTAAATTGTATGAACCCGAACTGAACCGAACCAAGGGTGGGCCCAAAACAGAAGAACCTGAACTATGGGTTTTCTGTTTCATGCCCACCTCTAGTGAGATATTAAAATATTTATTAAAAACAATAAAAAGCAAAATATATAAAAATACCAGTTACAGAGTAAAATGTTTGCAAATGCAAGGCAAACTGTTCAGCTTAAAGTTGGAACAAATTCAGGAAAGCTATCCGAGAAAACAATCAAGGTAGCTGGGTGATCATCTCTCTAAGGACTACAAAATCCATAGCAATCAATCTACATACTAACTCTAATTCGAAAGCTCAAATAACTACAGAAAAGTGTTCTCTACCATTTCTAAAGGTATGTTAAATTATTGCTCGTTAGCTCCTCAGTCACTTCCCATTTTCCAGGATGTCATCCAATCAACACTCCGTACTTTTCCATTCCTTCATCATCTTTCCCTCTTAACTCTTCCCAACTATGTGCTGAGAAACTGTGTCCAACATATTTAGCCTTCCTTCAGCTGGTTAGATCTGATTCTTCCACACCATGCCCCTTCAGATAAGGTATGCTGTTGGGGACAAGTCCAAGAAAGAACTACATAACCTATTCAGTTCCTTTACAAATGGGGGCAGTCAAGATGGTCTAGACTCTATGGTATAACTTCTTCTGCTCCCTACTGGTAGCATTTGTTGAAAAGCAGCCCTAAGAATTGCTTGGTGTTTGGGTAAGAAGAGATTAACTGATGGGAAAACAAAACAGGTCCTGGGATTTTCCCTTGTGTGGTGTCACTTGGTGAATGCTAGTGAACACAGGAGGGTATCGTGTAGACCAGGCATGTCCAGTCCAAACTTCGGTCCTCCTGATGATTTGGACCACAACTCCCAGAATTCCAAGCCTGTATTTCCAAAGGCAAAGAACTGTGGGAGTTGTGGTCCAAAACATCTGGAGGGCCAATGTTTGTACATGCTTGGTGTAGACCTTGACTTTTGAAATGAGAGTTTAAATTAAATGTGTGACACACGTTTCTATAGAAGCTTCACTCATGTAAAATTATCCACTGCTAGAGCATTTCAGAAGATGAGCACATGATCTATGCTTTGATTGCTGAGAGGACAGAAGCAAGAAGAGCACAATTTCTGCTACATCTGTATCAAATTGTGTGTGTGTGTGTGTTTTTTTTTTAATTTGGTGTGTCCCCATTTTTTACTTGCCTTATAGAATGCTGGGTTTGCTTTGTTACACAATATCTGTTGCTGAACTTCTGGTCAGAAATACTTTTTTGTTTGAAGGCTGACTGCATCATCTCCCCCTTGATTAATTCTCCTACTTTTCATTCTCCTACTAATTATTTTGGTAATGACAGTACTGATATGGTACTTGTAGTATTTCTCCTCCACCTCCTCCTTTTCTGTATCTCCTCATTTGGGAATTGGTTATTTATGACAGCCTAATTGTAATAATTTAAATTGGAAAGGCAAAATGCTACTAGTTAACTAGTTAACAAGTAGCCACCTACTTCACAATTTGATTCTAATGAAGGGGCAACTCATCAACTAGTGGAAATTTATTGCTGTAATTTATACTTTTGCACTGTCAGTTTTAAAAAATCCCAGTAGGATTCTTGCCCTTATAGTTAAAAAAAATCTACCCTCCCACACACATAATCAAGTCTTCTGTGGTTGTAAAAGGCTAAGAAAATCCCACCATACAGCCCCACCATAAATAACAGCATTAAAATGATGGTGACAATAAATAATAGGAGAGGAGATACTCCCTGTTTGAGCACATATCAAAACAGTGGCAACAAATGTGTTGCCCAGCACGGTGCTGTTGCAAGTTCTGAAGAGCAAGGTCAAATAACCAGTTTGTCTCCTATATGGTTATAGTCATAATGTCTTATTACTATGATTTCTAATCGCTCTTTTCCATCTAAAGCTGTTTTGCTTATCTTAAAGCTCAAGTAGGCTCATAAACGGAGTTGCAGTCTTTTAGATAGTTTGGACCCAGGCTGATCTGAGGAAGCTTTTTCAGTTCTAGATAAATGTTTGGTGCTAATAACGGATTGAATGAAAGTGAATAAACTAAAACTTAATTCAGACAAGACAAAGGTGGTTCTGATCAGTCAAACTGCAAATTGAGGAGTAGGGCTTCAGTCTGATGGGGTTATACTTTTCCTGAAAATGTATGTAACTTGGGAGTGCTCCTGGATCCATCTCTGACCCTGGATGCCAAAGTATTGTACTGGCCAGGAGTGTACCTGCATTAGTTCAAACTTGCGCAACTATTGGGCTCATCCCTGGAGAAGTCTCATCTGGTTACAGTGACACATGCCTTAGTTACATCCTGGCTGGATTACTGTAATGGCTTGCCATTAAAAAGTGTTTGGAAACTTCAGCAGGTCTGAAATGCTACACCCAGATTGTTAACTGGAGCTTGTTGCAGTGCTCACATAACCCATTACAGAACTCCACTGGCTACCAATCAATTTCTGGGGACAATTACTTCACAGCTCTAATCAGCTTGGGTCCAAACTATCTAAAAGACTGCAACTCCCTTTATGAGCCTACTTGAGTTTTAAGATCATCAAAACAGCTTTATCTCTGTCCCACCATCTCGCAGGTGAGTGTGACAGGAACATGGGAGAGAGCCTTCTCTGTTGCTGATCTTAGATCTTGGAACCGGCTGACTCCATTTTTGTTGCCCATTCACAAGCAGCATTGCACTGCCCCGTAAGGACTGTCTGTCTATGAGAGGATTTCAAACAGGATGGCTTGCATATGTATTGCTTTTAAAACTATTTTAGTAATGCTCTTATCTGATATATTAAATATAATGAGTGTTATTTCTTTTTCAGTATTTGAATAACTTGCTGTTTTTAACTTTCAGTATTCTCTTTTATAATGCTGCAAGTCAGGTAATTTTTTATATGAAAGATGGTAAAATATTTCAAAGAAATAATAATAATTCATTCCCTGCCAATATAATCAATATTATCCCATTGTTTACAATATAATTTTCCTTCCTTTGTTTGCAGAGTGACAATTTAATCCAAAAGGGTTATGCAAATCCTTTTTGCATTAAAAAGTCAAAAATAATCGACCATTAACTGGTAGTTAATGATAAATAAACATTTCTAAAGAAATTTCCTCAAGTTTGCATGCTGGCTTGTTGGCGAAATAATTAAGCTCCTTCATAAAAGAATGCAAATATCTCTAAAGTTATTATGCAATTAAATTCTAAAAGGAAGGACATGTGTAGTTGTAGATGACTTCAAACTCTCACCCCATCCACCCACTTGGTAATCATCCGCTTTAGGGTAACTCTAAGATTCTGAAGAACAAAGACAACCTTTTCAGTAATGAACATATTTTCCACTCCACTGCTCTCCATTAACTGGTTACCATTAGTGACATTATAGAGTACCTCTCTGTTTTCCCAAATGCTGATATGCATTTAAATTGTGATATTTTGGCTGCAAACCTTCAGCTGCATATAGAGCAAGGAGGGAAAGAAGAAACGAGCAAGGGAAAATTAATTAATCCTATTAATAATATTGTACTTAACTCTCAACTAAAATGGTCTGAATGGAAAATGTCATTTCTGGGTCAAGCGACTTCTCTCTCTCTCTCTCTCTCTCTCTCTCTCTCTCTCTCTCTCTCTCTCTCTCTCTCTCTCTCTCTCTCTCTCTCTCTCTCTCTCTCTCTCATATTGCTGTAATTTTGAATAGATTGATCATAACAGAGAGAGAGAGAGAGAGAGAGAGAGAGAGAGAGAGAGAGAGAGATGGAGTGATTCTTTATATTAGTTTTAATATTTAAGGAAATACTTAACTGCATGAATGCAGTGACACTAGTGGATGCAGACTGTGAATTGATTGTGGTGGGCTCCTATGATGAAACATCCCCAATACTCCTTTTGCTATGGGGGGAAATGGCTGTTTCCTTTATACCTGAAGATAATTTGATCCACATTTAATGGAACCAATCTAACTGCAGTACTGTGAGAAATGCTTCTCATCAAAACTTTATAATATTGTAGCTCACTAGATGGATATGAGCCAGCACTGTGATGTAGCTTCAAAAGAGGCCAGTGCTATTTTGGGCTGCATTAACTGATACATACTTTCCAGGTCTTGCAGGCAAAAAGAAAAGACAAACAAAACAAACAACACAAAACATGTGGCACCTTAAAGACTAACTTTCATATTTTAATTAGACATGGGCATGACTTGGCGAAATTGTCGTTTCCGTTTTCGGATATCGTTTCCGTTACGTAACGGAAACGGTAATGACAATTAAGCTGTCAGAACTCGAACTCGAACCAAAAAAAGAAAAATTGGGTCTGATTTGTCGTTGTCGTTCCTGGCATCGCGCGGCGATCGCGCGATGCCAAGCGGCACAGAAAAAAAGTTTTAAAAATAAAAAACCTGATTCCCGGCCAAAAAAGCAGGCAAAAATATGCCTGCCTGAGGGCACCTACCAGAGGGGTGGTCTCTGGGGGGGGGGGTCCCCAGCCTTCCCCCCCTCCTGTCCTGGGCTGCTGGTACCGGGCTGGGAGGGGGCATCCTCGGCGTCTCCATTTGCCATGCGGTGCGGGGGGATCCAAATCGTGGTCCAAAAAACCACCAAAGCACCACAGAAACATGCGAAAATTAGCTATTTTAAATGCTTGAATTTTTACAGTAGCAGCAGTGGGTTTTTTATAGCAGTAAAAGGTCGCACTGATTTTATTTTATTTTTATTTTTATTTTTATTTTTTTACATCTGCGCAATGATGGGCTGGCCATGGGATGGGACCATGCAAATTTTTGGACCCATTCTACCAATCGCATGGCCAGGTTTTGACTGACACTTCTGAATGTGCAAGAGGGCATAAAAAGCTGAGGCACTCCCAGAAGAGTAGCAGTCCGGGCTTGGATATGGGTGGGAGAGGGCTGTGTGTAGCTGGCTGCTGTGCTAGACTAGTTTTGATTTCGCGGAGCCTTTAGATGTCAGTTAGGCAGGTAGGGAGGGAATTGATTCAATTGAATTTTTAGGAAATAATAATAATTCCTTTCATTCTCTGTCTGCTGTGGGGAATAGCAACACAGTTTATTCTTTTTTATTCTCCTGCAGTTTGTTAGGATTTCTTTTCTGATAGTGCTTCAAAGGGGGGGGGAGGTTTGAATGGGAGGGGAGGTGTGGATTTATTTTAAAATTTTCATTTGCTTGATGGCAAGCCAAGGTCCTTTCATACCCTGCCTGCAGCTCTGCTGTGGGTGCACTGCCCACTTTGTTTGCAATAAAAATTGCAATTGCTTTATTCGATGCAGTCTTGTGCAGCAAGTCAGTTTAAAGTGTTTTCCGCCTGCTCTGGGTCATTGTGGGACCCGCGCCCGCCGCCTGTGCGCCCACGTGCCCTCCCCTCCCCCCTGCCACTGCCGCCGCCCGCCCATGGCCCCACCACCACCCCGCCTGCTGCCTAGGGCGCAAAAACACCTAGCGACGGCGGGACACCACTAGCTGGGACGTCAAATTGCACGAAATCGCGGCGGCGGTAACGACAAATGACAAACGACACAATGAAATGACAAATTTTTAAAAAATTTCGCAAAAAACGGAAATGACCCGAAACGGACCCGTCCTGAAAAACGACAACTCAAAAAAATTTTTTTCTGGTCATGCCCATCTCTAATTTTAATATAACGTTTTGTGGACACGTACACTTCTTCAGACATATAGCAGCAGTCCCTACTCCCTCTCTATTCGGCAATGACCAGGCCTCATCTTGAGTACTGTGTCCAGTTCTGGGCTCCACACTTTAAGAAGGATGCCAACAAACTGGAACAAGTTCAGAGAAGGGCAACAAAAATGATCAGGAGATTGAATACCAAGCCCTATGAGGACAGACTGAAGGAACTCAGCATATTTAGCCTATAGCAAAGAAGACTGAGGAGAGATATGACAGCACTGTTCAAATACCTGAAAGAGGGAGTTTAAAGAGGAAAGGAAGAATGTGTTCTCAGTCATTCCAGAATTCAGTATATGTAATAATAGGCTTAAACTAAGGGATCTTATATTATATTTCGGCTTAGTATCAGAAAAAACTTCTTAACTGTTAGTGGCGGCTTCACCTGGACTTGTTCAGGGTGGGACTTTGTCCACCCAAGCAGGTTTGGTGTGGAAATTTCATGCCAGTTTTGGAGCTGGCGGGAGGGCAGTTCATGTAATGTGCTGCCCTTGCTGAGCTCGGTCTCTTTCATTCTGGAGACTTTCTTGGAAAGCAGCTAGGGAGGGAATAGTGATACAAATTAATATTGTAAGTGTTTTGGGTAACTGAGTGTCAGTGGTTGGTTTATATATATATAGATAAAAATCAGTGATCCCCCAGGCATCCGATACATTGGATATACACTAACAATGAAACATATTCAAATTAACAATATGTACAATTCTATATAAATTAACAATTAACAATCTGCAAGGTTTATTTAGCTTTTAAAATTTTCATTACCCCAAATTGATCAAACATACTCAAATAATTCAATAGCTGTACGTTCCCATTACTCCGCACTTCCTCCAGCAATTTTTGCTTCCTGACTTTGTAATGTGATACAACCTTACTGGTGTGTAATACCATTTTTGTACCAGCTTCAACCCCTGCTCCTGGATTACACTAGAGGTCGTAACCAAGGGCGGTTGCTGAAAGATACCATCCCAATCTTCATCTAAAATCTGTTCCTGGATATTTAGCTCCCAATATTCTTTCAAGCTTTCCTTTAGTGATTTCCCCATATTTAATAAACCTTGTACAATTTTGAAACTATTTTGGTCCTATCTATCCTGTATCCTTTCACTAATTCCTCAAAGGGGGTAATAATTCTTTTACCACAATGTTTAACTTCTTTCTCCTTCAACAAGGAGGATAATTGTTTTTGGTTTTTTTGTAACCAATTGATCTTATTCCAAATTCCACTTTCCTCTTCCATCATATCTTCTGTTTCCCAAATTTTATCCATATCCTGGATTGAAATCTCCTTTAATTTATCCCCTACCTCTTTTGGGATGAGCTTCCTTAATGGAGTGAATTTATCATAATACCATATTTTTGTAAGGGGAGAGAGGTCAGGAAAAAGCTCCCCCCCACTTCTCCCATACTCAAAGGGGCCCCGTAAATGTTGATAAATTTTCTTCTTTTATTTTCTTTTTCCTCCATTTGAACATTTTTATTTTCATTCCTACTGCTTCCAAATTCTCCTGCTCTATACATCCCAAATCTTCCCCCTGTTCTCCCTCCAACCAAATCATAAGATGTCTCAGCTGGTAAGCTTCATAATATAAAATCAAATTGGGAATCCCCCATCCTTCATCTTGGATCCTATGGTATCTATATCTACCAGCTCTCCTTGGTTTCTTGGATGCAAAAACAAATCTGTCAATTGTCCCTTGCCACCCCTTCAGAATCCGTTCTGGTATGTGCCAAGGCAATACATAAAAAAGATAAGTTAATCTGGGTAGCAGAAACAGTTTAACTAAAGCAATTCTTGTGCTGATTGAGTCCTTCCTTTTCTCCCATTTTCTCAGCTTTGATTGAATACTACTCCAGATTTTTTATAATTATATTCAAATATTTTTTTCACATTTTTAGTTATCATCACCCCTAAATACTTTACCATCTTATTATTTATAGAGCTTGTGCACTGGGTTGGTAATTCTAACTGATAGAATTTAAAGTAATAAACACCTCAGTTCATATAGATGTGATACCATAGCCAGCAATAGATAAGTAAATTCATAAGCTCCAGCACTGTGCAAACTCTCTTCTGACCACTTACTGTGCTGTAAGATAGGACCTAAGAAGGGTATGGGAGCATCAAAAGGGAAGCAGCTTACCAAGCATACTTGTAGGTCCCCAAAACTTTCTTCCCCAGTAGCTGGCTCCTTGGATGAGGAAGAATGGCCAGATTACAGGGCCATTTGGGAGAAGCTTAGCAAGATGGAACAGGGGAACTGGTCAGGGGGCTATCTAGGTCATTTCAAACTAGGAGATCTCACAGAGAGTAAAAACAAACAAACAAAGAGTGGCTGAACTGAAGAAAATGGGTGAACTAATGTTCTCTTGCATTGGTATTTTGGAGGGAAAATGAATGGGGTCTGTAGGAGGTATGGCTACATCAGTGCCAGCAGCTGCCCTGCCAGTGGAGCAGATGGCCGCACCTCTCCAGAAGCTGCAGGTGTCCACACAGACTAGCAGTGATGTGAGGGTAGAGGCATGTGGTGAGGTGAGAATCAGGAATGATGGAGCTCTGGACCTGATGGCTTCTCACAGGGGAAGAGATCAGGTGGCAATGTTGGATTTGGCAAGGTTGCAGCCAGGTGAGTCTGCACCCACACCTATTGACACAATGCCACCAGAGCCATGGCCATGGGGCAGTGTGAGCCATGTGGTGCTGCTCCCCCCAGCTTCACCCCTGCACATGTGTATAGCTGAGCCCAGCTTTGATGGGAGTCAACCAAGAGTGTAATTTGTAGCAATTCAAACTTCTAGCATGGATGTAGGCACACATCTCCAAGCTAATTGAGGGCAGTGCTTCAAGAAGCCAGACAGTTTCAGTGGCTATTGGGGCTGCTGCAGTGTCCAGTCAGGATTTGCTCAAGGGAAAAGAGTCATTGCCACTAGGGGGCCATCTATCCCAGGCTACAGTGGACAAGATTTTAAGTCGTGATTATGTGGCTATTTTTCATTTGCTAAATAGGGAGCTAGAGAAAAATTTTGATAAATTGGATAACAAAGAAAAGGAAAAAAATAATATGCAAATAAGCAGACCGTTGCTGGTTTAACTGGTTGTCTGTCTTTTTTATCTATGCAGGCAGTATAATATGGGCTCAGCCTGAGAGAAAATTTGCTCTGATCCAGTATATGGACATGATACACAGCACATTTAGATTTTCCAGGCCCTGAATGGATCAAAAATGAGGGGTTCTATTCAAAGATAGTGTGCATTGGGACATGCCACATGGCCCTCTGTGGATGAGGGTGATGTCTCCATCAAGTCCCTTGTTAGCTGAGCGCTTTGACAGTGGTCACTTAATTCAAAGGCCCAGACAGGCCGATTTTGCCTGCATGATAGCGGGCCAGGCAGTTCAACCCAACCTCATTTGTTGGGATTTCAGTTCAAAGGGGTATACAGTCACAGACTATGCAGGTATAGACATCAATGCTCCACATATGGTGGACTGCATGGTGCATTGCAGTTTGCCAGAGAGCTACCAGGTTGTGTAATTTTAGAGATGCAGGGGGAACACTGCCCCGGGGATGGGCACTTTTTAAAAAGGGACCTAGCCCAATTAAGCTGGGCATGTTGGCAGAGTGGCTATGCAGCTATCCACAAGGGAACCAAAGAGAGGGTTGGGGTAAGTGGTGGCATCTTCGGCCGTTACTTCACGAACCTCTCGCTGCGCGGCGAGCCGTGATTTCTGCGCGAATCGGTCGGTTTTGTCCGCACGATCCTCCATTTTGGATGCGGCGCCACCCCGACCACGCCCTGACCACGCCCCTAAACCGTGCTCCAAGCGGGGCGAGAGATTCCCCTGCCGGAGGCCGGGAATCTCCCTCGCTTCGCATCCCGCTTCGTATCCAAATTCACGTGTGGCCAGTTAAAAAGTATATTTATTTTTTTTTAACTTACTTTTTCTCCGAAATGCCGATGCATAGATATTTCGGTTAACCCGTTCTTTTGATCTTGCCTTCTGTACACGGGGCAGGGGCAACAGAGGGGGGGCAAGCGTCCCCGGGTGACGTGAGCAGAGCCCCTCCGCTGGCAAGGGATGGCGAAGGGCTGCGCAGAGGGAGGGGGGATGGGGTGTCGGTGCCGCCGCTGCAAGACACCCCCGCGCGCGCCCACCCAGAGAGCGGCGGCGGGGCACACAGGGCGATGAAGCTGAGAGAAGCCTCTCCCCGCCCCCCCGCCCCCCCAAAAAACCAACCCAGCAGCTCTGCTTCAGGGAAACACGATGGCCGCCCACAAGTCCTCTGACCGCAAATGACAGCCGGGTATTGATGCATCGATACGCCGTGGTAATTTTTTTTAAAAAATAAAAGAAAGCAGAAACCGGAGGTTGCAAGTAAGCTTCCGAATGCGAAGGGAGCAGGTGAGGTAGTAATGGATTCGACCCTAAAACCTCGCCCGGTGAGGACACGGAAAGAGGGGTGGGGGCGAATGGAGACCACGTGACTACCACGTGACCGCCTTCGAATTCATAGCGAAGGCAATCACGCTGCGAAGAGAAGTTCTTCGTGAAGTGACGGCCTTCGTCAGCTGCAGTGGCTCTCCTTCTTTCCTTCCTTCCTTGCTTCTGGAAGGAGGCAGCAGCCAAGGCAAACTTGGGCCCCTCCTCACCTGCTGGGAAGCCACTCAGGATGAGGAGCAGCAGCCATGGCAGGGGCAGTGAGGTGTGCACCACTGCACACAGATCTGGCCATGCATCCTGGCCATTGCACCCTCACTACATTTCAGAGGGAAAGCTGCCTCCTCTCCTGGACCGGCCCAGCCCAGCTTGGTTTGTTGCAAGCGAGGGAGGGAGCGAGCAAGCAAGGGCTGGAAAGGATGGGGCAGGAAGGACTGCCCAAAGCCACCCGCCCCCCACTCACTCACCAAACTGGGCTGCGGCACTCAGTTGGCCTGGTGGCCTGCCCATCACCAACCAGGGACAAAAAGAGTGAGTGGGAGGCCAGAGGCAAGGGGCCGTTGTGGTCCCTGGCCAGCCTGGAGGCCTCCTTCCCTCCCTCACTCCTTTGCCATTCGCAGGGTCACCTTCTCCTGCCCCTCCACCAAAGTGTGCTGGAGTAGGAGGCACAAAGAGAAGCCCTCCCTGTCCCAGACTCGATACATGGAGAAGGATGCTGGGCTTGGATGAGTTCCTTTGGGAAGACTATACTGCTGAGAATCTATGAGCTGTCCACTGTTTCTTTGCCCACCCCATGCCCACTCACCCACCCACCAATTGTCTGCACTTGATTGGTGGAAGTCACGCTGGAGGAGATGGAAGGCGCAAACCAGGGAGACCAGACACCCCTCCCCTGGGGGGTTCTGCTATTGCCAGCATACTGCATTCAGCAGCCTGATGGGCCAGATCCATCCCATGGATCATAGTTTGTGGACCCCTGATTTAGCATGTCAGCTGATATGAAAGAGAACCTGAAAATCTGGTTAGGATTTTTGGAGAAATTTAATGGGTTTCATTTTGGAGGGCAGAGCTCCAGCTAGATGCTGATCTGCATGTTCAAACAGATACATCAGGAGGGTTAGGACACTGCAGTGGTATTTTGGTGTGATAATTAGGCCAGAGTGGAGATAGTTAATTCACTATGGACACATTCCCACAGGGTTATGAATTTAATTAGGGCATTGACACTCAAGTGTCTGCAGTTTAATATTGTTTGTCATGCATGGCATGTTCCAGCCGTGACAAATGAGATAGCTGACACCCTGTCACATCAACAGATGGAACACTTCAGGGCAATGGCTTCACAGGTGAGAGTTCATCAAGGGATGCTTCTGGATGGAGGCTTGGAGGATAGAAGCCAAAAGGGTTATGTTGTTAGCCCTGGCCCCAGGGACTAGGCGCTGCGGTATGCTCCAGAAATGCAGATTTTTGCATTCAGGAACAGCTGGAGATAATCTGGTCAGCATCATATGATCATCTTATGCAATTTGCAGTTCATTTGTATAGAAAGGGCTTGGCCCTTAGAACAATATAGGGTAAGATGTCTGCTTTGACATTTTACGCAAAGACTAGGGGATTGCCACGTCCTGTGAATGAGTTTAGAGTGGCTAAAATGATAGAGGATTGGTCCAAGGAAAGGGGTCAGCCCAAAGACACAAGAGTGCCAATTTCACCAGACATATTAGTTAATCTTGATAGTGTTTGGCATAGGGCATATTTTGGTGCTTTTGAGGTAAATCTGTTTAAAGCTGCAGCATTAACTGCCTTCTTTGGAGCGTTCAGAGTAAGTAAATTGGTGGATGGCTTGAGGGTGGATAAATCAAGATCCTCTTTGCACAGGTCTGATTCGGCAGCTTCTCATGACCAGCTAGTTTTGAAGCTTCGGCATTTTAAAATGGATCAGAAGGTGAAGGGACAAGAAGTTCTGCTTACTCGTTGTAGCATAGTGGCACTCTGTCCTGTGTGACCCATGGATGAGTATATTAGCCTGAGAGACAAAGCAAAGGGTCATTTGTTTGAGCATAAGAATAGAAGCCCACTGACCCAATATCAATTTTGGACAATTACAGGCAGGGGGTAATTTCAAATTTGGAACTCATTCTTTTCGTATTGGGGCTGCTTTGACCGCAGCAGCCATAGGGTACGAGGTGACAGACATCCAAAGCATTGGTAGATGGAAGTCACAAAAATATTGTACTTATGTGGGCCAGTTGCCCAAGTGTTAGGGGGCTGGCCGTGCTCTTTGTTCTTCTTGTTGCAGGTATGCTGCCGACTGTCCATGCCAGAGTGATGATATGTTTATGTTTGGGCTGCCAGATATGCAACTCATTCTAGTTGGGGCCGGGAACTGGGCCTTGGAGCGCAGGCCACAATTGATTGGGGAGGACAGAGGGGCATGCTCTGGGATGGATTTGGTGAAATCTAGTCCCACAGTTCTCCGTATGTGCCCCCAGACATCTTGGTGATACACCTTGGTGGCAATGATTTGGCTCTGATGCCGGGAAAAGCTCTGATTCTCAAAGTCATTGCTGTTTTTATAACATTAAACACAAGTTTCCTGAGACCAGCTTAGTGTGGTCCGTGTTGGCTCCATGTTTCATGTGGAGATCAGCCCATGACTCATGGCAGGTGGATAAGGCATGCAAAAGCATGAATAGAGAGGTGGCGATGGCAGTCAAGGAAGGATTAGGGTCTGTAATTACACACCCGGAGATAATGATTAGATATCCTGAGTTGTATAGAGAGGATGGTGTCCACCTGTCAAATCTAGGACTAGATATTTTCTTAAGATACCTACAAGAGGGCCTTAATGCTGAGATACTCAGTCAGGTGGCATGAAAGGAGCATACAGTGTAGCACCTTCCTTGTGGCAAGTAGTGCAAGGGAGTTCAGTATGCCCATAGGAAGGTACCCTTGAGGTGTCAGGTAGCCCTCGGGTAAAATAAGGTAGATTTAGGAATTAGAAACAATAAGAAGAATTAGAAACAATAGGAATTAGAAACAATAAGAAGAAGAAATATGACACTTTAAGTGATGGAAAGGAGGGCTGCTTGGGGCTTTATGAGAACTAGATTTCGGGAAGGTGCTGAACAGGTCGGCAGCACCTTCACAAAGTAGGGAAACAATTCTGAGATGGGTTGGAAGACATTGGGATTCCAACTGCTAACCCACTTGCACTACCTGCAGGCCCCGTTTGCCTGAGGAAGGTCTAAACGATGAAATATGGAAATTTATGGTTTAATAAATTTGAAGCCCATTTTAAATTCAGCAAAGTTGGCTCACCTCATCTGGGTGGGCAAAGCAGTACAGCAATGGAACCAATTACCTCAGGAGGTGGCGAGAGCTACAACAATGCAGGCATTCAGGAGAAAAAATAGATAACCATATGTCAGACATACTTTATTTGGACTCCTGCACTGAACAGGGGGTAGACATGATGTCTTATATGCCCTACCCTATGGTTCTCTGATTTTATGATTATTTTCCCCTTAAAAACACACTCAACATATCCCAGACTGAACATGGGGACAAAAATAATTTCCACATAGAAACTGCTTATTTCTGCTTTTGCAGCACATTCTATGAAATGGGGGTAATAATAATCTGTGTATCAGTGTCCAGAGGACTAGAAGCAGAGGGCAAAGTTACCCTTACATTCTCCATGGTGTACTTGTTCGCAACTGTGTAACTGCTGTCCTAGATAAACCTTTGTTCCAATAGAACATAGTTCTTCTAGGGTTCTTATGGACAGAGGCCAAAGCCAAAATCAGGAACAGCAGAGACAGGAATATGGCAGGACTTCGATATCCCAATCACCTCCCATCTATCCCTTAAGAAAAAAAAAAAAAACAGATTCGCACCTTCCTCTCCTCTCTGCCTATATCAAACAAAAAGTGCCACATTGTCTACCAGATAACTAGAATTGAGAAGATGTAACACACAGTGAGTGTAATGTCACTGTGTATATGCCCAGATGACTTTGTGAATGCAACTGCATATCAGTGAATGAGTAAAAATGTAAGTGAGAGAGTCACTGAGCTTGAAAAGAGAGAAATGAGTGAATTGAGGAAGAGGCACAGATTTTCAGAAAGCAGGTTTTTTTTTAAAAAAAAATTGTATATCTCTGCCCTCCATAACTCATTTTTTTCCAATCATTTCACTTTTTTTTGTTGGCACTGGCTTTCCAAAATACTTGCTTGCTCATGCAAACAATGTTCTGTCTGGAAAAGTTGCCATCATTCCTCTCTTATTTAAACTCTATGTTCTCAATTCATTCATTGACAGGATCTTTGAGGCATCCTGCCTCATTTTCTCCTTTACAGCAACATTGCTAACATTTCCATTACTATAGAAAACATAAGCTCATTGTGTAATCATTTTCATGAACAGGGATTTCTTTTAAATATCTTACTTAAATCATTTTGCTGTAAATTAATAACTAACATCATTAAATCTTGTTATTAGATTTTAAATTTTAATGGGTAAATTTAAGTAGTGCAAAACTGCATATTACCAAAAGCTGTTATACTAAGCAAATTATAAAAATCTTGGCTACGGCATTAGACAACTGTGAATCCACAGTGTTAGAGGAACTCAGACATAACAACAACAACAACAACAACAACAACAACAACAACAACAACAACAACAACAACAACAACAACTGTGTGCCATCATGTTCATTCCAATTTATGGCAACCCTTTGCAGTGTTTTCTAGGTAAAATGCACCCAAAGATAGATATGGGGACAAATAAAAGAACAAATCACAATATTTTATAAAGATCCCTGACTCATTAACTATTCATCCCTTTGTATTCTTCGGGTCCTCTTTATTTGTTTTTTAGCCTGTCTAAAACACACACACACACACACACACACACACACACACACACACACACACACACACACACACACACACACACACACACACACACTTTTTTCCAATTTTCCTTGGTTGATGGGGACTACAGAAATACTCATTTTTCGTAATCCACCATTAGCAAGGCAGCAGGGTACATCTTACCTGATAGCTCTGCATTAGAGATGAGCATTTCATTTCGGAAGGGGACTAGTTCTGAAACAAAACATGCCAGCACAGCTGGCATTCAGAACCCAGACCCACCCTCTAGAACAAAATCAACCACGGTTTTACCTTGGCTTACCACACACAGGGTGAAATTCCAACCAGGAAGCAGCCTCCAATGCATAATCTTTCCGTCTCCCTGGCATTGGCCAATCAGACAGGGAGGTGGGATAATGCATGTCCTGCACAGTTCTTGATTGGCCAGCACCAGAGAGATGGAAAGACAACGCATCGGAAGCTGGTTGGAGTTTTACCCTGCACGAGGAAAAGGAAGGTAAGAAAGTGGTTGATTTTTGTTACAGAGGGTGGAACTGCATTACAATCGCCAGCTGTGCTGGCGTGCTTCATTTCAGAACCAGTCCACTTCTAAAATGAAACACCCATGTCTAATCTGCATCTTTGCAAGGCACATGTTTATTCATTTTTTTATATTTCTATACCGCCCCTTAGTGTAGCCTAGATGCTCTGAGCACATCTGATCTCGCCTGATTTCTGAAGCTAAGCAGGGTTAGGCCTGGCTAGTACTTGGATGGGAGATCATCAGGGAAGAGCAAGTGCTGTAGACACCTGGAGTAGGAACTAGCAAACCACTCCAGTATTCCTGCCAATGAAATGCCATGGGCAAGCCATTCCAGTATTCCTGTCAAAAAAACTCCATGAGCATGGGGTCATAAAGAGTCGATCACAACTGTAAAAACAAAACAACAAGCTGCCCCTTTAGTGCAAATTGCCTGTCTAAAACACATTCTTTATCCTCTACGGGGTGGTAGAGGACAATGTGCACACAGCCATGCATATCAAAATGCATATCAACAGTATACAGGAACCTGCTTTAGTCAAAAGAAAAATGTGTACATATGCACACAAACCAGTTATAGTTTTCTGTGTATGTTCCTTGATGTGCATCACATCTTAGTACTGAACTGAAACAATGGGCCTTTTCCCACGACCCCTAAGATCCGCTGGCCACTTAAATTCGGACCAGAGATCTTAGGGGTTTGTCACTGTTCCTGCGTTCCCACCCCCTCTGCACTCCTGGCTGCTGGCTGCGTGAGGGGAGGGAGAAAAGAAGGAAGAAAAGAATGCAGCTCACCTCCGTTCTGCCATCTCACTTTGCTCCCGGCACTGCATTCAGATCTCTTAAAGGGGCGGGGGGCAAAAAAAGAACAAACAGAAGCAAGGAGAGCCCGGCAGTCACTACTTTTATATCCGCATCAGGAATTTTAACCCTCCGAGAGCAGGTACATGAAAAGTGCGCTGGGACGCGCTTAGGTGGGTGTGGTCACACTTAATTATCTGTAAACTCCGGAGTTGGTGGGGAAATAATTTTAAGCTCCGGGGCTGGGAGCCATTTGCCGCGGAGTTTAGGGGTCATGTGAAAAGGCCCAATGTAAGAATTCCAGTTGGGATTGAGTATTGTTTCTCAGTTACACCTGCCCGATCTCCAGTTTTAAGTCTTATGTCAATTGTGGTGAACCTTCAGCACGCCAGATGTTTTGGACCACAAATCACAGAATTGTGAGCCTAGATTAACAGTGACAAAGGACTGTGGGAATTGTTGTCAAAAACATACGAAAGGTTTGCCACCACTGTCCTGTGTTGTCTCTAGACCCATGGGAGAGTCATTCTGCCCCAAATGCTACCAATAACACAGCGTAGTTATGTCAAATTAGGGCTTTTTCTTGCCTGGCAGTTCCGTCATGGTTTAGTCAATTGTTTTTCAGGAAACAAAGCTAGAAATCTTACTTGACACAACCAGAATTTGGCTTGGTTTAACTGCTAGAGGAATCATCATGCTTTTAATAGTCACATTTCACAAGGATCCACAACAGTACATAGCTTTGAAGGTGGGTGGCCTGGTCACTGACCTGCTTTCAAGGACTGTGGAAACCATGTGCTGGTTATTCCAATATAAGCCAGCTGGCTGGAGTTCTGATGCCCCATGAATGGCAGACTGTAGAAAGCTAAGCCTTGCCCCAGCTAATTTTACTCACAGGAAAGACTAGCATGCTGCCCAGCTTTGACTTGCAAGGAATGTTCACCCTGAATTCCAAGATTACACCTATCTGAAAGTGTGACACTGTATATCAGTAAGAACTATGTGTTGTTTATTTATTTATTTATTTTATTTTATCTATTTATTTTTAAGAGAATTTTTACCCTACCTTTCTCATTAGAAAAGGACCCAAGGCAGCTTACAGTAATGAGGGCCAACATACAGTCCAGTACAATTAAGACATATTCAAGCATTGAGATCAGGGAATTGAGGGACATTTTACAGCATTAAAAGGCTAAAAGAGAATGCGAACAGGTAAAAAGAGAGTAAAATTCCATGTAAAAGTTTTTTTTGAGTGATGGAAACTAACATTGCAATCATAGTGTCAATGTGAATTTGCTGACTTGATCAGCTTTGTAAGCCGCCCAGAGTTCCCTTGGGAAGATGGGGGGGTATAAATTTAATAATAAATAAATAAATAAATAAATGCAATCATGCAAGGGTTATAAGTGGATAAAACACAAAGTCTATGTGAACATATAGATTCATATAAGAGGCACATAATAGGTAGTCCATCATTCAGGGAAAGCTTGTCTGAAGAGAAATATCTTTGCCTGTTTCTTTGTTGTTTTGTTCTTTATGGCTGAAGATAATGCAATGTGGTTCTAGTTCAACCCAAATCTCGATCATGCTTCCTTATCTTGTGTCCACCTGAAAATTGAGATGGACAAAAATCCACATTCTATTAATAATAAGGGATGTACCAGGGTAGATCAGATCTCAAACAGTTGAAGACAGCATCAAAACAGGCCCATATGGGTGGGTTATTATTTTCAGGCATTAAGAAAGGATCCCTTGCTTTAAAACTTAGAGCATCCTTTCTTTCTTTCTTTCTTTCTTTCTTTCTTTCTTTCTTTCTTTCTTTCTTTCTTTCTTTCTTTCTTTCTTTCTTTCTTTCTTAAAAAGGCACTATGTGGTAGGAGCAAATATTGATCCATTTCTCTTTGAGTAGTTATAATTCAGTCTCATGCTCCCATTGATCTGCAGTTGGCAGCATGTAGATAAGTGAATAACGGGAACTATGTTTTGTGTAAGGCACCAAATGTGTTTCCCTAACTGAGTCCATCAATTCAGTCTGACATTTCTTTTTAAGAGTGCATGCTTGCTGTGCTGATAGAGATGGAAAAATAATGTGAACATTTTGGCAAATTGAAACATTTGATACGAACCAGAGGAACCCTCTTCTTGCAATACTTTGATATCTTGTCTTCTGCCTAAGGATAAACAAAAGCATCCTGCATGGAGGCTTTGGTTTTCCTCACGTCTTTTAGCGAAATCTGAAGAAACCACAAGTTGTTCTGACAGGTTTTGTTAGCTAGAAGTGTTTGCAAAGTGCACCTGTCACTTACTGGATCAAAAGGATAGGTTCCAGCTACAGCACTTGCTGATATTAATTGTCTTGATCCAATTTCCTCCCATGATACTGAAGGAGTGATAGCAATTTATGTTCCATGGGTGAAAGCCTCATTGATTCAGTGACAGCATCTGGAAGTTGACAACTATCCCCCACCATTGTTTTGGACAGCAGACAACTATGCTAAGAGTAAACATTTTCTTAGTGACAATGCATCTGCTTTTATGTAGTATTGACCATCTGTTATAACTGGCAATGCATATAGCTTTGAACAAAACACTCTCTGGAGTGTGACTTTTTCTTTTCATCCTCTCTTCCTCTCCAACCCCACTGCAACAGTGAGCTTAACATTTACTTTTGAATCCCTTACTTGAATTTTCTTCCTGGTAACATAGGTCCCAGCAGAGCTTTTCTGTGCTGGGTGTTGGATTAAGAAAGCTCTGATCCAAAACCCACAAATTTTCCAAGGTCTAGTTCATATTCAAACATGGTTTTGCCAAAGTAAAATAAGTGAGTCTTTCCTTCAAACTCATCCAATTCATTTAAAATGATTTTAGATTGACCTTCCAATCAACAAAGTCTCATAGCTATGTTAAAAATCAATAGAAAACACATACACAAAACACAAGGGGTGAGTGCTATCATAATTTTATATAATAAAACAAGAAATTTAGATATTGGTTAAAATATCAGTGTGATGGAGTTTTGTGAGCTATGGTATTATTTACACATCATACCTGTGCTAGAGTACATAAGCTCATAACACCTCTCCCCTGTATCCAGGTCTTATCATTGCTCAGTGCCAAGTTTTTTGACAGGAACAAAGCAGATCTTGGCTATTTTAAAAAAAATCCAAGCGTTTCAAAATGTACACAATTCTACATAAATCTGATGCAAAAAAAAATCTTCCAAGAAATGAACATGGGAGAAGCAAAACTGACAGAGTCACTGTTCTAGATAGAGCCTTTTCCAATGTTTAACTCTTAATACTTAATCTTATTGCTGAACTTGGATTACCCCACCCACTCTAGATCTTTTAACATTTAACAAGTTTCCTCTCCTTAACAGCTGCATGAAAAGTGTGAACTACTGTATATAGCCCTTGCTGGGAACATTTGTGTGTCTGGGATCAGACTGTTGTAAATGCATGAGGATTCTTTTCAGTTCATCATTAATTAGATTTTTTTGTTTATGGATTTGTTCATAGGAGAAGTAGAAATAACTTGATTCTTTTGCTTTGTTTTCTTTCCTTCCTTCCTTCCTTCCTTCCTTCCTTCCTTCCTTCCTTCCTTCCTTCCTTCCTTCCTTCTTTCTTTCTTTCCTTCCTTTCTTCCTTCTTCCTTCTTTCCTTCCTTCCTTCCTTCCTTCCTTCCTTCCTTCCTTCCTTCCTTCCTTCCTTCCTTCTTTCTTTCTTTCTTTCTTTCTTTCTTTCTTTCTTTCTTTCCTTCCTTCCTTCCTTCCTTCCTTCCTTCCTTCCTTCCTTCCTTCCTTCCTTCCTCTGGGAAAAAGGAAAGATGTTTATCCCAGTCCTTGCTTTGGGTTCAATTTCAGGAAAAATGTAGCAGTAGACATACATTACAGAACTATGCTAAGCCTAAATTAATATAGAATCCAATCAAATGGGGGGGGGAATTAATCAGTGTGAGCATGACCCACTCCTTCTACTTGGTGCCACACATCAGAGAGGTCACACCCACACTGATTAGATTCTGCTCATTTGATTGGATTCTACATTTGTTTCTGCACTGCATAGGACTGTGATATGCCTATAGCTATTTCTTGAATTGCTTGATCTTTTAGCCTTATTTTATTAATAAATTCATTCCTTCTTTCCTTCTTTCCTTCTGCAAGACACATAGGGCCTTTTTACATGACCCCTAAGATCCGCTGGCCACTTAAATTCGGACCAGAGATCTTAGGGGTTTATCGCTCTTCCTCTGTCCCCACCCCCCTCCGCACTTCCTGGTTGCTGGCTGCATGGGGGAGGGAGAAAAAGAGAAAGAAAAGCATGCCGCTCACCTCATTCTGCCTCTCGTCTCTGTAAAAGTAGCTCTTAAAGGGGCGGGAGCCAAAAAGCAGCAAACAGAAGCGAGGAGAGCCCCGCACTCACTATCGTTGCACCGCATCAAAGATTTTTCACCTCCAAAGAGAAGGTACAAGAAAAGTGTGCTGGGTCGCGCTAAAGTGGGCAGGGTCGCACTTAATTGTCTGCAAACTCCGGAGCTGGTGGGGAAACATTTTTAAGCTCCGGAGCTTGCAGCCATTTGCAGCGGAGCTTAGGGGTCATGTATAAATGCCTATAATCTTTCCCACAGGAAATGGAAGTCTCAAGGAAGAGAAGATAAACATGTTTATGCCAAATGTCAACTGTAGTGTGAGTTGGAATCAGATTACACTGCAAATTGTGAACTTCTTGGAAACAGCTCCTTGTCTGACAACTGATGCTGAAACAATGGAGGGCTCCTTCAGTTTTGTTTCAGCATCAGGGGACAAAGAAGGAGTTCACAGCTTGCTGGCTGTTGACCCAATGGAAGCTCCCTTTTTATGAATTATACCCGACAGGAGGGGAGAGAATTGACAGGATCTCATGCCACCTCTGCTTCGTCAGATTCATCTTCTTCTGATGGACACACACACACACACACACACACACACACACACACACACACACACACCAGCACTTTATAAAAAGTCCAAATACTTAATTTGATACGGTGTGTAATCATTAATGGATCTAATGAAGCATCAGACTTTTGACACTATAAATTTCCCATTGGAAGCAAAGTACAATGTGACAAATGGAAGGCTTTCATAGGGAAATAAAGGGAAAAAAAGATGGAGAACGCCTAGTATGCTAAGATGAAAAAATAAAATAAAATAAATGATCCTAATGATTCAAAGCTGCCACTGCCATTCAAAAAACCCCAAGGCAAGCAATGCATTTAGTCCTCTAGTAAATCAAAATGAAACTACATCTAAACAAATCAATGCAGGACCTAGCCCAGCAAACATCTAAAGAAAATGAACAAAAAAAAAGTCACATGCAAAAACAATCTGACAAGAAGCCTCCCAATGCTTTCAGTGGCTGGCGAGTCTGATGACCCCTTTCCCCTGTATTGGGGATGCAATAGTCAGTAGGCAAAGCAATTTTTCCCACTCTCTTGCTTAAAGGTCAAGGCTGTATTCAGCAGCTGCTCCCAGCTAGTGTGGATCCAGAGAAGCCATGTGGTTTATGCTCATGTGGACTTGCAGTAATTTCAGTCTTTGGCTGGGACAAGCAACTGTAGTTGTGTTACTACTCACATGGTGGAAAAACCACTGTGCACTTGTTACAGCACACCATTTGTACATTCACTATTTATGAGATATACCGGGACAGCAAAGATACGCAATGATCTGAAAGTACTCCTGGCTTCATACCACAGGGGTTAATAGAGTGGAAAATGTTTTCAGGTCATTATATTACCGGTCCTAATTAGAGATGGGCACGAAATGAAAAAAAATTCATTCTGTTATTCATTATTCATTTTGTTACATAACAAAACGAATAATGAAAAATGTGATGAAATTGGAATGAACCAAACAGAACCACAAAAATTAGGTTCGTTACGTTTCATTTTTGTTACTGGCAACGTGCAATGAAAGGAGCTGTTTTTAAATGTTAAAAAACGTCCTGAATATCCGTAAAAACCCAGCGATAATTATTCTGCCTGATAATACCTACCAGGGGGGTGGGGTCCTTAAAATGTGCATTTATGTCTTTTCTCAGATCGCTGTATTTTTATTTTTCTTTAAGGGGAGTTAGGGGACATCAACCAAAATGGCTCCCAGATGCCTAATATTGATTCCTTGGGTATTAAAATGCCCTGGACATCCGTAAAAACACAGTGAAAATTGTTTGAAATTATTACCTACCAGGGGGTTGGGGTCCTTAAGATGTTTGTTTTTGTCTTTCTCCCATCACAATGTATTTTTCTTTTCCCTTTAAGGATGACACAAAATGGATTCCAGCCACAAGATGGATGCAAGCCATGTGATGGGATCATGTAAATTCTTGGGCAATTTCAACCAATAGCATGCCCAGGTTGCATATTGGGTAGGTGTGGCAGCCACAGAGGGCATAAAAAGCTCTGGCAGCCCTTGCAGTCTGCGGTGGGAGTTAGGGTGGGATTGCTGACTCTGCGACTTGTTACTTTAGGCCAGCCAGGCAGGTGTGTGTCTCTCTGTTCCTGATGGCTGGAGCCTGGCTCTTAGGGGAGAGAAAGAAGAGATTTCTCTTGCAGCCTCCCTGTGTGTGCGCGTACCTCTCGGTGAGTACCCTCCCCTACCCTGCAGTGCAGTCACTCTGCGGCTGCCTTACAGCCTGGGCAACGCCCGCTGCTGCCTTTGCAGCCTCCCTGCGTACTTAGTCTATACTGTGTCTCTGCCAGCATCATTTTTAGTGTTTTCCCTCTGGTCTGGGGCGTTGGGGGACGTCCGCACGCGGAAATGCTTTAAGTCGTGCAAAAAGCAGGTAAAAACAAAAAACAAAAAATGAAATGTAATTTTTTCAAAAAATTCATGAAAAATGAAAACGAACCAAAATGGACCCACAACGAAACATGAAAATCCAAAACATCATTTTTTTCAATTTGTGCCCATCTCTAGTCCTAATAGCATTAAAACTGGAAAAGACATCCATAATCTTCTATTTATCTCTTTACCCAAGAAGATATTTATTGTATATACTTAACCCATGCATGAACAATGGTGGTTGCACTCTTCAATATTGAGACACTCAAAGGTGGTGTGAGTTGGCTTTTATTAAGTCCCAATGAGCTCAGAACAGAAAAAGGACACATTTCAGTCTGTGATAGCAATGCCCCACCCATCAGGATTCAGAGGAGGCTTGTTATTCTCCAGAGCTGGCCCTGCCGGCTCCCAGCCAAGCCTATGGGATGCCTGGACAGGGTGTCTCTCCCCCCCCTAGCCCAAAGTCTCTGGTGTCCCAAAGCCATGGAATGTAAACATAGGGTCACAATTCTCAGTCCTCCTCCTGGTCCTTGCTCACTACCTGTGGGATTTTCCGAAGGGCAGGGAGTTACTCCACTCCCTCCCTCCGGAGTTCAAAGAATATCTTTGAAGATGAAACCAAAACAGTCCTGATAAGGCCCACATGTGGCCTCTCCCTTTAGCCTTGGTCCCAAATGCTGAACTGCCTGAGGAAGGGACTGTACCCAGGAGTTGGTTTCTGCCTCTCAGCTCCCTGGTTCTAAAGAACAGGCTGAAGTCTCAGCAGATATGCCCCTTTGGTTGGCCTCAGCTTTAGTCATCAACTCATGGGTGTTTCCAGGCTTGCCAAGCTTTCTCCTCCAGGCTTTCATTGGTGTCCTGCCAAACATCCATCTCTGTCTCCCACACTCCTCCCAAGATGTGTTCTTTCTCCCTTATTTCTACAGCTCTCTCCTTCCCTGAGTCAGGTGTATGATATCTCCCTTGCTGCCTCAGAAGGCTGACTACTCTGACAGCTGCCTTCAGCTGTCTCACACCATCCCCATATATAATTTATTCAGGATCTCAAACAGCGGAGATTCTCGCCTTGGCTTGGACAAGATATGACCTATCAACCTAAAAGTAGCTATGTGTGTGTGTGTGTGTGTGTGTGTGTGTGTGTGTGTGTGTGTGTGTGTGTGTGTGTGTGTGTTGTGTTGTTACAGTCATGACCGACTGTTCGTGACTCCATGTCCAAGGAGTTTTCTTGGCAGGAATAATGGAGTGGCTTGCCAGTTCCTACTCCAGGCGCCTACAGCACCGGGTATTCCCTGGTGGTCTCCCATCCAAGTACTAACCAGGGCCGACCCTGCTTAGCTTCCAAAATCAGGCCTAAAAGACACTCAAGAACCCTCCAGGTTACTCCACCTAAGATTAAGGTAGGGAGCAGGTTTCATCTGTTATGAATTTACAGCTTATAGCAGGTCAAATGTGTTTGGCTTGGCAGGGCAGACATTGAGATTTAAGGAACTCTTTCTGTACCTCAACTGTGGTCTATTAGAAGGTGCATGCCAGCAGTGGGAATAGCCAAAGCATAGATGTATAACCTTTTCTTGCACAAGCAATAGCTCATAGAAGTCACACTGTTTATACTGAGCGCGCGTGCGCATGCTCAAACACACACACACACACACCCCTTCCCAGTGTACTCCAATCATGATAGTAAGGGACATTTTTTCCTATTGGATCCATTTTCTTCAATGCTGAGCACAAAATCCTAGCTAGGGTGGCCACTGCTCCATTTTCATTTTTTGCCCACATGATGGAGTAAAAGATGCCACAATTTACTTAACAAAGGACAGCTGGAATGTTGACAATACCAATGGCAGCAGTCAAAGTGGTCTGCAGGATGCCATTTTTGCTCACTACCATTTGCAAAGTGACACCAAGCAAGAGAAAATCTCAGAAATGGACTTTTTTTTCATCAGTTAATCACTTCTCATCCAAACACAAGGTTACCTCCTCCGGGCGAAGTCCCTTGTGAGGGGGTGCTTTGCCCCTGCGCCGGATGAGGCGTCAGAGGGCAGCACCAGGAGGAGGGCAAGCAAGGGGCTTATTAGCCCTGCCTCCAGTGAGCTCGACCTCTTTCCGGCGCTGCAACCAACCCCTCCCTCCCACCCTCCGGTTGATGACGAGATTAGCTGGACGCTTCGGGGCCGGGTGGGAATTTTTGGCCGCCCCCTCGATTGGCCGTTGGGGGGTGGTGTGTTTTATTTATTTATTTATTTATTTATTTATTGAACTTATATCCCGCCCATCTTCCCAGAGGGAACTCTGGGCAGCTAACAGCAATAAAACAAGTAAAACAGGAAATAAAACTCAGACAACGGAGGGCAAGATGGTGGCTATCCTGAGTGATGGGAGGGAGGGAAAAATAAATAAAAATAAAAATAAAAAATAAAAAAATGCAAACTTCGCCCACCCCGTCATCACCTTGATTGGGCCTTAGGCTGTCACTATTACTGGTCACAACACGGGTAGTGAATAGGTCTGTTAGATGGTTGAGATCCTGGTGGCATCCCCTAGGGTGCTTGGTAGCCCTCTATTCATAAATAGGAGGTGAGTAAGTCACAGCAATAAAATCTTAACAGATAGGAGATAGAGGGCAGCCCTGAGCTAAACATCTATGGAGGTTGGAGGCACGCTGAACAGGTGGGCGGCGCGCCTTCAGCAAGGATCTCAACTGGGATTGGGCGGCATCAAACTCCCTTGAAGTTGAATGTCCCAACCTATTCACTACGTAGGCCCCCTCTTGGTTATTTACAGTTAAGGTTGTTTAATAAAGTTGTGGCCCTATTTAACCCAATGCCGTTGTCCGCCTCATTATTCCGGGCTGGGGGGGCAAAGCAATTTTCAGGAGTTTTCTTCAACCAGTATGAATAATAGTGAATATGGTATTCTATATCCCATCTTGACTACTGTCATTGGTGTTTAAAACTTGACATTATTTTTTTTTCCTTTGTCTTGGCTTTTAATAACAGAAGTTTAAGTATTCAGAGGCTACACAGAGCTTTCAACAGGAACGCCCCTCATGTAGAACTACCCAATGCTAAAAGATCCCAGAGGATGACCCCTTGTTCTGTACTCTGGCTTCAGAGAAAAGAAAAATAGCAAGAACAGCTGGGGTGTGACTATAATCTCTCTGTGCCAAAATATTTTCAAGTGCTGTTTCGGATTTAATGAAATGGTAAAGCAAAAGTGTAATTACAAGACACAGAGTAAAGAAACATACATACCCTTCAGTCTCCCTGGTAAACTAATGTTGCTTTGCCCCCTTTTCTCTCTCTCTCCAGTTACACTGGTTTACAATTCTGTTGTAATAAAGTGTTGCCTGAGTTTAACCCAATCACCTGCACCTCACCTGGTTAGGAGGGAAATGTCAATTTGGTCTGCTGTACAATTACATATCTAAACAGCTATGCAGCTATAATGTCTCTAACTCCTTTCAGACATTTCGTTCTAGTGCAGGCCTGCCCACCAGGTAGACTGCGGGCTACTGGTAGCCCATGGAGGGTTCAAAAAAGCCCACTGGCCATCAATAAAAACTGAGGGGATAAGTTCTCCACCTCTCCCTCCCCCATCCCAAGGACCACCACTGCCCCAGCAAAGTTCTGGGTCTGCCAGCCCACTCTCTCAGCCAAGCGGGGCAGTTCAAAGGCCATGGCGCATTGAAATCTGTTCCCTCCAGAGCAGATTAATTGGTTTTCAATGCATTCCTAAGGGAAACTACCACTCTACTTACAAAAGTTTTTACTTATGAGCATGTGCTCGGAACAGATAAAATTTGTAAGTAGAGGTTTTAGTGTAGTAGCCCTCAAGCACCTTGGGCTGGAAAAAGTAGATCTTGGCCTGTTCAAAGTTGGATAGCCATGTTCTAGTGTATGCTTGGCAAATTAGAAAACCTGAATCAGGTGGAATAGCACCTTCTTCCAGACCCAAGTCTGAAAGGTTAGAATGTCCTGCGGGGTGGGGGTGGGTGGGGTGGGGTTAAGCTTTTATTCCCAAATTCTCAATTTTTTAAAAAAAAATCATTTTTCCTGAAAGCTGAGTTCTTAAATCCATGAAAATGTACACTGGCATTCCCCCTGCGCACGACCACCCCACATTTCTTGCACACCACAAGCCTTGAGTCTTCCTGGCTGTTCTCAAAATGCTCCCAGAGAGATCCGCGAGGGTTATGGAAAGTACTGCTCCCTCTGGTACTGCCTGCTGCTGCTGTGCTGGTGGTGGTGTGGCTTGAACCCTGCTGGGACAATAGACTTCTGCTGTCACTGGTGGTACTCTGGTCCTGGGTGGAAGGAGGGGTGCTCCTTCCATCACTGCCTGAAGCCTGCCTTTCGTCTGTTCCTGCCAACATGTCCTCAGAATCTTGCATATTCAGATGCACAGAGCTTTCTGTTTCTGATTCTGAGTACTCGTATTCCTCCTGATAAACGGGGGGGGGGTGTCCATGTCAAAGCATGGTGGCGATGGGGCTCGCATGCAGTCATCCATGCTTCCCTCAGTGACAGAAGATGGTCCGGTGGTGCTGGTTGTGTAGCTGCTGCTTGGAGAGGGAGTGGCAGCAATATCACTATCTGCACTACTTCCTGTGCCTTCCTTCAGAAGCGTGCCCCTATTTATTTTAGTGGGGGTCCCCCTGCCCTTCCCTCTGGCTCTGCCAACCCTCCTCATTTTTTATTTTTTTTTTTTTGATTTCGCAAAGATGTATAAAATTAGAAATATATTTTCTTAGGAAATATTTCTTATTATATTTGTGGTAAGTAAACAAAATAAACTTATCCTTTTGGCCCACAAGCTTACTCTCACACTGTGTTGTTTTCTACAAGCTTTCAATGTTGCCCTGCTGGCCCTTGATATAATTTTCTAAATTCTAAATTCAACTTGATTCACTAAAATGGAATGTGTGTGTATTCACTCAGTCAGTGCACACAACACAACAACAAGTGTAAACAAACAACGAGCTGGAGTAATGAGTAAATATAATATTGTAAAATATATCTGTATATTCTGTCCCCTTAGGATCAGAGCAGGTTCTTTTATTGCACCCCAAATTGTGTGTGTGAAGCAAACTGTTGTTAGGCTCTCCCTGTAATTGAACTGGAGTGGTGGAATTGTACAATGAGACAGAGTTAGGGTAGTGTTGTATTTCCCCCTTCCCCCCCAAGAAAAAATGAAGAGGCAGCAGCAGCAAATGAATTCAGTTGCCTTATTAATCAGCCCCCAGTAAAAGAACTTGATTTGGTAGGGGTAGGGTGAATGCCACCCCCCCACACACGCACACAGTTTAGGCTGATGTAAATGTAATAGCCTGGGCTGACAGCAGCACCAGCTGCAGATGGGCTCCTGTTCTGGAAGGGTGGCTTGCCAGCCACAACCAAAAATAACCCTGAAAAGAGAGTAGGGCTACTTAGATGTCTCAAAAGGAAGATATTGGTGTAAATATAATATATAAGTTTAGCTGAGTGTATACAAAATCACACATCAACTAAGAAAGGAATAGGTGGAGTGAAGCTAAATGATTTAAGAAAGTGTCTCTTCTCAGTTTGGAGAATGTCGAAATCAAATGGTATTTGAACTAAATCCAGAAGTCCCCCCAACTTCCTTTTCTTCCAATATAATCAGAAAAATCAGCAGAGAGATACTTGTGTTTGAGTTGAAATGAACAACAAACAAAGGCAGAACTGCTTCCCTTCAGCAGTCAAACTGCACAGTAGTGCAGGCCACGGGGGGGGGGACAAATAGTTTTCTAAATTACTGAAATGGAGTGTGTGTGTGTTCACTCAGTCAGTGCACACAACACAACAACAAGTGTAAACAAACAATGAGCTGGAGTAATGAGTAAATATAATATTGTAAAATGTATATTCTGTCCCCTTAGGATCAGAGCAGGTTCTTTGATTGCACCCCAAATTGTGTGTGTGCAAGCAAACTTGTTAGACACTCCGTGTAATTGAACTGGAGTGGTGGAATTGTACAATGAGACTGAGGTTGGGTAATGTTGTATTTCCCCCTCCCCCCCAAAAAATGAAGCAGCAGCAGCAGCAAATGAATTTGGTTGCCTTATTAATCAGCCCCTCAGTAAAAGAACTTGATTTGTTAGGGGTAGGGTGAATGCCCCCCATACACACACAGATTAGGCTGATGTAAATGTAATAGCCTGGACTGGCAGCAGCACCAGCTGCAGCTGGGTTCCTGTTCTGGAAGGGTGGCTTGCCAGCCACTCCCCAAAAGTAACCCTGAATAGTGAGTAGGGGTACTACTACTTAGATGCCTCCAAAAAAAGATATTGGTGTAAATAAAATATAGTTTAGTTGTACATCAACTGTGTAGTGCAGCTAAATGAATTTGAAAGTCTCTCTCTTCTTTTCTCTCAGGTAGGAAAACATTGAAAACAAATGGTACTATTTGAAACTAAATCCAGAAAAATCCCTTTTAATCCAATATAATCAAAACTCAGCAGAGAAATTATTGTTGAGTTTTCTGTTCTTGCACCCCAAATTGTGTGTGTGTGTGCAAGCAAATTGAAGTTGGAAAAAACAGGAAATAAATGGTATATTTTAAAATAAATCCACACCTCCCACTCCCAGTCAACCCTCCCCCTTTATCCAATATCAGAAAAATCCTCTCCCCACAAACAGCCAGAGAACAAAGAAAAAAGAATAACTATTAACTGCTATTCCCTTAGCCAGACAAAGCTGCAGGGAAACAAAAAAATAATTTTCAAAATTCAATTCCCTCCCTGCCTGCCTAACTTAAAGCCTAAAGCCTCCCAGGCCTCCCTCCCTCCTCGAATAATCTCTGTCTTGATCGCACAAGCACCACAGCACAGCCCTCCTCCCTCAACCATCCAAGACCCGACTGCGACTTCTGGAAGGTGCCTCGGGGTTTTATACCCTCTGAGACATGCAGAAGTGTCAGTCAAAACCTGGCCATGCCATTGGTTGAATGGATCAAAAAATTTGCATGGTCCCATCCCATGGCCAGCCCATCATTGCGCAGGTGTAAAAAAAATAAAAATAAAATAAAATAAAATCAATGGAGATGTTTTATTGCAAGAAAAACCCACTGCTGCTACTATTAAAAATCAGGCATTAGACCACGATTAAAAAAAAAATTGCTGTAGCCGTTTTGGATTCCCCCCGACCGCATGGCATGGCGAGACAATGAGGATGATGCCCCCCCCCAGCCTGGTGCAAGCAGCCCAGGACAGGAGAGGAGGGGGGGAAGGCTGGGGACCCCCCAGAAACCACCCCTTTGGTAGGTGGTAAAGCCTCAGGCAGGCATATTTTCGCCTGCTTTTTGAGCCGGGAATCGGGTTTTTAAAAACTTTTTAAAACTTTTTTCTGTGGTTCGCATCGCGCGATGCCACAAATGGTAACGGAAAACCCGACCTAATTTTTATTTTTTCGGTTTGGTTTCGGGCTGGGCCGGCTGAATTAACGTTACCGTTACCATTACGTAACGGAAACGGTATCCGATAACGGAAATGGATAGTTTGTCGTTCCGTGCCCATGTCTACTACAGAAGGCTGTATTTTGCTCTTTGATCTTGTTAGCTCTGAAATAATTTTGTTTCAATCACAATAGATGATTTCTCATGGATAATAGTAGTGACAGGATGAAAGGATTCTGGTTTTGCTTCAGTATCCTATGTAGTTCAGGATTCTACATCATGGAAGGTTTTTCACACAACAGATTCTCTGTTATTGCCAAATTACAGACTCAATGGCACAAGTAGGCAAGTACACGTATGCAGTAAAATAGTTAGCAATTGAACACACTCAATTTTCTGACTACTTGTCCATTGTTCCTATGTGTTCTAAGATAATTCCACAACACAACTGGGATTTGGTTGTTGTTGCTTTATTAAAATCCATGCAGGATAGGAGTTAGTTTTAGCTCAACGAAGTAATCCTTGGAAATATGATACAGCATCAGTGTGCTTACAGTGAAACAGCTGTAATGCACATCTAAGTACCTTTATCCTGCCGTCAGGTTTATCTGTATTTATTCAAATGCTTTGAAAGTAGAGCTGTAATTTAGCTTATTTCTTTAGATTTTTTTTCCCACCTACCTCCTGGGAAAATGATGAGTTTAGTTTTATACAAGGGAGTGAAACATTTTGAAAGTATTCACCTGGGCAAAATAGAAGTTTGCACCAACTCAAATTAGAATTTGGGGCCTTTAATGGGTGCTGATTTGAGACCATGAAGCAAGCCCTCCACATCCATCAAATTTCACTCACGGTGTAGAAGAACCTTGCTTGCAGTTCCTTTTGTAGGGAAGAAGAGAAAAAAAAGAGTTGTGAGTGTATGAGAGGTCAGACTTAGCTGGCACTTGCCTTTGCCCTTGCAGCCAGCTATGCCAGTAATAAACATATCTAGGACCACTCAACTGGTAACAACATACTCACAGATCCCTCACATTTTCTATAGCCAACTTAGAGGAGGGGTGCAGAAAGGAGAAAAGCTGAGGAGTCTGGCCCTGGAATGACACAAAGAAAGAAGGGGGAGTAGAAAAGAAGGTGAAATATCATACTGTTTCTGATCTGGAAGTTGAATCATGGCAACTGGACTTCTTTTCTTGAGAGACTGAAACATTTTGCTGCTCATCCAAACAGCCTTGTCAGCCTGAGGAAAGCTAGTTGTGAGTCCTCCATATTATAGTTCACTTTGACCTCTTGTTACCCTTGTCTGAAATAGGTTCATAAGATGAACAATGGCCTGAACAGGCTTGTTAGGTAAACAATAATCTTCATAGGCCATTAGGTGAACAATGGCTTAAGGTGCTGAAACCCATAAAGTATGGGTCATTTAGCTATGGCATTGCTGGTGAAGGCGTGAAGTATTTTTTATTTGTCTGGGTATTGTGAAAGCACAATCTAATAAGTAGCAGATAGACTGTGCCTGAGCCCCCCACCTCTATTGGGAGAAATGGCTTCCCTGAGCCCTCTCTCAAACCACCTATTATGTGTACGTTTTTATCTTTGAATGAGTGCCCTTTGTCCTTCAAGTGGAGGTGTACTATGGGTTCTGGTCCTGAGCTTTTGCCCCTCCTATGGTGGCCATTCTCCTGTTTAATGGCTGTTTAGTTTCTCCAATGTAGTGGTCTGCACACTCCTCACTGCATTGGACCGCGTATACTATATTGCTCCTATTGCCTGAAAACCAGAGTTGATGGAAGAACCTGGTCATTCCCTACATGGCTAGAGTGTCCGAAAAACTTAAAAGGATTTTTGGCAAACAGCACATCCTGTTTATTTCAAATCCACAAAAACATTAAGGTGGAGACTCGTCCACCCAAATCACCTGACACCAAAACACAAAAGGAGCAATATAGTATATTCAGTATATGCTGTTTGGATGAGTAGATGCTGCTTGGATGAACAGCAAAAAAGAAAAATAAATCCAATTGCCATGACTCAACTTCCAGATAGATAGAATCTATTTCCTTGTTATTTGATTCCACTGACTCAGCTCCTACTTTTCTCTCTGGAATACATTATTTATTTATTTATTTATTTATTTATTTATTTATTTATTTATTTATTTTAAAGAATTTTTACCCCACCTTTCTCTTTTCTTTTTCTCCTTTCTCTCTTACTTAGGGCATGAGTAAAGTGGATAGAGGGAAGCTCTTCTCCCTCTCACAAAAAACTAGAACTAGAGGACATACACTCAAATTGAGGGCTGGGAGAGTAAGAACAGACAAAAGAAAATATTTTTCACCCAGTGTGTTATTAGTCTGTGGAACTCCCTGCCACAGGATGTGGTGATGGCATCTGGCCTGGATGCCTTCAAAAGGGGATTGGACAGATTCCTGGAGGAAAAGTCCATCACAGCTTACAAACCATGATGCAGATGTGTAATCTCCAGGCTTCAAACCGGGGGACTTCAAGGGCCAGATGCAGGGGAGTGGTATCAGGAGACAGATATCTAGTCTCATGCGCTCCCAAACGCATCTGGTGGGGCCACTGTGAGATACAGGAAGGTGGACTAGATGGGTTGTTGGCCTGATCCTGCATGTCTCTTCTTATGTTCTTATGTTCTTATGAAAAGGACCCAAGGCGGCTTATAGTAATGAGGGATAATATACAGTCCAGTACAATTAAGACATGTTCAAGTATTGATAATGGGAATTGAAGAACATCTTACAGCATCGAAAGACAACATTGAACTAAAGCTACCAGAGCACGTGAGCAGTTAAATAGGTCTTTTGTCTGTTTCCAGAAAGACATAAGAGATGGGGCAGTCCTGGCCTCTAGTGGGAGGGAGTTCCAGAGCCTGGGTGCAGCATTCAAGAAGGCCCTTTCATGTGTTTCCACAAGAAGTGTCTTTGAGGGTGGCAGGATGGAGAGAAGGGCCTCTCCTGATGACCTTAACACCCGAGCCAGTTCATACTGTGAGATTTGATCTTTAAGGTAGCTAGGACCCAGGTCATACACCACATTTTTTCAGAGCAATTAAAATTTGCATGTACCTTGGGAGTTATCAATACCCTGTAGTCCTTCCTTCTGTATTGCTGAGGAACATTAAGATAGCCACATCTTTCATTACCCAAAACAGTAACAATAGGTTTTCCTATGTTGCCTTTCATATTCTTTTTATCCCAATCTTTGAGCAGTATCTGCAGAACCACTTGTGGCGCTAAGCAGTGTGTGCATGAGGCGTGTGCCAGAGGTGCTGCCTCTGGCTGCCCTCATAGCTTTATGGTACCTGGGAATAGAAGGGGGAGGGGATGAGAAGCCTGGTTGCCTCCTCCTGGTTCCAGCTGCTAGGGTTCTAAGTTTCCATCTTAGTCTCTCAGCAAGCATGGCTTTCTCCCATCTCCCTGCCTTCTCTGGCTACCTTCACAGCTTTATGGTACCTGGTAAGAAAGCACACAGGAGCCCTTTAGATATCAAATGATATCCATCATATCACCTCTTCATCTTCTCTTTTTTCAATCCAGCACACCCAGGTCCTTCAACTGGTTTCGATAGACTTTGTTTTCCAGGTATTGTACCAAAATGGACACATTCCAGCCTCTTGATATCTGTCTTAAAATATAGTGTCCAGAACTTGAGACAGTAAGCTTGGTAGGTACACTTACCAAAGACGAATAGAGTGGTATGATGGCTCCCTTTTGGATGCTACACCTCTATTGATGCACTGTAGAACTGTTTGGCTTCCTCTTCCCTCCATTGTCATGTCACATTATTGTCTTGTGTTTACACTGTGGTATATAAAGATCTCTAGAGAATATAGCTGGGAAGATGGTGTTCCTAGGTACCACCTTTCTTTGTGCCAGGAAATTCACCTGAAGATAAGACTTGCTGGACTGCAAGTCTTATCTTCCCTGGCATTCAGTAAGTTGGCTAGGGCAGATAGGAGTTGTAGTCGATTTACATTTGGAAAGCCATATTTCCCCAGTCTGCCTCTTTGTATATTCATAAGGGAAGAATAAGAGGAACGGTCAAGCTACAGGCATGATGATGGATCATATTGAAGCAGTGAAGGGAATGGCAAAAGGGGCATTGGAGAATTAAAGGAGTCTGAGTAGAGAGATGTAGGATGGCAATGTGAAAGTATCTGGGAAGCCAGTCAAATTCCATATGTATAAGATACAGCTGGGAAAACCTATTGATGAGGTTGCCTTTGTATGCTCATCAAGATAATGGCAATGTGAGCCACCAAGTAATATCATTTTATACACTCATGGAACATTCATTTTTGAATAAGCAGTTCTGAGAAGTGTAATAAAACAGGTACATGATAGGGTTGGTGGCTCTTATTTCGGATGTTTAATATTAAAATGTTTCTTCATAATCTGTGTATTCTGGAACAAATCCTCAGCATGAGAAATAAGCATGCAAGCATATTATCAAGTGGAGGCCAAATCCTCTTTTCTATTTCCACTGTTTGAGCTGCTGGAAGCAGACCAATAAAGCTAGAAAATATGGTTGTGAGGTGACTTCAGGTACAGAGAAATACAGTGATTTATGTTTTACCTTATCTCACATATTTGTCTGGGAAGAAACAAACTAGGCAATTTAGAAATATCCCATACTGGCTTAAAGAACATTCAAGCACCAAATAACCTTAAAGGATCAAATTCTATGAGAGACATAGCATACAATTAGTCCTTTTCCAAGGAGAAAGGCAGGGTAAAAATACTCTAAAATAAAATAATAATAAAATATGTTAGATTGCCACAGCATTAGCCTCAGGTACTTTGCAAATTAGGTTGTTTTATTGAGCGATTATATGCTCAGATGTAAGCACCAGATTTATTGTGAAGTATGACTGTTCTAAAATAGAGATGGGCACAAAATGATTTTTTTGTTTTTTGTTTGCTAACAAAATGAAAAATGAAGTGCCTTTAAAAATGAAATGAAACGGAATGGAAATTTTCATTTTGTTCCATTACATTTTCATTTGTTTATTATTTATTTTGACCAGCGCTGAGATTGGTAGTAGTCAAAATAAATAATAAAATTTAGTGCCAATCAGCTGGTGTGCAGGGCCATATGCCAGCTGGTCAGCAGGAGAAAAATAATCTGCCGACTGGCCTCCCCGCTTGCCAGCAGGTCAGCGTAAGAAAAAAAATACACCAACAGGCCTCCCTGCACAGCCGGTGGTCAGCTGGAGGGAAAAAACCCACAGACTGGCTTCCCCTCATGCCATCTGGTCAGCATGGAAAAAAGCCACCTACAGGCCTCCCCACGCACCAGCTGGTCAGTGGGGGATTAAAAAAAAAGGACTGGCTTCCCTGCATGCCAGCTGGTCAGCACTAGGAAAAACATCTGTCGACCGGCCTCCCCATGTGCCAACTGGTCAGTGGGGGGGGGACACTGACTGGATTCTCCATGTGCTAGCTGGTTGGCAGGAGTAAAAAAAAAAATTAAAACTACCAGCCGCAACAGTGTAAAAAATGAAAAATGAAACAAAACGAAATATGAAATGAATTTTATAAAAAAAAATCATTTCATAATAAATGAAACAAAACAGGGAGGAAAGAAACAAAATATGAAATGAAACATTTTGGCGTTTCGTGCCCATCTCTGTTCTGAAACACTGAAGCTTGCAATGTTGGCTCTACTTAATGAAATTTACTCTTCCGTACAACTATTCATAGAGAAGGAGCGCCAACCACAGTTCTGCAAACAGCCACCCCACTTTCCAAAATCTGGCAGGTGTTTGGAAGGATGTAAATGTTTCCACGAGATATTCCAACTTTTGACTGCTAGTTACATATTTTGCACTTGATTGCTATCCATTGCATATTTTCATTAGAAATATCTTTCATTGTTTTAAAATAATCTTGGGGGTGGTGGTGGAGAACAATCCTCAGAAACCGGAGTCGACAGTGGAGCTGTATAACAACATAAGAACCGGAGAGAGAGTATCCGCTTTTCATGGGGAAGCCATTTTAAGCTGACAGAAAACAGCAGCTGGTCTTAAGAAATGAATCATTTCCTTAAGCACCAGCCTAGTGGAGAAAGGCATTAAGTGAACTATTTTGGAAAAGAAGGTGGTTAGGTGGTGAGAGAGCCAAACAGAACTAAAGTGTCAGGACATTGAAATGTATATATATATTTTAAAAAAACTCCCCCCCCCCGGGAGCTTTTCTTCAGATAAAAAAATGTATTCTCTTGTTGGGTGGGGTAGGGGAGGAATATGGACTGCCAACAGCACAATCTGTCACACACATCAGCAGTGATGCCATTGCTAGGAAATGTGCAACTCCCCCAAATGCATTGCACCAAGTCTGAGACAAAGAGATTGCTTTTTAAAACCCACTGACACAAACAGACAAAAATGACACAAACAGACCACGAGAGGTGGTCTCGGACCTGGTGTTGAAGACCCCCAGACTGTTGGTTCTGGGGGATCTCAACATCCATGCCGAGGCTACCTTAACTGGAGCAGCTCAGGACTTCATGGCCGCCATGACAACCATGGGGCTGTCTCAACATGTCATCGGCCCAACACATGAGAAGGGTCATACCCTGGACCTAGTATTCTCAACGGGACTGGGGGATGGTGGTTTGGATGTGGAGGGGTTGGCTTTGACTCCATTGTCATGGTCAGACCACTTCCTGGTCAAGTTTAGGCTATTAGCTACTCCAACCCTCTGCAAGGGTGGGGGATCCATTAAGTTGATCCGCCCTCAGAGACTAATGGATCCGGATGGTTTCCTGAAAGCTCTGGGGGATTATCCAGCTGACATGATCGGCGCTCCTGTCGAAGCTCAGGTCACCTTATGGAATAGGGAGATGACCCGGCAGTTGACATGATCGCACCTAAGCGCCCTCTCCCCCTACGCAGAGCCCGGACAGCTCCGTGGTATACATCTGAGTTGCGGGCAATGAAACGGGAGGGGAGACGGCTGGAGCGCAAGTGGAGAAAATATCGCAGTGAGTCTGATCAAACACGGCTTAGAGCCCATTATCGAGCCTATTCCGTGGCTATACGGTTGGCGAAAAGGCAGTATTTCGCCAACCGTATTGCTTCCTCAGAGTGCCGTCCAGCGGAGCTGTTTCGGTGGTCCGGGAACTTCTTCAGCCAGGAGATAGGGTGGAGGCCCAGGACCATTCGGCGGCACGCTGTGAGGAGTTTGCTGTTCACTTTGAGGGAAAAATTGCTCAGATTCGCAGTGAACTGGACTCCACTATTGATACAGTATCAAGGGATGTGTCCAGTGCACCGTGCTTAGGTCCAGTGTTATTGGATGAGTTTCAATTGTTGAGACCCGAGGATGTGGACAGGGTGCTTGGATCTGTCCGTTCCACCACCACGCTGCTCGACCCTTGCCCTTCTTGGCTAATTGAAAGATCTGCCAAGGGGTTCGCACCTGGGTCCAAGAAGCTGTAAATGCCTCTTTAAGAGAGGGAGTGGTCCCTGCTGCCTTAAAAGAGGCAGTAATCAGACCACTCCTAAAAAACCTAATCTGGACCCAGGACTGGTGGTCAACTACCGACCAGTAGCGAACCTTCCTTATTTGGGCAAGGTGTTGGAGCGGGTGGTGGCCGGACAGCTCCAGGCGCTGCTGGATGAAACGGATTTTCTAGATCCATTTCAATCTGGTTTCAGGCCGGGTTTTGGAACAGAGACTGCCTTGGTCGCCCTGTACGATGACCTTTGCCGGGAGAGAGACAGGGGAGTGCAACCCTGTTGATACTCCTGGACCTCTCAGCGGCTTTCGACACCATCGACCATGGTGTCCTTCTGGATAGGCTGGCCAGGTTGGGAGTTGGAGGCACCGCTTTGCGGTGGTTCCGATCCTTCCTGGCTGACCGTGTCCAGAAGGTGGTGCTGGGGATAGTAGCTCTGCCCCTTGGCGTTTACGTCATGGGGTTCCACAGGGCTCAATACTATCCCCCATGCTGTTTAACATCTACATGGAACCGCTGGGAGAGGTCATCAGGAGGTTTGGGCTGAGGAGTCAGCAATATGCTGATGATACTCAGCTCTACCTCTCGTTTTCCACCAATCCAGGTGAGGCGGTTTCTGTTCTGAACTCGTGTCTGGGCCAGATAATGGACTGGATGAGGGTTAATAAATTGAAACTCAATCCAGACAAGACGGAAGTGCTGTTAGTGGGTGCTTCGTCAGACAGGCTAGAGGGCCACTTCCCTGTTCTGGATGGGGTTGCACTCCCCTAAGGGACAGGGTCCGTAGCTTGGGGTGCTCCTGGACCCCGGTCTAACTCTGGAAGCCCAGGTGGACTCGGTGGCCAGGGGTGCCTTTCTCCAGCTGCGGAATATATACCAGCTGCGCCCCTACCTAGATGAACGGAGCCTCATGACAGTTACACATGCACTGGTAACATCCCGTATAGATTACTGTAATGCGCTTTACGTGGGGCTGCCTCTGAAGACGGTTCGGCGATTGCAACTGGTTCAGAATCGTGCGGCACGGCTGGTGAGTGGTAGGGCCACCAAGGAACACATCACGCCGATTCTGTATAACCTTCACTGGTTACCAGTTGCTGCCCGAGCCCAATTCAAAGTGCTTGTTTTGACATATAAAGCCCTAAACGGCTTAGGACCTAGATACCTGAAGGACCGCCTCCTTCCATATGAACCTACCCGGCAATTAAGATCTAGTCAGGGAGCCCTCCTGAAAGAGCCATCCCTTAAGGAGGTGAAGGGGATGGCTTGCAGGAATAGGGCTTTTTCAGCAACTGCCCCCAGACTATGGAATACCCTCCCATATGAGACTCGCCTGGCACCGACGTTGCTAACATTTCGGCGCCAGGTAAAAACCCTCCTATTCCAAAAGTTTTTTAACTAATGATTGTGGGCCCTGATGGCAATTTTAGTGGTGTGTTTTTAATGTATTGTATTTATTGCATCTACATGTTTTATTGTTTTAATTTTATTGTATTTGATGTTTTAACTGTTTATTCTTATTGTGAGCCGCCCAGAGACCTTTGGGTAGTGGGCGGCATACAAGCTAAATAAATCAAATCAAATCAAATCAAAACACAACGCTTGAAAATTGCATGCTGGACAGGACAAACAGGAAATTGAATTCCGTTGTGTAGCACACACGCCTGGGCTAGAACAGCTTCAAACAAATGCTAAATTACACATTATGGAAAGGAAACTCTTCTGATCTCATCAATAATAATGAGAAGGTTCAGCAGTTCCCTGCATACCGCATATGTACAATTGTATTGCAAGAGTTAACACTCATGGAATCGAAATAAATGGGAAGAAATTCAAGCTGCCTGCAAGTTCTGCCTCAAGGCAATTTGATGAGAACATGGACACTCCTGTGTGAGTTGGCGGTTTGATTTCACTTTTTTCATTACTTTTTTCTAGGAAGAGGAATTGATATTCAGTGGGGGCGGGGCGGGGTGGGGCCCACGGTCAATGATGTGCACCATAGTGAGCAGTGTTTACAGCCTAGTTCTTTTACAGTGCATAGTTCTCTTTTTGGCTCTGTTCCGTTCATCCCTCATTTTCTCTTCTCTGGTCCACATACAGCCCCATTAAAAGAGGGAACAACTCCAAGATGGACAGTAAGGACAACTGGCACATCTGCAGTTAAGGTGGGAGTAGGTTGTCAACTTCACATTCCTTGGGATTTTGGGGTTCAAAACTCAGTCAAAGGAGTAGGGCCACAGAGATGTCACGGGTGATGTATAATAAAGCACCGTGTGTGTATTTTTGTGTGAAAGATGGATGATGTGGATTTCCTGCACTATCTTATAAGCAAGTATTATTTGTCCAATACAAATACAGACACCTGCATGCTGGCCACCGGCTCCCAGTCCCAGGTTGGAGTGAGTGAGTGCCAAAGTATTCATGCCACCATCACAAATAAAACCAATTCTTCTTTGCATCAGGGGTTACTCTCCCTTTTGAGCTCCAATCCAGGTAAACATAGCTATTCCCAGAGCTGCTTCAGAAGTCTGAGATGTGGTAACTGTATGCACAGCATCCTGCTGACAGCCACATGAAACCAGGCAACGAAATTAGGCCACATTCCATACCACAGTGTTAAATTGTGCATCCTCACTTAAAGTAGCCTCCATGCTTCCAATATTATTTGGGCTACAAATTGGTTAATCCGAGGGAGCTAGTAAAATTCGAATGTACCTTATCAGGGGATTACTCCCTGTCATTTAATATCTGCTTAGAACACCAGACTTGTGAAGAAGACTACCAACTATTTTGTTAACATATGAATCACACACACACACACACACACACACACACACACACACACACACACACACACACACACACACACACACACACACACACACAAACTCAGGAAATTGCAGCACCAGATAATTAGAGTGTTTTGAAACTCACTCATCCCAAACCAGTAATTGTTGCTTGAAGTAAAACTAATTAGAATCTTCTTGAATAAAATACTCCTAGCTTCAAATGCAACGGTTGGATTTCAGCTCATACGAGTAGGGATTAGTGAAAAGAGCTCATTAATAAAATGTGTTGTTGACCAGCAACACAAAACACTGAAAAATCACGCAGCAAATGAATTTTGGAATCACAATCAACATTAAAAGAACATACATTGTTCCTTTTAATCTTCCTAAACCGAATAAATTTGTATCTGATGAAAAGGTACAAATTTATTCGGTTAAGATGGATCAATATTTTATGATAAGAGTTTTAAAATCAAGCCAAATTTGACTTACATATGTGTTTTCAGAGTGGGAAAGTGTGCAATAAACAGGACTCTGGATTAGAGATGGGCACGAAACAAAAAAAATGGCGTTTCGGTTTTTCGTTTGTCATTGAGAGGTCTGTTTTGGTTCATTTCCGTTTGTCGGGAATTTTTTGAAAAATTCCGTTAACGTTTTTCGTTTTTTGGTTTGTCGTTTCTACCCGCTTTTTGCGTGATTTTAAAGCATTTCCGTGCGCAGGCATCCCCCAGCGCCCCAGACCAGAGGGAAAATACTAAAAAAAAATGGATGCTGGCAGAGACACAGTATAGACTAGGTATGCAGGGAGGCTGCAAAGGCAGCGGCGGGCGTTGCCCAGGGTGCAAGGCAGCCACAGAGTGACTGCACTGCGGGGCAAGGGAGGGTACTCACTGAGAGGTATGCACGCCCGCACACAGGGAGGCTGCAGGACTGAAGCTAGAATCACAGAGACAGAAATCTCACCCTAACTCCCACCAGAGACTGCAAGGAGGACGGGGACTGCCAGACCTTTTTATGCCCTCTGTGGCTGCCAGACCTGCCCGCCCAGTCTGCAACCTGGGCATGCTATTGGTTGAACATGATCCCACATCACATGGCTTGCCTCCATTTTGTGGCTGGTGGCGACATCCATTTTAAAGGGAAAAGAAAAATACATTGCGATGGGAGAAGACAAAAACAAATGTTTTAGGGACCCCAACCCCCCTGGTAGGTATTATCAGACAATATAAATAATTATCGCTGTGTTTTTACGGATGTCCAGGGCATTTTTAAACATTTAAAACAGCTCATTTCATTGTGTGTCGCCATTAACGGAAACGAAACGTAACCACCACAATTTTCGTGGTTCTGTTCGTTTCATTTCATTTTCATCACAATTTTCATTTGTCATTTCGTTATGTAACAGAAACGACAAACGATAACAGAAACGAAAAAATGTTCATTCCGTTCCCATCTCTACTCTGGATTACTGAGAATGTGCCCAACACTATGGATGGACCTGTTATGTCTAAACAAAAGACCCAAAACATGAAAGAGGTCCTACTTCTTGTAATTCACATTTGATGTTTAGGAAACAGGGGTTCACAAATGTTCCCTGCTTCTTTTGTCTACTTTCTTTTATGCAGCCCTTCATTGCCTTTTGTATGTCAAATTGCCTGAAAAATTCTCCATCCAGTAACATCACAAGGGCTGTCACAAGCCTGAAGCTGCAAAAGGTCCTGCAACCCTCTGAAGAATGCTCTTTTCTTCCATTGTTACTGCACGCTGAGCTCCTGATGCCCTCTGTCTGGATCGTCCTCTGTTTCCCTACAATACCTTGATCTTGGATCCTTCACTTTACACCCCTTCATTTCTTGAGGGATTGCCCTCTTTACAATGGCTTTGGTTGATTTGTGCCACTTTCTGGCCTGCCTGTCTGCTTGATTCAAAGTATAAATAAATAAATAAAAGGAGAGAAGAAGGCATTGAGTAATAAAGGGCAAGAAATCTCCCCACATTCTAATGGTTTCCATTTGGGAGGGACTTGATTGTGTTTTTATTATTATTTGCCTACTTGCTTCTTTTGAGTTTTAGAAAAGAATTGTGCTTTCCAATTTGCTGTATTTTGCTTTTGTGTGTGTGTGTGTGTGTGTGTGTGTGTGTGTGTGTGTGTGTGTGTGTGTGTGTGTGTGTAAAGTCATAGCGAGGCTGTGATGTCTCATGAGCACACTCTAAAAGGCATACTTGGAGAGTGTATATTTTAAGCTTCTAAACTAACAAGGCCTAATAAAGATATTGAAAGAAAAATGGGATCAATATTTTCTGTAACACTCTAAACATATTTTAAAATGTGGATTATGAAATAGGATAGATTCAGAAAAAGTATATACTGTATGTGAAATAATACGTTTCTGGGAATATGCATAGAAATACAGTGAAAATGTATTCAAATACCAATTTGTGTGCAGCATTTCCCCCTAAATAGTAGATTAACATTTGAAAGAACAAATTTCTTGGTGGATGCATGCCGAAATGTTGTAAATTGAGCAACTGTAGTGCTGCATTGAAGGTCATGCTTAGCTAAACATCAACCTTTTTGTGGGTTTCAAAAGGCTGAATGCCTTTACCTACACAAATATTCAGGAGGGAGAGGAACATCGAGGTGTCATTTTGCTGGGAAGGACAGTTTATGTCACTGTGGCCCTCTGCTGTGTTTTGACTGCAGCTCCCATTAATCCTGGCCAGAATACCCAATGGTGAGTGATAATAGAAACAATAGTCAGAGTGTAAGAATATTAAAAGCAGAACCTAACTCTGAAGGTCATATGGGTGAAGTAATATATATAAGAGAAGTGAATTGATGTAAATCTATGCAAATATGCAGTTTTTAAATATGGTTTAAATATGTTACTTAATAAAAACAAGAACAAAAACAAGACATAAGACCAAATGACTTGTCAAAGGGGAAATTCCGAAATGCCACATGTTCTCCATTGCTGGATTAGGGGCTGCTCAAAGATGCTTTACTCCTTCCTCTCTTAACAAAACCAAATGCATGACATTACAAATGAAGGAACAGAGGAAACTGCTTCCTTACTATTTTAGAGCACCTAGATAAAATGACCACACACAGCTCTCTGAGGTATCAGGGTGAGATTTTACTCAGTTCTGAGCAGAGCCATAAACGTTCTGATCTCATCCATCTAGGCACAGTAAGGGAGAAAGTGTGTCAGGAGGGTAAGATAGATTTTTGTTGTCAGTTTCTATAAAAGATTGTATTGTACATTTGTGAGGAGACTTTTTCCATATTTCTATAATACCTTTCTCTGATTATTTTTCCACCATTTCTGTCTCTACTTAGGAAACAACTATTGCTGTTTCCCTGTTTGGAGCAAAATGTGCTACTTTCTTAAAAATACTTCTTTTTCCACTTTTAAATGAGAAATGATAAAGGGGCCTTTCTGAAACAGAAAGAAGGCACTGGCACAATTTCATTATGTATCAAGGGCTTACTGGAGATTCTAGGGATGGGAAAAACTGGTCACTTTTTATTTATTTATTTATTTATTTATTTATTTATTTATTTATTTATTTATTTATTTATTTATCTGTTTGTTTGTTTGTTTGTTTGTTTGTTTGTTTGACTTCTACACCACTTATTTAGTGAGTAGTACACCACCCAGTACTCTGGGCAGTGTACAAACCAAGATAAAAATAACATCAAATTATGAATATGCAATTGTATAACATAAAATGTGTCAGATAAACATTACAATACTGAACAATAATAAACATAACCAGATCACATTAAACTAAAATAGACAAAAACAGACTGCATGTCAAAAATAACAAGGGTTGATACAGAGGTGGAAACTGATACAGAAAAGAAATAAGTGCATATGATAATGCATCAAGATGGAAAATCATGAACTGGGGAAATCTTGTTTAATGAGCAAAGTTTTTAATAGAGATTCAAAAACACCTAGTGAAGGGGCCAGGCAAATCTCTACAGTCCAGTTCTACAAATGAGGGGCAACTACTAAGAAGGCTCAGTTCTTTGTTGTAATTCTCCAAACCTCTGTGGGCATCAGAACTTTAAGATACCCCACCTGGGAAAAGCAAGTGATATTGTCAGTTCTTTGTGGAAGGAGCTGCTTTGCCAGATATTGAGGTCCTAAATAATTCAGAGTGCTGTTATTCATTAAGTAGCTTCATTAAAACCTTGTAGTCAATGTGGAACTAAACTGGCAGCCAGCACAGAGCGGCCAGTGTGGGGTTGATGTGCTAGAAATATTTCACCCCATTTAATAATCTGGCCACAGTATTCTGCAGTATCTGAAGCATCTGCATTAATCTCAATGGCAGCCCCACATAGAGAGCACTGCAGTAGTCTACTCTTGAGAATACGAGTGCATGGACCACAGTGGTGAGGCCCCAGGGTCCAGGAAGGCACACAGCTGGGCAATCCACCACAGTTGGAAATGCATGGAGAGGACCACATACGACTTCTGGGTCACCAAGGTGAATGTTGAGTCCAAAAGAAATTCCAAGCTGCATATCTCATCCTTGGAAGGGAGAGATACCTCCCCAAAGGAGAGGGTGTTCCTACCCAGAGGACTTCTTTCTTGTCCGGGTTCAAGCTCAGCCTATTTGTTCTCATCCAGTTCAGGTAGCCCTCCAGGGAAAGAACAGCATCCATTGCAGATGGAGGAAAGGAGATGTAGCACTGTGTGTCATCAGAGTACTGATGGCTCATAGCTCCACACACCCCTGATGACCTCTCCTTATGGTCTCATATAGATAATTGAATAGAGTGGCAAGATAATTTACCCCTATGGGACCCCACAATTGAGGCCCATGGGCCCCACCCAGCTGTAGTCTCTGGGGACAGTCATCCAAGAAGGATCAGAACCAAGCCAAGCCAGAGCCTCTGACCCCCAAATCAGAAAGCCTCCAAATGGCTTCCTTCTTCTTTAAATGTCACCGAAATCTGGCTGACTGAAACCGTAAGAGCAGCAGGCCTTGACATTACTACAGACATCATCTGACATTCTCATGAGGCCTCCTGACCTAAACTACAAGGGGAATGTTGCTAGGCTACTGAAAATCCTAACATGAAGCATTTCAATGCTTTGTTTCAGGTGCAACAAATAAGTTAAGCAGCATGGAAATAATCTGCTTATAACAATAAGGTACTTACAATAAAAACAAATTCACTGTTTAAAAGACTATTGTCTATGAGAAGAGAATGAAAAAAGTCAATTGCAAGTAACTGTACAATTTACAGATAAAAGTAAAATGTTAACTATTTATTTTATTTATTTTACAGTATTTTTACCCCACCTTTCTCCTTGGAGAAAGGACCCAAACAGCTTAGAGAATGAAGGATAATACACAGTCCAGTACAATTAAGACATGTTCAAGTACTGAAAACAGGGAATTGAGCAACATCTTATAGCATTAATAGACAACATTACATTAAAGCTACAAGAGAAAATGAGCAGTTAAAGAGGAGTAAAGTTCCATGTAAAGTTATGAGTGATGGAAACTAACATTGAAAACATTGTGTCTATGTAGACCCATAAGGTTATAAATAGAGATGGGCACGAAATGACCATTTTTTGTTACCGTTCTCCATTATTCGTTCCGTTACGTAACAGTACGCATAACGACAGTTGCGGTGGGGCAGGCTCGAACTGAACAGAACCAAGAAAATTTTCTTCGGTTCTGTTCATTTCCATTACTGGCGTCGTGCCGCTCGCGCGATGAAAAATGGAGCAGCGGAGGGCGGCGAGAGGGGGCTGGGCCTGATGGAGCCTCTTTGCCGGTCTCGCAAGAAGAGGTGGGATCTGAGCCCTTATGGGCTGGGCTCCAGGATCTCGGCCACGTGGCGAAGCGGTAACGGTGCAGCCGGCTCAGAAGCCGGAGTGGAGGGTGTCGTTGGAGCACGGGAGGAGTGCAGTGGCACCCCCCCACAGGTTTCCCGGGTCTAGGCCGGGGGTGTGTGGGGCAGCAGTCTGCCGGGGCAGTGGCTCCTGGGGCAGAGTGATTCCCAGGGAGAAGGGCCCCAGTTAGGGTGGCACTGCATGGAGCTCTGGGGATAGCGACCCGATGGGGGTGGCGGATGGCGTGGTGGATCAGTCCTTGGGGAGGGGGCCTAAGGGAGGGTGGCGCTTGGCGGTGCTCTGGGGGTGGCGGCCTGTTGGGGGTGGTGGTCAGAGCAGCACCTGGCTCTGGGAGGACTCCCCGAGGCCACAGGATCACTCTCCCGGCAGGCTTGCCACCGGCTCCATTGGTGCCTGGCCCCTGGAGGGCTCCCCGTGGCTGCGGGACGGCTCTCCCAGGAGGCTTGCCCCAGCCCCAGGAGGGCTCCCCACATCCGCAGGAACACTCTCCCGGCCTGCATGCCACTGGCTCCGGTGGTGCCCGGCCCTGGGAGGGCTCCCTGCAGCTAAAACTTGCTGCACCCGAAAAATGAAGAAACAGAAACAAAGCGGGCCCCGGGCCCCCGAAAAATGGAAACGGAATGAAGCAGACCCCAGGGCCTGAATAACAACCACAAAACACCATTTTGGCATTTCGTGCCCAATCTCTAGTTATAAGTTGTTATAAATACAAAGTCTATGTGATCCTGTAGATTCATATAAAAGACACATTATAGGTAGACCATCACTCAGGGAAAGCTTGTCTGAAGAGAAAGGTCTTTGCATATTTCTGGAAAGACAACAGAGACGAGGCAATCCTGGCCTCTAGTGGGAGGGAGTTACAGAGTCTGGGCACAGCAACTGAGAAGGCCCTTTCATGGGTTCCCACAAGACGTGTCTGTGAGGTTGGCAGAATGGGGAGAAGGGCTTCTCCTGATGACCTTAACACCTGAGTCGGTTCATACTGTGAGATTTGATTTTTGAGGTAGCTAGGACCCAGGCCATATAGTGCTTTGTAGGTCGAGGTCAGAACCTTGAATTGTGCCTGATAGTTGATTGGCAGCCAGTGGAGCTGCTTTAATAGGTGTGTAATGTGATATCTGTGCCCTGCCCCAGTCAGTAGTCTGGCTGCTACATTTTGGACCCATTGAAGTTTCCTGAGGCTTTTCATTGGTAGCCCCACATAGAGCGCATTACAGTAGTCTAGCTGGGATGTCACTAGGGCATCTATCACCATGGCCAGAGCTGATTTCTCAAGAAAGAGGCATAACTTGCGTACTAGCCTTAATTGTGCAAATGCACAGAAGCTTAAGGCTATTAAAAGGATTTGAGAATTCAAATTCAAAATACTGATCTTATGTGTACACTAATGAGGTTCTCTGCCTCCATGAAAATATAGCAGATACATCCTGTGGGTGCAGCCCAATGTTGTGCAAGTGGATTTTGGCTCGTCTTTGTTCTTCATCACTTTATTTCTCTGGGAGCTCTGGATGGTCCCCCAACCCTTGAGCAATTTCAAGAGGAGAGATTAGGAGTATGTCCTTGCACATTTCATTCCTGTGACTGGCTTTCCTTTAGCTCCCCACTCCAATCCCCCCCAAAATTACCCTTTGGGTTTCAGAAGAGTCCTCAAAGAGAGTCTGATTATGTATTGTATGTATTTGAGTCATTATTTTTTGCTTTGTTGTTATATTTAATTATTTTTGATTGGTTAGTTTTTATTTCAGTCTATACATTGTATATCATTTAATTTTATTATTCATTGTATTGTCCATGTCTTAACTTTTGTAAACTGCCCAGAGTGACCATTGGCCATATGTTGTGGTATAAAAATAAAATAAATTAGTATGCCCAAATGGAACCTGAGAAATGCTCAACTAATTTCAGTATGATTAGGCCCTGTGTCATTAATCTCAGAAAAAAATTCTTCCATCCCATACTGTATGTCTAAACTATTTTTCTTCACTTTTCCTCTCTGTATCCTTTTCCTCTCACCAGTTCATTGGCATTGTCTGTCATTAACAAAACTAAGCTGAACCATAGTTAATGTACTCTTCTTGTGTAAACTGGATGATAAACAGTTGGTTAAAAACTGGTGACAGCTCTAAATAAACCCAGGCATTTATTTTGAAATGAAAAAGGAGATGGCATAATAACAGTATTTTGTGATTACACATACTGATCATATAAATAAGATTTGCATACTTCACACTTAACTTTCTGTGCTACTCAGTTCTCCATTACAGCCATCACTTAAAACAACTAGTCACTCTAAATTTCATGATTAGAGATGGGCATGACCAGAAAAAATTACGTTTCGAGTTGTTGTTTGTCGGGACGGGCCCGTTTCGGGCCGTTTCCATTTGTCATGAAATTTTTCAAAAAGTTGTCGTTTCCGTTTGTCGTCTGTCATTTGTACAGTGGTTTAGGGAGCGTAACATGTAGCCGCCGTTATACATTATGTTGGGGTTGTTAGTGTGACAGGAAACCTCGTCGGCACTTCTCTGTCTCACTAAGAACATTATGTTAGGGTGGGGGTTAGTGTGTCAGAGGAACCTCATCGGCGCTTCTCTGACTCACTAAGAAGGAAAGCATACTGGCGTACTGCCATACAGGTTATGCTTAGGGAGGGAGGGAGTGGGTTTCTGGAGTTGAAGGCACCTCTCTGGGTGCATCACTCTGACCCACTAAGAAGGGAAGTGTACTTGCGTACGAATCTGGGTTAGGGTTGGGGTTAGGGTAAGGGCTAGGCTTAGGGTAACGGTTCAGGTTAGGGTTAGGGTTAGGGTTAGGGTTAGGGTTGGTGGGCTTTTTATGCCCTCTCTGGCACATCCAGAAGTCTCAGCAAAACCTGGACATGCGATTGGTGGAATGGCTCCAAAATTTTGCATGGTCCCATCCCATGGCCAGCCCATCATTGTGCATGCGCAGGTGTAAAAAAATAAAAATAAAAATAAAATAAAATAAAATCAATACGACGTTTTATTGCTATAAAAAAACCACTGCTGCTACTATAAAAATTCAGGCATTTAAAATACCTAATTTTCACATGTTTCTGTGGTGCTTTGGTGGGATTTTGGACCACGATTTAAAAAGAAAAATTGTGGTCGCCATTTTGGATCCCCCCCACCGCATGGCAAATGAAGACGATGAGGATGACCCCCCCGCCTGGTGCAAGCAGCCCAGGACAGGAGATGGGGGGAGGCCGGGGACCCCACCCGAAACCACCCCTCGGTAGGTGCCCTCACTGAGGCAGGCATATTTTTGCCTGCTTTTATGGCCGGGAATCGGGGTTTATTTTTATTTTTAAAACTTTTTTTCTGTGCTGCTTGGCATCACGCGATCGCCGCGATGCAATGAACGACAATGAAAAATCAGACCCAATGTTTCTTTTTCCGTTCGGGTTCGAGCTGGAGCGGAGTAATTCTCGTTACCGTTACCCGTTACGTAACGAGAACGAGAACCGAAAACGGAAACGACAATTTTGCCTAGTCGTGCCCATGTCTATTCATGATTGTTGCATTTAATAATTTTGCATCATTTTCTCAATCTATTTAGCCATTGCACATTCCCCCAAATAAATAAAATTTTTGATGTGAACCTCTTCTCTTGCTCAAATTTTCCTTCTTCGTTTTCACACAGTATTTCAATAAATACTCTTTCCAGTGAGCTGCAACTGTACTCCAATTTCACATGTCATTGAAATAAGAGCATTGTACAAATTGCACACAATAATCATATATTGAAATCCTAATATACCCTCAGAGGTAACACACATTGAGCTCAAGGTGACTCATTCCCAGTCAGGAAATTGTATATATGATTTCATTGCAAGAACATTCATCACAGTGTGGCACATATGCAGTCACCTGCATGGTGTACAAGGAACACTATAGAACCCCAGAGCATCATTTAAGATACTAAACATTGTACAGAAATGCACAGCATGTGACTTTGGTTTATATTTGCTGTACTGTATGCTGAAAATTTTCCTATAACATATTGATGCTGATATCAAAGGAAGTTTTAAGCAAGGCTGTGTTCACATCTGATTAGTACAATTGTCATATATCAATGGTTTCAATCCACACGATTTTCATAAACTTTGGGAGATTGAATAATGTGGGGGCACCAAGAGCTCAACTATGAGCATACTAAGTAAGCACACCAGTACTGATACCTAAGACAAGGGAATTTGGTGTTGGTGGTGCCCAGGTTATCAGCTCTCTTTCACTTGTAATAGAGTAGGAGCAAAGAAGACTAAAAGTATAAGCATCATGGAAATATCTAAATGAACAACCTGTTTTATTGAAGGCTGGAGATGGGCTGAGGTCTTATCCTCCATCCAAACTGCTTCTCCTAACCTATACCACTGTCTGAGGAACATGAGTAACTTAAGGACCAACTCCTGGCCTGATGTTGATGATTCTTCTCTTTATATTTGACCTATAGCAAACTACTGCATCACTGGTCAGGCATGGTAAAGATGATGATACTTGACTTTGTAGACATTTGTGATGATAAGTGGGCTCCATGGGCTCCTGATCAGAGATGGGTGTGAAATGAATTTTTTTTCTTTTCAATTTTCAATTTTCATTTCATTTCAGAACCAAGGGGAAAACAAAATGATTTTTAAAGAAAAACAAAAAATGAACAGGGAATTTTCTGTTTGTTCTGTTTCATTTTTCATTGGTTTCCCATAGGAATGCATTGAGCAATGCATTCCTATGGAAAACCACTTTAAATAATCTGCACCTGATCGGGTGCATGGTGGGGGATGGTGCGGGCCATTTAAAATGTCTTGGAGCCACCCAGGCTGCTTCAATGGTTCCAAGGCATTTAAAAAATCCCACCTCCACCCCCTCCGATTGGGTGCATTGGGGAGAATGGTGCAGGGGTTGAAAACTTTTTTTAGCCACCAAAGTAAGCACCGATGGCTGTGGCCATGGCTTGTTTTGGTGGTGAAAAAAAAGTTTTAAAACCCCATGCCATTCCCCCCCCCACCTTTTAAATGTTTTGGCTCCAAGACATTTTAAAAACCCTAACACCTCCCACCCAACCGGGCGTGTTGGGGGCGAAAGGTGCAGTCACCATGTTAAAAATAAAAAATGAAACAAAATGAAAAATATAAGAGAAAGGAAACCTGATTATCATCCAAGGTAGTAATGAGAGCATGACTGGGCTTTCAGGTTGTTTGATAGATGCAGTCTGTGACTAAAATACTGCTCAAGCTTTGTAAGAAGCTTTGAGATCAGGAACCAACAGAAATGAGACTTTGGAGCTTATTGAAAGCTACTTTCAGAGATTACCACTTTCTCAAAACATAGCCGTAGATTTGAAGTCTTTTGAGTTCAATGCCAGCTGGTACAATAATGATTATGACATGCTCTCTATTCTGCATTCCTGGATTGTGGGGACCTTTCTTTGCATGGTGTAAGTTTTTTGGGGGAAAGTTTCAGTGAGAGCACACCTCCCTGACTTTTGCCATGTTGACATATCTGAAATGAAGTGACCTTCTATTTCCCCTTCCCCTTTGCTTTGAATCAGGGGTAAAGGGGGTAAAGGGCACCTGCTTCCTATTACAAACAATGTTTTCATTAATGCTCCAATGTATGCTTATGAACTTAGATAACACGAATAAAAACAAGCATTCTGGGAGGAGCTCAGGCAGTCTTTGTCTGTCTGTGTGCCTGAAAGGCATCTCTCACACACACACACACACACACACTCTCTTTCTCTGTGTGTGTCATTTCTGTAATCAATGTCAGTTTGCTTTGGAACTTTCCAGCAAACTCCCACACTGGATCATCAGTTTTCAGAAGTGGATTTTGGGTGTCAGCAATTCTAGGGCTCAAACCAATTGGAATATGTTGTTTGTGATGCAGCAGACTAAAGACTGTGGCTAAGAAAATTTTTATCCATGATGTGGCAATTTCTTTTCTCTAGCAGAGTACTGAAGAGTAACTTACTGAGAAGGCTATGAAGTAGTACTACATCAATATCACCACATACTCAGATTTTCAACCTTTTATCAGCATTGATTTCACTTCAGTTCCCTACCGTTAGAAGAAAAGGCAGTTTGAAATTGCTTTTCATCAAAAAGGCTAATTTGCTTTAGTTTAAAAATATAACTATTATTAAACCAATTAAAAACCTAATCATAATAGTTAACCAGTTCACATATATAATTTTTCTCTCTGTCTGATCTGGATGCTGGCTCCTTCACCCCAAACGTATTAATTGCTCATTGAACAATGTTCTACATAGTTGAAAATGCCACACAGAGCTGAATTTTCACTTTTATTTCAAAGTGTTCTAATCTAGCGGAACAGCGTGAAAATGTTAAGGAGCAAAAGCTGTCAAGATCTTAGGCTGAGTCTTACTGGAATTGTACAGAAAGTCTACTAAGCTGAATTGTTCTAATTAGTTTTTCCAGCAGGTGTTTTAGGGTTGGCCAACCCAAGAATCTAGCCTGCACTACTTTGATTCTGGTGGCTTAAAATGGGCATAGATACTCAAGATGATAAGAGTTTAAAGCCAGTCAACATGAATGAGCAAACAGTGTGAACCATTTTTGCTAGCATTCCAGTTCTGCAAAGGAAAAGTTGCTTGGCCTCTTATTAAAGTGAATTAATTGGCTCTACACAGGGGAGCAGTTTAATGTGCCTTTCTGGGTCAGATCCACAGTTGCTGTTAATGCTGCCCTGTGCATAAGGTCAGGACAGGGCAGTTGAAATATTGTAACTTCCATTATAAAACATGCTTAACAGACTTTCCCCATGCTCTTACATTCCTTGTGATATAACTCATTGCTAGAACCGCTGAAGTTCTTATATTAGTAAAACAGATTTTAAAGGGGTTTTTTTAATGATTTATTAATTAACAAAAACTTACATAGAAAACGAAAGCAATAGTGCACCCTTCATCCCAGGGACAGGCAAGGCACAGGGTCTCTCCTTCGGCCATCTGCACTAAAAGCATGGTGCTCAGAAGCAACTCATTCTGCACAAAGGCAGAGAAAGAAACGGTATGGTGGACACTCTTTGGTCATCATCATGAACAGTACTCCCTTTTGTCTCCATAATATGTGATGGGCACGGTCACCATTGCAGTTGGACAGAAGACAGGGGCTTTACCAGTCAGTAGACATGGGCATGAAATGCCAAAATGGTGTTTTGTGCTTGTTATTCAGGCCCTGGGGCCTGCTTCGGTCTGTTTCCGTTTTTCGAGTCCCAGGGGCCCGCTCCGTTTTTCGGGTGCCATTTGCAGAGGGGCTGAACGGAGGTCCCAGCTTCACCGTGCCGGTCATGACAGCGCCCGGTGCTGTCATCCGGCACGGGGAAGGCGGAGGCTGGTCAGGAGGGGGCTGCGATCCGTCTTCTGCATGGCGGAGACCGGATCACAGCCCCTTCCTTCTCGACTCTGCCCCGGAGCCTGACAGCCCACCAGTGGGCTGTCAGGCTGTGGGGTGGACGGCGGCGAGAGGGGGCTCCGATCTGGGCTCCGCGGGGAGACCGGATTGCACAGCCCCTTCCTTCTCCGCCCCAGAGTCTGATAGCCCGGTGGGCTGTCAGGCTGTGGGGCGGAGGGTGGTGAGAGGGGGCTGATATCCAGTTTCCGCACGCAGTGTCCAGATCGCAGGCCCCTCTCCAGCAGCGATCCAATCTCCGCAGTGGGGATGTGACAGCTGAGCCAGCTGTCACCCCCTTGCTGCGGAGATTGGAGATTGAGATAGCTGTGGCCTGGCCTCCGCCTGTGGAGGCGAGATCGGGGCTCTCTCGATCATCCCCCGCTGCTGGCGATGACATCTGGGCTGTCATCGCTAGCAGGGAAGAATGAACCGAACATAACCGAACTCATTAGTTCTGGTTCTGTTCTGTTTGTTCCTAAATTACACCATTCTCCGTTAGTCGTTCCGTTACGTAATGGAATGAGTAACGGAGAACGGTAACAAAAAAGGTCATTTCGTACCCATCTCTACCAGTCAGCACATGTTAGGTGAGGGTAACAGGAAACTTACCCTGCAATCTTTGGGGGATTTGTTGTTGTTGTTCAGTCGTTCAGTTGTGTCCGACTCTTCATGACCCCATGGACCAGAGCTTGCCGGACCTTCCTATCTTCCACTGCCTCCCGGAGTTTGGTCAAATCCATATTGGTTGCATCGATGACACCGTCCAACCATCTAATTCTCTGCCATCCTCTTTGTTTTTTTGCCTTCAATCTTTCCCAACATTAGGGACTTTTCCAAGGAGTCCTCTCTCCTCATGAGGTGGCCAAGGTACTGGAGCCTCAGCTTCAAAATCTGTCCTTCCAGTGAACATTCAGTGTTGATTTATTTCAGGATGGATAGGTTTGATCTCCTTGCAGTCCAGGGGACTCTCAAGACTCTCCTCCAGCACCACAGCTCAAAAGCATTGATTCTGTGGCAATCAGCCTTCTTTATAGTCCAGCTCTCACTCCCATACATCACTACTGGAAAAACCATAGCTTTGACTATCCTGACCTTTGTTGGCAAAGTGATGTCTTTATTGTTTAGGATGCTACCTAGGTTTGCCATTGCTTTCCTCTCAAGAAGCAGGTGTCTTTTAATTTCGTTGCTGCAGTCGCCATCTGCAGTGATCAAGGAGCCCAAGAAAATAAACTCTGCCATTGCCTCCATTTCTTCCCCTTCTATTTGCCATGATCTTAGGTTTTTTGATGTTGAGCTTCAGCCCATTTTTTTCACTCTCCTCTTTCACCCTCATTAAGAGGTTCTTTAATTCCTCCTCACTTTCTGCTATCAGAGTAGTATCATCTGCGTATCTGAGGTTGTTGATACTTCTTCCGGCATCTTAATTCTGGCTTGTGATTCATCCAGACCTGCCTTTTGCATGATGTACTCTGGGGGTTTAGGAGGGTCCTGTACCTCATTATAGAACAAATTAGCCAATTCTGGAAATTTTCAGGAGGACAAGCCCTCAGACACAGGAAGGAATTTATCTCCTCATCTAACTCATCTAACTCTCTAGATCTTCCAGGGAGGCTTTCCCATGGCCCCATCACCTTTACAGAGTTATGGTAGATAAGCAATTGGGAGTAACTTTCCAGCTGGCTGTCCCCATGCTACAGAATGGCCTCCTCCATGAGGTCAAGCTGGTCCTTTCTCTCCTGCACTTTTTTTTGCAAGTGAAATCCTTTACTTTCAGAAAGCTTTTAAACTCCAATTTTAATATAGTTGGATACCCTACACTTGCTGCTTTTGTATCCCTTTAAAGGCAATTTTAATGTTTTACCTCTTTGTTTTTTTTTAAAAAAAATAACACCATATTTAATAGCTTTTTAATGTTAACTCTTTTGTTTGAAAATCCTGTTCCATTTTATAAAATATGTGGGCTGTCTTGAGTTCCTTCACTAGGAGAAAGTCAGCCATAAAAATGCTATGATTGAAATAATTTGAGCCCAGTACTAGCCCTGGGTCGTTTGCAGTGTCCTGATGTCTCAGGTGAGGTTATGGTCTGGTCACTGGCACAGACGTCACATTCAAATGGCCATGCATTGGCGTTTAGTGAAGGAAACTAAAGCACACTATCTTTTGGTTTGTTGTTGTTGTTGTTGTTGTTTGGGCAGGCTCTGAAAAAGATAGCTGTAGGTATATTCTTTTAAAATGCAGAGGAATAGGGGGAAAATAATTACTTGGATTTGGTAGCGATTTTTGCTTCCTTTCAGTCCAGCACCATCTTTTTAAATTGCTACACGCTACATTAAGTTCCAAACTTGCCTATTTCATGTGGTGTTACTGGAAATGAAACAAGCCCTAACTTTGATGATATACTAGCATTTTAATTATTGATAAAAGCATTGGGATAAAGGGAACATTTTTATCTGACTTAAGGGTCATTACAGGAAATAGGAAGAATTTTTTAAAGGAAATTGCCAGGAAAGGATTATTCTAACATGGGTTTGTGCCTTTGAAGACATTATTGATAAATACGAACATAAAAACAACAGGCAGAGATTTCTGAATAAGGAGGTAGCATTATATAGAAATTGAGACAGATGGCTCTCTCCGCTTCACAACGTACAACTGGTCTTGTTTGATTTTTTTCTCATTTTCCTAAACACTTTGGCAATGTTCACTCCATGCTGGAAAGAATAAAGTATTACAGGAGTTATGTCTTGTAATAGGGATATTCTTCTTTCTAGGAGTTCTTTGATCTGCCTCAGTAGCCGTAGCTAATGCAGCATCTCCAGATTACTTTCCCCCAGCAATGAAGTCCCTCACTGGAAAGGGAACTTATGATGCACTCCAGAGATAATCTGATCAAGCCAGCCTCTGCTGCTGTTCAGCTTTTCCTTTTAATTTGGGGAGTTGAGTTTTGAAAAGTAGTGCTCCTTCTCCCTCTTGGTGTCCAGAGCAGTGATGGTCAAGAGTGGCCTTCCAAATAGATTTGAGCTTTATCTTCCATAACCACTCATCGCTGGGTATGCTGACTACATCGACTAAAAAAACATGGAAGGCTACAGGTTCTCCTTTCCTGGCTTACAGCCTAGAAGCAGATATTCAGTTTTGCTTTCTTCTGCTTCCCAGGTATAAAAAAACCTCACCTTCCTTATATTATTTTTTTTACAGAAGCAATTCCAGAAGTGGGGGCATTCTTGTAAAAAAAAAAAGGCCAAAGCCATTTCCTGCTACGTGCCTTGTCTAAATTCAGTGTGGAGTAGAGATGGGCACGACTCAAAAAAATGGTGTTTCGTTTGTCGTTTGGTCGTTTAGAGGTCCGTTTCAGTTCGTTTTCGTTTTTGTGACGTTTTTTGAAAAAAAAAATCATTTTCGTTTCGTTAGGTAACGAAACGAAAAAACAAAAACAAAAAATTGCTGTTTCGTTAGGATCTTTTTAGTTCAATGCATCTGTTACAATGAAAACGAAAAACACAACAAATTTGGTCTTTTCATTTTCATTTTCGTTTTGTTTTAAAAAAATTGTTTCATTTTCGTTGTGTAACTAAATGAAAAAACAAAAACAAAAACAAAAATCACTCATTTCGTGCCATCTCTAGTGTGGAGACAATACATTTACCTGTCATGTGGTCTCTGAAGAAGACTATTCAGTTAGGGGATGGGTTACCTGTTGGCTGTGGCTATAAGGAGACGATGTTTTTGAACTGGAGAAGCAACTGTGATATATCCTCAATCACTACTCAAGCAGTAGACTCTTTTTTAAAGCATTTGGCTACTGTTTCAAAGTATCATTAATGCCTTCACATGCAAGGATTCTTTGGCAACTTTCCAGTATCCTTAATTAAAGACTCCCAGTTCAACTGAGTAAATTTTACTAGTATCTTGGGAGAATGCTTAAGACACTGGAAAATGCATATGGAATCTAAAATAAAGGCACTAATGTCTTCAGAGAATACTGTTGATATAAAGAAATATTTTATCTCGTGCTCCTAAGGGGGGAAAAGGACCTCAGATGCTACATTACCAGTTACTTATTCAGTTTTCACCGTACTATCTCCAGGGTATCTTAAACAACTTTTTGCATGTGTGTGTGTTTTCCTGCTGTTGTATATGGTTTTCTCTCAGGAAGTTTAAGAGCATAATATATCCAGCCATTGTTGTCCTTGGATCTTTCTGTTTGCTTCATGCCAGTGGAATATTTTAGGAGATATATATTTTGTTTGGTCCATTTAATATGTATCATAGAGGTAGATCCAAATTTAGTAATCTTAGGGAGACCTGCTATAATATCATCATCATATCATCATCATGGACTTCTTTGTGTCTCACTTATGCCAGAACGCAAACCATAGAATTTTGGAGACAGAGGGAGATAACTTATCCAAGCCCCTCTCCTCCGTTCAGGTTCACATGAGTCTTGAATATTAAAATTAAAGTTTATCATCTTGCATACTTCATAAGTCAGATATTACTCTTCATTTATGTTTCAAAATGCTGTGTGTTTAAATTAAATATGAAACCTGCAGGTTTATGGCAAACCTTTTCTCTTCAAAATGATCTTCTTGAGGTCCTCCTGGTTCAAAATGTCCAGAATCCCCCCCATTGTAAGTGACAGCTTGGGTTACCCAATGCAAAGCACAGAAACAGTACAAATAAGAGTATCCAAGTGCTGATATTTAAAATATATGGACACACACACACACACACACACACACACACACACACACACACACACACACACACACACACACACACAAGTTACATGGGGAGAAAAAAATCCTACTATGGTCACAATCAATACAACAAATAACTTAGTGTCAATAGTGTAGTCCTTTAAATTTTTAGGTACTATTATATCTCAAGATTTAAAATGGTCATCTAATATTGAAAGTATTATTAAGGAAGCACAACAAAGAATGTTTTCTCTGCGTCAACTTAGGAGGTTCAGACTGCCAAAAGAACTGTTGATTCAATTCTATAGAGGTGTTATTGACTCTATTATCTGTTCCTCTATAACTGTCTGGTTTAGTTCTGCGACTAAGCAGGACAGATATAGACTTCAAAGGATAATTGGAACTGCAGAAAAAAATTATTGTTACTAATTTGCCATCTATTGTGGAATTGTATACCACACAAGCTAAAAAGAGGGTGATGAAAATATATACAGATTCCACATATCTTGGACATAATCTGTTTCAGTCGTTACCCGCAGGGCGACGTTTTAGGGCATTGCATACTAGGACAACTAGATATAAAGATAGTTTATTTCCAAGTGCTATCAAACTGTTGAATAATTAATTTTTACTTCTCTTCTTCCTTTTTAAATAATAGGTTATATTGTATTGTTGTACTGTGTTTTTTTGTTGAATATATGATTCTTATATTTCCTTTTATATATGGAGAGCATATTTTACCAAAACAAATTCTGGTTGTATCCAACCACACTTGGCCAAAACAGGATTCTGATTCTGATATCCTCATACAAAATTAACCAGGTTATAGTTAACGTCAATGTAATATCCATTGTTTACTTTCTGGAGCTGCTTCCTTAACTTTTGCTTCGATAAGATGTCTTTCATAGTTCCTTCATCTGATTGTGGAGTGAGAAGTCACTATATATTTATTTATATTCTAAGTTATGTTTACCTATTCTGCTATAAAGCTGTAAGTATCCCCAAACTAAGTGGCAGTTATTTCATTTAAATATTTCCCAACATCTATGGTTGCCAACAAGTAGAGGTATAAAAACAATACACATCATACATCTTCCCAGAAGCAGCTACACTCCTGTATACCAAATACCCATCAGATGTCAGTGTTGCCAATTTTCATGTTTCTTGAGTACAGATAGTGAAATGAAATAGGTGATTGCCAAATAATTTTTATGATCTCCGACGTAACCTTGCTTGACAAAGTGGATTGTAATACACAATGTTTTCAGGTCACAGGTTAAAACTCCTATACTTATAGAGCAGTTTTCTGCAAATACCTCCTCAGGTCATCCACATGTATGAAAGAGGCTCAGCTAATCTCATTGTACACATGTTGTACTTTGACAATAAATTATTATTATTCCTTTCCTATTCTTTGTTGTTTCCCCATTCTTCCTTTTTCTCCTACATATTCTTCAGCCTTCTTCCCTTCCCTTCCTTCATTTTTTGGTCCATTTTTCTTATTTGGATTATATGTAACCATGGGAATTCCTCTTTGCTCAGCATTTATCTTATTTGAATTTTATCTTCAATTTTGTCCATTTGTTCCATAAATCCCTATTACCTTTTATTAATTCCTTTAATTTTCCTTTCAGATTTTCTGGGAAGCTCTTTATGTCAAATACTTTTGTCAGGGATAGTTGATATAATTGAGACAATTTATAATAAATAAATTGGCAGAGCTGTTTATGGTTGCAGAGAGAGATTTTCTAACTGAAGAAGCCAGGTATGAAACCCGAGCCCATACAAAACATGGGCTCCCTACAGAGCTAACACTCTTCTACAATCAATTCAAATTTGAAATCTTTCAAATGATTAATTTGTTCAAAACATTTCCAGCAATTAAAAAGTTTCCCTTAATTAATTACACAGCAGTTCTGAAACATGATTTTTAAAATACAAGTACTTGTAGAAAATGAAAATGAAAAACACAATGAAAGAAAATACATTCTCTTCTCTGTGCCAAAAATATTTTCCCTTAAAAATTTCCTTTAAATGAGCAATGCTTGCAAAAACAGTATAAACTAAGTGTGCAAAAGAACAAAGCAATCAGAATGCATTTAATCTATGATGTCTGATGTGACCTTGGTTTGGTCCAAATCACAGGAAGCAGATTGGCTATTAACATAATGTCAAGTTTATTCATCAAGTTTGATTTCAGGACTACCGATTTATACATTACATACCACTCCCAGGCTGTAAAAAGAGAGGGCTTTTCTACTTGCCCTCATTTTTCATGATGTCACATACTCATCATTATCTTGGCTTTCACATGGTTTAAGTGAAATCATTGGATATTTTGAAGCTTTTAAATGAAAACATGCTTACTCAGATTTTAACTTACTGTGAATATCTGTCAGCATTTAAGTCATATACCTGAGCACTGATCCTAAAATGAAGTGTCATCAAGAAAGTTAGTATCAGCTCTTTAGCAGAATATGGAAGCTATATTTTCAGTTTTAATATCTGGAGAACAAAAGAGTACTTCCCCCTAGAACAGGCCTGTCCAACTTTAAACAGCCCACGGCCTACCTGACACTCCCAAATGTCCCCCGCAGTCGACTCTTTAGGTGTGTGCACATACAACTGCACATGCACAAATCACAGTGGCAGCTACAGAGCCAACACAGGACCAGGTGGGAGAACCCACTCTGCCCAGGTGCCTTGCCAGAAACCGGGGGGGGGGCAGCAGAGGCATGGATGCCTCCAGTGCTATCTCCTTCTTTGCCCACCCCCCCCACCTGAGGCCATGACATCCTCCTCTGTGGGCTCATGGGGGAGTGCACTGGACAGTCCACCACATGGCTTAGACCACCCACCCGCCCGCTTGGAGGGAGGGAAGCAACCCAACCTCATCCCTGCCACACCACAGTGCTGGTGCCAAAGTCAGAGGGAGGACTGTTGGCAGCACAGCCAACGCCGTGCTGAAAAGCCCACAATGGGCTTCTACCTCCCGGCTGAGCTGGCAGAGCATGTGGAACTTTACGTCACTACAGCTCTCTCTCTGTTTCTTTCTCTGTCACTCTCTTCACATCTGTTACAAGATCCAATGTCAGTTCTCTGAGAAAAGAGAAGGAAAAGAAGTTCAAATTTTATCAAGGTGCATCCATAGTAATATAAAGGGAGGAATTACAGAGGGGTATCCAGTTAAAGAGTCCCCATGTTTAAGTGCAGTGGTTTTAATTTTGTAATATTGTGTTTAAACTGATTGATTTAATTGCTGTAATCATTCCACATGTCAATTTATGTGTGTTGTGTCGTTACAATCGTGACCGACTCTTCATGACTCCATGTCCATGGGGTTTTCTTGGCAGGAATACTGAAGTGGTTTGCTTATAGGGTGGGATAAATAAATAAATGTTTATGAAGAACTTAGAGCAAAACAGATCTACTGTATATCAGATGTGGGTCTAATGTTTTAGTCTTGTACTTTAAACTGATGGATTGTAAACGGTTGTAATCATTTTACATTTCAAATTTATAGGTTGGAAATAAATAGCTAACTAAATAAATAATCAGTTGATTGCTTATAAAGAACTTGGAAATGAGTAAAGTAGCTCTACAGGAATCCAACATATGTATACAATCTGACACATCAATGGCACTATGAATCACTGCCTGTTTGATGATGTGTCTTGCCCAATGAACTCCATAGGCTAGTGCAAAGCACTGCATTGACAAATTTGCAAAAGCCTATGTTCTTGATTGACTTCTCATGTAATGTTTTTCTCCATGAAGCCCTTTAATATTCAGTCCATGTTCGTGTTGACAGAAAGTTCCCCAAGCAAAAGTTCAGATTCCTTATCTCTGTCAGTCTTCAATGCAAAACACACCTGGATTTTCTACTTACTCTTTTTACATTGTGAGGAGAAAAAAATTAGATTAGAGTTACACCATCAGGCCAAAAGACAAATTAATCTGAAAATGGCCAGAGTAGCTATTTTACTAGATTATTGCAGTTAGAGGTGGACACGAAACAGAACACCAGTGGTTCTGTTGGTTGTTTTTGGGGCCCCTTAGTTCAGTGGTGGTGGTGGTGGCAATCCTGGCGGCAGCAGTGGCAGCAGCAGCCCAGAAGACCCTGGCAGCAGCCGCGCCGGATGGCGGGAGGCCTCACTGCCACCTCTGGAGCCCTGACTGCTGCCACGCTGGGCAGCAGTGGACCACCCTGCTACCACCTCTGGGGCCCCAGCAGCCGTCATGCCGGACAGCAGGACGCCTCACCACCACCTCCAGAGCCCCGGCCAGAGCTGAACGAGGCAGCATTGGAGCACCCCATCGCCACCTCCAGAGGCCCAGCAGCAGCTGCGCTGGGCATTGGGAGGGCTCACCACCACCTCTGGAGCTCCGGCCGCAGCTGTACCAGGCAGCAGTCATCCGCCCCACCGCCACCTCCAGAGGCCCAGCAGCGGCTGCACTGGGCATCAGTAGGCCTCAATGCCACTTCCAGAGTTGTGGTGGAGGCACCAGCCTGGAAGGCCCTGGCAGTGGCTGCGTCATATGGCAGGAGGCATTGCTGGGCAGTGGGGGGCCTCACCATTGCCTCTGGAGTCCTGGCAGCCGCTGCATCAGGCAGCAATGGACCACACTGCCGCCACCACCGGAGGCCCAGTAGTTCCTCACTGCCATCTTTGGAGCTCTCCAGTCTGGACATCAGGTAGGAGATGCCGGTGGGGTGGGAGAAATAAAAATGAACAGAAATTTCTGTTTCTTTTTGTTTCATTTTCCTTAGAGGGGGCTTTTTGTTATTCATTTTGTTACCTAACAAAACAAATAACAAATAACGAAATGAATTTTTATTCATTTTGTGCCCATCTCTAGATGTGGTATATACATCAAATCAAATCAAATCAAATCAAATCAAATCAAATCAAATCAAATCAATAAATAATACATGAACAAAGTTGTATCTACAGTCAAACTGGAAGCTTATTGTAAGCTTTAACTTGGGGCTATCCCATTCTCATTAAGGACACCTCTAAGGGGTAAATAATTATTATCCACCCAGATGTGTTAAGAAGTTTTAATAATAATAACTTATCTTTAAAAAGTAGGATGATGCCTGTTGCAACCATACTGTACCAGCAATGATAACTTACTTCATACCCTTATCTACACCAACTGTTCTGTAGCAGCTAACTTTAGGATAGAGTAATGTTTCTTTAAGAACAATGTATCCTGGGTGTTGTAGTTCTAAAAAGCATGTGTTCTCTGTCTACCTCCAGGGCCAGTGCTAGTTTTTTTTGTGCCCTAGGTGAGGGGTGGGTGGGGCGGGTGGCGGGTGGGCGGGGCAGGGGGTGGTGGTGGGCAGGGTGGTGGTGGGCGGGGGATGGGCAGGGCAGCAAGGGGGCAGCAGATGGCAGGGGATGGCGATGGGCACAGGGTGGGCGGCAGGTGGGCAGCAGCAGGCAGCGATGAGCGGATGGCGATGGGCGGGTGGCGGGTGGTGGGGGGACGGACGGCGGTGGCCAGTGGCGGGGGGCAGCAGGGGGCGGCGGCAGGCTGTCCAGCAAACTCTCTCCATTTTGGCACCCTAGGCAACTGCCTAGTTTATCTTAATGGAAACACCGGCCCTGTCTACCTCTTTATTGGTCACCAAGGCTAAGGAAGAGTTTTCCGGCTAGTGACCAGAGAGTCCCTTGTTCTTTTCAAATATAAAAGTATGGTGCCAATCGCCATGTGCTCTTCTGCCAGCATCCTGGGGAAATCATTCCGTTTACTACTGTTCTTGCTCCTGAGTTTTCCTTGCTTCTGAGCTTGTAAGCTAGATTTAGCATTGTGTTAAATATTACAGAACTCTAAAACATGAATTAGCCTTTTCTTTCTGAAAGCACCCTAAATAAATTCTAATGTAAACCTGAACTAGCTGTTGCTCATTTTCAGTTCCATGCAGCATAAAATAGAAGGGAGCTTATGAATCACTCACTCCAAAATATTCAAAAGCACCACTCAGATTTCCCCAACATTCTTGTGCATGGACTATTTACAATGCCTATTCATGCTCCAGGCTTTCAAGGTCTTGCTATTAATTGGGACAGATTAGTACAGGGGAAAACAGAGAATTGAAGCAGGAAAGAAATAATGACAATGCTGGAAAATCCCTTGCTATTCTTAAAAGGGCAGTTTTGGGTTAGGGTCAGCAGTTTAAATGGTCACTTCACTGCAAGTGTGTTCGACTTTTGAATCAAAAGCTAAAGGTTGTACCCTGCTGCCTCCCCAGTTAGTTTATTTATTTATGCTGACTCTCTCCCTCCTCTTATTTTTATTTAAAACAATACAGACAGCTAAGCCCCCCTCTCTCTTTCTCTCTCTCCCTCTCTTTTAATGATTTTTTAAAAAAATACCACCTGGGCTGGTAGAAGCACAAGCCCATTCTGCAGCAATGTCCTCAGCCCTCCTTCTCTCAGGGAACCAGCTGATGCAGACAAGGGAAAATAAAGCAGCTCTTCCAGCAAAAGTAGTAAGTGGACGCCCGTGAGGGGAGGCAGGGAAGGAAGGCTGAATGCCTTCTTCAAATTGGCTAGATCACAAAAGAGGCCTCTCACCACGTGGTGAGACCTTATGAAGATTCTGGTCCCTGCTGGGCAGCCCCTAGGGTGCACAAAGGTGACGCTAGCCAGGCAGAGGGCAAAGTAGCCCCACCCAGCACTATGGCTGTTTGGAGCTTCCATTTTGTGCAATATGTGCAAAACTGATAGCTCAACCAAGTGTGTTAGTTACATAGAGCATTAAGTAACACATAATTTTGTGCACAGACATACCTTGCCTGAAATAGCAATGGAGAAAACAAAATGAATTTTAAAAACCCAGATTGGCTGTCCATATTTGATAATAATCTTCACTGCTACTGCCTAATACTGGATGCCACTTTCTTAAAGCAAAAGAGCATGTATTACCAGCCATGCTAAATTCAATAGTTTGGAGATTTTTTTTTAAAAAAAACATAGCTTAAGTCCAAAGGCATAATGCTTAACATCCTACTGCTGATTTATCCTTGAGTAAGGGAATTACATATCTATAGGTGTCCCCATTAAAAAGATGCTGATTATGTTTTTGCTCAGAATTGTGTAATCAAGTGCATACTAAGGAATGCAACCAGTACTTTGGTATGAGATGCAATTTCCTGTCAAGGCTTACAAAAGCATAAAGCACAAAACAGAATTCTGGCTCTGATTCATCCTCTGGGAGACTGAAATTGTCTGAAAATTGGAAGAGAAGGCTGATGCCTTAACAGAAGTACCCCATGATTAGGAATTAGTAGGCTACTCTTACTTCCCATTCATTCCCCATATATGGGGACACAAACAATTCTTTCCACTTTTAGGCCAAGCCTGAATAAGGAGAATAGACTGTCCTTGACCAGGAGAGAAGCCTCAACTTTTTCTCATTCTTGATTGCCTTCTAACACAGTTGGTCCTTATTAGAGATGGGCATGAAATGATTTTTTAATTCATTTCGTTGTTTAATATTTGTTTTGTTACAGAGAGAGATGAATAATGAACGGACCCATCAAAGAAAAACAAAATGGAATGAAACCGCAGGCTTTTTTCCCCATTGAAGCCACCACCGATCAGCTAGAGTGCGGGGCTTCAGTGGAAAATAAAAGTTTAAAAAGTGTGATGGGGTGGGAGATAAAAAATTAAGAAATATATTTAAAAATGCACTGACCCAGCCCACGGGCCAGCTGCTCGGCACGATAAGGAGGAACAAATAAAAAATATAAAAATGCTGACCTGGCCCACGGGCCAGCTGGTCAGCACAATAAGTGAAAAAAAATTTAAAAATTAAAAAAACCACTGACCTGTCCCACAGGCCAGCTGGTCAGCACGATAAGGGGGATTTTTTAAAAAAATAATAATTAAAAAACGCTCTGACCCGGCCAGTGGGCCAGCTGGTCAATACAAGAAAAAATATATATATATATATATATATATATATATATATATATATATATATATATATATATATATATATATATATATATATATATATATATATATATATATATATATATATATATATATATATATATATATATATATATATATATATATTTATTTTGTTTTCGTAAATTTTCACGGGTATAGGTATGCATGTTAGGGTGGATTCGGGTTTCTTCCCGTGTAGAAATCTGGTTGTTTTGGCGACGTTTCGACGAGGTCTCACTCGTCATCTTCAGGCTGGTGTTCTGGCTTCTTTCTTCTTGAAGCAAAGCGTGGTCTCAGTTGAAGTCCTTCTATAAATACTGCTGGGGGTGTGTGGTTTGCTTGCTTTGTTGCTGATTGCAGGTTCCTTTGTTCCTTTATTCTTTTGTGATCTGCTGTGTGGCTGAGGCGATCGTTAAGGGATTAACTGCTGGTGGCTGTTTAGATGGCTGTTTAGATGCTGGTGGGTTAGATGGCTGGTGGGTTCTGGCAGTATCCTGGGCTTTGGTGGAGTGGGGTCCTGTGTCTTGTAAATTTTCACGGGTATATATATGCATGTTAGGGTGGATTCGGGTTTCTTCCCGTGTAGAAATCTGGTTGTTTTGGCGACGTTTCGACGAGGTCTCACTCGTCATCTTCAGGCTGGTGTTCTGGCTTCTTTCTTCTTGAAGCAATATATATAACACTAACGTAACATGAAATGATTTTTTTAAAAAAAAATCATTTCATTTTAAATGACCCAAAAATAATTAAAAAAAATGCCATTTTGGCATTTCATGCCCATCTCTAGGTATGCAGGGAGGCTGCAAAGGCCCAGGATGCAAGGCAGCCACAGAGTGACTGCACTGCAGGGCAGGGGAGGGTACTCACCAAGAGGTACGCAGCACACACGCACACAGGAAGGCTGCAGGACTGAAGCTAGAGTCGGAGCAGAGACAGCAATCCCACCCTAACTCCCACCAGAGACTGCAAGGAGGACGGGGGCTGCCAGAGCTTTTTATGCCCTCTGTGGCTGCCAGACCTGCCCACCCAGTCTGCAACCAGGGCATGCTATTGGTTGAACATGATCCCACATCACATGGCTTGCCTCCATTTTGTGGCTGGTGGTGACATCCATTTTAAAGGGAAAAGAAAATTATATCACAATGGGAGAAGACAAAAACAAATGCTTTAAGAACCCCAACCCCCCTGGTAGGTATTATCAGGCAATATAAATAATTATCACTGCATTTTACAGATGTCCAGGGCGTTTTTTAACATTTAAAACAGCTCATTTCATTACGCGTCGCCATTAATGGAAACGAAACGTAACAACCACAATTTTCGCGGTTCTGTTCATTTTGTTTCATTTTCATCACAATTTTCATTTGTCGTTTCGTTACGTAATGGAAACGACAAACGGTAACGGAAACGAAAAAATGTTCATTCCGTGCCCATCTCTAATGTTGAAGATGGCAAAATCCATCTCTCACCCTCCTGTATGTAGTCTCAATAGCTGAATATTTTCCAATTTACATCTCTTCCAATTTCTTGAAAAGCACTACTTGAAATCTTAAAAATAGACATTTCCTGAATTGTGTATTAATTTATTCTTGTTTATTTCCAGTTTTTATACTTCATGATGATTCCACTCAATCCATTTTTGCACTCTTCAAGGATTTTATATATAGTATGTGTATAACACAGTATATAATGAAGTCCTGTGGGATAGCAAGCATAGCCTACTTCAGGATAAACAGCTTTTAAGAACACGTGGTTGATATAAAATTGGCATGGAATAGCATATCTCTCAGGTATGCCTTAGGATTACAGGTTATGCTCTGGGTATAAATGCATATAGCAATCTACACATTTTGCATCTGAAGTGAAGGGGTTTAGGGAAAAAATCATCTACAATCTAAAGCAAACATCTACTTTAAAATATTTATATAGAACAGTTGCTGTCTAAATGTGGTAAGGTCTCAGTGAATGCTTTTTTCTTCATCAACTGACCTACTTAGCTGACTCATTTCCTAACAGCTAGTTTTATCCTGCTGTGATTTAAAAAACAGAGATAGATAGATCCTGTTTTTCCCCCTTAATGCAACAGATTTATAAAGTTAAAAAGTTTTAATGCAGAGGCAATAAAATAATAAAAAGTAAGTGCTCTTTTAAAAGCAGTATCTGCAATTGTTAATTGTCCTTGTGTTTATTAGAAATGCAGAAAGAATGATTTTTCAGTGGTCGAAAGATCTGATTTGTAAGTGCATTAAATTTAGTCTTATCATGTAGTCTCATCACCATCATTTGGCTGATTTTGCCATGAGAGCTCTAATATGAACCCACGTCACTGTTTTTGGACTCCAAATGTTTGCTATTGAGAAAAATAAGGTGATATTATATTGCATTTGCACTGCTAACTTTTGCAAGTTACTTTTCAGACTACAACTCTCAGAAAGACTTATCAACCATAGATATTGGCCAAACTTATTATATTTTCCAATTTCAGAGGGTGTGGATGAGGTACAAATAAGGGCCACAATCTCACTTAAATGTGTACCAAAGAGATCTGAAATGAGGGGTGTGTGTGCAAAACGATATGCATATTAAGTGGATCAGGATGAATGGGTGGATGGATGGATGGATGGATGGATGGATGGATGGATGGATGGATGGATGGATCAAAAGATTTAATGTATGTGTCAAAACACAAATGCTCACTTCCATCACTCTTCTGAAGTAAAATAGTTGTTGAGTTCTCTACTAAAGATAATTAAATACTTAGTTGAAAGACAATTCCAGTGATTATCTACAGCCATTTTGTCTTCCCTTCCTTGTGTTTCTTTGGTGCTATTATGTTCTCCCTCTCTGCATGATCCAGGCTTCTTTTTATATACATGATGATTTCACACCACATTGATGGCCAGGTTCACCTACTTATGGAATGCAAACAACATTGCCTTTGTATGGAAGACTGAAGGCATAGCCACTTTGCCAAATTAATTTACTCAGCATTTTGGTTTTTTTGATTGTTTGTTTGTGTTTTCTTGTGTTGTTGCATTAAAGATACAAGCCCTGACTTATTCACCTTGGTTCAATTATGCATAGCAATATCTTCCTCCTCTCCAAATTTTCTTCAGTGTTGGATTGTTGAATTTATTTTTGCCTTTCATTGATATGTTTTTCCCTTCCATTAATACAAGCTGTTCTGTACCCTATTAGGGTTACTGTAAGTTGGTTCCATGTTGACAGATATTATATATAATAAATGTCAAGTTGGAACCAACTTCTAGCAATCCTTATACCTTTGCAGTTAATAGTTATAAAACAAAGCAATTAACAGTGTGTGTGTGTGTGTGTGTGTGTGTGTGTGTGTGTGTGTGTGTGTGTGTGTGTGTGTGTGTGTGTGTGTGTGTGTGTGTGTGTGTGTGTGTGTGTGTGTGTGTGTGTACCATTTCCATTCCATAAACCTTTAATGGCATTAAACCAAAAGAAGTACACAAATAAAAAAACTAAATGGTTACACAGAACATTGTAAAATAATTCTCATCGATGGTCTAACTAAAGTTCAGAGAGGGCTGCTCTCTCTCTCTCTCTCTCTCTCTCTCTCTCTCTCCTCTCTCCCCCTCTCTCTCTCTCGTGTAATATGCTTACTTTCAATTCCTCCTTCCTCCCATCCAGGACAGAAGTCAAAATAACTCAAATTCACAGTTTAAAAGATGCAATATTTACCATATTTTTCCAGAAACATTTCAGAGCTTTAATTGATTATCCATATGGTCCCTTCCAGCTTTAAATATCAGTTGGTATAATATGTATGGTGGAAAAATATAAATGCAGCTGGAAAAATAAACCATTTCATGGACAATATCTGAGACATCTTGATGGAAAACACAACTTGAGGGATGATTAAAACTGGGTACCATCAAGAAAGAAATATTGGCACAATATGTACGCTGTTCCTAATAATGCTGTTTTTGTAGCTCTGATAGTGTTATTTCTGATATCTGCAACTGCTCATAGTGCTGCATGAACTTTCTGGATATTATCCTAATCCCCTAGTGACTACAGGGGCTACTGAAGTGTGTTTTCTACACCAATGAGATTTTTTTTATTATTACCAGATCTTCTGCTTGTCAGTCCAGAAACCAAGTCAGTTTCTCATTTCCACTGCTAATCTGGGAGCTTACTCTTGCTTTGGAACACTATGACACTCTTGGAGGACTCCTCATTCTCTTCTTGTCTCCCAGTCCTCACTGTTTAATTTATTTATTTATTTATTTATTTATTTATTTATTTATTTATTTATTTATTTATTTATTATGGAGCTTATATACTGCCCGTCTTCCTAGAAGGGAACTCCGGGCGGTTTACAACAAATTAACAGGACAGCAAATTACAATAACAGCAAAATAAATTAACTTATAAAATAAGCAAACAGAACAGTAATACCAGAGATGCAGATGGTGGGGATAAAAAAAAAATTGTTCAGGTCACCCAAACACCTCCCGGAAGAGAAGGGTTTTCAATGCCTTCCGGAAGGCAGGCAGGGACTCTGCTAGGTGCACTTCTGCTAGAAGATGATTCCACAAGGTCGGGCCAGCCACAGAGAAGGCTCGGGTACGAGTGGAAGTTCTCCGAGCCTCCCTGGGCATGGCCACGCGCAGCATGTGCACCCGCGACAACCTAGTCGGACGGGCCGAGGTTGACTGCTGGTCGATCCGCTCTGTCAGGTAGCCAGGTCCTAGACCATGGAGGGTTTTGTAAACCAAAACCAGGACCTTGAATCTAATTCGGGCTGCAACAGGTAACCAGTGCAGGCGGGCCAGAACTGGGGTGATGTGCTCAAATCGGTGCACCCCCGCCACCAGTCTGACTGCCGCATTTTGGACCTGCTGCAGTCGCCGAATGAGAGTCAAGGGCAACCCCATGTACAGCGCATTGCAATAGTCCAGTCTCGAGATCACCAGCACCTGGACCACTGTTCTGAGGGAGTCCCCATCCAGGTACAGGCGAATCTGGGCGATTCGGCGAAGCTGGAAAAAGGCAGCCCTGGACACAGCGGACACCTGAGCTTCTATGGTGAGCGCCGGGTCTAGGACTAGTCCCAGATTCCGGACAGAGTCCGATGGCCTGAGGGAAACGCCCTCCAAGGTGGGAAACGGGCCACCGTAGCTGGATGGGGAAGCCCCAAAGAACATAACCTCGGTCTTATCGGGGTTGAGCCTGAGCCTGTTAGCCCTGGTCTATTCCATGACTGCGCCCAGGCACCGATCGAGGGTCCGGACAGCCTCATCTGCAGTGGTAGAAAAGGAGACATAGAGCTGCGTGTCATCAGCGTACTGATGACAGCAGACTCCATGTCCCCTAATGACCTCAGCCAGCGGCCTGATGTAAATGTTGAACAGCATGGGAGAGAGAGACGACCCCTGTGGAACCCCACAAGGGAGTGTCCAAGGGGCCGACAACTCGCCCCCATGCTGAACCTGCTGGGGACGATCCCCGATGAAGGACCAGAACCAACTGTGAACAGTGCCTCCAATCCCAACCCTGGAGAGCCGATCCAGCAGGATACTGTGGTTGACGGTATCAAAGGCCACTGACAGATCCAGGAGGACCAACAGGAGGAACACCCCCTGTCAGCCCCCCGGAGGAGGGCATCTTGCAGAGCGACCAAGACTGTCTTGGTCCCCCAACCGGGCCTGAACCCAGACTGGAACGGATCCAGGATGTGCTCGCCCTCCAGATATGATTGAAGCCAGATCGCGGCCACCCTCTGGATCACCTTGCCCATAAAGGGAACATTAGCAATCGGGCAATAGTTGGTTAGATCGCCCGATGCTAGGTTGGGTTTCTTCAGAATGGGCTTTACCACAGTCTCCTTCAGGCGAGAGGGAAAAATCCCTTCCCTGAAGGAGGCTGTGGCGATGATAGACACCCATTCGGCCATGTTCCCACCAATGGCTTTCATAAGCCATGATGGGCAAGGGTCGAAGGGGGTGGACGCGGGCCGGCAGTGGACAATAGCCTTTGAGGCCTCAAGTGAGGTAACAGGCCCAAACTCAACCATGCGAGAAGACCGAGGGGGGCGCAGCCGCCGGGGATGCCGAGGGTGGGCTATGGCAACAGGGCTCAAAACCAGTGCGGATGGCCTCAATTTTTGATCGAAAAAAGGCTGCAAAATGCTCACTACTGAAATCAGTAGGAGGAGGCCTAGACAGCCCAGGATTAGTGAGGTCGCGAACCACGCGGAACAATTCCGCTTGGCAGTTCGAGGCCTCACTAATTCTCAGGGTGTTTTAAGATCTTCTAGCCACCCTGATCGCATGGACATAGCGCCTGGACTGTGCGATGACTGCAGCCTTCTTAGTCGCCGACCGGTTCTTCCTCCAGCTGCGTTCCAGCCTCTTCCGTTCTTGCTTCATCGCTCGAAGCTCTTCCGTGAACCACAGTGAGGAACGAGCTCTGCAGCGGATGAGGCGCCTAGGGGCGTTCTGGTCGACAGCCCGGGATGTTTCATCAAACCATTGATCTACCATGGAGTCTACCAGATCGTCAGCCAGTCCGCCAGGAGGCCCTCCGAGGACTTCCCGAAACCAATCTGGGTCAAGGAGTCTATGGGGGCGGGCCCAAACAGTCAGCTGAAGGTCCCCGTGGGGTGGGGCGGCGATTGATACAGAGAAAGACAGCAGGTGATGGTCTGACCATGACTCGGGGGTGGGAACAATGTCCCACACCCTCAGACATGAATCCTCAGACGCGGAGGAAAATACCAGATCCAGGGTGTGTCCAGATCTGTGGGTTGGGCATAGAACATGCTGGGACAGGTTCATGGAGGTCATGGACTTCATGAATTCCAGGGCAGCACCAGACAGGTCACCGCCAGCATGCACGTTGAGATCACCCACCACCAAAAGGCGGGGGGTTCTCCACAGAGCAGCGGCGATGAACTCGGTGAGCTCTGGTAGGGATTGTGCTGGGTTGCGGGGAGCACGGTAACTGAGCACAATGCCAAACCTTTCCCGCTGCCCAACCAACAGATGGACACATTCCAACCCTGGGATCACCAGTGTTGAGGCCCTACTGTTTTAATTTTTTTCCTTTCATCACTCCTTTGTGCCCCTTTAAATCTCCAGCACTCCCACCCTTCCATAGGGTGCTTCAGCAGCATCTGGTTGGTAGTATGAGGGCACCTGGGATTGATGCTACTTGTTGGGACATCTTTTCCCAAGGATCTACAGCACAAGATCTTCCCAGGCCATGCTCCTCCAGATGACCACTCAGGAGGAGACCAGAAAATCTTCAGCAAGAATTTGGACATTCCTGACATTGGCACCATCTTTCTGGAATTCTCTCCCCGTTGAGCTGCACCTGGTGCCCGCCTTACCCATGTTTAAGATGCTTGTGAATATGCTTCTCTTTTTGGAGTCTTTTGAAGGAGGCCTCAATTGAATTTTTCTTCTTGACCTGCTACTTATTTGGAAATATTGTGCCATTGAGGCTTAATTGCCACCTTATTTTGCCTATTTGTATATCTTTTGTTGACAATAATATTGTTGTTAGTTTTATATGCTTAGTTTTATATGTAATCCAGCCAGAACAGTGCTTCACAGATATATTTTGTCTCTGGCAAAAATCTTCTAATACAGTTCCTCCCTTGCAACTAGGGGTGGGCACAAAATGAAAAATGAATTGCTGTTTTGTTTTTGTTTTGTCATCTAACAAATTGTTTCATTACAAAACAAAATGGTAGAATGTGATTGTTACAAAACGAAATGAACCTTTTTTTCCCTCTAAGAACAAAACAATTCATCCTAGAGGAACCAAATTGACAGGGTAGCTTCCTCAAGCTCTTCCCTGTAAGCTCCCAAAATCTGGAGAGATTTGGTGTTCAGGGGGCTGCGATATTAAGCTCCAAAGGGGGTCCACATAGGGAAAAAAACATAATTGACTTGGGAAACCTCTAATCTCTCACCCACAGCAGGGTGAATTCATCTTCCCAATTCAATTAGAATGATTTTTTCCTAGGGGGATCCCGTTTGGAGTATAATAACTCAGCCCCCTGACCCCCAGACCTCTCCAAATTTCAGGGGCTTCTAGGAAAGAGTCCAAAGAAGCTTCCCTGCAATTTTGGTGCCTCTAGGACCCAGGGGAGCGTACTGTTTCATTTCATTCTATTCCATTCCATTTTGTTATGAAATTACTTTAAAAAGTTATTACTAACGAAACAAATGAAACTACTAAAGGGAGAAAACCCCCACTATATTTCTGTTTCATGCCCATCTCTACTTGCAATCCATGTGTAGGTGTAGAGAAAAGCAGTATTCTGTCTAAAAATTGCCATTGTTTATCTTCCCAATGTAATTGGGCATTCCAAATGTAAAATTGCCATTGTTTATCTTCATTCCTCATGTAAAAGAATGATATATTACCTTGTTTTGCCTAAATTTTAAATATGCTACTGGTTACTGTTTAGCCCATTAGCTGACCCAGAATCCAAGGTTTCAGTTTTTAAAAGTAAAAGTTCCAAAGAGATACAACATGGCTATATCTAGGTTTAGTACCCTTGATAAAGTTCCAAAAATAAATACAAACACTAAGACACAGAGAGGAAACCCACAAAAGGTGGTTGAATCTCCACAATATACAGTGTCTTCCTGGATGTTGTGTTTGTATTTTCTGCACCAAATAACTTAGAAGTTATACATGGTAGAAGCTATCTGCTTCCTTTTCATCCATCCTATCTCAATAGCACATGGTCAGTCATACAAAGTATACATCCACAAAGATTTTGTTTTTGTGTCTCATACAGGCATATTCTTAAGGACAGGCAGATTAGATGCAATTCACATTTGAAGATACCATCTGAGTAAAACCTGGGCTTACTTTTACTGAAATAACCCTGACATTAATATTTGCACTGGACTACATTAGTCCACAATGAAGTAAGTGTTTTGATGTTAAACTTCTGATAGTTTGTGTTCAGTCAATTACAACACTTCATATGCAATATTTGATAGGAAACCACCCAAATAAAAAGTGATAATTTTGAAGGAGTTCTTGAATTAGGATCATAGTTGGAAATGTGAGTGTGGTCTTCATTTGGAGAATGGTGGACAGTATCTTGTAAAGATTAAATTTCTGTTTTTTAAAAAAGAATGAATTTCAACTCCTCTCCCTCAGTTGCTTCTTGTTAGCATTTTTTGTCAGCTCATATAAAATTAGTTATCTTTCAAATGCTTACCACTTTCCTCAAGAGGAAAAGATTCCTGCTATGAGCTCTTTTAATGTGAAATTGAGCTGCCTTGGTATTTAAAAGATACTGGGCTTTAAAGATGACTATTTTACATAGGATCCCCCCCCCCCAAATAAAGTCTGCTTGTATATACTCACTGATGTATTCTGTATCCATTGCCCACACTTCATGTCCGTACTTCAGGAAACTAATGAGCCTCATTCAGATGAATGGGGCTTTTTTCAAACTTATAATAGGATAAGTGTATTTAATGAAATAAACAGAAAGAGAGAGGGAGGAAGAGAGAAAGATATCACAGGATGGGGAAAGGGAGGGAGAGAGAAGAGTGGTGTAAAGAGAGAGAGGACAAGTCATGAAGATAAAGAAATGACTATAATCATATGGGTTAGTAGCATGGGATAGGCTGCAGAAATGGAATAAAGCATTCATTTAAAAATATTTCATGATCTAAAGGACAATGTGAATCTGCTGGCCCCTTTCCTTCATATGCAGAGGTGTTTTTTAAAAAAAATTCCTTTCTGTGGGAGGTGTCATCCCCCCCCCATCCTACAGTGAATTGAATGGTACGTTTCCCGTGTAGTCAGTTCTAAAAAGTGGGATGGGTGGATGACTGCAGCTGGTATTCTGTTGACATACTAAGACCACGGTCATACTTGGGTTTCCTTTATATTTAAATTTCCTGCATATTTTTTTCAGGAGCGGTCACGTCATTTTTAATTAGCAGTTGGTGTCCTCTCCTCTGTGTCGTATCTTCCTATTCTGGTTCTGTCCTAACCTGCGTACTACGCATTTTGTCCTACTTTCCGGCTCCAGTTTCCAAGGCTCCGTCTTTTAAGCCAGGTAGAAAGGGGAGAAACTGAACTTACTGCATATTTTCAGTGTCCTGTCATTGCAACAGAAGCAAACAAGTACAGTTTTCAAGCGAAGTTTCTAAATCCAGCCCCTGGCGGTGGTTTAGGAAACTTTGCTGAAACTGCTGTTTGAGGATCGTGGTCGGCCGGGAGCAGAATTTGCTTCTCTTCCTGGTTAGTATGCGATCTTTTACTGTGTAGTTTGCCGATGGGAAACTACGCAGAAAATGCAGGTATGACCGCGGTCTAAGTCAGGCATGGTATTTTAAACAATGGGAACATCCACTCTAGCAAGGTTTCTCCATAGCTTGCCTGAAATATTTTTCATAAACAAACTACAGAGTGTTGCACTAAATCACCACTGCATGAACAGAAAAAGATGGATAAAAATTAATCTGAACTAGAAACAACCCCAACAAGCCTCAACAGATTATCTTTTCTAAAACATGTGCACATTTTACACAGAAGTGTGGAAAATGGTCCCTTTTCTCTAATTCCATGCAACATTTAAACTAGTTCATTGGCTCTGCAATGAACCCTAAAAGGAGACCTGGCCATCAGTAGATGGTAGAATAAAGGGGGTTCGTGTGATCATCAAATCCAAATGGAAGCATAAAATAGGTTGCTAATTACGTTTCAGCAATGCTCAATGTCTCCAATTCAACTTGGCCATATAATTGCTGCCAAAAAGAAAGCCAGAAGAGGCACAGAAGGGCAAAAAAATCGTCAAGGAAGGGAGGAAGAGAGAGAAAAGTCTCTTAAGGAACAAGCATGTGAGAGAAGAGCCACAGGGACCCCTGAGAAGTGAGAGGAAAAGACATACAGTATATATAGAGAGAAAGAGAAAGCAAGGAACAGAGAAGCTAGATAGAGAGAAAGTATAAACAGGGGAGATAAGAAGAAGAATTAGAGATCATACGGTGAAAAAGGTAGAAGCGCTGTGGAGGCAGAGAAAGATTGAGATAAAAAGAAGACACAAATATTCAGACACAGAGAAAGAGGCACAGAGACAGGGAGAGAGAGAATAATGGGGAAGAGAGAGAGAGAGAGAACAAGACAGAAAGAGGAAAGCCAGAGAAATTGGAGGGGGGAGAAAAAGAAGGCACATACATATAGAGAGAAACAAAACAGATATGGATCAGGAGAATACAAGGAAGGTGAAATAGGCAGGGAAGGAAGCTACAGAGAGGGGGTAAGAAATAAATAAATAGAAAGAGAGACCATGAGAGAGAGAAAGAGAGAGAGAGAGAGAGAGAGAGAGAGAGAGACTAGAGAGAGCCAAAAAGAAAATGAGGTGCCATGGAAAGAGATAGGGAGAAGAGCCAGAGAACCAGAAAGAGACTGAGACACAGAGAGAAGGTAGAAAGAAAGAGAGTATCTATGAGGAAGACATGAGTGAGTTAGGAGCCATACAGTGGGAGAGAGTAGAGATCCATATGAAGACCGTGGAAACATATATGCATGATTCATAAAGAAGAGCGGAGTAGAGATGGGCACAACTTAGCGGTATTCCCGTTTCCGTTTCTGTTACTCGGTTCCGTTACTCTACGGAAACGGTAATGGGAATTACTCTGCCAGACTTCGAGCTCAAACCGACGAACGAACAATTTTGGTCTGATTTGTTGTACTCGTTCCTTTCATCGTGCGATCGCGCGATGCCACGCGGCACAGAAAAAAAGTTTTTTAAAGTTAAAAAAACCCGGTTCCCGGCCAAAAAGCAGGCGGAAAAATGCCTGCCGTGCCTCAGGGCACCTACCAGAGGGGTTGTTTCTGGAGGTCCCCAGCCTCCCCCCCATCCCCCGTCCTGGGCTGCTCTGGTGGGACTCGCCGCAGGCTCGCAGGCAGCCAGCAAAAAGCCCAGTCGCGCAGGCCGCCGGCCGCCGCAATTAAAGCACAAGCAAGCGGCACGGACGGCACAGGAAAAAACTTTTAAACTCTCCCCCCACCCATATCCGGGCCAAAAAAGCAGGCGGAAAAATGCCTGCTTGACTAACGGGCGCAGGGCACCTACCAGAGGGCTGGTTTCTGGAGGGGGGGTCCCGCCTCCCCCCCCGTCCTGGGCAGCCGGACTTGAGTCGCCATGCCATGCGGGTGGGGGATCCAAAATGGGGCGGCGAACGCAATATTGTTTTTGAAATCGTGGTCCAAAAACACACAAGCACAACAGAAACACGTGAAAATTTATAAACTGCCAGATTTTTCACAGTAGCAGTGGGTTTTTTCTTGCAACAAAATGTCTCTCCAGTCTCCTCTCCTCCTCTGTCCTCCATTGATTTTATTTTATTTTATTTTTTTTACACCTGCGCAATGATGGGCTGGCCGAGTGGCCAGCCATGTGGGAGTTGAGGACCATGCAAATTTTTGGAGCCATCCCACCAATCGCATGGCCACCTGGCCATGGAGACTTCTGGGATGTGCCAAAAAGCCCCCTAAAACCTGCCCTAGCCCCCTAACCCTAACCCTAACCCTTGACTCCATACCCATACGTCACAGACTGTCTTCTTAGTGCGTCAGAGAGGCACCTCCCCATCCCCAGCCCAAGTGCACCGTATGCCAGGCAGTGAGTCACAGAGGCACCCGAAAGAGAGCTGCCTCTGCCTGCCACTGCAACTTGGTATGCATATCCAATTGGCTATGCATACCCTTTTGTAGTGGGCCAGAGGAGGCACCCACTCCAGAGAGGTGCCTCCAGGAGCCCGCTTTCCCTTCATGGCGGGCCAGAGGAGGCACCCACGCCAGAGAGGTGCCTCCAGGAGCCCGCTTTCCCTTCATAGCGGGCCAGAGGAGGCACCCACCCAGAGACGTGCCTCCAGGAGCCCGCTACCCCCCCCAAAACCAGTACTAATGACAGACAAAAAAACCACAAACAAAACGACAAATTTTTGAAAAAATTCACGACATACGGAAACGAGCCGAAACGGGCCGGCTCCGACACACGAGAACTCGAAACGTAATTTTTCCTGGTCATGCCCATCTCTAATAATAATAATAATAATAATAATAATAATAATAATAATAATAATAATAATAATAATAATAATAATAATAATAATAATAAAATCAAAGGGTAAGTAGAGGAGGAAAAGACCTGGTTATGGCTCACCAATGGAACACTGAAAAAAGAGACAGAAGCCCTGATTTTTGCAGCTCAAGAACAAGCAATCAGAACAAATGCAGTTAAGGCTAGAATAGAAAAATCAGCTGAGTCTCCCACATGTAGACTCTGTAAAGAGGCAGATGAAACTATTGACCTTATATTGAGTTGTTGCAAGTAAATTGCTCAGACTGATTGCTAATAGTGTCATCATGTAGTTGCTCAAATGGTCCACTGGAATTTGTGTCAGAACTATCATCTGCCTGTAGCATAGAACTGGTAGGATCATAAGCTTGAAAAAGTGACTGAAAATGAGCATGCAAAATTACTTTGGGACTTCTGAATATGGACAGAGAGGGTTTGTGATTGTGGAGAAGAAAAAAGTCTGGATCATTGATGTTGCTATACCAGGTGATAGTAGAGTCACCGAGAAAGAACTTGAAAAATGACCCGATATCAGTATCTGAAAATTGAACTTGAGAGACTCTGGCGTAAACCGGTGCAGGTGGTCCCAGTTGTAATCGGCATACTGGTATTTAGAAGAAATTGGAGTTGACAAAGTCACCATCAGTCAGCTGCAGAAAGCCGCCTTATTGGGATCTGCTTGCATAATTTGCCGATACATCACATAATCCTAAACACTTGGGAAGCGTTTGACTAGTGATTTGTATTACAAGCGCCCATTTCCCTTGCACACCCCTGTCCCAATGCTGACTGATTGGATCAAAGATAGGTGAAATGCTATCCGATCAAACCAAGCTCAGCCATCAAACTGTGCTCTGCTGTTGGAAGACACCCAATGGGATCGCAAAAGCAAACTTGAGCCAAGTCGCGCTTCACCTCCCTGGATGCCTTGACCAACATTAAAACGGTGACGGCTGCGGCAAAAGCTACAAAGCTCCAGCAGTGAAGATGAACAAGATCCAAAGAGGACCTACGCCATGTGGTGAGCATATAAATAATTATTTCCCCTGCTGGACAACCCCATATTAGAGATGGGCACGACTCAAAAAAATGGTGTTTCATTTGTCGTTTGTCATTTAGGGGGTCCGTTTTGGTTCGTTTTTGTTTTTTGTGAATTTTTTTGCAAATTTTTTTTGTTTTTGTTTCGTTACGTAATGAAATGAAAAAACAAAAATGAAAACAAAAATTGCTGTTTCGTTAGCATTCGTTACAGTTCAATTTATTTGCCGCAACAAAAACGAAACGCACGACAAAAATTCTGTTGTTTCGTTTCGTTTCGTTTCATTTTGGAGACAAAATTTGTTTTTTGTTTTGTTACGTAACGAAACAAATAACGAAAACAAAAATGAAAAATTGCTCGTTTCGTGCCCATCTCTACCCCATATCATCCCCAAACATGCCAGTCCCCAGGTGCATGGGGAAAGTGGCCCTTTTGCCTGATCATCCATTGCATTTAGGCAAGAGACGGTTATTTAATGGAAAAAATAGTCATATTTTTGTATTTTCTCTTCCTTGGACTCTATTTGTATATGAGAGTGATCATAAAAGGGGATCTTGTACAACGTTTTGCCAGCTGACATTAGCACCATCCATAGTCACAGAGACCTGAATTAAATAAAGCTTGGTTTCCTTTTTCTTGCTGGCAACTTGGATACTATAGAACAAGGCAATGCCAGGGGGTTTCCTGAGGTTTTGAACCATGGATACATAACCAATTTGGCACATTCATGAACCAGATGTGTTTTTGAAGGGCTGTACAGCCTTGATCATAGCTTTTTATGGAGAAAGACCCAGTGCTTCACATCAAGGAACTGGGAATGCACACAACAAAGTAAGTAAATTATAAGATAAAATATTAAAATACCTATCCTAGATGGATAAGATATCAAAGGAAATAAAATATAGATTCACAAACAAGAGGATTATTTGAGGAATGGAATATGAATCACTATCAGGTGAATAATTAAATAGCAGATAATAATACAGAATTTAGAACATTGATAGTGAACCTTTTAGAGACCAAGTGCCGAAACTGTGATTCAAAATCCACTATTTTTCGCAAAGTGCCAATACAGCAATTTAACCTGAATACAGGTGGCTGTGAAGGGGTGTTGGCGGGTGCCCACAAAAAGGGCTCCAAGGGCCACCATTGGCACCCGTGCCATAGGTTCGCCATCACTGATTTAGAATTATTTGGCTTAAATGTGATGCACAGTTAACACATTTAACTCAAAATGTAATCATTATTGTACTAAGAATTCCCTATTGCTATTCTAGTATTGCAGTCATCTCAGAATGACAGATCATTAAACCTCGGAATATGAAAACAGATTTTTATGTGAAATTTCTGCAAGTACTGCAATTACCTTATGGAGCAAGTGGCCCATCATCAGTGCTGTATTGAAACATGAATATATTAAAGAACAATTTCTCATTAAAACACATATAGATCACTGTCTAAATGCATAAACCTGGGAAGTTATATACTCTGATATTATTTAGTGCTGATGTTTTATACTGTTGGGTAATCACTAGCTTATGTCACTTTCATGGTTAGCATTATTAATAACAAATCCCTGTTTGTAGATATAAAACATATTTTTCTCAAAAAAACAAACTAACACTTGATATCATGTCTTCTATCTGATAGTTTTGTCAATCAAATAAAAAAGTGCAAAGAGGGGAGAATATAAGCTTTAGATTCTAAACTGCAGGAACACATATGTGTATCTCTGAAAGTGTTGTTTATTTTTATGAACAGACAAGACTCCTGTGTCATCTTATTTATTTATTTATTTATTTATTTATTTATTTATTTATTTATTTATTTATTTAACTTATATGCCGCCCACTACCCAAGGTCTCTGAGCGGCTTACAATCCAAAGAATAAAACAATTTAGAATAGTTAAGAGTAAAATATCAATAAATCATCAATAAAAACCTTACACTAAAATCATTATTCTAAAATTGTCATCAGCGGACCCACAATCTATATTATATCAATTAAAAACCTTCTGGAACAGGAAGGTTTTTACGTGGCGCCAGAATGTAATCAGTGTTCGCGCCAGGCGGATCTCGATCGGGAGGGCATTCCATAGCTTGGGAGCAGCTGCCGAGAAGGCCCTGTGTCTACAGGCCATCCCTCTCACCTCCTTGAGGGATGGCTCTTTCAAAAGGGCCCCCTGGCTAGATCTTAATTGCCGGGTAGGTTTGTATGGAAGGAGGCGATCCTTCAGGTACCTAGGTCCTAAGTTGTTTAGGGCTTTGTATGTCAGAACAAGCACTTTGAATTCGGCTCGGGCAGCAACTGGTAACCAATGAAGGTTACGCAGAGTCGGCGTGATGTGATCCCTGGCGGCCCCACCACTTACCAGCCGTGCCGCACGATTCTGAACCAGTTGCAATCGCCGGACCGTCTTCAAAGGCAGCCCCACGTAAAGCGCATTGCAGTAATCAATACAGGATGTTACCAGTGCATGTGTAACTGTCATGAGGCTGTGCTCGTCTAGGTAGGGGCGAAGCTGGTATATTTTCCGCAGCTGAAGGAAGGCACCCCTGGCCACCGAATCCACCTGGGCTTCCAGAGTTAGACCGGGGTCCAGAAGCACCCCCAAGCTGCGGACCCTGTCCCTTAGGGGGAGTGCAACCCCATCCAAGATGGCCCTCTAAGCTGTCCGGCAAAGCACCCATTAACAGTACTTCCATCTTGTCTGGATTGAGTTTCAATTTGTTAACCCTCATCCAGTCCATTATCTGGCCCAGACACAAGTTCAGTACAGAAATCGCCTCACCTGGATTGGTGGAGAACGAGAGGTAGAGCTGAGTATCGTCGGCATATTGCTGACTCCTCAGCCCAAACCTCCTGATGACCTCTCCCAGCGGTTCCATGTAGATGTTGAACAGCATGGGAGACAGTATGGAGCCCTGGGGAACCCCGTGATGTAAACGCCACGGGGCAGAGCAGCTGTCCCCCAGCACCACCTTCTGGACACGGTCAGCCAGGAAGGATTGGAACCACTGCAGAGCAGTGCCTCCAACCCCCAACCTGGCCAGCCTATCCAGAAGGACACCATGGTCGATGGTGTCGAAAGCCGCTGAGAGGTCCAGGAGTATCAACAGGGTCGCACTCCCCCGTCTCTCTCCCGGCAAAGGTCATCATACAGGGCGACCAAGGCGGTCTCTGTACCAAAACCCGGCCTGAAGCCAGATTGAAATGGATCCAGAAAATCAGTATCATCCAGCAGTGCCTGGAGTTGTCTGGCCTCCACCCGCTCCAACACCCTGCCCAAATAAGGGAGGTTCGCTACTGGTCGGTAGTTAACCACCAGCCCTGGGTCCAGGTTTGGTTTTTTTAGGAGTGGTCTAATCACCACCTCTTTCAAGGTGGTGGGGACCACTCCCTCTCTTAAGGAGGCGTTAACAACCTCCTGGACCCAGGTGCGACCCCCCCGGCAGATGTTTCAATTAGCCAAGAAGGGCAAGGGTCGAGCGGTGTAGTGGTAGCACGGAGAGATCCAAGCACCCTGTCCACATCCTCAGGTCTCAATAATTGAAACTCATCCAATAAAACTGGACCTAAGCACGGCACACTGGATACATCCCTTGAATCTGCATCAATAGTGGAGTCCAATTCCCTGCAAATCTGGGCGATTTCCCCCTCAAAGTGAGCGGCAAACTGGTCACAACAGGCTGATGAGTTGTCCAGAACCTCCCACATATTTCTTGGTTGAAGAAGGTCCTGGACCACCCGAAACAGCTCTGCTGGACGGCACTCTGAGGAAGCAATACGGTTTGCGAAATAATGCCTTTTTGCCAACCGTATTGCCACGGAATAGGCCCGATAATGGGCTCTAAGCCGTGTTCGATCGGACTCACAGTGATATTTTCTCCACTTGTGCTCCAGCCGTCTCCCCTCCTGCTTCATTGCCCGCAGCTCAGATGTATACCAAGGAGCTGTCTGGGCTCTGCGTAAGGGGAGAGGGCACTTAGGTGTGATTGTGTCAACCGCCCGGGACATTTCCCTATTCCACAGGGTGACCTGAGCTTCGACAGGAGCGCCGACCATATCAGACGGATAATCCCCCAGAGCTTTCAGGAAACCATCTGGATCCATTAGTCTCCGAGGGTGGATCATCTTAATAGATCCCCCACCCTTGCAGAGGGTCGGAGTAGCCAATAGCCTAAACTGGACCAGAAAGTGGTCTGACCATGACAATGGAGTCAGAACCAACCCCTCCACATCCAAACCACCATCTCCCAGTCCCGTTGAGAATACTAGGTCCAGGGTATGGCCCTTCTCATGTGTTGGGCCGATGACATGTTGAGACAGCCCCATGGTTGTCATGGCAGCCATGAAGTCCTGAGCTGCTCCAGTTAAGGTAGCCTCAGCATGGATGTTGAGATTCCCCAGTACCAACTGTCTGGGGGTCCTCAACACCAGGTCCGAGACCACCTCTGTCAGCTCAGGCAGGGAGACTCTTGGTACGCAGCAGGGTGGGCGGTACACCAAAAGAAGCCCCAATCTGTCTCGTGAGCCCAACACACAATATAAGCCCTCCAGACCTTTTCCCAAAGAGACAGAAAGCCTGGTCAAGGGGATAGAACTCCTATAGACTATGGCAACTCCCCCTCCCTGGCCCTCCGGGCGACACTGGTGCTGAACCGAGTACCCAGGTGGGCATAGCTGGGAAAGGGGGACTCCACCCTCCTCTCCCACCCAGGTCTCGGTAATACATGCCAGGTCAGCACCCTCATCCAGAATAACATCATGAATGAGGGCAGTTTTATTCTGTACTGACCTGGCATTCAACAGCAGCACCGTGTGGCCCGTGGGCTCGCTGATATGGTCACCTGATTCCTTTTGTCTAGGGGTGGAACCAGAAGAGGGGATAGGTGTAAGATATCTAACCCCTCTTCTCCTATGCGGGCACGTTCCACTCCTACCGCCATACCTTCCCCTACCCAGCACAGTTTCAATAGCTGCCCCCTCCATTGCCCTCCCCCCTTCCTGTTCCCTTAGTTCTATTTTGGGTTCCTACTGTCTATAACTGATGACAAGAAAAAGAAAAAACAAAGCAAAAAGCAAAAAACAGAACAGAAATAGAACAACCATCCGCCCATTCTGCTCCATAAGCACTTCACCACCTCTACCTGGAAGGGGGGGGGTAGCAGCACAGTATCAAAGCTTAAAATTGATCAGGTGTCCCTCCCCATCCCCACCCCTTTGATGGTACATTAGCTGGCTGCCTCTGACGTCTGCCACACGTTCAGAGACAGCTGCTGCAGGCTAGTGAAAACAAGAGGGCTGCTTCCTGAAGCAGAGTCCGGCATTTGCTGGCAGATGGTAAGACTTCAGCAAGGCTGTGAGGCAGCCAAAATAGCTGTGAGACCAAGTCCCTCCCCTGTAGCCACTCCCCTTCAAGGCCCGGCTGGCTGGCTGTCTCCAACCTCTCCCACCAGTTGAAGACAGACGCCGCAGGCAGGTGACAACGAGGGGGCTGCTTCCTGGAGCTGAGTCTGGTGTTTGTTGGCCGATGGTGTGGAGCAGCCTTCAGCTGCCGGTGATTATAAGAACATAATAAGAACCATGCTGGATCAGGCCGAGGGCCCATCTCGTCCAGTTTCCTGTATTTCACAGTGGCCCCACCAGATGCCTCTGGGAGCACACAAGACTAGATATCTGTCTCCTGATCTTAAATACTAGAGAGTCGGTGTTGTGAAGTGAACAGAATTGTGGGCTAGCAAATCTCTGCTCAGTCTTTGGCAATCCATTTCAGGAAAAATATTAGTAAACTCAATCCTTGGATATTATAGTACCTCAAAAACCTTATTAGGTTAAAAAAAGTAAGCCAATTGATGGCATCAAACACACACAAAATCTCCATTTTAAAAAGCCAAGAAATTCAGTTCTTAAAAACAAAACAAAAACATCATCCGTTTATGAATGTAGGTAATTTTTAAATTATCTGACCTGATATTGCTTTACCATATCATGCCCAAGTTGCCAGCAGGAAAAAGGATGCCAAGCTTTACATCATTGGTTCTCAACCTGTGGGTCCCCAGATGTTCCGGGACTGCAACTCCCAGAAGTCTCCACCACTCGCTGTAGTGGAAGGGTTTTCTGGGTTTTGCAGTCCAGGAACATCTGGGGACTCACAGGTTGAGAACCACTGCTTTACACAGTAAAGGATATCCTGAATGCTGGTGACAGCCATGTCAGAAGTCAAGATGCTCTACAGGATAGCCTCTTGTTCTCTGTGCTATTTTTTCTAGGCATTTGATTACTTTGTGGGTTCAAGCAATCAATATCTTGCTGACTTGTTGAAAAACAATCCTGACAATTGCTTTTGGGTGATAAGTGGTTAACTGATGAAGAAAGAAGTCAGGTTTGGGGATTCCCCCTTGCTTAGTTTCCCTTTATGAATGGAATTGAGAACAATAGGGTATCCTGAGACCATGTTGACTGCTGACAGGAGTGCGGTCAACATCCAGGCTGCCCCCGTGCAGCAATATTGGTCCAGCTTCTGACATGCTGAATGACAGACACAGAACTACACATTCATAAAAAAGAGGTTTTGTTTTTTTTTTGTCTTTTTAAAGAATTGAATTTCCTAGCTTTTAAAAATTTATTTATTTATTTATTTATTTATTTATTTATTTATTTATTTATTTGATTTTTATACCACCCATCTGGCAGTGAGGTCACTCTGGGCGGTTTACAACAATTAACAATTCAAACAATTCATACAATAAAACCATACAATAGTAAATGAAGGTTTAAGCATACATACTGTAAACCATACATAAATTCCATAATAAACTTCACTCATGGAATTCTAGAAAAGGTAGCCATGTTAATTTTTTTTTACAGTCCATTCAATTACTGGTTTTGTAATCACTGATAGAAAAATAGTCTTCCAGGAATTTTTATATTTCCCCTACCATAAATATTTTCATTTTTCTCACCTTTTACCTTTGGCACCCAAGCGGTTCTTTTTTCTTATTGTTGAGGTAAAATTGTAACATACATTTATTGGTGCTAATAGGATAAATAAAATTTACATTTGACTTTAATTCGCATTGTTCCAATGTGTTTTCAAGCATTTTTAAGTTAAGGGAAGTTGCTGAAGCTTGGACAGCAGAACAGAGCCAACCTAATTTCCATTTTTGTGAAGGATGTAGACTTTGGAAGTGATGTCCTTCTTACAAAAAGAGCAGGAAATCTTGGCTTCCTTCTCCCTTCATCTATACCAATGGTTCTTAACTTTGGGTACCCATATGTTCTTGAACAGAAAATCCCAGAAGCCATCGTCACTAGGTGTGCTGACCAGGACTTTGAGGAGTTGTAGTCCATCTGGGGACCCATTGTTCGGAAGTACTGCTCTAGATATTTGTTTTTTTAGGAATAATGTTAGAACTACAAAGCTGGGGTGAACCTTAGGGATCAACTGCTGGATCATTCAGTGTCTTAGGTAACTGGCGAAGGAGCCAGATATTGGGAGATCAATTTCTCACTGTGCCTCCTTAACAGAGGCTGGACTCAAGGATCCATCGGGTCCCTTCTGATTCTGAACTTCAAAGGTTGTTGTGGTTGAGTCCAGCTACAGCAGTACTTTGTAAAATGAAATTAATCGGTTCCACTGGTCCTTTCATCTTACAAAAAAAAAATGTTTTGCAAAACACGGTTTCCCATAGCAATGCTTTCAAAACCAATTGATCCATTCTAGAGGGAGTGAATTAATAAGTTTTCAATGCATTCCTATGAGAAGGCTGTCCCAAATCCCCTTAATCAACAGACAGCCAAAGGCTGTTCCCCCTGCATCTGAAAGACATCTAATTTTGACAGCTCCAAGCTGTCTGCTGCGACTTTGTGGAGCAGCCTTCAGCTGCCGGTGATTATAAGAACATAAGAAGAACCATGCTGGATCAGGCTGAGGGCCCATCTAGTCCAGTTGCCTGTATTTCACATTGGCCCCACCAGATGCCTCTGGGAGCACACAAGACTAGATATCTGTCTCCTGATACCACTCCCATGCATCTGGCCCTTGAAGTACCCTGTTTTTGAGCCCGGAGATTACACATTCCCAACATGGCTTGTAACCTGAGATGGACTTTTGAAGGATTGAAGGGGTTTATCCCCAACTGAGCAAATGGGGGGGGGAGCTTTTCTCTTTGTTTACCTCGCAAATAGCCTGGACAATGGAAGTGAGCTGATACTCAGAAGTGGTTGCCTGGGAAATGCACCTCTTTCCTGGCAGCTGCTCCTGATGTTTGAATCCCCTCCATCCCCAGGGCTGTTTGCGAGAGGCGGCAGTAGCAGCAGGGATCAAAGCTAGCACCTCCTCTTTGCTGGGATTTGACTGCACAATGAGGAGCTGGTGATGCTTTGATCCTGGCTCTCCTGATGGTGGAGCACTCGCAGATCCATGCTACATGGTCAGGAAAGACAGGGGGCATTTGAATGAGTGTGCTGAGAGTAGGCACGTGAAATTCAAATGCCTCCCTGTCCTGCGCTGAAACCCAGGGAAAGAGGAGATGGTGCCACTTTGATCCTGGCTTTCCTGATGGTGTAGCACCTGCAGATACATGCTACATGAAGAGAAAAGGACAGGGAGCCATTTGAATATTGTGCACCGAGTACCCCCTCTGGTTGTGGGCATGCAAAATTCAAAAGCCTGCCCTGTATGATGATTTTTTTTGCAAGACATTGTGTAGGCAAACCATTGTCTTGTGAAAAATGCCTATCCCCGGAAATTTCATTTGTCTTATGAAGAATTTGTCTTGTGGGACATTCGTCTTGTGAGGTACCACTTTACTGTCAAGAAGGCCTCTCATCCTCTGTTTCTGCAGCCACATTCCTAAACCACTCAGCTATCCAGAGGTTATCTTTATAAACATTACAACAATGTAAAATTTAGTAATGAAATGCTTCAGTAATGTATTATATTTGTTTGCTATTGTATTTTCTGTGTTGCTGTTCAAAATTCCCTGAAGAGAAGAAATGATTGTGACTCCCTGATTTAATTATAATACAGTTTGGAACAAATTGGAAAAATGAAGTAGTTGAGAGTTTCTACTTGTGCTGTTTACCGTCCATGCCAGATATTTCTACCTGATATATATGCTTACTGTCACTATCTGTTTGTTTTCCTCATTGACACAGTCTTCCTACTTTATTTTGTCTCTACTGATGGCCCTTAATGGATTTTGCCAAATAGTGCTTCCCCCCTTTTACTTTAACACTTTAATCATCTTTTATTTCTTCCAACATGTTATGGTTTAATCAGTATGATGTATTTCATTACTGGCGCCAGCAGGAGTTGACTATTAAATTATCCATTACAGAAACAAACAAAACAAGATTTATCAACCTTATATGAAAATGCACAGCAGAAATGTTAATAATCACATAAATACTAATTAGTAACAAGTTCATTTGGCCAAAATGTAAAAAAGAACAGGAATTGATGTCCTAAATTTGTCTTAGTACAACTACTGCCAAGTCCAAGGGAAATTGTATTAGCTTAGGGCTGCACAGAAAAATTAACTAGGACTATTGGGTTTCAAGGATGTTTGATTCTTGAAATTCAGTAAGATAGAAAAAGAAAGAATTCAAAAGGAGAAACTTTTTGATGGTGAGGTTCTGGATTCTTGTATTTACCTAATTTATGACCTTTCTAGGTAACCTCTCTGTGACAGCCAGCAGATGGTCAAAGTTAAGAAATCACTGTAGACATTTTCTGTTGCACACTGAATTGTGTGACTCAGGGCGCTTTTACACAACCCCTAAAATCTGAGGCATAGGGCTCGCAGATGCAGAGCTTAAAATTGTTTTCCCACCAGCTCAGGACTTTTTAAAAAATTAAGTACGACCACACCCACCTAAGCGCACCCCAGCACATTCTCAAAGTACCTGGTGTCCGGAGGTAAAAAAAAATTCTGGTGTGGACTATAAAGCTGTGGATGCCGGGCTCTCCTCGCCTTTTGTTGTCCTCCCACCCCTTTAACAGCCTAGAATGCCTATGGGGCTGCTCCAACCGGCAGACGCAGGGCAAACGAGGTGAGCCTGCATTTTTTTCTCCCTTTTTTTCTCCCTCCCCTCACAGAGGCAGGAGCAATGGAGTGCGGAGGGGTGGGAACACAGAAAGCAGAACAAACCCCCACAATCTCTGGTCCAAATTTAATTTGCCAGCGGATCTTAGGGGTCATGTAAAAGCGCCCTCAGTCTGGAAGGGATAACATCTATAAAATTTGCTTCCAAGACAACACCATTTGTCCAGCTATACAAGAGTGTTTTCGCCATCCTAATGTAACTCCTCCTGGGAGCAGCCAGGGAGGCAACAGAGATTAGAGATATATAATACAAAATACAGCACTCTCAGCCACTTTGCAAAGGTATGGTAAGTTCAAAAGTAGAGGCAAAACAAATTCCAAGAGCCTTGAGAATAAAACATATGGGGTGAAACCATGATGAACTACAATTTGGAAGCCTCCCTCCAACATTTCTCAGATTGAATAATTGAGGAGTATCTTACAGCATTAGAAGATAACATTAAAGATAAAAGAGAGGGAGGGAGTTCCAAGGTCTGGGTGCAGCAGATGAGAAGGCCCTTTCATGTGTTCCCACAAGATGTACCTGCGAGAGAGGTGGGATGGAGAGAAAGGCCTTTCCTGATTACCTTAGCACCTGAGCCGGTTCATACTATGAGACTCTATCTTTGAGGTAGCTAGGACCCAGTTCGAATAGTGCTTTGTAAGTTTAGGTGACTTGTGCTTGATTGCTGACTGCCAGGCAGTGGAACTGCTTTAATAGTAGTGTAATGTGATCTCTGTATCCTGCCCAAGTCAGCAATCCGGCTGCTGCATTTTGGACCTGTTGAAGTTTCCTGAGACTTTTCATTGGAAATGCCACATAGAACACATTACAGTAGTCCAACTGGGACATCACTTGGGCATGTTTTACAGTGGCCAGAGCAGGCTTTTCAAAGAATGGACCTAACTGGTGTACTAGCTTTAATTCTCCAAACACGCTCCTGGCCACTGCTGTGACCTGGGCATCTAGGCTCAAGGATGAGTCCAGAAGCACCCCCAAAATGCACATCTCATTTTTAAAATGGACGGTGACCCCATCCAGTACAGGCTGCATCCCTGTCCCTTTTTCTGCTTTTTGACTGACAAGCGGCACCTCTGTCTTATCTCGGTTCAATTTCAATTTGTTCATCCTCATCCAGTTCATTACTGTAGCTAAACACTCATGTAAAGTCAAAATAGTAGCTCCCTTAGAATCCGGAGGTGAGGAGAGGTAGAGTTGGGTGTCATCAGCATACTGGTGGCACTTAACCCCAAAAGTCTTGACAATCTCCCCCAGTAGTTTCATATAGATGTTAAATATTATAGGAGACAGAACAGAATCCTGGGGAACTTCACAGGTTAGCAACTGTGCTATTGAACTTGAATCATCTACTTTCTGTGCCATCTACTTTCTGCATTCGTTTCTGTAGGAAGGACTGAAGCCACTTTAATGCAGTACCTCCAATTCCCATTTTGGAGAGATGAATCAGGAGGATGCTATAGTCTATAGTGTCAAAAGCAGCTGAGAGGTCTAGTAAAACCAAAAGGGACACAGATCCCCTATCTAATTCCCTGTGTAGGTCATCTACCAATACAATCAGTGCCTTTTCAGTCCCATAGCCAGGCCTGAAACCAGATTGAAATGGATACAGGTAGTTTATCTTATCCAGAAACTTCTGGATCTGTAAGGCCACAACCCACAATAGTACTTTCCCCAAGAATGGGATATTTGATACTTGTCAATAATTGTTCAGTATCATTGGATCTAAGGAGGACTTTTTTTAACAGTGGTTTTAATATTGCCTTCTTTAAACATGCTGGAATCCTGCCCTGTTGCAAGGAGGCATTCACTGCTCTTCCTAACCAGTCTGCCATACCTTCTTCAGTATCTTTTATGACCCATGAGGGGCAAGGACCCAACAGTCATGTGGTGGCCCTCAACTCCCCAAGGGTTCTGATCACATCATCCACCTGTAGGAGATGAAAGTCATCCATTAATACAGGACAGTTTTTTTTGGGGGGGGGTTATTTACCAGCTTTGGATCAGTAGCAGCATCCAAGGTAGCCCAGATCTGTTTGATTTTGTCTGTAAAGTATGGTGCAAATTCTTTGCAGCGAGTTACAGACTGGTCTGTGTCATTTTCCCATGGGACAGCATGTAGCAGACTTTTGACTATTCGGAAAAGCTTCACTTGGCAATTTTGTGCCAAATCAATTGTGGTACAGAAAAATGATTTCTTTGCTTCCTCCTCTGCCTTGGAATAAGCCTTCCAAAGGCCCTTCACTGTTTCTTTATCTGTTTCAATCTGGGTTTTCCATCAATGCCTTTCACCTCCACAGGCCACCTGTTTCAATTTTTCCAGCTCCCCAGTATATCAAACAACCAATTTGGGTCTATTTTGAGGAAGGAGACATTTAGGAGCAATCCAGTCAATGGATTTGCTCATTTCCCCATTCCAGAGATCAACCAAAGATTCAATAGAATTGCTCATCAGAGAGGTAGCCAATCCAGTTAAAAACAATTATGTATCTTTGGGAAAATTGATTACATTGCTCTTGCTGTATGTCCATTTAAGCTGAGGAACAAAATATTATCCACTTCTAGAAATCATTTTAGGATCCAAACTGAATATTTTTTAATAAAAATTACATATAAGTAAATAACAAGAATTACTTTAGAAAATAGTATACATTTCAATGAGAGTTGCCTTCAAGTAGTTGTTGAATTTGACATAATTATGGCAGTTTATGCCATTCTAGTAAAGTGTTTTAGAACTAAAATGGACTAAAAAGCATAGGTATTGGGAAGAGATCACTCATCCCTTTCTTTTCAGGTGTGTCTATAAAGTAGAGAATGATGTTTTCAGGAAGCGAATGAATGTGATATAGCCACCAAAGGCCTTGGAACCCACCCTCAGGACCTCAAGTGCTTCCCAGCATCTCTGTGCACACAGCCTAAACATTTTGGCTCAAAACAGTTTCCATGTGTCATCTGGAGGGTGTTTGGACAATTTTACAAAAGTTATTGGGAACCTGAGCTCCCCCTCCTCAATAAACACATTGAAACTTATGTGTTGTACTACTAGAGGGTGCAAGGGAAATCTTTCAGGTGTTTGTGAACAACATGTTTTGAATTTGAAGTGGAGGTCTGGCTCACAACGGTAATTGCTGACTTCTGATGTCTAGGAATGGACATGTATGAAGTCCAGAATTCTGAAGCATGCTTATACCTATTCTAATGAAATAAAACCCTGTGTGGTTCTTGTACTCTGGGATTTCTCAGGGCACTGAGATACAAAGGGACAATTAGTTTGCAATTTCGAGCCAATGAACTATTTAAGGCCTGTTCAAGGCCAGAGGCAGTTGCAGATTTTGTGGAATATCACTGGCAGAGATGGGCACATATTCAGAAATGAATTTCAAAATTCATTCAAAAATCATTGATGCATCAATTTATATTAGTATGAATTGATATCCCCATGAATATGAATCAATTTTTTTGTGATTTTTGATTTGTTGATTCATTGGGCTATAACAGAACTATCCAACTTTGAACAGCCCACAGCGTACCTGATGCTCACGAACGTCCCCTGCGGTCAATGCACATGCATTGCACACGCATGAAAGCATGCATGCACAAATCACAATGGTGAGGGACTGTGTGCACAAATTGTGGCAGTGGCGGTGAGGGACTGCGCGCACACAAATCACAGCAGCAGTGGCAAGGGACAGCATGCACGTGCAAATCACAGTGGTGAGGGACCGCATGTATGCGCAAATTGCAGAAGCAGTGAGGGACTGTGCAGGCACACAAATCAGAGTGATGCGAGACTGAGCGCATGCCCCCACTGCAATCGCCAAGGCTGGCCCTCAGAGAGAAAGCTCTTCACCTCCCGGACCCTAAAAGGCCAGCCGGCCAGCTTCCTCCTCTGCCCTCTTCTCCCCTCCTCGCAGCCCTGCCACCGAGCTTGAGGGGGGGGCAGGCACCCCTCCTTTCCCCCTCCTTTTCCCTCCCATCACCTGGGTTTTTTTCTGGGCTGGAGCTCCCAGGCTGGCTCGTGTTGGTGGGCGGCTCAGTCCATTGGTGGCTCCCAGAAAGGGGAGGTCCACGGTAAGGGGGGAAAGACAGTGAGTTGCAGCAGCGGAAGGCACAGGGCAAACAGACAGTGAGCAGGGCCAGATGCTGATGGGGAAGAAGTTATGACAACATGTGGTGGCTCATGACGCTCAGATCTCCCCCCTATCCAGCCTTGTTTTGCTTTTCCCCCATGAGCCCATGGAGGAGAATTGGGCTAAGCGTCATAACTGCGGGTGGGGGTCAATGAAGCAGAGATCTGGAGGCAGCCGTGCCTCTTCTGCCCCCACCCTGGTTTCTGGGTGAGGCACCTTGGTGGAGTGCGGTCTCCCACCCAGTCCCTCCTCACCACCACCATCACCATGATTTACACACATGCGCGGTGCCTCACCACCACCTCTGCCCCAAATGGGTTTTGCCTGAGGAGGGTGGCTCATCCCCCTCCTCCTCCTCCTTTTCCTTCCCTCCCCCGACCATCCCTAGCTCCCTTCCCGGTGCACCACAAGGCACGCTCCAGGTGGGCAGGCCATTTTTTTTAAAGAACAGGTGTATGAAGACCTTCTGGGCTACTTCAAATGGCCACATGGTTTACTGGTAGCCCACAGTTGATGTGTTGGTCAGGCCTGGGCTATAAAATGCCCCCAAAAGACCTAGAGAAATCAAAATTGCAGGAACGCTCCATGCCTCCCCTGCAATCCCTCCAAGTTTTGTAGAGAATGGATTTTCCCAACCAAGATTATAAAGGGCAGCCTTGGGGGGGTACAGTTTGTGAGTGTGCAACTTAGGTGTCTGAAAACACATCTTCATCAAACTAGAAAGTCTTGTAGAGGAGAATTAGAGAAAGTGTCCCTGAAATGTTGGTGTTTCTTGGTGCCTTGGGGGCACTCCCTGGGGGTGCATACCTCAGATACCAAACTTCACCAACCATGCAGGGCTTATAGAAGAGATTCCGGGTAAGTGTCCCTGCAATTTTGGTGCCTTTAAATTTTGGGAACAGGGCATTTTATAGAGTTGTAAATGCAAAAGAAAAAATGAATTGGCAAATTGATTCATCTATTTGTGTGGGAGGTGATCATGAATTCATGATTGGTGATTCATCAACCTTGATGAATAATGAATCAAAATGAATCACCTTTTTATGATTAGTGCTCATCTCTAAACGACAGACTAGGGATCATTCAAGCTATCTTGCTTCTTTTGATATGCACTTTTCTTCTAATAGTGTAGACTGTGCCACTAGGGAGTACCTGACCAACTATGTTGAGTTGAATTGAGTCCAGTCCAGTCCAGTCCAATTAAGCCCAGTTCAATCCAATCCAGCTCCTTAGTAAGAAGGGAGAGCTTTCTTTCTTTCTTTCTTTCTTTCTTTCTTTCTTTCTTTCTTTCTTTCTTTCTTTCTTTCTTTCTTTCTTTCTTTCTTTCTGATTGCCCTACATCACAAGATATCAGAATGGGTTACAAAACTAGGTAAAACAATTTTAAAATGTCAGATACTGAAAGCAATGTAGAATGCAGAAAGTTAAATCACTGAAACTGTAAAACTATTGCACTAAAACCTATGCAGGACAAAACCCTCAACCACCAAAGACTCTAATAAATAACTCACCACTTCTTCTAGCTATCTCCTTCCTCAGATTTGGAAGTTGGTGGACAATTGTAGGAGCAACTGGCAATGTTTCTCTATCACGTTCTCCCTCATCCTTTCTACAGTTTTTTTAAAAATCTATTCATATTGGCCCATTGCAACTCATTTTTCTGTCACAATGCAACCCATCACAGCAAAAGAAACATAACACAATACAATGCATTGCATTATGAATACAAAACTCAACTTGTATGAAGTTCTAGGACTGAATTACTTAAAAGAAAGCCAAAGCAGCAGCATTTTTGACTATGTTATTAAGTCAAAACACCAAGGATTCAAAACAACCACCTCCCGCTTCTCTTTCTGTACAGCATGCAAGGCAAAGGAGACTTCATCTTCCAAGGAAACCAGGACTGCAGCTCTAGTTCCCAAATGAAGGAGGAAAAGAAGCAAGAAGACTGGTAAGGACACCAATGATGCTATACTTTGAGCCATGGCTATGAGATCTGGATAAGATTTAAAGACAGCCATTGAACCTACAAATTAAAAGTATTCCTTTACAAATGTCACTGCAATTTTAGAAAGGGGTGATTTTTCATATGTGTGTGGGGAGGGGAAAATCAGTTATATTTCCAAGAGGTCCCAAAGGGAGGGGATACCTTCTCTATAACTGTTTTTGCTATTTTCAGTTGTTAGGGTTTTTATATTATTTTTAAAAAATTACTATTGAAGTTAAAGGTAAAGTTTTTTTTTTCTCATTCCCTCACTCATCCCCCTGCTCCACTCCACATTTTCTGTATTTTTTTGTATCATGTATTTCTCCTAACTTAGGCTTAAGATACCCCTGATCACACTGTGTTTACACATGTCACTGTTTATTAACCAAACAGGCAATGCCAGCTGAAGTCAAGGGCCCTAATGGTAAAAGAACCTTACATTCATAATCTGCTTCCTTTTTTACATTATATTTCTTTATTTACATTATATTTACATCCCTTTATTTACTTCATAGGGGAAAGGTTGAAGCGTGTGGAGACATAGAATTTGTATTTGAGAGCAGAAGTTGCTACTTCAGCCCAATTAAAACCACCAGAAGGTTTTCCAGTCCTATCACACATTAAGGGTTTACTCTATATTAATCCCATCCATAGTAAGAGCTGAATTATTAGAAAGAAGCCTAATGTACACTGTAATTGTAAGGAATCCCCATTAGAGATGGGCACGAACATTTAAGGGGTCAGTTTATTTCATTTCATTTTTAATGATTTTTTTTCCAAAAAAAAATTCATTTTGTTGGTTCAGTAGTTCGTTAATCGTTTTTACCGCTTTTACCTTGTTAATCGTTTTTGCCGCGCGTGGGCATCTCACACCCCAGACCAGACGGAAAACATTAAAAAAAATAAAACAAGTTGACAACTTGACAACTGCACAGACTGGACTGGCAGCATCAAGGCATCAGTGGAGTCAGCAGCGGCAGCAGGGACTTTTTCAGGCACTGGCTCGGAGCCAACACCTTTTTTTTTTTTAAATAGCTCTGACGGTGCAGCCCAGGGGCTGGGTCGGGCTCCTGCACCGGATCTTGCTGACTGAGTTTGGTGGGCTTCACAACCTCCGTTCCACGGGGCTCAGCACCAGGCAGTTAAACCCCTAAGGGTCACAAATCCGATGCCAATAACACTTATTAGGATAGGGAATCAGGTCCGGTTGTGTGTTAGGAGAGAGACAGACATTTTTGAGAGGAGAACTCCAGCGAGCGGCCAACGGGAGCAGCCTCACCTCAAAGCCAGCATGATGGCAGCTGCCACCGCCACCAAGCCAGCTGAGCTGATGGGCATGGAGGAGGAGAAAGCCAAGAAGTCCTTCCTGCAGTCCTTCAAGTGCCTCCGCCACAGCACCCAGAACCTTTTTTTTTACTTCCGGGTTTCCTGGCTCCGCGCTACAGCTGTAGCGCAGGGCTTTTATTTTGTTTTTGTTTTTCTTTCAGCACCTATAGTGCGGCCCCTGGGGCCCTGTTGGTGCTGGGGTTTTTTATTTTATTTTTACAGATTTTAGGGTGCTGACCAGGCCACTCCTGGGGCCCAGTTGGCACTCCTTTTTACTGACAATATATATATATATATACTGCCAACCACGTGGCCAGAGCGCGGCAGTCGATTTTTCCCTGGACCAGCACCAGGTATAGGTAGGAGACATCTCCGCCCCTCCCCATTAATGAAACGAACCTAACCGAACCAATTTTTCTCGGTTCGGTTAGGTTCATGTTAAATTTGCCCCTAGGGTTGTTATTCATTTCATTAGGTAACAAACTGAATAATGAACAATGAAACAAAAAAAAATCATTTCATGACCATCTCTAATCCCCATACAGACTCTCCAGTTTCAAGCAGTACTCTTTTCATGGCAGTCTCCCATCTGAATACTAACCTGACTCCAACTTATCTGGTCTCCGAAATTACATTGATTTAGGTAATTCTAGCTGAGATATGCATGTCAAATTTTATAATGATGCGAGTTCATCAGTTGTAAGAATCATGTACTATCAAGTCAATTCTAACTTATGTCAACTATAGTTGCTTAGTTAGAAAGCACTAGGAAGTGATCTACCATTCCTTTCTTCAGGTGTGCTCTGGGACAGTGCAGCTTATCCAAGGCTACACAGGTTAGCTTTTCTCCTACAAGGCACAGTGGGGAGTTAAACTACCAACCTCTGGGTCTGCCAGCTATGCAGCCAGCCTTTAAATGAATTATTTGGAAAAATCACAGTGTGAGTTCTTTTGTAGTTCTTGGGCACATACGAATCTAAAGATGGGGAATCAAACTACTCTAAGAAAGGCACCAATTCAATAATTTGTCCTATCCCAGTGATGGCGAACCTTTTAAAGACCGAGTGCCCAAACTGCAATTCAAAACCCACTAATTTTTTTGCAAAGTGCCAATACAGCAATTTAACCTGAATACAGGTAGCTGTTAAGGGGCGATGTCAGGTGCCCACAGAAAGGGCTTTGAGTGCCACCTTTGGCACCCGTGCCATAGGTTCGCCAACCCTGTCCTATCCTGTCCCACATTATTTTCTATATACCAACCTATTTGGCTGATTAATGCAACTCAACATGTGAGTTCTAGACTTGTCCTTCATTGTTCCTCCATTGCCCCATTGGTTTTTTGGTACATATTAGCCTGTTCTGCCACACTAGCATGTTTTTGCTGTTGTTTCCTTCCCACTGTCATTCTTATTGCCTTTTCCTATTTTTGGTATTCCTATGGCCCATTTCCACTCAGCTGCCTCTGTTCTCTCCTATATGCCTGGTGATAACAAACATTTCCTCCCATCCTTGAGCCTTATTAAGGTGGTGAAACCTACTGTAAATATGAAATTGATGCCACTCGAGACAATAACTTCTGTTCAGATCATTTCAATTCATTCCCCCCCCCCCCCACACACACACACACCATCAAATCAAATTATAATAGGATGTTGGCAGTGTTGTCATGGAAAGTATTCCTAGTAACATCTTCTATGTCAACTTTAATGAGAAAAAGGTGTGCACCTTGTCCTGCTGTTGCAGGAAGGCATGGAATCTTCTTAATCAAGGTGTTTTGTCAAACTGAGACAGCCTAGATTGAATAAGAATGAAAAATTTAGCAAGTATAATTTATAAACCCAGTTTAGACAAGGGAAGGAAAAACCAGATTATCACATGATTAGAATTTATGGAAATTTTGTTTGCACTTATTCACTGTTTGGTCTAATACAGTTCAAAGAAATGTATGCCAGATACCCGATAGTTAGCTTTTTGTGTTTTTAGGACAATACACAGATGATTATACATAGATCACAAAGATTTGGTAATACTAGCCTTAAAGCTACTTTCAGATGATCTTTCTTTGTTGGGCAGTACATCTTTCCCATCTAATCATGCAGAGGATTTTGCAAGGCAGAAATCCATGTATTGCTAGACCTTTGTATCATCATCCTTTTGAATAGCTGCATAGCTACTGGATGGAATTGAAACATTATAAAAACAAAAATACTCCCTTCTTTTTTGCTTAACTCAAACCCGAGTTAATGAAAAAGCATATTTTCCTCCTAGGTGTTTGAATGCTATAACAAAGATGACATTATTAAACAATCACATAGCTTTCGTGGGGTGCAGCCCAAAAGGTTAGGCTTTGGTTTGGAAATTATTCAAAGTCCAAAGCAAATTGGGAGTATTGTATTGAGATGTGGGGGTTATCATAATAACTAGATGATATGGCAGCAAAGAAGATGAACCAAACTCATGGAGCCAAAAAGCACTGGACAAATGTACTGTATCAAGAAATAGAAGTACCAGGTTATAATGTATTATAAATATGTTCATAATGAACGAGTACATATAATTTCCATATTTGTTACATAAAACGAGATAAATGCAAACAAAGATTGAGGGGAATGCATAACATTTTTGAATTTGTAAAATCATGATTATGCACACAAAAAAGGCTAGGAATGGAAACTCAAAGAGATTTATATCACGTTTTTAAAAAAAACAGGAGTTCCCAACTGAGCTGATTTTCTGGAAAGACATTGAGATGCTTAAGATGTTTTAGTCTGCTTTGATATGATGTTTTCTTAAGTAGTGTTGGCTCTTCCTCTTCCCTCATGCAGGAAAGTGAAGTGTAGTCCATTACTTAGTTTAAGCAAGTCAATCAAAATGTTATGAGAATTAATGGATATGGAAGATGCCAGTATCATTTCAGGCTGAAAGCAACATATCTGAAATGCTGACTGCAATGCTGTGCATTTTTTACTTCCTTTCCTTTCCTGCTAATGAAAATGATGATGATGACTTTTGGACTTTGACTGTAATAAAACTATTCATTCATTCAATAATGATGATGTCAGTTTTGACTGTGTCAAGATAATACTTTATACTGTCAAGGACCTGACTTGGACTATGGAACAGATTATTCCCAAATGTCATTGACCATGTTTTATTGTTATCTTTCTTGGGTATTCCAGAGAACCAATTGACAAAGTCAACATCTAGTGCACAAATGAATGCACACTCAAGATGAACACTAGTGAACACAGATGAGAATCTATTTAATGTTGTAGATGTTAGTGGTAGTTTGTTGCAAGAATGATATCTGAGCAGTGCTGGCCAGTGAAGCTATCTGGATGGATGGCTTGCTTACTGCAGATCCAGTACATCAACAAGCTAAAATTCTTAAGGCACATTTTGATCCTTTGAATTTTTTTTTGGAGTAGATGAGGACAAACAAATTGAAGCTAAACCTGGATAGTACAAGAGTGTTATTGCTGGTGGAAAGATCTGTGGCTGTAGATAGAGATGTGCAACTAATTTTGGATGGAGTTCACCTTCCCTAAAGAGCCAAGTACATTGAAGCTCATTGAAGCTCTTCAGCATTTGGAGCTTATTAAAGATGTGTTTGTAAAATTGGCCAGTAGTGCCTTTTTCTGTCATTCAAATGGTTTGCCAACTGCAGTCTTCTCTAGAAAAAACTGATCTTCCACAGTAAAATATGCTCTTGGTGCACCTAGGTTTGTCGAATCTACCTTTAGAATTGATCCATACAATAAAATAAGTATACAATGCAGTCATGGCATGTGCTAAAATTAGGTCTCCTACTCTGCACCAGTTCTCTTGGCTACCTAATATGTCTAGGTCCAATTTATTGATGTATTATTTATGTATTTTTATATTTGTATAAAGTAACCCCCGCCTATCACGGGGGTTAGGGACCCATCTGACCCATGATGAGTGAAAATCTGCGATATGTGGATGCAGGTCAGGTGGGGCCTGGGGGGCGGTGGGCAATCAGATCCCCATGCCGCCGCCGGCGTGTGCCAGTCCGAGAGGTTTGGGGGTGGCACGCGTGCCGGTGGCGTTGCGGGATTTGACCTCCCGCCACTGCCCACCCCATGCCGCCCCGAGACTTCTCGTCTGGGGCCATCTCCATTGAAATGCATTGGCTCAATGCATTTCATGGAGAAAATTTTCCCCATTGGAATACATTGGCTAAATGCATTCCAATGAGGAAAATTTTCTCCATTGAAATACATTGACCCAATACATTTCAATGGAGATACGATCGCCCCCCCTGCCTCCCACACGCACAGCCCCGAGGCTTCTTGGAGGAGCACAAGCCGGCTGCGTGGGCGATACAATCACCCCATGCCACCCACCCGCATGCCCTGCATGGGCCAGCAGCGATGGGGGATCGAATCCAGGGCTTGGGGAAGAAGGGAAGGTTTTAAAAGGTTTTTCTCCCCCACCCCAACACTAATCAGCTGGAGCCTGGGCAGGTACTGCGATATAGTGGGACCGCAGTACCTGAACCGCGAAATGGCGGGGTGTGACTGTACCACAATTCGATTTTCCTCAAGCGGGAACTCTGGGCAGTTAAAAACAACAACTTATCAAACAACCCAAAACATCATCATCATCATCATCATCATCATCATCATCATCAACATCATCATCATCATCATCAATAAAAAAGAAAACACCAATAATACAAAAGCCACAACAGAATAACAACAAGACAACAAAGGTCTGTGGGGTGGGACAGCAATTGATAGGGGAAAAGTCAGCAAATAGTGATCTGACCATGATACAGGCTGGGAACACAGGTTCCCAACCCCCAGATTACAGCCCACAGATGTGGAAGCAAACACCAGGTCCAGGGTATGTCCACCCCTGTGATTGGGACTGATTACAAACTGGCACAGGTTCGTGGAGGCCATGGGGGAACCTCAAAAGTGCCACTGAGATAAAGTCAGAGAGCTCTGGGAGAGACAGTACAGGGTTGCGGGGAGTTCGGTACATAAGCACAATCCCAAACCTATCCCTCTGGCCCACCACAGGGAGTAGACACTCTAACCCTGGGCACACCAGCATTGTGGATCTGCTGACAAGAAGAGATTCCCTACAAACAATGGCCACCCCAAGCACTGACCCTCTGACCTGCCAAGGTGCTGAACGCATAACCCCTGAGGGCATAGCTGGGGGAGAGAAGCTCCCCCCTTCACGCCCACCCAGGTTTCTGTAAGAAATTCCAGGTCAGCCTGCTTATCCACGATCAAATCGTGGATGATGGAGATATTATTATGAACCAACCTGACATTGATCAGCAAGCAGGACAAATGATTAAAAACAACCTGCACATATTCATAGAGAACTGTCAAAGCTTTCTGATAGTGCTCAATATCCATGTTTCTGGTACAGTGATGGAATCTATAAGTTTAGTTAGTACAAAAGACAGAGAATCTTTATGTCATAGCCCCATTTCTTTGGAATGGCATCCCTCAAAAATAGTTATGGTTCTCTCTTTGTTGTTTTTGTAAAATGGATGTCTAAGGCCTATTCCAGTCTGCTTTTGACTTGTGTTAATATTATGTTCTTTTGATTTGTTTTCCCCTCCTCTTATTTTATCATCAGCTGGTTTGATATTTAAAGTGATAGAGAGGGTAGCCATGTTAGTCTTTTCAAGAATTTCAGGCAAAAATCAAAGAAAAACAAAACAAAACAAAACAAAAGACACAAAACACGAAGCACCTTAAAAAGACTAACTTTCATATTTTAATGTAACATTTCATGCACACATCCACTTCTTCAGGCATATAGCAGCAGATTTAATATAGACGTGTCTTGGCTTTTTATTATTATTACTTATCAGTGTTTTAACAAATGTCATAACCCACTTCATAACAATATTAAATTTGAAAATGGACTATAAATACTGTATAATGGATGGGATGGACATATAGCTGTGCACAAATGGCCTTTCAAAATGCTTCATCCTATTCACTGGGATAGAAATAATGTTTGGGGTCGGTGGGAAATTTATTTAATTTTTCTGAGGGAATGAGAAGTATTTCAGAAATTTCTCAGAGGTAGCATTCATCATGCACAGTGATTTTAGAACCAAATTATTTCCCTTTCTGAGGATATTTCTTTTATTTTTTATTCCTTCCTTCCTTCCTTGCAGTGCTGTTGTGTTGGCACAATTTTCCCTCTTTCTAGTGTCATTCTAGAGCATTATAGCAGCCATTACAGATTGGCTGGCTTAAAACACAAAGAATTTAGGAGATACTTCTGCAAAAGTAGCCTTCTATTTAGAGGAATAGAAAAGGAAAAATCTGAGAATGTTTCAGATAAAAAATTATTCCGAGAAAGACATTTCTGAATCTAACAATCACCTCTACTCTGGCCTCATCACTTTCCTCAGAGCTTCCAAATGTTACATTTTAAGAGATGACAGTAAATACTTTATGACTGTAATGCAGCTACCTCTAACATAGCACCTTCACTCTAAGTTATGTAGCAAGTATCTAACAGAGCTATGTTGGCTTTCTGGTCCAGGAAAAAGGTGAATCTATAACCTTTATCCCATGTCCACTAAAGTCTGCTGCAAAGTGCTCTCTGATGAGGAGCATAAAATTGTTATCCCATGTCCTGCAAACTTTATTACAAAAAAAGTGTGACCACGCCTCCTGAAGCACAACTCAGAGTGTTTTACAAGTACCTGGCCACAGAGTGGTAAAACCCTTGTCACTGTTCCAATGTAGATTTTAAACTGGAACACAAGGCCATGGGAACTCGTTAAATCTGCAGCAAAACCATTTCTCTCCCATGAATATTTTCTTTGAAGTACTTTCTATGGTCAATCAGTACAGCGGTATCTTACGGTCATTTTTACATGAGTGAATAGTTCCCCATTGCACTTATTTCCATTTGCAAGCACTTAAGCCATTATGAATGGGGAAAAGCAAAAAAAAAAGTGCATCTGGCAATCGATATATGATAGCTGAAAGTTGATATATCGGTATACTGACATATCAGATTTTTAAAAAAATATAATAAAAGAGCACCGCAAAAATGACAAAAAAATAAACTTAGATGCGGACCCCGTATGTGGGGTCACATAAGGTATGGAACATTATAATGCATCCATGGGGATGCATTTACCACATTTTCTACCAAGGCCCCGGAACAAAATAAAATAAACATTATACTTTGATGCAGCACAAAGTTGACGTGGAGTAACAGTCTATGTTTTGCCATGTTTTGTCCTCCAATTCCCCAATGATTTTATTTCCCCATGAAAAAGGTTTCATGCTGTCTTCCTTATTCTTTGAGGCCTTATATTTAAGCTTACAAAGTAAGCCTTGCAAAGTAACAATGGATGTTGCACTTTTTAAAAAATCATTATTTCATCTATAAATGTTTACATCATTCTGCATCTTCCCCATGCTCCCACACTTTGTGGTCTGAAAGAAAACATAACTTTTTGAAGGAGTTACCTGCTGATATCATTCTCTACAATTTATTTGGAATCTGTGAACCTCAGATGGCTGCCAAGTACCATAGGGATGCTAGTACAAGGAAAGATAATGCACATGCACAGTGCACACTGCTTGAGCAGCTCATAACAAGATGTGAGAACACAGAGGCACATGTGGGGAATATGGAGAATGTAACAGAGGCATTCTTATCCCTGCAATGTTCCCGCCTCATGTTGAAGGAATAGTGGGATGTCTTATCAGCCAGCAAAAGAGAAAGGCATAACTTCCATTTCCCAGCTCCTCGTGAAGACCGCAACTAGCAAGTCAAGACAAAATATCATTCCTTTGCTAAATGTCTCATGTGACAAAATAAGTTGATTTTTGGAGAATGTATATTCCCAATGGAGGGATGACAGAACAAAGAATTTTGAGATGACTATTGTCCTTACATAAAGTGTTCTTCTTATATACCACCCCATACCACTTCAAGTAGTCTCTGGGTGGTTTACAGTTTAATTGCATTATGCAGGCTACACATTGCCCCAACCCCTCAGTAAGCTAGGTAGTCATTTTATTTACTCAGAAGGATAGAAGGCTGAGTCAACCATGAGCCTGCTACCTGGGATTGAACCCCAGGTCATGAGCACACTTTTACCTGCAGTACAGTTATTTAACTACTGCGCCATGGAGCATTTCCCCTCATTAGTAATGTGGCATACACTTGTACATCTGTAGAAACAACTGCATGCACTAAGAACTCTTGGCATACAAGGATGCCCTGAAGAAAAAAAATAGGCATACATAATATTTTGGTATGTGCATGTACTCAAATTCATTGAGAAATCCAATAGATCTTGTACACATTCAGCTGGACCCATGAGGATTCTTCCAGGTTTTCCATCATGATGTAATATGTCTGAGAGGAAGAAGGAGCACACAGAATCCTGACTACCTCCCCCATATATTCCCTGCATGTCCCATTTTTCCCCCATGCAGGCTTCAGTCAGTTCAGTTTCTTTCTTTGCATAGCCGACAATGCCAATATATATAATTTATTTAACATCATATATATCTTGTAGAATTAGTCCAAAATCCATATTTCTGTCTAGACTCTTGAACTTCTCCCATCTGTTATGTTTTGCGAAAAAAGACAAGGCAGTCTCCATAGGATGTCTACCCTGTTTCTAGTCAAGAGCAGATAAAGTGAATTAATGGTAAATAATAGACAATGACCTTTTCCTGAAAATTGTGGCAATTTCAGTTCACAGTCCTTAATCATTTTTTAAAAAAATCTTATATGTTCCCTTTTGCTTGTCAAAGGGTTGACATAAAGAATTGAAAGCCAGTTCTCTATAAAAGGAATGGAAACCCTGAAGAAATCAGCATTTGCAGGATTCCTTTACATTGACCAAACAAAGCAAGGATGGGCAAAGCAGGGCTGCCCCACTGAATGTGGCCCTTTGAATCCTATTTTGTGACCCTTTGGCTACTCCACCACCTCTGAGTCATCTGCCAAAAGTCTCACTTCCACCAGCCATTGATATCACTGACATAGCAAGTGGCCTAACATTTTAAAAAGTGGCACTTTTATCTGTCCTTGCTGGCAGAAAGATAACAGGGAAGGAGCCAACCTAACATCCCCTGGAAAAGGTTCCACAGTCTGAGAGCCGCCACTTGGAAAATTGTTTCTTTCATTCCCCCCCCCCCGGCTTCCATTTAAAAGTGGGAGGACTGAGAGAGGAACCTCTTATAAAAGCATCAATGCTGAATAATATAGTTCACAAATTTGTATAGCGTTTCTAAAAAACAAAATGAGATTGGCTGGAGATGGCAGCGGAACACTGAGGGATCAGTAGCATGATGCAGCTACCTTAAGAACTGTTGGCTTTTTCACCCTTTAGTTACTCACAGACGATGCCATCTTTGATAGATAATGGCTGAAATTCTGTTGCTTAATAAAGTAAGGCACAAGGCCCATCAAATCAGCATTGGCAGCTGGATCATACTTTAACAGTAGCCAGAATTGTATTGCGTGACAAAACCACACAACAGCAATCATGTGTGCAATGGAAAACAGTGGGCTAGTTGCCTGTCACCCATCCCTTTGTCCAGCTGTGTAGTTGCACCTGAAACTGGTAGCTGAAATTGTTTTGAAAACCATGCCATTTTTTTTTCACAATAAGACGACTGCCAATTGAACAGTCTTCTCTCCTGCACCCAAACCTGGCAGCAGGGTAATTTAAATGGTGTATTTAGTGCCTACTGTGCATACAAGAGTCCCCTTAGGAAAGTCGGGTGGTATATAAATGCAAATAAATAAATAAATAAATAAATAAATAAATAAATAAATAAATAAATACTGAAGAAGACACAACACTTTCTTGCCATTACCTGCCCTGCCCCACTTTCCCTTATATAAGGGCTGGTTCTGCTTGTAGCTGAGTACTAAACTGATTTTTTTGAACTGTCAAATGAAGAAGAATCTGACAACTATATATATATCATTTACTAGTTATAGTGTTTTTATTTATATACTTGTGCTTATCTGTTATATTGTATTTTACTGTTTATGGTTTGATTTCTGTTCAGTTTGTAAATCGCCCAGATTAGCCATGTAGCTAGATGGAGCGGTATATAAATTTAATAAATAAATAAATAAAATAAACTATCACTAAAACAATGCTCTTGTTGTGTGAGGTGTGGTGGCTTGAAGAAAGTTCTGCGAATCTCTGCAAACAGAAGCAGCTGTCCTCTTCAGACCTTTATGTTAAATGTGAGGAAAATGCTAATGTAAGGGGAAGGGAGAGTGAGTTCCTTTCCTGTGTATTTATTTTACCCAGATGATGTAGTACCTGTGCAGCGTTATTGCAAGGCAGAAAAGAAGCCGACACAGCATGTAGAACAAGCACCCAGTGGGAAAGGGAACAAAAATAACTCCATAAAAGAGCAAATCAGAATGATTGATAGCTTGAATAATTAAACTAATGTGAACCGAATCTTTTGGAAGGAATTTGGGGAAAGGTGATGACCATGAAAGACTGTGAGAGGTGAAACTTCACAAGGACAAGCCAAAGTGAAAAGGATAATTAGGCACCATTTAGTCTGATTTGATTTATACAGAAATTGAAACTTTCTGGTGGAATTAGTAGAAATGAAGAGTATGTAGTGTTGTCAAGGATTGTAATTTTGACAGAATGTCTGTAAGAGATATTTAACAGATTACAAAATGGATTCTGTAATTTGCATCATGTCATGAGCTAGACAAGAATGTGTATTAGGTCTAGGACACAGGTGTAAGGAATAATCAGAACTAAAAGGTCAGGATGATTAGGCACAGGCGGTATACCTTAATCACCTCATCCCATGTAGTGTGTGATTGGCATAAACCATATTGCTTTATGTATAAAGGTCTCATTCAAACCAAAATAAAAATTGGGACTGCCTTAGGTGAGAGGCAGCTTTCCCCATGTTCTTATGTATTTACTCTATATGCTGTGCTTTGTATATTGTTATTGTATATTACTCTTTGTCATGTGTACATATGTAATGTACATTTTGTACTAAGCTCTATTGCCTTGCTCATTTGTCTCCTAGCTCCATAATTTCAAAGTGCATTTATTTTCCCACAACACTGCTAATCTCTGCTAGTAGTTTATATTTCCTTGAACATAACAAAACCCTATCTGCATAACTGGGTTATATACTTTAACAAGTGTTGCTTTCCTTGTGCCACAGTGTGTAAAAGTGAGAGGATATATACAACTTATATAACATGGATAGTTTGCTCGTTCACTGCTTAGAAATATCATGGACACTTTTGGGGACTAAATAAGGCTCATTTTCCTCATAAATAACAGCTGTTCTTGGAGAAACAACCCAATCAAAGCTTAAGCTTATACATCTGCCTATCATCCAGGGTTCAGAAGTCCTAGTGCTCTCTGTTAGACTGGATGCCACTTTTCCAAGCCCAGGAAATGCACAGGGCAAGTCATGGGGCTTGCCAAAGGGAGCCCACTCTGGCTGCAGCAAGGAAAGGAGGTGAGGAGGAGGAGGCAGCTCACCCCTGCATCCTCTGGTTCCTTTTCCTCACCTCCTTTGCCTACCACAGTCAGCCTGGGCTCCCTTTGGCAAGCCTCCTGACTTGCCTTGTGCATTTAATGGGCTTGGATACATGGGAGGTTGAGTGGGCAAGGGAAGAAATGAGCCATGAGCTGGGGCTCAGTGCCATCAGCCTCCACCGCCACTGCTCACCCCTCGGTGCTAGGTAAGGACTGCTGGATTCCTGCCACAACCTCCCTCCCTCCCTGCTGCTCCATGAGCGCTCTGTTCCCCACTGTCTTAGTTTTTTTTGTCCTTGTCCAAGAAGTCAGCCCTCAAGGTGGGGAGTTATTTTTGCCCCTCCTGTTATTGCTTTTTATTCCCTGATGGTGATGGGGCATGTGTGTTTGTGTGCCCACCCATGCACATGCACACACACGCACACACGTGCACACATGCACATGCGCACATGCTCTCTCTCTCTCTCTCTCTCTCTCTCTCTCTCTCTCTCTCTCTCTCACACACACACACACACACACACACACACACACACACACACACACACACACACCCTCCATTCTTTTGGCTTTCACCTTCAGCTGTTGCATTTTCCTGGCAAAACAGCCTGCAAAGTATGTGTTCTGTCGGACAATGCCAAGTTGCTGTTAACAAGAGTGAGGGGAGAGTTTACGTAATCTTCTGGCTGAGAGTATCAAAAGAATGCCTTTATAAATCAAGTTTACTGGAGGTGAATGTAAGGTTCCGGAAAAAAAATAAGTCTCAGTAGTAAGGAGGGAATATTCTGATTGTGTAGCAGCAGTTCTTCTGATACCTTCTGCTTTTAGGGGGAGAAGGGAACATTTCTGACTGGCTCATACAATGTCTGTTTGGGGCTTGCAGACTCTACCCAAAACTTTATTTAAAGTGTGTGTGTGTGTGTATCTGGTGAACCTTCAGTTTCTGATTATAACTTGAGAATCTTGTATCTCTTTGAGCAGAAGAACCACTCACCAAGTCCTTTCTTTGTAGGAAGGTGGGTAAAGTGTTTCAGAAATATCCTTACAGTCAACAGGGCAAAACAGAGTAATGGAGCAGATGCCTCGGAAGCTTTGGTGACAATGGAGGAGGAGGAGGGCCAGTTCCCTTCATCCCTGTAAGCCAAGCCCCACCCCCCTCCAGCCCGTGTCTCAGGCCCTAGACTCCTGCCTCCTGCCTACAGGTAATAAGGGGGGAGAGAGAGAGAGAGAGACTGCTTTCCAGGGAGGGGGGGAAACTGTTTGCATTTCTGCTTCCTGAAATTACAGCTGTTTTCACATCACCATCTTGGAAGCCCATCTGCTTTTTCATCTGCTGCATATAGAGTAGATGCATATAGATGTATGCCATTTATGTTTTCCAGTGTTCCACCATTCTATCTGTTGTTCCTATAATATTATTTTGAAAAATGTATAGGGAAAGCACCATATTGATACTTTTTTTCTATTCCAAAATATTAGATACTGAAATCATGAAAATCTTTTAGTTTTCCATTTCCACACAACTTTGCCCATTACCCCTAGATATAGCCTTTCAACAGATTCTATTAATTACATTTGCTAATTTCCTTGTTGTTTTTACATTCCATGCTTCCCTCTTAACCACTCTTTATTGAAAAATTAAACCAGGGGACTTGTACCCACTGACCATTGAGGGCTATCTGGTTATTTACATCTACAATGTTAGTTTTTCTTTAGATCTTTAATGTATTGCATTCCTTTTGCCTTACACATTGCAGTGCTATGACCATGCCAACAAACACTGCTTCAGTTCATTGATAACTACCAAGAACTCATACCAACCATTATGATCTTCACCTTTATGTAGAACTGAAAATATTCCTGCCAGCTCCCAGGATTACTTTCTGAGCCAACATGTCCATAATTTGAACATTTCACCACAAAGTTTCTTATTAGAGTTTAGCCTTTAGGTCGGCATAGTTAGTGAGGTGTGGATGCTGTTATATTTGAAACCATAAACAAATGTAGCTTGTGGGCCATAACCACAGAAGTACCAGACAGCTCAGTAGTTCTGAGCATAGAGTTGCTACTCCTAAGAACTTCACATACACTCCTAGATGAGAAGAAATTCACTGAAATCAATGAGAAATATCTTAGTCGTGATTAAGCTGCCTCATTGATTTCAACAGGACTAAAGCATGGTTGCATATGGATCCTTAAGTGTTTTCTTATTCACAGAGTTGGCTGAAGAGTTTTTGCTGCTTGAGATGAAAGATGAGATGGCATAATGCCACTGCATGTAAGAATCTGAACTTGCTGGCTGCTGAATCTTACTTCAATGCTATTTGTAAGAATTTCTCTATTAAATCTAAGAGTAGCATACTGGCTTAAGATGCAGGACAGGTCAAATAATACACATAACCCAGAGCATGTCCCAGAGCACAGAGAGAACTCCTAGTTCTTTGCACTCCTTGCCCTCTGAAGATGCTGGCCACAGAGTCTGGTGAAACGTCAGGGAGAAAGACTTCCAGAACATGGCCAAACAGCCTGAAAAACTCACAACAGCTATCAATACTCATAATAACTACATATTTTCAGTACATATTTTCAGTACATACTAAATAGCTACATATTTTCAGTAACTCTTGGTCTGGTGAAGCGCCTGTGGCAGCAGAAGCTTTGGTGACAATGGAGGAGGAGGAGGACCAGTTCCCTTCATCCTGGTAAGTCAAGCCCCACCCCCTCCAGCCAGTGTCTCAGGCCCTGGCCCCCTGCCTCCTGCCTACAGGTAATAAGGAGAGAGAGAGAGAGAGAGACTGCTTTCCGGGGAGGGGGGGAACCTGTTTGCATTTCTGCTTCCTGAAATTACTGTATAATTTGTGTCATTTTTCTATGAATTTTTCTATTCATTGGAATGGATTAACCCATTTTGAATGCATTCCTATGGGAAATTGCAATTTGTACAAAGGAACATTTGTTTAACATAATTTCATTTGGAACAAATTAATTCCTTTATACAAGGTACCATTGTACTTGAATACCCAGATCTAATTATTTCATATTTCTGTCATCTATATATTATTGGTGAAGCCTCTTCTCCTTGTGACCAGACCAGGCCAGATATAAATTCCAAAATCAATGTCTGAAGGAATACGTGGATTAACAACATAGGACAATATTAAGTGGGAACAGTGAGTTTTATTTAATTAAAATAAATTCATTGTTTTGAAACTTTTAGTTTCAAAAGTGTTTTGTTGTAACACAGAAAAGAGAAATGAGTTTTAAATATTAATTTCTCTTCTAACTGTGGAAACAATCCAGCCAAAATGAAGCCCAATGGACAGCCCTATTTGTCTAGTCAGTCATAACTAGTCAGTCACAGAGAGATTCACTTCTAGAAACTTGTGTGCAGGATTACAGCCTACGTAAATCTCATCCCACTGAAAGGGCAGTACCCAAATGGGTGTTTCTCCAGCCATCCACAACCCTTAACAGTCTGTTCCAAAGTGTTTCAGCAATCTCCAGAGATGTTTTCTAATCATTGTGGAAGCTGAAGTGAGAAAAACAAGGAGGGACTGGACTTGCTTATCAGTGTAAATCATGCCAAGATAGTGATACCTTTGGTGTATTATATCATTCAATGTTATATTTTCTTTCTCTTCTGAAAAGATCTTGGCAAATTTCCAAAGCCCTGTCCCCTCCCCTGCCACCGTTTCCTCATAGTTAAATAGAGTAAAAGTCAAATGATTAATCAACTTTATTTTTTTAAAAAAAGTTTGACGGACAGTTTTAATCAAAACACTAATGATATGAAAAATGTGAATAATCCTGGCTATTAGCATTAGATATATGAGAATCAGAGTGCTGTAATCATTCTAGCTGAAAATATATGAACATTCTGGAGTCTTGGAAAATAAATAATACAATAAGCCATTTTGGAACGCAGGCCAGACCACTTTTCTTCATAAATGCCAGGTGTTCCTGGTGAGATTAATTAGATGTTTTTATGTTGTCCATTTACGTTTCATCTCTAGACAATTGTGTTTTATCTCAGAAAAGAGCTTGAATTATAAAGCTCTCAAACTTGGCCTCATTACTGAAAATGCTTTGTAAAAACAACCCACTCCATCACATTCTCTTTAGTAAAGCTCTGCAATTCTCCCTTCCCTGGCATGCCTGTTTCTTGTAAAATTTTAATGTGTTTGTGTAGAATTCCATTGTGTGGCATATTCAAAATAATCTGCAGTTTCGTGTTAAATCCAAATGAAAAATCTGTAAGGAAGTCAGTTTGTTAAATTTATATATCAATAATATTTTAAAGTATTTGATCTTCGAGAACCTGTTTTCAAATATATTTCCTGACAAAAATATATACTATACATTAATTTTGATGTTCCTTCCAAACTGGCAATTTTGTTGCAACATTGGAAAAGTACTTAAACTTTTACTTATTGGCATTATTTGGGGAAATATGGATCGAGTCAGCTTGCATCAAAAATGATTAAGGTACCATTTTTCTTTGTGTCCATGTAAGAAATAATGCCATCTTTATGGGATTTCAAGTATTGCTCTTTTTATCTCCTTTGAATCTTTTGGTATCATATCATATGTAGACAAAACTAATAACCTACAGCTCGTTCACAACATTGTATTTCAGCATTTTCTTATGCTTGATATTTAAAATACCAAGGCACGATCTTTTCTAGATGTGAGCAATGAAATAGTAAGAGAGGCTATAGAATAGTCTATAAAATGTAATTTTAATGTTTTACTTTTAACATTAAAAAAACCCAAAAAGTGCCCTATCATTATAAAGCTGCCACAACTGTATCAGGACTTTTCTATCTGATGTGTTTCCCTTGTTTTAAACAAAGATTGGTTAAAAGTTGTTTTGCAGTATGTGTTAAAAACTGGTTTCTGTACCAGTAGCCCAGAATCCCATTTTGGAGCACTAGTGGCCTTCGACACAGTAGTATGCTACATCCACAATCTTTTAGGTCAGTAGTGGTGAATAGAGATGGGCACGACTTGAAAAAAATTTTTTTTCGAGTTGTCGTTAGTCGGGCCGGTTCCGTTTCGTGTTGTTTCCATTTTTCGTGAAAATTCGCAAAAATTAGTCGGTTCTTTTTTGTTTTTTCGTTGTCGTTAGTACTGGTTTTTTTTGGGGGGGAGCGGGCTCCTGGAGGCACGTCTGTGCGGTGGGTGCCTCCTCTGGCCCGCTATAAAGGGAAAGTGGGCTCCTGGAGGCACCCGTGGGTGCCTCCTATCCTCACCCACTAGGAAGGGGAAGCAGGCTCCAAGAGACCCCTCTACATGGGGGTCTCCCTTCCTCACCTGCTGCTGCTGCAAAATGGTATGCAATAGCCATATGGATATTGCATACCAGTTGTGCAGACAGTGACTGTGAAGAATAGTGGATGGCACTGAACCCAGAGCCATAGGTGAGATGCCTAACTAAGGCTCTCGCACGACCATGTCTCACACAGAAGGGAATTGTACTTGCGTGTAGTGCAATGCAAGTACATCTGGCTTAGGGTTAAGGTGGGTTAGGGTTAGGGCTAGGGTTAGGGGGCTAGGGCAGGTTTTAGGGGGCTTTTTGGCACACCCCAGAAGTCTCCATGGCCAAGTGGCCATGCGATTGGTGGGATGGCTCCAAAAATTTGCATGGTCGTCCACTCCCACATGGCAGGCCACTCGGCCAGCCCATCATTGCGCAGGTGTAAATAAAATAAAATAAAATAAAATCAATGGAGGACAGAGGAGGAGAGGAGAGACATTTTGTTGCAAGAAAAAACCCACTGCTACTGTGAAAAATCTGGCCGTTTATAAATTTTCGTGTGTTTCTGTTGTGCTTGTGTGTTTTTGGAGCACGATTTCAAAAACAATATTGCGTTCGCCGCCCCATTTTGGATCCCCCGCCCGCACCGCATGGCATGGCGACTCGAGTCTGGCTGCCCAGGACGGGGGGGGTGGTAGGACCCCCCCTCCAGAAACCACCCCTCCGGTAGGTGCCCTGCACCCTTAGTCAAGCAGGCATTTTTCCGCCTGATTTTTTGGCCCGGGAATGGGTGGGGGGAGAGTTTAAAAGTTTTTTCCTGTGCCGTCCGTGCCGCTTGCTTGCGCTTTAATTGCGGCGGCCGGCGGCCGGCGAGACTGGGCTTTTTGTTGGCTGCCTGCGAGCTTGCGGCGAGTCCCACCAGAGCAGCCCAGGACGGGGGATGGGGGGGAGGCCGGGGACCTCCAGAAACAACCCCTCTGGTAGGTGCCCTGAGGCACGGCAGGCATTTTTCCGCCTGCTTTTCGGCCGGGAACCGGGTTTTTTTAACTTTAAAAAACTTTTTTTCTGTGGCACGTGGCATCGCGCGATCGCGCGATGCAAGGAACGAGCACGACAAATCAGACCAAAATTGTTCGTTCATCGGTTCGAGCTCGAAGTCTGGTGGAGTAATTCCCGTTACCGTTTCCGTAGAGTAATGGATACGAGTAACGGAAACGGAAACGGGAATAACGCTAAGTCGTGCCCATCTCTAGTGGTGAACCTTGAACACTCCAGATGTTTTGGACCACAACTCCCAGAATTTTGAGCCTAGATTGCCAATGACAAAGGACTGTGGCAGTTGTCGTCCAAAATATCTGGAGTGCTGAAGGTTCACCACCACTGTTCTAGGTGATTGGAAAACTGCTTGTTGGTTAAAGTGGGAGGTTTCCTATGTGGGTAGACCAAAGGGAGTCCTGAATGGAAATATTTGTTAAAAAACAAAACAAAACAAAAACCTTTACCTTCCTGCTATTTTCTATGTCAGTTGCTGCTGGACTTCATCCACCCAATCTTCTCTTCAATTTTGTGAGGTTATTCATTCATTCATTCATTCATTCATTCATTCATTCATTCATTCATTCATTCATTTACTTACTTACTTACTTACTTACTTACTTACTTACTTACTTACTTACTTACTTACTTACTTACTTACTTACTTACTTACACTGTCTTCCTGGAAAGGCACTCAAGGCTGCTTGCAAATGATTTTAAAACAAAAACATTAAAACAAATACAAATGTAACAAACTGCTCAATGAATATGTTTACAATATAAATCAATCTACAGTTAAACAGATTGGCTGAAATCCTGATGTGCTACTATGCAAAACCCATACTTTTTTAGGTGAATTGCCTAAAATGACAAAAATTCTGCATGACATGTTCCACATCACTTTGCGCAATGTTAAATATTGACAGAGATTTTGTGTGTGTGTTCTGTGCCATCAAGAACTGACGTATGGCAACCCCAACATGGCTTTCAATGTAAGTGAGATATTTAAGGTGTGGTTTTACTAGTTCCATCCTACGTTTTAATGTCCAAGTTGGGAGTCAAGCCCTGATCTCAAGGGTTCTAGTTAGAGATGGGCACAAAACACCCTGCCAGCCCCCCCCCAAGTGCTGATCAGCTGGTGTGCAGGGCCCTGCTGGCTGCCCCCCCCCTCAGCACCAATTAGCTGGCACTCATTACTGTAAGCTGCCTTGGGTCCTTTTCCAAGGAGAAAGGCAGGGTAAAAATACTCTAAAATAAATTAAATAAATAAATACAAAGCCCATGCTTTCTACCACCTGATCGGGCACATTGGGGGCAAAGACGCAGGCTTTCAAAACTTTTTTTTTTACCACCGAAGCAAACGCCAATCAGCTGGTGTGCGGGGCTTTGGTGGTAAAAAAAAGGTTTAAAAACCCTGCACCATTCCCCCAACTGATTAAGCGCATTGGGGGAGAATGGTATGGGGTTTTTAAAGCAGTTCGCCATAGGAATGCATTGCTTCAATGCATTCCTATGGTGGGGGGAACCAAAATGGAACAAACTAATAATTTTCATTTTGTTTCATTTCAGTTTTCTTTAAAGGGGCAGTTTGTTTTTCATTTTGTTAGAGAACAAAATGTAAAACAAAAAATGAAGCAAAAATGAAATTTCATTTTTTGCCCATCTCTAGTCCTAGTCCAATTCGGTACGATTCCAAGGCAGTCCTTTGAACATCACAGTAATCCAAGTTTATGCACCAACTACCGGTGCTGAAGAGTCTGAGATTGACCAATTTTATGAAGACTTACAAGAACTTCTAGAACTGACACCAAAGAAAGATGTTCTTCTCATCATAGGGGATTGGAATGCTAAAGTAGGGAGTCAAGTGATAAAAGGAATAACTGGCAAGTTTGGCCTTGGGGTTCCAAATGAAGCAGGGCAAAGGCTAATTGAGTTTTGTCAAGAGAACAAGCTGGTCATTGCAAACACTCTTTTCCAACAACACAAAAGGCGACTTTAAACATGGACATCACCAGATGGACAATACCGGAATCAGATTGACAATGTTCTCTGCAGCCAAAGATGGAGGAGCTCTATACAGTCAGCAAAAACAAGACCTGGTGCTGACTGTGGCTCAGATCATCAGCTTCTTATTTCAAAATTCAAACTTAAACTGAAGAAAGTAGGGAAGATCACTGGGCCAGTCAGGTATAACCTAAGTCAAATCCCATATGAATACACAGTGGAAGTGAAGAATAGATTCAAGGAACTAGATTTGGTGGACAGAACACCTAAAGAACTATGGATGGAGGCTTGTAACATTGTACAGGAGGCTGCAAGGAAAAATATTCCAAAGAAAAGAAAATGCAAGAAGGCAAAGTGGTTGTTCAACGAGGCCCTACAAATAGCAGAGGAGAGAAGGGACGCAAAATGCAAGGGAGAAAGGGAAAGATACAGAAAATTGAATGCAGACTTCCAAAGAATAGCAAGGAGAGACAGGGCGGCCTTCTTGAATGAACAGTGCAAAGAAATAGAGGAAAACAACAGAAAAGGAAAAACCAGAGATCTGTTCAAGAAAATTGGAGATATTAAAGGGGTATTTCGTGCAAGGATGGATATGATAAAGGACAAAAATGGTAGGGACCTAACTGAAGCAGAAGAGATCAAGAAGAGATGGCAAGAATATACAGAAGAATTATATCAGAAAGATCTGGATGTCCCTGATAACCAAGATAGCGTAATTGCTGACCTGGAGCCAGACATCCTGGAAAGTGAAGTCAAGTGGGCCTTAGAAAGCATTGCAAACAACAAGGCCAGTGGAGGTGACGGCATTCCAATTGAACTCTTCAAAATCTTAAAAGAGGATGCTGTAAAGGTGCTGCATACGATATGCCAGCAAATTTGGAAAACCCAGCTGTGGCCAGAGGACTGGAAAAGATCGGTCTACATCCCAATCCCAAAGAAAGGAAACGCCAAAGAATGCTCCAACTATCGCACAATTGCACTCATTTCACATGCTAGCAAGGTTAAGCTCAAAATTCTACAAGGCAGGCTTCAGCAGTATGTGGAAAGAGAAATTCCAGAACTACAAGCTGGATTTCGAAGGGGCAGAGGAACTAGAGATCAAATCGCCAACATGCGCTGGATTATGGAGAAAGCCAGAGAGTTCCAGAAAAACATCTACTTCTGCTTCATTGACTATGCCAAAGCCTTCGACTGTGTAGACCACAACAAACTATGGCAAGTCCTTAAAGGAATGGGTGTGTCTGATCACCTTATCTGTCTCCTAAGAAATCTATATGTGGGACAAGCAGCAACCATCAGAACTGGATATGGAACAACTGACTGGTTTAGAATTGGGAAAGGAGTACGACAAGGCTGTATACTGTCACCTTGCCTATTTAACTTATATGCAGAGTACATCATGAGAAAGGCCGGTCTGGATGAATCACAAGCCGGAATTAAGATTGCCGGAAGAAATATCAACAAACCTCACTCTAATAGCAGAGAGTGAGGAAGAATTAAAGAACCTCTTAATGAGGGTGAAAAAGGAGAGTGAAAAAAATGGGCTGAAGCTCAACACCAAAAAAACTAAGATCATGGCCACTGGTCCCATCACCTCCTGGCAAATAGAAGGGGAAGAAATGGAGGCAATGACAGAGTTTATTTTCTTGGGCTCCTTGATCACTGCAGATGGCGACTGCAGCAATGAAATAAAAAGACGCCTGCTTCTTGGGAGGAAAGCAATGGCAAACTTAGATAGCATCCTAAAGAGCAGAGACATCACTTTGCCAACTAAGGTCAGGATGGCTAAAGCTATGGTTTTTCCAGTAGTAATGTATGGAAGTGAGAGCTGGACTATAAAGAAGGCTGATCGCCGCAGAATTGATGCTTTTGAGCTGTGGTGCTGGAGGAGAGTCTTGAGAGTCCCCTGGACTGCAAGGAGAACAAACCTATCCATTCTGAAAGAAATCAACCCCGAATGTTCACTGGAAGGACAGATTTTGAAGCTGAGGCTCCAGTACTTTGGCCACCTCATGAGAAGAGAGGACTCCCTGGAAAAGTCCCTGATGCTGGGAAAAATCGAAGGCAAAAGGAAAAGAGGGCGACAGAGAATGAGATGGTTGGACGGTGTCATTGATGCAACCAAAATGAATTTGACAAAACTCCGGGAGGCAGTGGAGGATAGGAAGGCCTGGCGAGCTCTGGTCCATGGGGTCATGAAGAGTCGGACACGACTGAACGACTGAACAACAGTCCTAGTCCATTACACTGTCCACTACATAACATTGGGAATCATAAGAGTTCTTAACTGGAGAAATTCATCCTCACGTATTAATCCCTTTTGTTCCAGGATAATATTTCAGCCATTCATTGTTGAAATGTCCTAACTAAAATCTCTTTAAAACTATGTAAAAGCACATTTAAAATTATAAATAGACAACTCCCCCCTTAATATTGTATTAACTGCTGTGGGGCAGTTTATAAACAGAACACTTTGCTTTAATATCTTAAGGGTGGAGTTGTCTTGTGCTGTGTGTACTTTACAAATGCACCCCATTTGGATTCCAAGTGGAATACAGTATTTTCCCATGTATAAGACTATATTTTTTCCTCTAAAATTATTAGACTAAAAACTGATGTTCATCATATACGCAGAAGACAATGAAAGAACTGAGTAGTTGCAAAGCTGTAATCTTGGGTTGGAAAGTGGGAATCATCTTATGCATAGGGGTGTCTTATAGATGGAAAACACAGTAATAATTAGACTTGGCAATATTATTTGTCATTCCAGGGGTGGGGTCTGGTTTAGCTGCCTGATGTTGAAAAATCATATCAGTGTGGTTTGGGGTAGCCAGATTTGTCTCCATTGTGAAATCATGAAATAAAATCAGGAAAAAAGGAATCTTCTGGCATTAACCCTAAGTACGTAAACAGTTTGCCTTGTTTCATGGGTTTCTTAGTGAAAAAGAAAAAGGAAGTCCAAATTCACAAGGCATTCCTGCCACATCATACACATTCTTTATCCACCCTACAAGTAACACACACTGAAGTTTGAAGGTTAAGTGATTCCATTTAATTTAGAAGGCTGAAAATGACTTACATTTTGCATTTCTTTTCAATGGTCCACTGAAGGACTAACTATATGAGACACAAATGCCTTAACAATGCACCAAAGGAAAAAACTGAGTGAAAGAAAGCAACTTCAGAAGAAAGAAACATTGAAAGAATGGGGATTATATAGGACAAGGAATTGTGTAAACAGGTACCATCCAAATGTCTATAATACAACTTAAGTAATTTCTGGGCCATCACCATGCTAGCTGAGGCTTATTGTCATAGTTATTCTTAAAAATATATGGATGACATCAGATTGCTTGCCATTTGTCCGGTTTAGTTCATTCCTTTACTTTAAAATAACTATTTAACTCCCAACCTACAATAGCGATCTGGAAACCTGATTAGATTTGTAAGATTCCCTTCAGGTCACTGGGAAAGGGCAGTGCTACCTGTGATATAGAGATAAGGTTTTTGTTATTTTTCTACTAGCCTAAAGGCATCACCTGTTCCACTATTGTATTTGATCGTTCATTCAGTGAATATAATTTTACTTCACTTTGCTTCTTTTCAAAATCAACTCCTCTCCATATTACATTGGGGAAGACTTAACAATAACTATAATAACAACAAAATAGGCATCATGACTTTGTTATGTATATTTATGTAGTTGTCATTGGACCTTTAAAATGATCTCTCTGGTTCTCACCTGAAACTCCATCTCACAGTCTGGGATGTCTGGGGAGGGGAGGAGCTTCAAGGAGGCTTGTGACTGACACCATCTCTGTCCCTGGTGGGTTTCTTGGGGAGATCATCTTCAACATGGGATTGCCCTTGCATCTTGTTCGAAGACTTCAGTGGATGCAAAATGCGGCGGCCAAACTGGTGGTGGGTGTGCGTTGATATGACCACATCACCCCAGCTCTGGCTCGCTTGCATTGGCTACCCATTGCGTCCCGAATAATATTCAAGGTCTTGGTTTGATTTACAAAACTCTCCATGGCTTGGGACCTGAATACCTGGCAGAGCGGATCTTCCAGAGATCAACTGAGGCCCAAACTACGGGGTGGCCACGCCCAGGGAGGCTAGGAAAGTGCTAACCCGCAACCGAACCTTCTCTGTGGCTGTCCCTTTCCTTTGGAACCATCCTCCAAGTGAATTGCGCATTGCACAGTCCCTGGCAGCCTTTAAAAAAGCCTTGAAGACCTGGCTTTTTCGTGAAGCATTGGCAACCTTGAATAGCGTTTTTGTTTGTTTGTTTTTTTCTTTTTTTCTGCCATCTTGCCAGATATCTCTTCTATTTTGCTTTGCTTTCATATTAGTATAGCTATTTTATTCCATATATTTTACCTTTTGTTTTTGTATTATCATTACTATTTTTGTTGCATTGTTATTTATTGTTTGCTTTTTAATGTTGTAAACCACCTGGAGTTCCTCCGGAAGATGGGTGGTATATAAATGTATAAATAAATAAATAAACAAAATAAACCAAGGGCATCATGAAATCTCAACTGCTTGAACTGGTTTTTATTGTTGTGGATAAGGGGCATACAAAGTTTGGTGGGGTGACTGACTGCTCTCACCCAATCTGCTTGTAGTGGGGCTTAATTAACCCCACTGGCGTCCGGTGGCCTCTGTGCCTGGTTGGGTCCAAGCTGCCATCACTGTCAGCATCATCTTCAGACTGGGTTTGGGGGTCTAATTCATCATATGGAGCCCAAACAACTGATGTTCTTTAAGGATTACAGCATTTGTAATCCTGGGATGATACTTCCTCCCCATGTGCACCAAGTCTCTCATCCTGCTACTAGTTGTGCTGTAGGTACCCCTTCTGGCACATCCTCTATTTTTTTCCTGTGCTAGGATGGGGCTGGTATGCCCAGAATCTCATCTTTGACACTTCAGATGTTTTGGACCACAACTCCTTGAATTATGAGACTAGACTGCCAATGACAAAGGACTGTGGGAGTTGTGGTGCAAAACATATGGAGTGCCAAAGGTTCGCCACCACTGGCCTCTGCCAACTTCTTCCCTTCAGAGGGGCAGCATCAAGGTACAACCACCTCGATTTCATAAATCCTCTTCACAACTTTGAATCTAACATGACTGGGTACACATTCTTCTCATCACCATTACTGCTGCCTATTCTCTTTTCTTGTATGCTTAGGCCCAACTCACATCACCACCCAGAAGGGGAGCCCACAGAAGGAGACCGAAGGAGAAGCAGAAACAGAACATTTCAGACACTAGTCTGAGAATGTCGTTCTGGTATTTGGGCCCTGTCGTGTGCCTGATTTCTTCCAGCATCTGCAATCAGTTAAACTGAAATGTAGTGGTACCTCCTCTTTTGTAGATTAAACCTAAGGGTCCAATAAAGAATGTCAGATAATGAGCAGGTTGGGGTGTCCATATCATTGTTCAGGGTTATGAAATAGACTGCGGGGGGGGGGGGGGAGATACCATCCTTGCTTTCCCCTAGAGGAAAAAAAGTTAACCATATTACAGTTTCTTAGGAAGACAGATGGTTGCCGATATATATTTACTTCTAGGAGAGGATTATGTCCTCATAGGAGAAGCCCTAATGGCACTCATTTGAGAAAAAGAATAAGAAAGATTGTTCTAATTTGAAAATGGGTCCTTGATGCTGTGAGAGAAAAATATATTCCCTCCAATTAAACTTTGCAGATTTACATACACATTTTCACATGTGCTTTGAGAGAATTTGTTTTCATGCAAACTATAAAACCGACCAAATTTTCCAGATGGCTGGAATGACAGACACATGTTAAGCAGACCAAAGCAAATGAAGCTCTGAATTTCTTTTGGAGAATTACAAGAGAGTCTCCCAGATTTATCTGTTCAAACATGGGCCATTAAATTTGTCACCCAAACAGCTACTGCACTTAATAGAATTAATGGAAAATGGTTGAAAGATGCTGTATCTTTGGGACCAAATCCCATTTCACACCTAATAAACTTACTCCTTCATAAAGTTACTTTCCTTCAGCAGACAACTGCTAAAATGATATTTCTGTAATAGAACCACATTATTACAGAGAAGGATGGCTTTTGCCTGTTACAGCAAAGCTCACCAAATGACCTGAACATTACATTATTCTGTTCTCCTCTTATTTGGAGCATCCCAATAAAAATGAATGTTCCATGTGCACTGTTATATAAATACAGGATCTCTACAACCACGTAAGCAAGCTCAGTGCTATTTATTTATTTATTTATTTATTTATTTATTTATTTATTTATTTATTTATTTATTTATTGTATTTTTATACCACCCACCTAGCAACACGGCCACTGTGGGTGGTTTACAACAATATTAACAACATTAATGATTCCTTGTTTTCATTTTTCAGGCCTCTCTTGGTGTAGGTACCCTCAGACATCCTGCCTGGGAAAACTGAGTATCAAAGGCAGTTATCGCTGAGAGGAGGTGTTCTGTCAGGTAGCAAGGCCTCAAAATGTTTAGGGCATTATATGCTATAGGTAACATCTTGAAGTTGATGTGGAAATGAACTGTTCACCAGTGCAGGAAGCCAGAAAGGAGGGATATATGCTGGAAACTCTTTGTCCTCGTCAATAGTCTGACTGCTGTGTTCTGGACCAGTTGAAATCTCCACATCAGCCCCAAGGGCAGCCCCACATAGAGAGCATTGCAATAGTAAAGTCTTGAGATTACCAATGCATGGGTCAACATAGTAAGGGCCCCAGTATCCAGATAGTGACACAGCTCAGTGATCTGCAACAGATGGGAATGGGCAGAGTGGAGTACTGATGCCACTTGGATTCCATGGATAGCACTGGATTGAAGAGAATACCCAAGCTTCAAACCTCATTTTGATCAGGAAGACCCCCCCTCCAAAAAGAGGGAGCTTCCAAAATCACCATGCATGGGAGGGGAAAACTCCATCTTGCACAGGTTCAAAATCAGCTTATTTGCCCCCATCTAATCCATCATGGCACCCAGGAAGCACTCCAGGGAGCAGAAAGCATCCAATGCAGAGGGTGTAAGGAGACAAAGAGCTATGTGTTATTTGCATTCTGATGACGTGAGGCTACAATACTCTGGATGACCCCTTCCCCAGCGGGGAACATTAGTGAGATGTTCAACCCCTGTGGAACCCTACATTTGAAGATTCAAGGAGTGTATTGCATCTTGCCAATCTCTACTCTCTGGAGCCATCCATCCAAGAAGGAGCGGAACCATGCCAAAATGATCTGGAGTTTGAGCCATGGCAACTGGACTTCTTTTTCTTGGGAGATTCTTGGGAGATTTAGGACTCACAACTAGCTTTCGTCAGATTGACAAAGCTGTTTGGATGAGCAGCAAAACATTTCAATCTCTCAAGAAAAAGAAGTCTAGTTGCCATGACTCAACTTCCAGATAGGCTCACCTGGATGACTGAGAATCTTCACAGACATACCAAAATGAGTTCACCAACTCATAACTTGGAGAGCCTCCCCAGGAGGATACCGTGGTTGATGGTATTGAAGGCCACCGAGAGATCAAGGAGGGCCAATAAGGACATCTTGTCCCCTTTGGGCTCCCTCAAAAGGCCATAGTGCAGGGTGACCAATGCAGCCTGAACCCTGACTGGAAAGGATCAAAGGTGTAAGTTTCCGCCAGCAGAGCCTGAAATTGGTCAGCCACCACCCTCTCTAACACTTTACTCATAGACAGTACATTGGCGATGGACCTATAGTTGATTAGATCATCTGCCGCCAAGTTCAGTTTCTTGTGGATGGGCCGAATGACTTTCTCCTTGAGGGCCCGGGGAACCTGGCCCTTACTGAGATGCCCAATAATTATTGCTGTTGCCCACTCAGTAGTCACTGGCCTTGCAGCTTTAATGAGCCAGGCTAGGCAAGGATCAGGGGGGGAGGAGGTGGTGGTTCTGCAGCAGTCAAGCATCCTATCCACCTCAGAAGGTGTCACAAGTTGAATATGGGCTAACAGTGCTGAGCAAGATGATGAAGATGAGAATTAAAGCATAGTGGGAAGGATTATGGGCATAGAAAACTTGTAAACTTGAATTCATAGACCAATCTGTATTTCTCAGGCTGAAGAATGCCCATATCACTTTCATTGCTTAAACACATTTCTTTCAGCATTGTTGTTTAAAACAATACACAGAAAAAAACATAAAGCAGATTCCTCTATTTTCCTGAGCCTTTTATGTGTACTAGCCTGTCTGTCACTTCATCTCATGAAAATCAGAAGTATTTCAGGAGAGGAAATGGAAGGCAGGCTAGGATATATGCATTTTAAGCAAGCTGTAGCTTTGTTTGGAAACAGCTAGGTCAGTGGGGGTCAATCAAATCAACTTCCAATAAAATCACAGTATGATAATGCCTCACCTAAAAGGAGGCATTGCTAGCATAATCATAAAACGCCAACAACTCTCACAATCTGCTCTACAAATCTCAAGGGCTAGTGCAACAGAAGGACACACACAGAGAGAGATACAAGTGAAAATCAACGGAATTGTGCTTCTGGGTTAAATCTGGGAGAGCCTTTTGTATTTCTCCAAAATAAAAACAAAAGAGCATGTATAACTGAATTAAGTAGCCCCCAGTAGTCCCCTGTCACATCACACTTCTTATATTGCAGTCCTGGTATATCGCTGATTTACTGGGATTACAGGTGCAGGCAGGCGGCAAGGCAGCAGGGCGGAGCTCCAGAGGCCCAGTGCAGGCCTACCACATGGCCTGGAAATCACTTCCAATCTGCTCTGGTTTCCCAAAAGTCACTTCCAGTTTTCTAGAAACCACTTCTGAGCCCTTTACAGGCCCGGGAAGATGGGTGGAGGCTTGTTGCAGGCAGCACCAGGCCTGGGGTGAGTACAGGAGGCCCCACACAGGTTTGCCAGTCCCAGCCTAACTGACAGGTAAAGGCATCTACATATCACAGATTTTCCTTTATTGCAGGTGGGTCAGAAAACTAACCCCTGCAATAAACAAGGGAGTACTGTACTTATAGTCCAGGAGGTATTAATAGATATTTGTGAAGGAAGCAGAAAGCAAGAGCTTCCCCCATCCACAAGGCTAAAAAGTAGAGATAGGCACAAAATGAACGTTTAGTTTGTTTCATTATTTGTTATACGTAACAAAACAAATAACGAACCCCAGAGAGGATATAGAATGAACTGAACCGAACCGAGACGGCACTAGTTGCCTTGGTAGATGACCTACATAAGGAAATGGATAGGGGATAGGTGTCCCTTTTGGTTTTACTGGACCTTTCAGATGCTTTTGATACTACTGACCACAGCATCCTCCTGACTCGTCTCTCTGAAATGGGACTTGGGGACACTGTCTTAAAGTGGCTTCAGTGCTTCCTGCAGGAGAGAATGCAGAAAGTGGTGTTAGGGGACTCGTGTTCAACACCACAGCTGCCCCCTGTTATTTAACATTTATATGAAACTATTGGGGGAAATTATACAGAGTTTGGGGTTAAGTGGCACCAGTGTGCCAATGACACTCAAATTTACCTCTCATCACCTCCGAATTCCAAGGAAGCTATTTCAACTTTAGATCAGTGCTTAGTTTCAGTAATGAACTGGATGAGGGATATTAAACTGAAACTAAACTCAGACAAGACAGACCTACTTCTGGTCAGTCAAAAAGGATATCGAGGGATAGGAATGCAACCTGTACTGGATGATTACCCTCTATTTTAAAAAAAGATGCATAGCTTGGGGCTGCTCCTGGACTCATCTTTTAGCCTTGATGCCCAGGTCATATCTGTGGTCAGGAGTGCATTTGTGAAATGAAAACTAATATGCCTGTTATGCCTGCTCTGTCCACGGTGACACAAGCCCTAAAAAACATCCCAGCAGGACTATTGTAATGCGATCTATGTGGGGCTGCTGATGGAAAGTCTCAAGAAACTTCAATGGGTCCAAAATGCAGTGGCCAGATTGCTGACTGGGGCAGGATACAGAGATCACATTACACCCCTACTAAAGCAGCTCCACTGGCTGCCAATCAGCTATCAGGCACAATTCAAGGTGCTGACCTTAACCTAAAAAGCACAAAGCTACCTCAAAGATTGAATCTTGTGCTATGAACGAGCTCGGATGCTAATGTCATCAGGAGAGGCCTTTCTCTCCATCTGGCCACCTTCACAGGTGCATCTCATAAGAACACATGAATGGCCTTCTATATTACTGCTACCAGACTTTGGAACTCCCTCCCACCAGAGGCCAGGGCTGCCCTATATCTGCTGTCTTTCCAGAAGTAGGCAAAGACCTTCCTTTTCAGGCAAGCTTTCCATGAATGATGGACTACGGTGTCTTTTAGATGGATTACCATGCATGATTGCATTGACTGATTTCATAAGAACACATGTTTTCCATGTTAGTCTCCATCCCTCATAATGGATTTTAAAAATCTTTTTGCATGCTCTTTGTAGCTTTAATGTTATCTTTTAATGTTCTAAGATGCCTCTTCTAATTCTCTGTTTGTAACTTAAATTATGTCTTAAATGTTCTGGGCTGTATATTGTCCCTCATTATATTAAGCCAGCCTGGATCCTTTTCCAAGGAGAAAGGTGGGGTAAAAATATTCTAAATAAATATTCAAGTTAAGAATTGAACTTTTCAATTTGGCTCATTTGCTTTAGATCTAGGATTTTTTAGGTTTCCTCTTGTGAGGGAATGTAGGAGAGAATTTTATTTTTTAAAAAACTATAACTTGAAAACCCATTTGCCCAATTTTCCTTAAATTTGACATACTGCAACAGCATTGTTTTTGCTGCATCTGTGATTATTTTTGTTATGATCCAAATTCTAATTTCAAATACAAAAGGAGAACAGGTGATAACTTTAGGCTAGTAGAAAAATAAACTGTTGCTAATATTTGAGGGCAAAATCCCTCTTCTTCAGAGTTGTACCAACAGGTTAAAACATGGCAAAAGATGACGTTGCCATGAGTTATTTCTTAAATGTAAAGTCCTTGGCAAGATGGAAAATATGCCAGTTAGTTAAGGCCCAGAGCTTAGAATTTCTGAGGCTTATATACTTACACCAAATTTTCAGTGTCTCACAAGTATAAGGATTTTGTATTTGCTCCTTTTTTTAATTGGTTAATAATAATTCAATAAAATAAAATAAAATAATTTTTAAAAGAAATAAAGAAATTCCGAGGCTGCATCTGAAGTAAAGGGTGGTGTTTTTATTATTCCAGTCCTTCAAACATGCCAGGGCTAACCTATGCACCAGGGGTGTCCAATCTTTTTCTAAGGAGGGCCATATTTGGTGAAGTGAAAATGTGTGGGGGCCGACCATTCAGCCGCATTTAGCCCCCGGGCCGGACTTTGGATACATCTCTATAACATGCAAGGAGGAAGGGAGGATGCTGAAGCAACGCAGCCGGGAGCGGGTAGGCTGGGAAGGTGGCTGGGTGTTGGTGGACACAGGCAGGGAGGGCAGGCAAAACATAAAACTGCAAGCTGATGCCTCCATCCAGTATGGGGAAGGGCCAGCTGCGGGGATGAATGACAGGCTGAGCTGGTGGGGAGAAGAGGCCGTGGGCCACTCAAAATTTGTAAATGGGTCACATTTGGCCCCCGGGCCTGACTTTGGACATGCTTGATATACACTTTCACACCCCCTCTCTTTGTGGCTCATCAAGGATAATGACCCCTTCTTGGCCAGGGAAGAGGGAAGACTGGTGTAGAAGACCCATGCATTTCATTTTGGGCTTGGGATAGCCACTAGGTGCAGTCAATTGGATCAAATAAAAAGGAAAGAAATTACCTAGTGGGTGCAGTCTTGTGTGTTCATTGATGGTCCATTTGCCTCCTTCTTGGTATGTATGGGTGGGGGCCTCATTCCTAGTATCTCAGCATTTCCAATTGAAGCAAAACAAGTTGAGGAACTGTATAGTCATTACAAAAACCAAATACAAAAGTAGAACAGGTGATACCTTTAGGCTATTAACAACTGCTAATATTTCAAGGGCAAAATCCCTCTTCTTAGAACTGTAAAAACAGGTTAAAATTATGGCAAAAGATGAAGTTGCCAGGAGTTATTTCTTAGTTGAGTCCCAGAGCTTAGAGGTTCTGAGGTTGCATCTGAAGTAAAGGGTAGTGTTTTTATCATTACAATTCTTCAAACAACATGTCAGGGCTCACGTTCACACTTTCATACCCCCTCTCCATGATGAGCCACAATGCTGATGTTTTTGTCGTTGCTTCATTGATTATGAAAAAGCATTTGACTCAGTGAAACATGACAAACTTATTAATATTCTTAAAGAACTGGGCCTGGACAATTGTGATACCAGATTGATTGGGAATTTGTATCAGTATCAGCATGCTGGTTTCTAGATAGATGGTCAGATATCAGAAGAGGTGTCAATTGTGAAAGGTGTTCATCCAGGCTGTATTCTCTCACCTCTACTTTTTAATATCTATTCAGGAAGATTTTTCTGGGATGCTCTTGAAGCAAAGAACTGAGGTGTGATGGTGAATGGAGTTCTTTTTAATAACATAAGGTACGCTGATGACACTGTCTTGCTTGCAACACGTCTGGCAGAATTGCAAGGATTATTGGATTCTGTTGCTACAGAAAGCTATGCCATGGGATTGTGACTTAATGTGAAGAAGACAAAATGGATTATCATCAGTAAAAAAACAGTAGACAGAATATTCTCAAGATGGCAAATGATACAATTGAAAGAGTTTCATCTTATAAGTACTTGGGATGCTGGGTCATGGATAACTGGGATTTTTCATGCGAAATCCATTGTAGATTGAGCAAGCTAGAAATTCATTCCAGAAAATGAGAAAAGTCTTGACAAACTGAGACTTATCTATCAGACTTCATACCCGAATACTTCAATCTTATGTACTTAGTATCCTTCTCTATGGGGTTTAAACTTGGACCCTTACAGACACATTAGGAAGCTGGAAGCATTTGAAATGTGGATGTACAGATGAACTCTGAAGATACCTTGGACATCCAGAATCACTAATGAGGCCGTATTACAGTGTATGATTAAAAAGTTAGAAATACTCAATACCACAAAGAGAAAACAATTGCAGTATTTCAGTCACATAATGAGTAATAACAAATACTCTCTGCTGCATTCTGGCTTATGAATTTAAGCCAGGGGTTCACAGTGGGCACAGCTTCTCTATTTAGAATAGCTTCAGAAAAAAACCAGATTGTGCTACTGATCGCTAATGTTCTACAAGGGCATGGCACCAGAAGAAGAAGAAGAAGAAGAAGAAGAAGAAGAAGAAGAAGAAGAAGAAGAAGAAGAAGAAGAAGAAGAAGAAGAAGAAGAAGAAGAAGAAGAAGAAGAAGAAGAAGAAGAAGAAGAAGAAGAAGAAGAAGAAGAAGAAGAAGAAGAAGAAGAAGAAGAAGAAGAAGAAGAAGAAGAAGAAGAAGAAGAAGAAGAAGAAGAAGAAGAAGAAGAAGAAGAAGAAGAAGAAGAAGAAGAAGAAGAAGAAGAAGAAGAAGAAGAAGAAGAAGAAGAAGAAGAAGAAGAAGAAGAAGAAGAAGAAGAAGAAGAAGAAGAAGAAGAAGAATTCCTATCTAGGCTATCTGCATGTAAACTCAGTTTAGGTGTGAATTTTGTAGGTCAAACTCCCATAATGTAAAACTCTAGGATTTGGAGTCCAAACATCAAAATAATAATTTAAAAAAATTCAATATATATTCCAAACCCCTCTGCACTGATGCTCACATTCAGTAGTAGTACCATATCATCAGTTTAAGAGGTTCTATGCCTGCAAATTTCAGCTAATTTTAGAGAAGTAAATAAAGTTAGAAACTTTTTTCTGTTTCCTCCCCACCCCTTTTTTTCCTTTTCTGTGATAATTGATAATTGTGGCCTGTAAATTTGTACAAGCAGAAACAGATCATTGTTTAAGGTAATGAACTGAAGTCCAAACTGAAACTGAGGTGTCTGTACAATCTTATTTCCTACACAAAACAGTATTAATTAAGTGAAGATTATTTAAATGACACTGGGATCTGAAAGTTACATGGGATAGTTCTCTAAAATCACAGACAAATATAACATAGGAGAGGGAAAGTGCCTTCAAGGTCATAAGCAGTGTGGCCGATGAGTGATGAACACACAGGTCATCTTTCTAGAGTTCATGCCAGCTTCTGAAATAATATCTGAGAAACCCACTCATCAATTAAAGTCAATGGGGAGATACATTCAATTTTCAGTTGAATGTAGAAGCCAATTTAATATTTAAAGGTTGTATTAAATATCTTCTAAATTATGTTAGATGCTCCATTACCAGACTATCTACAGCAAAGTCATTAGAGTTTGTTGTGAAATTTTCAAAGCTTAATGGTTATACTAGTGTATAATTTGATAAATATGGTAAGATGGAAATATTATGGGTTTGAAGAATGATTCCATCTTGCATGACTTGCCTCTGGAATTTCAGGATATATTAAATTTTCACTTGTTCAAACTTCTCTTTAAGAAAAAAAATGCCCAGTAGGTGGGTACCTTACCCTCATTTGATACTGACAAGTAATTGTCCCCACTTTATAGTTCTTAATGCAAATTTCCATCCTTGAGTTGTGCAGATGAGCAAAATTTATGAGCATAATTCTAGGAACACTTCTTGTAAACAAAAGTATCCCAGCCACTGCATACCTCCTGGGTTTGCAGTGGTGGATTAAAATAACATTTTTTGTTCTAATGCTAGAATTATAATGTTATAGAAATGAGGACCTTGAAAATGCAGGCACAAATCATAACAAGAGAGATGTGCAGTTGAATAGGTCCTTTTACAGCTCTCATAGCACTGCACTGTATACCAGTCATTATTCTGAAGTGAGGATTGAAATTCTCTCCCCATGTCAAAACCTGGACACACTAAGGCCTTGGATAACAAAGTATGTTTGTTAAACACACAAATCTGCCTTTCTGATCATCTAGGAAGTAAGATCTGTGTAAAGTAGTACCCCCGTTTTAATGGGGAATTGGTTTTTTTGGGGGGTGGATACTGAAATCTGCAGATAAGAGTAAACACACTGCCAGCACCCCCCAAAATGATAGTGGCTATTTGTGACAGTAACTTGCTTTGTGGCACCCTTTTGTGACCGCTATTTATTTAATAATTATTTAATAATTTTTGGCAGCCAACCACAGATAACTGAATCAGTGGATGCCGAATCATTTTGATGTTTTACCCACTGAACAACTATGTCAAAATTAGTGATGCTGCTGAGAACTTGCATTGCCAAACTCCAAAAACATGTTTGTCATCAAAATAAGGAACTAACTGAAGGGGAAAGCTGGAATCTCTATCAGCAGCTGGGAAGACTGAAAAGGCTCCAGATATTTATTTATTATTTATTTATTACATTTATATACTGCCCATCTACCGAAATGGAACTCTGGGTGGTTTACAATTTAAAACAAACAGCAGAGAACGGACAAGGAAAACAGAGGCAAACTACAATAAAAATAGGGGGGTACAATACCCTCCACAAAAGATGATGCGGGCTGCAACAAAAAAAAATAGAGGTTAAGTAAGAAGGTCGCCAAATGCCTCCTTGAAGAGATGTGTTTTCAAGGCTTTTTTTAAAGGCGGGCAGGGACGCTGCTAGGCGCAGCTCACTAGGGAGCTGATTCCACAGCTAGGGCCCACCACAGAGAAGGTGTGGTTACGCGTGAGCGATTTCCATGCCTCTCTGGGTGTGACCACCCTAAGTGAGTGCACCTGCGCCATCTTTGTGGGCCTGGTCCCAGTTGACCTCTGAGAGATACGCTCCGACAGGTACTCTGGTACCAAGCTGTGGAGGGCTTTGAAAATAAAAACCAAGACCTTGAACCTTATCCGGAGGGCAATGGGTAGGCAATGCAGGTGAGCCAGAACTGGGGTGATGTGCTCAAATCTATGAGCGACCACCACCAGTCTGGCCACTGCATTCTGAACCCATTGGAGCTTCCGGACAAGGGTCAATCAAGGGCAACCCCACGAGGAGGGCATTGCAACAGTCGATCCTCGAAATCACGAGGGCCTGCATGACTGTCCTCAGGGAGGACTCAGCATGCAGACTCCTATTCGTACTGTTCATTTTCAAAGGCTTTCAAAAGCCCTTCTTGAATGTCTGAATAGGGATAAGTAGTGTGCAGGTCTTCAAAACATGACTTCTGTCCCTTTATGGCACTTCTTTCAATTGGACTGCTGTTCATACCTGTCAAGTTTTCTCTGGCCCCAGCCGGGATACGAGGGGGAGGTGTAACATGCACACACACAAAAACACATGTACAAAACCACAAACAAAGCACCCCTCTCCCTCCTCTCCCCTCCGCCTCACCTTCCCCTCCAGCGTAGGGCTCCTGATCACAGAAATATAAAACAATCAAAGGGAAGTTTTGGATTTGAAAATAAGGGATTGATGCTTCGAGCATGCTCAATAGCTGCCCCCAACATGGCAGCACCCATGCAGCAACCCCTAACATGGCCACTGTCACCCATGCCATTCAGATGAGGTTTTAAAAATTATAAAATTCAAGAGAATTACAAGAAAATACTATTATATAAGTTGTAAAAATGAATAAATAAATAAATATAATGGGACGATGGGGGAAAAGATGCCTAAAAATGGGATTTCCTGGCTAGTACAGGAGACTTGACAAGTATGCTGCTGTTCAAGGAAGAGAAGAAATTCCTTCCCCACAAACCAATAGTGTGTGATGGGAGTACTGGAAAACAAGGAAATTGCATAAGAATGTGTCTTATCTCCTTTTTGATCTGCTGTTTAGTTTTGTGTAAAACCTCAGGAAACCTAAACATTGAGAGACGGTAGCTGTTTTAGTCTGTGGGAGTGGAATTGTGCAGCAGCAGAGCTGGAAGGAGCCCTGAAGGCTGAATCCAACCATCTGCCAATGCAAGTAATCCACAGCTAAGGCATGTTTCATGAGGGGCCATCTATCTTTGTGTCCTTTTAAGAGACAGGCAGGGTTAAATAGTCTAAGTAAAATAAAAATAAATTAAAATCTCAGTTTAAAAAAAAAAAAACAAGAGAATACACCAGCTTCTAAACAGTCCATGCTACTGTCAAACATTTCTTATTGTCAAGAAGTTTCTTCTAAAATTTAGGGAATATATTGCTTTTTTGTGACATGAATCTATTACTTGGGTTCTAATTTTAATGGAGCTACAGAAAACCTTCTTGGTCCACCTCCAATCAGACACATCATATTTGAAGAGTTAATGAAGAGTCTCTATGGCTCCTTAAAGATTAACATCTTCTATTTGTCACCAGCTTTTGTGAACTGAAATCACATGCAAATTTCTTGTCAAGATGTAAAACTGTGCATGCATAGAGTGTCCAAATAATTAAGGGGAACTGCAGAAAAAGCAATCCTGGAAATTTCCATTTCCCTTTAAAAAGGAAGTTTGAACAGCAGTTGATTGAAAGTCACTGTGAAACACTCTTCAGCCAAGTCTAAAAGCAAGATCAATGTACAATAACATTGCCTTCCAAATTAATGTCTTTCATGGCTGGCAGTTGGACATGCAAACAAATGATGCAAAATGCAAGACAACTGAGGACGGAAAAAACTCCTTCATTACTAAACTGTAAATAGAGCAAATTGGTATTCAGCCCACTTGGACCACCAGCAGTTTGAACACAGGAAACTTGCCTACTCAGTAAAATGGTACCTATGTGGCTTGCTATTCCTACAGGCACAGGGACCCATCTAGTCAAAATAAGTCTGTTATCTGTGATGGGGCAACTTGCCAGCCTTATAAGTAATGAGTCACATTTATCACTCCAGTTCCATCTGGCATGGTTTGTCTCTGGAACAGGAATTTCCACTGAAAAAATTCTGACCCCTTATAGGTAGGGTTGGCAGGGTGACATGTTTCATACATGTCCAGTAATATATTTAAAGGCAGGTTATTACTTAATGGTATATTGTTTTTTCATGTATGAATGATGTATTCTCTATCTTTTTAGCATGCTTTTTTGGCTATAAGCTTCTGCATTTTTAGAATGTAATTAAAGCATTGTTTTTGATACTTTTATTGCACCTTTTATGCACAGGTATTTTGGATTGAAATCTGATTTAAATATTTAGGTTTAATTTTTGTTTATCTTAAGTGTTTGTGCCTGCAGTATTTCACAGACGTAAGACTGATTTCTGTCTAACTGAAACATGCCTTAATTTCCAGGTTACATGTTTTCAACAATTCTGAAGTATGTTTTATATATGAAACATATGAGTAGAAGCAATGTGGATAAATTAAGCTTGTAGAAATAGATACGTTGATGTTGCTTGAAATCATCAATATTATTTATCTTTAAGAGTATTTTACCTGCCTTTCTCCTTGGAAAAGGACCCAAGGCAGCTTACAGTAATGAGTAGAGATGGGCACGACTAGGGAAAATGACATTTTCGAGTTGTCGTGTGTCGGAGGCGGCCTGTGTCAGCTCGTTTCTGTTTTTCGCGAAACTTCGCAAAAAATTGTTGTTTCGTTTTTCGTTTTTTGTCTGTCGCTAAACTGGTTTGGGGGGTAGCGGGCTCCTGGAGGCACCTCTTTTTTGGGGGGTGGGTGCCTCCTATCCTCACTCGCTAGGGAAAGCAGGCTCCTGGAGACCCTCATACATGGGGGTCTCCTCTCCTCACCTGCTGCAAAAGGGCATGTGTGCATAGCCATATGGATATGATTGCATACCCAGTTGCACACAGAGACACAGCAGACTGGCAGAGGCACCCCTCTTTTTGGGGTGCCTTCCCTGCCTCAGTCAGGCCTCGGGGGCATGGTTTGCATGATGTCACACATGCTGCCGGCCGAGCCAAGCCTGCAGGAGTCACCAGAGTCACAAGTGGCGGACTAGCAGACTCTCTGCACCCACTGTGTCTCACTAAGAAGGGAATTGTACTTGCTAGTGCAATGCAAGTACAGATCTGGCTTAGGCAACAGGGTTAGCGCAAGGGCTAGGGTTAGGCTAGTTACGGGTGAGGTTAGGGTGAGTATTGGGGTGCACCTCTGGGGGCCTCTCTGACCCACTTAGAAGGACAGTGTACTGGCGTATGGGTTAGGGTTAGGGTTCGGGTTCGGGTTCGGGCTACGGTTAGTGGGCTTTTTATGCCCGGTTGGCACATCCCAGAAGTCTCTGTGGTCAACCTGGCCAAGTGGCCATGCGATTGGTGGAATGGGTCCAAAAATTTGCATGGTCACTCCCATGGCCAGCCCATCATTTCGCAGGTGTAAATAAAATAAAATAAAATAAAATAAAATAAAAGCAATGGAGATTGGAGAGAGGAAAGAGGAGACATTTTGTTGCAAGAAAAACCCACTGCTGCTACTGTACAAATTCTGGCAGTTTTAAAATAGCAATTTTTGCATGTTTCTGTGTGGTGCTTGTGTGTTTTTGGACCACGATTTCAAAAAAAAATTGCGGTCGCCGCCCCATTTTGGATCCCCCGCCCGCACCGCATGGCATGGCGACTCGAGTCCAGCTGCCCAGGACAGGAGAGGGGGGGAGGCCGGGACCCCCCCCCCCAGAAACCACCCCTCTGGTAGGTGCACTCTGCACTGCAGGCATATTTTCGCCTGCTTTTTGGCCCGGGAATGGGGGGGGGGTTAAAACTTTTTTTCTGTGCTGCTTCCGCTTGAATTGCGGCAGCCGGCAGCGAGTCCGGTGCTTTGCGAGTGACTACGAAGAGGATTCCCCCCCACACACCAGAGCAGCCCAGGACAGGAGAGGGAGGGGTCAACCACCCCTCTGGTAGGTGCCCTGAGCCCTCACTCAGGCAGGCATATTTCGGCCTGCTTTTTGGCCGGGAATTGGGGTTTTTTTTTAACTTTTAAAAACTTTTTTTCTGTGCCGCTTGGCATCGCGGGATCGCCACGATGCCAGGAACGACCACGACAAATCAGACCTAATTATTATTTAGTCGGTTCGAGTTCGAGTTCTGGCGGAGTAATTCCCATTACCGTTTCCATTCCGTAACGGAAACGAGGAACGGAAACGGAAATGGGAATTCCGCCAAGTCGTGCCCATCTCTAGTAATGAGAGATATGATTGGAAATTTAATCTGGAATTAATCAAAATTAGATAAACGCCAGTTGTGACAAAGAAAACTATGAAGTTCTATATGACCTTTATGCTCCTGACCTGACATTTTGTCAATGTATTAGGGAGCTTCCTAGGCTTCATGGAGGATAGATGTGGATGGACAGGACAATTGCTTGTTCGTTAATGTAATCCGAGACACAACAGAACTGAAATTGAGCTTCTGTTTCTGCTCAGAATCAAACAAGCTATTTTCCATCAGCTGTTAACAGTTGGTACTGTAATTAATGACCTTCCTAGAATTTTTTACCAAGCCAAATGGAAGGCATGCACAAAACTTCTCAGACTCCTTAGTACTCTTTCAGGAATTTTGAGACATCGTTCCCCCACAAAAATTCTCAGCTTCAGGATTTTGCTTTAGATAAATCTCCATGACAATCCCAGCCTGACATTTTCATATACAGTGGTACCTCGGTTTAAGTAATTACTGTATATACTCGAATATAAGCCTAGTTTTTCAGCCCTAATTTGGGTCTGAAAAAAGCCCCCCCCCGGCTTATATTCAGGTCAATACTTTTAGCCACTGAGGCAAGTGCTTGGGTCGGTGGCTAAAACTCCTTTTAAACATTGTGCGCCACTTCTCCTCAAACCCCCCCCCCCATGTTGCAGGGGAGTGGTGTACAAAGTTTAAAATGAATTTTAGCCACCAACCCAAGTAGTTGCCTCAGTGGCTAAAAGTCATTTTAAACATCACACACTGACCCCCCCCAGCTCACAAAGGAGGAGTTGCCAGGCCCTGCTGCATTTCCCACCCTAGACTTTTACTTGAGTCATCACATTTTCCCAGGTTTTTTTAGGTTAAATTAGGGGCCCCGACTTATACTTGGGTCAACTTATACTCGAGTATATATGGTAATTTGTGTTCTTGGCTGTTTTGTACAGTGAAAAATTCTTAAACTGAAATGCGGTCTCCGATAGGAATGCATTGAAAAACCAATTAATTTATCCCAGAGGTCAGAAAAAAGGTAAATCAGGGCATTCCATTTTAAATTTTCTTAGCAGAGGCATCCTCATTCTTTTTGTCAGGTGAATATCACACATCAACTTTTAATGCCTTAAGAAAAAAGCATAAACCAGGGCATTCCATTGAATTTTTTTTCTTAAACTGAGGCATCCCCATTTCCAATAAGTTCTTTCCTAAACCAAGTTTGACTTTAACCTATGCATTCTTAAACTGAGGTACCACTCTATTTAGTCACATTCAGCTATTATTTGTGCCTGTCCAGAAACAAGATAGAAAATGCTGGATTATCCCTGTATGATTCGGTTCCCTCCACTCCCTCTAAAGCTGCTTTAAAGTACTGGGGGAACTTCTGGATCAGAGTATTAGAGTATATGTAGAGGCAAAAGATAGTAATTGGCATCAGTAAATATCTATACAGTGGTACCTTTTATAAAGGAATTAATTTGTTCCAAATGAAATTATGTTAAGCAAATTCTCCTTTATACAAATTTCCCATAGGAATGCATTGAAATCAGAGTAATCCCTAATCACGACCATTTTTATGTTGTACAGATTTGCCCCATAGTCGATTCTGTTAAGAAATTTCGCCTATCTCCGGAATATTTTATGTTGTACAGATTTTATATTATACAAACCGTTTGTTATAGGAGGTTCCATTGTATACAGTAACGAACATGGGATGCTCATTTTGTCATTCAGTTTGTTCCCATGGATATGTTATCTGCATTAAATCTTGCAAGCCATGCAGCTCACATTCTGCATCAATATTGAGGTATCATTCACATAAACCTCTTCAGGATCTAGAAGGTTTGAGACAGGTTGGAAAAATTGAAGCTGAAAGCCAAGATTATCTGTTATTTAATATTTATAATTTATATCTATATAATTTGTATAGGCTATATACATTTTCAGTTTCACCAAGGAAGGGATCACTGGTCTAGATATTTTCCCCAACTTCCACAGTTCTGCATTTAAAAAAAAAAAACAACTCTCTACAAGCTGACTGAGCAAATGTAGCAAAAAAAAGTCTGATATTTACACATTTTCATACAAATATGGCAAGCTTTTTTTCATTTTTCTCCAGTGGGAATATATCCACATTTCTGATTGAATTCCACTCAAGAAGAGAGATCACTCTACTCATCTGTCAGTCTTTTCAATTACCTGTTTACACTCATACATGCATGTGCAAAAATTTGAGCTGTTCCTCAGCCATTTTCTTCTCCCAGAAATGATCCCATGGCTGAAGACCTCTTCACACACCTGTTCAGGCTGATGATATAAGCTGCGGCATTTTTTTAAAAAAATGGGGGGGGGGCAGGGAGGAAATATTCCCAATCTTCCTTACCAAAGATCTTCAGCCTCCTCTGGAATCCTTTCCTCATGAGGAAGCCATTGTGAGTTGCGTGGGGGCATGGGGTAGTTAATTTCTGAAAACCACCACCAATGGTGATTTCACCCCATAATGAAAAGGAACCTGTGCAACTTCAAAAAATGTTTTCTTTCTGAAAAATCACTGCTGCCGGTGACATAATCCACCTTATACAGCATAGCTGCACAAACATGGTTTCCGCCCATGTTTTTTTTACCCCCACATGTCTTAGACCTTATGATCAGAATATTTTAGGAGAAATGAAGGCTAGAAATATAATGACTGAATAATATACATAAATCTTTAAGAACTATAATTATGGGTTTCCTTACTTCTTTGGTGTTCTTGTTACATTGATATGTGACTCCTTCCTCTTTTTTCTTTCCTTGCTTTCAAAATAGAAATCTATTTTGGTAGCATGGAAAATGAAGAAAAGAAAGATATGAGACTCATAGATTTCCCACACTATTTTTGCCTTACTTATTGTCATTTAGTAATTTTTGCAGTGGCAGATTGCTATGCTTAGAATAGAGGTGGGCATTTTCTTGGGGTTCAGAGATACATTAAGCTCCCTGGAACCATTCAGGCTAATGGAACCTGATGATGACAATTTGATGGAGGTGATGAATCCCCTTGAGAATTCATTCTAAAATTTATAGGCACTCTCAAACTTTTGATAGCTCCTTCAAAGTTCAGAATTTACAACCCAGAACATATTTGCTTGCCCCAAGAGACTGGAATCACCAGCCTCTACTCCTACAAGATCTACATGTATCTTCTGCCACCAACAGTTATTTCCAAAATTCAGTATCAGGTGAAGCAGCTCCAGTGGTGCAAAGGGGTGATAGGGATTTCAACATGATGCCCGTGAAACTTCCATCAAAGTAAAAATGAAGAATGCTGCATATATACTGCTCTATAGCACTTAAGGCTGTCTCTAGAAAGTTTTCAAGTTAATTATGAAGGCCACACCTTGTCCCCACCCACCAGTGAGGTGGGTATTTATTTTACTGATCTTGGAAGGATAGAGTCACCCCTGAGGTGGCTGCCAGGGATTGAATCCCTGGTCATGAGTACTGGTTGTGAGCACAGTTTTGGCTACATACAGCAGTTTAATCATTGCACCATGATGGAAGAGAAGGATGGGATACTAATAGGAAGTCAACAAAAGAAAAAGAGAGAGGAGTGAGTCAGTCTTTATTGGTGCTTTTGCTTGGGCTGGACCGTACCAGGGAAAGCACTAGTCGTCTCAGCACCAATTGTCTCATAAAAGATGGTGTTGTTTGAATCCCTGGCAGATCTAATCATGGCAATTATGGCAATGGGAAGAAATCTAGAGTATCAGATAAGCAGCTCTCACGAGTCATATGCAGCCCATGGGCCCTACATTGCTTTCATGTGCTTTAGACAATCCTTACTGTTGCTCATAAGAACTGTATCTTTAAGAGGCAGGCTTGGGTTTCAGTAACAATTTTGTATTCTTTATTAGGGAGCCTTGTCTCCCCATGAGAACCAGTTTTCATGATTTTCAGCAAATGCTCTGTTTATAAAGAATGTCCAAGCTATTATGCACTTTTTGAGTATCTACCTTGTTGTACAATAAAAGGCATTGTTTCACTACTCACCTTAAAGAGACCAGGTACAGCTAGAGATATAAGGTTTCCTTAAGTTGAGGTGATTTAATGGCATGTAACATTAAGGAGAACAGGGTTGCTGTAAATACATTACAGTCATATAAGCGAGCCTCTTGACCAATTCTCTTGATTTTAAGAGTCAAGAAAGATAAAGAATCTATGTGTTTGGATTCTTGAACTAGTTTGTCTCCAATGCACACATTCACGCAGGCATACACACACCCCTATGATATAATACTGCATTGATTTTGGTGGCTCCACACGAGACTCATTCTTAGGTGGGGTTTCTTTGCTGCCTGTCTGAAAGAGGTGTGAAGGTAGTGTGCCCATTGCATAGGCTGCGTGGTCTGGGAGCACATGTACTTAACACAGCCGCAGTGCACTCACTGCCTCTTGTCTGGACAGTTTTTTGCTCCCCTCCCTCTTGCAGTATATTGCAGATGGTGATGCTTAACTGGTCGCTATGGGGCCAGATGGGAATGTTTGGCAGTCACTCAGATTGGTCAGGAGTGACAGTGCATTTCCCCCCATTCCATCATCTTCAATGCGCAGTTGGGTTGTTCTAAACTCCCTTCAAATGGTCACAATTGGGGGTAGCGCAAGTGGTCTCGTAATTCAGGTATGTCTTTAAGGTGCTTGGCAGCCCTCATACAAAATTAAATAAACACAGGAATTAGATATAGGTATAGCTAAACATTAGGTCCCATCAGGTAAATGAGAGCTGCCATCGGGTTATCAGATTCAAGAGGGTAAGGATGCTTAAGTAACTTGGCTGAATCTTACCCTAGGCATTATCCCAAATGCCTGAGGAATCTCTTATAAATTGGAGGGACTGATGGTTTATAACATCTACTGGAGCTACGACTTGTGCTAAGGCACATGTCCTCTTTAGTTTATAGTTATAGCAAAGCAAAAAGTGTTCTGCTTATATACTGCCCCATACCACTTCAAGTAGACTCTGGGGGGGGGGGTTACAGTTTTTAATAACAGCAAGCTGGGTACTCATTTTACCAACCTTAGAAGGATGGAAGGCTGAGTCAACCATGAACCAGCTACCTGGGCTCAAATCCCAGGTCGTGAGCACAATTTTACCTGCAGTACAGCCATTTAACCACTGCACCACGAAGCTCCTTCACTATAATAACTATCGCAATAAAGTTAATTATCTTTATCAATACATTGTGGCCCTTATTACTGTATTTTTCATCCTATAAGACACACCAGGCTATAAGACACACCTAGTTTTTAGAGGAGAAAAACAAGAAAAATATTTAGCCTAAGGTTTTATGGTGGAGGAAAGGGAGGCTGTAAACAAGGTAAATGGAGCTGTGGAATCCCAGCTGCAAAAAGGGAGGCTTGCAATCAAGTTAATTGGAGCTATGGGATCCAAGCTGCAAAGGGGTGGGGGTTTGCAAACAAGGTAACTGGAGCTGTTGAATCCAGACTTCAGAAAGGGAGGGCAGATGCTTCGTGGAGACCTCTTTGCAAACAAGGTGATTTTTGACTGGGGAATCTTGGCTGCAGAAGGGGAGGGGTGGGGAGTGGCTTCCTGGAGGAAGCCTTTTTGCAAACCAGGTGATTGGAACTGTGGAATTCTGGCTGCAGCACAAGGTGGGAGAGGCTCTGTGCAGGTATCTTATCTCTAAATAATAATAATAATAATAATAATAATAATAATAATAATAATAATAATAATAATAATAATAATAATAATACCTTTATTGTCAATATACATGTGCACTGCCAGGACCCTGCCTGCCACAGAACCTGACTCTGAGGGGTTAAATGGTGAAAACCTGCTGGAAGAGCCTTGCAAGCAGCTGGGTCTGATGACTCAGCTGAAAACATATCTTCACCTCCTAGAAGGGCCATGAGCAGGATTCTGCAACAATGTGCTATCAGAAGAGCTAGGGAAAGAGTCTTTGATGCTAGGCGGAGAATCAGGTTGGCAAGCCCTGAGTACTAGCAGAAGCCTTTCCAGAAGTAAGGGTGTGTTCCCTGTTTTGGGATAAAGCTGGCAAGCTCATGTTGAGCTCTCTGGGAGGAATGTGTCATTTGAACTTGCAATCACGTTCCTATTTGTTCCTGACCTTGGACTCTGTTTTCTGACTTTGGACTGGTTTCTTGGACAATGGCTTGATCTGTTCCCTTTGGCTTGGCATCTGGTTTCCGTGACATATTCGGGTTTTGACTTGGACTGGTAATTGCTGTGAGTTGGACTCTGTTATCTATTTGGCCCTTGATTGTTAGCAAAGGACTTGAACTTGCTTGACTCTTCACTAAAGACTTTGGCAACGAACTGAACACTGTCTTTGTGTGTGCTTTGTGTGTGGGGCTTGACATGCACAATGAAATTGGCTGAGTCTTCCTTACCCACCCCCACCACCATCCCACCACCATCCCACTTGCAACCACTCAGTCTTATTGCACCCTGTGTACTTGATGTACTCTTAATGATATGTACTCTAAATGAAAATATGTGATATATATGTAGCGGGGACTGCTGTATTTGCTCTGTAAGATGCACAGACATGTCGCCTTACTTTTGAGGGTGGGAAAAGTGCATCTTATAGGGCAAAAATACAGTAATTCCAAGACTTTGTCTCATCTCTTTATTTTGGTCTGGGTGGGCAATGTTCTATTTAGCCAATTCCTATTTCTGGTGCTTCTCCCACAGTTTCTTAGGTATAAAGAAGAACTAAGCCACTGCCATGAAATGGTTTGGTGTAAGACAGACATGTCCAAATTTCGGCCCTCCAGATGTTTTGGACCACAACTCCCACAGTCCTTTGTCATTGGCAGTCTAAGCTTAGAATCTGGGAGTTGTGGTCCAAAACATCAGGAGAGCCGAAGTTTGCACATGCCTGGTCAGTAAGGCATTAATTTGTAGCTCAGTTTTGGTTAATTTGCATTTTAAAATACAGTGGACCCTTGTATAACAAACAGCTTGTATAACATAAAATTTGTACAACATAAAAAATTCCAGAGATAGGGAAATTTGCTTAACATAATCGCCTATGGGGAGAATCCGTACAACATAAAAATGGGATCACTCTGGTTTCAATGCATTCCTATGGGAATTTGTATAAAGGAAAATTTGCTTAACATAATTTCATTTGGAACGAATTAATTCCTTTATACAAGATACCACTGTACTGGAAACAAACACATACAAACCATCTGCTTTCCTCCCTTTTAAATCATTCTTCTTGGGTGGTCAAATTATATGTTTTATTATTCAACATACCTGAAAGTACTTAAAATGGACAGTAGAAGATTCTGAGGTACTTTGGAAGAGAAAGCCGCTTCCCCCAATGAACTAGAATCAAGTTTTGACATATCCAACCTGGGAGCAAATAAACATATAAATTAACAAAGACTTAGTGACATTTTGCAGTGATGATATATAATCCTCTAACAGGTTATCTGTGCATAATGGTATGGTATGGTATGACAGATCAGTCCACTGTTTGAATGTCCATTGGGCCATCCAGAAGATGGGCCAGCCAAGATTACCGGGTATGAAGCCCTGCCCTCTATGTGTCCCTGAAAAAGCACCAGACCACTACCACAAAAAATACAAACAAATAAATGTTGATTTTCTATCATTAGATGGAGTGAGGCAGCTGCCTCAGGAAAGAGATGCTGAATAATGCAGAATATGCCATAGGCTGTATATGATCTACTCTACACTTTCCTGTGCAAAGGAGAATGTTATCTTATTATCAGTGTGGCCAATATTGCTACACAATGAAGTGGCAGGGCAGAGTTGCCATCTTACCATTTTGTCTCAGGTAGAGAAATATTCACCTAGTTTTCTTTTATAGAGTTCATAAACTCCAAGCTCTTTCAGAATCTTTCTGCTAACTTTCTGTCAATGCGTATGGAATGATTCAAGCACAGTGCAATCAAGTGTGATTGCAATGATTAATTAACAGTTAGTCAGACTACCCCGCTGTGTTCAATAAGTCACTCTCAAGTATTTCAAAAGTTAAATTATCTGATCAAAAGTGTGTTCTTTTTAAAGTCACTGATGATTAGAAAACAATCTGTTTAACAAGCCCAAAGGTGTACATATATGCTGTGTGTCTGTCAGAAAATCTAAATACTGTGGAAAAATCTTGTTCCCCAATTAGAAAGTACAGCAAAGACCTCTTGAAGGCAACTATTTATTGAGATATTTTTGAAGAAAAATGCATCTTTTTAGGTAGCACTGAACAAACCAACATAGAGAAATGCAGCCTGACAATATGACATGGGTGAAATTGACTAAAATGATCAGCAAAAATTCAGATAGCAGAGACAGAGGTGTCCATTTTATTCCTAGAGGCACAGCATATATGGTAACCTATTTATATAAAACCCAATACAGTTACAACAGAGAAAGAAAAACCCAACAATATCTGAATGCTCATTTTAGAGATTTATTTTACAACATTTGCAAGTTCTCCGGTTTTTGTTTTCATTTCCATTTTCCTGGAGTCATATTTCCTGGAGTCTAGCTCTCCATCTTGACTAACCAGGAATATAATATAGAAGAGTAGTCGAATGTTAAAATTGCCTACTGATACAGTCCTTGCCAGTTATGAGTGGAGAGAGGTCACTCACTTCCAAATACTAGCAAGCTGTCCAAGGAGGCAAATAACCACCATTCTTTCTTCAATTTCTGTAAAATGGTTCTTTTGTTGCTCTGGCCATCCATAGTGCCATGGCAGGGCTTCTTTGCCTATCCGCCTGACTGGTGACATGTGGGTGCAGCCTACAGGGCTGTAGTTTATTTAAGGCCTCAGCATGTCATAATAGGCCTCTTCACCGATCTGGCCATCATCCCACCCTCGCACCCTATCAGGAGAATGGGATTAGCTGGTCACATAAGGGCCATAGGGCATGCATGCATTCACAATGCATTCCATTACATATTCCATTACATATTCTATTGTAAACCTCATTCTGCTGCTATATGTCTGAAGAAGTGGATGTGTCCATGAAACATAACATTAAAATATGAAAGTTAGTCTTTAAGGTGCCACAGGTTTTTTGTCTTTTATTTTGTTTTATTTTTCTTTGATTTTTGCCTGCAATTCATAATGAGAGTGTGTGTGGGTGGGTGTGGGTGGGTGGGTACGTGCGTGTGTTGGGAGACACAATTCAGTCATGAGCTAACCACTCTTGTGGACACTAGCTACACACACCTGTGATTTTTTTTAACTTACAAGAAAGTACCTCTGATTAGAGAAGAGCACAAACCAAAAAAAAATGGTGATTTGTTTCATTTCGGTTCATTTTCTGGTCCACTTTGGGATGTTAATTACGAAATGTTTTTTAGAAAAAAATTGTTTCATAATTCATTTTGGTTTGGGTTTGTTTTTTCTGTTGGTTTTTTAACCCTTTTATTTATTTATTTATTTATTTATTTATTTATTTATTTATTTATTTATTTATTATTATTATTATTATTATTATTATTATTATTATTATTATTATCCTGCTGATCTGGATTATTTTTATTTTATTTTTATTTTTTACTGCAGACCTTGTGGCCTGCCTACCAGCTGTAGCACAGGCCACTTGGCTTTTGTTTTTTTACTTTTTGCAGTCTGCAATCCAGTTCAGTGAACCGGAGGCCGGTACTGGGCCTGGGGCCTGGATCTGGGTTTTTTTTGTGGGGGGCGTGGGCCAGTTTGGTGTCCAGAGGGCTGGGTCCGGTGCTCGCAGGCGGTACCGGGCCTGCGTGTCAGATTGGGTTCTTTTCTTTTTCTTTTCTTTTCTTTTCTTTTATATTTTATTTTATTTTGGGGCTAACCACGTGGCCTGCCTACCAGCTGTAGCACGGGCTGGTCAGCTTTTTTTTTAAAAAAACCTTTGCCAGCCCGTGGGACAGTTCAGCTAACCGCGGGTCGGGTCTGGGCCTGTGTGCCGGATCAGTTTGGGGGGGCTTGCCCGTGGGCTAGTTTGGCATCCTGTAGGCTGGGTCTGGTGCTCATGGGCCAGTACTGGGCCCGCACACCAGATCATTTTTTTCTGCTGACCACGTGGCCGCCTACCAGCTGTAGCATGGCCAGTTGTCACCCCCCCCTTTTCCCCAGGATACTCCTGGACCCTCCTGCAGCCAGGACTGAAGACCCCAGGAGCTGCACCAGGTAGGAGACACTGACAGCAAAGGAACTGAACTGAACCAAAATGGAAAATTTCTCTTTTGTTTCATTTTGTTTGCCTTAGAGCGGGCAGTTTGTTATTTGTTTTGTTATGTAACGAAATGAATAATGAATAATAAAATGAACCAAAAGTTCATTTCGTGCCCATCACTACCTCTTGAGCATTTGCAGTTTCGGTGCTGAACATGCTTAACTGTACTTCACTAGAGTCCACAGTAAGAACTGATAGTATTATGGTTATCTAATAATAATTTTTAAGATGTTTTGCCCACTGTCCTGGTATTGCATTCATCCATATCATTATTAGTTAGTTTAATTAATTAATGTAAATTTCTAACAAGAACAGAAAATAAGCATATGGGAACTAGAGACAGTAGAAAAAATTCATTCCTATAAAATTGCCAGTAGGAATTTAGATAAAGTGTAGATGAACTGCTCAGTTTGCCTCCAAAATTCAGGCTGATTTTAGCCATTGACAACCCAGTGATCCAGCTGTCTACCTACTGTGCTAACAATTGGATTAACAATGCTATCAGCAAGAGAAAGTTGTAACACACTGATCACACGCACACACACACATACACACACACATGTATGTGTATGTGTATTATATAATACACACATAACATTATATATATATAATGTTATGTGTGTATTATATTATATATATAACATAAAGTAATATACAGAGAGAGAGAGAGAGAGAGAGAGAGAGAGAGAGAGTACCATTGTGTGTGTATAGATAGTTGATGCTAAAAATATTCCCATTAGAAAAAAGATCCTTTTTTGTCATGGTGACCACTGCAAATTATTTTTGCATCATTGCATTGATAGTTGAAAATAAAATAAAAACACACATGCACACATATGGATCAATGCAAATATATGGAAAAATAAAGGGGAAAAAATCTAGGTCTGGGTCAACCAGAAGTAAAAAAGAGAGAGGGGGGGAGTTTTAAAAAAGAGTAAAAGTAAAAAAGAGAGCGTGGGGAAGCAAGTGCCTCTCAGCTGTGAAAAGAAAAAAAATAGCCTTGGAATTTTTTTTAAAAAAATAAATAAATGTTTTTTAAAAGCCCCGACCTGGACTGGAAGCGGCACAGAAACATAAAGTAATAAAAATGTTTTAAAAAACCCAAAATGAAAAAAAAAATACGAAACATTTTTTTTTAAAAAAACATTCATTTTGTATTAATGAAACAAAATGGGGGGGGGGATAATGAAATGAAATGCCATTTTGGTGTTTCATGCCCATCTCTATTTCCCAGTAGTCACACTCTCCCCAAATTTGTTTCTCCAACCGTGACCCCAACCCTGCACCTTGTCTGTGAGTTATGCTAGCATAGAGTCTCAGTGAGTAGTTTTTTTTTCATGATTATCAATTATAGTACCTTAAAGAGAAATGTTGGCATGTATGACAGTAACAACTGGACAAGTCATAAGAATTCTGAAGTTTCTGTTTTATCATTATGTAAAACAAAGTGCAATTAATATGAATGATAACATTCTGCAACTATAATACAAAGGGGAATGTTTTATCTAAGAAGGATGCATTTCCAGAATTGCCATCTAAATTGTGCCTGAATGGAAGATCCCTGATATTCCTTGCAACCTCCCTCCCAATTACTAATCAGACACACTTCTGCACAGCTACTGTAAGGAGAAAAAAATGCAATGCATCATAATGGTCTGGTGTGATGCTACGGTGCAATGAAGGCCTTGACCACACCTCCAGTCTTCAGCCCCCATACACGGGGCAGAGCAGAGAGGGAAAACAATGTCATCTCGTCATACATCCTAGACTCCAAAATGTCTTTGACATGGTAACCAATTCTGCCTATCAACCCATTGGCCAGAAACTTATGTTAGCTGCTGTCACATCATTCCCATACAGCTCCAAGCCTTGTCACTGATATTTCTGATGGGCAAAAAATCCAGCTGTTCAACCAGGATATTCTTCTGGGTGACATCCACTCTTGCACATACTGTATGCTCTCATTCAATGAGGCATATGAAGGTGACACACACTTCTCTTGCTGTTTTTGGATGCTTAACTTATAAAGATTGTGCCCGCAGTAGGAAAAACAATACCAAATATTATTCCTAGAAAATGTGGTCCAATTTTGCTGCATTACAATTTTCTAGTTATTTCTGTTGCAGTTGGTTCAATGAAAATTTCAAAGCTTTTGCTGTACCATGATTTTGACCTACTGCAGGAGCCCTTCAGCTCTTCTGAAGGCAGTTGTTTGGTCCAGCAAATGTTACATGAGAAGCAAACAATTTTAATTGGGTGACAGTGAATTCCCAGAGGCTTTTTCTGCTGTTAAATAGGTTTTACCCCTTTCTCCCCTTTATTTTTAAGGTTATCCATCCCAGCCATCCAGAAAACACTGTGACATAACAAGGCATTTTTTAACCCAGTGGTATCCTGAGCTGAGCATTTTTAGGATGCTTAGATTTCTCTGATAAATTGTCTCCTACTGTTAGCACGTTTTGCATTTGGATAAATGGCCAATGTCTGGCACAGCTGACCACTCATACTGAAAGCAAAGTGCAGCAAAACAAAACCTCCAGCCTATTTAAATGTTCCTGGGAGTAGCTTATAAACTCTGCATTTGGTATATTGGTGTCACAGCTATGCATCTGGACATCAGTCATACAATTTCTTGCATATTTCAGGAGCTCAGAATTGACTTCTATGGAAAGAACACTGCACGCCTTGCATTGGCATTTATGTACATACACATATACAACATGTGCAAAAGCTGGCAGCTAGAAGTGTCAGCAGCTTGCTAAAAAGCAAGGGTAGCCTTAAGCCACTAGCCAATACTCCAGCATTTCAACATTCTGAAAAGCCTCATAAATGGTATATGGAAAGATTGTTTCCAGAAGCGTGAGCTATGGTGGCAAATGGGAACAACAATGAAGTGTCTTTCCATAGCTGTTGTCCATAATTCTCAAAACAGCCCTGTTCCTCCATCTTTCTCTCTCTTGTAGCTATTTTTGATATTTATGGGAGCTACGTACATTCCTCAAATTCAAAATCCTCCTCCCTGCAAAAGGAGAAAAAAATGTATTGACTGCACATATTATGGGGAGGATCTTGTAAACAATGACCTCTGAGGAAATTGAAGGTCAGAAAGTGCAAGCCATTATAACTAAAAAGGCAATATTGTCAGTTTTACATTGAATAACATTTATGATTGATCAGTGTTCATGTTGGGTAATAAGTTAAGCCCCCAAATGGAGCTATCATTTTACTGTTTTTAAAGGATCTCTTTCCTCTGAAGACAAGATATTAGGAACAGCCAATATCTTATAAGGCAGGGAGGGGCAGCTTCCTTGGTTTGGGGGAAAATGGAGACATGTACTCACCCATGCCCCAGTGTTGTGGCTAAGTGGCAACCAATGTGCCCTCTACTATCCCTGGTGGGCAGGCAATGGTGGCAACTAGTGGTGGGCACGAACCAGAAAACCCATGGTTTGGGTTCATCTGGTTTGGACCCACCCTCAGTTCATCTGGTTTGGACCCACCCTTGGTTTGGGTTCGGGTTTGTATGAATTTTAAAAAAACAAACATATGAACCCGAACCACTTTGGGTTCTTACTTACAGGCAGCAGTGGCTCGGGTTGTAGTTGGGCATGAGCTCCTTGAAGCGCTCTGAATTGTGGGTGATCTTGTGCCTTCATGGCTCCGGTGGTGGTCACCAAGCGCTCGGGAGCGGCAGCAGCACTCTCTGTCCGTCCCTCCATTCTCTCCCCCTGCTGCAATCTATTTTCTGCTCCAGCAGTGCCTTCCGGGTTCCTGGCCCATGCTACAGCTGTAGCGCGGGCCGGGTTCTTTTTTCCTTCCCTCCCTCCCTCCCTCCCTGGCTCGCTCTATTGCTCGCACCCTCCTTTGCCTTCCTCCTTCTCCTCCCCTCCCCACGGATCCTGCCTGCTGCTGACAGGGCCCGCACTGGAGGGCGGGGGGCAGGGGGTGGGTGAGAGATAGAGACGCAGCCAGGCAAGAGCCTCTCAACTGCCAGTTACTTCTTGGTGAACATAGATTACAAAGTTTAGATTGGTACTATATTATTTTTATTTATTCATTATATATGTTGCATGTTATTTGCTCAGATTAGTTAAATGTGGCCAACATGGCAGTCCTGCCACCTCCCAATTTTATGCTTTCAGAAACAGGCTGAGGATCACCCAGTTAGTTTGATGGCCAGGAGAGGACTTGAAAATGGTTTTGTATATTTTTGTCATCTTTGGGATAAGATCAAGTGTATGGTTCTCTATAGTTGAAAACTCTATGAAAAGAGGGATAATTTTACTTGTGTATTTTAAACCAAGAGTTGTTTCTATTCTACTAGGCACACAAAGGAACCTTCTAGAAGACTTCTATTTGAGCAAGAAGGTTAACCTTCATGACCGCAGATGATTAACACTGTTCCACCAAGAAAATAACCATGGTTTTCTGAGGGCCTTCCAAGCCTGAAAAGCTGCAAAGGCTATTGTGTGGGTTAGGCATTGTGCTGAAATTCCTTTGTGCTAGGAGCGGTAGCATGCAGGTGAGGGCTGGGACAAAGCATCTCTGTTTGAACCAGTTATAATTTGGTTGTGTGTCTCTGGAGGGGGAAAGAGACAGAGGGAAAAGAGTTGTTTCTTTGAGGCAGGCATAAAATATTGGAAAAGAGAGAGAGAGAGAGAGAGAGAGAGAGAGAGAGAGAGAGAGAGAGAGAGAGAGAGAGAGAGAGAAGGCCACCCTGAATTGTATGCATACCAATTTGTTTCATGTAACATTGAAGCATATGCCATTTAGCAACAATGCTATGAATATTTCAATCAAATCAAGCAGTGCTTCTTAAATCCCCTGTTTCTGCTTTAGCTTACAGCAGTCATTTCATTTGCCACCTTTCCCTACTGATCAGCAAAAGTATGGTCTCTCCCCTCCCCCATTCCCCCCCTGTTTTTTTCTAAAAGCCACCAGCAGCTGCAATCTCAACAAGACCATTTCTTTTGAGCAAGATGAAGAGGTGGATGTATTTGCATTTATTTATTTCTGCCTGGTTATGCTTTTTTTCTGTTCTGGTCTCTCTTTATTTTGGTTATATGTACTGCTGAAAACAACTTTTTCTTGATGTACTGGTTAGAGCCCTTGACCTGAAACAAAGGAATCTAGGCTCGAGTCCACACTGAGCTATGAATCCCATTGGATGAACTTGGTCCAATCACTCTGTCCTTGCCTGGTTGACTCCACAGGGGAGGAGGAGAAATGGAATGTTTACAATTCCTGCAGTTCATTTGAGGAAAGAGAGGGATAAAGGTGCATCCAATGGGGAGCATCAACAGATCTGAGCTATGACCTCCTACTTTTTTCAAAGGATAATAGCAAGTCCACATTCCATCTGATTGGGAATGTTATGTTACTGGACTTAGTTTAACACAGAGGCTCCAAACTTTTTTGCCCCATAAACCACTTGCCTTTTTTTTTCTGTAGACCCCCCCCCTTGCTGAATATTGAATTTTCCTAAACTTATTAACTTCAAATGTGTTTTTGAAAGCTGACACAGTGCTACTCACTTTGATATGGGCTTTTGTAGCATGGACAATCGTAAAAAAAGAAAAACATGCACCATTTTTATTCATACCATTATTGAAAAGACACAAAATGCAAGTAAATATTTGGATTTGGAATGAAACAAATAAGAGCCCAGTAAAATTCTGACATAAAAATAATGCACAAATAAGGCTGTTAATGTGAAGGATGAGCCTGATGCTCTAATAGCAATGGCTCAATATTTGGCCTCAAATTAATGAGGTATATTCTTAAATCTCCATTTTCAGTGATTTATTTTTTTCGTAAGAAGATTGGTAGCTATGCAAACAACCCTTTACACAAGGTATGAAGATGTGAAAACTATCAAAACTTTCTTGCAATAGTCCAAAATGCAGGATAAGCAACAGGTATATCTTTCTGAAGCCAGAACTGCTGATGCCCCATTCTGAACTGCACCTTAATTTCTTCATTAGTGCTTATTCCAATCAGTTTATGACCTCCAATTCATCTGTTGTCACCAGATGGATTGATAATCCACTGTGATATTTCCATAGTCAAGCATCCTCAAACTGGTTTTAAACTCTGTGTGAAGGACACTTCAATGTTGAACGTAGACCAAAACATCATCTTCCTGGATATTTGTCAATGATAAGTTAGGGAACTGGGAAAATTCACATCGTCCAATGTTTTGCTTCATTAGATTAATTCTGGCAAGAAAAGCTACAATGGTAGACTTTTTTTTCCATTAAATTCAGACTGTCACTTGTAACTACAAGTTAAACTCATAAATTTTAGTAAAGAAATCTGTCAAATAAGCAATGTCTGGTTTCCATTTGATTAAATTTTCTTTCAAAATGGGATATTTAGCAGGCAAAAACTCTAAAATCATCTCAAAAAGTGAAAAAAAATCTTGTCAAACAGAAACCTTTCAAGAGCCAGCGTACTTCAGTGTGAAGGAGTAATCTATGAAAGTCCTCATCATTTTCTTCACACAACTGTGTAAATAACCTAGAATTCAACGCGTTGATATGGATATTGTTTATGCAAAGATTGATGCAATCTGGCACTCAGATGTTTAGCTACTAAATGTTGTCAATGAATAACACAGTGAATTGCAAACACCCTGTGTTCCTTTTTTTCTTTTAAATGGCTTATAAAATCACAATAGCATACAAACATGGCTGGTGCTCCATCTGCTTCTGCTCATATTATATTTGATAAAGGGATTGCTTTTTCCATGAAATAATCTTTCAGAACCTTGAATATTGATTTTCCTTTAGTGTCTGTTGCCAAAATTCTCACAAAGAGCAGTTCTTCATAGATTTCTTGGTCCATAAAAATGAACATATGTCATTGATAGTGCTTCATTACCCAGTAAAGTTGACTCATCCAGCTGAATAGAGAAATGGTTCATTTTCAGATAACTACACAGGTGCTTTCAACATCATGACTCATTTCATCAATACGTCTTTGAACTGTGTTTTTGCTCATAGGAATTATTTTGTGTAGACATGGGCACGGAGTGGCGAAATCTTCGTTTCCGCTTTCATTTTTCGTTTCTGGAAGTAACGGAAACGGTAATGGTAATTAAGCATTTACAACTCGAACCCGAACTGAAAAAAGAAAAATTTGGTCGGGTTTTTCGTTTCCATTTGTGGCATCGCGGCAATTGCATGATGCGAAGCACAGAAAAAGTTTTTAAAAGTTTTTTTTTTTAAAAAAACCCCCGACTCCCGGCCGAAGAAACAGGCGAAAATATGCCTGCCTGAGGCTTTGACACCTACCAGAGGGGTGGTTTATTTGGGGGGTCCCTGGCCTTCCCCCCCTCCTCTCCGTTCCTGAGCTGCTTGCACCAGGCTGGGGGAGGTCATCCTCATCGTCTCGCCAATGCCATGCGGTGAGGGGGATCCAAAATGGCGACCGCAATTTTTCTTTTGAAATCGTGGTCAAACAACACACCAAAGCACAACAGAAACATGTGAAATTTATTTATTTCAAATGCCTGAATTTTAATAGTAGCAGCAGTGGGTTTTTTATAGCAATAAAACATCACATTGATTTTATTTTATTTTATTTTATTTTTATTTTTATTGACCTGCCCATTTGGACTGGTCATGGGAGGGGACCATGCAAATTTTTTGAACAATTCCACCAGTGGCATGGCCAGGTTTTGACTGACACTTCTGGATGTCTCGGAGGGCATAAAAAGCCAAGGCACCTTCCAGAAATCGCAGTTGGGTCTTGAATGTGGTTGAGGGAGGAGGGCTGTGCTGGTAGTGCTTGTGCGATCGAGACAGAGATTATTCAAGGAGGGAGGCATGGGAGGCTTTAGGCTTTAAGTTAGGCAGGCAGGGAGGGAATTGATTTTATTAGAAAGTAATTTCTTTGATTCCCTGCAGCTTTGTCTGGCGAAGGGAAGCAGCTAGAGTTTTTTCTTTGTTCTCTTTGGCTGTTTGTGGGGAGATGATTTTTCTGATATTGGATAAAGTGGGAGGGTCGCCTGGGAGTGGGAGGTGTGGATTTATTTTAAAATATATTATATACTACCATTTATTTTCTATTTTCCCAACTTCAATTTGCTTGCACACACACACATTTGGGGTGGAAGCCAAGAACAGAACCTCTATCCTAAGTGGAGAATATTTTACAATATTATTTAGTTTACTAATTACTTACTTCATTGTTTGTTTTTAAACTTGTGTTGTGTGTGCACTTGAACACACAGACACATTTCATTTAAGTGGATCAGAAGAATTTAGAAAATTATTTTTAGTTTATTCCCTGACTACAACTACTAAACTATATTGTATTTATTTACACCCCAATATCTTTCTGTTGGGAGACATAGTACCACTACTCTTTTTTCACTTCCGGCTTATTTTTGGGCTGTGGCTGAAGCCACCTGTCCAGCTGCTGCTGCTGCTGATATCAGCCTTACAATATTATTTATTCATTACTCCAGCCCATTGTTTGTTTGCTTGCATACATACACTTGTTGTGTTGTGTGTGCACTTGAACACACAGGCAGGCACATTCCATTTCAGTGGATAAAGTTGAATTCAGAATTTAGAAAAACTATTTTTATTTTATTCTCTGACTGTGCCTGCATGCACTGCAGTTTTGCTGACTGAGTGCTGAAGAAGGGAAGAGCAGTTCTTCTGGACTTCCGGTCTGGATTTAGTTTCATTTCAAATACTACCATTTGTTTTCTAGGTTTTCCTCCATTTCAGTGGATCAAGTTGAATTCCGAATTTAGAAAATTATACCAAGGGCCAGCAGGGCAACATTGAAAGCTTGTACAAAAGAACACAGTGTGAGAGTAAGGTTGTGGGTCAAAAGGATAGGTTTATTAGAATAGTTTGTTTACTTAACACATATATAATAAGAAAATATATTTCTATAACTTTGAGAAATAAAAAAAAATGAGGAGGGTTGGCAGAGCCAGAGGGAAGGGCAGGGGGACCCCCACTAATTTAAATAGGGGCACATTTCTGAAGGAAGGCACAGGAAGTAGTGCAGAGATAGTGATATTGCTGCCAGTCCCTCTCCAAGCAGCAGCTGCACAACCAGCACCACCGGACCATCTTCTGTCACTGAGGGAAGCATGGATGACTGCATGCGATACCCATCGCCACCATGCTTTGACATGGACACACACCCCTTTTATCAGGAAGAAGACGAGGACTCGGAATCAGAAACAGGCTCTTTGCATCTGAATATGCCGGATTCTGAGGACCTGTTGGCAGGAACAGATGAAAGGCAGGCTTCAGGCAGTGATGGAAGGAGCAGCCCTCTTTCAACACAGAATCAGAGTACCAACAGTGACAGCAGCAGTCAATTGTCCCAGCAGGGTACAAGCCACACCACCACCAGCACAGCAGTGGCAGGCAGTACCAGAGGGGGCAGTACTTTCCATAAGCCTCATGGCTCTCTCTGGGAGCATTTTGAGAACAGCCGTGAAGACTCGAGGCCTGCGGTGTGCAAGAACTGCAGGGTGGTCGTGCGCAGGGGGAATGACCCCAAACACCTCTCCTCAAGTGCCTTGCGTAGCCACCTCATGCGAAGGCACCCTGGGACTCTGCCTGGGACACTGTCAGGCCCTGGTTCCTCAGGGAGAAAGAGGGGGGAAGCAGGAATGGGGAAGGAGGACTCATCCAGAGACAGCTCCACTGAGAGTGGGAAGAGGCAGGCCACTCTCCAGGAAGTGGTGCCGCTGTGTGGGAGTTTTGTCAGCCAACATAATAGGGCCAAGGCACAGGAGACCACCACTCGTGTGGTTGGTGAAATGGTGGCCATGAATGAGTTGCCCCTCTCCTTTGTGGAGTCATCAGGCTTCAGGCACCTGATGAAGCACGTGGCTCCATGGTACGAGCCTCCATCCCGGCATACCTTCAGCAGGCGGGTGATTCCCTCCCTTTTTGAGTCCGTCAGGGACATGATCCGGACCCTGCTGCACGCGGCCAGAGGAAGGAAGATCCACTTCACTTCCGACCTCTGGACCGGTGGGCACCATGGATACCTCTCTCTGATGGCTCATTGGTGGCAACCCAATGATGTCCTTGAGACTAGGGCATCCCAAGAACAGCTGCAGGGGGAGCCACAAGGGAGCACCCCAAGAGGGTACAGGGTGGTGCTTCTCCAGGCACAAGGCATGGAGGACAGTGCCAAAGGCATCCACATTTCTGAGGTCCTCAAGACAGCACTGCGAGAGTGGGGATTGGCAACCGAGGGGCAGGTCAATCGCGGATTCATGGTCACTGACGCAGGACGTAACATGATCAACGCGGTTGAAAGGGCAGGGTTCCAGGGCATTGTCTGTGCAGCACACAAATTGCACCAGTGGTGGGTGATGCCATTGGGCTGGGTGCACCGAAGGACTCCTGGTGTGAGGGGACCCTGGAGACCAAGGCCTTGCTGGACAAGTGCAGGAAAATAGTCAGGCACTTCTCACGCAGCATCAAGGCATCCAGGATTATGCGTGAGAAGCAGGCAGAGATGGGCCGACCAGAGCACATCCTGATCCAGGACGTGACCACCCGGTGGAACTCCACCTACAAAATGGTCAAGCACCTAGTGGAGCAGAGGCAAGTGGTGGAATACGTCATGTCAACCACTCCCGTCCTGCCTGAGGGAAGGGTGTTGGACATTGGTGCTACCGAGTGGCTCGCCCTCTCTCAGATGGTGGGTATCCTGCAGCCTTTTGAGGAGACCACTCACGTCCTCAGCAACTACAATGCCAACCTGGGCCACGTACTCCCCCTGATACATGCCCTTCGCCAACGCCTAGAGGCCAGTATCCGGGAAGCCGATCTTCTCCCAAAGAGCAGGGCCTTGGCAAACAGGCTGTTGACCGGCGTGGATACCCACCTTAGCCCACTGAGGAGGGAAAAGGTGTACCAGATGGCATGCCTGTGCGATCCTCGTGTCAAGGGTTCCCTGGCGGGCAACGGTGCCGACCTGAACTTCTGGAAGACGGAGGAATGCCGTCATGTCTACAGGGCTGTCTCAAAGGGAGCATGGAAGCCAGAGCGATCCAGAAGAGGAATCCTCGCAAGGATCCTCTTCCTCCTCTACTGCAGGAGTGTACACCCAAAGACCAGGTTCCGTACCAGCAGCCAACTACCTGGCCTCTGCCCTAGCCATGGCAGTCTCCTCCTCAGTGGAGGCAAAGGAGGAAGAAGAACTGGACCCCGCTTGGACTATGGTGAGGGAGTACATGGCCGAGCCCCTCCAACCCCTCACCTTGGACCCACTCCACTACTGGGCCAGAAAGGCAGACATCTGACCCGCTCTTTCGACTCTGGCATTGGACCTCTTGTCCATCCCACCCACCAGTGTCCAGAGTGAGTGTGTCTTCTCCCACATGGGAGATGTCCTGTGGCTGCGCCGCTCTCGTCTGGACCCGGAGACCGTGGAAAGGTTGACTTTCATCCGCTTCAACCTTTCCACGTTGGGATTACCGCAACACTCCAAGACCTAGGTCCACAGTCGTTCTTCCACTGGTTCCTTCCAAACAGGCCTCCCTTGCTCTAACATGCACTACCAGAGCAACACTTATGCCTGCCTGCCTGCAATTATGCCTGCCTCCCAGCTTGGCTTCCTCCCTGCAAGCCCAACTTCCTGCCAGCCAGCCTGCCTGCCTGCCTGCCTACCTGCCTGGCTGGCCCTGTGCTTACCTGCCTAACTGTCTGCTTGCCTGCATGCCTGCCTTCCTGTCTTTCTGCCTTCCTGCATTCCCACTCAATTTGAAGGGTTCGATTCTTGCCCAATTTTTCTAGACCTTGCCTGGCTCCAAACCGGGGAGGACCACTCAATGTGTCATTTGAAGGGAATCATACTGTATCTGTAGGCCCAATTTTTCTAGCCCTTGCCTTGCTCCAAACCAGGGAAGACCACTCAATGTGTCATTTGAAGGGAATCTCTATCTTTATGGCCAATTTCTCTAGCCCTTGTCTGGCTCCAAACCAGGGAGGACCACTCAATGTGTCATTTCGAAGGGTCTGGGTAGGCCCAATTTGTCTAGCCCTTGCCTGTCTCCGAACCAGGGAGGTCCATTCAATGTTTAAAGTTTTGAACCAGACAAGACTGTTGGGGTTGCAGCCATGCAACTTCCCTTAACCCTAACCCAATCTAACCAATGCCTGTATGCCTCCCATCCTAACATTCCACTAGCGCAATGCAGTTATGCCTGGCTGTCTGCTCTGTCTGTATGACTGCCTGCCTGAAGGCTTCACCTGCCTGCCTGCCTTCCACCTTTGTCTGCCTAAATGCCTGTAATTCCGCTGCATGCATGGATCTAATAAGGGCTACATAATTAGCCCTGTTTTTATAGGGCTTCCCTGGTCTTTATAGCAGCCCAGAAATATTTTTTCCTAGGGTCAGTGTAGGCCCAATATTTCCCCGTTTGCCATGGCTGGTCTGAGTGTAGTACACCCTAATACCTGCCTTCCTCCATGTGTTCCTCCCTTCCCTGGGGTTTTGGAGCCACTGTGCTTACAAAGTGGTCGAGATGCACTTTACAACAACCTACCTCAAAGACTGATTAGCAGGGGCCTAGCTTTCCTTACAGCCTTAAAGAAATAGCCCTGTTCTCCTGCATCCACTCTGTCTCCTGGGTTGACGAAACTCGGTCTCCTGGGGTGGAGAAACTCTTCCTCCAAAGGCAGAAACAATCCTCCCTTCTGGCACTTTGGCTTTGTGCCTTCCCTAGCCTGGGTGGGTACCCTGCAAGCCTGCCTTCCTACCTGTAAGCCAGACTGCCTGCTTCCCTGCCAGACTGGCTGCCTGCCCGCCCCTCTGCCTACCTGCCTGCCTGTCAGGCTCCTGGGACTCCCGGCTTGGAGGAGGCCTTCCATGTGCTTCTCCTTCAGCCTATCAATGGTTCAGTGCTTCAAGTTCAGCCTCCGAGCCAACATGTGCCCTGTTGGCCACTCTCCTCGACTTCCCCAGGCAGCAACCCCGGATGCCCCCGCATCTAGGTGGAAAATCACTTGAGGAGACCAACTTTAACAGGCACAGTCATCATCAACTATTTTGTTTAGAATTGGGGTACTCTGTCCTCCAACATGGGGGGGTTCACTCCCAGCGGTTACCGTCCAGGTTGGGAAATCCCTTTGCAGAAGGAGGGGAGATTCCTTCCAACTAACACTCTGGCTTCCAAAGGCGGAAGAAACAATCCCTCCCTAACATTTGCATTCTGGCTTCGTGGCTTTCCTGGGTGGACTGTGTCTCCACTGGGCAGGCAAAACTCTGGCCTATGGCCTCCAAAACTCTGGCCTAGTGGCCTCCAAAACTCTGGCTTTGTGTCCTCCAAAACTCTGGCTTCGTTCCTGAAAGCTTCGTTGAGAGAGAAAAGTACCAGGGCGGAAACAATTCCTCACTCAAGTTCCCTGGCGCTCTGGCTTCGTGGCTTTCCTGGGTGGACTGTGTCTCCACTGGGCAGTCAAAATTCTGGCTTGGTGGCCTCCAAAGTAGGCAGCTGAAAGAATCCCTCCCTGAAATTCCCTGCCGTTCTGGCTTCGTGGCTTTGCTGCGTGCGTGCGTAGACTGTGTCTCCCCTGGGTTGGTGGAACTGATCTCCTGGTTTGGAAAAACTGGCCTCCAAATTAGGCAGCTGAAAATATCCCTCCCCGAACTTCCCTGCCGTTCTGGCTGCATGGCTTTCCTGGGTGGACTGTGTCTCCACTGGGCAGTCAAAACTCTGGCTTGGTGGCGTCCAAAGTAGGCGGCTGAAAGATTCCCTCCCCGAACTTCCCTGCCGCTCTGGCTTCGTGGCTTTGCTGCGTGCGTGCGTAGACTGTGTCTCCACTGGGCAGTCAAAACTCTGGCTTTGTGGCCTCCAAAGCTCTGGCTTCGTGGCTTTCCTGGGTGGACTGTGTCTCCACTTGGCAGTCAAAACTCTGGCCTGGTGGCCTCCAAAGTAGGCGGATGAAACAATCCCTCCCTCAAGTTCCCTGGCACTCTGGCTTTGTGGCTTTCCTGCATGGACTGTGTCTCCACTGGGTTGGCAGAACTCCGGCCTACTGGCCTCCAAAGTAGGTGGCTGAAACAATCCCTCCCCAACCAGGAGAAATTCCCTGGCACTCTGGCTTCATGGCTTTCCTGCGGGGACTGTGTCTCCTCCACTGGGTAGGCAGAACTGTGGCCTTGTGGCCTCTAAATTAGGTGGCTGAAACAATCCCTCTCTCAAGTTCCCTGGTGCTCTGGCTTCATGGCTTTGCTGCGTGGACTCTGTCTCCTCCACTGGGTAGGCTGAACTCTGGCCTTGTGGCCTCCAAAATAGGCAGCTGAAACAATCCCTCCCCAACCAAGAAAAATTACCTGGCGCTCTGGCTTCGTGGCTTTGCTGTGTGGACTGTCACGAATCGGGCTCAGCTGCCTGCACCCCAAACGTTCAAGGCAGCAGATCCAACCCCACCACCCGTCCTTCCTGCTCACTGAATGGCTGCCTTTTCCAATCAGTTCTTGAAAAACCAGTGGTCCCTTTAGCTGGCAGTCCCGGTGGCGGTCCTTTTCTTCCCAGGCTGCCCTTCTTGCAAGTCAGCCCCCAATGAAAACAGTTACAGGGTTAGGATTAGGGTTAGGGTTAGGTTTAGGCAGGGAAGCCGGACGGGGTGGAGGGCAGCGGAGGGTTTCTGCCCTGGAGATGGGCCTGGAACTGCTCCACCTGGTCAAGGAGGAAGTGGGAGAAGGTCTGCTCCATGAGCGAACCGGGCTCCTCGGTCGTTGCGCTGGGGCCAAGAATCAGAAGCAAAGGACAAACCTGCCCAAGCAAAGGCTGGGCAGGCAGCTCGGCTGGGCCACGCTGGTATGGCATTCCCAGGGTGTTCCCACCGGGCGCTTCCTCAGCTCTGTCCTGAATTTGATCCTTGGAGATTCTGCCAGTGAGCTCCTTGGGATACTCCAACTGGCGATGATTCCCCAAGAGGTTGAGGGGCACTCATCCGGATGAGTGTGGCAGGGAAAGCATCTGAATCTCTGACCGCTAGTTGACCAGGGTGGCATTTGCTTGGCTTTACAAAGAGTGTGATGGGGAGGGGACATTGAGAGGAGTAGACCCTCATCCAGATTTGGGGAGGAACGGAATACTGTGTCTCCTGCTGCCTCTGAGAGGTGGAGGGGAAATGGGATGGAAAAAGGCTTCAAAACAAAACAAAAAGAAAGTATAACAGGCAGCCAGACCAAGTAGGGTGGCCGGTTCAGTCAGCGTTGACCAAGAGGAAAAAAGAATATTGCATTCTGCCCAATTTGTTTGCATTATTGCATAGGATGCAGTCTTATGCTATGATATATTTATTAAATATATTATTCATCACCCAGTTTAAAGTGTTTTCCGCCTGCTCTGGGTTGTTGCGGGACGCCCCCATGCTCTGGGAAGTCAAATCACGCTAAATTGCAGTAGAAACGACAAATGGCGAACGAAAGGTCGAACCGAAAAATTTCCGAAAAATTTTGTAACAAACGGAAACGGAACGAAACCGACCCGTTCCGACAAACGAAAAATTGAAACGTCATTTTTTCTGGTCGTGCCCATCTCTAATTTTGAGTATATCATATGCAGGCTTGTGTAGAACAGTTTTTGAAACCTCTTCAACAGCTGGTAAAATCATGAGGTTTTCCTGATTTTGCTATGAGGTTTTCCTGATTTTTCTGAGTCGTGAGATATTGTAAGATGCCCACAAACCATCATAGTCTCTTTTTGATGTTGAAGCGAACATACTGCCCACTGTGGTTCTCTTCTGAAGTTTTTCTTTCAGTGTTCTAAAGTATGTCAAATCTTTATCTGTTTTACCAGGGTGATACCTTCTCAGATGATCCTCCAGCTTGGATGGTTTTGTAGCATCATTGTTTAAAATTCTTTTGCACAAAAGCCATATGGGCAGACATTTGTCTGACAGGGATGGAATGAAGCCAAACTTCAAATAATCAATGTATACTGCCTACATTTTTTTTAGCCTCGGACATGTTGAGTAGAAGTTATCTGTTGACAAACATAAAGCTATTTAAATATGATAAGAAAGAGCAATTCAAAATTGATTCCTGCTTAGACAGCATACAAATATTTTAAAAATATTTTAAAATCATTCTTGGTAACCATGGAAATATTTTTAAAATATTTCTAAATATGTTGAAATGTCTGCAAAATATCTCACAGAAATATTTCTGAAAAATATTTTGAAGTATTATGTGCTGTTTGGGTGGAATAAATTCTTATTTAAATCTTTAGTTAGGTAGATATAGAGATATAGGGTCCCTGGTTCAATCCTGGCTGTGCCATGTACCAATGAATATTTTGTATAAATATTTAAGTAAATAATACTGATTGCTAAAACAGTTAAGGGAACCCCATTAGAGAAAACACATGTACATTAGTATCTTGGTTAAAGAGCATAATCCATTCTGGAAGTATTCTCGAAACTAAAACGCTTGCATATCAAAGCAAATTTTCACATAGGAAATAATGAAACCTCAGACGATTCGTTCCACAGCCCAAAAATACTTGATTACAATACTGTAATATAATACAAGGTACTAAATAAAATACAAAATACAGTACAGTACAAAGGACAATAACCTGCATTTGAAAACCTTTGTGGCAGGTGCAGAGGAGGGGGGGAAGCCTTCATGGAGGGGGCTGTTTTAAAAATGGGAGCAATGTGGTGAATCCCAGCTGGAACAGAGGATGGGGAATAACCTCCATGGAGGGGGCTGTTTTAAAAATGGAGCAATGTGGGGAATCCAAGCTAGAGCAGAAGAGGAGGGAAAGCCTCCATGGCAAACCTCCCTTACTTGGGCAAGGTGTTGGAGCGTGTGGTGGCTGAGCAGCTCCAGGCTCTCCTTGATGAAACAGATTATCTAGATCCATTTCAATCAGGTTTCAGGCCAGATTTTAGAACAGAGACTGCCTTGGTCACCCTGTATGACGACCTTTGCTGGGAGAGAGACAGGGGGAGTGTGTCCCTGTTGATTCTCCTGGACCTCTCAGTGGCTTTCGACACCATCGACCATGGTGTCCTTCTGGACAGATTGGCTGGGATGGGAGTTGGAGGCACTGTTTTACAGTGGTTCCACTCCTAGCTGGCTGACCGGGTCCAGAAGGTGGTGCTGGGGGACAGGTGCTCTGGCTCATGGTGGTTATGTCATGGGGTTCCCCAGGGCTCTATAATGTATCCCATGTTATTCAATATATACATGAAACTGCTGAGAGAAGTCATTAGGAGGTTTGGGCTGAGGAGTCAGCAATATGCTGATGACATTCAGCTCTACCTCTCGTTCTCCACCAATCCAGGTGTGGCAGTCTCTGTTCTGAACTCGTGCTTGGACTTGATAATGGACTGGATGAGGGTCAATAAACTGAAGCTCAATCCAGACAAGTCGAAAGTGTTGTTGGTGGGTGCTCTGCCTGACAGGTTAGAGAGCCATTCCCTTGACCTGGATGGGGTTGCACTCCCCCTAAGGGACAGGGTCCACAGCTTGGGGGTACTTCTGGACCTAGGTCTTACCCTGGAAGCCCAGGTAGATTCGGTGGCCAGGGGTGCCTTCTTACAGCTGCGGAGAATATATCAACTTCACCCTTACCTGGATGAGCAAAGTCTTGCAACAGTCACACATGCACTGGTAACAACCAAATTGGACTACTGTAATGCGCTTTACGTGGGGCTGCCTTTGAAGACAGTCCAGCGACTGCAACTGGTACAGAACCATGCCACATGGTTAGTGAGTGGTGTTGCTGTGCGGACTCATATTACGCCAGGTTTTTTAAAAAAAATGTTGCTGCCCAGGACCAATTCAAAGTGCTAATGATTACATATAAAGCCCTAAACAGCTTAGGAACTGGCTACCTAAAGAACCACCTTCTTCTATATGAGCCTGCCCGTACTCTAAGATCAGGCCAGGAGGCCCTGTTTGAAGGTGCCATCCCTCAAAGAGATAAGGGGGGGTGGCATGTCAAAGCAGGGCCTTCTTGGCGGTTGCCCCCCAACTCTGGAATGCCCTCCCTACGGAGATCCATCTGGCGGCAACACTTTTGACTTTTTGGCAGCAAGCAAAGACTTTCCTGTTTGGCCAGCATTTTATTTAGATTACTCAGTTGGACACATGAGGCAGCAGCAGAGTTGTATAATTTATAATTGGTACTGTATGTTGTTTTAATTGTATTGTATTTTATAGTTTTAATAATTTTTATTGTTCTATAGTTTTTAATACTTGTTGTATGCTGCCCAGAGACCTCTTGGTAGTGGGGCGGCTAAAGAATCTTGATAATAAATAATAAATAATAAATAATAAATAATAAACTCTGCTGCTGCCTGAAACAGAAACTGAAACAATCACCCACTTCCAGCAGGAGGGGAGAGAGAGGGAGAGATGCCATTGTCTTACAGCACTTTTGATTATGTGACACACCTGAGAGTGCTGGCATATCAACACATTGATTGTTAATAAGGCAAAAATGTTTAGAAATTTTTGCTCGTTAATCAAATTGCTCGTAAACCAAGTCAATTGTTAATCAAGGTACAACTGTAAGTATAGTTGATTTGAATTTCAAATGACCATGATTTGGGTACAAATATCTGTCATGTGGCTGCAAAAAATGAGTCCCCAGCCTTGGCAAAACAGACTTCAAAAACATGCACATGGCAAGGATCAAGTTCTGAAAAATGATACAATACCTGCAAACACAATGCAAAATAGATTTTAAAGGTATGCACACCACAAGAATCAGGTCCCTACCGTTGCACCACTTGAGAAATGTGCCATAAAAGTTTAAAAATTTCCAAAAATTGCTGCAAAATTCATGAACCCCCATTTTTTTCTCACTGTCACTGACCCCCTGCAAGTCAAAATAGACCCCTGGGACGTATATAGATCACTTTGAGAACTACTGGTTTAACATTTCTGCAAGGAGAATCCTAAAACTGAACAACCTGGATTAATTTTACTAGACAAATACAAATGCATTTAACTTTCAAATCCTGTCCCCCTTTCAGTTTGGTGGGCCATTCTTTACTGACATTTTCCCCATATATAAATGGAAATAAATTAGACAAACCCATGTTAAGGGAAGATGTGCATGAAATGTGTAATGTAAGGAAATACATGTATAAAATATGTGCAATTTTTGCTTCTCTATTTTTAAAAACAAAATTGCAGAAGAACATGGAAAAGGACAGAATGGACCTGTGAGTTAGTACATGGGAAACTGACATGGACTACATTTTCACTTATTTTATCAAGTGAAAACTACTGACATATGCTACAAAATGATCCTCTGTGGGACACCAAATAGCTATACTTTCATAAAATTAAGGCATAGGATCACATCTAATTAAAATAGTAGTCATCAGTGCAGATGCCAGAAGAATTTAGTATAGTGTCTTCTTATCTCCAAAAGTCTGCTTCCTCTTGGACTGAGGTGGCATCAGGAAAATGGAATGATAATATTGCTGTGAACTGGAGCCTGAGCATCAGGCTGCTGAATATGTCATCAAAAAGAATTAAAGTTATAGCTGAAATTATTGTTATTTAGGCCCAGGCTGCCTTGAAATGGGAGTTGTGGTATGGTGTTTAAGGCAGCAGAGGGTCATGAAGGAAAGGAATAGAGAATATCCCTGGGAGTGCATTTTCCCTTCAACTTTGCCGTTCTTCCCGTCACCACTCTTCTCCTAAGTGAGATAGAGTGGATCTCTATCTGTGTGAGGAAGTTTTAGGGAACTCTTGCAAAGAGAATTTGAAGTGAAGGAGGGAGGATGGATCATCCACACCAAAACAGAACACCAACAGAAGCCCTTTGCCCCTCCAGCTCGGCGTAAAGAGGCAAGACACAAACTTTGGATGAAAACATGGTAATGGACACATTTCAAAGGGGGCGGGCAATGGTCATACTGAAGGCTGATCTGTCCAAAGCTGCCCATGCCTCAGACAGGCCCTGTTAGGAGATCAAGTAGATACATACTCATCCCACCATTTTTTTAAATTGTGGCTGGCAACAGGTGTTCTCCTAGACAGAGCATCTTAAACCCCCACTGGTAAAACTTCCCTTCTGACTGAATTGTAGCCTATGTCAGCAATTGCTGGCAAGGGCCGCACATCGCAGCTTATAGGGACATAGCTATGAGCCAGTGACTGGGGATAAGGTTCTCTCCAGGCTCCCCATGTCCCTGATCCAACTGCTTGAGTGACAGAGCCTGCCAGCAACTGCTCCTGTGGCCCACCTGGCTGCCAAAAAGCTGATGATGTGTGCACTGTGGGTAGTAGCAGCATAATGGGCTCTCAAGGCCACACACCCAACCCTTGTGCCATGTTGTGTGTTGAAGGTGATTCACTTGGCACACCTGCCATTGCTACATGCCCTTCTGTAACACTCTGAACTGCCACATCCCAGTTGCTGCCCACCATGGCTGACAGAGCAACTGCACCTTATGTCCTCTCAGGTTCTGCCACAGCTGGGTCTTGCACTGTACCACTTGCCTCAGCTGCTACCACAGCCATGGTTCGCTTTTAGACATCCAGCAGCATGGGCTCCTGGCCTGACATCACCAATTCTGCTGCACCCATTACTGCTGTAGGCCTATCCGACTCCAAGACATCAAGCGGGATAAGATCTTATCAGTTAACTGTTTACGTTCAGCTAATTTACGTGTCCTAATGACCCTTTTGGAATGCCAGACCTCTGTCGTTGGCACCCCCTTAGCAACTGCCCTCTGCCATTCCAAGGTATCAATCCTGGTTAAAATGGGCCCAAAGTCAGGCCAATCATCATCCTCAGAGGGAGAAGTAGAAATACAAGGAGGGACAGTGGCCTTCCTCTTTGCTGGCTGCTTCCCCTCCCCTTGTCCTGCTCCTTTTTGGGCCCCATAATGCCCGCCACACCTCTCAACAACCCAACCAAAAACCAAAGTAAACTACCCCAGGACTGAATCCCCACAGTGTGTGGGCGGGTGTACTTGGTGCTCCCAGTTAACCAGTCCCCAGTTCAGCCCAAAACACTCAAAGGGCTGCAATTGCTGGTAGGAAAATCAGGGGGGAGCTGTGTCAGAAAGCAGGGGTGGTGTGCCAAGCATCACTACCCAACCAGGCAAAGTTCTAATGATCGGGGGGGGGTGCAAATTTATGATGGAAAACCAAAGGGGGCTGTAAGTCCAAATGGGGGTGTGCAGGATGCCTTCATCCCCCAAGGGTCTCAAACACACCTACCCCTGCCCCACGCCACTCCAGCTGCAAGCTCCTTTCTGTGCCCAATAGAATTCCTTGGCTCACCCCTTCTCCCTTCTGCTTGTGTTTTCGCTGCCTCTTTATTTATTTTGTTATTTATATAAAACTAGTACCCCTGATGACCCCTTACACTATGCTCTACCTCCACCATCTCCCCTCTCTAAAGCCCAAAGATCTTGTGGGTGAGGCTGCCTATAACCCCCTTGTCACTCCTTTGCAACTGATGCTTCTGGAGCTAGCGTGAGTCAAAGGGCTGCAAAACCAAAATTGCCCATGCTCCCACTGTGAGCAATCCTCCCTGTGCCAAACTCCAATGAAGAGGCAGTCGGACTGTTGGGAGCCCCTTATAAGGTAAGCTCCCATTTGGCCCGAACGTGCCATCGTCCTGCCTCTTTGCTTTCTTGCCTTCCTGGGCAGGCAGGGAAATTGGCTCCCGTGCCGCATTTGCGGTGCCGGTAGAACATTTTTAGATGTTTCAAAAAATATTTGAAAGGGTAATCCAGAAGAGAGTTCTAGTCTTTCTCTCAGAGTGATCAACATGGATGGGAGGCACATGCCCACAGGCAGTGAACAGCTTTCCTTCAAGGAGTCCAGTTGCTGCCTTAGAGCGTGTGCCCAACTACCAGCTGATCACCCTGATCAGCTCAGAGGCAGGCACATGCTCAGAGGAAGTGACTGGCCTCTCTCCAAGTGGGAATGGTGTGGCAGTGGTCTTAACGTGATGGTGGAGCAACAGGAGTAGATACACGCACACACGCACACGCGCGCACACACACACACACACACACACACACACACACACACACACACACACACACACACACACACACACACACACACACACACACACACACACAAGCATAAATCTGAAAACTGAATTGCAAACTTGTTTGCTTTTCTGGTTGTGAACTCTGAAAACTGAATTGCAAACGTGTTTGGTTTTCTGGTTGGCTTGTGGCAGATCACTGTTCATGGTTTATGGTTAACCCCAAACCATCACGAACCACCATTTTTCGGGTCCATGCCCACAATTAAACAAAACAAATTAGCATTTGTATCAAAGTTATTTTAACTCTTGAAATCCTTGTATTAAAACTATTTTATAGCCATGTCTAAATTCTCTCAAGAATAAATGAGGAACATTTTTCAATTCTTGTTTTACCCCTACATAATTCTGTGTAAGAATTAGTATTATTATTTTCTTTTAGCAAATGTGTGCATGTGGATAAACTCCTTTTATAATAATTTGCTGAAGATATTATCCTCAATTTATCTGCCTGAAAAGGGTTTTTTACAGTGATTGTGAGGGTAACTTTTAAATAATGTTGAGGCCTCTTGAAAATTAAACAGTTTTAATCTGGCACACACTTTTATAGAAAGCTTACCCCCTAACAAAAATCTGAGTTTTGAAATGTTTTTTATAAGCATGATGCTAGTGATATTTTAAAACCACCTATGGCTGATCACTGGCAGAATAACATTATGGAGCCCCTAAATAGAATGTATTTTGTTTCAGATATAACAGACCTTATTTAAAAAAAAAAAACATACCCATGACTATGATTAAGCAAACCTTTTTGCATTTTGTTAATAGTCTATTGTATGCCAGCTGTCAGCTTGATCTCACAGCCATTTTGTGAGAATTAGGTCTGATCTGACATCAGGCATATAGACTGTTTTGCCAATGAATTCTTTCCATTGATGGTTCCAGCAAAAGTTTGGGAAGGGGGACTCATTTTTTATGCATCTCTGAATTTCTGGTTTAACTGGATGAAGCCGAAGCTTTGCATGCTGGCAACTAGGCTGGCAAATTATTTATAGCTGAAGCTACAGGGCAAAACTTGGCTTTGCTTGAAGAGAAGCAAATAATTTTGCTAACATGGTTTATGCCAGATTGTCTGTCTATGTGCTGCTGCTTCCACATGAGAAATACACCATAATATAAAAACGATAACAAGCTCCTATTTGCCAAAAGAATCTGACTGTATGCTGGAAGGCTATGGGTCTAATATATGTCAGTTCTCTCGTTTGAAGACAAATGAAATACGTAGAGACCAATTAGCAGGGAGATCATATGGGGGGCATGCAGAAAGGCTGCTACTCCATCTCATCTTCTGCAGGAGAGCCTTCACATTTTGGGAGGCTGAAATTCAGCCATTTGGGAATAACAGGAAGCTGTTTGTTCACTGAGAGGCTGACTAGTGAGAGGTCAGTGGATTCATGCCAGTTTGGCATGAATCCACTGTAATTTCTGACCCCTCCCTTCTCCCTCAGTGCCTGGAGGAGGTGGGGCGGGAAAGTCAGGGTGGTGCTTCCTAGAGGGCACCCACCAGAGGGAGCAATGCACCAAAACATAGAACACCTGTTTGGCCATCTGTGGAACAGGCACAAACCGCCAGACCGGTGGTATGTGCCCATCTCTACTCCTGATGTTTAGCCAAAAACAAAAATACAGTCCCTTCTGTGTCAACCCCATTGGATCAAACTAATCCCAGTCATTTCTGCCTACACAATAGCATGGAGGAGCATAATGTGAAAACTGACACTCTGTCTGGATACATTTTAATGATGTTTCTGATGTGTTGATTCTTATGGTGATGTGATAACCATAAAGTGGATCCATAGATTTAAAAATTGCCCATAAATTAACATGCCACATTTTAAATTGTAACAGCCTCACTGAAATAATTGAGAAAGAAGACATTCTCAGCTTTAGATAAGTATTGTTATTGGGTCACATTTAGAAAAATTCAAGTGACTATTACATCTTTCTGGTTTTGTATTGCTTCAGTGAGAACTTCACAAAAGTCCCGGATTTCTTGATAAATGGGATGGGATTAACTCAAGAGTTATTTAGTGTTTTAATACCGTATGTCAGAGGAAGTGCAACTGACAGAATACATCATCCAGGCACCGCATTTTGTGTGCTTAGCACTCAGCATCTGAGTTTGAGTCCATCTGTATTCAACTATGTTTTATATACAGTGATACCTTGTATAAAGTAATTAATTTGTTCCAAATGAAATTATGTGAAGCAAACTTTCCTTTTTACAAATTTCCCATAGGAATGCATTGAAAACAGAATGATCCCATTTTTATGTTGTACAGATTTGCCCCATAGGCAATTATATTAAGCAAATTTCCCCTATCTCCGGATATTTTTTATGTTGTACAATTTTGTTTGTTATGCAAACTGTTTGTTATACAAGGGTCCACTGTATTCATAATCTGAATGTGGGGGGGGGGAGAGAATAGAACTGGAAGATTCATCCATTTCTCTTCACTATTAGGACTTGCACGCTGGGCAGAAAAGAGCACCTCTTAATAAAATTCCCTGAGTCCAGTCATCAGGCTATGCTTTGATCGAAAAGAGCCATCACTCTAGCAAGAGGAGCATAAACTGTGAGAAAGCAAGAGTGGGCGATAAGAACAGCATTGCAATTGTACCAGCATGAGCAGTGGAAGGATCTTCAATCAATTTAACTTGGGCCATCTAACTCAATATAGAAACACGCGTTACTGTTTAGGTAGAGGAATCTTTAGAACATAAAGGCCATTGCTGGCGGTCTAACCGGGAAGGATGAACTTTGTTTTGTGTGGGCCTGGGATTGCCTTCCAGTGTGGATTCTAGCCAGTGACAAGTTGATGGGGACTATTAAAAGAAACAAAAACAAAGGAATATCAGGCCTTGAAGTTTCCAAACTACGTTAGCTCCAGACTTTGATTTTTAAACCAATTTCACCTTATAAGCATCAAGGAACACACAACACAAGCTTAAATGTAGATTATAAATATACTAACAGAGTTTTGAGTGGCAGCCAAAGTTCCATTTAAACAAATCAATGCAGATGCAGCAGAGGATGTGTGATATCAAAGGACATGTCAAAGTCTTTACTGCATAAATTAGAGAATGAATGTATTAGGCAAGGAAACTAATGTAAAGTCACCCACTCCATCATGGACCCTCCACTTCCAAGGCCCAGTTTGTTCTTTTTTGTTTTGTTTTGTTTTTCTTTCTTAGCAAGATCAAGAGAAAAGTGACAAATTCTGATATAAAAATCAGAAATAAAGATAGAGAAAATCCTAGGGTTGATCAGACGAAAAACAGAAGAGTTTGTCAGTTCCAGGTAAAGCCCATTAACTGTTTTCATGTGCGCTATGGTGTGATGTGGTGGTAAATATGGAAGTTGAAGGACTCATCAGGTCAATCTCTGTAGTCACCATCACTCTACTTTATTGATCCTCATGCCCAGTGTATTGTAGTGGATAGTGTGACAGGTTAAGATTCATAAAGTCTAGGTTCAAATTCCTGACCAGCCATAGAAATTCACAGGGGAGGGGAGGGCACTGGTAAAGTCCCCCCTTAAGTGTCATCCTTGCCTTGAAAGCCCAACTCGGGTGGCTATGAGTTGGCTATGACTTGATGGCACATATCAAGCTTTTGATAATGAGGGTATAACAAAACTCCATTCAGAAATCATGTGACAAGTAAAAAGAAGCTCATGTTACTGTTGTGATGACCACCATTTCTAGTTACATTTAAAAGTTAGAGAGCATTTTTAGAAGCATTTTGAAAAGCTTTTTTCCCCAAGTAACAATGTTAGTTTCTTGCAGCAAAATCAACAATGATTTTTGTGGCACCTTAATTACTAGTATATTTTGTTTGGCATAAGCACTGGAAGAAATGGGCTTCACTGTAGGTTCTCATTAAAATATAAAATTAGTTAATCCTTCAGTTGCTGTACAATTCTTTGTTGCTTCTCATTTTATGTAATATGGCACAATGTATGTCATTCATATTTTATGTCACTCTTTTACCTGTCCTGGTTGTTTTATGACAAAAAGGTAAAATAAGTAGTTGCAAACCATTCATTTTAGGAAACATTATTGTCAAACATGTATGCAGCTCACAATAGTTACACAATGGCTGAGACAGAAGTGCAATCCCTGAGGCATATCCACCAGTACATTTTGCAATTAGTTGTTCTGGACATGCACAAGTTGCACAATTGCATGACACAATCTTTTTTTTTTTTTAAAGGATGGTAGGCTTTAATACCAGCACATTCCCTCCTATTCCTCCTCTTTGGCTATTCCACCAGTTCCTGGAAGGAGTACAGGGCTGCCTCTCTTGCTTCCTTTTCTTGCTGGAAAGGAGAGAAGAATTGAATGGGTAATTGGCTGGGGAGGCAGGGGAAGGGAATGTGTGACATATGTGATGCCATGTGTACAAACTGGCATTAACTTGAACAACAGAGGAGGAGGAGGAGGAGGAGGAGGAGGAGGAGGAGGAGGAGGAGGAGGAGGAGGAGGAGGAGGAGAGGAATATGTGTTGGCTAGTGAGTGGGAGATCCAGCCATGAAGATGGGAGAAGATAACAAGCATTGTCTGTGGTGCCATGTGTATAAACGAGCATGAATTTCTGAGCTGAGGTTCATGCCCATTTCTATTCCAGCTCTGACTACAAAATTTCTATACAGAACAGAAGTGCCTGCCATTAAACAAAATGTAGCATATCAGTAGGGACGGACACATAATGAACCTTTGGTTTGTTTCATTATTTGTTATTTGTTTCATTATGTAACAAAATGAAAAATGAATAATGAAATCTAAGAGAAACGAAACAAAATGATGCGGAAATTTCCATTTCATTTTGCTTCGATTTGTTTGCCGGTGTCTCCTACCTGGATCCCGGAGTGGTCCTCTTCCTGGTCCGGTCCTCCTGGCTGCAGGTAGGGGGCGTCCGGGGGGGGGAGCTAACTGGCCCACACTACAGCTGTAGCGTGGGCCACGTGGTCAGCAGTAATAAAATAAAATAAAATAAAAATAAATACAATACAATAAAAAAAGGAGTGCCAATCCGGCCCCAGGGGTGGTCGGGTTGGCTCTCTAAAATGAAAATAAATAAGTAAATAAAAATAAAACTAGCACCAACCCAGTCCCAGGGGCCATGCAGTCTGTGCTTGAAGGAAAAAAAACGATCCAGTGTGTGGCTCCGGTACTGGCCTGCAAGCACCAGACCCGGCCCGCAAGCCAGCAAAACTTTTTTTAAAAGGCCGACCAGCTCGCACTACAGCCACGTGGATGGCAGTAAATAAAATAAAATAAAATAAAATAAAATAAAATAAAATAATAAAAAAGGAGTGCTGACCGGTTGGCACTTGGGAAAAAAAACCCCAAAATAACATTAAAATAAAATAAAGGAGTGCCTATCTGGCCCCAGGGGTGACTGGGTCAGCACTCTAAAATGAATAAATAAATAAAATAAAATAAAATAAAACCAGTACTGACCCAGCCCCAGGGGCCATGCAGTCGGCACTTGGGGGGGGGGGGGAACAAGGCACTGAGGACTTTTAACCCCCCCCAAAAAAAAACAAAAAAAAGGAAAAAGAAAAAATAATAAAAAAGGAGCGCTGACCTGGCCCCAGGGCGGGCTGGGTCGGTCCTCTAAAATAAAGAAAAAGATAAAAAAGAAGAAGCACTGACTGGGCCCCAGGGGCCGCACAGTCTTTGCTTGAAGGGGGGAAAAACAAATAAATCAAAATGAACAACAAAATGAATATTTCAAAAAAATGTTAAAAACAAAATGAAACAAACCAAACCTTAAAAATGAACCAAAACAAAACAAATTGCCATTTTGTTCGGTGCATGCCCATCTCTCCATATCAGTCATTTCACCTCCATCAAAAGAATAGTTGGTGTCTACTTGCAGCAAAGTATGTATGAAATGTATCAGGTCCATTGGGATGCCTTACATAAAGAGATAAGTGAGGATTTTTCTTCTCTGATTTTTAAAAGAACTGTCCAAAAATGTACAAATTTCTACATCAATATGTGGAAAAAAACTTGAACAAGAATATGTCTTCTTTTGAAAGGAAGGAAGGAAGGAAGAAGCTGGAGCTAGCCATCCAGAAGACTTTGACTGCTGAACCCTTAAAAACCAGGCTTTGAATCCCCATGCATTGAGACAGAATTAATAGCGAATTAATTTGCCTCCTCTAATCCCTTTAGGTTTTCAGATCCTTAATAGCTATAGGGCAGAAAGGTAGAACAAAGGTTCTCTGCATGCTAAAAAAGGCAATATCTGTTGAATTTTGCAAGTACAGATAATGAAGTACTTAGCTTTCAATTAGAACTTGAAAAAATTTTGCATTCTATCTGCTTGTCACAACAGTAAGCTTTCATACTTGTTGTCATTTAAAACTAGTTTGTTTTGTAACTAGCGTTCTAGATGTAAACATGAGCTATATCTGCACGTATGGTTGTTCAGTTATTGTGATCTGCTAGATTGCACCTTGGAAACATTAAGGAACTTTATTTTCTAACAATATACTGACTGCATAGTCTGGTCATTAATCAGGATGATATTAGATTTTTTTCTTTTTTTTCCAAGTTCACAACAGTTAGTAATGAAAGACTGTTTTCAAATTGATCCTGGGGAAGTGTGCCAGGCTGATGTTTTTGATGTCTGCTTTGATGAGCAAGTTATTTTAGGTGTATCAAATGGATACTTCATTCACGAAGAAGAAAAAAATCCTGCTCCAGACTTAAAAGATGATGCACTATCCCCCTCTAAGGATTTAGAAGTGCTTCTGCTTGTGTATGTCGGGAAGGATAATAATGTCATAATTGTTTTTATGGCTCTTGCCTTCACATGATTGCTGTTTGCCTTATGGCTGCACATCTGTGCGACTGACTCTTCAGAAGAGTGGCAAGCATATTGCAAGGATGGCAGGTTCACAAATGCACTTTAAACAATTGCTGTGGTAATGGCAGTACAGCTGTTGAACATAACCAAAATCTGTGCTCCCTTGTTTCAGGGAATAACTTAAATAAGTAACAAAGCAACATCTGCCAGGATGTCTCATGCTTTCAGGGGTAAGTTCTGTCCCTGAATGTCTGTCACTGGATTGTGACTGTGTCTTATTAGTTCTGCTGTGTTCTTCTGAAGCTGTGTCCGCATGTCTCTCATTCCTCATTTAATTGAGTTTCAACCACCCCCTCATTATTTTTGCTCTCAGATCATATTTTGTTTACAGAAAGTGTCAAAGGTGCCTTCCACAAAAATATGAATGCATCTTTTAGACAGAAGAAATTTTTAAAAATGTAGGAATATCATTTGTCCACCTCCTTTCTATTCTGTTTTAATATAGGATATCCACACTAGACATCATTAAATGCAGGGGTGACACCCTCTAGGTATTGTAGGGCTGCAACTTTCATTAGATCTAGCCAGCATATCTTACAGCAAATAACACGGGGGATGGGAGGGTTATAGTCTTGAAATCATTCGCCAGGCTTCACTTGGCCCAACCCATCTTAAGTAGGGATGGGAACAAAACGAAAAATGAAATGCTGTTTTATTTTGTCATTACAGAACAAAACAAAATGAAATGAAGAAGCAGCATTTTGTTACCTATGAAATGAAATAGTGTTTTTCTTTCAATTGAAACAAAGCACTTCATTCTGTCTGTAAACCGGTCCCTTACCTGCTTTTGTCCGCTGCCACCGAGACCACCCAGCCAGGCCAGAAAGAGAAAGAGCGGGCCAGGCAGGCCAGCCTGGACCTCCTCCTCCTCCTCCTCCTCCTCCATTGCTGCCACACCACTGGGACCAGCCAGGCCATGGGGGGCAGCCTGGGCCTCCTCCACCACTGCCGCCACCACATGCCCCAGCTGCCCAATTCAGGGGAAACCATGGGTTTTTTTAATGCCCCAGCACCAATCAGTCTGCCAGCTGATTGGTGCTAGTGCGGGGGGGAAAGGTATTTTTCCCACCCAGCACCAATCAGCTGGCATACAGGGCTTGGGGGAGGAAAAAGTTTTTTTTAAAAGCCCCAGGCTTTTAAAACTCCCCCCAAGCCCCTTGCGCTCGGAGAGTGTGAGCGTGCATGGCGAGAAGCCATCCTGGCACTGCCGCTGTTGGCACTGCTGAAGAGCCCAAGCAGAAGAGGGTGAGCACATGTGGCGAGAGGCCCTGCCGCCACCACCAAAGAGCCCAGGATGGGGGAAGGCGAGCATACGCGGCGAGAGGCCCTGCTGCCGCCGCCACTGCCGAACAACCCATGTTTCCCAGAAGGAGTAGGAGTAGGAGGTAAGCATGACACCCCAGAGGAGGAGGAGGAGGAGGAGGAGGGCTGCCCAGGAAAGGGCCTCAGCAGCTTCTGCAGCCACTTTCCATCCCTCCATGAACCATTTTGTTAGTGTTTCATCTCCTATGATTTTTTTTAAAAAATTCATATAAAACTGAATGAAATGAAACAAAACATATTTTTTTCTGTTTTGTGCTTATCCCTAATCTTAAATGATCTCACGTTTCATGTCCAAAAATTGAGAAATCAGTGGGATAAGAGAATACTATATATAATTGGTTCAATCCAACCTCTAACAACTTTTTTGAAAACATACAGTAGGACTTTTAGGAGATAAAGTCTGAAAAAGCAGTATGAAAACCACACAGAGAAATTCTTAAGCCAGTACCACACCCCATTTACCTATCCATGGATTGTTACTAATTAGTTTAATGCCAACATTGTTAAAACTCATAAAATGTATATATTTCAAATAAATTTAATACCGGATAAAAAAATCTGCCCCACCCAAGGGTGGTTAGTGTACCAAGCTATAAAGAAAGGCTCTGGATAATGGGTGCAATATTATGGGAGGGGGAATACAAAAGTTAATGATGAAAATAATTCACATCTACCACTAAGTTGATGTATCAGCCATGCCACCTCCTGATAAACATTGCATCAAATTTATGGAAATGAAGTCAAAAGCATATACACACAAAACCTCAGTAAATACATCAGGTTCTGGCCACTCTCTTCTTGTTGAGTCTCAGCTAGCTCCATCTCTACTGTCTTTTGTTATACATTTTGCTGTTTAGGCAATCCTTGGGCCACTGATCGATTGATGAGGAAAATCATTGTTATATTTTGTTTTTGCTGTGTTTGTAAATTTCTTTTAAATCATGGTAACTTAATGTTTCCTCTTAACATTACAACTTGTTTATCAGGGGCCACTATAATGTGGTGTATACTATATTTTAAGAAGACACATTTGCATAGGCCAATGTATGCAAACTGAAAACCTCTTCCTTAATACAGTTGATGAGGTGCATATAGATGAACAGACTGCAGGAGAGAGGCTTCTTGTACTAGGTGATTCAATTATTAGAAATACAGAGGGATGGATTTGTGATGCACATGATAAGACTTGTCTGCCAGGTGCAAAGGTTGTAGACATCAAGAGAAATCCAGATATTTGGTTAGAGAGAACTGGCAAGGAGCCAGTCATCATGGTACACATTGTTACCAATGATGTTGGGAAGGCTAAGCGGTCAGTCCTGGAAGCCAAATTCAGGTTATTAGGAAGAAGATTGAAGTCCCAGACTTCCAATGTACAGTATCATTTTCAAAAGTGCTGCCTCTTCCTCTTGCAGGACCCGCCAGGCAGGCAGAGCTCAGAAGTCTCAATGCCTGGATGAGGTGATGGTGTCGAGAGGAGGACTTCAGATTTGTCAGGAACTGGAGAACATTTTGGGACAAGCCAAACCTGTTCAGGAGGGATGGGTTGCTCTTGAACCATGATGGCACCAGATTGCTGGCACTCAACATCAAAAAGGCTGCAGAGCAGCTTTTAAACTGATAACTGAGGGAAAGCCGACAGGAGCTGGGCAGCATCCGGTTAGGGAAAGTGTCTACTTGAGTAGTGAGGAGGATGCAAAAATTACTGAGCAGAGCAAGGAGCTAGTAATCAGCATTCCAGCAGAGGGATTCAAGAGGCAGGCTAATAATGCAACTGGACTCAAAAGAATGCACCAGAAAAGCATATATAAATGATTGTATGCAAATGCTGGAAGTCTCTGGAATACTTAGCAATAGATAAAAATATTGATATTATTGGCATCACTGAAACCATTTGTTTCAGGATATTCCCAAGCAGTTGTCTTCACGCATTCAGTTTGATTTTTTTTTCACTCCTGCGGCGCATTGGGTTGACACCTTCATTGAGCTGTCCACCAGGACACCAAGGTCCCTTTCCTGGTTTGTTGCAGAGAGTTCAAATCCCATCAGTTTATAAATGTAATGGGGTATTTTTGCCCCAACGTGCATCCCTCTCTAATTACTAATGTAGAAATTCATTTGCCACTGGTTTGCCCACTCCTCCAGTGTCAATAGATTCCTCTGGAGGGCCTCACAATCTCTCTCAGATTTTACTGCCCTGTATAATTTAGTGTTGTCAGCAAATTTGGCTAGCTTGCTATTTGCTCTTACTTCTAGATCATTTATTAAGAGGCTGAAAAGCAGGGGTCCCAATACAGAACCTTGGGGGATCCCACTGTTGGCATCCCTCCACTTGGAGATGTGTCCATTTAGTGGTACCCTCTGTTTCCTGTCCCTTAGCCAGTTGCTGATCCAGGACAAGACCTGTCTCTTTATTCCATGACTGGTGAGTTTATTCAAGAGACTTTGGTGCGGTACTTTGTGAAAAGCCTTCTGAAAGTCCAGATGAGCAACATCAACTGGATCTCCCTTATCCATATGTTGTTGACACTCTCATAGAATTTCTTCAACAGTGCCTTCTCTTCTATGTGCCTATTAATTTTATCTTTTAGGATGGTTTCCATCATTTTACCTGGGACACATATCAAACTGACCACCCAGTAATTTCCTTTATCACCACTTAATCCTTTTTTGAAGATTGGTGTTACATTTGCTACCTTCCATTCATTAGACACAATGCCTGATTTGAGGGAAAGATTATATATTTTGTCTAGAACATCAGCAATTTCATCTTTAAGTTCCTTGAGAAATCAAAGATGCCATCTGGTCCTGGTTATTTGTTAGCATTTAATTTAGCGAGACATGATCATTAATAGAATTCACCTATGCTAACTGTGGAGCAAAACTAAAAGATTTTTTAATGTATTCATGGCCTAATTTGGCTTTTTTTCACAACTTGCCCGATAAAGAAATCTAAACATTATGATGTTATGGACAGATGGACTAGGAAGAGTGTCATTATTCATAATAAGCATTGTGTGTGTGTGTGTGTGTGTGTGTGTGTGTGTGTGTGTGTGTGTGTGTGTGTGTGTGTGTGTGTGTGTGTACTTGGTTTCATGGCCAACATTTCTTTTTGTGTGTTTTTTCTGTCACTGAGACTCTGGAAAAGCTTTTCTGTCCTTTCCTTTCCTCCCTCCCTCCCTCCCTTCCTTTTTGGTAATCACAAAGCAAACTGAATGTTCTGAATATTCGCATTCTGTTTTTAACCCCAAAGTTAAATTATGCGAGCTTTGTATTCCCATTTCCTTCTCCCTTAATTCTGAATATTTCTCTATGCTTTGTTATGAATTCTTGTCTTCTCTATCCCATTTTCCTGGTGTAGTTCTTAATCCTCTGCAGGCATCCTATTTCATCTTCCAGTAAACCCAACTCTCCAATATGCAGGGGACTCTATTTTGTATTTCTCCCTACTTACATGTTGAAATTTCTTTGTATCACTGAATCTTTTATACTTTGGGGACAGTGGAAGGCTTAGTCACATACCATTATCATTAAAAAGTATCTACATTTCCATTGGTAAAAATAAAATAAAAATGTGTGCAATAAAATTTACTTCTGTGGATGACTTTGGAAAATGACTGAGACATTCCCAGGACAACAAAGTGCACACACTGCGTTTCAACAGATGTTCAAATCAAAATAAATATTCCAAAAGAGATCTGCTGCTTTAAAACCAGGAGAAATTGCAGTTGGAAGCTGAGACTCAGAAAATCACTTGACCAATTTCCCCGTTTACTTAATTATATTATTTCCACTGATGCTAGGTATGAGAGGACTTATTTACTCCAGAAATGCATGATTGTTTGAAAAAATCATGCCATACTTCAGACTATGGAACTGGAACAGATGCTGAAATGAGTTATCATATTTTTTTTTCCAGGAAGCAATCAACTACCTTAGCCACTGAAAATGATGCAATCAGCTATCAGTGGGGAACAGAGTTCCCATTGAGCAGCAGGGAGGGAGGGAGGTTGTGGCATGAAGCCAGCAGTCCTGACCTGGCAGCGAGGGGTGAGGCTGATGCCACTGAGCCCCGGCTCATGGCTCCTTTTTTCCCTTGCCCACTCAACCTCCCAATTATCTAACTCCATGAAACTGGGACTACATGAAGAAACAACTGGAGATAATGGACTTTGGCAAAAACAAACTTGAACATGATAAATTCAATTTATTCTAAGCAAACAGCAAGCATAATTATTAATGGAGAAATAACAAGCCGCATTGAAGTTACAAAAGGTACAAGACAAAGATGCCCACTTTCTCCATTGCTCTGTATCTTGGCATTAGAGACACTAAATAGAGAGGTAAGTCAAGGAATTGAAGGCACACACATTAGAGATGAAACTTATAAGTTACAAGCATATGCGGATGATTTGGTATTTATCTTAGAAAATCCTTTGCAATCAACCCCAGTTTTATTTGAACAAATTGAAGCATATGGTGAAATAGCTGGAATGACCATTAACAACCAAAACCCCTAAATTTATAGTTTAAAATCTAACACAAAAGCAAAAGGATCAACTTACTATGAATACAAATATTCAAATAACCAAGAAAATAAAATATTTGGGAATGTACATTACACCAAGTTGTTTTACACTTAAAGAAGATAATTACAGAAAATTGCTTGTACAGATTAAACAAGACTTGGAAAGATGGTCTAAACTACAACTGTCTTTTTTTAGTAAAAAATTGCTACAATTAAAATGAAAAATACTCTTCCTGTTTCAAAATTTAACAATTAAATTGGAGCCTAAATTTTTGAAGAGTTAAACAGTGCTGTATCAAAATCTATATGGCAAAAAATGAGAATTAAGCATAAATTATTACAAGATGCAAAAGTAAGAGGAGGTTTTGGCCTCCCAAGTTGGACATTATATTAACATGCAAGTGCTTTAACATGGATAAAAGAATGGATACATCTAAGAAATAAGACTACTGTACTTAGAAGGGCATGATCTGCAATTAGGCTGGCATGTGTTTTATGGCATGGAAGGAATAAAACAAATATTTTGAAAGACATTTGATAAGAAATTCACTACTAAGAACTTGGGAAAAGGTTAAATTAAAAATTTACATGAAAATACCTAGGTGGGTTTCACTAATGGAAGTGTTTACGTATCCAAATTTGCTAAGATTTGAGAAAATAGTCACCTATAATGAGCTACTTAATTCTGAGGAAACTTTGAAAATCAAGACTCAATGAGTGGAACAAGGACTGACTTTTTCATGATGGCCTTTAATGCAACTACAATCAATCTATAATCAAGATATAAAGGCACAGGGATTTTATAGAGTACACAGCATTTGACAATATTTTATTAACAACAGAAGAAAAACAAATACAAATTCAGAAAAGAAAAACAAAAACAAATTCAAAACTTCTACAGTTTCTTACTACAATGGGGCATGCAAGATGAAGTGTTGAAGGACACTATGCTAAAATGGGCCAATAATTTTGGACAAAATATTGAACTCCAAAAATGGCAACAATTATGGACAAACCATTTTAAACTAGCATTGGCTACTTCATATAAAGAAAACATTTACAAAATGTTTTATAGATGGCACATAACACCAATAAAACTAGCTAAAATGTTCCGTAATGTGTCAAATAAGTTTTGAAAATGTAAGCAAATTTTAAAATTAGAAATAGAGTTTAATAAGAAATATTTTTGTTTAGGTTTATTGCTAAATACAATGGATAAACAAATTTCTTACCTATTATTATATCTTTTGACAACAGCTAGATTGTTGTGGGAACAGATTTGAAAATCAACCAAATGATGAAATGATTATTTTAAAAATATTAGAATGTGAAGAAATGGACAGAATAACTCAGAGTAAAGGGACAAGAAGAATCAAATTTTTATCTCTGTTGGGACCTCTTTTATAACTGGTGGAAGGCCAAAGCATTGTAGTAAAAAAAAAAAGGTGGGGGAACGGTGAAGAGATAATACAATGTCAATGACAGAAAATCACCAAACAAGATAGGTTATATTGTAAAATTGTTTCTTATATGTGTACTATTTTTCTTTTTTCTTTTTTTTTTTTTATGTATATCTCTTTTATGTTTTAAGTGAAATAAAATAAACTTTAAAAAATGAAAAATGAAAAACAATACAAAAATTGTTTCATGCCCTTCTCTAGCAGCAGATATTTGCAATATGATCACAAGTGCTTCTTCCTTATCAGAATCCAGATTGATCAGTCATTTTTATCTGGATCAAGAAATATTCAAGCAGATTATTCCCTACCCGCCAGCCTGGAATAATAATTTGGAACACATAGGTTGGGTTAAAACTGAGCCACAACTTTATTTCAACATTTTTCACTTTTAACTTTTTAAACACTTCCCTTCTTGCAAGGGGGCTTGAGCATAGTGCAAACAGGTCTGGGCCTGGACCCTTGCTTCACCTCCAGCCCATGCCTGACTTCAGTGAGGTCCTACTTCAGAAAAGTGCTGCCCACCTGCTCAGCACTCTTCCAAATTCTGTAGGTTTGATTACTCCTGGGTAGCCTTTCAATCCATCATCATTAACCATTTTCGGCCTGTATCTTTTTATTCTTCCTCTCCTCTCCTTCTTTTCTAAATTCTGCTAAAAGGGCTGCCTTGCACCACTTGGATGCCTTACCATGGAATTCATATGAACACTACTACCTCTTGCACTACCAGCTCTTGTGGTAGTGCAAGAGTGGATGGCAAGCCTGTCTAACCTTGTGATGAGAATGGGATGGGCAAAAACACACTGGGACGTGAGGCCAATTTGAGGACCAGCCAAAATTTCCCACCAAGCCCAATACGTGACCAGCTACTCTTATGCTCACTGCTAGAGATGGGTACAAAACGAACATTTTTTTTTCATTTCCGTTATTCATTATTCGTTTCATTATGTAACAAAACGACAAATGAAAATTGTGATGAAAATGGAACAAAATGAACAGAACCACAAAAATTGTGTTCGTTATGTTTCATTTTCATTAATGGCGACATGCAATGAAATGAGCTGTTTTAAATGTTAAAAAAACACCCTGGACATCCATAAAAAAACCAGCAATAATTATTTATACTGTCTGAAAATACCTACTGGGGAGGGGTTGGGGGTCCTTAAAACATGCATTTATGTCTTTTCTCAGATCAATGTATTTTTTTCCTTTAAGGGAAGTTAGGGGACATTGACCCAAAATGGCTCCCAGATGCCTAATATTGATTTCTTGGGTATTAAAACGCCCTGGACATCCATAAAAATGCAGCAATAATGTGATAATTATTTGAAATTATTACCTACTAGGGGGGTGGAGTCCTTAAAATGTTTGTTTTTGTCTTCTCCCATCACGATGTATTTTTCTTTTCCCTTTAAGGATGACAAAATGGATGTCGCCACTCCAGCCACAACATGGAGGCAAGCCATGTGATGGGATCATGTAAATTCTTGGACAACTTCAACCAATAGCATACCCAGGTTGCAGACTGGGCAGGTCTGGCAGCCACAGAGGGCATAAAAAGCTCTGGTAGCCCCCATCCTCCTTGTAGTCCCCGGTGGGAGTTAGGGTGGGATTGCTGTCTCTGTGACTATAGCTTCAGTCATGCAGCCTCCCTGTGTGCGTATGTGTGTACCTCTCGGTGAGTACCCTCCCCTGCCCTACAGTGCAGTCACTCTGCGGCTGCCTTGCACAGCCCGCCGCTGCCTTTGCAGCCTCCCTGCGTACCTAGTCTATACTGTGTCTCTGCCAGCATCATTTTTTTTTAGTGTTTTCCCTCTGGTCTGGGGTGTTGCGGGACGCCCCCACACAGAAATGCTTCAAAAATCGCGCAAAAAGCGGGTAGAAATGAAAAAGGAAAAATGAAAAAGGAAAATGAAATTTTTCCAAAAATCGCAAAAAACAGAAACGAAACAAAACAGACCTCTCAACGTCAAACAAAAAAACAAAATGCCATTTTTTTAAATTTGTGCCCATCTCTACTCACTGCACTTAGAGTGGGAAGGAGGGAATGCAGCCTCTGAGACCAGGGCAGGCTCGTACAGGCTATTTATAGCTTGCTGATTCACCTGCATGCTGGCCCCAACGTAGGCATGTTTTCATTTCCCTCATTATTTGTCAATATATGTCCTCTGTATATCAGCACATTCTGATTATGCACCAGAATATAGCCCTGTTCAGCTATTAGGGTCATGTTTTCAATGAACACCCAAGGAGATCAGTACACTAACCTTGCCCTATGCACTTCCATTTTGCTCATACATAAACAACAGAACTGGATTCATCTGTCCTTGACCTTCCTGCATTTTCATTCATGTAGACAGTGTGAATAAATAGATGATCCTCCTTTCTTCAAACCGTTCACTTCTTCAGAAGCAAAAGTTGCAATGGAGGGGGCATGAGTATCATGCTCTGTTCCTCTTATGTGCGTGGAACAAAGTGTAACATTTGAGGTAGGTTTGTGCCAGCCCACATATTTAGAAACTAGTCTCGACTACTCTATAATTGACTCACTGATACAGTAATCCATCTACAGTCTGTCATTGTACATTTAAGTATTTATTAAATTGTTTTTTGGAAGGAGTCGAACAAAAGGGAATAATTCAACATTATCTTACACATTGCCATGTAAAATATAAATCTTGCTCTCCTATGGGGTGAAAAATAAATTACTAGTGTTATGGCCTAGACTAATTTCCACCAGCTTTTCACTAATGAAGTAGTTGGTAAGATCCAATGAAAAGAAATATTTATATTTGTCCACAAGCAATATATTATCTCCCACACCTTTTATTGTCACTTTACAGAATCTAGATTTACTATTTTGTTAAACTTATTTTCATGATTAGCTGGGCCTTTTGATATTTTTAAAAAATGTAAAGCTATATAGGAATCTGTTCAACTAGAATACACATAGCAAATAAATGCTTGGTAAATGATAATGAATTAGACATGTCTAGTCTGGCATTCTAAGCTATTGGTTTTTTAAAAAACATTTGTATGGCACAACAGAATACAGCATTACCGCAGCCATTTTTGACGCCTGTGTTCATGCTGATTCTTCTTGCTGAGAAGTCCTTGTGAGATCCAGCAGCCAAAATGTGTAGACTATTTAATAATAATAATAATAATAATAATAATAATAATAATAATAATAATAATAATAATAATAATAATAATAATAATAATAATACCTTTATTGTCAATGTACAACATGTGCACAATGAAATTAGCTGAGTCTCCCTTGCCCACCCCCACCCCCATCCCACGCCCATCCCACTGGCAACAACTCAGAGGTGACAAGTTAGGTTGTCAAGGGTATACCATGAAGAAGTACATATATACTGTAACTTTAGTGTTATCATTATAATTCATCAAAATAAATAAATATGACTATTATTGCTCTGGTTAATGGTATCAATCATATATCTAACCACATTGTTCCTTTGGTCTTCTACTGGAACATACTCTATTTTATGGCTTCTATTCTATTTTCATAATCACCTTTCAGTGTAACATAATGGTTGAAATCCTATTGTACCCTTACTCTATAGTTGTAATCTGCTGCATGTTGAGTATGGCAACCTGGCATGCAATAGGAAACATCGGCAGATATTTCTTAACCTAGAACAATTAACCTCTAAATGTTACACATTTTGCATAAAAGGATTTTGCACAATAGGATTTTATCCAATGAATCTAAAATCAGAAGTTAAGAGCACAAGAAAATACCTGCTGGATTAAATTAAAGTCATAAGAACATATGAACATAAGAAGAGCCATGCTGGATCAGGCCAAAGGCCCATCTAGTCCAGCTTCCTGTATCTCACAGTGGCCCAACCAAATGAGTCTGTGAGCTCATGAGACTAGATATCTGTCTCCTGATACCACTCCCCTTCATCTGGCCCTTGAAGTATCCTGGTTTTAAACCTGGAGATTACACATCATCATGGCTTGTAACCTGTGATGGACTTTTCTCCAGGAATCTGTCCAATCCCCTTTCGAAGGCATCCAGGCCAGATGCCATCACCACATCCTGGGGCAGGGAGTTCCACAGCCTAACAACATGCTAGGTAAAAAAAAATTCTTTTGTCTGTTCTCACTTTCCCTAGGGTTTGAGTGGATGTCCCCTAGTTCTGTTATTTTGTGAGAGGGAGAAGAGCGTCCCTCTTTCACTTCACTCATGCCCTGCATTATTTTGTACGTCTCAATCATATCCCCCCTCAGGTGCCTTTTTTCCATACTAAAGAACCCCAAATGTTTTAGCCTTTCCTCATAAGGGAGGTCCCCCAGCCCAGTAATCACTTTAGTCACTCTGTTCTGCATCTGCACCTTTTCCATTTCCACTATGTCTTTTTGGGATGTGATGACCAGGATTGTACACAATACTCTAGGTGCAGCCTTACTATCATTTTGTACAATGGCATTATAATGTTGGATGTTTTATTTTCAACCCCCTTTTTGATAATCCCTAGCATGGAATTGGCCTTCTTTACCGCTGCCACACACTGGGTAGACACTTTCATTGAGCTGTCCACCAGCACACCAAGATCTTTTCCTGATCCATAAAGTTCCTTGATACATAAAGTTTTGGTCTTTTGCCACAATATGCATTACAATAAGCTATATATAAGTCTTTCTAAACCAGGAGCATGCTCATTGTATTCTTCAGCAAATGGTATTAGAGACATACTGCTTCTGTTCCTAGAGGTTGCAAAGAGGACTGTATTATTGGTTAGACAATAGATATGGGCATGAATAAAAAAAAATAGTGGGTTATCTTGGTCGACTGTGAACCAAAAACCATGAAACACCATAACCTCCACCCTTGAAAAACAAACTGGTTCAGCTGTTGGCAAGTGTAACTAGGATGTTCTTTTTACAATGGAAATGAACCTGGTCTATCTTTCTTTTTGCAAGTCATGAATTAAACCATCAAAGTCTACACAGCAGGTAATTTTAGGCCCAAGGGAACAGAAGGCTAGATAGACAGAAAAAGGTAAAAGATAACATCCTCATCCGGGGCTAACATCCTCATTCGCTTCCTTTCCTGGGGCTTCCTTAGAGGTTTATCCTGATACCTCTGGAGAAATCAAAATAGAAATAGAAGAGAACTCTTGCCAGAAACCATTCTGTATAACTTGCACCACTCAATCTATGACCTGGTCTTTCCATTTTATATTTCCACATCTGAATGAATGGATTTTCATTAAGAACTGGAAGCACACAAATACTGACCTGGACATAAAAGAGTTGATTTGAAATGTCTACAAAAGCACGTAATAATCCAATGTGTTTTTCCTTTCTTTTAGGCTCAGATGGGGTCAGGTGATTAATGTACAGTATTTTCCGGTGTATAAGACTATATTTTTGTCTAAAATTGTTAGACTAAAATTGAGGGTCATCATACACACAGAAGTAACTTAAGGAGACAACTGCATGGTTGTGAAGCTGCAATTTGGGGTTTGAAAAGTAGAGATCATATTATACATGGGAGTATCTTATAGACAGGAAAATATGGGTATATTGTAAATTGAACTATAGTTTGATAATTGAACATCCTTTTAAAAATATAGAAGAACAATTTAATGAGTAGTTTTCTTTTCTAAGCATTGTCAATGTAGGAAAATGAACAGATAAGATTGGTGTGTATGCATAAGTATATGAATGTATAAAGGTGTTTTAAATGTTAGTGAACAAAATGTATTTTTTTTCAATAAATACATGGCCCAGAGTATTCTCTGTAATGTTATTTCATCCTCCCTTTGTGCTCAGGAATTTGTAAAGAACTTAACATACAGTCTTATCATACACAGAAAGTAATAAAAGAAAAACTTAACCAAAGAAAGAGAGAGAGAACATCCATAAACTACATATTTTTCATTTGGAGAATGAGAGAACATTGCAGGGATGTGAAATGATTCCATCTAGATATTAGCATTACTCAGCCTGATCTGATACAAAGTAGCAGCTGGACTCAACTCCCATAATTGAAAGACATACAAATAGTGGATAAACCCTCCATATCTTTCCCTGTTGAATTTCAATACACAGCTAGAGCCAAATAGCTTTCAAACAATCATTTTTATCCGTGCAGATTAGCCCATCTTATTTTCTGTATTTGCATGAAGCTGAAGCAAGCAGAGAAAATAAAATAAACATATTTTGAGGACACTGAACGAACTACGTGATCTTACAACAAATTGGTGATTTTTTAAAAAATAAACTGATGTTTCATTGAATGGAAGATTTTATTTCACTCCATCTTTCCTGATTAAAATCCAAAGATTAATTCTATTAATGGTCATTTTCCTGTAGTGTGGGCTTATCTAGATTTTGAACTGGTGCAAGCATATATGAGAAAGACACCCACATGTGTTAGTGAGTATGCTGATGTAGCAGTTACAATATTTATTCATTCTTCTTATTTTAATAATAATATCAACGGGGAAGCTCAAAGTAGCATAGGTAGTATTATCCCCTTTGAAGGGGGAGTTATGAGATAGTTCTCTGGCCAAGAGGGGCACCATGAGCTTCCTCACTCACAGATCATTGTATTTCTTCTTTTACTTCCCAGAAACTTTCCATGTGTAACCCTCTATGTAATATCACAGCTCCATTTTGAAGATGAAACGGTACTCTAACTGACACTATCACAATATAGGAGAAGTTTTCAAGACAGAAAATTTTGGGAAAGGGTCATTGAATGAAAATGCCATGATGACATCACCCAAGGTGTGAAGAAAGTCATGCATAGATTATTGACATCCGTCAACAGGAGTAGCAGCACAAGGATAACAAATTCTCTTTCCAGGACACACCAGGCCTGAATGCAAACAAATTAAACAAGAATATCACTAAAAAAAAAAAAGAAGTTGCAAAAAATGTTTTTCAAAGTGGGTGAAATAATGCATCATAATTACTCCATTTCTCCTGACCATTACATTACAGGGCCTAAAATTGTTGCACACAGCTAAGCTTTTCTTGGGTCAAAAAAACAATCATGACATCACCATTTTTTTGGGGGGTGGGAATTTAAGGCCACAACTTAATTGATTACAACAGGAAGTAATCTAGCTGAGCCACTGTGTTGGATCCAGTGCATCACAGAGCTCACCTGCCCCTTGATGATTCCATGTCCCTCACAATCAAATAGGAATGATCACTTTGGCAGCTTCTCTGGACCACTCCTTGGGATGCAGACCCCATCAGTGGTCCCTGCCATAAATCATCTGTTCCTTACTTATTCAGCCCTTGGACCCTCTCCTCTGATGTGGCTTCATCAGCTGTTCTCCAGTCTATGCAGTTCTCACCTGCTACTCAATCTGCTTGGATCCATCCCAATGCCCATAAATTGCCAACTATTCCTAAAGTTATGACATGCAACAGCAGAACAATTAACACACAGGTAACCTCTAATGCTACAGCTCCCCATAATGTAAAGGGTGAGTGGGATGGGATCACTTTGGCTCCCAGCTTGCAAAGGCAGCAGTTCTCCACTGCTTCCTCCTTTTAAAGGGGGCCATCCCTGATCCCTGTGAGTACAAAAGTGCTCCCACAGTACCCGGAATGACCCATGTCATGTGGGCTACAATTGGCCTCATCATAGGCTGGGCCCTTGTATATGACATGGCTGCTGGGCTCCGCTCCACATGGCAATCGCCATTTTGGTTTCCCTCTCTTCCCGTGCTGCTCCATCAACAGGTCAGGTCCACTTCATTTAGCTCAATGTGCCTTTGTTTAAGCCTCAGCTTCATACCCACATGTAAAATTGTAACAATCATGCTGACTTGAGTCATGGAGAAATTTGATGTAAGACAAGGTGGACAAACTGGGGGTCTCAGGACTTTTTTTTACAGCCCCTAGGCCCCTTCTCTCAACTCTATTGTTAAGTAAACAAACAAACAAATAAAATAGTGCATTAGTGGTCTTGGAAGCCTCCGGGAGTACCAGTTCACCTTTTCACTGAGTCACTGCTCTCCCTTGTACCATTAAACACAAAATAATGAATAAAATAGAATAGAATAAAATAAAATAAAATAAATCCCAATTTCACAGCTGGAGGTTGATTTCTTAACATTTTCCCTTTTCTCTCTCTTTCTCTAAATGTGGGTTTAACATATCTAGTGGTTTGTACTCATTCCAATTAAAAACTTACCCTCAGACCCAACATAATTGGCTATTCCTCTACCACAGATTAGTGTGGTAATCCACATGACACATAGCACAACAAAATACCAATTTCACATGGGGAAACCAGTGAAGGGGGGGGGAGACTGCCAAATGGGTTCCATGCCATGCAACATGTCAAGGACCTCAGCTTATATATTTCCTTATAAGAGTTGCTTTTTAAGCTACAGTTTATTCATACACTAAGGAAACCTTTGTCAAGATATTAGAGATATGTTTCCAGTGCTCTCTTACTGAAAGTTGATTATAAACTTTTCAACAGCTAGGGAGAAAAAGTGGAGTGCACAATACTGTCTTTGATCTCATACACCTAAATCTCTGTAAAATAACATTTTGTCTATGCCAGGAAAGATTAAAGGGGTTTATGCAGGAGTTTCATTCCTCCCCTTCACTGAATCCTGACTTATTTTCTGCTTTTGTATTTAAAAAAGTAAATAAAGGTGAGGACATTTGTTCAGAAGTTGCCTCAGCAGAAGCTGCATGAATAATCTTGCAAATGCTGAGGGGTACAATTTTTTGATTACTCACCCATTTTCAGCCTTTCTTTTATTCAACCTGAATGCCTCAAACCAGGGTAATTGAATTTGGGGAAAGAATAACCTGGTGACTTCTGCTGTCAGAAAAGGAAACAAAAGTGTTGTTCTTCATGAACAAATATTCACCATTTTTAAAGTGCTAAGTTGAATGTAACACCACTAGCAAAGTGTTCCTCCAGATTCAGTTTAAAATATAAAACAGGGAAAATGGTGCAGAACAAGGATAGTTCTAAGAATGAGTTGATTCAAACCTTTTCACAGGCAGAAAGCTAGGCACCATGGACAAACCAAGATATCTTATTGCCTGGCTAGGAGAGCAAAATAGCTTCTTTCAACTATGGCACTTGTGCTGAATTCTATTAGACCAGGGGTACTCAATTATGGCCCGTGGGCCAGAAGTATCCTGAATCTGGCCAGCTGGCCATTGAATTCACTGCAGGGCAGAAATCGCCTCTCAGCCAGTCCTCTGGGGTGGCCCCTCCCATTGCCCCTCCTTCGCTAGTAAAGGATGCTGGGAGTTGTAGTACCAAAGCTGTCTTCATGGTGGCTGCCATGTTCTTTCCCAGGAGCCGGGAAGAGGCTGGCCAGGCAGCCAGGTGAGTGTGTGGTGGCAGTGGCAGCAACCCAGCCCCCCACCTCTCTCATGCTATGGGCACCACTAGGCAGGAGTGGCCACAACAGCCTCCCCCACAAAGAGATGCTCCCACTGCCACTCGCTCCCCCAGACTGGGAACCACCTGAGGAGGAGGAGGAGGAGGAGGAGGAAACCCAGTGAGGAGCAAGCCTTCCAGGCCTAAGGCCCATTTTGGGGGGGCACCCCTCATGGTCTGGCCTTGGAGAGCCTCCCCTGCAGGGGCAGTGTACCTTTCCCTTGGCCTGGCCTGGCCTGGATGGATGGATGGGGATGGGGAGGGGGAGTTTGTTCATGTTTTTTCAAACTAGAGGGACAGTGAACCAGCCCCCTGTTTAAAACGTTTGGGGACCCCTGGATTAGACTGACAGCTGAATCTTATATTGACATTCTCTTGGATCTTCTGTTCCACCTGAAAATGACATCACATGCAATCACCATTGTTTCTGCGGCAATCTAAATTAGAGAAATGGCAGACAGCAAAAAAGATTGAACAACTTACCCCACAGTACCACTGGTCTGATTAAAACTCAGCTATTTCCAAGTGACATATATCATCAAGTCTAACCACAGTCCTCTTGTGGCATTAACCTGTAAAGTGAGGTATGCATGCTTTTGGAGAGGCTCCAAAATGTGACCTACATGCACCCAAATAAGTAGAATTGACTTTGCATCCAGAAGTCTATTAAGGTCAAATACCCACAGCTGTAGGAGTTCAAACTATGGTGTTATGGGCATTTACCTGAAGTGTAAGTACAGCCACATTCCTTTTCCTTATTTCTTGTTACTCAATTAAGTCTTTTTGAAAGCTCTACCTGGGCAGGACTACTTATGGTGACTGTGGTTTGGCTAAGAGGGCAATGTTTGCACAGGAAGGAAGCACTGTGTTAGCCTTATTCTTATGTGTTCATGCTACATTAAGGGGCTTTCATATTGTCTGCAAGAAAATATGGATGGACCTCTCATGATAGAAGATTCACTCACGTCATTGTGAAACATATACAAAAAAGTAATATTGCTCATGTTATGGGTCTACAACATATATCCATGGAAAGTTTAATGTCCCGAGAACGTTGTTTGTGGTATCCCTGCTAATAGCCAACAAGTATCAGAAGTATGAGCCAACTATGTTCATAGAGGGATATTTACAATTCCCAAGAGGTCATTTTCTAGCTCTTCATCCTTCTCTCTTTGGCCTGTGGGTAGAGCAGACCGGCAAGACAATGAGAGATGAGGAAGACAGGTGGCTATGGGTAGAATCAAGGCTGCAATGAGCTAGTTTGGTCATAAGAACATAAGAACATAAGAAGAGCCATGCTGGATTAGGTCAAAGGCCCATCTAGCCCAGCTTTCTGTATCTCACAGTGACCCCACCAAATGTGTCTGGGAGCGCACAAGAGTTGATATCTGTCTCTTCATACCGCTCCCTGCATCTGGCCCTTGAAGTGCCCTGGTTTTAAGCCTGGAGATTAGACATCTCCATCATGGTTTGTAACCTGTGATGGACTTTTCCTCCACGAATCTGTCCAACCCCCTTTTGAAGGCACCCAGACCAGATGCCATCACCACATCCTGTGGCAGGGAATTCCACAGACTAACAACATTCTGGGTAAAAAAAAAAAAATCTTTTGTCTGTTCTCACTCTCCCAGCCCTCAATTTGAGTGTATGTCCCCTAGTTCTGGTATTTTTGTGAGAGGGAGAAGAGTGTCCCTCTATCCACTTTAATCATTTACTACAGTTCCCTTCTGGCTTCTATGTTTTACCATTTTGATCTTGTTTTTTGTTAGGCCTCATGTCCAGACACCTGCTTCCATTTTCTACTTTGCATTTGCATTTTACTTTGAAGTGTTGTGAGTCCCTTCTTTAAGGAGTAAGAACTCTCCTTGTCGGACTGCTAGTTTATAGACACACAGAGTAGCGATGGTGGAGAAGGGTGAGGATTCTTCCTCTCCCCATACATTCCCCCATACACCCCCCCCCATTTTTAATTGCCTGAATTGGACTTAATATTTATGGGCAAGAGGAAAAGCTGTGAACTTTGCCTTTTCTCCTGCTCCTAAACATAGCCTGCTTTGTTTTGTCCACAGATGTGTATCAATGTTATGATTTATTCATTTAATACTGCATACTGAGCAGTTGTCTAAAAAGGTCCATATTTAACATCCAGATATTGACAGTGCTGAGGTGAAATTGCAAGAGAGGAGGTAAGCTCTGGTTTTAATGAATGTTTTAGAAGGCAACAGAAGTGTAACCACTAAATGACCTCTCTACCAGGGTTTCTCATAATCCCACATTTTCTTTGTATTCCTCTGCAGCCCACTGGCATGCCATTTAGAATGTCAATTCACTCTTCTCCTCTGTTTCTTGAACTTAATGTCATTAATGCTGCTACCTAAATCGGTACAGCTTAAGCATTTATCTACTTTTCAGTTAGGTGGACCCTGAGAGCTTTCTGATGAATGTCATAGAGGCTGTGAATCTAGTTCTGTAGCAATATATTGGGATATTTAAAATTAACATGCCCATTCATTTCTACCCAGCTTAAATCCTGCTTCTTTTCTGATTACCCTGACAAGGTATTGGGTTATTTCTTTGCTGTACTACTTAGATATCTTTACTTTATTGTTGGTTGGTTGGTTTGCCATATTTATAGGCCACCTTTAACCCAATAAGGCGACTCAAGTTGGCTCAGACTGTTAAAAAAGGAGAATTTAAACAAAATTGTGTGTGTGTGTTATAGAAATTAAAATATACCGAATAACTGAAATATTTAAAGTATTTAAAAACCCAAATAGAAATTACATTCAAGGACTCAGTTTTGATTATTAAAAGCCTGGCTGAAGAAGTTGTCTTCAACTGTTGGCAGAAAGATCAAAGAGATGAGGACAACCTAACCTTCCAAGGAAATGGTTTCTACAACCTGGGAGCTGCCATGGAGAAGAATGTCTCTTTTCAGGTTTACCTTAAGCAAGAAGGGATGTACTTTTTGAGGAGATCAACTTGCACAAGGAAAGCTGACCCAAGAAGATAACTATAATGTGGTCCTTTGTCCCCCATCCTCCACCCATGTATTAAAATCTTATCCATGTACCAGCCTTCAGCTCAGTGTTCAATGTTACAAGCAGCATAGAGTTGGCAAGAAATAGCTTGTCAGATGGGCAACATTCTAACACAGTAAATTTACCTAAATAAATATGGGACTGAGTGTTGACAGAGGAGCTGACATACACAAAAAAGACAAACAAGACAGGGAACAAAATGATACAAGAAACTGTGAAACTGTTTTGATTCAGTTTATATTTTTTATTCAATCAACAGAAGATGATTGGAGGAATATCCAAAAATAACCATAGTTATAAATGGAATAGTTTATGGATTCTGGATGACTGATAATTTAGTGTAGAAAATACTGTATGCAGTTTCAATTAAAAATCTGGAAGAAAAAAGTAGAAACACATATATGCATTCATGGGGAATGAGCCTGACAAAACTTGGTATTTTTGAATAAATGTGCATATGGTTATCCCAACATATTCTTGACTTCTGAAATCCAAATTTCTGAAATTTTGTATTTTAAGCAGTTATATTGTTGCCTGGGAACATCACCTACCAGTATGAATGACAAAGGAAAAATACTATGTCAAATCTCTACATTGTTGTGGAGAGTGACAGCCTGAAAAGAAAAGCCTTTCCTACAGATGGGACCTTTTTATTCACTTGGGAATTCTGATGGTGAAAATGGTGACTTCAAGGTTTGGACTTGGTGCAAGAGCTGGAACACCCAGTTAAACTCTCCTGGTGTTGACAATGCACATTTAAGGTGACCACGATCCCTAAAGACTTCAGGGTGGCACACCCACCATTTTATTGTACATAAGGTACTAACTAGTATATCTGTTCTAAAGGTAAAACAAAGAGTGTTCTTCCATTCTCAGTCATGTATGACCCCTATGAAACCAGCTGCTAAGGGCTATAAAATAGCTCTGAACAGCTTTTTGGTATCATAGGAGTAGGGATGGGCACCCTAACAGAAATGAAATGCTATTTTGTCATTTTGTTGGCTTACAACTTGTTTCGTAAACTAACAAAATGAGAGACCTCATTTCATTTCAGATAGTAATGATATGGTTGTGGGTTTTTTTTTGTCTAAAATGGGCTACCCATGGTCCAAGGGACATAAAAAATTGGTAGCTCCCTTGGACTCTCCCCTTTAGACCCTCCACTTTTTGTGAGGTTTGGGAATAAGGGGGCTGAGTTATTAAGCTCCAAACAGGGTGCCCCAGGACCCTTTTTTTCCTAATTGGAATCAGAAAGAAGCCAAGCCACAACTTGGCTTGTTTCCAATTCCATTTTTTTAAAGGCTGCTAGGGCACCCCCTTTGGAGCTTAATAACTCACCCCCTTACCCCCAAATGTTTTCAAATTTCAGGGAGTTCTCTAAATTCACTTTTGGGAGGTATCCGTGCTACTTTGGTGCCCCAAGTAAGTAATTTGGGAGTGCATTTTTTTAAAAAAATATGCACTCAAAATTATTTTTAAAAATATGCAAGGAAAATTTACTTACTTTTTGGCTCCAAAGTAGACAGGATACCCACCCAAAGCAATTTTAGGGAACCCCTGGAAATCTGGAAATATTGGGGGGTAAGAGGCCTTAGTTAAGAAGCTCTAAATGGGCTGGGGGTAGTTAATTGGCAAAGTGTGCTAGGAGAGCAGAGGCAATTAGGGAGATTACTCTATGTTATTTCCAATTCCAAATAGAAAAAAGACTCCTAGGGGCACCTCATTTGGAGCTTAGTAATTCAGCCCCCTTACCTCCAAATCTTTTCAAATTTAGGAGGCTGAGCTAAAATAGGTAAATGTTCTGTTTCATTACTAACAAAACTAATTTAAAATGGGGATGGAAACTAAACAAAGTGAAACACTAATTTTTCATTTCCTGCCCATCCTAGCTAGGAGTAGGGCTACACATGCTATCAAATCAACAGTTAAGCACTACTATGAGATTACATTTTAGGCCTATAATCTTATTGAATTCATGGCTCTTTAGAACTTTTCAACACAAGTCTGTCCACTCAAAATCCAGTACTTAAAGAAATAGATGGCCACCCTATGTGGGCCATGAAGGCCATCCATCTACTCATCTGCTGTTGCTTGGAAACCCTAAGAAAAAGAAAAAAACTTCCATCACATTTGCTAGGAAACTTTGTTAAAGTAGCCACTGAACATAGTGAAGGCAGATACTTTGTAAAATATTCAGAAACACTAAATTAACTCATCTTCCAACAGATCAAGGAGATCTTGCAGTTGAAATATTACTATTGCATGAACGTTCCTGTTTAGTCTCAGGTGTAAAGCTCAAAGCAGCTAAGTGAACACACATGCAGTTAGCTTAATATCCACATAACTAAAAATAGATCCTGGGACATTGCACTTACTAGGACACTGGAGATCAGGATAATTCTAAGTACTCCATCCCCCGCCCTTTGGCAGCCAAGTTCTCCAGTAGAGTGAAATTACAGTATCTTGCTTAATATTGTGCCTTGGAAGTTCCACACACTTGAGCCAACTGGAGGAAGGGTATGACATAAATGTAATTAATAAGTAAATAATAAATGAAAAAGTAGCTTACCCTTCAGTGACAGGATTTACCATTCAGTGGGACGTTTGCACAGCAAGAGCTTGTTCAGCAGATGCAACTGCTGTTGCATCAGTGCCATAGCATATGTTGCCAGCAACTGGGGTAAGGCAAATATTGTGCCCACTAACCCAGACAATCAGCCAGAGGTGGATGGTTAAATTCATTCCTTTCCCCAACCTGCCCAGCTAACCCCACCATCTTTTCATTCCAAAGAACATTGCCCTTCTATACTGCTATGCCCCATGGAAGGTTATGGGGCACAGAGGGTACACACAGGTGTGCTTCCTCCCATCGCAAGCCAGCCAGCCAACCTGGCAGCTGGTGTTGCTACTGTGTCACACGTGAGGAGTTCCCACTCGGAAATCTTGATGTGAGGAGAAAGATTCCTCCTCAAGACTGTTCGACCCAGGCTTGATTCCACAAAAGGCTAGAATCTGAATCCTTGCCAGTGTCTGAGGAGGATAAGTTTGTCAGTGGAGTGGGGCTTCCTTCCTCTTTGCCCTCTTCCTTCATCCACCAGTCTTGGAGTGGAATACCTAGAGACCACCACATGGAGAGAAGGAAAACAGAAGTCCTGCACTTTTGGGGGTGGGGGTGGGTGGGAAGGAATACAACTATTTTATTTATTATTACCATGTTCCTTTAAAAAATTATGCCCCAAATAATTTTGCACCCAATGTAATTGCCCCTGTGCCCTTCCATACTACACCACTGCTTTTCATTCTACATCAAATAAGCCCCTTCATATCTCCCTCTGCATATTTTCTTTAAAGAAAATATTTTCAAAGGTTTTTCTTGGCTGCCACTGAATAGGTTTTCCATGCCTCATGGTTATTCTTCTGAAGAATCTCTTCGATAACAGTAGCTGTTCCCCCCCTCCTCTTTTTACATTCCTTAAGGGAATGCACTAATGTTTTTTTTTTTTTAATTATTATTATTTACTGTTTGGGGGTTTTAATTTTAGCACGTTGGCTTAAACATCCAAAGCATGAACTGGAAAAGTATCTCATTCATTTTTAAAGAAAATACATTTATAAAGAACTATGTTCTCAACGTATTCTTTCTCCTTCGTTTTCAACCAGCTGAGTTTTCTGTAGGAGCACAGGCATACTTCAACTTTATATTTCAAAACAAATGTAGTATATTACAGCAAGGATTCAGGAGCACATCTCATGAACTCTTCTCAGACAGATTTAAAGAGAGTTGAAAGTGCTTTTCAAAAAGGTATCTCTTTTTATAGTCTCTAGACATTTCCCCCCTTCCTTTTTACCATTATTGCCTGTGGTCAAGCAACATTTGCAGGTTTATAAAACCTGTTTACTAGTTTCAGCATCCACACCACAAGAAACAATTCTGCCCACAATGTACTGAAAAGCGTGTATGAGACTTTCCCCCCTCCTTTTTAATTTTTTTTTTTAATTTTATTAACAAAAACAAAAAGTTTTAAACTGAATATGGGAAGTTGCAGTTATGGAAAAACTGACTAGTAAGTTTAAACTAGGCCAGGTTTCTTTCCCCTCCTGGGACTGCATTTTATACCTGATTTTCACTTGTAGTATCATAATAATCAATAACAGCAAAACAAAAGTGAAATTAAATAAAACAACCAAAGGTGAAGTAATCTGGGTGCATTAAAGACGTAGTAGAGGTAAGCTGGTTCTTTCTCATACATCACAGACTCAAAGCGGTTACAGTGGACCCTTGTATAACAAACAGCTTGTATAACATAAAATCTGTACAACATAAAAAATTCCAGAGATAGGGGAAATTTGCTTAACATAATCTCCTATGGGGAGAATCTGTACAACATAAAAATGGGATTACTCTGTTTTCAATGCATTCCTATGTGAATTTGTATAAAGGAAAATTTGCTTAATATAATTTCATTTGGAATGAATTAATTCCTTTATACAAGGTACCACTGTATTTCCCCATCACAAAACCCCCAAATTGTACATAGCAACTTTGAAGAGAAAGAAACATAATGGGATCTTCCTTCCTTCGTTCCTTCGTTCCTTGGTTCGTTCGTTCATTCATTTGTTCATTCATTTGTTCATTCGTTCATTCCTTCCTTTCCTTTTCTACTCTTCAACTCAATAGAGCCTGGACACTGAAACTTGCCTCAGATAAAATTCTGAATGTCATGCGTTTCTGCTGAGATAAGCCATCCATGGATATTCTGAAGCAAAGAAACCATCTTTCCGCAATAGTTGTGAAAATCCACAGGGTGTCCAAGATGCTATTATCTGTTCCTGGCACATGGTGAGCAGAGAATTTGATGTTATCTGAAAGACAAACTAGCACAAAGCAGCACACACAGTGCATGACAGTATGTGAGCATGATGTCTGCTGGTTCACAACTTAGGCCATGGCCTGGTTGTTGAACCAAATCTACATTCACTTATACAAAAAAAAAATCATCCCACCATATGGATATTGGGTAATAGAATGGGAAAGAATTCTAGGCATGTCAAATCCATTTTAATACCATATTTGAGCTACTCTTCCAATCTGGCAGCTAGTGCATCAAGGACCATAGACCAGTGATTCCAAACCATTGCCTTCTTTATCCTACAGCCAGTCCTGCCAAAATGACTCACCACTAATGTATTCCAGAAACCAAAGCCAAACCATTATATCCTATTTGGTCTCTGCAGTGATTCCAATGTGGCTGTAGAATCTGAATGTATGGTTATTATTACATGTCCCCAAACTATATTTAGGGATAACCCTACAAATGGCTGGAGCTTTTGTTTGAATACAACACACTAACAAATATTCACAGTTTCCTAAATGCTAGGACATCTACTACATCTTTTTATTGTCTTCTTAGCTGATTACCCAGAGTTCATTACAAGTATCTGAACCTCTGATGGTAAAATTATACCTGTAGCATTGTGTCAACAACAGAATGATGCACAGTATTACCCAACAGAAACCAAGAGGCAGCCACAGTCATGAGGTATACCTGTTGTGACTGTTGAAAAAGATCTGCAGATTATGAACACACCATTACTACAAAAAAGATCAGTTAAGTACAGGTTTTATCTATGTGATGTACGGAATCCTCTTCAGAAAATTCTCTGTCCCTCCTGAAACTCCCTTCATTTTCTTGAAGTCAACTCAAAGTCTGCCCAAACAGTTTTCATTGTAAAATTTAATCATTAGTGATTCATAATTTCAGAGTATCTCATCTCCAACTTGCATTGGGTTGGAATTATTTTAAATTGCCCCCTTTTCAGGCAGAAAAAAAGGGGTGGCAGTGTAAGTAAATGTGAATGTGTTTTCTAAAATAAAAGAAATAAATGACATTTCTTCAATTCAGTTATGACTGAAATGTTGGTCCATGAATTGTGGAAGACTAAAGGGTTGACATGCACATTTCTAGAAAATAATTCAGGGCTAATTGAATACCTGTGTCATAGCCACTCTTTGCTTAGAAATGTTCCCTTTAATTTCTGTTAGGGCTAGGTGGGAGACTCCCTCTGTGCACAGGGGGGCAGGGTTTCGCTAAGACTAGAAGCAAATGGCCACCCATACTGGCTCAGGTGCATGCAACCAACACAGTGCTGCACAGGAATGCAGGCATGCAGCTTGGGCGGGGGATGTTGTTCTTAGGACAATTATGAGGTATGAGATGCTGTGTGATTTGTGGAATCTTTTTTATTATTTTATGCTTGTGCTACTGGATAAAGGAACCAGCTTAAGCAGCCTGGTATCCAATGCATTTTTTTCCTCTTGTATTTGTCGGCATTCAACAGAAGTGCCCCATGTGATGGGGCAAACAAGCAGCCTTTGAACATCCTTCTGTTTCCGAGAGCATTTGCCATCCGTAGAGGTGAGCAAAGGCCTGAAGCCCCTCATTACCACGTGCAACTGTTTGTGCACATTTATTTTCTGTTGACATGTGTACCTTTATTTTATGGCATCCCATGATATTTTGTTTTATAGAAGAAATAATGAAACAGGTACTGGGAACTAATACTTCTGAAGGACATGAGTTGGGGAAGGGCTAGTAGCTGGTTTAAGGCTACTAACTGAGATCCAACTTAAAACCACAGCAAATATGGTCCCTCCCTTCCTTCCTTCCTCCCTCCCTCCCTCCCTCCCTCCCTCGTTCCTTTTGACATGTTGCTACCAATTTTAACTGTGACAGGGGGATGAACAGCCAAATTAGGTTGTATTTGTGTTTACCTAAATGAGCAATTGGAAGTGTAATCAGCCGATCTTTAGAAAATATGAAATAATGTTGATTTGGAAGCATGCTAACATTTTACATTTCTTCGTATGTAATCACACTACTGAAGGCAAACTTTTTCATCAGTTATCATTGTAAAGCAAGACTTCCTCCAAATGTTCCATAATGTCTCTACATTGGAGATTGTCTTCCAGCTGTAATAAAAAATGTTCAGTGTTACAACAGTTAAATAGAAAAAGCTTGCAGGAGCTGCATAAAGAACTGCTGTATCCTTGAAAATATGTTCCAGTATTAAGATGACTTCAGGTGGAAAAAAAGGGAGGAGTAACATTTGCATTCTATTCTAGATTCCTTCTGGAAATGCAAAAATACAAACACCAGAGTGAGGAGAAGCGAAACTTATGCTTTAAGGAGGTGGGGGACTAGTTATGGGTCACAAGTGACCCGACCATCTTTACATGGCTCCAGAACGTTCTATGTAAGTGTTGCATTTGCCTCCTCTTAACTAAATGCTGCTACTTCATTTGAATAAGAACATAATACTCTAGATCAGCCATTCTCAAGGGGTTTGTTTTGCTTTAGTTTTGCCACAGCCATAACTACAATATGAAAGAAAAACAGGCGGAACTGGAATTGTATAAACCACATAACACAGGGGCATGGTGGCTCAGTGGACTAAGGCTCCGAAAACTTTTGGCTGCAAAGTTGGCAGCTTGGTGGTTCGAATCCCAGGTGCCACGCAGCAGAGACAGCTGCCGCTGATAACCCCAGCTCCTGCCAACCTAAGCAGTCTGAAAGCATTTAAATGCAAGTAGATAAACAGGTACCGCTGTAAAAATTGGGTAGGTAAAACAGTGTTTCCTTGCAGCCCTGCCAGCCACGTGGCCATGGACTTGCACAACACTAGCTCTTTGGCTTGAATACAGAGATGAACACCACCCCTAGAGTCAGACATGACTAGCACGCATGTGTGAGGAGAACCTTTACCTTTACCTTTAAACCACATTACAAACCTTACGTGGTTTTGTAGAGATGTGTCCAGTCTGTGGCCCCATTAAATGGCCATAAGGTCCCACTGAGAATGGTGGCTCTAGATGCTTGAAGAGCCAGACACTTATGGATGACTAAAATGCAAGAGCCAAGTCAGATGAAGTGATAGGACCACTGCCCACTCTACGGAAATGGAGAAAGCTGGAGTCATCAACTCAATTGGAGGCCTAATGGTGAAACTCCTCAGATCCCAAAAGTATGGATCACCTCTTAGGGAGACCTGAACGTGAAATTACATGGCTGAGTTCTTCTCCTCAATGTCCAAGCATCTGCAACTGAGTTCCAGGTGAGACTTCAGCAGCCTAGCTATTTAAAAAACTTCAGGTGGTGCTGTAAGCTACTAGAGTAATGTCCATTACTTCCTTTACCCCTGATCCCTGCTTCTGGCTACTGGAATATTTGGACTATATGTGTGGATGCTCTTAGTAGACTGTAGTAGATGCTGACTGAGCTTTGACCTTTGGACTGATATTGGACTGTGGCTTTGTATCTCCTTGCCCTGGTTGTTTGCTTTGGTGAGCTCGTTAGTATCCAACTTGTTTTTCTGCCAGTTAAGGGCTTTCTTGTTTGAGGGTAACATCTGTGTTTCCCAACATGGAACAGGACAAATATGCACAAATTTCCTCCAAGGCCAACCTTCCACCAAAACTCTCACCTTTCTTGTGGTTCACATCAAAGATAAATTTCCTGAAGCATTCCCATTTATGGTGTAAGGATGAATCAAGCCAGGATCTACATCCATAATTCAAAGGCATACTGGCCCTGTTTACTGATGTTCCCTGTAGTTAAAAGTCCTTTGCTAAAATCCCGTGGCTTGATTAAGAGGATGGAAGACAAATAGTGGACTGTTCAAACACTTGACCTGACCATTAGCAAGCCTCTGCTTGGATGTTATGTAATTACCTTTCTATATACATTATACAGGAATAGGTTTTCAACTAGATTTCATTGCCCCCTCAAGCCCTGAAATAAAAAGTCAAGACAAGAATTGTGGATGTAAAATTGGTCACAATTTATTGATTAACATATTAGCTTAACTCAATAGGGAGGGCCAAGGCAAAGGGGTGTCTCCCAATAGTGCAAGTAGCATTAAATATCATGTTTAATTAAATTTAGGATGATGCTGTCCACTAACACAGCACCATACCAAAAATACAGCTTGGCCAGTCCTCATCTAACCTCTATGGGCCAAGTTTAATGTCCTAACTCATATTGCACTTTCTTAAACTGGCTAATTTGGGCTTCAGCTTGAACTATCTGCCAATTGTGACCAGTAAACAATAAAGTGCACCTAACCCGAGGAGAATGGGATGAGCAAAAACTCACTGCCACTCCAGGGCAATCTGAGTAGCAGTCAAAACTTGCCATCTGGCCCTTATGCAACCAGCTAATCTCATTCTATGAATAGAATGGGTGGTCGGGAGAATGACATGAGGCAAAAGAGGCTGAGGAACCTGAATGGGAGCCTTATATAGGCTCTCAGCTAATCTGATCACATGGTCCACAATTCAAGTGTCATGTCTGGTACAGGAAGGCAAACGGGCCCATCCCAGCACTAAAGTGCTTTTTGGAGCGGCCAATGAGAGAAAAGTGCAACTATAGATAGTTACAATGACTGGTTAACCCATTTCTTCTTGAAAATCTGTGGAGGGGCTTTCCATCCATGTTTAGTAGTATTATGGGCTGCTTCCCCCAATTCATGCTAGTTTCCTAACACAAATTCCCTCAAAATCGCAAATTGCCCTTAAAATAGGAGGTGGCACTTGCATCAAAGTTGATCTGCTTCTGACCTCCACTGAGTATATAATTCAAAGAACAGTACCTGTAAAGATATTCTACATTTCGACTAAATTTCATAAAAGATGGACAGGATGCATGATTCTACTTCATTTGATTTGAAGCAAAACTACAGAGTTCAGCTAAATAAACCTTTGCTGGATCAGAACTGGTTGAGAATTTTGTCTGAGTTCGTTTTTTAACTTGGATTTTACTGCATTGGCAAATGTATTTGTGGGCTCAGGAAATTGGGAAAAATGGGAAGCACACCAAATAAATGTCTTCCTATAGCAGCTCAGTATGAAAATCAAAGTCTAGCCTGAATCTAAATGGCTTTGGATGGTGGAAGAAAACCAACAGAGATAGGCAACCAGACTTAAGGTGGATTCACTGCTGACTTGTCCAGCGCCAGAGCTGCATTGCCCACCCATCTGCGAAGTAGCACGAGATGGGGTGAGTGCCATAGTTAAGAGGGATCTACCTGTCCCCACGCCCTCTTCCCCCTGATTGCCATGCAGCAACAGGATGGATGTGCATGGCAGCTTGGCACTCACGGCCACATGTGTGACTGAGCTCTATGGAGGCCCATGTGTGGGGCGCATTGGTGCCCTGTGAGGTTGAGCAGTGGGCCTCTGGCCCAAGGGTGAGTGGGGTAATATGCAGCATCTCTAAGCATCTCACATAATTGTGGCTGCCAGTGGGCCCTTGGCCCTTGGCTAGGGATGAGATTGGCTGGCCACAGACTTCGGACTCAGTAGCCACACACCCCATTAATCCTTGGTGGACTCGCCTAGCATACACCAAAGCTTTAACTGCTGCATGTGGCAGTTGTGGGGGACACCTGAGCGCAGGCTGCACCTGGTGGCCATGTGGGGCAGGGGGAAGCCCAAGGGAGCCTTGTGGTGGAGTTGGGGTGCCATGGTGTAACAGGGTACTGGGGTGTTGGGGTGCCATGGCAGTGGAGTCAGGGTGCCACACTGTACTCACTTTTGCTTCATTCCCCCTGCTTGGCACTAGCCCAGACTGGGCCCACTGCCGGCACATGAGTACTGGGCCTCGGATCTAGCACCAACATCCACTCACTCTGTAGCGGACCTTCCTGGGCCCTGCCACCACCCTAGCTGCTGCACCTGGAGCTGCCTGGAGGTGAGGGAAAGCCTCAGTGCTGTCAGTACCACACCTGGCCTGCACCCCTTCCCATGAGCTGTGCTTTTGGCCTGGCCTGGCCTGGCTGACTGGCACTTGCCCCAGTGTCCATGCTCGGGACTAGCTCAGGTGGCACTGATTAGGATGGGCACAAAGGGGCTTCAGCAGGGGCTGGCACTCCCCAGCGCAGGCATGCCCTGCCCAGGGGGACACTCCTGCGTTGTGGCCTCTGCAAGATCAGCAGGGCTGACTGGTGGTGGGGTGGGTGAGGTGGGGCAGAACCAGGAGGCCCCAGAGAGGTTACCCCCTCCAGCCTAGGTTCCCAATCAGGTGGAAGGGCAGCTGTGTCCCCTCATCCCTATCAGCTTAGGTTGAAAGGAGGTTTTGGGGCCCCTAGGGCCAAGAGACTCCCCTAGTGCCTGCCACCACAGATCTCCACATTTTTCATTTTTTGTTTCACTCCATAACAAAATGAAAAATGAACTGCCCCTTTAAAGAAAAGGGTTTGTTCCATTTCGTTTTTCATTTCCCCATAGGAATGCATTGAAGCAATGCATTCCTATGGGAAACCGCTTTAAAAACCCTGCACTGCCTCTCCCCCCCCCCAACATGCTCAATTAGGTGGGGGAATGGCACAGAGTTTTTAAACGTGTTTTTTTTTTTTTTGCTGAATCCGCATGCACGAGCTGATTGGTGCTTGTTTCGGTGGCAAAAAAAAAAAGTTTAAATGCCAGCGCCATTCACCTCAACATGCCCAATAGGGTGAGGGAAGCACAGGCTTTCAAAACTTTTTTTTTTTACACCAAAGCCCCACGCGTCAGCTGATTGGCTCTTGGGGGGCGGACGGCAGGGACCCGTGCACCACTTAAGTAGTGTTAAAAAAAACAAAAAAAAACAAACAAAAAAATGAACGAAAAACAAAATGAATCTTTTTTTAAAAAAATCATTTCAAACGAAATGAAAAGGAAAAGAAGGGAAACACCATTTTCTTTTTTCATGCCCATCCTATCACACCGTTTCTCATTTTCGGAGAACACTGCATAGATATCAGAGCAAAGATCTAAGAAGATCAACATTTCATACATTTTGTTCTATTCCGTATGTCCAAAGTTTCTCAAGAACTAAGGGTACTTCTTTAACTAAATATTGGTTAAACACACAATTTTAGCCTGAAGCAGACTATTATTTCTATTTGTGACCAAACGAGGGTATATGTTTTTCTCAAAAGACACTGGAATGAACTTTTACTTTCCTTTTTCTTTCTGTTTTCTTCTGAGAGGCATAGCTGAAAACATCTTCACACTCCAGTAAGAGCGGACGATAACAATGGAAGATCAATCAGAACTGTGAAAATAGGCTCAAAGTGGATGGTGTTTTTTTTTTTAGCCTTTTCTTTTAGTTTTTAAAGGTTTACATAAATTGTGATTGAAAGACTGGAGTGATAACTTTCCTCTTCAAATAACCTAGCAGCCAGTACTTGAGCAGGATAAGAATTCATTCAAAAGATTGTTATAGAGATATAGCATCAGGAGAAAGAATCAAAGACGTGAAACATGATAGATATACCTTTGATTAACTATAACTGGAAAAGAATTCCCCCCCCCAACCCACCCAAGCATCAATGTCTCCTTTTCCCTGTCTTATATAACTATTTATTTTTCTACTTCAATATGCTGGTTCTGAAAAGGGCTAAAAATAAACTTATATTAATTGAGATTTTTTTAAAATGTATAGAATTTATAACATTCAGTACTATTAATGACTTTTGCCATATATTTCAGCTTTCCACCCTGTAAAGAAACAATGTGTGCAAACATTTTTTTAATCAGTAGGGAGAATAGATATGAACTTGTATACATTGCCCACCCTGCCCAGAATATAGAGGTGACACAAATTCATATGGATTAAATTAGGACCACGATTTATTAATACTGAATCCCTTTCTCTTCAAAGCGCTGAACCTTTACCCATAGCAAGGGAGTCTGAAAGTAGTGCAAGCAGGTAAAGGATCTGGAATCTCCATACTTCCAGCCCAGTTGCAGATTATAGCATAATTATATTCAGGAGGATGCTGCCCACCTGTTCAGCATCCTTCTGAACTCTAACTAATCAAAGCAGCCTTCAATTCAATGCTTAACTATCATCTATTCTTAACGTCCTATTCTATCACTCTGGATTATATGAGGGCTGTCAAATAGCTTAATGCATCTTTCAAACTGTTACCTCTTGCACTACCCACCACAGAAAAGAGGCTACAAAGTATGCTCCCCCCCCATAAGATCGAGGAACTTGGCGAAGGCCTCATTTCAGGTAACTCAGAAAGAAATCTAGTACTATAAAAGACAGGTGGACAACAACCTATCAATATATTTTGGAGCATAACATGTTAATGCCTCGGCAACTGACTATTGATCCCTGCCCCTCACACATGGTCCTGTCACCCATCAGTTCCGATTTCTACTTGCTTTGTCCACCTGCTTTCCACACTATATGTAAAATAATTTATGTAACTTTGTAAACTACCCAGAGTAGCCATGTGGCTAGATGGGGTGGTATAAATAATAATAATAATAATAATAATAATAATAATAATAATAATAATAATAATAATAATAATAATAATAATAATAATATGATGATGATGATGATGATGATGATGATGATGATGATGATGATGATGATGATGATGATGATGATGGACCCACTGCCTGAACTCAGGTAAAATATTGCTTGAAAAGCCTCCAGTCAAGAATGAATCAATGACTATCTTTTAAGTACCTTAAGTCAGCTACAATTCAAAGGACTAACCGAATATCTGGAGACCACTGTTTACAATACCTCAAGTCACAATGACATTAAGAACAAAATGGGCCTCTGAAAATCACTCCTGAAAATACCTCCAAATTATGATGACTTTAAAGTCAATTCAGTATCTGAAAGTCGCTCTCAAAATACCTCAAGTCAGCCATGATTTTAAAGACTAATAAGGCCACTAGAAAATGCCTCTTTATATTGTCTTCAGACAGTGATGACGTTACCAATTGATAATCTGAATTGCTCACTTAAATGCCCTAAATCAGTGAAGACTTTAATCCCAAATGAATATTTGAAAATCATCTTTAAACTGCTGAAATCGGCAATGACTTTAAGAACAAAGGCCTCTGAAAGTACTCTTTAAAATACCTACAGACAGATAGTTGCGTGTCATCAGCATACTGATGACAGCAAGCTTAAAACTCCCAATGACCTCAGCCAATGGCCTCATATAGATATTAAGGATCATGGGGGAGATTGCCAACACCTGAGGCACCTACAAGAGAGTGTCCAGGGATATGACAAATCACCCCCAAGCTCACTCACTGAGCATGGCCCTCAGGGAAGGGGTGGAGCCAAAGGCTGGACCCCCAATCCCCACCTCAGAGAGCCGACCCAGGAGGATACCATGGTCAACAGTATCAAAGGCCGCTGACAGATCGAGAAGGACCAGCAATCCCCATCAGCCCTCCTCAATAGGTCATCCTGTAGTGCAACCAGGGCAGTCTCAGTCCTGTTACATGGCCTAAACCTGGACTGGAAAGGATCCAATATGAGGTTCTCCTCCAGGAGTGACTGGAGCTGCATGGTGATAACTCGTTCCACCAAATTGCCCAGGAAGGGAACATTGGATATATGATGATAGTTGTACATATTGTCTACGGCCAAGCCAGGTCATTTTAGAATGCTTTTTTTTGGGGGGGGGGTGGCTCATATTCAGCTTTTGATCTGTAACAATTCCAAGATCCTTTTTAAGTATAGTATTACTGAGCCACGTATTGTCCATCTTGTAACTGTGCATTTGGTCCCCCTCCCACCCCAGATATAGAACTTGTGCACTTGTGCCTATGAAATTTAATTCTGTTGCTTTAGCACAGTGCTCAAAATCTTTGTTCCTATTTTCCAAGCTATTAGCTATTCTATCCAATTATGTGCAATCCACAAATTTGATTAGCATCCCTGGACTCCTTCATCCAAATCATTAATAAGAATATTGAAGAGCACTGGGCCTGGGACTGAGCCTTGTGGTGCTCCATTTGTTACCATCTCCCAATTTGAGAAGGAGCCACTGATAAACACTCTCTGAATATGATTTTGTAACTAACTGCATATTGACCTGATACTTGTTATATATAGCCCACCTCTAGTTTGCTTGCTAGTTACAATATTATGGGGCAGTTTGTCAAAGGCTTTGCTGAAGTCAAGATATATTACATATACAGCATTCCCACCATCTACCAGGTAGGTTACCTGAGCAAATAATGATATAAGATTATTCTGGCAGGATTTGTTCTTGATAATTCCATGCTAGCATCTAGCTATTACTGCAGTGCTTTCAAGGTGCTTGCAGAGTAGCTGCTTTGTAGAATGCTCCAAATGTTTAACTGGGATTGATGTCAGGCTGACTTGTCTTCATGCCTGGAAACTGTTTCATTGGGCCTTATTCTGGTGAAGGCAATGCATATAATCAAAGTATGTCTTGCTGGCTGGATAGAAGCATTTCCCGACTGGAAGAGGTATTTTTGTCTCCATCCAAGCTTTTCTTGGTTCAATTCATGCTGGGAATAAATTCCAGAAGACCCTTTCCACATTGGAATGCCATACTCAGGCTTAAAAGGTTTACTGATTTCTGATCAAAGACCTATGTCCTTAAATAGCCATATCTTTCAAATCCTATATTGAGCAGTAGATGGAATGAAGAGTTTGCCATTGCCTCTACTTTTTTCTACATGCAATTTTTTGCCACCCAGTGAAGGAAATGCTCTTGCCCCAATTGACAAAAAAGATGGTTCTTGTAGACATTTTCCAAAGAAGAAAGATTAATCTGAATGGCCTTTCTATGAGGCTCCAGAGCAGCATTGTGCAGTACAAAGCAAAGTATCTTTGAACAATCTTCGTAAAGCACCTACTTTGTTAGTCTGGATGGATCAAAATATTGTGCTGTAAGATATAATTATAATTCCAGACAGGGGGAGAGAAAAAACCTGTCTGAAACACATGCAATCTAATTTAGTAGATTTATCTAGAAAATATCTCAAAGTGTCATTTGTGGATAGGGAATTATATAGCAACCTAGATCTATTTCTTCAGACTTAATCTGCTGGCCTATTCAGTTCAGCTAATCAGTGATTATGGAAATGAAGGCTATTATCTTGAAAACCAATCACATCACAAATAACCCAGATCAAAACCAATTCAGGGATCTCCATACTTTGCCAGTAAATCTGATTTCAGTACTAAACATTACTAAGATGATGGAAGTGTTCATACAGAACCTTAGAAAAACAAGATAAAACACCAAAATCCATTCCACCTCATTTGACTCATAACCCCAATGTAAAAAAAGAAAAGAAAAGAAAAGAAAAAAGATTTCCTTTGTGGGATTAATCTCTCCTTTTCTAAAATCCAACCAAATTTATGCAAGAGCAACCAAGCATAACAGAAAGATCATTAAATTCTCTGTTTTTAAACTGCAACTCATCCACACACACACCCTATGTGAGGAATGAATTCCACCCAGTCACCACTACACTGCATCTTTACTGTGCAGGTGGCATGCAGAGGTGTGAATAAACTCTGCCCCCTGTGGCTAACTATGCTATGGCTACATCTCGATATGGGGAATCTATTAGGATATCAAAGCCCATCTCACTTACAGGGAATCAGCCACAATATTAGATATAAATGTTAGCATGCAATGCAAAACAATTAAAGGAGATACTGCTTGTATGTATCTCCTGCAAGGTTCAGAAACAAAGACTTTTAGCTCATGACCAATGGGCCACATGTGGGGGGAACCGCATACATTTTTGTAGCCTCCCAAACCTCCTAAGGGTGATTCTGCTGATTCTGCCCCAGGGGTGGAATAAATGAAAGAAGATAAAACACTGGCATTTAAACCAGTGCTGTGGTTCCTTAAACTATAGTTCAGAAGCATGCATCATAGGTACGCAGGATTCATAATCGCAGAAGCAACTTGGAAGTACAAAGTGGATTGTAAAAAGGACAGGCAGGGCGTACACATTCAGCTAAAAGGAAAATTCTGCTTTTCATCATTGGAGGAAATTGGGTTAGGTGGGCCTCAACACTATTCCATGACACTGGCCATAAATATCAAACAAAACTAAAATGAAATAATTTAGGAAGGAAGGAAGGAAGGAAGGAAGGAAGGAAGGAAGGAAGGAAGGAAGGAAGGAAGGAAGACCAAAGTGATTCCTATGAACCAGGCTCATATATGCATGGCCATTAGTCCACTTACACAGTACCATTCTATTCTGACTGGTTGTAACACTCACGGGTGGGGGTCCAGAGGAAGCCCAGCACTGTGACATAAAATTCTTACATTTCACACATATGGTTTCTGCATACACAATGTATTCTTTACCACAGTGCTATTCCTCCTCCTCCCTGCCCCCAACATAGTCCTATGCACTCTGGTGACATTACATGCTGGTAGCCCAAAGTGTTTACTAGTTATAGTGGTGCATCAATAAGAAGATTCAGGATTCTGGCAGGTGTTCATGGAGGCTGCTGTTGAAATGATCATTTCAGTCATCCTGAAATTGACTGTTTTGATTCAGTGAAATAGCTTTGAGCTCCCAGCTGAGTATTCATCCCTGCCTCCCAAAATCAAGTGCCCTTTGCCACAATTCAGGTAGGCAAAATGGAATGAAAAAACTGTTAGTTTTACTCATTCAATTTAAATAATTAATTTTCTATCTCCTTCTCTGCATTTTCGAGTTTAACAGCAATCCTCTCTTTTTCTCTATTCCTTTATAGGATGAGGTGGCCAACATGCAGTCCTCAAGCCAAGAGATGGGGATAAATTTTAAAAAAATGAATCGCCCGCCGCCCCGCAGCGACCCCCTGCCCTGTTTTCTCTGCCGCCCGCACCGCCACCCCCGTCCCGCCGCCCCACTGACCCCCACAATCGCCCCCTGTCCCCGCCGCCGCCATGACCCCTGCACTCGCCGCGCTGCCGCACCGCCTGCCGCACCGCCCACCACCATCGCGCCGCCGCTGCAACCCCCCCGCAATCGCCTCCGCCCCACCAGAAAGAAAGAAAGAAAGTAAGGAGGGAGGGAGGGAGAAAGAAAGAAAGAAAGAAAGAAAGAAAGAAAGAAAGAAAGAAAGAAAGAAAGAAAGAAAGAAAGAAAGAAAGAAAGAAAGAAAGAAAGAAAGAAAGAAAGAGAAAGAAAGAAAGAAAGAAAGAAAGGGGAGAAGGAGGAAGGGAGAGAGAGAGAAAGAAAAAGAAGGAAGGGAGAAAGGAAGGAAGGAAGGGAGGGAGGGAGGGAGGGAGGAGAGGAAGAGGAAGGAACAAAGAAAGAAAGAAAGAAAGAGGGAGAAGGAGGAAGGGAGGAAGAAAGTAAGTAAGTAAAGGAAGGAGGGAGGGAAAGAAAAAGAAAGGGAGAGAAGGAGTGAGGGAGAGAGAGGAAGAACGAAAGAAGGGGGAGGAAGAAAGAAAGAAAATGAGGAAGAAAGGAAGAAAAAGAAAGGGAGGGAGGGAGGGAGGGAAGGAAATAAAGAAAGAAAGAAGGGAGAGGAGAGGAGAGAGGGAGAAAGAAAAAAGGGGGAAAAAGAAGAAGAAAGGAGAGTGGGAGGGAAGGAAGGAGAGGAGGAGGGAGGGAGAAAGAAAGAAAGAAAGAAAGAAAGAAAGAAAGAAAGAAAGAAAGAAAGAAAGAAAGAAAAAGAAAGAAAGAAAGAAAATGAGGAAGGAAGGAAAGAAAGAAGGGAAGGAAGGAGGTAGAGTGGGAGGGAAGGAAGGAAGGAAAGAGAGGGAGGGAGAGGGAGAGAAATAAAGAAAAAAGAAAGAAGGGAGAGGGAGGGAGAGAAAGAAAGAAAGAAGGGAGAGAAAGAGGAAGGAAGGAAGGAAGGAAGGAAGGAAGGAAGGAAGGAGAGTGGGAGGACAGAAAGAAAGAGGGAGGAAGGGAGAGAGAAAAAGAAAGAAAAGAAAGAAGGGAGGGGGAGGGAGGGAGAAAGAAAAGGGAAAGAAAGAAAGAAAGAAAGAAAGAAAGAAAGAAAGAAAGAAGGGAGGGAGGAAGGAAGGGAGGGAGAAAGAAAAGGGAAAGAAAGAAAGTAAGTAAGGAGGGAGGGAGGGAGGCCTCATGTCAAGGAAGGGCGAAGGGTCCCAAGACCTCACGGCGGCTGGGTAGCCCCCGGGGGAAAAATGCGAGGAAGTAGAAACAGTGTTTCCTTGCAGCGATGCCAAGGACTCATCGCACAACACTGGCTCTTCGGCTTGAGTACGGAGATGAGCACCGCCCCCTAGAGTGGGAAACAACTAGCACGCATGTGCGTCAGCGGCCGGGGGGGCATTTACATTTTTTATCTTATTAAATCAAAACAAGCGGGCCAGGAAAAAATTATCAAGCATTTACCGGTCCACGGTGATAAAAAGGTTGGGGAGCACTGCTTTATAGGATGAGGTGGCCAACATGCAGTCCTCAAGACAAGAGATGGGGATAAATTTAAAAAAAATGAATCATGTTTTCTGACATATTTGGCCAATTTGTCAAAATTCACCAATTTATATTCATCCTAAATCAAGCCCCTGATGAATATGAATCAATGAATTTTTAGCAATTTTAAATTTGTTATTTTGTTTGGATATAAAATCGCCCCCGGGATACCTAGAGACACCAAATTGGAGTAAAGCAGGCATGTCCAAACTTCGGCCCTCCAGATGTTTTGGACCACAACTCCCACAGTCCTTTGCCATTGGAAATACAGGCTTGGAATTCTGGGAGTTGTGGTCCAAAACATCAGGAGGGCCGAAGTCTGGACATGCCTGGAGTAAAGCATCCCCTGACTTTTCTCAATTCCTCTAGGTTTGATATCTGAGTAATGCACTCCCAAATAGCCCACCAGGAAAGTTTGCCCAGGCTGTTGGAGACTCCAAACTTGCAGAGAATCTTCCTCTGACTGTCCTCTATAATACTTTCAAGTTTGATGAAGAATGGGATTCCCCAACCCACTTGCTAAAGGTCACTTTCCTGAGGGGTCCACTTTGTAGATACCTCAAATGTTTGACTGTTTGACACCCAATCTTCACTAAACATGGATGGATTGTAGAGGGGCATTGGGAGCAATCTCTCTGCAAGTCCCTAGGTGCCTGTGGGACCTTCTTGGGGGGGGTTGCTATTGAGGGAGCATATCTCAGAGATCTGAACCTCAGTCCTCAACAATTATTCAGGATTTATAGAGGAAAGTCAGAGGAAGGATCCTTAAAATTTGAGGCCTCTATATGTTTAGGGGTATCTTTTTATAGCATCAGTTAATCAATTCATCAGCCCCAGCAAATCACAAATCATGACAATTCACGAACTTCAAAACAGACTCATTTTTCAAAACACGAGTGACCTTCTAACTTGGTCTGGTTTCATTTTTGTTCCATTTTGTATGGCACTTGGAGGGAATTTGAGTCCCTGCCATAGAAGAATGGCTCTGGACATGCCACATTTGCACACACATCCATTATAAATTAAAGTTTTCTTCCTCTTTGTATTTCAGTTCCACATCTCTTCTGCCACTATAGTGGAGCAATAGTCAAAGAAGTTTCACATGTGCAAAATGACATCCATGTGCGTGAGCGTGCACACACACACACACACACACACACACACACACACACACACTTGTAATTGTAGCTGGAATATGCCAGCCAGGATTGGGTCATTTCTGTGTACACTAGAATAGCCTATATAGAACCATCTCATTTGTAGAATCACTTGATGCATAAATAATAGGCTCATTAGGCAATGACTGAAATTTACATGTTGGAATTTCTATAGCTCTGGATCTATTCTCTGCTGAAATCTAAAGTAGAACTGATTATTAGCATAGGAGTGCTTCTGAGGAGAAAAGAGGTTATTACAAGAACTAAGAATGGTAATTACCAGGTAATTAGGATGTTATCTAGAGGTCATACAGCAGAGTATATTCAGCACAACAATTATTTGGCTAAGCAGGCACAAGCAAATCATTATTGAATGTAACTTTCAATGTGACATTTAATTTATTAAAAGATGTTGGGATTTGCTAGATATTGATCCAACAGTGAAAATGTTTATTTTAGAATGCACTCCATGCTTTTTTGGGATCAAGACAATGCTCACTTCTCTCTCTCTCTCTCTCTCTCTCTCTCTCTCTCTCTCTCTCTCTCCCCTCCCCCTCTCTCTCTGATGTACTGTGAAAGGATTTCAGATATATGCAGCAAGGCAATATTAACCCATGGGCTGGCCCCTAGGCTTTCAGGTTTTTGGGTTCCCTGCAATACTTCAGTATTTCACTTCAGTACAGCTAACACCCTGACTAGTCAATTGATGGGCCTCTAGCACTTGCAGGGCATTAAACTACTCATCCTTATGGTCCATCCATGAAGGTAAAACCAAGGACAATGAAATCATCTGACTTCATGAGAACCAAGTGGGAAAGAAGACATCATATCACACTCCCCCTCAAGGTCCTGGATCTACCTATCATCTCCATGCCTCCAGCTGAATCAAAAGAAAGCAAATAAAGCTGCACAAAGGTAAGCAGGGAGACTGACATTGACTGGGAGAACAGGTTGTGAATTAGACTGTGTCCCCCGTAGCTTTTTCAAAGCACAATGCTGAGTGAAAACCATTTGAGATTGGAGCAGGCTCTCTTTAATCTAGCAGGCAGCCACCACTCTTGCCCATTTCATTTTGGCTCTTCATTCTGACTTTATCTGGAAGGACCAACATTGACTCTTAAGTTGCTGGATGTTATTTCTTCAACAAGTACAGAAGAGAGTGTTGAATTGTGCCCTGCTCTGTTGCTGCTCTCTCTCTGTGATGATGAAGATAGTCTGAAAAGCAAAGGATCTTGCTTCCAGGTAGGGTAAAAGAGCAAAAGCCCAGAACTGTACAAGTATGAACCTCACCAATTCAGGCCATTTCATCCAGGAGAGACTAAAGCAGCAGCTGAGGGGTGCAGGCTTTGTCACTCCTCTGAAGAAAGTGGTTTTAGTAATGCCTAAACTAGGCTTTAAACTCCTCACAGTTACAGTCTCCCTGTGTGCATGAGAAAGATACCAAAAATACATGACAAACCTTTAAGATACCTCAAAATATAAATTTAATTCTCAACAACAACACAGACATGCTCTTGTGAAACCACTTTCAAAAATTTTTCCATTCAGGTATAGTAAATCCTGGATGGCTGCATGGATTGGCAAGCCAATTTAGAACACCACTGGCCAGACCACAATCAGATTTTCATGCTCCATTCACCCAAAGGTAGACACAAGGAGGATACCAATTAATCAGGAGATGGGGTTAAAATGATTTGCACCCCATTCATGAATTTAACCCAGAGTTTCCATGAGCAGGCCTAAGCTCACAAGACACTCCCACTGCAGAACGAAGGCAATTCCACTGATTCTATTCTCCCAGAAGGGCCTGAATATGTGAGGAACTCCTGGATCACTATGTGATAGGATGGGACACAGAAGCAGTTGCCATAATCACCTCTCTTTTCCCTACATGGGAAATCTTCTAGAGATGAAGGGAGCTCCTTTGTATTCAGCCCATAATGCAGAAGCCACACAACAGTATTATTAAAACTAATGCCCCAAAAGTTGCTGTGCAAGGTAGGAACACACTTTACAGTCTGCAAAGATGCCACTGAATGGGAAAGAAGACAAATGAAATTGTCATGCAGTTTGCTGCTCAATATTGAAGAATGCTGGCCACTACTGCTTGCTTACTTCTGTCTGTGCAGGAGGGGTATCATTACCTGCCACAACTAATTGCTACTGATTAATTAATTCCTTTTTCAAATTTAGACTGCAAGTGACCTGTATGCAACAATACAAGATCACATATATAAGAAATAAAGGAATTTACTGCTGGATAGCTCAATGGTTTAATGATCTGAAGGTAGGAAGTTTGATGGCCCACTGTGCCTCCTTGACAGGAGCTGGACTTAGTGATCCATAGAATCCCTTCCAACACTATAACTTCTGGGCAGGATGATCTTTGCATTGTTCTGCTTTTTGTTACACCTCTCAAGCTCTCCTGTGCCCAGTCTGAAGAAGGGTCCTCCTGGACTCAAATGCCACCTTATTGGAATATTTAATAGCTTCATGCAGGTTTTGGCCACTTCTGCTTTTGTGGGAACTGCAGCCTGACAATATCTATGGAGCCATATGTTCTCCATCCCAAGTGACATCCTGCCTTGGGTCCTAAATTCTTGTTGGAAATATTTTAAATAAGGAAATAATATGGTATGGATTTCATGTTACAATTTGTCAGAAGAACTTGCTGTTACTGCTGCTGCTGCTGCTGCTGTTGCAAAGGTAATTACAGCATTGGTCATTCTGCATGATCATCTGTTGAGAGAGGTTGACAGGGGCAGCATGTCCCTGCTGGTCCTTGTTGATATATCAGCAGCCTTTAATGTTGTTGACCATGGTATCCTCCTGGGATGGCTCTCTGGATTAGAGATTGGGGGACAGGATTTGACTTGGCTCCATTATCTGGAGGACCATCCCCAGCAGTGCAGCTTGACCAGATGGTCTCTACCCTGTGGATTCTCAGTTGTGGACATCTGCAGGTGTCCATCATCTTGTCAATACTATTTAATATTCATATGAGTCTGCTGGGTTAGGTCATCCAGGGTTTTGGAGCTTCATGCCATCAATATGATGACATACAGTTCTTCATCTCTTTCCATCCTTCTGCAGATGATGCTCTTCTGTGCCTTGAGCTCTGCCTCAGGGCAGTGCTGGGATGGATGAGGGAGAAGAGACTGAGGCTGAACACAGCCAAGATGGGGATTTTGTGGGTTGGGCCTCTGGCTCTTTATGGATTGGCAAAATCCCTCTCTTTGGGGTAGAGTGACTCTCCCCATGAAGGATTCGGTTCACAGTTTGGGTGTGACTTTGGGCCACATGTCTTTCCATGGAGTCTCAAGTGGCATCTGTAGTCTTGCCATCCTACATTCATCTCAGGGGCATTGTCAGACTGCTTCCCTTTCTTGACACCAGGGGCCTTATCATCTTGGTCCACATGCTGGTAGTCTCAACATTTGTCTGTTGTAATGGGCTCTATGTGAGTCTACCCTTGAGGCTGATGCAGAATCCTCAGTAGGTCCAGAATGTTGCAGCCAGGTTGGTGTCTGGGTTGAGATAGAACAATCATATGTCCCCCACACTGGGCATGCTTCACAAGTTACCTGTTCACCTCTGCACCAGATTCAAGGTTATAACATTGATGTATAAAGCCCTAAATGGTTTGAGACCTTCCTACCTGACAGAACACTTTCAGCCACCAGATTCAGCCCGTAGCACACAGTCTTCCCAAACTGGGCAGCTAAGACAGGTAGCTACGAGGCAAGTATAGAAGGAGAGGATGGGATCTCATGCCTTCTCATTGGTTGCCCCACATTTGTGGAATAATTTGCTGCCTGAGCTTTGGAAAGCTTTTAAAAACTACTAAACACATGGCTATTTCATCAGGCCTTCCTGGATTAGCGGAGAGGAGACTATAACATCTGCTCAGCCTGCTCTTCCCCCATCTAATTCTAATTTTATTTTGTTTTTAAATTGATGCCAATGTTGCATTTTAATATTATTATTATTTTCTTTTTGTCCCTGTTAGTATTATTTATTGTGTTGTTTAGGCATTGTGAGTTTTTTTTTTGGGGGGGGTTAAGGTTTTCTGCTTATATACCACCCCACAGCACTTCTAGTACTCTCTGGGTGGTTTACAGTTTAATAGAGATGGGCACGAAAGAAAAAAATGGCGTTTCAGTTTTTCGTTTGTTGTTGAGAGGTCTGTTTCGGTTCATTTCCGTTTGTCAGGAATTTTTTAAAAAACTTCGTTACCGTTTATTGTTTTTTCATTTGTCATTTCTACCCGCTTTTTGAGCGATTTTTAAAGCATTTCCGTGTGTGGGCGTCCCCCAACGCCCCAGACTAGGTTCGCAGGGAGGCTGCAAAGGCAGCGGCGGGCTTTGCCCAGGGTGCAAGGCAGCCGCAGAGTGACTGCACTGCGGGGCAGGGGAGGGTACTCACCGAGAGGTACGCAGCACGCACGCACACAGGGAGGCTGCAGGACTGAAGGTAGAGTCACAGAGACAGCAATCCCACCCTAACTCCCACCAGAGACTGCAAGGAGGACGGGGGCTGCCAGAGCTTTTTATGCCCTCTGTGGCTGCCAGACCTGCCCGCCCAGTCTGCAACCTGGGCATGCTATTGGTTGAACATGATCCCACATCACATGGCTTGTCTCCATTTTGTGGCTGGTGGCGACATCCATTTTAAAGGGAAAAGAAAAATACATTGCGATGGGAGAAGACAAAAACAAAAGTTTTAAGGACCCCAACCCCCCTGGTAGGTATTATCAGACAATATAAATAATTATTGCTGCGTTTTTACGGATGTCCAGGGCGTTTTTTAACATTTAAAACAGGTCATTTCATTGCGCGTCACCATTAAGAGAAACGAAACATAACGACCACAATTTTCGTGGTTCTGTTCGTTTCGTTTCATTTTCATCACAATTTTTGTTTGTTGTTTTGTTACGTAATGGAAAAGACAAACGGTAACGGAAACGAAAAAATGTTCGCTCCGTGCCCTTCTCTACAGTTTAATTATACAGGCTACACATTGCCCCCAGCAAGCTTATTGTATTCTTATATGTATGGTTGTTTTCTGCCCAGAGTTGCCTTTTAGGCCAATAGGAAAGAACACAGAATCAATCACTCAATCAATTAATCAATAACATTATGGCAATGATGCAAATAAAAACACTCCTCGTTCTTACTGCCTTCATAGCACAGATCCCTGCTTTCAAAACATTACTTTTGCTGCATGTTATGCTACTACTGTAATACTGGGAAATATATGCCTCATGTTTTATGTAATGGTGAGAATAAAAGAAAAGGCATGAGAAGAATTATATATGTATATTCAAGATAAAAGAGATCTCATAACAAGTTTAAGACTTAAGCAGAGAAACACTGATTTACACTAAACAATTTTTTTTGTAATCTTTTGAAACATCCCAAGCGATGAAACAATATGATGTATCATAAAATGAGCACTGAAACAGTGCATTGCTAATTTCACTCTTGACAAATTTAACTGCCTTCAACACATTTGGCCTTTTGCTCTGTGTGTGCTACATTTTGATCTGGTTTTACCCATTGCAAAACGTTCTAGAAAGGAACCCCGTCTGTTTTGAATCCTGTAGGAGTCGACTCGGTGATGTGCAAAAAACATTTCCACTTTGATTTCACATCTAATTAGGTTCCATTTCCAACCTGAGTCAGCAAAAATCGGTGGACTGTTAACTCAGCACTAAAATGCAGGTTGCAGCATTTGCAGCATGCCCATACATTTGAGGTAAAGGGGGATGTAGACAGATTTATATCAAACCAGAAATAGACAAGAATATATTTCACTTGAGTTCTCCACTCTCATTTAAATCCAGGGATTTCAATCTCACAAGATTTCTTTGATGCTTCAGATTCTTTTTTTTTTTCCCCTGGAAGGGAAACCAACCTGCACCGCATTATCATAACACCTGGAAAAATGAGATATTCCTGCATAACACTGGTTGGAAATGTTATTGAGCTGTGCAGAATTTGGCAGCTTCTTGTACAAAAGAACAAATGAAATGTTGCTGATGATGATGTTGACGACAAAAACAATGACAATGATTCTTCTTCTTCTTCATCATCATCATCATCATCTTCTTCTTCTTCTTCTTCTTCTTCTTCTTCTTCTTCTTCTTCTTCTTCTTCTTCTTCTTCTTCAAAAACATGAAAGATTTAAAACTTTAAAATAAAAAAGCCAACTATGTAAAATATATGACCCAGAAAAGAAAGCCACTGTTGAAGTTATAAAAGAATTAAAACAATGGGTAACAGTAACTCAAAAGGATATTTTTAAAATGATGGATGCTTGAAACAATATAAAGAAAAATTATTCTATAAATTACTAGGAGAAAATGCATAACAAAAGAAATTAGGTCCATGTAAAGATGATGCTCTACAGTTTTGGAAATAAATTTGAGAAAGCCAAAGAAAATAAGAAATTAAAAAGTTGGAGAAACAAACCACTACATGAACAGCACGGTATTTTAATCATTCTACATGGACATGGTTCAAACTGGGGACCATTAAGAAAGAAACTGAACACTTGATTTTTGCTACACAAAAACAAGCACTCCAAACTAATGTGATCTAAGCTAAGATTTAAGGAATTTTTCCCCCCAGTCCCAAAATAATGAGACCACACAGGAATGTTGGGTTTTAAATTGGGCCACAACTTTATTAATAATTTTAATAATAACTTTATGAATAACTTTATTAACTGCTATAACTGTCACTAAAGTTGTAGCCAAAAGGATGGGCCTGCCATAGTGCAACTTATATTTCAGCTCTCAGATGTTAATTTAATTTATTGTGACGCCATAATGTGACCCAGTACTGGGGTGCCATTCCATGAAAGCAGCCCTCCCCACCAAAACTAGGTCAGGGTATTACTTGGGGCAGCCGTACGAGCTCCTAGCCTTTATCATGTTTAATTTACTTTCCTACTGGGTTGTTTTACCTATCAATTGGTCCTATGTTATTATCTATTGTATAGCTGCCCTGAGCCCTATTTAAAATGCCTTTACCGTTCTGACATCACAGTCCTGGCCCCTTTTTAGTTGCACTACCCGCCACGGCACAGGAGCTGCTATACATGCTCCTTGCCTCCAACCAAGCCGCCAAGCATCCTAAAATCCATTAACAGGATGTCCAAGCCCGCATCATTTAGGTGAATACCATCGGTCCTAAAGAGCTCTGTCCAAGAATTTTTTTTTAAATCCAGATGGGTAATCACAGAGCCAAGACCCTGGCGCACAGCACAGCGATTTCTCGATTCAAACATCACCTGGCCCGATCCACTCTCATTGGGTTGCCGACCAGACCACTTGGGTATAAGGGAATTGGGCCTTAAAGGCCTGCAGGTCTCTGATGATCTGCAATATTAAATCTTTTCCCTTCGCTCTGGTCATGTCATTACTGCCCAGGTGAACAAGTAAAATGTCAATCAGAGCTTCAGAGGCACAACGGGATGCGACTGCAGAGAAGACATCCCAGCTCATTTCACGCTCTCTATATTCGGGTAGATAATCACAGAGCCGAGGCCCTGGTGCATAGCAAGAGCAATAACTTGATTCAAACATCACCTTGCCCGGTCCACCTTCAGTGGGTTGCAGGCACCCAACCACACCAGCTGTGGCAACATCGCCAACCAGACCACTTGGGTGAAAGGGAATTGGGCCTTAAAGGCCTTTAGATCTCTAAGAATCCTCAGAAATAAATCCTTTCCCGTAGTTCTGGTCAGGTTATTACTGCCCAAGTGGACAAGCAGGACAGCATTCAGGGCTTCCAAGGCACAACGGGATGCGACTTCAGAGAATCAATCCCAGCTCATTCCGCACTTTCCTCTCCAGTCCACCTGGACGCAGTCACCAGGTCAGAGGCGAGAGCCCCAAGCAGAGGATTTTTTTAAATATATATATAGCTGTGGCCACAAATAACGACCCGAAGGTGTTCGCTGGTGCAGTGACCTGTGGAAACATAACTTGTTAGCAAAAACAACAGTCCCCCGTTAACGATCTGGAAGCAGCTGGACACAACACTTGTAGCATGTAGGGGACTAGCAGCCCAAGGCCTGTATATCTGATGTAGCCCATCCCATGGCTGCAGCCGCAGAAGCCAGGCATATCCATAACGAATGAGGTCCAAATTAGCACTCCTGCCTGTTCTAGGGCCCTGGAAATGGTACGCCAAAATTGATATTTTGTGAGTGGTGAAGAATCAGCGTACATAAGCAAATGGCCATCTGCCAGGCCCTGCCTGCTTACCATTGCACCGAGTGCCGCCACCAGACAAAATCCCCATTGGGCGCAGCGACCTAGGGTAATAATGTACCCCATTGGCAATATTTTGAAAAAATATGCCAAAGCCATTAGATGTCAATTTTTTTTATTTATTTTGTGTGTGTGTGTGTGTGTGTGTGTGTTTGGTGGCCCAGGACGGGACTCTAGGTCCTTGGGCGGGTATTCGGAATCCAAATCAAAGGCTATCCCTAAGATAGGTTGCTGCTTGATGATCTGGGTAGCTGCAAAGCCAACCCCCATCATAGCGTCCATGTTGCTGGGACTAGGTCCCTGGTGGAAGTGGTGCCCCACTGGCTGAAGGCTGTTTCTTGCCTCCCTGGTTACTGTTTGTTTGCCCTGTCAACCCCCAAGGATGCATATGAGGCATGGGGGCCTACTCAGGTGATGCACTGGTGCCTGAACTTACATGGCTGACATGCACAGAAGCATTGGAATTGCAGTCCCAGCACACCAATCGTTGCTGAACTGACTGGCTCGCTGGACTGCAGGCAATGTCTGGCTGGGCTACGCGGAAAATCAGATGACCACTACCAGTGTGGTCTCCAATGAGTGCCTGCTGCAGGACCAACAAGTGCCTCTACAGAGGGTCAAGGGGGACATCCCACCTAAGGTTGGGTATAGTACTGCTCTAATCCTGAAAACCTTAATCAGACAAAACCAGGCAGAGCCTGGATACTCCGAGTACGCTCTGTAAATTAAGTCCACGTACAGGATGAGGACATACACTCTCCCTGGCTTAGCCCGGGCAATGGTTGCTGCGTATATATAGCACACAGGGAGCCAGATAGCCCAGCATAGGTCTGGCCATTACCTTTTAATGCTTTCTTTGTCCTTGTTCTGTATGTGCTTAAGTGTCTCTTCATTAACCTCCCTATTCATTAAACCGAATGGATCTACCTAATCATCTTGTAAATTTTTTTGCCCAAGTTGGGGAAAGATGGTCCCCCAGAGGCCGTGATTGATCATTATCAAGAAAATACTGGGGCAGAATCCACTGGGAATCTGTAATCGTGGCTGGTGTAGCATAGGGAGCAGCCTGAGGCAGTGAGCTATAAGAGGGTGTGCCTGCTAGCTGCAGTCCCGGAGGGATGGAGATCTGCACTGACAAGCTGTTGGCAGGACTGGTGTACAATACAATAGGTGCTTGCCCCCTCATGTGTGCCACCTGGGTGCGTGGGTGATTGAATCAGGAGCATACGCCACTCTGTGCTTGCCGGAGGCCATGGCCACCCCCTGGGAGTAGCCGCCACCATGTTAGAATAGAGCGCTTACCAGTCTGAAATGAAATGGTCTGGATAAGTCAGACATCCTCCCTCCCCGTTCTCGAGAGGTCCAAGATCTAGTCGGATGGGGAGGGGGTTGAAGCTACCTGAGACCTGGCAGGGGTGCTGTGCATTTCTGCATCACCAGCTGCTGCACCATCTTTGGCTATGGCTGCCGGTCAGCCGCAGGTCAGGTCAGCCGGCTGCTGCTGAGTGAAAGAGCCGGCACGCTCGCCTTTCAGAGCTGAAATACAGGATAGCATTAGTTCAGCTATTCAGCAATTTATTAAGCTTTAGATTGTCGCAATGACCTGTGCCACCCAAAGCTATCTGCCATCCCCTGTTCCTGCGTCCTGCTCTGCTCAAGGGAGCTCCAATATGGTGCTCTCAGCGCAAGATAAAGCCCAGGCTTACCAATAGACAATGGGAAAATGAATCTCCCCGTACCCCCCTTGTTACTTCTGCACCCCTGGCATGGGGGGGTATAATAGAGACATACAAAACAATGCCGAGCATGAGCAAAATGGATAGGGGGACACTCCTCTCCCTCTCACAAAACACCAAAACCAGGGGACCTCTGCTCAAACTGTGGGTTAGGAAAGTGAGGACAAGAATTTTTGTTTTGTTTTGTTTTAAACCCAGCATGTTGTTAGTCTGTGGAAATCCCTGCCACAAGATGTGGCGATGGCATCCGGCCTGGACGCCTCAAAAGGTTACTGGACAGACTCCTGGAGGAGAAGTCCATCAAAGGTACAAACCATGATGGAGATGTGTGTTGAAGGTTTTTTTTAAAAAAAATGTGTGTGAGAGTGTTTGGAGATTTGTGTGTGTGTGTGTGTGTGTGTGTGTTGAATCTGGTCTCTGGGTGTCTGAATTTCATTGTATGTGTATACTGCGTATATACAGACAATGACAATAAATTATTATTATTATTATTATTATTATTATTATTATTATTATTATTATTATTATTATTATTATTATTATTATTATTATTATTATTATTATTATTATTATTATTATTTATTTATTTATTTATTTATTTATTTATTTATTTATTTATTTATTTATTTAAGTGCTTATATCCCGCTCCATCTTCCCAACGGGAACTCTGGGCGGCTAACAACGCAAAAACTAAAAAGATAAAAGCTAAAAGCTAAAAAATAGCAGGCCACCAGCAAGGGCAGCAGAGGGCAAGATGGCGGCAGACGTTGAGGGATAGGAAGGAAAAGAAAAACTAACTAATAAGGGCACCATAAGCCTCTTTGAAGAGGTAGGTCTTCAAAGCCCTCTTAAAGGCGGGCAGGGACTCCAGCAGGCGCAGCTCAGGAGGCAGATGGTTCCAAAGCGAGGCCCCACCACAGAGAAGGCGCGGTTCCGCGTCGCGCGTTTCCGCGCCTCTCTGGGTGTGGCCACTCTCAAAGAGCGCGCCTGCGACAATCTCGTGGGCCTGGATCCGGATGCCCTCAGGGAGATGCGCTCCGCCAGGTATCCTGGTCCCAAGCCGTGGAGGGCCTTGAAAACCAAGACCAGGACCTTGAACCTGATCCGGAGGACAACGGGCAGCCAATGCAGGCGGACCAGGACTGGGGTGATGTGCTCGAATCTCTGAGCACCCACCACCAGCCTGGCCGCCGCATTTTGCACCCGCTGTAACCTCCGGACCAGGGTCAAGGGCAACCCCACGTAGAGGGCATTGCAATAGTCGATCCTCGAGATCACCAGGGCCTGCACAACTGTCCTCAGGGAGGACTCGTCAAGGTACTGACGGATCTGGGCGATCCTGCGGAGATGGAAAAAAGCGGCCCTGGAGACCGCCATCACCTGGGCTTCCAGGGAGAGGGTGGAATCCAGGACCACGCCCAGATTCCTGGCCCTGTCTGTAGGCTGGAGGGAAGTACCCCCCAGACTAGGGAGGGGGCCATTGTACCGAGACGAGGGCGCCCCGAAGAACAGAACCTCCGTCTTCTCCGGATTAAGCTTGAGCCGGTTATCTCTGGTCCATTCCAGAACGGCCTCCAGGCACAGATCGAGGGATCGAACCGCCTCCTCAGCAGACGTAGAAAAGGAGATATAGAGCTGTGTGTCATCAGCGTACTGATGACAGCGAACTCCATATCTCCTGATGACCTCCCCCAGCGGCCTCATATAAACATTGAACAGCACGGGGGAGATTGCCGACCCCTGGGGCACCCCACAAGGGAGATTCCAAGGAGCTGACAAGACATCCCCCAGCTGTACCCTCTGAGTCCGGCCGCCAAGGAAGGAACGGAGCCAGGCCAAGGCCTGACCACCAATTCCCGCCTCAGCGAGCCGGGCCAGAAGGTTACCGTGGTCGACGGTATCAGGAAGGTCATCCTGCAGAGGTCATCCTGCAGAGCGACCAGGGCGGTCTCGGTCCCGCGAAGAGGCCTGAATCCAGACTGGAAGGGGTCCAGGATATGATTTGTCTCCAGGTATGACTGGAGCCGGACGGCAGCCACCCCCTCGACAACCTTTCCCAGAAAGGGAACTATGGCGATCGGACAGAAGTTGGAAAGATCGTCCGTCGCCAAGCCAGGTTTCTTAAGAATGGGTTTTACCACGGTCTCCTTTAAACGGGAAGGAAAACGACCCTCCCGAAAGGAGGCCGTGGCGATGGAAGAAAACCACTCTGGCATGTTCCCCTCGGCAGATTTTAGGAGCCAGGCTGGGCAAGGGTCAAATGGAGTGGCCGCCGGCCGGCAACGAGCCATAGCTCTGGAGGTCTCCGCTAAAGAAACCGGCCCAGACTCGTCCAGGAGGGGAGAACGGAGGGGTGAGGCACTGGAAGACCCAGAGGATGGACTAGAGCAACTGGGGGGCAAATCGGAACGGATGGCCTCAATTTTTGATCTAAAATGGGCTGCAAATTGCTCACTAGTGAAATCACTAGGAGGAGGCCGCAGCTGACTGGGATTGGAGAGGTCTCGAACCACCCGGAATAACTCCGCCTGGCGGCTCGAGGCCTCCCCAATTCTCAGGGAGGCATAAGATCTTCTAGCGTCCCTGATCGCGCGAAGATAGCGGCCAGTCAGCAGTTTAAGGGCAGCCCAATTCACTTCCGTCCGGTTCGCCCTCCATATGACCTCTAGTCTCCTACGTTCTTGCTTCATCGACCGCAACTCCTCCGTGAACCACGGGGAGGAGCGGCCTCGACAGCGCAGGAGACGCTTAGGGGCGATCCGGTCTATCGCCCCGGCGGCACCAACATGCCACCTTTCCACCAGGGCATCAACCGGATCGTCCGCCAGACCGCCAGAGAGCTCCCCGAAGGCCTCCATAAACCTTGGAGGGTCCAGGAGCCTACGGGGGCGAGCCCAGATGTAAGAAGAGCGCTCCCTGCGGGGTGGGGGGCGATCGACAGGGAAAATTTTAGCAGGTAATGGTCCGACCATGACACGGGCAGGGGCGAAATGTCCCCAACCCCCAGACACGAATCTGACGACGTGGAGGAAAAGACCAGGTCTAGGGTGTGGCCAGCTCTATGGGTGGGGCATAAAACATGCTGAGATAAGTTCATGGAAGTCATGGATTCCATGAATTCCAGAGCCGCACCAGAGAGTTCCCCCTCGGCATGCAAGTTGAGGTCCCCAACCACCAAAAGGCGGGGCGACCTCAACAGAGCAGCCGAGATGAACTCAGCGATCTCTGGGAGGGATTGTGCTGGGTTGCGGGGAGCACGGTACACCAGCACAATGCCAAACTTATCTCGCTGACCCACAGATAGATGGAGGCATTCCACCCCAGAACACACCATCGACGCGGACCTGCTAACGTAAAGGGATTCCCTGAAAACGATGGCCACCCCACCCCCCTACCCTCCGATCTGCCTGCCCACTGAACCTGAAACCCGGGTGGGCAAAGGAGAGAGAGGGAGGCCCCGCCCTCCGCGCCCACCCAAGTCTCGGTGATACACGCCAGGTCGGCGTGCTCATCCAGGATAGAATCGAGGATGAGCAGGGTCTTATTATGCACCGACCTGGCGTTAATCAGCAGGCAGGTCAGATCGGAGGCACTGGCGGGATGGCACCCAGGTAGATGGCGGTGGACGAGGGGATCAGAACGGGGGACCGGCCTTAAATGCCGGACCCTAGTTCTTCTTACCCGACCGATCCCACCATCCAGAGCGTACCTCCCACGGCCAGACACCACAGAGATGGGAGTCCCTGCCAACATGGTAGCCTGAAAAAAAAAAAGAGAGGGGGGGAGAGACAAGAAACAAATGAAAACGATCAAAACTAATACAGTTAACAATAACCAAGGCACAAAAACAATGCAAATTACAACTGAGTAAAAATACAGCGCAAAAACTATAAAAATAGAGGAAGAAATAAAGCAAGAATAAAATAGGGCACAAACCAGGGCAGAGTGGAAGTACCGGAGGGGGGGGAGGGGAAGATGGGGTACGGGACCGGGTCAACTGGTAGCACTGGGTGTTAGGGGCCTAAAAGCCACCCAAGGACTCGCAGAACCACCCGGGAGCCCTCCAAGAGGCAGTGGCGGATAGCACATAAGCAGCGGCGGCGTCAACGTGGATGCAGAGGCCGCATCATCTACAGCGAGTTGCGGCCGCAACAGCGATGGAAAGCCGCCTCGTTCTCGGCACCAACCAGAAAACAAATAAGTCTAAGATGCTTCATCGGGTGACGAAAGATGGAAAGGCGGCAGCGGCGACAACGGAGGGGCCGTAAAGCCGTAGAAAGCACGCAGAGCGAGAGTCTCGTTCCTGGCGGCGGCGGCGATGGTAAGGGTAAGGCTGCGACTCCCCGGGGCAGCAGCCGCCGGCCGGCATCGTCCTTGGCAATGACGGCGACGACGGCAAGGCCGCATCGCTTGTTGTGGCGGCGGCGAGGGGGGGAGGCCGCCTGGTTCCAAGAGGCGGCGGCGGTGGAAGGCCGCAGCTCCCCCTGAGGCCGCGCCTGCCAGCTAACAATGTCCTCGGCGGCGGCAGTGGAGAGGCCGCATTTGTGGCAGAGGTGGCGACGACGGGGGAGGGGAGGCCGTTCAAGGCGGCGGCGGCAGATGGAAGGCCGCAGCTCCCCCGGAGCTGCACCCATCCGCCGGCTGCACCCTTCCCCGGGGGGGGGGAAGGCCACCTCGTTCCAAGCGGCGGTGGCGATGGAGGGGCCGCTCGCTTGAGGCGGCAATGGCGGCGGCAGAGGGGGGGAGGGTGCCTCATTCCAGGCGGCAGCGGCGATGGAAAGGCCGGCTCCCCTCGGGGCTGCGCCCGCCCGCCGGTAAAGTCCTCAGGGTGGCGGCGGTGGTGGAAAAGCCGCCCGCTTGAGGCGGCGATGGAGGCGGCGGCAGAGGGGAGGCCGCCCTGCTCCGGCGGCAGCGGCGAAGGAAAAGCCGCCGGTAAGGTCATCGGGGTAGCGGCGGCGGTGGAGGAGCTGCCCGCCCGAGGCGGCGATGGAAGCGGCGGCAGAGGGGAGGCCGGCCTACTCCGGCGGCAGCGGCGTTGGGAAAGCCGCCCCCCTGGAGGCGCGCCCGCCCGCCGGCAGAGTCCCCGGGCCAGCGGCGGCGGTGGAAGAGCCGCCCGCTTGAGGCGGCGATGGAGGCAACGGCGGAGGGGAGACCGCCTCACTCCAGGCGGCAGTGGCGGAGGAAAGGCCGGCTCCCCTCAAAGCTGCGCCCGCCCGCCGGCAAAGTCCTCGAGGTGGCGGCGGCGGTGGAAGGGCCGCCATCATTCTCGGCGGCAGCGGCGGTGGGGGCTGCACCCAGCCGCCGGCATCGTCCTCGGCGGAGAGGCCGCACCAACCCAGCGTCGATGGGGCGGCAGCAGCGGCGGCAAAGGAGAGACGGCGACAACAAACAGCCTCCAGGTAGACTCCCGACGTCTAGCCAGCCATAGGGAGGAGGGCTTCAGTGACCCAGAACTTGGCACCCCCAAAACCCGAACCCCCCCCCTCCAGGCCCTGGTAGACCCAGAAGGAAAGGGATTAGGCATAGAGGGGCAAATCTGGCAGCAAAAGAAAAAAGAACAAACGGAGCAGACCCGGAGAGCTGCTGCTGCCGTCCGCCATCTTGACCTATGAGATTAATCTCAAGCACAAAATGAGTGCACTTCAAGGGCCAGATGCAGGGGAGGGGTTTATCTCTGAGATACAGGAAGCTGGACTAGATGGGTCCTTGACTATGATGTACGGCTCTTCTTATGTTCTAGGACCCATGACGGGTTGTTGAGTGTTCGAATGGCCGATACGCATCTGCCATCAAATGTGGACCAATAACACGGTGCCTTAAATGAGAGGGGAAAGGCCCGGTTTACTGATGGGGATCACCCCCTTTGGCCACAGGATATGCAATCCCATACACCCCTTCTATGGCCTTTCAGTACCCTGTCCTCTGTGTTATTATTATTATATATGTAGTTATCATTATATATTATGAATTCTCATTAGTATTTTTAATATTACATGAAATATCAATTACTCAATTATCAATTAATCAATTATCATTTTTAGCAATTAATCATCACTGCACTGCTTCATAATTTATCTTTTATACTGCTAAGTATTAATTTTCTGTTTGGGTATATGTATCTGGTTTGTTTGTTTGCTTTGAACAATAGCCCCCCCTTAGCCGACACTCCACTAACGAGGAGCCCGCCGGGCGGCGCCTGCTGTGATGCACGGAATGGGGGAGACAGGCCAACAGCTAGGCCTGCCCTGAGGCGCCGTGAGCCCGCAACGCACCCACACACACGCCCGGCTGCAAGAGGCCAAGCCCGCCCTGAAACCGGCAAGACGCAGGCTATGTGCAAAGCCTAGAGGGCCTTGCCGAGGCTAACGAATTAGAGCATGCCGGAATCAGCCGGCAATAAGACCCACTGCGTGGGCGGTTCAGGTGCGGCGCACCCCAGCGCGCCCGGAGAAGTGCTCCGTGGCAACACAGCCAAAGTATTTATTTATTTATTTATTTATTTATTTAATTGTTAAACAGCCGCACAAGCCCTGCTAGCAACCAGGGCCTAGAGGGCGCTCTGGGGCTCCCGAGTCCCGATCAAGGCCCCAAAGAAAGGCAAGGAGTGCATGGAGCTCTATGCTAAGAGAGCAGGGTGGCCGCACAACACGGTGGAGCGGGCGCATGCCCACTATCCCTTACTACCGGCTCCGAAGACAAGCCGGGCGGAACGGGTGCCCAGGTAGCCCAAAGGGCAAGCAAGATCCTGCAGCAGGGCCAGAAAAAACTGACAGCCGCCACCGGGCAAGGCTCGACCCAACATGGGCTAGCACGCCCAGCCATCCCCCTTTAGATCTTGCGAGGTGGCTGCTGAAAAGCTGCCCGAGCAGCCGCCGAAAGACAGGCCTGGAAGGAGCCCAAAGCGGGCCAAGCCCCAGTGGGTGGGCACGCGCAGGCAAGACAACCGCCCTTCAGCTGAAGGAAATGCCGCGGCCGCAGCCGCCACCTCCGCCATCTCGAGCCTCTCAAGCAGACAGGCGAGGAAAAGATAGGAGGGCCGGGGTGGGCAGAAGCAGTGGGGGTGGGGACGCAACTAGCCACCCCAGATACTAGAGTGAACTGAATGCCTGGTGTTTTTTTTTAAATAAAAGTACCCCTGGATGCCGGCGCTGCCCAAACAGTCACAAGCAAAGGGCCAGCAAGGAGCCCGGGCGGCAACCGGGCTTGCGTGGGCGGGCGCGAGAAGCAGCCGCGTGTCAACTGGGAACGGGAGAGCGAGCGGTCGCTCCGCTATCCCAGGAACGCTGGCAGGCAGCCCCCAGCCCCAGCCCCGAGCGGCTAACAACAATCGTGTGCGAGTTTTTATTTATTTATTTATTTATTTATTTATTTATTTATTTATTTATTTATAAAATGGAGCACCCGACGAACAACCGGGCCTGCGTGGGCTGGGGGCGTGCCAGGAAGGCAGCCGCGCTTTGCTGGAGGGGAGAGTGGGCGGTGAGCGTGAGCTTGCTCCTCAGGTTCTTTTTATTTATTTATTTATTTATTTATTTATTTATTTATTTATTTATTGAAAACAGCAATACCCGACGAACGGGTAAGTGAAGAAAAGAGGTTGCGGCGACCAGGCAAGCAGGACCCAGGTGGCCCTCCCGACACCACCCCCTGCGAAAACCACCGTCACCCAGGGCTTGGCTGAAGCACGAGCCCCAAGACGCCTCCAACGATGCCGGAGGTACTCCGGAGTCCTGGTCCGGTGCTGCTCGGCGCGAAAGAGGAGGATTGGTGTGCGGGCGGCCCTTTTAAGGGCTTTTATCCCCGCCCACCCGGGAGTCACGTGGCCTCCCTCTTTCGCTCTGGATAAACGGCTCCCGGGGCGACAAAGCGGCCCCAATCCGGGACAAGCCCGGCAGGAGCCTACATAGTCCCAACAACAAATGTTGACTCTTCCAAGAAAAAGATGAAACTCTGTCACACCTCATCTATGAGTATCCAAAGATTGTGCGGACAGACTAAGAAACTACACAAAATAGAGTTGCAATGTTAATAAACTGGTTATTGCGTAAAAAAATATAATGTGCCAGGATCTAAGGAGCCGTCAATAGATAAGTGTCAGAAAACAACCAAGTTAAGATCTTGCAGGACTTTTGGAATCAAATGGCCAGATGCCTTCAGCAAAGTCAACCAAGCATAGCAGTAACAGAATGAAGAAGTGTCTGTAAAACCGACATTGCACTTCTAAGGGATGGCAGAAATGCCAAATATATAACTGTAAAAATTAATAAAATACAGAGAGCCGGTGATAGAAATAACTCACTTGTGGGATGAAACACGATTCTGTGGTCCCCACAGTTAGTGGGGCATTGGGAACAATGTCATGGCAAGTAGAAATAACTCACTTGTGGGATGAGACATGATTCTGTGGTCCCCACAGTTAGTGGGGCATTGGGAACAATGTCATGGCAAGATATGGAAAGAATGAATTATGTATGTGTGTGTTTTAATATTCTTCTGATCACTGCTCTAATCCCTTATGCCATATGGACTGTTGGTGACAAGCTTCACCTTCATCTATAGAAGAATGTGAGGAATAGAAATCAGATAAATTTGCATGCACCAAGAATTCCAGATACAGTAGTAATAAATCAAGAGTCTAGTTAACCCCCCAACACAGCAAGGATAATCTAATAAAGACTAAAAAGTGTAGCAGATAAAACAGGTACAAGCCCCTGCTTTTCAACAATGATCTGCCTACTATTTATTTTACCTGCTCTCCATCTGAAGTTTATCTAAGAGTGGGTCAGATTTATGCCCTTGTCAATGTCAGTTCACCCCATTTTTGAGAATAAGCACAAGCAGAATACATCGTTATTTAATTTTAATTACACAGTCAAAATAACTATGGTGAAAGAATTTCACAGCATCTGATCGCAACCACTCGAAGACATTTGTCACACAGAATATGTCATTGTTAGTGAATATAAACAGGATCTCATAAAAATGTGTACTGTTCCACTGTCACTTGAAAGTTGGCATTTTTAATTGTAAACATAACAAATAATATGACAAAAGGCTCATCTCTATGTAAACTTAATTTTTCTGTGTTCTTAATTCTTTTGTCTTTTACAAGTTGGTAATTTTACAAATGAAAGGAAGGACGAAATGAAAGGAGAGGAGTGAAAATGAGATATTGTTATAAATGAGTCTAATGTAACATAAATACTTTTTAATTCCACTTAATCCCCTTAATCCATGCAACTTCATGTTATGGATATATTTGGAGGAAGGAGTTAATATTTTTAAATGAAGTGATATGGTGAATTGTAAAAAATGATTTGTCAGTGAACTGAAGGTACAAATTATATTTTCTTTTATATGAGTGTCTTCATTTAAATCACAAAGTATCCAAATGAACTTAATTTGATAATAGAGTATTAATGTTTCTTAAAGAGGGTCAGTTTAAGCTGTTAATATTGAATTAAAAATACAAAATATTCCTTTCAATTTCAAGGGAAGTGATAGTACCACTCTATTCTGCTCTGGTCAGACCTCGTCTGGAGTACTGCGTCCAGTTCTGTACACCTCACTTTAAAAGGATGTTGACAACCTCGAGCGGGTGCAGAGGAGGGCAACCAGCATGGTTGGAGGTCTGGAGTAAATGTCTTATGATGAATGGTTTAGGGAGCTGGGGATGTTTAGCCTTTCAAAAAGAAGACTGAGAGGGGATATGATAGCTATGTTTAAATATTTGAAAGGATGTCATATTGAAGAGGGAACAGGTTTGTTTTCCATGGCTTCAGAGACTAGGACTTGGGGCAATGGTTTCAAACTACAGGAAAAGAGATTCCATTTGAACGTTAGGAAGAATTTCAAGACAGTTATAGCTGTTCGGCAATGGAATATGCTGCCACTGAGAGTAGTTGAGTCTCCTTCTTAGGAGGTTTTTAAGCATAGGCTGGATGGCCATCTGTCGGGACTGTGATGGGTGTTCCTGCATGGCAGGGGGTTTGGCTAGATGGCCCTTGAGGTCTCTTCCAACTCTATGATTCTATGATTCTGTGAGAACATCACATAATTTAAATTATGGATGTATCTGAAATAGAGATGGGTACGACTCAAATTTTTTTGTTTTTCGTTTTTCGTTTAGGGGTCCGTTTCAGTTCGTTTTCGTTTTTGGGGGGGTTTTTGCACATTTTTCGTTTTTGTTTTCATTACGAAACGAAACGAAAAAAACAAAACAAAAACAAAAAAATTTCGTTTCGTTAGCATTCTTTTCAATGCAATGTGTCTGCCGTAACGAAAATGAAAAACATGGCAAAATTTTTCGTTTCGTTTCCGTTGTCGTTTTGCTTCTGAAAAATTTTTTGTTTTCGTTTTTGTTGCAAAACGAAATGAAAAAATGAAAACAAAAACGAAAATTTCGATGAGTCGTGCCCGTCTCTAATCTGAAATATAGGTAAAATTAAAAACACTTTAAAATGTTAAGATAATTAGACTTCTGTGACCAGAAGCTAACTACTTCAATAGTGTTATCACAGTCATTTAGTAGATCTTCTTTTGTACATGTGGTGGGGTATAAGTGCTGCATTTATTGAATTTCGTCAGTCAGAGAAAAATTGTCCTGTACCCAAACAACATCCCTTTACTTGTTTATTCCTACTTCAAGTGGCTTCCAGATGGTTCAGCTAGATACTTCTCCTGGTGAGATGCATTTATGCATTCAAAGATGTATTATTTTCCCCCGCCCACCCCAATAGTTTTAGTCTGTCCCCAAGATGACCAGCGCTTGCACAACCATCCTAAGGGAGTGGCCATCAAGGTGATTACCCTAAGTTGGTAAAAGGCTGTCCTGGAAATGGCTGCCACCTGGAATTCCAGAAAGAACACTGGACCCAAGGTAGCACCCAGATTCCTCACTCTATCAACCAAGTGAAGGGAAATCACATCCAAATTGGAAAGAGGGCCACAATACTCATTCTCTCTCTCCCCCCATAACAGTTCCTCCATCTTTTCTGAGTTGTGTTTAAGCCTGTTAGTCCTGGTCCACTCCAGAACGGCATCCAGACAATGCGTAAACCACAGTGAAGGGCGGGCTCGACATTGAAGGAGGAACTCAGGGGTGATCTGATCAACAGCCCGGGTAGCCTCACTGTACCACCTTTCCACCAGATTATCAACGTGATAATCAGCCAGGCTGTCTGGCAAGTCCCCAAAGGCCTTGCGGAACTGGGGGCTTCCGGTTTAATGGCCGACTGAACAAGACGCTAGGGAGCTCCTCTGCGGAATCCCCAGAGCGCACAGGAGGTTTAAAGAGGTTCGCGAAGACTATGCGGCCTCCATTAACCTCAGGGGGGGCCCCTGAGGGATTGGGTATCAGCTGTTGCCTCTTGCGACTCTTCTTTCACCCCGATCTGGAGGGGTTGGGGGGAAAGGATCGAGTTGCAGCACTTCACTATCGCTACTCCTGTGTTTGCGAAGTCTCAAAGTCTTGGCAGAAGAGCCATTAACCTCCAAGGACTTTACAAATCGTTTCTATCGGAGGGAGAATCAACAGGCTGTTAAACGGCAATTTAGAAGATAAAGATCACACCCGAAAAAAACGTGAGTCTGCTTGTTTATATCGGAATCTGTTCGGAGCGCGGTGGAAAGCAGCCATAACTCCCCTTCGTGAATGCAAATCGAAACCAAGCGGTGGGGGCAGAGGAGACATCCCTTCATTTGCAAAGTGAGTTTAATTTAATATTTAAATTGAAGTGGAAGAATAATGGGACCTGGAGAAGTCTGTAGTTCAAGACTGGCGTTTTGAAGTCACCCCCCGCTCTTTTTTGTGAAGAGACGGAGTGAATAGTGAATAGAGGAGAGCGTGGGGGGTGGAAGGGGGATATTTTAAAAAAACTCTGGTGTTTGAAGTTACTCTCCCCCTTACCTGATTCTACACTTCCAAAGACTTTTGATTAACAATTGAATTCCCCCTCCCCCTTTTTTTTCTTGCGGAGGACCGGATATTTAGAGGAATTTGAGTGGCGGACAAGGTGGTCTGATTTTACATTTCAAAGGATTTCACCAGAGTCGGCTGGAAAGTTGTTTTTTGGGAACAGTTTAGGAGTTACTATAAATTGGAGCTATTGTTATCTACTTTTTCCTAACTGGATTAGACCTTCTGAAGCGGTTGAAGATTTATATATCTTTTGGACGGGCAAAAACTTTGTTAAACAACTCTTTGTTACAGAGAAGCAATACAAGTGGTTTAGACTGTGAAAAAGCCGAAGAATTGCTTCAATTTTTCTCTCAACTCTTAATTTTTAAAGGTTCCTTTATGGGTCTCATTTTGTTTATTCGATTGCAGTAGAAACGAACTTAAGTTGCTGCGTGTCTTCCTTTGAGGCTTTCTCTGGTTTCAAGGACATAAGAAAGACACAACAAGATAAGGTCTGTGCTGTGAGCTGGATTAAGAATCTCATTCTTTAGGTTGGAGCGCCATCTGGTGGATTTTAAAAATTATCGTATGGGACACCGGTTAGAAAATTCTTTTTTTTATGTTAGATCGCTATCTGGTGGATTTGGAAAATTATTGCATATAAAATTCAATTTGAATGTTATATTGAATGGGAAAGTGTCTGACTATATAGAAAAATTGATAAAATTTGATAAATTGTTATAAATTTGATATTTGGATAATTTAAAGTTAGAGAGGTTAAAATGAAGTTAGTATAAGTAAATTTAACATCTTTGATGGTAATTGGGTGAATATTAATCAACATCAATTAATGGAGTATTAATAGATTAACTCGATTGGTTGAAGGTTATTGTAGTCTATTGAATGAATTAACTTTAATACGTGGTTAAATTGTGTCCTATTGGAATAGAAGTTAATAAAAATTGTGATGGCAGAGAAGAAGAAGACGACACCTTTAACACAGAGAAGAGATTCCAGACAAGAGGAGGGTAAAGAATGGGAAGGATTAATGATACATATAAGGAGAGAATTTGAAAAAAGTGAACAAAGTATGGATCAGAAGTTGTCAGAACTAAAGGAAGACATGCAGAAACAAATTAAAGAGGCAGTTGGGGAGCTCTCAGCTCAAGTGAAGGATTTAACGGTGAAAACAAAAATATAGAAGCTAAAGTGAAGAAAGTGCAGACAGAGGTTAAACAATGCAGAGAAGAAACAGAGAGGAATAGAACAGGAGTGTCAGAAGTAGAGATTACGCAAAGGAGGATGGTTGAGGAGCTTGCTTTTCTTGAAATGAGACAAAGGCAACAGAATCTTCGTTTCCGTTTGATTCCATGGGAGGAAGGAGAAGATATTAAGGCCAAAGTAATAACGGAATTGGCGAAGTGGCTTGGATGGCAAGAACAGGAAGTAGCTGATGCAATCTCCCAAGTGTTCAGAATTGCAGTCAGATCAAAGAAACTGAGAGCGAAGAAGACACCAGGCGACGTATTGTGTCATTGACATCTATGGCAAAGCGAGATAGAATCCTGAAACATAGTTATGACAATCGGTTTGTGATTGATGGACAACAGATTCTGATATACAAGGAGATTCCGCTTCATTTCTTGAGAAGAAGAGGAAGTTATAAATCTCTGGCAGAAACGCTGAGAAGAAATTGTTTGAGATTTCGCTGGGAGTTCCCAGAAGGTCTATCCTTCATTTACAAGATGAAAAGATTTAAAATAATATCTGAGTCGGAAATAGGTAAATTTCTGAGAAAATATGGAGAAGAGCTTGGGTACAGGAAACCATCGAAAGAGGGTGAAAAATCACCTGAAGAAGAAGAAGAGGAAGAAGAGGAGGAGTTAGAACTCTCTGAGGAGGAAGAAGGTAAAGCGGATTTAGCTATGGCCAATATCTGAATAGAGATTGATAAAAATATATTTAATTTGAAATTTACAATGGCGCTGAGAGTATTGACTTGGAATGTTAATGGTCTGAATGAAAAGACCAAGAGAAACAGAATTACGCATTTATTGAAGAAAGAAAATCTGGACTTGATTTGCCTGCAAGAAACACATGTTGCAATGAAACATACGAAGATTCTAAAAACAAAATTTTGGGGCAAGAATTTGTATCGTCTGATAAATTGAAGAAAAGAGGAGTGGTGATATATGCAAAACATAAATTGGAACCTAAGTTGATTATGAAAGATGAAGAGGGAAGATTTTTGATGGTACAAATCACTTGGCAATCTGAAAAATTTTTTATTGTAGGCATTTACGCGCCAAATGAAAGGAAATCAGAATTTTACAGAGAGGTAGAACAAAAACTGTTAGATTATATGGATGAAAAACTCTTTCTGATGGGAGATTGTAATGGGGTAATGATGCCAGATTTGGATAGATCTCAGAAAAAGAAAGGTTCAGAAGGGAAATTACCAAAATATTTTTATGACTTAGTTGAAAATTTTGGATGGACCGATATTTGGAGATTGAGACACCCAATGGAAAAACAGTTTACCTTTTTTTCTGAACCGAACCAGAGTTGGGGGAGAATTGATTATATATTTGTCCCTAATGATATCTCATATAGAGTGACAAAAGTGGAAATTTTACCTAAAACGATCTCAGATCATAATGCAATGGTGATGGAAATCAAAACAAAAATGCAAGGATTATACCATTGGAGGCTGAATGAAAGTTTACTGGATGAGACTGAGACTCTGCAGATAGCGAAAAAACCTTCAGAGACTATTTGAAAAATAACTGGAGAAGAGAAACACCAACAAATGTGGTATGGGATGCTAGTAAGGCTGTTATGCGAGGCCTCTTTATTCAAAGAAATGCGTATCAGAAGAAACAGAAAGAAAAGAAGCAAAATGAGATTTTAAAAGAACTGGTAGAGACAGAGAAGAAACTGCTGGAGAAGCCAAAGGAACAGAAATGGATTCAAAAATTAAAGATGCTTCAAACTCAGTTGTCGATGATTATCAATCAAGAAATTGAGTGGAAGGTAAAGATGATGAGACAAAGAAATTTTGAATCGGCAAACAAAGTAGGAAATTGCTGGCTTGGCAGCTGAAATGGAAGCAAAAACAAAAGGTTGTGAACAAATTAGTAGTAGACCAAAAATTAGTGGAAGATCCAAGAGAAATTGTAAAGGTGTTTGAATTTCTACAGAAATTTATATACGAAGAAAAAAGAGAACCCGGAACAAATGGACAGATATTTAAAAAAGAATGGATTGAAAAAAATCTCAACAAACCAAGTGTCGATATTGAGTGAGAAAATTACCCCACATGAAGTACAAAGTGCAATAGAGAGGGCGAAAATTGGAAAATCACCGGGCCCAGATGGTCTGACTGCAAAATATTATAAAAAATTGTCAGAAGAAATGTTACCAATTATGGTGGAGGTTATGAATGAAGTTCTAGAAAAAGGAGTCATACCTAACACCTGGAAAGAGGCGTATATAACACTGATTCCAAAGGAGAACTTAGACACAACAGATGTTAAAAATTATAGGCCCATTTCCTTTTGAATGGAGACTATAAATTATTTGCCGATGTTTTGGCTAATAGACTAAAAAAGGTTTTAAATGAGTTATTACACAAAGATCAAGCGGGGTTTCTTCCTGGCAGACAGATGAAAGATAACATGAGAAATATAATTGATATAATAGAGTATCTAGAAGTCAGGAAAGAGAAACAAGCTGCTTTGATATTTATTGATGCTGAAAAGGCTTTTGATAATGTCTCTTGGCAATTTATGAAGAAGAATCTGGAAAACATGGGAGTGGGAACAAAGTTTTGGAATGGTGTTAATGCAATATATAAGGAACAGAAAGCTAGTTTACTGATTAATAATGTGATAACAGAAAGTTTCCCGATTGGGAAAGGTACGAGACAAGGGTGCCCATTGTCCCCATTGTTATTTATTACTGTATTGGAAGTATTGTTAGTCAAACTGAGGGACATGGGGACAATTAAAGGTATATGTGTGGGGGATAAGGAATATAAATTAAAAGCGTTTGCTGATGATTTAGTTTTGACGTTAGAGAATCCAAAAGAAAGTATTACTGAGGTGATGAAAATAATTGAGGAATTTGGTAATCTAGCCGGTTTCAAACTAAATAAGAATAAGACGAAGGTCTTATTGAAAAATGTAACAAAGAAAGATTGTGAAGAATTTGAAAAATTGTCCGGCCTCTCAGTGGTGAAAAAGTTAAATATTTGGGAATTAACTTATCTCTTACGAACTTAAATCTCTTTGAGGATAATTATAATATGGTATGGAACTTGATTAAGAGAGATCTGGAAACATGGAATAGATTGAATTTGTCGTTGATGGGAAGAATTTCGGTGATAAAGATGAACGTGCTACCAAGGTTGTTATTTCTATTTCAAATGATCCCAATACTTAGAGGAATAGGCCACTTTAAGGAATGGCAGAAGATATTGTCCAAATTTGTCTGGCAAGGTAAAAGACCCAGAATAAGATTTAAATTGCTAACAGATGCCAAGGAAAGGGAGGATTTGCCATGCCAGACTTGAGATTGTACTACGAAGTGGCCTGCCTCGGTTGGATAAAAGCTTGGATTACTTTAGTTGATGAGGATCTATTGGATTTAGAAGGTCATGATAACAGATTTGGTTGGCACGCTTATCTTTGGTATGACAAAGTGAAAGTACATAAAAGTTTTATGAATCATGTAACTAGAAAGTCACTACTTCAGGCCTGGGAACGTTTGAAACCCCTTTTAGAGAGACATACACCGAGATGGTTATCCCGATTGAGGCATTGGCGATCAAGAGGAAAGATAAAGAAGGAGTGGGGATCACCTATGGTGATGTGTTATTCTTTTCAGAAAAAGGTCCTAGACTGAAGTCTTATGATATGTTGAAAGAGAAGTTAACAGGCTGGTTTCAGTACCATCAACTAAATGACATTTTTCAGAAAGATAGAAAGGTGTCTGGGTTTGGAGAGAAGGAATCTAAGTTCCAAACCATAATCATGGGCCCAAAAAAGAAATTGTTGACTAGATTATATAATTTTTGTTGGAGTTGAATCTAAAAGATGAACAAGTTAAAGAATGTATGGTAAAATGGGCTATGGATCTGGGTCATAATATTGAGTTAGATGTGTGGGAAAGATTGTGGAAAAAGAATATGAAGTTTACCGCATGTATTTTGATAAAAGAAAATCTGTTGAAAATGATGTATAGGTGGTATATTACTCCAACGAAGTTAGCAAAGATGTATAGGATGAAAGATGACCACTGCTGGAAATGTAAAGAGAAACAAGGTGATTTTTATCATATGTGGTGGACTTGTGAGAAAGTGAAAGAGTACTGGGCATTGATATATGATGAACTCAAAAAGATGTTAAAGTGTACATTCCCAAAACGACCTGAATTTTTTTTGTTAGGGCTGGTGGATAATGAAATTAAAGGAGCAGACAGGACTCTATTTCTATATGCAACAGCAGCGGCACGAATGCTCCTGGCACAGAACTGGAAGACAACGTATATACCATCTTTGGATGAATGGAGGGCGAAAATATTGGACTTTGCAGAGATGGCCAGACTGACGTGCAGACTGAGGGATCAAGACAACCAGAAGTTCCAAAAAGATTGGCAAAAATTTAAGAACTACATGGAGATTCATTGCAAGGAATTAAAGACTCTTACCGGATTAGGATAGAGCTCGAAGGATTACTACTTATTTTTCCAATCTTTTTATAAGTATATAAAGGGGTTTGTCTGAAAGGAAGGCTAGGAGATGAATAACGCTAAAACCACGGGAAGAACAGAGGGAAGCCAAATTTTAGTGGTAGAATGATTTTGTATTGCTAATGCTTTGAACCTGACTTTTTTTTTGTATACTAAAATTTTCTAATAAAAACATATTAAAAAAAAAAAAACAAAGGCCTTGCGGAACTGAGTAGGGTCTAGAAGCTTCTGGGGATGGGCGCAAACAGAAGGGCCAAGCTCCCCATGGGCAGCGATTGCAAGGGAAAAGGTCAGTAAATAATGATCCATCCATAACACGGTCCCGGAAACAAGGTTCCTTACCGTCAGATTGAAGTCCACAGATGTGGAGGAAAATGCCAAGTCCAGGGTATGCCTAGCCCTATGGGTGGGACCAATAACATGTTCATGGAGGTCATGGACTCCATGAAATCCAGAGCTACCCCAACAGTCCCTCCCCAGCTTGCACATTAAAGTCCCCAACCACCAAAAGGTGGGGGGACCTCAACAGTGCCACAGAGATGACCTTGCAGAGCTCTGACAGGGAAAGTGCTGGGTCATGGGGAACACTATCCTAAAACTATCCCACAGTCCCACTGATAGGTACAGGCATCCATCCTTTGGCATACCAATGCTGTGGATTTGCTGACAGAAAGATATTTCCTATGTACAATGGCCACTCCACCACCCTAACCCTCTAGCCTGCCCTGACACTGGGCCCAAAATACAGGGGAGGCACAGCTGGTAGAGAGAGGCTGTGCACCCTCTGCACCCACCCAGGTCTTAGTGAGACAAGCCAGGTCAGCCCACTCATCCACAATCAAGTTATAGATGAGGGTCAATGCCAGCCAAATAATAGACTTCTTCAATGGGGGTAGGTTTCAGGCAGCCAGTAATAATCCTGCATGATTCATGAGGAGATACATCCTTTTGTTTGGTATTTGCTGATTTATACCATATAGCACTATCATAAGAACATAAGAACATAACAACATAAGAAGAGCCATGCTGGATCAGGCCAAAGGCCCATCTAGTTTGGCTTCTTGTATCTCACAATGGCCCCACCAGATGTGTTTGGGAGCACATGAGACTAGATATCTGTCTCCTGATACCACTCCTCTGCATCTGGCCTTTGAGGTACCCCAGTTTTGAGCCTGAGATTACATATCTCCATCATGGTTTGTAACCTGTGATGGACTTTTCCTCCAGGAATCTGTCCAATCCCCTTTTGAAGGCATCCAAGCCAGATGCCATCACCACATCCTGTGGCAGGGAGTTCCACAGACTAACAACACGCTGGGTGAAAAAATATTTTCTTTTGTCTGTTCTTACTTTCCCAGCCCTCAATTTGAGTGGATGTCCCTTAGTTCTGGTATTATGTGAGGGGGAGACAAGAGTCCCTGTATCCACTTTTCTCATGCCCTGAATTATTTTGTAAGTCTCAATCATATCCCCCCTCAGGCACCTTTTTTCCAGACTAAAGAGCCCCAAATGTCTCAGCCTTTCCTCATAAGGTATGTGCCCCATATTCTGCTGTGTAGTAGCACAGGAACAAAGCTGTTGTTCTCAAATAAAATAATGCTGTTCTTACATATAAAATAAAATAAAATAAAATAAAATAAAATAAAATAAAATAAAAGGATCAGGACAGAGACAGTGGTGAAGCCCACTTTGAAGAAGCCCGGCCTGGCTTCAGACGATCGTCCGATTGCCATTGTTCCCTTCCTGGGCAAGATTGTTGAGAGGGTGGCCGCCGTTCGGCTCCAGACTTACAAGGAGGAAAATCATATCCTTGATCCATTCCAGTCTGTCTTCAGGCCGTTTCGTGGGAGCCGAGACTGCCCTGGTCTCTCTGCAGGATGACCTTCTCAGGGAGGCTGACAGGGGGTGTTCCTCCCTGTTGGTCCTCCTTGATCTGTCAGCTGCCTTTGATACCGTCGACCACAGTAACCTGCTGGTCCGGCTCGCTGAGGCAGGAGTTGGGGGTTCAGCGCTCTGCTGGCTCCACTCCTTCCTTGGTGGCTGGTCCCAGCGGGTTCACCTGGGGGGGATGTGTTGGCTCCTTGGACTCTCCCTTGTGGGGTGCCCCAGGGGTCAGCAATCTCCCCTATACTGTTCAATGTTTGTATGAGGCCACTGGCAGAGGTCATCAGGAGATTTAGAGTTTGCTGTCATCAGCACGCTGATGATACGCAGCTCTATCTCTCCTTTTCTTCTTCTGCAGTGGAGGCAGTTCACTCACTCGATCTGTGCCTGGAGGCGTACTTAGAATGGACAAGGATAAACAGGCTCAAGGTTAACCCAGAGAAGACCGAGGTTCTGTTCTTCGGGGCGCCCTCCTCTAGGTACAATGGCCCCCTCCCTAGCCTGGGGGGGTTTGCCTGCAGCCTATGGACAGGGCTAGGAATCTGGGCATGGTCCTGGATTCAGCCTTCTCCCTGGAAGCCCAGGTGATGGCGGTCTCCAGGGCTGCTTTTTTCCAACTGCGCAGGATTGCCCAGATTCGTCCGTACCTCAATGAGTCCTCCCTGAGAACAGTTGTGCAGGCCCTCGTGATTTTGAGGATTGACTACTGCAACATACTCTACGTGGGATTGCCCTTGACACTTTTCTGGAGACTCCAGCGGGTACAAACTGTGGCGGCCAGACTGGTGGTGGGTGCCTGCAAATACGATCATATCACCCCAGTTCTGGCACGCCTGCATTGGTTGCCCGTTGCTCTCCGGATAAGGTTCAAGGTCTTGGTTTTGGTTTTCAAAACCCTCCATGGCTTGGGACCTGGATACGTGGCAGAGCATAACTCCCAGAGACCAACTGAGGCCAGATCTACTCGATTGTCGCGGGTACGCTCACTCAGGGTGGCCACTTCTAGGGAGGTGCGGAAGTCGATAACCTGCAGCCACGCCTTCTCTGTTGTTGGCCCCTCCCTATGGAACCAACTTCCGAGTGAGCTGCGCCTTGCACAGTCCCTGCCCGCCATCAAAAAGGCATTAAAAACTTCGCTTTTCAAGGAGGCAAATGGTGACCTTATTTTGCTTTAATTTTTTTTTATCTGCTGTTCTCTGCCAAGGGTTCTCCCTCTCTTGCTATTTTGCCATTTTATCCTTGCTTTGTTATTGCTGTTTTAGCTGTTTTAGCTGTTTTTAACTGGAAACCGCCCTGAGTTCCTTTATGGAAAAAGGAGCAGTATAAAAGTGTACCAAATAAATAAATAAATAAATAAATAAATAAATAAATAAATAAATAAATAAAATTAAAACTAATAACAGGGATTGGCTTTAAATTAATCTTTTCATGAAACTAAGATCTAATTAATGTGGTATCATAAACAGCATTCAGGATAATACTAACTGGATGCACAAGGAAATGGAGAAGGCTAGTACCGCTCCTCCATCATTGCTATCTGGAAACACTCTAGAAGGTATGCAACCACAGCAACAAAAACCTAATTTTTCGGAGTTCTGGATTGTAGGAAAAAGTCCATGTGTAGCAAAGCATTCAGATTATTGTCCATATGAAGAGGTCAGTAATGGAAGAGGCAGCTGGTCTAGGACTTCACTGTACAATTAAAAGCAATGATCTGATTTTGAAAATACTGCCAGGGGTTGTCCACTCCTCTGAAGTAGGTTGGTTAGACCTGGTTCTCAACCTGGGTCTCCAGCAGGTCTTTTCAAGATGCAGATTCAACTGTCTTCCATATGCACCTTTAAAGAGATGCTATTATGGTGTACCATATGAAAATCAATTAGGCCCCTATAGTGAAACCTATAGTGACAAAGAAATTGAAGCACTGGAGCATGTCCTTTTCATATTCAGTTTTTACAAGGATGATCACACTTGACTTCTTAACCCTGTGATGAGAGATTTCCCAGGTATAACCTTGGATTGGAAGAAGTAAAGAGCAGAACCTATGGCTCAGTTTCTTGTTTTTGCGTATGTGCGTGTGTGTGTGTGTGTGTGTGCACGCATGCGCACACACACACACACGCACACACACACACACACACACACACACACAATGGAAGACAAACTTGCCCCTGTCTTGTAACATTGGTTGTTTTATTGTAAACTGCTTTTAATTTTTACCTTTGACATCCATTTTATTGGATCTCTAACCGCATGATAAAGGATTGAAACAGAAACAGAAGAGAACTCTTGTGGGTGGTGGTTCCACTGCCCAGCCCCCACATAAGGTAACTTTCCTCCTTCTCCAGCAATCGATTTGTCCTTCTGTGCTTAGCCTCTCCCTTCTCATCCTTCCCTTACACCATGAAGGCTTCTTTACTGCTACACAGGCGGTTACTTCATGTACCTCTCGCCACTGTTCATGGCTCTGCTGCAGCTCCTTTCGACAGAACGGAGCCTCACGTACCTCCGGGGTGGCTGCATGGTCGATCCGACCATGCGCCCCGAAGTGTGCCCCAAGCGGGCTGAGAGATTCCCTTCCTCGACCTTGGGAATCTTGTCAATCTGCTTTTCAATCCAAATTGGCGGTACCTGTGGTTTCCTAGCATTCGCATTCTGAAACTGTTCCTGCTATTTAAAATTTCCCCCTGCCTGAAGCCACCTAGTGACAGGAGGAGGTAATGGCATTACAGGGAGCAGCGCCTATGGAGTTTGCCGTGGAATGCTTGCACAAAAAATTAGAAAGATAGGAAAATAATGCAGAATGCACAAATGACGGGAGACCGTCAATTAATCGAAAGACCGAAAAACGAAAACCAGGAACCGCTTACTGAACCAGCGGAAAGCAAAGGAACCCTTCATTTCGAAGCGCATCAAAGATGTGAGGCTGGAATGCCTTCGCCTTCACGCAGCATGCACGTGAGTACACAGGAAAGAGGGGCGGCCCCGGTTTCAGATCATGTGACCGCATCCGAATTCAGATCAGAGCCAAGCTCACCACAGCACGAGGAGGTATGTGAAGTAACTGCCACAGTTAGCTTCCTCCATCCTTTCCACTGGATTCAGGGGGAAAGATGGGACAGAGATGAATTGGTCTCTTCAAAATGGTTCTTGGTTAACAATTTAATAGCTGGGGTGGCACATTTATCAATAATCTTCCTCACCAAATTGAGCATTGACAATCTTGGTCACTGTTTATTAAGGAATCTTAGGAACATTTAAATAGGGATCCAGGACTCCTTAACTCATTATTTTTCTCAACATCTGACATTTTATATAGTAATCAGATAAGACTCATGCCAATCCTTCTTGATGTACCCCTAAATAAAAAGAATGAAATGCAATAATCCTGTTTTAGCACACACAAAGAGGTGTGTGTGTGTGTGTGTGTGTGTGTGTGTGTGTGTGTGTGTGTGTGTGTGTGTGTGATGCATAAAACTATAGAGGCTTAATCCTGCCGGCAACTTTATGGGCCATAAATACCAGATAGTTGTGAAATATGCGTTTAACACTGTCACTACCGTTACTGAGTATCTGCCATGCTGAAAAACAATCTTATATTCTATTGGCATAATGGAGTTTCTATACTAGATAAACTCTGTCAGCTGGCAGGCCGATGGTGGTAGATTATACTCTAAGCAAGTCAAAATATATTAAAATAACAGTGAAGAGGTGCATGCATAATAATGAAATGGCAAACTGAACAAATAATTTATAGTATGTTGAATTCTCCTTTCACGTTGTACCTTGCAACCTCTGCCTGGAATTATTGGAGCAACAGATATCTATTCTGTGAAAATAAATTTCTCAGGTGGTGTTTTGTTTTGTTCCTGTATTTTATAGATGACTCTCTTTGTTACATGAGTAATTGGAGACCTGTTTCCAAGAAAATCAATTCTAGCTGACCTCATAAGCCACTTGTTTGAAAAGCCTAAAGAAAGTTTTTTTGGGGAGTGGGATGAAACAGCCTGGAACAGCACACTTTCCAAGCTCCAGTTCTCATTGTTTCTTCCTAGTGAAGCACTTCTGACTCATGAATGTGTTTCATAACCATTTATATCACAAAGTTTCAGAAAAATGCACTATATACATCTCATTACACTTTTTTGATAGTTTCATAATATACTTTAAAATTGTATATGTCAGCAAAACTGGAAATGGGTAAACAGAACTCCGTGCACTGAAAACGTAGATCATGTATCTCATGTTAAGCACGAGAGATATTTTAAGGCAAAGACCCAAATTCTACCTTTCCATAGCATTTGATCAGAAAACAGTCTTTGGTCACAGGCTTGCTAAGAGAAGTAGATGTAGCATTTATGGAGCTTGCTATGAGGCGAAGGTAGAACCTAAAGGCAAATGTGTGTTTTCTACAGTTCTTTTTCTCTCCCACAACATAGTTTCCTCAGATATGTGTCCCTCACCAGTCAGACTTACATTATCTTCAAATGACCAATCACAAAATTGTTAGTGAAAAGGAAAATCTTGCCCTCCATGCTGGGGATGGTGTGAGCAACCTGAGAGTGTTCCTACGCCTGACTCTCACAACAGAGCCACCAATGTAAACCATGTTTAGGTCTGCCTTTGGCTGCTCTGGAAGATTGCCCAGTTGTGTCCCTTCCTCGATGTGGGGTGTGTGTGTGCTCGTTCTCTCAAGGATTGATTACTACAATGTTTTCTATTTGGGACTTCCCTTGACACTGACCCAGAGACTAAAGCAGGTGTAGAATGTGGGGACCAGGTTGATTACTGGGGTGGGGTGGGGAAATATCCACGAACCTAACCCAGCTACACAGGTTGTCTGTTGCATTCAAGGTCAAGCTCAAGGTGTTCGTTTTAACCTACAAACCCATTTACAGTTTAGGACTTCACTACCTGCCAGAGCATCCTACAAAAATGTTGTCCATTTTACCTGATCTTCCCAGAGAGACAAGAAAGGCCTCAGTTAGAATTCAGACCTTCTCAGTTGTGTTCACAGCTCTTTGGAATGCCCCCCCTAGAGATCTATGAGATCTCCTCACTTGAGAGTTTAAAAACAAACAGCTGAAATCACACATAAGGAAACTTCTAAACATATTGTCCTCCTCAATTCAAGATCAAGACTTTAAAATTCATAATAGGGATTGGCTCTAAATTTTTCTTTTCATGAAATTAAGATCTGATTAATGTGGTATCATAATCAGCATTCAGGATAATGCTAACTACATGCACGAGGAAATGGAGCAGGCTAGTCCTTCTCCTCCATCATTGCTATCTGGAAACACTCTAGAAGGTATGCAACCACACCAACAGAAACCTAGATTTCTGGATTGTGCGGAAAAGTCCATGTGTAGCAAAACATTCAGATTATTGTCCATATGAAGAGGTCAGTAATGGAGGAGGCAGCAGGTCTAGGATCTCACTGTACAATTAAAAGCAATAATTTATAACAATTTACAAAAATAAACACTTTTTAAGGAAACTTCTAAGCATATCATCCTTCTCAGTTTGTTTACACTTTGACTCTGTGCCACTAGAACATTGTCGCCGCCATCATTTTATTTAATCCTGTTTCTTTTTTTGGTTTGCTTATTCAGGGCCTATGTTTGGGGTAGAATAGTGGGTGGTGAGGGTTTATGGTTTACATATTCATAAGCAAATTAATATAATAAATAAACAAGCAAGCAGGATAGGGAAATAATTTGTGTGACAAACTAGAATATTTCACTACTTGAGTGCATGTCTTCTAAAAATATGATCAATTTAACCCTCGGTTTCTTAGAGATGTGGTTTTCTGCCTTGATGACTGTGAAAGGTAATTATCCGGACAAACCACACTAAGAATACTATAAAATCTTGCAGAAAACAATAGCAAACTCCATTCTTTGTTGTGATTCCTTTTTATTCTAACAGTGGGGTACCTACCTAATAGAGATGAACTTTTTGTTTTGGAAGTGGTCTGCTTTCGAAACAAAATGCGGGAGCCCAGCTGACGTTCAGAACTGGACCAATCCTCTGGAATGAAATCAGCCAATCCCTTACCTTGCCCTGGGGTCGTATGGGGCTAAACTCCAAAAAGTAAGAAGCCTCTGATGTCATTATTCATTCTCTCTGGTGTTGGCCAATCAGGAGATGTGCAGGGAAATGCATCATCCCACCTCCCTGTCTGATTGGCAAAAAAACCTCTTAAACCAGGGTAATTGTAAACAAAGGTATTACTGTACTCTGTTTCCCTAGACACAAGTGGATTGTGATCAACCCAAGTTCACACTGAGGCAAACCAGTGCTGTCAAGATTTACTTTTATTTTTCCCATTCCTGTTAAGCATGTGTACTTTATTAAAAATTAAGAAGGTAATTTATGAGCATGTCACAAAGTTATAAAAGGCATGGGGGACACTTTTGAGTCTTTTATGCAAACTGTTGGATCATTTTGCAGATTGAAGCTATGTTTTGTGTCCTAAAGGTTCTGAAAACTTTGTAGTGGAAGGAATCACATTAATAAGGCTAAATACTATTGCCTGGCAATATCCATCTTGCCATGAAAATTAGATTTTAAGTTTAGGACTTTAGGTTCTTCACACTGGTACAAACCTGATGAAGTGGTGTTTAATCCATGGAAACTGTTTACTGTATGATTTTTTTCAGTAGTCTATAAAGGTATCACGTATTTCTGCATTTGTATTTTATTTTGCTTGGATGACATGACTATGATTTACTTCATTAAAAGGCTAGTTGCATAGTGACTTTCTATGCCAATATATTGCCAGCCCACAAGAAGAGTTACCTTGTGTAGCCATGGGCAAGCTGCACAAAAGTACCTCCAGAAGGGGAAAAAAGCCACTTCTGAGTACTTTATATTTGAAAACCCTGGCAAATCTGGAGAACTACATTTACATAATATCGACATCTGTTCTTATATTTATTTCTCTTGGACTAATTGCCAGGGTTTCTCAAGTATAGAATATTCCAGGTGTGTGTGTGTGTGTGTGTGTGTGTGTGTGTGTGTGTGTGTGTGTGTGTGTTTATAAAAGTATCAAATTGATCTCTCTTGAAAAAGCATTCCAGGCTCACACTGTGGAACCACCTTCTGAGTGAAATTAGGAATGCGAAGTCCCTCCTGGCATTTAATTAAGAAGCTGTTAAAAACTTGGCTTTATACAGCTGCGTTTGGCGATCAAGGAGGCTGATTTATTTTTATAAGCAGGTGTTATGAGTTTGTTTGTCTGTCCATTTTTTGCCATCTTGCCTTAGTTATGTTTTGTATTTTTAGCTTTTTAAATTTTGGTTCTGCTGATTGTTGTTTGGGTTTGTTTTTGTTCTTTATGTCATAATGTGGAACTGATCATTATTTTTCTCTGTATTTGTTGTATGCTATTCTTTGTTAACCACCCTGAGTCCCCCTCTCTGGTGGTATATAAATAAATAAATAAATAAATAAATAAATAAATAAATAAATAAATAAATAAAATCATCCTTCTCCTACAATCTCACAATTCACGGAGAATGAAAATGCAAAAACCCACAAACATCTGTCATTCCAATTTTGACTCTTCTGCAGCAAATAGTCATCAAGGAACCTAATTACATTTATTAGATCTGTTGCTTTGCTTCTACCAGCACCACTTTAGATCTACTATAATCCATCTTTGTGTTTTGTACTTCATATTCAATGGGCTTGGGTGATGTTTTTCACTGGTTTATGCAAAATGCAATGATAACAATCTGCGCCTTCCTAACTAGCTTTCTGACAGGCTTCCAAAAGTAGCAAGTAGTTTATTTTATGCAGTCTAATAAAAACATATTGAAAAATGCAGGATAATTAAGATATCTCCTTGTAACTATTGTTTAAGATACAACAATTATAGTGCTAGGGAACTAATAAAGAAAGATGAAGCTATCATACTAAGTGGAGAAGCTACTTACATAATGTACTCCATAATTCCAATTTCAAGTAATAGCTGCTTCTGATTCATGTGACTGGAGCCAGAATAGCTCCCAAATCACACAACAGATAGAATCCACATATATTAGAAGGGAAAGTCTAAGTTAGGTAAATTAATGTGTGGCTACCAAGCATCAATAGATACATTAATGCAAATTGTATGCAGTAGTCACAGATCATTGTTAAATGGCCAGTAAATTGTAGTTATCTGGTAGAATCTATATAAATATATTTCAATTCTTTGTGAGGAGTTCATGAATATTTCACATAGGCTATGCTTCTAAGCAGTACTTGCATATCAAGAGAGAGAGAAGGAGTATCAAACATTGGAACTTTATGCTCCTTTAATGTCAGTGCTTATTGGGTCTCATTTGTCTCTCTTGTTTCAAGTACCACAACTGAGTTAGCAATGTGTGACACCCCTCTGAGTGATTTTGCTACTGTTACAGTTTGCTGAACAACGCACACTCAGAATAAATCCTGTGCTCACTTCTGGCAGAAATACCACACCTCACATATACTTGAGGTAAAAATCTATTCATCCTATAGTTTTCAATATTAAACTCACACTCTCATATCAGTGAAACACAGAGAGCCATACTCACCTCCCCTAAACATCTCTGTTGCTCCAGATTATCAGTTGTAGCCCGCCTACAGTCCAAACTATCTATTACTGTTCATACCAGCCAAATGCAGGCGACTATTGAAACTAAACCAAGCCCAGTGAATTGGTGGGGGGGTTCCCATTACCAGAATGAGATGTACAAAAACATTTCTGCTTTTAAAATTTTAAAAAATTGACACTCTAAAGAGAATGTCTTGCCCCTAACTGATTCCATCCTCTCTCTTTTTGGGGTGTGTGTGTGTAGGATTAGAAAGGCTTGAAATAGAAATATACACCACTTTAAGACTGCCCATCCTCTTGGAGAATCAAAAGGGAGCCATCCACCAAATGATTAGAAAAGCAACTGAATGAGTCTGCATAAAAAGTGAGGTGGATGTGAGTGGGAGTTAATTGTGGAGCAGAAAGAGCATAAAATTATTAGCAAGTAGAGATGGGCATGAAATGAGTGATTTTTCATTTTTGTTTTCATTTTTTCTTTTCGTTATGCAATAAAATGAAACAATTTTTTAAAAACAAAACAAAAACAAAAACAAAACAACCAAATTTGCTGTGTTTTTCGTTTTTGTTGCAGCAGATGCATTGAACTAAAAAGAATGCTAACAAAACAGCAATTTTTCTTTTTCGTTTTTTCGTTTCATTACCTAACAAAACGAAAATGAAATTTTTTGCAAAAAATGTCACAAAAACAAAAATGAACCAAAACGGACCCCTAAACGACCCGACAAACAAAACACCATTTTTTTGAGTCGTGCCCATCTCTATTAGCAAGAGTGGGGGGCTAATAAGTATGATGAAGTAATCAGAAGTTAGTGAAGTATCATAAAGAACTTGATGGTGTTGGGAACTGCACACTTCCTTTTCAGTGTCCCCCTCCCCCATCTCTGGCATGCACTCCTGATAGGAAATAAAGATAGGCTGGTCAGGTTAGTTATCTATTCAGAAGAAGTTTATTCAGCAAAATGGAGAGCCTGAGGTACAATAACAGGACCAGGTTTTGTTTCTTTTTTAAAGATTAAAAAAAAACAGACATTTACCATTGTTTCAAAAACAGCATCCCACATCTGTCATCACAATGAAAATAGCATCCAATGGATCAAGAAGGCACTAGAATTGATAGCATGACTCAATGCAAAAAAAAAAAAAAACCCTCTCTCCTGTAATTAAAAATAGGAATGGGTACCATACGAAAAATGATATGCTGTTTTGTTGTTTCATAAGATTTCAAAACATTCTGAAACAAAACAAAATGGCAGAAAATGTGTCATCAAAGATTGAAGCAAAAGATCCAGCTGGGAGGCAGGATTGCAAGGGAAAATGGAGCAAGCAGCGGGAAACTCAAATGGTGCACTGCTTACTCCATTCTGCCTTGCCACCCTCCTGCCAGGTGTTTTTTTTTTTTTTGACAGGTCAGGATGTGGGGAAACAATTTGGAAGCTGCTGCCACCAAGTTTTTTTTTAATAGGTTAGGCTGTCCCCCACCTGTCAATTTTAAAAAAAACCACTTTGGTGGTGGCCGCTTCTGAATAATTTTGCCATGAAACTTCTATTAAAAAGTCATTTAGTAACAAAACAAAATGAAATGCAGTGAGTAATGAAATGAAACAAAACACTAATTTTCAATTTTGCACCCATATCTAATTGAAACCCAAGAATTCAGTAAATGCAGCTTTTTTAAAATACTGTTTCTGATGGACAAGCACCACCGTTTTGCTACTGTCACTGTATCTTTACCTTTCAAGACTTAAAAAAACATTTAGACAAAATTCTTCCAAATATTTAATATTTCACTTCTTGATTGCAATGTGATTTTGTAAATCTACTGACCACTTATGATGATTATTTTATTTTAAAAAAGGAATCTCTTTATACAGAGGCAGCCAATTGTTTATCCACCTTTTTGTTTTACTACCATTGATGGGGAGCAACCCTTCAGGTTTGGGGGCAGAAATAGATATTATATATAGACAATAAGTAGAACTAATTTCCAAATGTCAGAGCAATAGCTCCAATCTCCCACAGTTTGCAAATTAGATTCCTTTGCTTTGTAACTAGTCTTCAAGATTTAAGCACCCTGATTAGAAGAGCATTCATCAGTAATGCTTGTCCTAGTAGTCATGATATTTTTTTGACTGAAAATGTGCTTCTGGATTGAAAGGATAAGCCAGTGATGAACACTGTTGCTCATGGGACACCCAATAGCTAAAAAGAATACAATCTTCATGGAGGCTCCTTTCCTATCTCCCATTTGTTATTTCATAATCAATCACCTAAACCAAGATTGAAATCAAGGTATAGTTTCCTCAAACCTCTGCCTTTCCCAGCATTCAGCCCTCAAAAACTGACCTAGAACTATGAAAGTCAAGCAATGGGCTGCTGCGTAATTGGGCAGAACCATATGATTCTCCACCACCTGGTCAAGAACAACAATGGACCATATGGAAAGCATTAAACAGACTCTGTGCTGGGGTTGGAAGATCAAAGGCTAAGCAGAAGAAATGGGGCTTCCCTATAGAAGATACCTTGTGTGAATGTGGAGAAGAACACATCATCTCAACATTACAATGCATACGATGCCCTTCAGTATGCATGGAGGAAAGTATTATGTTGGCATTGGGGAATGCTGTTGATGTGGCCCAATATTGGTTGAATGTCATCTATATGCTGTTTTTCAACCGTATTCATTTTATTTACCCTTTTGTACACAATAATTTTATTACTTATTTCTATTCTGCTTAGTGCATGTTTATCTGTCAATATAATTTTTGGTACTTCTGACACGAATAAAGCAATCAAGCTGTGATGATGGCAGAGCTATAAAAATTTTCTCTCATTCCAGTGGTGTACTGGAGACTCCCCCCCCCTTTGCTTTTAGACAGTTGCAGGTCTCAGCCCAATCAACTGAGTGTATTTATGTATGTGCAGATTTTGCACCATTGTGTGACATTTGAGTGGGGTAGGTCACAATAGCATTAGTAGAACCTAAGCTACCCCTCACTGTTCTCTATTTTACTTTTTAAAATATTGGAATGACTCCACTTTTTATTTTCCTTTTAAACACTTTTAATGTTTAATGTTTGTGCCTGTGTTCCAGATGGTATGGAAGGTAACTATAATACATGAAGCAGCAGTCAGATACTCATCCTACTGGGACATCAAAGCAAATTTCCCTTCCCCTTCAACAAATGTTTTTTACTGAGTGAATTAAGTAAAATTGCATGGGCTGTGCTGGGTGGGGAAGCAAAAAACATGGTTGGGATGAAACCAGCAGGAGCGTTGAATGCTGTGGTGACACCTCTCTTTTAAACGTGTGATTGTGACGAAAATGTAAAGTGTGGGGAACCAACTTATTAATCTTCACAGTATCCACTTGGTAATGCTGCCACCTTTTAAATAGTCGCCTTATGAACTGGGACAGACTCAGATGTATAATATAAAAAAAATAATGAAGTTTATTGAGAAAATAAATAAATACAATAATGTCTGAAGTTGGTATGTGTTGCCTTAAACATAAAATAGAATAATTCAACTCTTCAAGCCTCCCTGTCTTTAATAACCAGTAAACAGTAAGCCTTCACTGCCTGACTGAACTCTAACAGAGCTGTGCTCTCTCCCAGCACTCACTCTCAACAACTATTTACCCACAGACCAGGCTCCACCCTTTTTATACCATACAATCCCCCGCCCTCCTGCTGGGATTGGCTGATGATTTACATATGTATTTCTCCTGCTTCCAGGGTGTTGTCACAAATGCACACTGGACACCAAGTAGTGGTTGATGGAAATGAGTTTGATCCCTCATCCCAGGTCAGAGCTTTCAATTTCCCCAATTTGGAGGGCTACTGATTGGTCATTTATAAGACAAATATTTTAGACTGAATAGACACGAATTGTATCCACAACCTCATAATGAAAATTCATGCACATACATTTCTGTAGCAGCTACTTGAATGGGAGAAAAAACAGCTTTGGGAAGGGAGAGACATTTTTCAACAATGGTAGCTAAAGCTGGAAAAAAGCTCAGTGAATTACTTGTTCTTGTTGGTTTAAAGGTTGACTTAGCATGGCAAGATAAGTCAATGGGGCATTTGAAAACCACATATGATTGCTCATATTCAGCAAAATAGCTCCTCCCTATCCACATTTATACTAGGCTTTTTACATAATGCTAGAGCATTTTTCTTTTAAAAATGTGACTCCTTGAAGATTAACAAATTTTATTTTACACAAGTTTTTTTTTAAGCACAGCGGGTTTGTCTGTCTTGGATTTGCTTATTCATTTACTAGATATTTTTAGTTGTAACACACTTTCCATTTTCATCAAATTGACTCCACTGTCACCCAGTTGTTCAACTGCCTCCACAGCTCATTTCCAATTTCAGTGTTTACTGTATATGTTTATTGTACATATAAAAATAATGTCAAATGCATTTGAGAAAGGCGTACGCAAAATGTTTACATTTGAAATGGCGATAACAAGCATTGTGCGTATTTTGAAAACCTTTATGCAATGGGCAAAATGGTTTAAAGTGGATTAAATTGACAAAAAGTATGCCCCAAAGTGTCTAGCATTTGAAAAAAAACACACATAAACAAGAGGAAGAAATACAAAAAGCATCTGTTGAAAAATAAACATGCAAATATGTATTTCATGGTGGCAGGAAAAGAACTATACTTGACCTTTCAACGTACAAATGGCACCAAATGAAATTAACAGTGCAGGAGTGTTGCTAATTCTGCACACTTCCAAGGGTGGCATGGAGTCATCTTCTAAAACAAAGAAATGGGAATAATACACCAACAAACACTAATTTATCAAGAGAGATGTCATAGAACAAGAGTAGAGGACATGGCCTGCCTAAGGAATTATCTGAAGTCAATGCTTGGCATTACCAGTTAGAACTGTTGAGGCCTCTGCCTCAGAAACTGCCATGAATACAGGACTAGTGGTCTGTCTCGACAAGGCAACCCTGAATTTTTGTGCCGGGCCCATCTTTCTTTAAAATTAGTGCAGATTTCTTTGTACTGTTTGTTTGTTTGTTTGTTTATAATCTACCTTTCCCCTCCAAAGGACCCAAGATGACTTACATTATAAAACAGTATCTAAATACTCCAAACAGCTGGCAATTCATAGTGCAGTGTCACCTCAGCCCTTGGAGGTAGGATCGCACCCCGATCTCCACCGCCAGGGAATGACAGCCAGGCGGCTGTCATCCCCCGGCGGTGGAGATAGGCTGAGACAGGGCTGCAGTCTCACCTCCACATGCGGAGGCAGGATTGTGGCCCTGTCTCAGCCAATCTCTGCCACCGGGGGATGTCACCACCACGCTGCAGATATCAGAACAGAGAGAGCCGCCATCTTGCCGCTGCAAGCAGAGGCGAGGCAGCAGCTCTATCAATCTCTGGTCTCCGCAGCAAGGGGATGACAGCTGGATCATGGCCCGATCTCTGCCGCCGGGGGACAACAGCCAAGCAGTTGTTATCCCCCCGCGGCAGAAATCGACCAATACAGGGTCGCGGTCTCGCATCCACACACAGAGGCAGGATCGCGCCCTGATCTCCACTGCCAGGGAATGACAGCTGGGCGGAGACGAGGCCACAGCTGTCTCGATCTCTGATCCCCGCAGTGAGGGGATGACAGCTGGATGGGTTGTCACCTCCCTGCTACGGAGATCAGTCGAGAGAGGGCCGTGGCATCACCGTCACAAGTGGGGGCGAGGCTGCGGCTCTCTCGATTTCTGATCTCCACAGCGAGGGGACAACAGCCGGAAGGGGTGTCACCTCCCTGCTGCGGAGATCAGTCCAGAGATGGCAGCAGCATCGCCACCGCAAGCAGAGGCAAGGCCACGGATTTCTCGATCTCCGACCTCTGCAGCGAGGGGATGACAGCCGGATGGGCTGCCACCTCCCCACTGTGGATATCAGCCAAGACAGGGCCGCGGTCTCCCCTCAGCATGTGGAGGAAGGTCGCGCCCTGATCTCCACCTCCAGGGAATGACAGCCGGGCAGCTGTCATCCCTTGGTGATGGAGATCGGCCGAGACAGGGCCACGGTCTCGCCTCCACACGCAGAGGCAGGATCGCAGCCCTGTCTCAGCCGATCTCTGCAGCCAGGGGATGTCACCTCCCTGTGGTGGAGGGTAGTCAAAAGAGGACTGTTGGTTCTGCTGTACTTGCTGATCCAATCTCACAGCCCTCTGTCAAGGGATCACCTCCACTTGGAGATGACAGCTGAGCCTTCCTCTTGGCACCAAAACAGTAGCCCCTTCACTGTGTGACCTAACGCTGCCTAATCCCTGTGCAGGCTCAGCTGGGTTCCCACCTCCTTGCTCCACTCCGCCACCCCATTTTCTTTTGCAGTCCTTCCCCCCCCATACCAAAGCAGCACTCCTTGGTCTGAGTCCGGAGTCTACCACCACCCCAGCCCCCAAACCGCCTCTCCTTGACACTGGCTGCTGGTCACATGGCCAAAAACAAAAACACTCCACAGAATGGCAGCTGTCCTCCCTGCAGTCCCAGACACTGAATAGGCCAATTCCTGCAGAGCAAGGGTTTATATGCCCTTGCCCCACCCCTCCTCTTGTATATTCAGCAGCCAGTCTCATGTGGTTTTGGTGGGTGGGGCAAGGTCAATCCACCCACCATAGTTCCCCAACCGCAGATCAGAACCTTTGGTTCAATACAATAAGCTCTCCCACACCCCCACTGAGTAACAAATTTTCTGGTTCAAGTTTATGTTAACAGTTTTTTGGGATCTTCCTGAGGGAAATGTTGAGAGTTTGAAACTGGAGAATGTGTCCTTAATGAACAAGTTGAAGGCCCAACCCTCAGAACCTTGCTTTAGCATCAATTAGAATGCCCATCTAACCTCTTGAAAGAACCCTCACACAATCCTGCACTGCTGGATTTGAGGGTTCTGCCCTTTCTTACTCAGAAGTGACCACTAGGGGGCACCAAGATCACAGAACAAGCACACAGCCAAAACCGCACAGAGACAAGTGGTATTTATAATGCAGCACATTTTTGTTTGGGTCCTGTGAACCCTAAGCAAACATAGAGATGATAGAAAAGCTCATAAGGCAGCCCAGATAAAGAGGCAGAGGTCTGCAACTGACACATTGCAAACAAGATTCTTATCTTAATTTCATTTGACACTGCAGATGCATTCTTTTCCTATGCTATTGTGTACTTTTCATCCATAACCACTCAGGGTGGAATAAAAGATCTGTAACAGATAGTCGAAGATCAGATCTCTCCCTCTTTTAAATGAGCCTCCAAAATCAGATGAGGGTCGTAGACGTGGTGGGTACAAAGTTGCTGTATTTCTGGCTGTGCTAATTTCCTAATTTAAATCAGCCCAAACCAAATCCAGTGTACATAACATCCTGAGACAGGTAGCTGCACTGGTATTGTATAACAGATTGAGGAAGAAGGTGATGTGTGCTCTTCATCCTTGTGGTTCAAAATACCCCTGGAGGAGAACAGTCAGTCACAAAAAGGGCAGTGTTCATCTCTTTCCACTCAGCACTAGAGATGGGCACGACTAGGGAAAATGACGTTTTTGAGTTGTCGTGTGTCGGAGGCAGCCCGTTTCGGCTCGTTTCTGTTTTTCGCGAAATTTCACAAAAATTTGTCATTTTGTTTTTTGTTTTTTCGTTTGTCATTAGTACTGGTTTTGGGGGTGTAGCGGGCTCCTGGAGGCACCTCTCTGTGGTGGGTGCCTCCTATCCTCACCCGCCAGCGCTGCTACAAAAGGGCATGCATAGCCATATGCTATGGATATGCATATTGCAGACGCAGCAGACTGGCAGAGGCACCCCTCTTTGGGGTGCCTTCCCTGCAACAGTCGGTGAGACACAGTCAGGCAGCACTTGCAGGCATGGTTTGCATGGCACACGAATGCTGCTGCAGGAGTCAGCCAGAGCCACAAGTGACGGACTGGCAGACTCTTTGCACCCGCTCCAAGGGAAATGTACTTGCGTGTAGTGCAATGCAAGTAGATCTGGCTTAGGGTTAAGACGGGTTAGCGCAAGGGCTAGGGTTAGGCTAGTTACGGGTGAGGTTAGGGTGAGTATTGGGGTGCACCTCTGGGTGCCTCTCTGACCCACTTAGAAGGACAGTGTACTGGCGTATGGGTTAGGCTTAGGGTTAGGGTTAGGGTTTGGGCTACGGTTAGTGGGCTGTTTATGCCTGATTGGCACATCCCAGAAGTCTCTGTGGTCAACCTGGCCAAGTGGCCATGCGATTGGTGGAAAATTTGCATGGTCCACTCCCATGGGCGAGCCCATCATTGCGAATGTGCAGTTGTAAAAAAATAAAATAAAATAAAATAAAATAAAATCAACGGAGACTTTTTTTGCAAGAAAAACCCACTGCTGCTACTGTAAAAATTCAAGCATTTAAAATAGCTAATTTTCGCATGTTTCTGTGGTGCTTTGGTGGGTTTTTAGACCACGATTTCAAAAAAAAATATTGTGGTCGCCATTTTGGATCCCCCCGCCTGCACACCGCATGGCAAAGGCAGACGAGACGATGCCCCCCTGCCTGGTACCAGCAGCGCAGCAGTAGCACTAGCCAAGGAGAGGGGGCGGGGAAATCCCCCCAAATAAAACACCCTTCTGGCCTGGTAGGTGCCCTCAGACAGTTTTCGCCTGCTTTTAGGGCTGGGAATCGGGTTTTTTTAAAACTTTTAAAAACTTTTTTTCTGTGCTGCTTGGCATCGCGGGATCGCCGCGATGCCAGGAATGACCATGACAAATCAGACCCAATTATTCTTTAGTCGGTTCGAGTTCGAGTTCTGGTGGAGTAATTCCCGTTACCGTTTCCGTTGCGTAACGGAAACGAGTAACGGAAACGGAAACGGGAATTCCGCTAAGTCGTGCCCATCTCTACTCAGCACTATGGCAACAATCCAATCCAGGTCACAGAGACTGCATTTTAATGTTTAAATGGGGTAGATCGATTCAAACTTCTAATTCATACAGCTTTGTTTTTACAATATTTATTTTCTATTTTCTCTTCTAGGTCTATAGGAGAGTGGTTGATATGTAGTGCATGAGTCCTGAAGAGACTCCGGGATCCTCTAGTATCCTCTAAATATTTGAATCATAAAGTACTCTTCTTCTCCACATGAACAATGAGTCTTTTCACTTGACCTGTTTTAAATTTTCACCCCAATTAAAAAATGCTCCTGATGGCACAAGGGGATTTTTAATTAACCTCTCATGTATATAAGATTTTGAGGGTTGGTCAGAGAAGCAGATATGGTCCTATAAATTCCAGGACTGGGCATAAGCAAGTTTTAAACATAAAAAGCTTGATCTATAAGCTGTACCATGGCTGCTTATAATTTTAGGAATCAGAGATGGAAATTTATTGTTGTCGAGTTCAACTTTTCGTGACCCCATGGATCAGAGCTCGCCAGGCCCTTCTGTCTTCCACTGCCTCCCAGAGTTTGGCCAAATCCATGTTGGTTGCATTGATAACATCATCCAACCATCTCATTCTCTGCTGTCCCCCTTTCCTTTTGCCTTCAATCTTTCCCAACATCAGGGACTCTTCCAAGGACTCCTCTCTCCTCATGAGGTGGCCAAAATACTGGAGCCTCCTTAGAGTGAACATTCACAGTTGATTTCTTTCAGGATGGATAGGTTTGATCTCCTTGCAGTCCAGAAAAGTATCAAGAGTCTCCTCCAGCACCACAACTCAAAAGTGTCAATTCTGCAGCAATCAGCCTTCTTTATGGTCCAGCTCTCACTTCCATACATTACTACTGGAAAAACTATAGCTTTGACTATTCGGACCTTTGTTGGCAAAGTGATGTCTCTGCTTTTTAAGATGCTGCCTAGGTTTGTCATTGCTTTCCTCCCAAGAAGCAGGCTTCTTTTAATTTCATTGCTGCAGTCAACATCTGCAGTGACCAGAGAGCCCAAGAAAATAAACTCTGCCTCCATTTCTTCCCCTTCTATTTGCAATGAGGTGATGAGACCGATGGCCATGATCTTAGGGGTTTTTTGTGATTTAATATTAATTTCAGTGAACAGCTATTCTTACTCTTCATACTTACTTAACACAGGACCCTTTGTGTTGTACATAGTGGCATGGCTGCTCCCACACCATCACAGTAACATTTGAAGAATGTTGTTAGTAAGGCTAACATTATAATCATTACAAATATCAGCAGTTTCTCTCCTCTTTAACTAAATACTACCAGAATAAAATGTGGACAGCTACAGCCTTCTACCATATGATCATAGCTCCAGAAATACAATGTAAGGGGATTGTTCTGTTCCCTCATAATTTTGTTTGGGGATTGAGTTAGCAATTTATGTTAGACTCTAGTTCTGTCCAGATCAATCCATCTCTGATCTGATCCAATCTGGACGCCCTGTATCAGCCCAGGTTTGGAATACTTGATCCCCACTCCTCCTAATCACACACCTTTTTCAAAATGTAGAGAACCTAAAGTTGATATTAAGGCTGCCATATATGAGACATAATTTCAGACAAGGTGTGTGTGTGTGTGTGTGTGTGTGTGTGTGTGTGTGTGTGTGTGTGTGTGTGTGTGTGTGTGTGTGTGTGTGTGTGTGTGTGTGTGTGTGTGTGTGTGTGTGTGTGTGTGTGTGCATGCTAGCTACCTGTAGGATTGTTTCACCCACACAGACTGCCCATTTTTGCCAATTCATGGAACTTTTGTCCTGCCGCTGTTCTTGGTAATTTATCTTGGTAACTTCTTGTTCACCCATCCTCACTTGAGCACCTCCTTCCAGCTATACAGTGGAAAAGCTCTTTAAAAACTGCAGAAACATCTGGAAGATTAAAGATGGAAAGAATGCTTCATTATTGACAGCTGAGAATATCTGGAGATGTGACATCTTGGTTCAGGAATTTGAAGACCCTGTGAGATTCCTCATTTCCAGTCAATAATTGGACAAAAAGATTCCCTTCTCAAGAACTGTATATATTGTGCAAAATATGTTTAGTGTTCTTTGTTTTGGAGAAATAGCACAAAATATATGCATGTGCATATGCGTGTGCATACACACACACCACACACACACGAGAGAGAGAGAGAGAGAGAGAGAGAGAGAGAGAGAGAGAGAGAGAGAGAGAGAGAGACTACACATATACACAAAGGAAGCACATAAGGACTGCATCATCATTAAGATGTAACAGAATGGGAAAAACTCAAGTCAAATATAGATGAAGGGGATTACAGAATCAACAACCAAAATGGCTTTATAAAATTAGTAAGTGGAAAAGTAAATAAAAATAACAAACTTGATAAATGGTGGGGAAAAGAGATTTTTTTCAGAGTCAGAAAAAAAGCAAATAATGCATGAGAAGGCAAAATGGATTATGAGGAAATACTTTAAATACAAGTAGTATATATAAATATTTTGAACCAATAGCTAGTTCTGAAACAAAAACAAATCAGAGATAAATACAATCAAACATGAAAAAGTCTACGTTGTTCCATCAGGAATAGGAATACACATGTACATATAACTCCAGTGAAATGTACACTCTCTCCCCACTTTCTAATATGAGCCCTACTCCACTTAGGTTTTGAATCGCCTTTTGCTTAAAGTCAAATCGCCTTAAAAATCACCTACCACATTTCCAATTGCTTTTTCTGCAGAGCCCCCTTGGCCACACCCCTTTTTGGCCGCTGCATCAGTTTTTCCAAGGGTAGTGTTTTTTTAAACTGATTTCTAGACTGCTTTTTAAAGTGATTTGGCTGAAACTGCGGACACCATGCACCATTTGTTTCCAGGTTTCCCCCTCTGTATGCCTTATCCCACCATTGGAAAAGCAGAAAATTAGATGCATTACTTAGAATGGAAGAACAACCGCATGATGTTACCCTAATTATTATTATTATTATTATTATTATTATTATTATTATTATTATTATTATTATTATTATTATTATTATTATTATTATTATTATTTTAGGGTAATAGAAGCCAATGTTGGGGAAATGACGGACAAAATCAGAACAAAAAGCGGTTTAGCAAAGTGCGGACAGGGAAACCGGTTCATAAGAAAACGCCAAGTGCAGAATGCTGAATCGCTTCAGCAACCACGTGACCGGGGAAGGGCAGAAGGCGATTCAAAACAAAAAGCAGTTGCTGTTTGAAGTGCAGTAGCGGCCTATGTTCTGAAGCAAGAGTTGTCAATCAGAAAATTTCAGTTCCACTGAAAAGTTCCCAACTTTGTACTGGGGGTAAAAGGAGTCCATCTGATATTTATTGTAAAGAGTGGTCTCCAGATATTTGATTAATCCTTTGAGTTGTAGCTGACATAAGGCACTTAAGACAGAGCCATTGATTCAGTGTTGACTGGAGGCTTATCAAGCAATAAATTACCTGAGTTCAGACAGTGGGGCCATTATTATTATTATTATTATTATTATTATTATTATTATTATTATTATTATTATTATTATTATTATTATTATTATTATATCCATTTGTAGTCCAAAGTGCACTTAACTGCTTTAGGAAAGGTGTGGGGAACAACATGTTAGAACACTGGGCTAATATGGGAGAATTTTCCATTACAGAATGAGATGGATAATCTCATAATCTTTCTCTAAATTACTTCATTTTTTCATGGCCCCAAATCTGAGATGGGCACCTTGACTCTTTGCTAATTTCATCTCATTGGGTCCAACTGCATGCAAGTGTAGGAGGCTAGAGAGAAAGAAAGGAATAGGGAGGGAAAGAAAGAAAGAATTAGAGAAAAAAAGCCAAAATGGAAGGCACAGGGATATCAGTGTATGAAAGCCCTTTGCTGGCAAGAAAAAGTAAGCTATGCTACCACTGGCTACCGGCTGGGTGATGCTTTATTTATTTCATTTTATTTTTTTAACATATTTTACCCTACTTTTTTCCTTAAAGGGATTCATGGAAAACAATGTGAAAATCAGCCATTCTCTAGCAATGCTTGCCTCCCCACATACAATACAGTCCCTCATGAAGAGCAGAAACATTGTTCACCCTTTAGATAAAGGATAGCAGGTCTACTCATACATATTTTGTGAGTTCTGCAGTCTGCCAGGGCTATATGGATGTGTACTTTTAGTGACAGCTTGCTTGTCTTGGAGGTATAAATATCATCACCTAAATATATTTTCAAATATTTAAAATAAGATCTGCCAGCATCTGTTTGCTCTTAAAATAGATATCCCTGTTGCTAGTTTTTAAGGAATGACATTTTCACATAAGCCCTTCCCACCAGTGTTTCTTAAATTTGCTGCTCACCACACAATTGTGTCACCAAGCCGTGGAAAAAGGAATGGAGCCCACCTACAAGGGGATGTGTGGAAAATTCATCACTCAGCCATTGCAGCTTGTTGCCTTTGGCTTTGTTGCTTTTCTAAGGCCTTCCATCTACAAACCTCCCACCCGACACAGCCAGAAGAGGGTGTGCCATTCTTGATACTACCACAGTGAAACAACTCTTTGTTTTCTGGTAGTCCTTTCCATTGATGTTTGCATCCAGTCCTTAGAATATACCCTGAAACATCACTGTATCCACCTTAACATTTGTGCCCCAAGGATAATTGTTATTTATTCCCACTGAGGTAGAAAAGAGAAAATGTGCTCTATTCACATCCATTTTATGTGGCAGAATGATCCTATATATTTGATTAAAGCAGACCTCTTGGCTTTCATACATGGGGTGGAGGGGTAAACTGGCAACCATGTGATTCCTCCCTTGAACAAGGATGAATAGTAATTGTTCTGACATTTAATCAAGCACTGGAAGTAAAGCCCGAATGATAGTCTGTTTATTAACAAGTGGTTACATAGAAAGACAGGAAGAGAGACATTCCAAAATCTACCTTTTATTGCATGCTCTCCACTCCAAAACACACACCAGTTCAATTTACTTCTTATCATATTAAGTGTTTTGACTTGCAACATCATGTGTAAGCCCCTAGTTTGCGAACCATCAAAGGTCTAAAAGCTTAGCTTTAGGTGTTGTCTAGCTTTCTGGCTCCTCTGTCAACCACAGTCCAATATCTTTCTCCAAACATTGTGTGTGTGTGTGTGTGTGTGTGTGTGTGTGTGTGTGTGTGTGTGTGTGTGTGTGTGTGTGTGTGTGTGTGTGTGTGTGAGAGAGAGAGAGAGAGAGAGAGAGAGAGAGAGAGAGAGAGGATTTCTTGATGCACTTTTTTCTTGAGATAGCCTCTTTCTGTGAGAGTGCCCACTGCATTGGCAACTCTAGCCTGCTACAACAAATGACATAATTGACCAAAAATGTTTTATTACCTAGAAAACATGTTGGTGCTAATTTAAAGTGTTGTTTTAAAGCATCAGAAATCTTATTGCTGCTTTTCTGTTTGATGTGGAAACTAACAATTTGTCACTAATGCATTAATTACAGCATAGTATTTCCAAACTCTTATATACCACCCCTAATGCATAAAACGCTTTTGGGGTGGTTTGCAATTTAATTATACAGGGAACATATTGCCCATCCCACCTCCCTTGCAAGCTGGATACTCAAGAGATGTTACTGTTTTTGGAATATAATACAGGTTTCAATATGATCTGCATAATCCAGTAGAAGGGTATCATATGAACATCTGTGATCTGAATCCACAGCCACTTCTGTTTCTGTGGCTATTTCTGAATCTAGACTTCCTTCTGCTTGCTCTGCTTCCCGTTTGGCTTCTGTGGCTTCATATTTTAACAGTGACAGACAGAGACATAAAGACTTCATCTCTACACAGACTGACATATTGTTGTCTCATCTTGGTTGCAATTTCCCTCATTGTCAGGTTCACATCAATGTGGTTTGCTCTGGTTCACTTACTTGCACCCTATTATTCCCACGATCAGAAATGTGTAAGATTTACATGAACAGTCTTTCTATGCCAGTGATGGCAAACCTATGGCATGGGTGTCAAAGGTGGCACTCAGAGCCCTTTCTGTGGGCACCCAACATTGCCCCTTCATAGCCACCTGTATACAGGTTAAATTATTGTATTGACACTTTGCAAAAAAATTAGTGGGTTTTGAATTGCAGTTTGGGCACTCAGTCTCTAAAAGGTTCACCATCAGTGTTCTATGCATTGATTTAGACTGCCTCAGCAAGATACTTCAAGGAGTACTTTTCAAACCCATGGAAGGTTCCTTGTCTCCAGGCTCACCAAGTTAAGTGCCTCCATTACTGTAGCCATCTCTGTGAAAAACCAGTGTGATCCATTTTGAGAAACAAATCACAAACACAGTAAGCATGGAAGGCTTAATGTATTAAAAATGCAAATGTGCAAACATTCCTTTGATGTTCCCAATGCTTCAACATTTATATAACAAGGCAACACCCCTTGCTTTTGCACATTAATTTTTACATTTAAAAAAAGCCACCCTGGGTCTTTTGGGGGAGATATGTGGATCAGAAATATCTTTTTTAAAAAATTATTCAATAATTTGCACAATTTTGCTTAATTTGCAAAATAAACTAGGTTTATTTTTGTTTTGAGGTTAATCTCTTCTGCATATATCATCACAGGGTCTCCCAACTATTAGTGCATAGATTAATTAACAAATACCTCATCATATGTATTTCAGACCTATCTGTTCTCCCTGCAAGTTGCTGAGAGGTTTATGTCACAATGACCCATCTTTTTAATATATCCCTGGATATGATACAACATGTATTCTTCTCCACTGTTCATTTGAAGACGTCAGATTTTTCACCAGATGTATTACTTCTGATGGCAACTAGGGATTCCTGCTGTTTTTAGACAAATGAGTAAAAACGGATCAAATCAGGAGACACTCGTGGATTTGTGGGGCGATGACAAGGCAGAGCAAGCAGCCCAGGTGTGTTTGTGGAACAGAATAGCACCTAACATTTCAATCTGATTCTTGTGGTTTCAAATGTTAAAATAAATGAGATTTGCTGGGATTTCAATTAGGAAAGAGAAAATGAAATTATGGAAGGTGGTGAGTTGGCACAGAGAAAGAAGGAGAATTGGATTGCAATCTCTCCAAAAGGGCATTAGCTGGGAAAAACACCAATATTTTCACCCTTATTCAGTCACGGCCTGGATTGGGGGACAGTGCATATCCCTTCAGCAGCTATAGACAGCACAAAATGTAACTTGAATAACCATTTGCAGGATTAGCAAAACAAAAAGATGATTGTGTGCTTCAGAAAGTCTCTGATTAGATTCCCAGATATCAATAGGCACTAGCACCAATGGGTGTTTTGGGTGGTTTTCACTCTGTTTCAAAGTCAATGGCCCTGTGCTTTTTCTCTTTATGCATTTTACACATTTTTCCTTCCAACTGTGGCATACTTCTGTTTCACACCCTTGACTAGATTCTTCCTTTCCAGGTCAAACACAAATGTCACATCTTGGTGTCTAGGCTCCCAGGGAGACCGTGTGTATTCATACTACATCACACTAAGCACACCTGCTTTCCTTCCCATTTTGTTTGAAGACACTTTCATTTTCAAAAGCTCCATAATCATCCATTCGGGGTTGCCATGAATGGTTTATCAGTGAAATGTGGCTCAAAGGACTTTTTTTCTGATTATCACAGAACCTAGTTCATTTTCTTTGAAATCCAGCAGAGTCGGGAGCAGCAAAAGCAGCAATGTTGCTTCTCTGATGAAGCATCTTTGATATGTGTAGGTCATGGATTTGCAAGCTGTTTGTGTAAGTATAGCAACATCTTATTTGATGTTAGCAGTATATTTGGAGTACTTATGGATAACCATGTGGGTTTCAGCATATTGTCTATCTTAACATTTGCAAACAAAAACAAAACAGGCAGTCATTTGTTCTTTTAGCTCCCCTTGTTTCTCAGCCTCATCTCTGCAGTTTTAGGACCGTAATGTCAGGTGCTCCCTTCGAGATCGGCCAGTTTTCAACGTTGATTTTCATCCGTCCTTTTAAAAAATTCCTCTAGATCACTGATGCTGGACTGTCAGTTGCAATGGCTCTACTGATTTCAACTGTTTCCTGGCATCATTGGCATTTAGTTCGCCGCCATCTAAAGGGAGCCCCACAAAAGCCGCCCGCCCTCCGCCGCTTGCATTGCCTGCCCCGGGTGCCCTGCTCTGGCCGGGTAATACGGCAATATCTAATGGGACATACCCTCCGCCGCCACCACTACTCGAGCGAGGAAGTAACAGCGCAAAGCGATGAAAAATAAATAAAAATGAATATCCCTGTTTGAATATATTTTTAAAAATTGAAATAAAAGCCAAAACCAAGACCACAGACCCTGTTGGGAGCAAACGACATGCAGAAGATTCCCGGCCGCTGGCAAAGCCTTGGGCTAAGCAAATTTAAAGGGGGCATTTCGAAGCAGCCAAAAAGGAGGAACGTGCACTGAAACGATCTTTCTTTTTGAAATGAGGGCTTGTATGCTAATCCAAGTAGCTGCTATCTTAACATATGCAAACAAAAACAAAACATAGTCATTTCCCCTTTTAGATCACCTTAGATTAGCCCATCTCTACAGGGTAGGAAGTAATGTCAGGAGCAGAGATAGGCCCTCTGATTTCATCTAGTCTATTATTTCGTCTAGTCTCCCTCTTCTTTATGGTTCCCCAACCCTATTTGATTTAGTTCCATAATCTAAAGAGAACTCCACAAAAGTTTGTTCGCATATTGTTTGCCCCTGTTTGGAGATAAATACTATAATATCTAATGGGACATACCCTCTGAAAGGATGAAAAGGAGAGGCAAATAAAAGAGAAATAAATAAAAATGAAAGAGCACTTCAGTTTGGTACAAATGAACAAGTAAAACCATTTACAGACCCTGATAAGCAAACGACAGCAGAAGAAAATCTCAAAGCCTTGGGCTAAGAAAAATTGCTGAGTTCCATTTGAAGAAGAAATGAAATAACTGCATTGACCTCTTTCTTTTTTGATAGTATTGTATGCTAATCCACAGCTGCTGATTTTTCTTGTGATTTGAAGTATAAAAATCCATTTCTAATCCATGGTTATACAATTTGTGATAATGAAAGAATGCATTTAAAATAGTCTTTTCTACATTAAGTTTTCATCTGATATTTCAGGCAGGTATAGAACTAATTAAAATAGGGTATTATCACTGCAATCCCATGCATGATGACTACTGAGAAGAAAATACCACTGGAAGTTACTCTCAGGTAAACACAAAATGTAGATCCATTGCAAGAACACAGATTTCAAGCCCGTTATTCCACCTCGGAGTGTTCATGGGGCTATGCGATTTTTCATATTATCTCCAAGGGCCAAAGCAGGGAGAGAGAGAAGAAAAATGATATTGCAATCCTACAGACCTACTACAGTCAATGTCTCTGCTGCATCAGAGCTCTAATGTGAAAAGGCAGTTTTACAATGTATGTGTTACGGCAGATTCACGATAGATATCTCTATGCCTTTTTGAAGACACAGCTTGAAATCCTCTTGCCATAGCATCACCACAAGGCTGATTGTATTGTCACAAATTACAATATTTCTGGAAATAATTTAAAAAAATCCTATTTCTCCCCCCATTCCCCCCCCACGTCCTGAGTAGACATGGGCAAACTATGCCTTCCTTTCCGTTTCGTTTCGTTTCCGTTACCTAACAGAACGAAGAACGTTACTCTGCCAGAACTCCGAACTCCCCCCAACTAAAGAAAAATTGGGTCTGATTTGTCGTTGTCGTTCCTGGCATCGCAGCGATCGCGCGATGCCAAGCGGCACAGGAAAAAAGTAAAAAAAAAACCCGATTCCCGGCCAAAAAAGCAGGCGGAAAATATGCCTGCCTGAGTGAGGGCACCTACCAGAGGGGTGGTTTCTGGGGGTGGTCCCTGGCCTCCCCCTCCTCTCTTGGGCTGCACAAAGTGTGCATCCTTGTCGAGTCACCAACTCGCCAAGCGGTGTGGCACAGAAAAAAAGTTTTAAAAATAAAACAAAACCCGATTCCCGGCCAAAAAAGCAGGCGAAAATATGCCTGCCTGAGTGAGGGCACCTACCAGAGGGGTGATTTCTGGGGGGGGCGTCCCCGGCCTCCCCCCCTCTCCTGTCCTGGGCTGCTCTGGTGGGGGGCATCCTCGTCATCTCGCCGAGTCGCCATGCCATGCGGTGCGGGCAGGGGATCCAAAATGGGGCGACTGCAATATTTATTTTGAAATTGCGTGGTTCAAAAACACACCAAAGCACCACAGAAACATGCGAAAATAGCTATTTTAAAACTGCCTGAATTTTTTCAGTAGCACCAGTGGGTTTTTCTTGCAACAAAATGTCTCCATTGATTTTATTTTATTTTATTTTTATTTTTATTTTTTTACACCTGCACAATGATGGGATGGCCATGGGAGTGGACCATGCAAATTTTTGGAGCCATTCCACCAATTGCATGGCCACTTGGACAGGTTTTGACCGAGACTTCTGGGATGTGCCAGTCGGGCATAAATAGCCACTAACCCTAGCCCGAACCCTAACCCTAACCCTAACCCTAACCCATACGCCAGTACACTGTCCTTCCTAGTGGATCAGAGAAGCACCCAGAGGTGCACCCCAGTAACTCACCCTAACCTTACCCGTAACCCTAAGCCTATCCCTTGCGCTAACCTCTAACCAGTAAGCCAGATGTGTACTCGCATCGCACTACAGCAAGTACACTTCCCTTCTTAGTGAGTCACAGGGTGCCCGTAGGGGTCCTCTCTCACTTCGTTCCCCAGCCCAAGTGCACTGCCGGCAGGCAGTGAGTCACAGAGGCACCCGAAAGAGAGGTGCCTCTGCCTGCTACTGCAACCTAATGGTATGCATATCCAATTGGCTATGCATGCCATTTTGTAGCGGGCCAGAGGAGGCACCCACCCCAGAGAGGTGCCTCCAGGAGCCCGCTTTCCCTTCATGGCAGGCCAGAGGAGGCACCCACCCCAGAGAGGCGCCCCCCAAAACCAGTACTAACGACAGACGAAAAACCGTCAAACGAAATGACAAATTTTTGAAAAATTTCACAAAAACGGAAACGAGGTGAAACGGGCCGGCTCTGACACATGACAACTCAAAACGTAAATTTTCCTGGTCGTGCCCATCTCTAGTCCTGAGGTTCCCTTAGGATTCTTTTAAGATAAAATGTGTGCCAATTTGATATAAACAACTTTTTCCTCAGCCTGTGAAGGACATCCATCCTGTTGCTCTTTCATAATAGCAGACAAGAGCTCAAATGCAATCTCAAAAGGCTATGGACACTTAAAAACATTACTGAGCTTTCCTTTTCAGCATTGTGCTTAGGAATATAAACTTTTCCCTTAAAAATCTCCTCTCTTTTAGACAGTTGCTGCCTTTTGTAATTTGTATCTGCTGTATTCATCAGATTGCTAACCTCTTATTGTACACATTGTTGTAAGCTAATGTTAAGGCACTGCTGTTAGTCTGTCTTGAGATGTGTCAAGAGCAAAGAGGTAATTATATTGGAGAGGTTTCTCTGAGTGGCACGTTTCATAGTAAAAAATAAGCTACGAACGGTTAGCTCCAGGATTAGCAGTTTTAATTTATCTCAGGGGAGCAGAGGACTGAAAGAAAAAGTCATATGAAAATTAAGTTCAAGGTGTAAAGGCTTCCCAAATAAGAGATTTACTGATAGAGATAGGCAATAAATATTAAGATGATATGGTATATTATGGACTTAAAGGACATTTCTCTTTGGTGATATAAATGGTGACACTTCTAAGCTTATTCTTTTGGTTTCAGTGGAAAACCCATGTTATAAATGATCAAACCCACTCTTCAGTTTGCTATTGATCTACAAACAATTCAGCTGATTGTCCCAATATTATTATCTTTTTAAAACAAGATTTCTTTTAAAATATTGTCTTATCATATATGGATTTCCCCAGTGAACATGAAGAATTCATCTTCCACAGAGCAATTGAACCAATTGTGTGTAAGTTAGGATCATTTTCATAATTCCACACACAACATTGATTTTCTTTCTAAAAGATTTCAATCCCTGATTCAAAGAGCTCAGATAGGTATCAAATTGCACACAGCCCAGGACTAAGTGCTATTGCTTATTCATAGACACCATTTTCTGTTAATGGAAGGAACTAGAGGTGGGGAGAAAGAGTGGCAAAGAATTTTTATCATCCCACCCCCCAAGTCATAAGGTGTATCCAGCAATAGTGTTCGATTATCATCCACTATAATTAAATCAAAATTAATTGTCATACAAATAGCAACCAATTCTTACACAGATGATTTGTAACCTATCAACTTCAGTTTTTATCCAAATATTAAGATGCATTAGTACATATTTCCATTGCTTGAATGGTGGAAAACAAGTCTCCAGTATGCAGGCAATACTCCTAAGAGTTTCCCTTCTTTCTTGTTTTTCCTTCCTTTTGTCTCTCTCCCCTCCCTGGGAACCAAAGAATTTACTCAAATTCATTCACCAAGACATTTATTGAAGGAGAAAAGTATGTTCTTGGTTAGTAGCCTTGTTTCACAGTGGGTAAAGTAGCTGATTGTGGTCTTTTGTGTCATATTTGCTACTCATCCTGTCTAAACTTACATTAGCTTTGATTAAAAAGCCCCATTTATTTCAGTGGTTCCACCCCTATGGGGGAAAATATGTTCAGTTCTTCCAAAAACTTATGCATGTGGGGTATTCTGTTTCTGTATCCATCATTCAAAACACCAGGAAATGGCCCAGTATTGTGGTACAGCCTTGTGTCCAAGTGGCATGCAGGAAAAAGAATGTCAATCTCAACCTAGCAAAGGACAGCCTAAGTGTTGATGACACCAACGGCAGCAATTGACATGGTCTATACTAGGATATCCTCTCGTGCTCACTAACATTCACAAAGAGATAATGTACAAGGAAAAATCCCAGAAGGTGACTGTGATGAACAGGGTTGTGTATGAATATGTACTGTTATTTATGAATATGTATGTGAGTGTTTAGAACAGCCAATCAGTGGATTGGTGGGTGTGGCTAAAAGGTATAAATGTATAGAAACCTATGGTAAGGAGGAGAGAAGCCAGAGAGTCATAAAGTAGTTAACATCTAAGGTGGTTACTTCACGTCCTTCCTCGAGCTGAGGTGAACTTGCCTCCATGTTGAAATCGGTTTTCAACACGGATCGAGAAGTGGATTGAAAAAATTCCCGAGCTCCAGGATGGGAATCTCTCACCCCACTTGGAGCGCAGTTCAGGGGGCGTGGTTGGGGTGAACTCAGATTGACCCAACAAGGACGTGAGGATCCATTCCTTTGAACTCGGATTGACCCCACAAGGACGTGAGGTTACGTTCCTTCGAACTCGGATTGACCCCACAAGGACGTGAGGTTACGTTCCTTCGAACTGGTCTCCAGCGGGGCTGTGAACTGCAGTGAGAGGGACGTGAAGTATCAGCCTAAGAGTCCATGAACAGTTAGTCATGTGAGAGATCCTGAGACTAGTATATCGATATGTATACATGAATTAATGGTATTAATAAATAAGAAGTTATTGTGAACTACATGTTATAAGAGCATCTAAGTACATCAGCCACTGCTATATCAGTAACATTCAAGATACCATTGTAAATCAACATTTAAAGCTGTATTTTGAAAATACATACCTTTGTGTCGGACTGTCTTATTAAAATATTTAAAGTGATCCTGGAAACTGGTGGTTGCAGCAGAAATATTAAAAGTGTGGGTGTGTATGTCACAGTGACTCCTTTTTTTTTTTCATCAGTTAATCCATTCACACAAAGCTCTTATCAGGGTTGTTGTTGTTGTTGTTGTTGTTGTTTTGACAAGTGTGAGTTGTCTTTCAGGCTCCAGATGAGGAGAATAGAATAACTGGGACCAGAAAATATGCCCTGTCATTTCCAGTCCCTACATTTCATCATGAATCAACTGAGCCCTCCTACTGTATATGAATGCTGTTGTGGAGTTGACCCACATTTGCTGAGTACATATGTAATTGGTAGGATTATTTCTAATAAGGAAGAGGAAAATATTACTTTTAAAAAGTAACATTCCCAAGTCTGGTTGATCCTGTAAGCCTGTTAAATATACTTAAGGAAGCTCCAAGTGGATGAAATTCTATAAATCGGTATTTCATTATGAATATTGATTTAATAGATAGGCCAAACAAACACTAGTTGTTTTCCAATTGTTTTGCACTCTGTCCCTTGTCTACCAATATAATGGAGTGTAATATTCCAGTGGACCTAAAAAAAACTGGGAAGGAAAGTTGCATTTAAGTGATTTAAGTGGTTTTTAATAGGCCACTAGCGGGGATGACTGTGTTCTCAAATTATTATTATGTATGCAATAATAATGAACTGACAGTGTAAAACACACAATTCAGTGCAAGATTGACAGTAACAATTCTCTAGCAATCCACCACAAGGATTTTGTAAAAGTCATACCTCAGCTCCATTTGATGTCTATACAGTGGAACCTTAACTTAAGTCATTAATCCGTTCCGGAGGTCTAGACATAAGTCAAACATGACTTAAGTCAAATGAACTTTTCCCATAGAAAGTAATGGAAAAGTGGATTAATCCATTCCAGACAATGAAAAAGACCCCCCAAAACAGCAATTTAACACAAATTTGACTGTCTAATGAGACAGCAATAATCCATGCTGTACTATAAAAGAAATAAGACAGCATTGTAGATGAAATAAATTAACTTTTATTAAATTAACAAATTTTAAATTTACAAATTTTTATTAAAATTAAAAATTTTTATTAGAATAACACATTTTATGCCCACCAGGGAGAGGTGGAAGAAGGTGGTGAGGAGAAGTGGGCCTAGCCCGGGGCAGAGCCGGGCGCTTGCTCGGGCGGAGCTCAGCCTGGTCGGGAGGAAGAGGAGGAGGAGGAGGGGGGAAAAGCAGTAAGTCACAACAATCCATTTAGAACTCCCATTTGGGCAGCCTATCATTCAGGGAACCTGGACAGAAGAGAGAGGTCTTGTGCCTGCCTGTGGACGGACAGTAAAGATGGAGTCAGCCTGTCCTCCAGTAGGAGAGAGTTGCAAATTCTGAGAGGAGTAATAGAGGAGGCCCTCTCCTGTGTCCCCCACCAAACACACCTCTGAGGGTGGTGGGCCTGGGAGAAAGACTTCTCCCGGTGTAAACCTGGCAGGCTTTTAATAGGAGACAGAATCCTTGAAATAGCTCAGACTGAAGCCATTTAAGGCTTGCTAGATTAAAACCAGAACTTTGAATTGTGCCCAGAAATGGATCCAGACTGCTGGCTATGCACAAGAATATAAGACATGATGGGGAAAAATCCATTCCGGTCCAGAATGCTTTATTTTTTCAGTGATGAGCCAGGTGCCTCCAGGAAGCCCAGAAGAACACAAAAGTAATGGACTCCTCATGCCATTGTGGAACAGCAACTGGTCTACAGTAACAGCATGGCATAAAAGAGGGCTGGAGAGTACCAGGCCCTCTAGATACAGTTGGACTCTAACTCATCTGTAGCCAGAACATCCATCAATAAGGGAAGAGGCATAGGGTGGTCCAACAACATCTAAAGGGCTGAATGTTTCCCAGGCCTGAAAACAACTCCATTTAGCTGTCAGTTTATGGATGTCATGAAAGGTACTTTGGGAACATTTTCATGGGAAGGCAGGCATGGTCCCCTTCCAAGGCATCACTGTATCTTCTTCGAAAAGCAGACTCTCAGCACCACCCCATCCTCGCCCACCAGCGTCCCTTCCCTCCACCAATGCCGCCTTTTCCCGCCGTCTCTCTCTCTCTCTCTCTCTCTCTCTCTCTCTCTCTCTCTGACTGCAGCAGCCCTGCCTCACCTTTCCTCCATGCCTCACACTAATCCTCCCAGCCCCAGCCCTACCAGCAGCATCTCTGGTGTGAAATCCCATTGCAAAAGCACGCAGACAGGCAGCCCCCCTCAGGGCGGGCGTTCCCTCAGCAACGCAGGTGGGGGTGGATACAAAAGCTGTTTGCACTATTGCTGGAGGGGCGGCGGCGGCAAGTGCGCCAAGGAAATGGCTTCGGGTCTCTGCGGGAAGGGAGAGCGCCCCGAAGTTGACAGCAGAGCCCAAGTCATACGGAAAGATTTGGGGGTCTCCTTCCCCCACATGCCACGTTTTGCTTGTTCGCAAGCCAGCTGCCCCCTCCCTTCCCCTCCCCAAGCTGGGCTGAAGGAGCATCCCGTGAGGGTGGTGGCGGCGGCGGCGGCAGCTGTTACCTTGCAAACACTGAGAAACAATGGTTTTTATGTCTCTAAGCAGCAGCCGCTGCCGCCACCAGCTCCCTTCCTCCTCCTCCTCCTCCTCCTCCTCCTTCTGTTGCTGTGCTACATTGGGAATAACCGCTCCTCCTCCACTGAATGTAAACGCAGGTGCTTTTGTAAAAAAGGGCCCCTGACCCAGCTGCGAGTGGCAGAAGCTTCCCGTGGGCGGCAGTGCTCCTCTGAGGCCCAAACCCTTATAATAAAGAAGACAAGGAGGGGAGCTGCTGCTGAGGGGGCCTCTGGCGCTTGCTTGGCGGGAGACCCGGAGGGGCACCTCCTGCGCGGCGAGCATGAGCCGACCTCCGGCCCCGTCACTCACCCAAGGAGGGGGCTGGCTGGCTGGCGAGTGACGCCCAGGCAGGGGGCCAACTTGGAAAGGCTCGCCAAATGCTTTTGGGAACCGCAGGGGTTTGGACTGACTTCCGGGCCATCCTTCCCGCCGATGCCATTCCTCCCTAACCCTAACCCTAACCATCTCCTCCAGTGGCAGCAGCGGCGGCTTCAGGGAAGCCAGTCCCCGGCAAGGCCAGCCCCAGGCTCCCAGTCCTTCTTCGCTGCTGCCCGATTCCGGGGCCTTGCGCTGGGGCTCCGAGACATAAGTCGGAGCCCTGCAGCACAAGTCAAACAGGCCCCTAATGGACGCAAATCAAATATGATGCAAGTCAAGCAGGACGTAAGTCAAGGTTTCACTGTACTGTAGAAAGTATATCTTGGCATACTCAGTAGCTATTTTGTCAAAGTAACCAAATTATACCTCAACATATGGATTCTTTATTCTTGCCAGATGAACTACAGTCAACTAGGAAGATGGAAACTCAAATGAGATTTTTATAATTTTTTTGAGGGAAGCATAAGAAATCCTCTCAGAACAGGAATGTGGTTTTTAAAGGTGCCCATATGTTCTCCAGTAGACTAACATGGGCAAGTGTCTTGCATTTCATTTAGTAATAAATCAGGCCTTTATGAAACAATGTTTTACAATTTTAATGGGTTCTAATTGCACAATTGTATTTTTATTTATTTATTTATTTATTTAGAATATTTTTGTCCCACCTTCCCCCTTGGAAAAGGACTCAAGGTGGCTTACAATAATGAAGGACAATATACAGCCCAGAACATTCAAAATACATTCAAGTTAAGAACAGGGAATTAGAAGAGGCATGTTACAACAATAAAAGCTAACATTAAAGCTACCAAGAACATGCAAAAAGAAAAAAATATTCATTATGAGGGATGGAAACTAGCATGGAAAACACTGGTGATCTTATGAGATCAGTCAATGCAATTATGCATGGTAATCCATCTAAAAGTCACATAACAGGTAGTCCATCATTCAGGGAATGCTTCCTTGAAGATGTCTTTGCCTGCTTCCAGAAAGACAGCAGAGATGGGGCAGTCCTGGCCTCCAGCGGGAGGGAGTTCCAAAGTCTGGGAGCAGCAACAGAGAAGGCCCTTTCATATGCTCTTATGAGACTCACCTGTTAAGTGGAATGGAGAGAAGGTAATATGGCTGAAGGTGACAGTCATGCTGGAAAGTAAGCATTCCTGATTGCTTGGAAAGCAATCATACAAATAGGAGCATCTCCTCTTCAAATGTGCCACTTAACACCTGTGGGAAGGGATAGTGCAATGGGCAGGGGTAGACTTTTCGCATATGTAATACAGAGAGATAAGTAATTAACACAACTGTTCACTAATGAAGTGTCTATGAGTGGTCCATAAGTGGTGAACAACAGCATCTACCTGAAGGAATAGAGGATAAATAAAGAGCTCTGAAAATATATCCAAACTCAGGACAACCCCTCAGAATTTTAACAACCTATTTTCTACATTTATTATCCCACTGGTTTTACTATAACTACACAATGATGAGTCTTGTTACTCATTTTTCCTTAGTATATGTGAGCTAGTGTCCTACTTCAAAACAGCTGAGTGAATGAAAACAAGTGATAAAGACGACTACCCTCCCAAAAAGAAGTGAACATCATAAAGTTCCAGCTGAAACTAGAAAACTAGGACTGAACTCCACACTCGGTTTGATACCTATCAACATATTTCATACATTTTTTTCACATTTTAAGCATCAGTGGCATCATGCTCATCACTTGCCATGATCCCTGTGGCTTGACTTCCCAATTTATAACGTCATCCAGCATCCACCCAACTCACACTACTTGCACCCTGTGAACAACTATATCCACAACCTTCCTCCGTAGAATCAAAGCTCCTAGGGACCAGAAACATTAGTGTTTTAGACTATCCATTCTAGAATGTTTCTGCCAATATAGCTGTGAGCCAGCTGTGGCTGGATGGCAGAGTGCTCAGCCTCCCATGGCAGGAGGAAAACTCTCCTGATGTGAAACAACTGGGCCCAGAGAGAGGTGGAGGGGCTGGATCCAGCCTTCAAGGGTGAAACAAGTCTTTGCAGGGATAGATATAGAAGAAGGTGTGGAAAGCTGGGGGTGGGGGGTGGAGAGGAAGAAATTGCTGACCCTTGGCAGGAAGCCAAGGAATCTGGGAGGAGGTAAGGGCAAGCCTCCCTGCTAGAGGGAGAAGCAGGCAAGGAGCCTAGACCAGAGGGACTGCAGCTTCAGCGTCTCAGTCTGGAGCCAGTAACTGAAGGAGCTGAGGAGGAGAAGCCTTGGCCCTGGTTCCTTCCCTTCCCCAGCAGCTTAAAGGAGCTAAGTTTATTCCCTGGTACAAGGTAAAAGCCTAAAGGATTGCAGCTGGCTCCTGGCAAACAGGTTTCCTCTGCTGCTTTCCAGCCAGGCTGAGTGAGAGTGGGGTAACTCCAGGTCAACAAAAGGATTACTCCCATACCAATGGGGGGACATTGCCTGCAGGGAGAAAGCTAAGACTGATAAGGTGGTGGAGTCTCCTTCTTTGGATTTTAAGCAAAGGCTGGATGGCCATCTGTTGGAAATATTATGATGGGGTTCCTGTATGGCAGGGGGTTGGACTGGATGGCCCTTGAGATCTCTTCCAACTCTATGATTCTATGAATGGCAGTGGAGGACTGCCAGGGTGGAGCCTGAGCCCACAGGACTTTGGTGGTGGTATCTTCTCTTGGAAGCTGTGGAGTACCCTGCCCCAGAGGTTGTTGAACTTTGGGTGTAGTCTGAGAAGGGATATGAGCCTCACCTTGAAAGACTTGGGCTCTGCCAGAACTTATGGCCAGGCTTTTTGTTGCTTTCCCTGTCCTGATGAAAGTGTAATCTTACTGCTGCATCGTAGAGGAGGTGGTGGGGGCCCTTCACAATAGCCACTGGCCATCATAGCTAGGAAACCATGCAAAACATGAATACCTCCTGCTCTGCACTAATCCCATTCGTAGCAGTCAGCATGATGTTAATATGGGTCAGAGTGCAGTCTTCAGTTCAACATGGGCATCCTTGACTCAGCCCATAGGCCTGTCTTTGAGGTTAGTATGACTTCATCACTCTTTTCCATTCCGTAGGCAGGCTGACCTCCCCCCCTCCCCAAGTCCTGCAAGGCAGGCAGTGTATGGAGTATTTAATCGAGAAACATATTGATTCTGTGATGGTTGGCATTTGCACTTCTTTGACCCACTCGTTTTCTGCTGCATTGCAGCGGACAAGCTTCTCTGCTGAGGACGGTGCTGTACCTGTCACAGAGCAATGAACATTGATTTGAAGGGAAAGGTCTAGTGAGCTATAAATATCTGAAAAATTCATTTATGAAGCACTGGTGGAAAAGGTCCTTTCGTTGTGCGAAGACATTTTCCCAATGACAGTTGAGTTACTGGAAGAAGAAGGGAAATTATGGGAGTGAAACTAGGAAGAAGGAGAAAAGAGCCAAAAGGTGATGTCAGAGATGCCAAGATAAAGAACAAGCTACAGAGCAGGACAGCTTGGCCTCAAAGGGATTGATCAATAATCATGTTCAATTAACAGCTTGGTTGCAGATTTAAAAATAGAAGTTTGAATTCACCCAAGAAGACTATTTCAGCTCTTTCCCAACTTCCCAGTCTGAGAATCTTTGCTGCATCCAAGATTCTCTTATCTTCCTTACCCTGTGAACAAGGTAGGTAGTTTAGATGGAGAGTGCTGAAAAGCCCCATGGACTCAGGCACAGCCTTCTACAGACTGTTGCCTCCAAGATGTGTTTGACAACAACTATCATCTGTTCCAGACAATATGCCCACAAGCCTTGCAGGCTGGGAATGGCAGAGGTGTTTGTTGACACTAGAGGTAGATTTCCCAGTGAGTTGCAGCACAAACTGATTTTCAAATATTTAGAAGTGAAATAGCTCTACAGAGGGCTATTTCATATTCGGGTCAATACTTTCACCCACTGAATATTCGGGTCAATACTTTCACCCACTGACCCAAGTGCATAAGTTGGTAGCTAAAAGTCATTTTAAACATTGTGCGCTGCTTCTCCTACCCCCCCCATGTCACGAAGGAGCAGCATGCAATGTTTAAAGTGGCTTAGTGGACTAAGGCTGCCGAAAACTGTCAGCTGCAAAGTCGGCAGCTCGGCGGTTTGAATCCCAGGTGCCACGCAGTGGAGCGAGCTCCTGCTCATAACCCCAGCTCCTGCCAACCTAGCAGTTCGAAAGCATGTCAATCCAAGTAGATAAATAGGTACCACCATAAAAAGTGGGAAGGTAAAACAGTGTTTCCTTGCAGCCATGCTGGCCATGTGGCCATGGACTTTCACAACACTGGCTCTTTGGCTTGAGCACCACCCCTAGAGTCAGACACGACTAGCACGCATGTGTGGGGAAAAACCTTTACCTTTTTAGCTCTGCAGAAACTGAAAAAGCTTAGCTTACGTAGGACAGAAATGTAAAGAGATATGTGACCTCAAGACAGTATTGGAACTGAGAACACTGATTCTTGAGATCAAATTGTTTTAATTTTTTATTTGCAGTTCTATATGCATTTGCACAAGGATAATGTGTACAGGATTAATGGTGCTTAATTCTGAGTGACTATGCATCAGAGTTACTAGCACAGCAGTGTTCCTTTACTGATTTTACATCTTTCTCTCTCTCTCTCTCTCTCTCTCTCTCTCTCTCTCTCTCTCTCTCTCTCTCAAACACACACGCACGCACGCATGCATGCATGCACGTGCACACACACACACACACACACACACACAATGTGATCTCCTTCCTCAGGTGATACTCTACTATTTACATTCTGGTAACACATGCAGTCCTTCAAAATACAACTTATTTATCATGTCTACTAGTGAGATCCTTAAAGGCTTTAAGATTCATCACACAATACATGAATCATGGCATTGCATGGCCAGGAAGACTTGAACTGAAATATGTCTCAAATAACTCTTTCTTTCACACTCTTTCACACAAACAAACAGAGAGAGAAGTTTGCAGTATGCTTTTTTTCATGGAGGGGCACTAAAAATAGGAGGTTGAAAGACTCCCTTTTGGCACAGCATCTTAGCAGTACATCAGAGAGACAGGATTCACTTTTTCCACTTATTCCATCCCAAAAGCAATGACCACCAATCTGCATCAGCAGATCTGGTTTGGAGAAAAGTAAAGACTCCTGCTGCACCTTAGGGATTTAGACACAGACTGGCCCATTTTATAGAACTGATGACAGACTGTTGAATGAGGATGCTACCTGGAAAATATGCATAGTGAGATACAATAAGTTGGCCCCATCCTGATCTGGTGATTTCATTTTCCATGGCAGAGGAAAGTGTGATAGAGGTTTTACCAGCAAACGGAATGGACTGTAAATTTCTAGGTATATTGTATTTCCCTGATCCCACTGAGCTAGACTACAGAGGCATAGCGAGGGTTTGGAGTACATGGGGACAAAGTCATGGGGACAAAGTCCTCCCCAATCACATAACATCCACCCAGCAAGGGGGGCAGTGTGGGTGTGAGGAGGGGAGGGAGGCAAGGAGCGAACAGGTGAGGGAAGAAGGGAGGGAGCCCACCTGGCTCAACCCCACTCCTTTCCTGGACTGGGCTGGGGCAGTGGCATCTGGGGGGTGGGAGGAGGTGAGCAAGTGGTAGAGCGCCTGCCAGCACCACAGGACAGGGCATGCAGGGAGGAAGGAAGTGTGGGAGAGGGAGGAAGCCAGTGGCATGGACCAGGCTCTCCCCCTACCCACCCCAAGCCCTGCTAGCCACCCAGCCCAACGCGGAATCAGGGGGGAGAGATGTGAGGTGCTTTGTCCTCATCCCAGGACACAACCATCCTCCCCACCTGGTTGGAAAGCGAGAGCACTGCTTCTGCCCCAGGTCATGCCCAGAGCCCCTCAACTGCCTGCCTGCTAAGCCCTGGGAAGTGGGACAAATCAGGGGCTGGACGAGGGGGCGGAGGTGGGCTGGGAGAGAGAGTGTGTGTGTGAGAGAGAGAGAGACGCTCCTCTGGGCTGAAAAGGAGAGCTGGCTAGTGGCAGCAGAGGCTTCGACAGCAGAGGCTACGGTGAGCAAGCCCCAGTCCTGGCCGGAACACCTAGATCAGCCAGGCAGCTGACCACCAATGACAGAGTGCTGCTGCGCCTTCCTACCTGGCACGGCAGCAGCAGAGGCAGAGTCGGCTGCAGTGGATGGGGTCCTGTCGCCAACCCTTAGCCAGGGGAAAGGAGGACTGCTGGCAGGATGGTGCATGGGTTCCTTCTCCTGTTCCCCCTCTAGGTGCCCCCAGATTGCTGCACCTGGGATAAATGCACCCATCCCCCCCACATGCCCTTGCCAGACTGTGCTAGCTTATTGCATCAAGAATTGGGAGGGGTGCTCTTGTGACATCAGCATTAGATTTAGATTTCAGTCCTCTATGTGGGTTATGTCTAAGTAAACATATCTAGCTCACTTGGTTTATTGTTTAACAAACAAGTGTAAGAAAGTTCACAAGGGATTACATTTTAAGTTTAAAATTAAAACAGTTTGAGCTCCCAGTTTGCAATAAATTGCCTGAGTTGAGTCTATGAGTTGAACAGTGATGATGTCATCAGCACCAAATTAGCCATTTGTTAAAGACTTCCTTTAGTGATCTCAGAGTTCCTGCAACTTCTGACATTGGGATGAAATTGTGCATACCCCTGACATCACCCTAAATCAACAATTATTTGTCGCTGAACATAATCATATATGCGGAGCTGCACAGCTGGATTTCAACCAATAAATTATTTTCCTGTATATCTTTGCAAGCTATTTTTAAAATCCCTTGATGAACACGTATGCAGTTGTGGGATGATTTGAGATACTTAAATATTCTGAGTTGGATACAGAGCAGAGCCACTGAAATTAAGGGGATTGGGGGTCACCCTGACTAAATTATCTTATTGATCCAATTAATTTCAATCACTTTTATTCTGTGGCAAAGTCTAAATCCCCTGGTATGACTTTCTTTTCCCTTTAGGGATTAGTTTTTGGATAGTTATAACAAGTTGCCTAAGGAAAAGATTTGGAACACCCATTGTCATGAATAAATAATATTGAAGTTGCAAAACCCACTAGGATAGGAGCCGTGAATGTACCTATTTGAAAATACATAACTCTGCCTTTGGGCATAGAGAATAAAACAAAGCTAAGGGGCCAGGGAAGTGAGAGGGTAAACAAGGGCACAGCAGAACATTTTAGAGGATATGTTTTCAGGACACATAGCGGTGGTTCAGCATTTCTCCATAGAGAAATGTCCACAGTGACTAGCATCTTGAATGCAAGAATATAGAGTGCTGGAATCACTGCAGATACATAGGTCTATGTATGCTACTGTCAAGCAACGTCAAGCTTGAAATTCTTCACATCCCCTTTTTCACACAAGGATAAGCCAGCCGGATTGTGGGAGCTTGTTTCTCCGGATGTGATGGTGACTTGATCGCAATGTGTTAGTTCTGAAATCATGCAGGATCATCACCCAGTTGACAGAGAACTGGGGAGGAAGAACAGTGGCAGGCCAACAGAATTGTTCAAAAGTGAAAAGCCTGCAGGTGCAACAAGAAAAATATTATAAAGAATCTGCCTGCAAGCAGCTAGATTTCCCCCCTACCACCCACCCCCCGGAACCTGGCAATGTCTAGCTGTTAGTTTCATCCTCAGCAGGAATAAGCAAAATCCAGTCTTTTTTCAAATATATTTTTTTCTCTTGCACCTTCCCAGTTATAGCACTGCATATTTTGTACACTGCAGATCAGATATTTAATCAATAATTTAAAACTTGTATCTGTATATAATTGTATTGGAAACTGGATGAATTGTTTTGGACCACTGGATTGAGTATCAGCTTATATACAGGGCATTAGCTTGCACAGTCAGGCACTTTTTTATTGCATAGTGGATATTTAATTTTTATTAGTGCTGCAGCAAGTAATTCCCCCTTTACAGAGCCATTCATCTTGTCTAAAAAGAAATATCTCTCTCTCTCTCTCTCTCTCTCTCTCTCTCTCTCTGTGTGTGTGTGTGTGTGTGTGTGTGTGTGTGTGTAGAGAGAGAGAGAGAGAGACCATATTCTAATATTTATGTGGGGCTAAATCGTAATTTGGCAGTGTGATACCATAAAAGAAACATGAAACAACAAATGTTTAAACTCATCACTGTATATATAGGAAGGAAATACTTTCCGACTACTTCCAGCAGTGGCATAGCAGCAAAAAATCTTCAAGCTGACAATAGTTCTGCATACAGAATGGCCCAATGGAAGTTATGCTACAACATTCTTTAAAGACCAAGAAGTCTTTGTGGTTTGGTCTGGCTTGGTCCGGCTTGGGTGTTTGTGGGAAAGGAAGACTGTGACCCTCTGCCAGGGGTATAGTGCAAATGAATCCCAGACATTTCTTTTGGCCTTAATCATGTTGTACAGTTGCAGAAACAGCATTGCTTTTAAGAAGTGAATTCCTGTAAATTAAGAAATTTCTTAATAACATAACAACTAGTAAGATTTCTTAATTTGCAGCAGTCCATTTCCAAAGTGAGAAGCTGCTTCCGCCTCCCCCCCCCCATTCAACTTGGAGGCTATGGAAGACTGTGGGGAGTTCCCGGAGTGCCTGCCCTATTTGTGGAGGACCGCGGGGGGGGGGCTGGAGCAGTTCATCTTGCTCCCCCCTCCACTTTGTCCCTCTCCGCTATGTGGGAGCCTAGCTGGTGGCAAATGGATGCAGCGTCCCCTGTGCATTGAACTGTCTGTGGGCCCTGCTCGGCTCTGAGAGCAGCAGTTTGGTTCCCCCCGTGGTGGTTCCTGCTGTGGGACTAGCCAACTTCCATCTTGGCGTGCCGCCCTATCCTCCTGTTCTGGGATTTAGACTCGAGGGTTGGACCATCTTACAAGTTCCTGGAGGAGTACTGGAGGCAGACTTTACTACCTAGGCTGTGATTAGAACACCTGGCTGTCCTGCTGGCTGGCTGATAAAGGCTACTGCCTTTTCCAGCCGCTTCCTCCCATTATGATTTCTCTGAGCTCCCCCTTTCTTCCCCCTCCCTTCCCTTGTACATCTGCTCTGGCTGAAAGTGCCCACTGCTATGATTTCCTCCCCACTGTGGCCCAGGACCGTGCTCCATTTATCCGCCGCTGCATTCTTCCATCCTGGCCTCTGTTCTCCCCCCTTCACTTGGGACCCCCGCTTCGTTTATCCCCCTATCCCCTTCCTTGCCCTGGCAATGCCTAATTTCATGTTTTGTTATCTTTTTATTGGTTACTTTAGGGAGGGTTTATTTTTATTTTGCACTGTTTATTGTATTTAGTTATTGCTTTGTATTCTGTTTGGTTGTATTTCTTTTATCAGTATTGTATACTATTTTGCCTTATTGTTAGCTGTCTGTCCTTTTTTTTCCCCCTCCCCTCCTCGGTCGCCATGTTGGCAGGGACCCATATCTCAGTGGTGTCTGGCCGCGGGAGATATGCTTCGGGCGGAGGGATCGGTCGGGTAAGAAGAACTAGGGCCAGGCATCTTCTGCCTGTCCCCCGTTCTGATCCCCTCGCTCACCGACTTGTTCCTGGGTGCCATTCCGCCAGTGCCTCCGACCTGTCCTGCCTCCTGATTAATGCCAGGTCGGTTCATCCTATGCAAAATCCATCACTTCATACGTACAAAACTCGTTCCACTTCATAGAAATTATAAAGAAACAAGACCTACAACCCAATGACCTACTCGTGAGCTTCGATGTTGTTTCGCTCTTCACACAAGTGCCCATTCAAGAAGCCTTGACAGCTATCCACAACAAATACAACCCCCCCAAACACATCCTAGATCTGACCAACCACTGCCTAACCAACACATACTTCATCCACAATGGACAAAGATACAAACAGATAGAAGGAGCACCCATGGGATCACCCCTCTCACCGGTCATCGCAAACCTATATATGGAACACTTTGAAACCAACGCGTTACAGAAGTCCGAACATAAACCCAAACACTGGCTCAGATATGTTGACGACACCTTTGTTATCTGGCCACACGGGAAAGATAAACTGAACAACTTCCTCACACATCTCAACAGCCTACACCCCAAAATACAATTCACTATGGAAATAGAAGCCAACAACCAACTCGGACGTCCTAATCTACAAAAAACCCGACGGCTCCTTAGGACATACCATCTACCAGAAAAAAACACATACAAACCGCTACTTAAATGCACAATCACACCACCACCCTGCACAGATCAACTCCGTAGCAAAAACCCTCATCTCCAGAACCAAACGCCTCGCTGACAAAGACCACCTAAAAACTGAATTACACACTCTCTCGAATGTTTTAATTGCGAACGGATTCCAAAAAAACACCATCACCAAACTAATCCAAAAGGAAACACCCCCCAAGAACCAAGAAACAGAAGAGAACAACGGCACCGCCCTCCTCCCTTACATCAAAGGCACCACAGACAAAATCAGCAAAATTCTCCACAAACAAAATATCAAGACAGCCTTTTGCACCGACCAAAAAATAGCCAACATTTTAAGAAACCCCAAAGACAAGATTGAGCTAGAAAACCAAGGAGTCTACGAAATACCATGCAAAGTCTGTCCAGCCACATACATCGGACAAACAAACAGGAGAATAAGCGCGCGCATCGCAGAACACAAGAACGCAGTCAAAAAAGAAGAAAAATCTTCCTCTCTCTTCCAGCACATAAAAACAACAGGTCATGAAATTGACTTTGAAAGAACCAAACTCATCTCCAAAACTGAACACTTCAACAGTCGAATAATCATGGAAGCCATTGAAATAGAGAAACACCCAAACAACATGAATAAACGTGATGACACCTCCCGCTTGCCTGACATCTGGAAACTAGCCCTGGTCAACAGACGAGCCTCTGTCACAAAGACTGACACCAGGTCCAAAAGGACACAAGATGCCACCACCTTCCATCCACACCAAACACAAACCCAGACCCTTCCCACAGATGAAACGAAACCACCATCCAATAACAAAACCACGACTGCACCATCTACTGCGGCACCCCACTCCAGTCACCACATGGAGCACACTCACACACCCCAAAAACATTGGGAGACCACAGACACGTAGCCAGACCAAAATGAATTCACAAGACACAGGACCCCACTCCACCAAAGCCCAGGATACTGCCAGAACCCACCAGCCATCTAACCCACCAGCATGTAAACAGCCATCTAAACAGCCATCAGCAGTTAATCCCTTAACGATCGCCTCAGCCACACAGCAGATCACAAAAGAACAAAGGAACAAAGGAACCTGCAATCAGCAACAAAGCAAGCAAACCACACCCCCAGCAGTATTTATAGAAGGACTTCAACTGAGACCACGCTTTGCTTCAAGAAGAAAGAAGCCAGAACACCAGCCTGAAGATGACGAGTGAGACCTCGTCGAAAACGTCGCCAGAACAACCAGATTTCTACACGGGAAGAAACCCGAATCCACCCTAACATGCATACCTATACCCGTGAAAATCTACGAAAAAATATATATATATATATATATATATATATATATATATATATATATATATATATATATATATATATATAATATTACCTTAAGTGTCTCATTTCAGCCTTAATGTCTTGTTGAGCTATAAACCACAGCAAGTAAACAGACATGATCTTAAATATATCAGAATAACACTGCAGAATCTGATGTAGAACTAGGAGACACTCCACAAAACCTTTGGGTGCTAGATCTCAAACAAATAAGATAAAGTATCTTTTCACCCAGAGTATCACTGGCCTGTAAACAATTAAATGTAAACAATTTAAACAATTTAAAATCCTCCGGTTTCCCTGTGCCTGATCTGGTGGGGGGAAAGGCAGGATTTGTAAACATTTTTTCTGTGCTTGGAGCAGCAAAAATTCTTACAAATCCTGCCTTTTCCCACACCTGATCAGGTGTAGGATGTTACATAAATACCACACACACACACACACACACACACACACACACACACACACACACACAGAGAGAGAGAGAGAGAGAGAGAGAGAGAGAGAGAGAGAGAGAGAGAGAGAGAGAGAGAGAACACAAAAATGAAACTTTTAAAAAAAATCATTTCAAATGAAACAAAATGAAACAGAATGGAATGAAATGATATCTCTCAATGCCATTTGCGGGGAATTGTAAGCAGGTGAAGACATCTACTTGGGAATACCCTGAAGCTAATGCTGGACTATATGGGCTGTGGCCTGTTCCAGCGAGGCTGCTCTTATGTTCTTACGTTCTTAGTAGAGATGTACATGAAATGAATTTTTTATTTGTTTCATTATATGTTATTCATTTCATTACATAACAAAATGAATAATGAACCACTCCCTCAAAGGAAAACGAAATGAAATGAAACAAACAAAATATTTTGTTCATTTTGTTTTTCATCCCCCCTGCAAGCCGCTGACCAGCCCCCATGGAGGGGGCTTTCATAGCGGCAGTGCCGATCAGCCGGCACTTTTTTAAAAAAATGGCCCTCATCTGGCCCACACTACAGCTGATTGACATTTGGGGCTCAGCCCCCCCAAAAAAATTAAAATAAAAAAATGAAAAAATAAAAAATCCCAATTAAAAATTAAAAATGGGGGGGGATGTAATATTTATTTATTTATTTATTTCCCGATAAGAAAAAGAGAGATTTTAAAACCTTTTTTTTTTTGCCAGCCCCAAGCCCACACTACAGCGGATTGGCAATTGGGGGGGGTTAATATCCCTCTGCTCTTTTGCCCCCAAGCGCCAATCAGATGTAGTGCGGGCCGGCTGAGGGTGCTTTTCATGCCAGTCCCAAGCCCCTGCACTAGAGCTGATTGGTGATTAGGGCTCAGCAAAAACAAACAAACAAACAAACAAACAAACAAACAAAATAACAATTATTATTATTATTTATTAACCACACAGCTATCTACGCTGGATTTTATATTACCAATCACTAGTCGAACGCTTCCCTAGCGTTTAGGACTCAGTGATGTATCGGCGAATTATGCGAGCAGATCCCAGTAAGGTGGCTTTCAGCATCTGACTGATGGTGACTTTGTCAACTCCAATTTCTTCTAAATACTTGCTTAGCTCTTTAGGCACTGCACCCAGCGTGCCAATTACCACTGGGACCACCTGTACCGATTTATGCCAGAGTCTCTGAAGTTCAATTTTCAGGTCCTGATATTGGGTAATTTTTTTAAGTTGTTTCTCAGTGACTCTACTATCTCCTGGTAGAGCAACATCAATGATCCACACTTTTTTCTTCTCCACAATCACAATATCTGGGGTATTATGCTCCCAAACCCTGTCTGTCTGTATTCGGAAGTCCCAAAGTAATTTTGCATGCTCATTTTCAGTCACTTTTTCAGGCTTATGGTCCCACCAGTTCTTTGCTACGGGCAGATGATAGTTCTGACACAAATTCCAGTGGACCATTTGAGCAACTACATAATGACGCTGTTTGTAATCAGTCTGAGCAATTTTCTTGCAACAACTCAATATATGTTCGATAGTTTCATCCGCCTCTTTGCAGAGTCTACATGTGGGGGACTCAGCTGATTTTTCTATTCTAGCCTTAACTGCATTTGTTCTAATAGTTTGTTCTTGAGCTGCAAAAATCAGGGCTTCTGTCTCTTTTTTCAGTGTTCCATTGGTGAGCCATAACCAGGTCTTTTCCTCATCTACTTTTCCTTTGACTTTTTTGAGGAACTGCCCATGCAGCGCTTTATTATGCCAGCTATCAGCTTGTATTTGCATTGTTGTTTTCCTGTATTGACCCTTTGTTTGATTTACTTTAAACACCTCCCTGTTCTTAACCTCCAATAATGCTGGCTCTGTACTGTTTTTTTACATAATCTGCCAATGCATGTTTCTCTTCTTCAACTGTTTGCTTCACTTGCAGAAGACCTCTGCCACCTAATTTTCTAGGTAAATACAGCCTGTCAACATCACTGTGTGGATGTAATGCATTGTGAATGGTCATAAGTTTTCTTGTTTTCCTATCTAGAATATCTAGCTCCATCTGAGTCCAGTTTATAATGCCAGCGGTATACCTGATGACCGGCATGGCCCAGCTATTAATGGCCTTGATGGTGTTACCACCATTCACCTTACTTTTTAATACTTTTCTGATCCTTTGGATATATTCTTTACTGACCACATTTTTCACTTGCCCATGCTTGATATTATCTAATTCCAGTATGCCCAGATATTTATAGGCTTCAGACTGATAATACTTAATAGCTTGTCCATTTGGCATTCCAATTTCTTCACTCTCAATTATTTTTCCTTTTCTCAGTGTCACTGTGACACATTTGTTTAGTCCAAACTCAATATTAACATCAGTACTGAAAATTCTGGTTGTGTTGGTCAGTGAGTATATTTCAGTTTCTGATTTTCTATACAACTTTAAGTCATCCATATACAAGAGATGAGAAATTTTTGTTTTTAGTTTGGTACCCTAAATTTGTGTTCTGCAAAAATTTGTTATTTGAAAGATGGGCAACGAAAAAAAAAATTGCTGTTTTGTTAGCATTCATTACAGTTCAATGTTTTCCATTTTTTTGTTTTGTTACAAACAAAAAAAAAACAAATGAAAACAAAATTTCTGTTTTTTTGGTTCATTTTGTTTCATTTTGGAGACAAAATTCGTTTTTCATTTCTGTTATTTAACAAAATTTCAAAAACAAAAACAAAAATGAAAAATTGCTCGTTTCGTTCCCATCTCTAATTTGCAGAACAATAAATTATTATTATTATTATTATTATTATTATTATTATTATTATTATTATTATTATTATTATTATTATTATTATTATTATTATTATTATTATTATTATTATTTATTTATTTATTTATTTATTTATTTATTTATTTATTTATTTATTTATTTATCATTTTGCTAGCCCCAAGCCTGTGGTATAGCTGATCGGCACTTGGGACTCAGCAAAAATAATAAAAAAATAAAATAAAATAGAATAGAATAATAAAATAAAATAATAAACATTAAATAAGGTTGTTTTTGGCTGAACCCCAAGTGTTGATCAGCTATAGCACGGGCTTGGGGCTGCCAAAAAAGTTTTAAAATTGCTTCTTTCCCCCACCCCATTGGGTGGGGGAGGAGGACCAATGTTTAATTTATTTTAACATTTTTTTACATTTTTATAAAGTTATTTACTAAATTTTAAATTTTAAATTTTCTTTATTTTCTTTGCTGAGCCCCAAGTGCTGATCAGCAAAAAAAATAAAAAATAAAAATGGAATAAAAACAAAAACCACTCCTTTCTTCCCACCCAATGAGGGAAAAGGAGTGATTTTTAAACTTTTCTTTTTCTTTCTTTCTTTCTTTCTTTCTTTCTTTCTTTCTTTCTTTCTTTCTTTCTTTCTTTCTTTCTTTGCTAGCCTGAAGCCCACGCTATAGCTGATCGGCACTTGTGGCTCAGAAAAAATAATAAATAAATAAATAAATGTAAACAATTTAAACAATTTAAAATCCTCCAGTTTCCCAGTGCCTGATCTGGTGGGGGGGGGAGGCAGGATTTGTAAAGATTTTTTCTGTGCTTGGGGCGGCAAAAATTCTTACAAATCCTGCCCTTTCCCACACCTCATCAGGTGTGGGATGTTACATAAGTACCACACACACACACACACACACACACACACACACACACACACACACACACACACACACACACACACACACACACACACACACACACAGAGAGAGAGAGAGAGAGAGAGAGAGAGAGAGAGAGAGAGAGAGAGAGAAATGAAACATTTTTAAAAAAAGTCATTTCAAATGAAACAAAATGAAACAGAATGGAATGAAATGAAAACGAAACGAAACATTATTTTTGCATTTCCTGCCCATCTCTAGTTTTTATTAAAAGAGCATTGCTTTTCTTCCAGGACTTCACCACTGGCTTTTCATTTATTAGGACATAATGTAAAGTATATTTCTTGACCGTCAGAAAACTGTATGACCCATGACCAATGTATGTGGGCAAGTATCTCCTCCTACACAAGACTGTCCACATATTGAAACCAATTTTTCAGTTCTATGCTCAGTTCTGAAAGTATGTCAGTTCTATACACATCTGAAGTATTCATAGGCCACTATCCCTAAATAAGCTGGACTTATTATGGTGGTGATGCTGAGTGATAAATAGACAGCACAAACTGTTATGTTTTTACTGAGGTGAACCATTGCTTTTTATGGCTCTCAAGCTCACATGAGGTGAGGCATTTTTGGGTTTTATTGGACTTCAATTCCAAAAATAGTACAATAGCAGAAATATCCTGGAAGCTTATATCTTTTTTAAAAAGTTTCTCACCTGTATTGAACTGCAGGGTAAAGTATTTAGGCAACAGAAACAGTGGAAGGAAAGCTGCATTGATGAAGTGGATCAGGTCTCCTGCCTTCTTTACAAATCTAAAGAAATAACATTATTCCCTCCCCAATCCTGTTCCAGCCAATGTTTCTTCAACATTTAGTAAGTACATGGCTGTGATAAAGTGCAGCCACAAGGAAGCCTTCCAAATGGAAATGAAAACTTATCTTTTAATGAAATGTTCTTTTTTGTTACACACAAACTGCCTAAGTTAGCTCCAGCCATACCTTTTTCAGCTCCCATACATGACCTATGTTAAGCGAGTGTGTTTTCCCTAATGATGAATATCACAGCTGATATTTTCCTGGAGCTCTTGTCTGGGTAGGTGTCCAGACAGCAGGTGCATCAAACACTATGGCATGATGAGAGATCATTTGACAACGGTGTCCAAGCATCCAAAATTCAGCTAGTTTCTCTACAGAAGTGAAAACATTTCCTCTCCCAACTGTTTTCAATGGGAGGCAAAGGGGGCACATATTTATTGCTAAGAAGCATGCTTGTGTAGCTATTAAATATTTCCTAACATTATAGTAGTATCTGATGTGCAGGATGCTGTACAGGTGAATTATTAGGGGGGATCTTGCTTCACACTCCTAAATATGCAGTTGTAGAGGTGAAGGAGCCTGATTCTTCTGCCCTCTTCCAGCTGCCAATCTGCCACCTGACAGAAAGGACTTGAGAGAAATTGTTTAGGATAGTGGACCACATTGTTTCTTTTACATATGTCTCTGTGTGAGGTGAAAATAGAGTTGTAAATAATGTTTGCCAAACCCTTCATTCTTGTTGATTTTGGCTGCTTCAACTCAATGGGGCTGGCTAAATATTGCTCACCTTCATGCACAATACAACAAAGAGTATTTCCCCCCATTGGAGACTTTGTAATGTGTGCAAATTGTCTCTTAGGCCCAGACATTGTTTTTGCCATTGAAATGCAGAGGATGCATGCAGAGCAGAATGGCCAGCTAATCTGGGGAAAAGAAAAGACACCAAACAACCCCTTCAGGGCTTCCAATCCTCAGAAGTCCGTACAACAAACTAACAATCGTCATTTTTCACAGCTGGCATTATTTGATTAAAACCATTATTTGCACAGTTTGGTCCACTTTGAGCAACAGAAGTTTTGTTTCACATACAAAGGAATATTTCATAGTTCTTCTTCCTCATGTAATGTAACACTACATTACAGCTGTCATTCTGGGAACTCCTTATGTCTACTTGTGAATAAAATATGAATTTTCAGTCTGCTGAGCACCTGATTGCCAGTCCTGTGGTTCAAATGGTAAAGTGCCCATTAGGGATGGGCACCATACAAAAAACAACAAATGAAACAAAAATTTTGTTTCATTGTTATTTATTTTGTTAGGGACCAAAACGAATAACAAACCATCCCCTCAAAGAAAAATGAAATGAAACAAAACAGAAATTTTCATTTTGTTCTGGTTCATTTTTCATTCCTGTTGTCATCTCCTACCTGATGGGATGACCTCCAGCCACCGCTGCCGCCCCCAGGGAGGAGACTTCCAGCCACAAAACAATACAATTTAAAAATAAAAACAAACAAAAAAACTGCAACCAGGCCCACATTACAGCTGATCAGTGGGCCATGTGGTTGGTGATTCATCATCATCATCATCATCATCATCATCATCATCATCATCATCATCATCATCATCAACCCAATCCAGACTGACCCAGATGCCACCGACCCGGCCAGGCGTGCGGTCAGTGCAATTCAAACAAATCGGCACAATTTTAAAAAATAAATAATAAAAAATAAATGCCGACCAGGCCCATGCTACAGCTAATTGGCGGGCCACATGGTCAGTGATTCAAAAGAATAAATAAAATTAATTAAAATAAAAATAAAAATAACCAATCTGGCCCATGGGCCGCTGACCCAGCCAGGTGCATGGTCTGCGGAATTTAAAAAAATACAAAAATTAAAAAATGTGCCGACTTGGCCTGGGAGCCACATGGTCAGTGCAAATAAAAGAAAAGGGGGGAGGGAAAAGGAAAGGGGGAAAATGTGCCAACCCAGCCAGTGTGCAAGAAAAAAAATTAAAAAAAATAAAAAATAAAATTAAAATTAAAATTAAAAAAACACCAGCTTGGCCCGGGAGCCACATGGTCAGCGTGAGTTAAAGAAAAGAAGTGGATCATTGAGTGAAAAACCTGTTCCATTCAGCCTTGCGCTCCTCTCCCGCATCCCAACTGGGACTTTTTGACAGGTTGGAGTGTGAGGGGGTGGGGTGCCCCCCTCTCCAAACCCTGATCTCTCAAAGAGCCCCAGCTAGGCAAGGATCACATGGAAGAGGGAAAGAAGCAGGGGTAAATTGAAGCTCTATTTGAATTTAGCTCTGCCTCCTTCCTTCTCCCGTGCCCCCCCACCTCCCAATGCAGTTTTCTGGACAGAGAGGGCTTTGGAATAGTCAGGCAGCAAATTTATTTCTGCCTAGCTGCTCCTTTCCTCCTATCCCCACCTCCCAGCTGGCATCAAGCTGTCAAAATCAGCTGGGAGGTGGTGGGGAGGGGCTTTGGAATCCCCCACCACACCAGCTAGAGTGCTGGTGCCATGGGGATTTATTTTGTTTCGCTTTGTTTCATAAGTAACAGATTTTATTTTAAAAAAAACCATTACTTACAGATATGAAACAAAATGCAGAGGGATGAAACAGAATGAAATGAAACAAAGTTTTACATTTTATGCTCATCCCTAGTACCCATGTCTCCATCCAAAGGTAATTCCGTTGTGGTAAGAACCACATACACACCCCAGATAGTTTCTTCCCATTCCATTATTTCCAACATCTCCACAATGCTGTACTCGGAAGTGGTTGAAAATGGAAAAATTGTTGGTAGATCTGAAGACAGTAAAAGATTAAGGTTGCAGTTCTAACTAGTCAAGCTGGGTGAGGGCTCCTTGAGTATCTTGATGCCATCAGAGGTGGTGCTGCATCTCAAGGCCACCCACCCCCAGCCTAGAGGTGTTGGAAGTTTCTCAGAATTTATAGGACTACCCTGACCATCATCTCATTTTGTGTGAGCACAGTGGCAGTGAATCTAGGTTGGGAGAAGTTTGGATCTGGTATAACTCACCCCTTCCTTGTTCTCTTCTCCTCCTCCTCCTCCTCCTCCTCCTCCTCCTCCTCCTCTTCCTCTTCTGCTGGCTAGTTTCACTCACCACATCTGAAATCCTCTTCGACAAGGAGGATGTACCAGCACAAAAGGCTTCTGTTCCCTCCAAACTCAGTATAACCAACATATCTTGGAGTGAGGTTACACTGCAAGTCCCAAGGAACCACCACCTTCTGATTAATGTTAGATGATGACTCCACTACCTGAAATATTCGAATATTTCTCTGTATGTGTGTGGGTGTGGGGTGGAGTGTTAATTGCATGACAGAGTCAAATTCAAAATAGCAAATACATCATGCCAAGAAAGAAGTAACGTTCTACAGCAGCAATGATAGACAGAATCAAGATGTGGAATGACAACTAAGTCGCATGTTTTAGATCATCTACGGAATAGCTTGTTAAAATGTTGGGAAGGAAAGAGAGATGTCCTACTTTACAGATTGTGTATAGAGAAGACCCACTAGTTACCAATTTAAGAAACCAGTGGCTGTCCTTAGCAAATCTGTAATACCGAACCAAAACCAAGCTGCATTGCTCTGAGTGTGTGTGTGTGTGTGTGTGTGTGTGTGTGTGTGTGTGTGTGTGTGTGTGTGTGTGTGTGTGTAAAATGTGAGAGCTTAAACGCTGAAAAATAATTGCAGTGAAGTTTTTCCAGGGCTGGCAAAACACAAATTCATTTATGCTTTTTCTTTTTAAGTTCTGAATATGCCATTAAAATATGCACATTAATGTGACAAAGTTATTAAAGCAATAAATTTCCCTCACAGTATAAATCCTTTCAATAAATTACATGAATGCCCTTATTCCATATTGCAAATGTCAGCATAAAAATACATCACATTCAAAAATTGTCAGACATATTGATCTAAATTTTTGAATTTACGATGTTGGCAAAGATGACTCCTCAATCTGCATATAAAAGCATTTACTCCTTGGTCTCGTTAAGAAGAAAATGCAATACATAAATGCAGAAGGAAATAAATCAATATATTTGCAAAAAGAAAACAGTACATTTATCATAATTATTTTTCATTATTTATTAATCAGTTAATTAATCAATGTGGTTTGCTTTTGCTAAATGTCTCTTCAGGTGACTCTATTAAATTATTGGAGCTGTCTTCAAACCACATTTTCAGGTGGTGCCATAAAAATGTTCCTTTCCAGAAGTAATAAAGATAGGCTGAGTGTTATGTTTTGTAGCTTCTTTATTAAGTAATTATAAGTAGGTTTACATTGAAATTTTCATATTGTGGGGATCAAAATCAAAGGCTCCATATTTCTAAATTATAATTTGTTCCCCTAAACACTGGCCTCATGCAGAAGAATGGAGGATCCTGTGAGTGATTTCGAGGATGGTTTAACGCTTGAAAATTTCTGCTGTCAGTGTTTCTAAAATGCCTGAAATTCGTCTTGAAAAGTAACATTAACCGTAATTAGGAAATATTTTTCATTACATCAAAAGGTGGGGAAGCAATCCTGTTTTTAACATTACATTTGAAAGACAACTTTGCTACAACCTCATTACATATACACAAAAAGAGTGGCTTATTAACCATGCCACTTACAAGATGTTACCAACTATAGCAAGTAATTTATACACTATTCTACTGTACTGTACTAGCTGTGAAGCTAGAAGCATTATAGGGCTGCTTCTAATCAATAGTTAATCAATAAAAACTTTTATGATTCTTTGCACATGATTTTTCATTTCCTGAAGAGTTCCTTGGCTTTTGTTTTCCCTCTGCCAAAATGTTCAAAAATGCCTTTGCAATTTTGCTTTAGGTGGAAATCAGTGGTGGCCCAGTGCTCATAAAAGTGACATGTATAAAACAGGTTAAAGAATATCCCTCTTTATACTGTAATCCAAATGTTTTCTTATGCCAACAGCAGTTGGGTAGAGTGGAAGACACATGCCTAGGAAAAAGACACACACACAAGCAGACGCACAAGCACAAAGGCCAACAATTAAGCATACAGCAGGAGGGTTACATATATAGAGGATTATTCATCCACCCCAATAGACAGGAGAAATTGGGTTGGGCAAACCATTAAAGCCTCAGGTTGGACAATCCACCAGTTGTTCCAAGGGACCAACTCTCACAGTGTAATCCTGTATCCATTCCTGTTGAATTCTTCAGGACTCACTTCCAAGCAGAGGATTGTGCTCTTCATGTTTTCTGAAGGCCCCAGAACTGTGGCAGCTTGTGGACTATGACCAAATCACCTTCCCCAATCATGAGCTGTTTGTCTCCCACTACACACACCAACACCAACAACCCCATCCCAGATTTCACTCATTGTCAGGTCTAACATGCAACCTGAGAGAATTCCACTGCCACTCTTCAGTCGCAGTGCTCAAAGGCATAAACTTTCTCTCATCACTTGAAACTGGAAAGGAAGGCTTCTCACTGCCATGTGGCACAGTGGTTAAATGCCTGTACTGTAGCTAAAATTGTGCTCACAACCTGGGGTTTAATCCCCAGTAACTGGCTCATGGTTGACTCAGTGTTCCATCATTCCGAGATCAGTAAAATGAGTACCCAGCTTGCTAGGGGTGGCAATGTGTAGTCTCCATAATTAAATTGTAAACAGCCCAGAGAGTGCTTGAGGTGCTCTGGAGTGCTATATAAGCAGAAAACTTTGTTTTGCTTTACCATAAACTACACCTGCAACATTCAGTAGGAAGACAAGAAAGGCGTTGCAAGCAACATGAATTTTCTTTCTGATGTCTAGAATTCAAGTCATGGAAATTGGATGTCTTTTCTTGAGAGATTGAAATGTTTCACTGCTCATTTAAGAAGCTTCAACAGTCTGAGGAAGGGTAGTGGTGAGTCATCCAGGACTCATCACTAACCTTCCTCAGACTGATGAAGCTGCTTGGATGAGCAGCAAAACCTTTCAAACTCTCAAGAAAAGAAGTCCAGTTGGCATGACTCAATTTCCAGATAAACTTACCTGGATGACTGAGAATCTTCACATATTTTCTGCTGTCATTTCTTCCACACAGAACAGAGACTCCACAGCTGGTTACATGAATTGTGCTGTGACCCCATATCATCCATGCTGTCAGCCAAAGAATGTCTTGATCTGCCAACAGGCCATGTCACCAGTCCCTGGGCTCCTTCCTTGAGAAGATGTCAAGCTATGCAAGGGGATGAATGAATGAGCACGCCTAAGCACTCTACTGGGGGTACATGTTTTTAAGAACTGCATTTGTGGTTTTTGTTGCAGGTTTTGGGGAGTCGACTTGGAAAACAAATAAACTTTAAAGGTAGCTAGTACACAAACCTTTCTGAAATCTGGAAGTTTGACTTCTCTCTTTAGGTTCTATCATGTCTCCCAATCAGTACAAAACAAAATGGCTGCCATTGTGGTTTCACAATGCAAGTGAATGAGAAACTACATAACTGGGTTGAGAAATATTTAAGGATCTAGAGGAGAAATCAAATTGGAGCTGAAGCAATTGAGCCTGAATTGGAATCCATCCCAAAATACCAAACTGACCTTCAAAATACTTTGGGGAAACTATGCACAGGTCCAGTCGAAATGCAGTTTACTTTCAACCCTTCCTGTGTCAGCGTGACATGCCTGAATACAATACACAGTTAACAAAACTTCTCTGGAACATATAAGACTTTTCTGATAGACAAAGTAGACGCTTGGGTCAGAAGGTCACAGGTGGTTATTATCAGACATAATATGTATACACAGCAAAGGGATATAACTCGAGATCAAGATTGATACAGGGTTTGAATTGGGCTCACTGAACTGTGGAAGAGGAGGCAGCTGCTTTATTCTATTTCTTTTCCTCCTCAGCCATTGCTTAACAGTGCTGAGAGTGATGGCTACATGCCATCTTGTCATTTGATTGCACAGGTTATACTGGCTGAAACCCTGTTGCTTAGCATGGTGAATTGCAAGTAAAGGTGGAATATCATGAGTTGACTTTTCTGTAGCTTCCAATATTCCAAATGGGTGTACTCTAATTGCAACTCACTGTGCTAAATTGCAGTTAGATTAGGCCCATTTGCATTAATGGCACTTGCAGCTAATTTGACTTATCCAGTCACCACTGATTCAATGGGCCTCCTCTAGTTCAATTTACTGCACTAAGCAATGGGATTTTGACCAATGGTCCAAATCCTCTTGCTTAACAAAACATTTCACAATTAGAGTAGGCTCCTCTAATTGAATCAGTGGGTATTCAATGAGTCAACTAAGTGCCATTTATTCAGGAGGCCTACTCTAGCTGTGAGTTACAATGTTAAGCAGTATGGTTACAACTTTAGATTTACTTCTCCTGATATCTCTGTTTGTGTTTTTATCTGCTTCCATATATACAGGTGTTGACTGCGGCTCAGATCATCAGCTTCTTATAGCAAAATTCAAACTTAAACTGAAGAAAGTAGGGAAGATCACTGGGCCAGTCAGGTACAATCTAAGTCAAATCCCTTATGAATACACAGTGGAGGTGAAGAATAGATTCCAGGAACTGAAGATTTGATGGACAGAATGCCTGAGGAACTATGGATGGAGGCTTGTAGCATTGTACAGGAGGCAGCAACAAAAGAAAAGAAAATGCAAGAAAGCAAAGGCGTTGTCCAATGAGGCCCTACAAATAGCAGAGGAAAGAAGGGAATCAAAATGCAAGGGAGAAAGGGAAAGATACTGAAAATTGAATTCAGACTTCCAAAGAGTAGCAAAGAGAGACATGACTGCCTTCCTAAATGAACAGTGCAAAGAAATAGAGAAAAACGATAGGAAAAAAACAAAGATCCATTCAAGAAAATTGGAGATATTAAAGGGGCATCTCATGCAAAGATGGATATGATAAAGGACAGAAATGGTAGAGCCCTAACAGAGGCAGAAGACATCAAGAAGAGATGACAAGAATACACAGAGGAATTATATCAGAAATATGTGGATATCCCTGATAACAAACATAATGTAGTTGCTGACCTCGAGCCAGACATCCTGGAAAGTGAAGTCAAGTGGGCCTTAGAAAGCAATGAAAATAACAAGGCCAGTGGACGTGATGGCATTCCAGTTGAACTATTTAAAATTTTAAAAGAGGATGCTGTAAAGGTGCTACACACAATATGCGAGAAAATTTGGAAAACTCAGAAGTGGCCAGAGGACTGGAGAATATTGGTCTACATCCCAGTCCTGAAGAAGGGTAATGCTAAACAACGCTCCAACTATCTTACAATTGCACTCATTTCATACGTAGCAAGGTTATGCTCAAAATTCTACAAGGGAGGCTTCAGCATTATGTGAACAGAGAATTCCCAGAAATGAAAGCTAGATTTCGAAGGGACCGAGGAACTAGAGATCCAATTGCCAACATGCACAAGTTCTTAAAGGAATGGGAGTGCCTGACCACCTTATCTGTCTCCTAAGAAATCTATATGTGGGACAAGCAGCAACAGTCAAAACTGGATATGGAACAACTGACTGGCTTAAAATTGGGAATGGAGTATGACAAGGCTCTATACTGCCTCCTTGCCTTTTTACTTATATGCAGAGTATATCATGGGAAAGGCAGGACCGGATGACTCACAAGCCGGAATTAAGATTGCTGGTAAAAATATTGACCACGGTATCCTCCTGGGCAGGTTGTCTGAGGTGGCGATTGGGGGTCTAGCTTTTAGCTAGCTCTGGTCCATTCTTGGAGGCCATGCCCACTATGTTAAGCTTGGGGAAGAATTGTCAGCCCCTTGGACGCTCTCTTGTGGGGTGCCCCAGGGGTCGGCAATCTCCCCAGTGCTATTTAACATCTACATGAGGCTGCTGGCTGAGGTCATTAGGGGATTTGAAGTCTGCTGTCATCAAAACACTGATGAAACACAGCACTATCTCTCCTTTACCACCTCTGCAGTGGAGGTGGTGCTGACCCTCAACTGCTGCCTGGATGCAGTCATGGAATGGACCAGGACTAACAGGCTGAAACTCAACCCCCGGGAAGACTGAGGTACTGTTTCTTGGGGGATCCCCGGATGGGTATAGTGGCCATCTCCCCAGTTTGGAGGGATTGACCCTCCATTTGGCAGATAGAATGAGGAATTGGGTCTTCGCAGTGGCCACCCTGGCATTATGGAACAAACTATCCACAGAGCTTAGGCTGGCGGCGTCTCTGCTGGCCTTTAGGAGAGCCTTAAAGACCTGGCTCTTCATGGAGAGTTTTGTTGATTGCTGAGTTTACAGTGTGTGTGTGTTGTGTGTTAGTTGTATTGTCTTGTTCCAGCCTTTTTTCTTGCTGGACTGTATGATGTTTTACTAGTGTGATGTGGAGTGTTATTATATTTTTTTCCTGTTTATTACGGGGGTTGTGTTCAGGCAGATCATTTCTCAATCTGTTGTACACCACCCAGAGTTCCTGAGGGAAAGTCAGGTGGTTAATAAGTACATAAATAAATAAATATAAATAAATAACAACCTCAGATATGCAGATGATAATACTCTGACAGCAGAAAGTGAGGAGGAATTAAAGACCCTCTTAATGAGGGTGAAAGAGGAGAGTGAAAAATAAAAGGGCAGATGCTAAACATAAAAAAGCTAAGATCATGGCCACTGGTCCCATCACCTCCTGGCAAATAGAAGAGGAAGAAAGGGAGGCAATGACAGAGTTTATTTTCTTGGGCTCCTTGATGACTGCAGATGGCGACTGCAGCAATGAAATTAAGACACCTGCTTCTTGGGAAGAAAGTGATGGCAAACCTAGGCAGCATCTTAAAAAGCAGGGACATTGCCAACAAAGGTCTGGATAGTCACAGCTATGGTTTTTCCAGTTGTGATGTATGGAAGTGAGAGCTGTACCATAAAGAAGGCTGATTGGCGCAGACTTGTCCTTTTTGAGCTGTGGTGCTGGAGGAGACTCTTGAGTCTCCTGGACTGCAAGGAGAACAAACCTATCTATCCTGTGAGAAATCAACTGTGAATGTTCACTGAAGGACAGATTTTGAAGGTGAGGATGCAATACTTTGGCCACCTCAAGAGGAGTCCTTGGAAAAGTCCCTAATGTTGAGAAAAATTGAAGGCAAAAGGAAGAGGGGATGGGAGGGAATGAGATGGTTGGATGGTGTTATTGATGCAACCAACATGGATTTGACTAAACTCCGGGGGGCAGTGGAAGACAGGAGGGCCTGGCATGCTCTGGTCCATGGGTCATGAAGAGTCGGACACGACTGAACAACTGAACAATAGCAGCAATATATGTTGTGTGTGTGTTGTGCCTGTGACAAAACCCTGGAAACAGGAGTAATGAATATACAAATCATCAGCCAATCCCAGCAGGAGGGCGGGGAATGGTATGATATAAAAAGGGTGGAGCCTAGTCAGTTGGAGCAGTTCAGTTCAGTGAGTTGAGTTCAGTTGAGAGTGAGTGCTGGGAGAGAGCACTGTTCTCTGAGAGTTCTGTCAGGCAGTGAGGGCTATACTGTTTACTAGTTATTGAAGACAGGGAGGCTTGTAGAGCTGATTAAATCTATTACAGTATATGTTAAAGGCAACGCATACCATCCTCAGATATTGTTATATTTATTATCTTCTCAATAAACTTTGTTATTATTTTTATATTATTCATCTGAGTCTGTCCCAATTCATGAGGTGACGAGTTTAAAAGGTGGCAGCATTAATAAGTGAATAAAAGGTGGCAGCAGTACCATTTCCATCACAGAATTCAGTGTGTAAAAGGGAGGTGTCATCACAATTTAGTGGCACAGCAGTGGGATGTCGAAATAAACCCGGTTGTGCCTCTGAAAACTCAGTCTCTGGAAGGGGTGACGTCACAGTGCCGTTACAGTTGTGACCGACTCTTCATGACTCCATGTCCATGGAGTTTTCTTGGCAGGAATACTGGAGTGCCTTGCCAGTTCCTACTCCAGGTGCGTACAGCACCTGCTATTCCCTGGTGGTCTCCCATCCAAGTACTAACCAGGGCCAACTGTGCTTAGCTTCTGAAATCAGGCGAGATTGGATGTGTTTAGGGCATCTAGGCCGCAGCAACAATATATACATTGTCTCAATTCGTCTTGTGTAGTAATGTTCATGGGAAAGCAATGATATAACTCATGGAAGTAAATTGATGCTGATTAATGATTTCCCAAACTGATTTCTTCTTGTGCAAAATTCAAATGGCTTCGCAAGCAAACAGTTCAAGCATGGACTTAGTGGACATATACTACAACGTGTTTCATCATTTCCTATCCTTGCATAACTATATAAGAGGATTCTTTTCTTTTCTTTTCTTCTTTTTTGGCCATGGTGTTTGCCTCAGTCCTTAGGTTTGCTACATTAAATCAATTCCTGATCTTTTCCTTTTTTGTTTTGTTCTCTTCCCCACTGGGTAAAGCAACCCAGGTTTTTTTTAGGGCAGACTTCTAAATCTTCCAGTTTTTGAGAGAGATATAAAATACCACAGGGACAGCTTTAAGGTTTGAACAGGACTGGCCTACATACTGAGCCTACTTTTTTGGCTATAACATTACTAACAAAATTCATGTGCCTGCACCTCGGAAAGGATGTAGTGGCAGAAGGCAGTAATTCACATACTACTCCAGTAGGATTTTGGGTATTTATTTTTATTACTTATGAAAGCCATCTTGTCCTCTGTTAACACAACTTAAGAGTCAGTGCCTCATCTAATTTGCAGTGCTTATTATTAGAGATGGGCATGAATAAAAAAAATGGTGTTTTGTTTGTCGTTTGTCGTTTAGAGGGTCCGTTTTGGTTCATTTCCGTTTTTCATGAATTTTTGCAAAAAATTCATTTTCGTTTTCGTTCATTTCGTTACAGTTTCGTTACCATTTATTTCAATTTTTGTGATTTTTTTTAGCATTTAAAGCAGTTCACTGTATTGCCGTAACGAAAACGAAACGCACGACAAATTTTCTGGCGTTTCTGTTCGTTTCGTTTTATTTTAGAGACAAAATTCATTTGTCGTTTCGTTGTGTAACGAAACAAAAAAATGAAAACAAAAATGAAAAATTGTTCGTTTCGTGCCCATCTCTACTTATTATAGTCTGCAGATATAATTTACTAAGTACATAGAAATGATGTATTTATAGCTACCTCTCATTTTAAATGTGTAACAGTTTTCTTGGGGCAGGGGAGGAGCAAAATCAGAATTAGGCATCCCAGTAAAGTATTTCTTCATTTCAGTATCCCTTTAAAAGATATTTAAGACCCACGTCTTTTAATAACACTTCCTTTCTTTTTCAGACAAAACATTGGCATCTAGCTGGCTGATAAAACTATATAAATGCATGTGCATGTTTTTGAAAGACTGAAGGAAAGAATACCAGGGAAAACTATATCCAGTGCAGCATCAATTTACAGTTAAGTTGGCTAAATTTAAAGGCTTGGTGAAAGGAGGGCCATTAAAGAACATCATTAGGGATGGGCACGAAACAGAAAAGTGGTGTTTCATTTTGTTCTGTTTCGGGGGGGGGGCACATTTCATTTCATTTAATCTCATATGAATTTTTGCAACAAAAAATTGTACAAAATGAGACATTTTGTTACTTGCAGTGGCTCTCTGAGAGCTCCAACAATGGCTCTAAGTCCAAAGGCTCCAGTAGCGAGGGGGCCTAGGTTGGCCTGCCCAGCTGGCTGGCAGTGACTCTGCGGGCGGCAGCAGGGGTCCCTAGTTCAGCCTGCCCATCTGGCTGGCGGTGACTCCACTGGTGGCTGCAGCAACTCCACCAGTGGTGGGGAGCCCTAGGCCGGCCAGCCCAGCTGGCTGGTGGTGACTCTGCCAGCGGATGCGGCAATGCTGGTGGCGGTGGTGGGGGCCCTAGACTGGACTGCCCAGCTGGCTGGTGGGGCTCTGGTGGCGGCCCTGGCAACTTTGGCAGCAGCAGCGGTGGGTCTAGGCTGGAAAATGGAAACGTGTTTTGTTTTGTCTGTAATGAAATGCTGCTTCATCATTTCAGTTCATTTTGTTTTGTTTCATTACATAATGGAATGACAAAACAGCATTTCATTTTTTGTTTTGTAACCATCCCTAAACATCATTTCTGAGTAGGATATCTTATGTCCCTCCCCCCATAGCCATCTCCCTCTCAGCAGAAATACACTCAATCCCCTTGCCTATTTTTAGATGCCAAAATGTTAAAAGAAGGATAAAATGTGTGGAGGACTCTGAGCTCCTAGATATCATGGTCAGTTTCCATGGTGACTATGCAAGTGTGTGTGATAGTACAATATATATGTATATTCAGTTTCACATCTGTTTTAGGGATGGGCAATTCCAAAATGACCCACACGAGCTCAAGTGGTATTTTGAAGCCTCGGACACACACACAGCCAATCCCTTAACTTTCTCTGGACTCACACGGAGTTTAACTCCAATCAGGAATAAGGCTGCAATGTCATCTTTGCTTCTCCATTGTGCTGGCCAATCAGGAGCTGTGCAGGGACAGGCATCATCCCACCTCCCTGTCAGATTGGCCAGCACCACGGAGGATCAAAGATGACATCACAGACTCCTTCCTCATTGGAGCTCAGCTCCGTGCCAGCACAGAGAAAGGTAATCCATTGGCTGTGTGTGTGTCAGAGGGTTTGGAACACCACCTGGGCTCATGTGGGCCTTTTCAGTATCTGCCAGTTCCAAAATGAATTGCCCATCCCTAATCTGTTTAAATACATTTTAAAAATAAAATGCATGTGCAAAAAACACAAAAACAAAGGTGTGTGTTTTTCAGTTCTCTTGTACCATAAAAGACAGAAGTGCTACATATTTCTTGCAATGTACATGCATATCATTACAAAGGTAAGCCCCAATGAGTGGGTTAGTTGAAAGATCACATAAGGTGGAAACAGAGTTAAAAATTACTTTCAAAGCCTGCTTTAGTGCTTTGGGCAGTGATTTCCTTCAGCTGAGGGTATAGGAAGAGAGGTAGATGTGTCACGCCTAGGGAATGTCAAGTGGGGATGGGCTATTCATTTTGAATGCTACAGTTCTGAAATGACCCACACGAGGCCAGCAGGTGTTCAGAGGCTTCCAAAATGCAATCAACCAATCCCTTACCTTGGTTTGCACCCACACAGGGCTGAAATCCAGCAAGGAAGAAGCCTCTGATGACAATGTTCCTTCTCCCTGGTGCTGGTCAATGAGAGAGGGAGGCGGGATGATGCATTTCCTTACACATCTCCTGACTGACCAGTGCCAGGGAGAAGGAACAGTGATGTAGGAGGCAAAGTGCCAACATAGCAATTTAACCTGAATACAGGTGCCTGTGAAGGGGAGATGTTGGGTGCCCACAGAAAGGTCTCCGGGTGCCACCTTTGGCACCCGTGCCATAAGTTCACCAACACTGGAATAGGGAGTCCTGCTGACCTGGAAATCCTAGCCACCACCACCCTGCTATTATGCCACACTTCCTGCCAGGAAGCCTTCTTTCCTGCACAGATCTCCAAACTTCAGGTGGAACTCGGGTATGGAAGTAGCAGTTGTGGCAGTTCCTTTATCTTTGAGAAAGACAGGGAAATAACTCCTTGCTTTAACAGCAAACCCTGACAATTATATGGCCCAGGAAGGATGCAAAGGTGAAGGGTGGAAACTGCCGTCTCCATAATGTTCCCCCGGTCCATTACAGCATATTTTTGCAAAATTTATATAGTACTCTCAAAGTACTATATAAAGTTTCCTATAAAGAAAACTGCTTTTATTATATGTACCAAGTTCAAGGCAGTTGCATTACGAAAATGACACTTTATATGGATGTCTGTGAAGCTTTTTCTTCAAGCCTTTTATTTCCACCCCACCCACACCTCAACAGAATATGCTGAAATTAGCTTTTGACTGGGGAGAGGCCTTGCATCTTCACATTCAAATTGTTGGTCTACACACATACTGTTTGCCATTTTGTCCTGCAGAGGCAACATATACAATCCCTTGGTTTATCCACAATTCATGAAATAAAAATGTCTTGGGGTTGTAACTTTAACCAGATGAATGGCAAGAAAGGAAAGAGAGAAAAAACAGTCTATCACCTATTACTTCTCTTCTCAGTTTAAAGCTACCTATAGCTGTTTTATGTGGTTTTTGTTGAGGAAAGGAATATTAGCATTGCTGGTAATATATATTTCTGCCCTTACTGTGTGATGTTTTGCCCAGGGAAGGATGTAGTTTGTGTGGGATTTCACAACTTTTACCTCCTCCTCAGGGAATATAGAAATTGCTATCTTGAAGCAACGAACAGTTGCGAGCTGGGTTTACATGAAATGCTACAGAGTAGAAGCACTGCAGAGTGTAATCAAAACCTCCATTTCCCAGCTATCTATTCACAACTAGGCACTCAGTTTCAAAAGCTCTGGTGGGACTTCCACTAGAGTAATCCAAGAAGGGATCAGAGTAAGAGTGGATTTGCACATTCTGCTCTGTGTCATGTGGAGAGTAGGAAAAGCCCTGGAAAAACAGCACCTGTAGTAAGTTGGACCATAATAGGTGAAAGCTCTAACAGGAGCAGCAGAACTAGTTGGATATTTCTACTGAGTCTGTGTAGAAAAACTGGCCTTTTCCATTCTGGGTCCTTCTTACCAGGTTTTACCTGGATTCTGGGCCCATGTATCAAGATTTCCCTTGCAATCATTCCCACCAGTAGTTAGCTCAGCTGCAACCTTTCAAGCCTCTTGTTGACCTTGCTTCTACAGTGTCAATGGTGTTTGCCTCTGGTTCCAAATTTGGCTTTGATGTCTCTTAGAATGGCAGGTTGTTTTGCCCAGATATGGTTCTAGGGGTTTACACGCAACAAAATGGTGGCTGCAAGTAGCAATGCATTACAGGTGAAGGTGTGGAAAAGAGGCAATCTACAGATGAAGACTTGCTAGATGTCTACTGCCATTCTTGATGAGAAAATATAGGCTATGATCAATTGTGATTTATGCTGGAAGCTGAACCGGGGGAGTGTGTCCCTCTTGGTTCTACTGCACCTCGCTGTGGCTTTCAACCATAGTATCTTTCTGGGCTGTCTTGCTGGGATGGGACTTGGAGGAACTGTTTAACAGTGGCTTCCATCTTTCATGGAGTGGAGTACTCAGAGGGTGGTGCTGAGGGACTCTTCTTCAGCATCCTGACCATTGGTCTGTGCTGTCCCTCAGGGTTCTGTTTTGTCCCCTATGGTATTTAGTTTTCATCTAACTCCAAGGAAGTTGACTTGGTTATTATAAATTAAAGTCTGGAGTCAGTAACGGACTAGATGAGGGTGAATAAATGGAAACTTAATCCAGACAAGACAGAGGTGTTCCAGGTAATTTGAAAACTAGATCAAGGAATAGGGTTGCAGCATGTGCTTGATGAGGTTATGCTACCTCTGAAAGTAAAGGTGTGCAGCTTGAAGTGCTCCTGGATTAATCCCTGAGCCTGGATGCCCAGGTTTCAGCAGTGGCCAGGACTGCCTTTGCACAGTTAAAACTTGTGCACGAGTTGGGACTGTTTTTTGAGATGTTTGATCTGGTTACAGTGATACGTGCCCTGGTTACCTCCTGGCTGGAGTACTGTAACATTCTCTGTTTGGGGTTCCCTTTGGAAAGTGTTCCAGTCACTACAAAAAAGGAATATGGAATCTAAACAATTGTAAAGTATAAAAAATACCATATGATTATAAGACAAGCCATGACTCAACTTCCAGATAAACTCGCCTGGATGACTGAGAATCTTCACAGACATACAGTATACTAATTCTTATGTGACACTGGTTGAGCCAAATACACATATATAAACATACAAACATATATAATAAAATACCATACAGTCTTACAATGGTAGTAGATACCAAGTCAACCTCTGTTCATAATACAAGTTGAGTCCAAAATGGTTGTATGACAGAAAAGATGTCACAAGATAGTGGGATGTGCAGAATGTGAGACAGCCACCTACATGCAGCTTCCAGAGGCCCTACACAACCTAAGGCTGTGAAATAATTCAAAGATGCTTTGTGACACAGGCCAGCTTCCAGAAGGCCATGCAAGCTTATTATTATTATTATTATTATTATTATTATTATTATTATTATTATTATTATTATTATTATTATTATTTATTTATTTATTTATTTATTTATTTATTTATTTATTTATTTATTTATTTATTTATTTATTTATTTATTTATTTATTTATTTATTTATTTATTGGTCAGGGTTTTTGTGTCTCATCAAAAATATCACTCCTCGATCTGCATTTTGATTTTATTGGAAGAGAGACCAAAATTCAATGAGAAAATAGATGGGACAATGTTTCTAGAAGAAAAATGGCAAAACATTTTACAACTGCACATGAGGGTATTAAACTGATTTTTTTTTCAGTTGCAGTGTAACCCTTAGTTATTTAAGATTAAGAGAATTCTCTAATGACTTGCTGTTAATGTTACATGAGGAACCATGTAATATGTTTGTTTGCTTGCTTGCTTTTTCACATACTGCTTATAACTCTGATTGGCAGCATTCTAAAATTCCTACCTTGTAGGTCTAGCTCAATATGACTTCAACAACAAAACATGACTCCTAGGGTATTAAATTATCTTTTCTGCCTGGATGAGAGTTAACAATGTTCAGTCACGTATTCTATAGTTTCTCTCTTGCTCATCTATTTTTTTCTCTTACCAAAAATAAGGAGTAAGAAAAGTGTACCTTATCTCAGAGCCAAGCAGTTTCCCTATAGACAGACAAAAAGTACTTCCAGCTAAACTTCTGTGGACCAACAGTGACATCCAGTGGATGATTTCCCTGTGCTCTAAGAATCTCCCTCTTCATTGTAGAGTTAAAGTATTTTAAAATTAACCTAATCCCACCCAATCACTTCCCATGATTGTACAGTATATGAATCATTTACAGACACAGTTGTCTCCAATAAGAAAAACCCAAAGTGGAGACCTGTTGGTTGGAACTTGGGAGTACCTGGCAGTTTGCAAGAAAATTTTACTTTTTCTATTAAAATGTGGGTTACAAAGTAGGTGTTGGGGATATTTTTTGTTTCATGTTATCCTTTATAGTATTTGCAGAAGACTAATTTACAAGTTTCTTCATAGAAAATTTATTCCATTATTGAATAATGGAATTGGAAACAACTCACAAGGCCTACAAGTCCAACCCCTTGCTCCATGCAGGAATCAAAATCATAGTATGTTTGACAGATGGCTATCCAACTGACCCCATTAATACAGAGAATGGTAAAACCTGATATATGTAAATTTAGAAGAAATTGAAACTCATGGACTTGTCCAAACCTTAGAACTCTGAGTGATTAGTTCTTAAAGTCTGGGTTTGAATCACTGTATATCAAAGCCATGCAAGTGCTCAAACAGAATCTTTCTGATGTGTGTGTTTTTACAGAAAGGTACAACACATTTTTCTCTGTTGATAAATTGTTAAATTTGGCCAATGAAGATAAGTGAACATTTTTAATACCAAGTTGATTCAAAATATTACTTTTACCATTTGAAAATGGGATATACTTTATAGGACAGAGATGAGTATGAAACAGAAAACCCATGGTTCGGATTCGTCTGTTTCGGGCCCACCCTTGGTTTGGTTTGGGTTCAGGTTCATATATTTTTTAAAAAACAATTGTACGAACCCGAACCGATCCAAGTTGATTTCAGTACTTATTGGGCAGCGGTGGCAGCAGCACGGTGGTGGCAGTGGCAGCGGCCGACTGGCCCCTGCGGCAGGGGCTATTTGAGGTGCTGGCTTGGGACCAGCGCCTCTCAGTTTTTTTCAAGTGCTGACCATGCGATATATTTCTTTATTTTAGAGCACCAACCCGACCATGCCTGGGGCTGGATTGGCACTCCTTTTTATTTTTATTTTATTTATTTTTATTTTATTTATTTTTATTTTATTTATTTATTTTACTGCTGACCATGTGGCCTGCCTACCAGCTGTAGTGTGAGCTGGTCAGCTTTTTTGTTTTTTAAACTTTTGCCGGCCTGCAGGTTGAGTCCAGTGCTCATGGGCCAATACTGGGCCCGCATGCCAGATTGTTTTCTTCTTTTTTAATTTTGTCCCAGGGCCAGTTCTGTGGCCCATGGGCTGGTTCGACAACCCACCGGACTGCAGGTCTGGTGCTCACGGGCCAGTACCAGGGCCCGCACACTGGATCATTATTTTTTTTGGCCAGTGCTCTTGGGCCAGTAACGAGGCCCATGTGCCGGATCTGTTCATTTTATTTTAATTTAGTTTTTTTTTATTTTTAATTTAGTTTTTTTTTGTATTTTTTTACTGCTAACCACATGGCTGCCTACCAGCTGTAGCATGGCCAGTTGGCTTTTTTTTTTCTGAAGCCCACTCCCTGCAGCCAGGAGGACTGGACCAGGAAGGACCAGCACCAGGTCGGAGACACCGGCAAACAAAAGAAAATTTCTGTTTTGCTACATTTCGTTTCTCTTAGAGGGGGCAGTTAGTTATTTGTTTCATTACATAATGAAATGAATAACGAATAATGAAATGAACCAAAAGTTCATTTTGTGCCCATCTCTATTATGGGAAAATGTTTAAACTGAACTAAACGGAAAACAGACACATTTCTGAGAAGGAGGGAAGAATGAACAACCAATAAAACATAGGGAATATTTCATAGAAAAGTAGTGGGGAATTTTAAAGACTTCAATGGATATACTGTACAGTTGCAAAAAAGAAGAAAATTGTAAATATTTTACATCTAAAGGGATAGAAGGAGAAGAAGAAGAAGAAGAAGAAGAAGAAGAAGAAGAAGAAGAAGAAGAAGAAGAAGAAGAAGAAGAAGAAGAAGAAGAAGAAGAAGAAGAAGAAGAAGAAGAAGAAGAGAAAACCCTTATAAAAAATAAGGAATGGTAGTGATATTTAATATTGGGGGGGGTATTTGTAGAGTATACAGCAATCGAAAACATTTGAAATTGAGCACAAAAATTGCAAGACTGTGGTGAGGAAAGGACTGTTGTATCCATAAATAGAACACATATTGATTCAAAACACAGGAAGGCTATAATCATTAGGGAAACAATTGTATATAGAAAACTGAGAGGAAGACACAGAATCTAAAAACTAGTTTTCATACTACAAATTGTGAGAAGAAATAAATAATTGTCTGTGAAGAAACAGTTCAAGTACTGTAGCACAAATCTATGTGCACATTGCCATTATCACAAAAGTAAAGATATGCCAGACTAACTAATATGGTAAAAGAGCAATTAGATCACTACATACTAGAAGTTCAAAGTAGCATGATTTTGTTGAGGATGTTCAACTATGGCAACTCCACTGTTGAGCAGCTGCATTTCTCCCTTTCTCATGACAAGAGCCTTTCCTTTTGTTTGGCCACATGACTAGCAGGAAAGGTACACTGCATAAGAGGCAAAGTGGGAATCAAATTCCCAAACAGACCTAAACTACTGAGCTATCCCACAATGACATATAATAGCAAGTATTTTTACATAGTAAATAACAAGGTGTCTTCAGTTTTTTAGGGTTTTCTGGGGCTCCTTTTAGCCTGCTGATTAGAGATGGGTACGAAATGAGCGATTTTTCATTTTTGTTTTTGTTTTTTCATTTCATTACGCAATGAAAATGAAACGAATTTTTTTAAAACAAAACGAAAATGAAAACGAAACTGACCCAATTTGCCGTGTTTTTAGTTTTTGTTGCAGCAGATGCATTGAACTAAAAAGAATGCTAATGAAACAGCAATTTTTCATTTTTGTTTTTGTTTTTTCATTTCATTATGAAAACGATTTTTTTGCAAAAAACATCATGAAAACGAAAATGAACCGAAATGGACCCCTAAACGACCAAACGACAAACGAAAAACCATTTTTTTGAGTCGTGGCCATCTCTACTGCTGATCATTGAAGTTAGTGTTCTATCACTGAAAACCTACTCATTTAGACTCAATAGGAAGCATATTCTACTTGAAGATTAAAAGCATAATTACAAAATTAATTGCTGATATGTTAAAGAACTTAAATATAATCCTTCTTAATACAAAAGGTTTAGGATTCCTAGTTAAATTAATTGTAAATTATGTAGACTATTCAAAAATAAGGTGTTTATATTATTGCTAAAGGAAACATATCACATAAAACAAGAGCAATATATTATAAAGCAACCAGCTCTAGGAGACCAAAGCAATACAAGTGAAAGAAATAAATCCAGGTGTAAGGTAGCAATATTTGTAATGAAAAATCCTGAATTTATTTATTTATTTATTTATTTATTTATACTTGTTAACCTCCCAATTTTCCCTTGGGAATGCTGGGTGGAGTACAATGAATTGCAAAAACAGACTGCCCAAACAGAAACTGATGGCAACGATCCATCTTCCAATTAAAAGCAATAACACACACACAAAAAGGAAAATACAAAAACAGGCAAGAGTGAGGGGAAAGGTGGGACAGACAATACAACCAAACAAAAGACACACAATTGTACAATCAACAACCCTGAAAGCATTCCCTAAAGGCTCAGGTGTTTAAAGCTCTTCTAAAAGCCGTCAGGGACTCCGCCAGTCCGGATCTCCATGGGCAGTTTGTTCCACAATACCGGGCCAACCACTGAGAATGTCCAGTTGCAGATAGAAACCCTTAAGGCCTCCTTCAGTGTGGCCACCCAGAGCGAAAAGGTCAGCAAAGCTCTGGTGGGGCAGGACGAAGTTGATCTCTGAGAGATACACTCTGCCAGATAGTCAGATCCCAAGCCATGGAGGGTTTTGTACACCAAAACCAGTACCTTGAACCTTATCTGGGAGGCAACAGGTAGCCAATGTAGGTGAGCCAGGATGGGGGTGATGCAGTCATACCATTCTGCATCTGCTGCAGTCACCGAATTTGAAATAGTAGATCAACAGTGTGACCTTGATGGCAGACAAATGCTGTATTTGTAAAAGGGAAATTAAAATACGATAATAACATATTCTCACTATTAGTGGTCATTTTTATTGTCAGTACAGTGACATGAAATCATAGAATCATAGAATACCTGATTTGGAAGGGGCATATAAGGCCATTAAGTCCAACCTTCTGCTCAGCATGCAAGAATGCTTTTCTGGATGCTTAGTCCTGATTTATTATGCCCATCTCTTGAAATTTGTCTTCTATGTGCATCTGTTATTCTAGTGATGTTCCTCAAAGAAAGAAACAGAAAAAACACATACAGGTGGGATGGATTATACAATGCCCATAATTGCAGTATCACACTCATACATTTGAAGCTTTTCAATGTCTGTGGCATAGACAACATTGACATCTTGCAATACAAACAAGTATGTGAATCATCCCTTTCTGAAGGGACTTTGAAGGAAGTTTATTTCACAGCACAATGGATGGCTTAAAACTCCATGGAGGAAACTGGGCATGCCTCCTCTAGCTTAGATTCTCATGTGCTCACATAGCAGTTTATTCTACAAGCAGAGCTGTCCAAACACCAGCCACATCCTGTTACAACTTGTAAAAAAAAACTATTGTGCAATACAGCATCAATAGCAGGATGGCATTTCTGTCACCTTGCTTGTTGGAAATACATGCAGGGTAAGCATGCATGATGATTGCAGACAGACCATGTTAACAGACAGACAGAGAGACCCAAATGGTACAATAGACCTCTACCCAACCATAGATAACATTCTTTAGTCTACACCAATGAAGGTCAAATGAGCCTGTGAAGACAGGGCCTTAATCTTCATTTAATTAAAGAAATGTTATACCTTTATTGCTTGCTTGTACTTTCTGTAAAACAGTGTAAACACTCAGTTATTTACTCCAATTAGCTTTATTACATTCCAAAATCTTCAATGCACCTCTTTTATTTCCTAGATTGAGATTCTCTGATGAAGTAGCTACAGCCTAGTTCTCTCTCTAACCTTATCTTAGTGGCTAGGACTGTCTGGGCATCAGAGAACCACAAAAATGGGATTCTTGGCTGTTGAGATTTCCTTTGAATGCCTTAGCAAATGTAGAACAATTTTAATAATGCATTTATCATGGGGGTTAGGGACCCACCCCAAGCCAACCCAACCCACAATAAATGGGAATCTGCATGGGTCAGAACAGGAGAGCCTGTTTGGGTCCTCTTGCACTTACCCCAGGCTTGGTGCTGTCCCAAGCAGGCCTCCTATAGGCTTCCCAGGAAGCCTGTTGGAGGCTCCAGAAGTGGTATCTGCCGCACTGGAAGTCACTTTTGGCTTTTTGGATGCCTCTTTCAGTTTGCCAGAAACCACTTCTGGGACCTCTAACAGGCCCTCAGGAAGCCCATCAGAATCTGGGCAGCGCCAGGCCTGGGGTAAAGGCAGAAGGCCCCAAACAGGCCCACACAGCTTGCCCCAGGAGTCCTTTCCTTCACATACTGTGGTCCTGTGATATATGAACCAGTATATGAAACACAATATAGAGGGGGACAATTGTAATGCAATATAATATTAAGTTGTGGAATAGTGAATGAATCACTAAGAGTGATTTTGACTTCCAGGGAATTATTATTATTATTATTATTATTATTATTATTATTATTGATTTTGTACTTATATCCCACCCATCTTCCAGAGCGGAACTCTGGGCGGCTAACAGAATACAAAACTACAATAAGGAAAAACCAAAAATCAATACAAAAAAAGATAAAAAGATCCAATAAAATGGAGGGGATCAATATTCATCAGAGAACATGAGATGAGGCGGGCGGCAAAGAAAAAAATAAGTAAAAATTAAGTGAAAGGTCACCAAATGCCTCCTTAAAAAGGTGGGTCTTCAAAGCCTTTTTAAAGCCGGGCAGGCACTGTGCTAGGTGCAGCTCACTGGGGAGTTGGTTCCACAATGTGGGGCCCACCACAGAGAAGGTGCGGTTACGCGTGAGCAATTTCCGCGCCTCCCTGGGTGTGGCCACCCTCAGTGAGCGCGCCTGCACCATTCTCGTGGGCCTGGTCCCAGTCGATCTCTGATCTCTGAATATGTTAACAATATTCCATAAAATATAATTTCAGGCAATAGAAATAAAAATTCTAAAAGTGAAACAATTCTGTTATAATAATAAAATATGCTAAAGAGCCACTTCAGTGGCACCTCTCCTCTTGAGCCATAAATCTGGGAGTGTGGCTCTTGAACCCTCCCTGGCCATTTACTCTGCTGAAGTTACTAGTAACAAGTCAGCTCACATCTGACTTTTGTTCCATCCACTTCTAAAATGGTATCAGTTAAAGTGAAAAACTGATTTTTCTTCAGAATAAAATGTCTAGAAATGTGTAAAAAGATGAATATTGAAATGCATAATTTAGCTGTGTTTCTTACAATATCAGTTCAGTTTGTCAAGGAAACATTGGGTGCTACTGTCCAGCGTGACCAAATGGGCAGGGTATCAATCTAATAAATAAATGAATGAAAATGAATGAATGAATGAATGAATGAATGAATGAATGAATAAATAAATAAATACTTTTCAAATAAAATGAATAGGCAATTATTTATCATACTAAATATTTCACCATCTTTCTATAGGGACTGGCATTATTCCTCCGGGTTTTGAGATAGGACAATTCTCACAAGCAGCCCTCTCTTCCTGTGTGAGAAACAGAATCTGTTTCTTTTTGCTAATAATGTTGGAAGGTTTGAGCCACTGCTCCTCCACCCTCAAACCAAGCCAAATCAAAGCAATGGCTGGAATCCTGCTACCAGAAGTGTCAGACTGGTTATGTCATCAACCATAGGTTGTTGTTATTGTTTTTGCTTTTTTACCTGAATAAAAATACAGTGGACCTTCGTATAACAAGTGATTTGTTTAACAGCAAAATCCGCTTAAAGGAAAAAAATTCCACAGATGGGGGGAAATTGCTTAACAGAATCGCCTATGGGGCGAATCTGTACAACAGAAAAATGGTCACAATTAGTGATTAATCCATTTCCAATGCATTCCTATGGGAAATCTGTACAAAGGAAAATTTGCTTAACAAAATTTCATTTGGAATGAATGAATTCCATTATACAAGGTACCACTGTAATCTGATTCCCCCCGATGGTACCAAAGCACATCAGATCTACCATGTAGGCATTCTATTACATCAAGACATACACATGTATAAACAACAACTGATATTTGGCACACAATCTATTGGTAACTCGTGAAGATTTTTGAGTCATGATGTGGCAAAGGCTCACATGGAAGGACCACCTCCTTCCATGTAAACCTACCCAGCAGTTAAGATCTAGCCAAGGGGCCCTTTTGAAAGAGCCATCCCTCAAGGAGGTGAGAAGGATGGCCTGTAGATATAAGGCCTTTTTGGCCCCAGGCTATTTAAATGGACAAATAGATAGATAGATAGATAGATAGATAGATAGATAGATAGATAGATAGATAGATAGATAGATAGATAGATAGATAGATAGATAGATAGATAGATAGATAGATAGATAATAAATACTGTACTTTCCATATGAGATGGCCCCTTTTCTTGTGGGGAGAAAAATTCAGTATACTGGGGGTGGGATTAGGGGAAAATGGTGGAATTTCAAGAAATGTCCAACAGTCCATGAAGTGTTTTGTTCTGTATAATTTTATTCCACTTTTATTCTTACCCTATGCCTCCAGAGCCTGGAGGCTGGGTGGAAGATGTGTGAGTTTGCAACACAGGCTTCCTTGTGGATACAGCATATTTTTGGATTCTATGTGAGCTTACCATCAAGCAGTCCTCTGGCACTCCACTACAGGAGAAGATACTTGGTCTTCATTATTCTGAAGCAACCATCCCTACTGTCTGTCTGATCCTTTCCCCCTTACTCAAGGCTACACTTTGCTTTTAAGCCCTCAGGTCAGGGAGCTGCAGGGGCAGCATGAAACAGTAGAGATGGGGTATAAACCCCAGTTCAAAGTATGGCTTGCAGGCAGACTTGCCCTCACTGGGACAGGGATAGTTTTAATTTTAAGAAAGGATGTTTACATTTGGGACCAACCTGCAGATAATGGTCAACCCAAAGCCAAGTTCTAGTTTTAGATATTTTTCTTCCAAGAATGTATAGGACTGCAATGTTCCATAACCAAAATAACCTTTTGGCTGTTGTAGTTATACAACGCACTAGGTTGCAATCCATCTTTTCAGTACAGAGAACAGATTTTATTATTATTATTTTTATCACTGCAGTATTGTGCAATGTTTACCTGCCTCTCTTATCCTTTAATACATTACCCTGAACATTGCCAGCAGTGTCAAGGCAACCAAGAATATGGTCATCTTCCATGGTTTATTTTTAAAACAGAAGTTAGTACATCTCATTGCCTTTTGGGATGTTGATTAGTAGAAAATAGATGCTTCAGAAAGGGTCTGAAGAGTTGTAATGGAGAATAAAATTATAATAAATAATAATTGGAGCGGTTCCGAGACACTTCAGAACCGCCTGAACCTGCCCCGCACCATCACAAGCACAAAAATACATTTGCCATCATCCTCAAATCCCAGGGTTGCCTTTTTCTCTTGCTATTCGCCCCTCATCTCTGTCTGCACCATGGCCACAGCCTCTGATCCTAGCTAGCCTTAGTCCTCCCCCTCCTCCTCCCTTCTCTCTCTCTCTCTCTTTCCCCTCCCTCCTCCTTGTCCTTCCTTCGCTCTCCCTTTCCAGATTCTCTTTTCTGCCTTCCTCCCCATGCCCTACTAACCCTGGAAGTGTTTCAAACGAGTTTCTACTCTGTCTGTCCTATATCTCTGGACCTCTACCATCTTGGGCAACGAGCACATGGCAGAGCAAAACAAAGGCTGCATCTTCCAGAAGCCACAAGTCAGGAGGGCTGAATCTCCAGATGGATGCCATTTCTCCAGGACATCACCAGCACATAGGCAACAAGGATTAATCCCAGCCTGAGGCAGTCTATTGTCTTGTTTCCACATCCACCAGGAACTCTTGTCTAGCAGCTTCCAGACTTATTCTATTGATACCTTGGTTTCCCATTGAGTTGCTTATGTTCCTTGTTGACTCACTGCTCCCCCTTCTCTTTCTCTTGCCTTCCCCTCCCCGCCACGTTGAGCTAGAAGGTCACCCTCCCTGCTCCCCTCTTAACCTCTTACCCCACCATGTTTTCCTGGGTACCCCCTCCCCCTCTCTCTATGCCTGGGACCACCATCTCGAGCAAGACCAGGGGGGAGAGAAGGAGGAAAATAGTGACTCTTTGGCATGGCTGCATCTTCCAGAAGCGACTACACCAATCAAGGAGATTGCAGGGCTAGGCAAGAATCTCCTAATGGACAATAGGATTAACCTCAGCCAGGAGACTGCCAGGAGACCTCCCATTATCTCTTTTCCACATACCCTGGAGAAACTTGTCTGACGACTTGGGACCCTTCTGTTGACTTTCCAGCCCTCCTGTTGAATTGAAGATTAGCCAAACCCCTGGACAATGTGATTTGCTTCTGCCCCATTGTTTCCAACCATCATGGCTCATAAACACCTTAATGGCAAACATTAACCCAGCCACACCTGGATTATGGGGCAGAGACTGGGTAATGTTGCCAGCCCCAGGACCACCCCCGAACCACTCCAGGACTGCCCTGGGAGACAACCTGGACTGTCATCATTGGTGGCCTCTCTGAAGATCACCACCTACCTATCCCAGGGATCTGTGTGCACTCTGTGGGAGGGGAGGGGGAAAGGTATAAAAGTTTGCAACTATTTTGTTTCTGGGTGGAACACCTCAGCACTGTCCTGGGTGGGGTGTTTGCCTGCTGTCTTTTATTGAGCTCAATAAAACCAGTATTCCTCCTTGGACCTCTCTCCTGCTGGACTCTTTATTGGGAATTCTGAGGCCCAGCAGCATACAGCAGGAATAGCCTGCTGCACACTCAACAGGTCCATGAAGAAAGACACTATATTGTGTTCCAAAGTCATTACCAAATGCTCATGAAAGAGCAAAAGGACAGCAAATATATTTTGATGTGTTCCAGAGGAGGAATCTCAGTTAAATTAACACTAGTTGCTGGACAACAGCAGTAGAATATAGCATTTATGGAAGATCTGTCAAAGACAATAGTAGCGATGTTCTAACTAACTCTTCTTAGTACTCTTGTTATGTTAACACAGTTAACTCTTGTTGTGGCACATTAATTAGTCTGATGAAGCTGCTTGGATTAGTAGTTGAATGTTTCAATCTCTCAAGAAAAGAAGTCCAGTTGACATGACAACTCAATTTCCAGATACACTAATTATTGTTTTTGTGTTGTTGTTGTTTTGCATTTTCACATTTCACCCTGTTAGTGAAATGTGAAAATGCACCTGAATTGTCATAACCTCTCCAAGTCATGTGTGTATGGGAGGAAGGGTTATAATGTTTTATTCTCATCTTCAGGATTAATTTATCTATAGATCCACATCCCAAATTTGTACGTACAGTGGACCCTTGTATAACAAATGGTTTGTATAACATAACATCTGTACAACATAAACATTTCCAAAGATAGGGAGAATTTGCTTAGCAGAATTGCCTATGGGGTGAATCCATACAACATAAAAATGGTTGCAATTACGGATTACTCTGTTTTCAATGCATTCCTATGTGAAATTTGTATCTAAGGAAAAAGATAAGTTACCTACCTGTAACTCTGGTTCTTCGAGTGGTCACTCTGTGATTCCACACATTGGGTTAATGTGCGCACGCGCAGTAACTTCTCAGAATCTTCTAGATCTAGCTAGATAAAGAACAGCCCTCCCCTATAAAAGGCCAGGCTCCGCCCATCTTACCTCAGTTCCACATATCCGCCGCTGCCAAAGCTAGCAGAATTGACGTGACGGATAGTGGGGTAGGATGGGCCTGTGGGAATCACAGAGTGACCACTCGAAGAACCAGAGTTACAGGTAGGTAACTTATCTTTCTTCTTCGTGGTCCTCTGTGATTGCACACATTGGGTGAGTAACAAGCAGACTTACCGGAAGGTGGGATGTCACGGCAGCACAGAGGAGAGTATAGCCCGGCCAAAGGAAGCATCTGAACGGGCACGCACATCAAGTCGGTAGTGTCTGGCAAATGTCATGGAGGAAGACCATGTAGCAGTCCTGCAAATATCTGGGACGGAAATCCCTTTTAGAAAAGCCGTCGAGGTGGACAGTGCCCTAGTTGAGTGGGCTCGTATAGTCATTGGTAAAGGTGTATGGGACAGGTCATAAGCCAGCTTGATGGTCCTAACAATAGTCTTAGAGATGGTCTGAGAGGACATGGGCAGCCCGGACTTGGGGCCATCGATGCAGATAAACAGACGGGGTGAACGTCTGAGGTCTGCTAAACAGGAGATGTAGTAAGAGAGCGCCCGTTTGACATCTAATGAGTGCAGCATGCGCTCCAGCGAGGATGAGGGGTTTGGAAAGAAAACTGGGAGGAGAATGGGCTGGAGGTGGAACATTGACACCACTTTGGGCAGGAAAGACACATCTGTGTGAAGTGTAACTTTATCCAGATGGAACTGGATGTAGGGTTTGTCCGCTCTCAGGGCGGCCAGTTCGCTGGCTCTTCTGGCCGATGTTATGGCGACTAAAAACAGGGTCTTCATGGACAAGAGGTGGAGCGATGCAGATGCCAGTGGCTCAAATGGTGGTTTGGTGAGGCATTTGAGAACCAAATGTAGCGACCACTGTGGGGTTAGAGCTGTGGTAGGCGGGCGGATGTTGCGAAGGCCTTTAAGAAAAAGCTTGACATCTGGGTGTTGAAAAAGAGCAGCAGCAGTAGAGCCTGGAGGTTGGTGAGCTACAATGGCTGCGATACAGACTCTCAAGGTCGAGATTGCTAAGTTGGTAGAAGCCAGATGGTGTAGGAAGGATAGGAGTGTGCCAACCGTAGTAGGAGAAGCAGAGAGACCACTGTTGTGGGCAAATTTCTCAAAAACTTTGAATTTGTAAGCGTACAGGGTTCTAGTTGCAGGTTTCCGGGCAGAGTGGATTATCTCCTGGATGGAGGGAAGATTCTCCATGCTGTGAGATGCAGATTGTGGAGTTCTGGATGAAACACTTGGGAGTTCTGTATGGACAGCAGATCCGGGCGGTTGGGGAGACGGAGGTGGTGGGTGGCCATCGTCCGGAGAGTTGTGAACCATGGCTGGCGGGGCCACCATGGGGCTATTAGAATTGCATCCGCCGAATCGTGTTTTAACTTCAAAATAGTTTTGAGAAGAAGAGGGATGGGCGGGAAGAGGTACAGTAAGTGATGGGACCATGATATCATGAATGCGTCGCCCAGTAAGCGGTGACCGCGACCTGCTCTTGTGCAGTATAGGTTGCACTTGCTGTTGTGAGGCGTTGCAAAGACGTCTATGTCGGGAGTGATCCATATGTCGCAGAGGTGTTGAAATACTTGATGGTGAAGAGACCATTCGTGAATCGCAGAGTGTTTCCTGCTGAGGATGTCTGCTAGAGTGTTGTCGTCGGTGGAAATATGGATGGCTATCGGATGGACCTTGTGGCGTATGCACCAGTCCCAGAGTTGAAGAGTTAGGACAAGGAGGGGGGTGGAGTGTGTTCCCCCCTGCTTGTTCACATTATACATCACTGTTGTATTGTCCGTGGCTAGTTGGATTACATGTCCTTGTATGGTTGATTGAAAGGCTTTGAATGCCTTCATTACTGCAATCATCTCTAATTGATTTATGTGGAGCTCTTGTTGGTGTCTGGTCCACAGGCCGTGCACAGTCAGTGGGCCGCAGTGGGCTCCCCATCCGTACGGACTGGCATCCGTTGTGACTTGGTGCCGTGGTTGTAGTGGTTGGAATGGAATGGCCCGTGTTAGGTTGGGTACAGAGTCCCACCAGTCGAGAGACTACAAGACCAGTAGAGGGGGTGTGAGGCGAAGCCTGGGGCTGTCAACCACTGGGTCGAAGACTGTGAGAAACCAGTGTTGAAGGCACCTCATTCGAAGGCGAGCATAACGGACCGTGGACGTTGTTGATGCCATCAGTCCTAAGAGTCGTTGGATGGATAGTGCCGGCACTGTCCGATGATGCCTGATTGAGTGGACTACGTCTGCGATTTTCTGGCACCTGTCTGGTGGAAGGATGGCTCTGCCGCGGGTAGAGTCTAGTAGGGCACCGACGTAGGAAACGGACTGCGTTGGGGTGAGAGACGATTTTTGGAAGTTTACCTGGAGTCCGAGAGACTGGAGAAGGAGAAGCGTAACGTCTGTGTGGTAGACAGCCTGACGATAGGATGGTGCAGTCAGCAACCAATCGTCGAGGTATGGGAAAATAGTAATGCCTTTCAGACGAAGATATGCAACTATAGGACCAACGACCTTTGTAAAAACTCGGGGTGCTGTGGAAAGGCCAAAGGGGAGGGCCTTGAACTGGAATGCAACAGAGTCTACCATAAAACGAAGGAACTTTCTGTAAACTGGCATGACAGTAACGTGAAAGTAAGCGTCTTTCAGATCTATGACCACAAACCAATCGTGATGTTGTAACAAGGGGATAACAGTGTCCAGTGTGGTCATACGGAAACGCCTTGGGGTGATAAAGAGGTTTAGTTGCCTTAAGTCCAAGATGGGCCGGCGACCTCTATCCTTTTTGGGGACAAGGAAGTATCTGGAGTAGAAACCAAGAGGGACTTCTGGGTTGGGCACTCTTTCTATGGCACCTTTTTCTAAGAGAGTTTGAATTTCTTCTTGCAGAGGTTGGGAGGACGCAGTAGAGATGATTCCTGTTGGTGGAGGGAAGCAGTCGAATTCTATGGCGTAGCCCTCTGAAACTATAGAAAGGACCCACTGATCTGAGGTAATTCCGGCCCAGCAAGGAAGAAAGGGAGCCAAACGTGTGGGATGGTGAGGGGGTGTTGGCTGCGGAACAAGTAAGTTGTCAAAACTTCTGTCTGTTTCTCTTTTCAGGCCGGCGGGCGCCCTGGCGAAACCATTGTCTGTTGGCGTTAGATCGAGTGGCGGCCGGCTGATTCGCCTGCGGTCTTTGGCGGTCTGGTAAGTATCGTGGTTGATAATAAGATGTTCTACGCCAAGGCTGGCGATGTGGCCTGTAAGAGGTTTGGTTGGAATATGTTCTGGCCGTTCTTCTCATTTTCTGAAGTTTGTCGAGAATGTCATCCGTCTGTGTGTCAAACAGTCCTTCCCCATCAAAGGGGAGGTCTTCAATGCGTTGTCTGGCATCCTCTGGGATACCAGCTGAGCGTAGCCAGGCATGGCGACCTAGTGAGATGATGGTCGCGATTTGTCTAGCAGCCGCATCGGTGGTATGTCGGGATGCTATGCGTTGTTGCTTGGTCAGAGTCATGATATCCTGGTAGGAAGCTAATGCTCTAGTGCGTTGTTCTTCGGGAAGTAGAGCTAGGAGCGGCTGCATTCTGTTCCACAGGTGGCGATGGAATGCTCCCATTGCTGCAGAGTAGTTAGCCACACGGAGGATAAAGGACACAAGGGAGTAAAGCTTCCGACCTATCAGGTCTAGTTTGCGCCCTTCCTTGTTAGAGGGGGCCGTAGCAGATCTATTCCTGGCTCTGTTCTGTGTAGCGTCCACTATAAAGGAGTTGGGTAGTGGATGCTTTTGCAGGAAGGTGGTGTCCGCCCCATGTGTTTTGTAGAGATTGTCAACGCTTCGGGCCATCGGCTGTACCGTTGATGGTTTTTCCCATGGTTCTTTGATCAGTCTCAGCAATGGTTTTATAAAAGCAAGTCGTAAAGGCGCAGCTTGGTCCAAGGAGATGTCATCAAAGACCCTGTCATCGTCGTCAACAGGGGGCTGGACAACTGTAAGGTTCAGGACTTTAGCTATCTTGGTCACCATCTGAGAGTAGAGCTTGTAGTCCTCTGAAGGGGATGGGGGGTGGTCATCAGCGACATCCGAATTTGGGGTCAGGGGGTGTATCGGTGAGGCTTGATTTTGCTCCTGCGAGTCCGACTCCCCCGAATCATAAAAAGAATCCTCAGTATCAGGTGAGAGTTGTAAATCAAGAGTTTGTGAGTCTCTGGTCGCTTGCATGTCAGAGTTGCTACCAGCAGGTGGAGCCGGCAGCTGTGCTGCAGGGTGATCCCGGTGATGATGGGAGCGAGACTCTCTGGGGGCGGTGCTATTGGTTGGGGCCGCAGCTGAAGACGGAAGCTGTTCCGGTTGAATATTGGGCTGGACCCGGGTGGTGGTTTGGGGCAGGTCACCCCGTTTTTTGCTGGGCTGCGCGGCTTGAGGTGCAGCTTGTGCGCAGTGGCTCTTAGTGGGTCGGGCTCGAGGTTGTCGTTCACGCGGAGGCGGGATCTCCGAGTCAGTGAAGTCTCTAGCGCGGCGCTGTCGTTTGGGCGACGGGGAGAGATCGCGCGCATGTCGTCGATGGCGGCGCCGGCCGCGAGGAGGGGAAGGATCGGAGGAATAGGAGTCCTCATAGTCCTGATATCCTTGGTAATCCAGGTAATCAGGGTGGAGATAGAGCAGTTCATGGCGGCGTGTTTGTCTTCGTCGAGCCAGACGGTGCCTCGGGGTGGAAGAGTCAATGTCGGAGGAGTCCACCTCGATATGCTTAGTTTTAGCCTTCTTCTTCCGTGGCAGATCGGTGTGGGGGGATGCTCGCCGCTGGCGGGTTGCAGAAGCAGGGTGTGTGTGCCCACACCGAGGGGACATGGGGTCCGATGAGGACTCTCTGTGTGAAGTACGGACTCGAGCACGGGTCGTGCGGGATCGCCTGGCTGACGGTGGATCAGTTGAATCCCCCGAGTCAGAAGGTGAGTGGCGTCGGGATCGGCTAGGCTGGTGGGAGCTCACATCAGAAGGCAGGGACTCCGAATATGTGCAGCGGCGGGAAGCCGCTTTGGCAGAGGCTGCGTTCTGCATGTTGGGCAGAGTTTGTGGCGCCTCCGAGAGACCACTGAGGTCTGAGCCGGGAGTCGACGGTCGTGAGCCCTCGACCTGCAAAATAGGAGGCAGGTCCGTAGACGCAATCCCCAAGGTGATTGAATGGGTTGATCTCGGAGACGGCAAAGGGTCTCTAGCAAGGCTGGGGGGTTGGTCATTGTCAGCCGAGCGTGTGTTTAAGGTGGCCGTCTCGGCCAGGGGAGGCTCGGCACGCCGCGGGCTGGATTTCGAGCGGCCGGAGGATTTAGAGCCGCGAGTCTTTGGAGCGGTTTCTGAAGGCTTTTGTTGTTTCTGCCGCTTGTCCCCTTTGGAGCCCGACTTGTTGGGGGCTTTGGCTGTATTTTTGGGCATGGCTGAGGCCGAAGTAGTGGCAGAGGGTAGCGAACCAGAGGGGCTAGGTCTGGAGCCAGATGGGGCGGCGGCGTTTTCCATCGGCGGGCGGAGCGAAGCCTCCCAACGATGAAACTTAAGGCGTTGGAGCCGGCCCCTTAGAGCTGCCTTGGTAAATTTAGTACAGTGCTCGCACGTTGAGTGTTGGTGTCACTCTCTGAGGCAAAAAAGGCATTCAGAATGGCCGTCGGAGAACAGGAGTTTATTGTTGCAAGCACGGCAGCGCTTGAAAGGGCCAGCCATAAAAAGGCGGGAAAACACTGCGGGAACGTTGGGGGAAGCAGGGGAGGGAGGGGGGGAAGGGAACTGGGAACCAGGGGGTAGGAGTCCCTTCTAAAATAAAAGAAAAAATAGGTAGAAAGTAGAAGCTAGAAAGAAAAAGTTATTGGAGTATTTGTAATTACAGAGATCTTGCGAAGCGAGAAGCAATTGCAGCGGCGGAAAAGAAGGAACTGAGGTAAGATGGGCGGAGCCTGGCCTTTTATAGGGGAGGGCTGTTTTTTATCTAGCTAGATCTAGAAGATTCCGAGAAGTTACTGCGCGTGCGCACATTAACCCAATGTGTGCAATCACAGAGGACCACGAAAAAGAATGTGCTTAACATAATTTCATTTGGAACAAATTAATTTCTTTATACAAGGTACCACTGTATACAAAATTAGGGATGTCGAGCTTGATATTAAAGGGCTTTAAGACTCCTTACAGTGCAGGGATGGGCAACCAGGAAGATAGTCAAGGAATTTAAGAGAAGCATTATGGAGACAGATTGTTCACATACTATGCAATTGCATATAACAGCTAGTATAAGTCTATTGCAGTATATTTTTATACAGTTACAAAATTATGTATGCATTCTGTGTTTGCACTGATTTTGTTAACTACATTGATTCTGAAGAAGTCATTACTGTCAATCAAGGAGATGATATGTATTTCTGTACATATTTATATGTCTCTAATTGTGTATTTAACACAGGAAATAAAAGGTCTGTTAAAAATCATGTAAGTCTGAAGGTCTTAGCTGTCACTGCCCAGCAGTGTGTTGAATCTTATATGAGTATGTGGGTATACCAAATGAATATTTGTATATTTATTTAACTTAGGAAAGTATTTAAATTATGGAACCCTTGGGCTGAACCAAGAGATGAATATTTTTGAAATTATGTTAGCACTATTGCTCAGAGTTAATACCTGTGCGGAAACCAAAGAATTTAAGAAATGTTGATGGCCACTCTAATTCAAGAACAATTATCCTGAGAATAGTTGAAGGCATCAAGAAAACAGAAAAACTTATGGACTAAGGTGGACTGACTCAATTAAGGACGCCACAGCCTTGAATGTGCAAGAATGGAGCAGTGCTAATAATGATAGGACTTTTGGAGGCCACTGATTCATACAGTATAGAGTATCTTTGGCTGGATGGAGTCATGTTGAAGGTGACAGTAATGTGCTGGGAGAAGGAGGGTTATGACACATTCCCTTTTATACAACTGGTTGACAAAGATGCTCAACATCAGAATAATGCTAAATATGGATGTACTTCTCTATGGACCACTTTTCTGATTTTCATAAAAGAAAGATGGCACACAGAAGAGGTCAAAAGGATATGCTTCATTTTCTAAGAAAATAGCTTTAAGCAATAAAGGCTATAACTGACACAGAAAGGAACTTTGTCATCCATGCTGTTCATGTTATTCTACCCTCTTAGAACAGCTGGGAACAGGTCCATGGAAAATAGCTTCAATGTCCTTCCAGTGACATAGTAATTACCAAACAGAATGGGAAAGTGAGGCAGTTTGGAGATGATGATTTTCTTAGCAATATATTTCTCATCAGAAATATAATAAGGATAACAGAATAAGTCCTTCACCCTTCTTTTCTGAAAGAAAATTTTGTACATTAATCTTCTACATTTGGTCTTGACATCCAAGGACATGCAGCGTTACGCAAGAGCATTTTAATAATAGCACCTGTGTCATCCTTTCCTTTTACTGAAACTCAATGCAAAAAGAATTCTAAATAGTTATACTTCATTTTGTAGATTGCCTACCATGAGCCTCTCAGGACCATATTACAAATGCTTCCTTGAGACATTTTCCATGCAAGTTCTGGAGAAGACCTCATAAGCAAAAGGGCATCCTTCTTAATTCTTTTTAATGTCATGATTGCTCTCCTTATATGTATGAATTCACTTTCATCTTTTTATTTTTATTAAATATTACTTCAGTTATTGAGCTTTAACACACCCACACTTCCTTTCATATGCATTTACCTCTTTATTTGCCCCATTGGCAGCTAGTTACGGAAAATTGTTTTTAGCAGGTCTTCTTTCAGCCGATATACTATTGGCAGCTGGATTTAGCACTGTACAGAATTCTGCATCACCCTGCAAAGGTGCAAGAAGGATTTTTCTCAAAGGTTAGGCACAAATTAGTAGTTAAACATTGACTGAATATGAGTGCTTTTAATGGTTAACTATCTCTAGCCAGAGTGTGGAACGGGCAATCAAATCAGAGAGACCTTCACTGCAACAAAGCATTTACCATATTGCCTGCAATGGCACCCATCACTGGGTCACTGTTTTGAGAATTTCATTGATAAAACTAGGCTGGTTTTATACCTCCTTGAAGATTCATTTTCCTTGGCTTGATTTACATGCCTAGCAGCAAAGGGTTTGCCTACTCATATGGAAAATTTACACTGGGGGGGAAATGTGAAAGGCAAGCTATTGCATGACTTAACCTGGAGATTACAAGATTGTAACACCTAGTGGGGTGGTTGTGTTTTAAAGGGATCTGTTGTCACTTCACATTACTTTGTGTTGGCAGCTGTGGTTATTTAGAATTACAAGATAATTTGGACAGCTTCCAACATAAATAAGCTGGTGCAAAAGTGTCTCAATGCATTTATTGTGCTTGAGTGATTGGAAGGCTCTTTTAAAGCCCCATGCTTAAAAATAATTTCATCTAGCAGCAGGAGGTAGCTAGAATTCCAGCCACCCCTTCTACTGATGTATCTTAATAAAGTGACATAAAAAAGGAATAGTTAATTTTAACTACGTGGTGAAAATCAATATGTTTATTGAACAGTACTTGAGCTGTCATCAGGCTTATTTAAAGCTGAAGATGTTGAGTTTATTAACACACTTTTATTTTTTTTTAAAAAAACACATCCCAAAACACATTGGCTGGAATCATAATGTGCAACATTACACCAAAGTAGATGGTTTCATCAGCCACAGTGGTTTTTCAAAATTCAAAAATTTCCACATACATACTCAAAGCATTGCAAATTTCCCTCTAGATTCCTTTTGTCAAGGCAAGGATGGGGGAATCTTTAATTTCCAAATGGTACTGCTGCCAGGATGATTTTATGGTCAGTGCAAATATTAGCAAATGTTTTGTTATTTAACTTAGTAGCCTTAAATATATCACCTGGTCTATTTTTGTATTTGATATTTGTGATGGCTACACAGCTCCCCAACTTGTTTTACTTCAATTAGAAATACTGAGATACCAAGAATGACCCTCCACACACACACATGTACCAAGAAGGAGGCAAATGGATCATCAATGGAGGCATGACAAGACTGCAACCACTAGGTATTTCATTCCTTTTTATTTGATCCAATTGTCTATACTTAGTGGATTTTTCTAAGTTTTATCTCAGGCCCCAAATGAAATGCATGGTTCTTCTGCACCAATCCTCCCCCCTCCCTGGCCAACAAGGGACCATTAGTCTTGATGTGCCAGATAAAGAGAGGGAGTATGAATGTGTGGACCTGACCTGATACACATTGTTTGAAGGACTGGGACTAGACATGGGCACGGAACAGTGAAATTTCCGTTTCCGGTTTTTCGGTTCCGTTACATAACGGAAACGGTAACGGTAATTAAGCCGGCCCAGCTCAAACCCAAACCGAAAAAAGAAAAAAATTGTCAGGTTTTTAGTTTCTGTTTGTGGCATTGTGCAATGCGAAGCCCAGAAAAAAAGTTTTAAAAAGCTTTAAAAAGCCCGATTCCTGGCCGAAAAAGCAGGTGAAAATATGCCTGCCTGAGGCTTTGCCACCTACCAGAGGGGTGGTTTCTGGGGGGTCCCCGGCCTTTCCCCCTCTTCTCCTGTCCTGGGCTGCTTGCACCAGGCTGGGGGGGGTCATCCTCATCGTCCCCAATGCCATGCGGTGGGGGATCCAACATGGCTACCACAATTTTTATTTTTAAATCGTGGTCCAAAAACACACCAAAGCACAAGACAAACATATTGAAATTTATTTATTATAATGCCTGAATTTTAATAGCAGCAGCAGTGGGTTTTTTATTGCAATAAAACATCACATTTATTTTATTTTATTTTATTTTATTTTATTTTTTTTATTTTTTTAGACCTGCCCATTAATGGGCTGGGCATGGGATAGGACCATACAAAATCTTTGCTCCATTCCACCAATGGCATGGCCAGGTTTTGACTGACACTTCTGGATGTGCCAGAGGGTATAAAAACCCGAGAAACCTTCCAGAAATCGCAGTTGGTGTGTGGATGTGTTTGAGGGAGGAGGGCTGTGGCTTGGCTGCTGGTGCAATCTGATGGAGATGAATATTGGAGGAGGGAGGCCTGGGTGGAGGCTTTAGGGTTTAAGTTAGGCAGGCAGGGAGGGAATTGAATTTAGAAAATTATTATTTTGATTCCCTGCAGCTTTGTCTGCCAAAGGGAAGCAGTTATTTTTTTTCTTTCTTCTCTTCTCTGGCTGTTTGTGGGGAGGGGATTTTTCTGATATTGGATAAAGGGGGAGGGTCGACTGGGAGTGGGAGGTGTGTGGATTTATTTTAAAATATACCATTTATTTCCTATTTTTTCCAACTTCAATTTGCTTGCACATACACACACACAATTTGGGGTGGAAGAACAGAAAACTCAACAATCAATAAGTTCTCTGCGGAGTTTTCTGATTATATTGGATTAAAAGGGACTTCTTCTGGATTTAGTTTCAAATAGTACCATTTGTTTTCAACGTTTTCCTACCTGAGAAAAAAGAAGAGAGAGACTTTTAAATTCATTTAGCTGCACTACACAGTTGATGTACAACTAAACTATATTTTATTTACACCAATATCTTTTTTGGAGGCATCTAAGTAGTAGTACCCCTACTCTCTTTTCAGGGTTACTTTTGGGGAGTGGCTGGCAAGCCACCCTTCCAGAACAGGAGACCAGCTGCAGCTGGTGCTGCTGCCAGTCCAGGCTATTACATTTACATCAGCCTAATCTCTGTGTGTGTATGGGGGGCATTCACCCTACCCCTAACAAATCAAGTTCTTTTACTGGGGGGCTGATTAATAAGGCAACCAAATCCATTTGCTGCTGCTGCTGCTTCATATTTTATTGGGGAGGGGGAAATACAACACTACATTATCTTTCAGTCTCATTGTACAATTCCACCACTCCAGTTCAATTACAGGGAGAGCCTAATATGTTTGCTTGCACACACACAATTTGGGGTGCAATAAAAGAACCTGCTCTGATCCTAACGGGACAGAATATACATATATATATTATTTACTCATTACTCCAGCTCATTGTTTGTTTACACTTGTTGTGTTGTTGCATGCACTGAACACAACCACACTCCATTTCAGTGCATCAATTTGAATTTAGAATTCAGAAAATTATATCAAGGGCCAGCAGGGCAACATTGAAAGCTTGTAAAAAAGAACACAGTGTGAGAGTAAGCTTGTGGGCCAAAAGGATAGGTTTATTTGTTTACTAAACACAAATATAATAAGAAAATATATTTCATAAGAAAATATATGTCTACATTTCTACATCTTTGAGAAATAAAAAAAATGAGAAGGGTTGGCAGAGCCAGAAGGAAGGGAATGGGGACCCCCACTAAAATAAATAGGGTGGCATTTCTGAAGGAATGCACAGGAAGCAGTGCAGATAGTGATATTGCTGGTACCACTCCCTCTCCCAGCAGCAGCTGCACAACCAGCACCACCGGACCATCTTCTGTCACTGAGAGAAGCATGGATGACTGCATGTGATACCCATCACCACCATGCTTTGACATGGACACCCCCCCCCGTTTATCAGGAGGAAGATGAGTACTTGGAATCAGAAACAGGCTCTTTGCATCTGAATATGCCAGATTCTGAGGACCTGTTGGGGGCAGTACTTTCCATAAGCCTCGCAGCTATCTCGGGGAGCATTTTGAGAACAGGCGTGAAGACTCGAGGCTTGCAGTGTGCAAGAAATGTGGGGTGGTCGTGTGCAGGGGGAATGACCCCAAACACCTCTCCTCAAGTGCCTTGCATCTCCACCTCATGTGAAGGTACCCTGGGACTCTGCCTGGGATAGTGTCAGGCCCTGGTTCCTCAGGGAGGAAGAGGGGGGAAGGAGGCATGGGGAAGGAGGACTCCAGAGACAGCTCCACTGAGAGTGGGAAGAGGCAGGCCACTCTGAAGGAAGTGGTGCCGCTGTGTGGCAGTTTTGTCAGCCAACATAATAGGGCCAACGCACCACTCATGTCGTTGTTGAAATGGTGGCCACGAACGGGTTGCTCCTCTCCTTTTTGGTGTCATCGGGCTTCAGGCATCTGATGAAGCACATGGCTCCATGGTACGAGCCTCCATCCCAGCGTACCTTCAGCAGGTGAGTGATTCCCTCCCTTTATGAGTCCGTCAGAGACATGGTCCGGGCCCTGCTGCAGGCGGCCAGGGGAAGGAAGATCCACTTCACTTCTGACCTCTGAACTGGTGGGCACCACGGATACCTCTCTCTGACAGCTCATTGGTGGCAACCCAAGGATGTCCTTGACATTAGGGCATCCCAAGAAGAGCTGCAGGGGGAGCCACAAGGGAGCACCCCAAGAGGGTACAGGGTGGTGCTTCTCCAGGCACAAAGCATGGAGAACAATGCCAAAGGCATCCACATTTCTGAGGTCCTCAAGACATCACTGTGAGAGTGGGGATTGGGAACCGATGGGCAGGTCAATCGTGCATTCATGGTCACTGACACAGGACATAACATGATCAACACGTTTGAAAGGGCAGGGTTCCAGGGCATCGTGTGTGCAGCACACAAACTGCATCTAGTAGTGGGCGATGCCATTGGGCTGGGTGCAGCAAAGGACTCCTGGTGTGAGGGGACCCTGGAGACCAAGGCCTTGCTGGACAAGTGCAGGAAAATAGTCGGGCACTTCTCAGGCAGCGTCAAGGCATCCAGGATGATGCGTGAGAAGCAGGCGGAGATGGGCCGACCAGAGAACATCCTGATCCAGGACGTGACCACCCGGTGGAACTCCACCTACGAAATGGTCAAGCGCCTGGTGGAGCAGAGGCAAGTGGGCAAAACTCTGGCCTGGTGGCGTCCAAAGTAGGCGGCTGAAACAATCCCTCCCTCAAGTTCCCTGGCGCTCTGGCACTCTGGCTTTTCTGCGTGGACTGTCTCCCCTCCACTGGGTTGGTGGAACTCTTGTCTCCTGGGTAGGCAAAACTCTGGCCTCCAAGGAAGGCAGCTGAAAGAATCCCTCCCTCAAGGTCCCTGGCGCTCTGGCTTCGTGGCTTTCCTGCGTGGACTGTGTCTCCACTGGATAGGCAAAACTCTGGCCTAGTGGCCATCTCCACTGGCGCTCTGGCGGAATGGCTTTCCTGCATGGACTGTGTCTCTCCACTGGGTTGGCAGAATCCGATCTCCTGGGTAGGCAAAACTCTGGCCTGGTCTCCAGGCTGTTCCTGAGCAGCAGCAGCAGCAGCATAGGTTGCTGCTGGTTCACCCTTATAATCCACCTCCCAATCTTCCTCACTCTGGCCTCGAAGAGGAAGGAAATCCCAAGGACAAGGAGGCACCAGGCGGTTCCCTACCCTATCCTCCTACAAATAAGGAGGGTTGAAAAGTCACTCTGGCCTCCAAAGGCGGCAGAAACAATCCCTTCCCTGGCAGTCTGGCTTTGCGGCTTCCTTGCGTGGACTCTGCCTCCTGGGCGGAACTCGGTCTCCTGCGTTGGGGGAGAACATGGCTACTGAGCCCTGTTTGGAATTTGGAAATCAAACACAGCTGCCTGGTGCCCGCACAAAGAGTGGTGGACTGACCTCCAGGGTTTTCTGGAGGGCCTCCATTGGCTCCTGAATTTGATCCTTGGGGATTCTGCCTGTCAGCTCCTTGGGATACTCTAGCTGGCGATGATTCCCCGAGAGGTTGAGGGGAACTGTATTGGGAATTGGGGTAGAAAGTGAGAGGAGGGGCACTCATCTGGATGAGTGGGGGGGGCAAGCATCTCTCATGCCTCTACCAGACTGACTCTCTGACCGCTAGTTGACCAGGTTGGCATTTGCTTGGCTTTACAAGGAGTGTCATTGGAGATGATTGGGGACATTGAGAGGAGTAGACCCGCATCCAGATTTGAGGGAGGAACGGAATACTGTGTCTCCTGCTGCCTCTGAGAGGTGGAGGGGAAATGGGATGGATAAAGGCTTCAAAACAAACAAACAAAAAAGTATAACATGCAGCCAGACCAAGTAGGGTGGCCGGTTCAGTCAGCAGTTGAACAAGAGAAAAAGAGAATATTGCATTCTGCCCACTTTGTTTGCAACTTTGCATTATTGCATATAGGATGCAGTGTTATACTGATATATTATTCATCAGTTTAAAGTGTTTTCTGCCTGCTCTGGGTCATTGTGGGACGCCCCATTCTCTGGGAAGTCAAATCGCGCTAAATCGCGGTGAAACGACAAACGACAAACAAAACGTTGAATGGAAAAATTTTCGAAAAATTTCGCACCAAACGGAAACGGAATGAAACGGACCCGTTCCGACAAACGAAAAATCGAAACGTCATTTTTTCTGGTCATGCCCATCTCTAACTGGGACAATAAAAACACCACCCTTACTTCAGGTGCAGATTTACAACATCTCAGCTAAGGGCCTCTACTAAGCAACTACTTGCCAAGAAACTTTACATCTAAGAACTAACTCCTGACATTTCCATCTTTGTCATGTTTGAACTTTTGGTACAGCTCTGAGGAAGTGGATGATGGCCTCAAAATATTAGCAAATGTTTTGTTATTTTACTAGTAGCCAAAAGGTATCACCAGGTCTATTTTTACTTTTGATTTTTATGATGGACATGGCTCCTCAGCTTGTTTTACTTGTATGATCAGTAGCTATTTTCAGTTATTCAATACATCTTCTTGCTCAGTGGGATTTTAGCCATTGTTTCCATCCTAAAGAAAAAAACAAAGGACAAAGACTCTGCTGAGTATGATTTAAAGATCTCCAATTAACTTACAAAGACCAAGATTGCCTATGGAGATTTGTTTATTTAATAATCATTCTGTTAGACTGCCCAATTACCAAAGGTCTCTGGACAATGTACAAGTAAATTAGAAACACAGAAGACAAAATATAATGAATGCTTTGAAACAACATATGCTTATATCAAAATAAAACTAGTGTGATGATAAAACCATTGAAGCACATTAGTCTGGAGAGAAACAAAACTGCAGCAAAAGATAATCCAAAAGAAAACAAAAGAAGGGTCTTCATCTAGCACTGAAAAGTCCAGAATGTACTTCATTTTTCACTCTGTAAGACACACTCCCCCCCACCCTCAGTAAGGGGAAATGCCTGTGCATCTTATAGAGCAAATACAGCCCTCTGTGCCCACACCTACTGTGGCCCATGGCTCTTTTCCTCCCTCAAAGAGAAACAAGGGCCATACCAGTGGCTTCCAGTGCACCGGCCGCTGGTCTTTTCCCCATCCACGGCCACCCTGGAGGCTCCCAACAGTGGTGGTGATGGTCGTAGTGAAGCACAGACCTGTCAAGCTTCCCAGAACAGCCAGGAAATTCTTGTTTTTCTTCCTTTTCCCCACCAGCTTCCTGGGGTATTGATTTTCTCAGAAATATCCCAAATTCCCCCCACCCACCTCCCCTCCGAGAGCAAGCTTCGGTGGGCAGACAGGAGTTTGAGTGTGCATGTGTGCATGTGGGCGGGCGGGCATTTGCTTGTGTGCGTCTGTGGGTGATGGTCACTGCAGGGAGGAAGGGACCCATTAACATGCAAAAAGACTGCACTCCTTGAGGAAGGGTCACCAGAGAAATGAAGCTGGTGCTGCTGGTGCACCCCGGCGATGGACAGAGGCTGTGGCACTGGGATCCCACACCTCCCTGGTCCCTCCCCCTCTCTTTCTCCCCCTTCTCCTCCTCTCCCCCTGTGCCCCGCTTGCCAGCTGGTGAAAGTATCCGCCATGGGGAAGCACTGGGGCTTCGGTTGGGATGCTTGTGTGTGTGTGTTTGTATGATGGCTGCCACAGGGCTCTGGGCCTTGGGAGGAAGGGACACCTGAGAAATGAAACTGGTGCTTCTGGTAAAGTTGGTGTTCCCCGCTGATGGGCAGAGGCTGCGGTGCTGGGATCCCATGCCTCCCTGGTCCCTCCCCTCCCTCTTTCTCTTCCCTCCACTTCCTCCTCTTCCTCTTCTCCCCCCATGCCTCGCGTGCCAGCTGGTGAAAGTATCCAGCATGGGGAAGCATGGGGCTTCTATTGGGGTGCTTGTGTGTGTGTGTGTGTGTGTGTGTGTGTGTGTGTGTGTGTGTGTGTGTGTGTGTGTGTGTGTGTGTGTGTGTGTGTGTGTGTGTCTTCCTCCACCTCCTTCTCCTCCTCTTCTTCTTGCAAAGCCTGGGTGGTCAGGAAAGGTGTGATGGAGAGGAACCTGCTGCTGTTACTTCTGCTGCTGCTGTCATGGCCCCCATTTGGCTCAGGGCTTCTATTGTTCCCTGGCTGCTTCCTTCCACCGGCTCCTCCAGTACCGGCTGTGGTGGAGGCTACAGGAGGAGGCGGTGGCAGTGGCAGTGGCAGCCCTGCCCTGAGCCAGGCGATTGGGTGGCAGCTGTGTGGGAACAGCAACAGCTGACTCTTGGGAAGGGATCAGTGGTGATGGAGGAGGAACAAGTCGGTAAGGAGGTGGGGTGGCTGCAAGAGGATGGAAGAGAGGGCAGTGCAGGGCAAGCAGCAGTGGTGGCAGCACTAGCAACAGAAGGTGCAAGGACAGATAGTGATGCCGTCTCCACTTCTTCCTCCTCCAGGTGCCCCTCTGACAGCATCTACACATGCAGCCATTCTCTTTTTCAGTACAATCTCAGCTGCGGGAAGGGAAGGAGTCCTGCCCACCCACCTGCCTGAGGATTGTAGATTTGGTCTGCTGGGTATTGTGACAGGGCAAAAGAGGGGGCAAAACACACATACACACAAACCGCAGTGAGGAGAGAGGAGATGGTGGTGTGAGGGAGGACCCGGCAGAAGCCGCTGTGGAAGTGCCCAGTGGCTGCCACCACAGAGACCTCCACACCCAACCACAGTACATATATATGATTTTTTTTTCACACATACAGTTCATACCTCTGAAAACTAGGTGTGTCTTATGGTCCAGTGTGTCTTATAGAGTGAAAAATATGGTAGACACCAATTGCTCTACAAAAGGCATTCCATCATTGGAATTAACAAATATTAACAATGCACCAAGGCTCTGATCTCAGATGTCTCTATGTATGCTTTATTACAACTCAAGGAAAACCACAGATTATTCAAATGTTTCCAAAAAGGCAAATTGGATAATTCTGGATTATAACAGTTCAAGAATAAAACAACTTACATGTGCTTAGCTGTTATTTTTAATGACATATAAAAGAATGTCACAACTGATGAAGTAAGACCGAGGTATCTCTCCAATAAGAAATATATGAAATTTTCTGTCTGCCTGGAAACAGCAAAAATAAGGGAGGGGTTCATGACAGAATCTAAATAAAGCAGGAGATGTTGGAGAGTGTATGAACTCCAGACTCAAATGATTTTACCAACCCCTTACTAACTTGCTCATAAGGAAGGCAAAAGATAGCATATTCACATGAATCAGAGAAAATTAACCACTATACTTGTATGAATGAATGAATCTTTATTTATAGTTGTTAACCAAGTCAAGAAATACCAAAATATCAATTTGGCACAATAAAACGATTTGCCAGAATAAAACATTGAATTTGCCAGAATAAAACATTGTAAAAACATTGTAAAACATTGTAAAATGTTTGATAAAAGCCACTAAATACAAACAGGACTGTTATAAAAATAGTCAATATCAGAAGGGTAGATAATATAATATATCGAAGATCAAACCAACATCAAACCCCAAAGTGGAGACCACACTCCATATGGTGATCAGGAGCTAGAATTACTGGCAGTCATAAACCTAGGTACAACTACTGCAGCAGTGCAAAATCTGGCAACACAATTCGAAATCTGCTGGGACCTGTCAGAGAGAAGTAACTTTGCATAGAATTTGGCAGGTCTCCCAGGAAATTTGTCGATAACAGGTTGAAAAAGTTCCTTACGTAATTCACAGTAGAAGGAACAATAAAGAAGGACATGGGTGACTGTTTCTACTTGGTTCATTTCGCATGGGCACAAGCAATTTGAGAGGGGAATATGTTGAAATTTCCCATCCAAAAGCTTGGAAGTGAGAGCGTTCAATCTGGCTAAAGTAAAAGCTCTTGTAATCTTTGGAGGCATTAAACCAGTCAGGTATGGGGATATAGTAAATTTGTTGTAAGAGACTAGACTGTGATTACCCAGAAGGCTCACATGATCTTGGAATGCTATATCCTGAATCCTTTGTCTAACTGCTGCTTTGGCATTAGCATAGCCCATCGCTTTTAAGATACAGTTAGAGAAGCCAATTTGCTGTATTTCTTTGGCTACAAACTGTTTCCATTTGGACTGGAAAAAATCAATTAGTACCAAGGGGGCCAACCCTTCTGTAAGGAATATAAGTTTTAGCCAACAGTTAATCATAAAGGCTTTGGCCCCTGCTCTTATGGACACTAGACCGGCCTCCAAACGAAGGGCTACATTTGATGTACATGGAGGTACAGCCAGAATTGATCTCAGAAATTTAGTCTGTACTACTTCCAAGGAATGTAAGTTTGTACCTGCGAAAAGTTGGGAACCATACAACATTTGGGAAATAACTTTGCCTTTGAAAACCTGGATAGCAGAAAATACTTGTCGCCCTCCTTTAGAATAAAAGAATCTGGTTATTGCTGCAGCACTCTTCTGGGCATTCAATGATGCATGTTTTAGTTGAGCGACCCAGGAGCCTGTAGAACTAAAAATTATGCCCAGGTATTTGAAGGATGAAACCTGCTCTATGGGGTGGTTATTCATAACCCATTTGTGTTTGTTTCTTCTTCTACTAGTAATAAGTATACTTGTAGATTTAAGAACTTATATAAAAATTGCCCCATCTAATAAAGAATGAGAAAGAAAGAAAGAAAGAAAGAAAGAAAGAAAGAAAGAAAGAAAGAAAGAAAGAAAGAAAGAAAGAAAGAAAGAAAGAAAGAAAGATCCAAATGATTAACACCATGCCATCTTAGTAGAATAAAAAAAACCAGATCTCCTTTCACTCAGGGTTAGATGTTCATTCCACTGGAGAAATTCCTTTGATATGTAAACAGTTGGAGTGGACCTACTTAACACAGGATTTTCTATATAAATTGTACCAAGTCATAAAAAATAAGCAGAAGTCCCATTCCTGTACAAAAATTTGACATGTAGAAAAGACCAAAGTCTAGACTTTACAAGAAAATGGTGACCAGTTTCTAGACCCAGAACTACTTTTGTCATCAAATCAAACACTAAGAATAGATCTAAGAAAGAGTGACTGGGATATGTTGATCTCCGTATCAACATGTTCCATCCAAATGCCTAGCCCCTCTAGAAATTGTTCAAAAATTTACATGAAAAACCCTTTGCACTGAATGGAAAAGTAGCCTAATAAACACAGGTATAGCTAGGGCTTCCAGTGCCTGGGGCAAAAGTCAGTTTTTGCCCCCCCCCCCAACAATCAGGAGAGCGAGCCTCACCACCACCACTCCCCCTGGGCCTGCCCGGGCTGCCCAGAGGGCATCCCCTCCTCCTGCGGTGCTCGCCCACCCTCCACCACCTCAGTTGGAGCAGGATACAGTGGCGGCGCTCCCACCAGGAAGCAGGCTGCCTGACCAAGCCCATCCACCCCCTTCTGGGCAGCTCCAAGCCTCGGCAGCATCATTCGCCTCCAGCCCCAGCCGTGGCAGCCCCAGCCGGCGTGCCCCTTGCTCCCCCTCCGTGGCCTGGCTCAACAGTAGCGGTGGCCCCAGGCTAGGCCACCCCCGTGGCCAAGGTGGCGGCAAGGCTCAGGGAGGAGAGGCCAAATGTGGCAGCGGCGGCAAGGGGTGGCCTGGGCATGCCAGGCGCGTCCACACTTTTACTCAGGAGTAATCGGAGATGGCAGGGTGGCGGCAGGGGGTGGTAGGCATTTTGGTGCCCCCTAATTGCTGTGCCCAGGGTGCCCCACCCCCTTGCCCTACCCATTCCACTCCCCTGCTAATAAAGTCTACTAGAATGGATGGACTGTTATGTGGCACTAGAATTGCAGAGGCTATAGAAAAATTCTAGTTTAAGGTATGGTGGAAGTGCTTGCCTCAATATGAATAATGAAAAACTTATTCAACAGATATTTGAGTATATCCCAATATGCTTCTCAGACAGTGGGAATACTAAAATCTCTCAGATTTACTGAAATTTTAGGTTGAGTGAGAAATATTACAAAACTAAACAAAGCTCTTCATGAATCATATAAGCAAATCTTGGCTTGGTTCACATTGCGAATGAAGCATAGAAGACCTTTGCAACTGCAAAGTAAGAGACATATTTGTATCCAATAAGCAATTTATCATGACATTAGAACTAAGCCATCATCATGAATTTTGGAAGCTGAAATCTGACTGCTGGCTATGGCATAGTTTATGGACATTTTTAGTGAAGTGGGAGGAGAACAACTTTTATTTATTTATTTTAAAAATATTCCCCATCTTTCTTCTTAAAAAGGGCCCAAGGTGGCTTACTGCATTAAAAGACAGTGTTTATTTAAAGCTAACAAGTGTGAGTATACTAGAAAGTTAGAGTTAGAAAAGATAAAGCAAATACAACATTAAAAACCAAGCAAAAGGAACAGAAAAATACATTCAGAGCAGTAAGGTACAGCAATCCTTTAAAAAACCCACTCAGGTGGCCAGACACTGAGGGAAAGCTTGCCAAAAAACTATGGCCTTTGCCTGCATGCAGAAGAGCCGAAAATATGGGGCCAGCCTGTTCCAGGCTGTTCTAAAGTTTGGAAGCAGGACAGAGAAGACACTCTTCAGTGTCCCCCAAAAATGCATCTCTAAAGATGGTGGGACTGAGATAAAGGCCTCTCTTGATGATATTAATGCCTGTGCAGACCCATAGAGGAGACGTGGTCCTTGAGATAGCTTGGACCCAACCCATTTAGGGCTTTATAGGTTAGAAACAGCACTTTAAATTGTGCCCTGAAAGAGATCAGCAGCCAGTGGAGCTGGTGCAATAGGTAGGGGACAGTTCTGTGATCCCTTTGAGCAGCCGCAGTCTGGCTGCTAAATTTGGACCCACTGAAGTTCCTGAAAAAAATTTCTAGAGATAGCCCCACATAGAATGTATTACAGTAATCTAGACCGGATGTAAGTTGTGTCACCATGGCTTGATCAGACCTTTCCAGGAATGGGTACACCTGGCACGCTAGTTTCAATTGTACAAAAGCACTCCTGGCCACCACTGCCACCTGGGCATCCAGGCTTAGAAATGAATCTACCATAGTGCATCTGTTTTCAGAAAGAATATAAGCTCATCCTGCACTGACTGCATCCCTGTTTCTTGATCTGACTTTCAACTGAGCAGGAGTACTCTGTCTTATCGAGATGTCAGTGAAGATTCTCAGTCATCCAGTTGAGTTTATCTGGTGGTTGAGTCATGGCAACTGGACTTCTTTTCTTGAGAGATTGAAACATTTTGCTGTTCATCCAAGCAGCTACATCAGAATATGCTTACTGAGTTAACCGTCTATCAGCTGTCCCCCTGCTCACACAGAGACATACACAGCAACCTCTGTTTTTACATAAATAGGATATAATTGATTAATTAACTAATTCAAGTACAGTTTTTTAATTGCCTTATATATATATAAATAAGTTGTTGGTGGTGGTTTAATTACTCTAAAAGAATCCAGAAACAATGAAAGTTCTTTACTTCCTATGTATCCTTTTAATCTAAATAGCAGAAGTGCTGTTCAAGTCACCAGGAAGGAATACAAATTTACAGTAGTCAGAATTTTTATCTTTTTCATGAGAACAGTTAGCTTGTCTTGGTTGTATATGCTCTTCAAGTCTTTGAGTTGTGCCACATTAGTCAGGTGGAAACCACTCTGTTCCTCTGTGAACTGTATAAATATTAACTTATGGTCCACCATTGGAATTGAAGGCTGGTTGATGTATGTTATCTATCACTCTAATCATGAAAGATGAATTACTAGGTTTAGAGAGTTCATAATTAATCTGAACTGGTACTATCCAAACAATAATGCTTAACTTTTTTGTGTAATAAGTGTTTTTCCTCAGCAAATATTAATTTAAGAGGCATTTTATAGACACTACTGGATAGATCTACATGAAAGAATTTAGTACAGGGATTACAGTAGCTACCAAGATGTTATCTTGACAGAGAAAATCTAATAGGAGTTCAAAAAAGAACTGAAAACCAAAATCTTGGTATATATCAAAAACTGTACGTTGAATCTTGCACTACAGAATAGGAAATAGCATAAAAAATCCAATAAACAAAGGTGGCTGGGTTATTTCCATTACACCACACATATTATGAAAGCTATTGTCTTCATTATATGAAAGAGTTAGACATAAGATCAGACCAGACCCCTGGCTTCAAGTAAAAAGGAGACTACTGGGTATATATAAGCTAGGAAAAATACTTTATGTGAAAAGTGGCTTAAAATGTCAGCTCAAAATGTCAATAGTATATCCTACAGTGCAACTGTGGAAGCCAAGAAAGGAGAAGTTCCTATCAAAAATCTCCCCGCTAATACCAATATGCTATCACCCAAGTCTCTTTAACCCCCTTTTTTTTAAAGATCTGTTTTATTAGGTTAATGGAGTTCTAAAGTAATGAACAACTTCTTCCTAGGGAGTTTTGGAGGGACCACTTCAGAGAGTGAGGCATATTGTGGCTAACATGGTGTCAAATACGTAGTTTTATTGGACAAGCTGACAGGATCGAGCAGTCCACAAGGTGCCTCACTCCCTTTGATGATCATCTCCATTCTCTAGCTGAAGTAAATAAAAGTGTGAAGCACAAAACTTTATTAGTTGTTGATTGAGGCACATATGAGGCAGAGGTGATTGCATACTATTATATTTCTGAGATCCAGAAGATTTTCCACCATTCTTGGATCAGGATGACTTCTTGTTGCATGAGCTGTTGGTCTCCTCTCAAGCGTCCACAAAATTAACAAATAAACAAAAGCTACCCACTATCTCTTTGTACAAGGATAAGATTGCATAACTGGAAACTTTGAAAATATCTAGAAGACAGTTGCAATTACACTGCAAAAAGAAATTATCCTTCATTAATTTACAACTGCAATAGCACTCTAGATGTTTGTATAATATCCAACTTTAATCAGCATTTCCCAACATTAATTAAAATGATACTGATGGAAACAGAGAAAGACATTATATTAAAATACAATTGAGAGTTCTATTGAAAACAAGCCCCAAATTAAACCAATTTAAAAGCCATTTACATGCAACACAATGGACAAAGGGTACAGCCTCCACTACTGAAAGACTTTTCCCTGACAGTCAATAAGTGGTCAAAATCCTGTCTGGATAAAAAAGATCTTTGCCAACAAAAAAACCCCAAACATTCTTTATTGCAAAAGTGGATTAATTAGAAGAAAACTGTTTTGTTTGAAATGAGTTGTTTCTGCCCTCTGCAGAAGGCACCATGTCTTCTACCGCAGCCACCCCCTGCCATTTCGTGGCTCAGGTACTGTGGTCCCACTATATCATGGGATCACAGTACCTGCGGGGGCGGCGGGGAGCAATCGCATTGCTCCCCACCGCCCCCCCTCCTGGAGGCCTCGGAGCCGCAGGGGGGCAGCGGGGGTGATCAAATCACTCCCAACCACCCCCTAGACCTGTCCAGGAGGCCTCGGAGCCGTGCGGGGGGGGCGGGGTGTGATCAAATCACTCCCCACTGCCCCCACCTGCCCATCTGATCACACCCGCCCCGCTTCCACATATCGTGGATTTTCATGTATCACGGGTCGGGTGGGTCCCTAACCCCCGCAATAGGCAGGGGGTTACTGTATGTCTCTTTTATCACTTGGCTTTGGCACAGCTGGTTGTGGGGTTTTTTAACTCACCACTATTTCATTCTGCATTTTGAGGCATTTTGGGAAATGAAAACCTTCACTAGACTAGCCTCCAGGAACTGCTGATAGGAGTAGAGAGTGAGTAAGAAAATGGATCTTTTCACAGGACTGAGAAACTGTTAGAAGCAATGCAAACATTTAGTCATGGCAACTGGACCTCTTTTCTTTTGAGACTGAAATGTTTCACTAGTCTATTCACGGGCCTATTCCATGGCGATACGGTCAGTGAAAAGGCATTATTATCACAAACCGTATTGCTTCCTCAGAGAGCCGTCCAGCAGAGCTGTTTCGGGTGGTCCAGGACCTTCTTCAACCGAGAAATATGGTGGAGGTTCTGGACAACTCATCAGCCTGTTGTGACCAGTTTGCCGCTCACTTTGAGGGGAAAATCGCTCAGATTCGCAGGGAATTGGACTCCACTATTGATGCAGATTCAAGGGATGTATCCAGTGTGCCGTGCTTAGGTCCAGTGTTATTGGATGAGTTTCAATTATTGAGACCTGAGGATGTGAACAGGGTGCTTGGATCTGTCTGTGCTACCACTACATCACTCAACCCTTGCCCTTCTTGGCTAATCGAAAGATCTGCCAGGGGGGTTCGCACCTGGGTCCAGGAGGTTGTTAAAGCCTCCTTAAGAGAGGGAGTGGTCCCCACCACCTTGAAGGAGGTGGTGATTATACGACTCCTAAAAAAAACCAAACCTGGACCCAGGGCTGGTGGTTAACAACTGACCAGTAGCGAACCTCCCTTATTTGGGCAAGGTGTTGGAGCGGGTGATGGCCGGACAACTCCAGGCACTGCTGGATGAAACTGATTTTCTGGATCCATTTCAATCAGACTTCAGGCTGGGCTTTGGTATGGAGACTGCCTTGGTCACCCTGTATGATGACCTTTGCTGGGAGAGAGACAGGGGGAGTGTGACCCTGTTGATACTCCTGGACCTCTCAGCGGCTTTCGACACCATGGGCCATGGTGTCCTTCTGGATAGGCTGGCCAGGTTGGGGGTTGGGGCACTGCTCTGCAGTGGTTCCAATCCTTCCTGGCTGACCGTGTCCAGAAGGTGGTGCTGGGGGACAGTTGCTCTGTCCCATGGCATTTACGTCACGGGGTTCCCCAGGGTTCTATACTGTCTCCCATGCTGTTCAACATCTACATGGAACCGCTGGAAGAGGTCATCAGGAGGTTTGGGCTGAGGAGTCAGCAATATGCTGATGATACTCAGCTCTACCTCTCATTCTCCACCAATCCAGGTGAGGCGGTTTCTGTCCTGAACTCGTGTCTGGGCCAGATAATGGACTGGATGAGGGTTAATAAATTGAAACTCAATCCAGACAAGATGGAAGTGCTGTTAATGGGTGCTTTGCCGGATAGGTTAGAGGGCCATCTTCCTGTCTTGGATGGGGTTGCACTCCCCCTAAGGGACAGGGTCTGCAGATTCGGGGTGCTTCTGGACCCCGGTCTAACTCTGGAAGCCCAGGTGGATTTGGTGGCCAGGGGTGCCTTCCTTCAGCTGCGGAAAATATACCAGCTCCGCCCCTACCTAGACGAGCACAGCCTCATGACAGTTATGCATGCACTGGTAACATCCCGTATTGATGACTGCAATGCGCTTTACGTGGGGCTGCCTTTGAAGACGGTCCGGCGATTGCAACTAGTTCAGAATCGTGCGGCACAGCTGGTAAGTGGTGGGGCCGCCAGGGATCACATCACACTGATTCTGCATAACCTGCATTGGTTACCAGTTGCTGTCCGAGCTGAATTCAAAGTGCTTGTTTTGACATATAAAGCCCTAAACGACTCAGGACCTAGATACCTGAAGGACCGCCTCCTTCCATACGAACCTACCCGGTAATTAAGATCGAGCCGGGGGGGCTTTTGAAAGAGCCATCCCTCAATGAGGTGAGAGGGATGGCTTGTAGACATAGGGCCTTCTCGGCAGCTGCTCCCAAGCTATGGAATACCCTCCCGATCGAGATCCACCTGGCGCCAACACTGATTACATTCCGGCGCCAGGTAAACACCTTCCTGTTGCAGAAGTTTTTTAATTGATATAATATAGACTGTGGGTCCGCTGATGACAATATTAGGATAATGATTTATTGTAAGGTTTTTATTGATGATTTATTGATATTTTACTTTTAACTGTTTTAAATTGTTTTATTCTTTGGATTGTAAGCCACCCAGAGACCTTTGGGTAGTGGGCGGCATATAAGTTAAATAAATAAATAAATAAATAAATAAATAAATAAATAAATAAATAAATAGTCATCCAGGTATCATTTTCAATCTGAGGACAGTCAGAAGCATGGTTGTGGCATGGGTTCCCCAGTGTCACCCATTGTTGCCAACTTATACATGGAGGAAGTGGAGAAGAAGGCACTCAGAACTGTCTGAGTGATGGCACCGACCTACTGGTTCAGGTATGTAGAGGACACCTGGGTAAATCAAGACTTGGGAATTCAGTGGACCCAAATATCAAGTTCACCAGGGAAGACACCAAAGACAACAGGCTAGCTTTCCTGGATTGTGCAGTTATCATAGGACCTAACCATGGCCTGGGAATAGATATTTACAGGAAACCCCCACACACACACTGATCAGTACCTACTGTTTGACTCCCACCACTCATTACAACACAAATTAGGAGTTATCAGGACTCTAAACCACATAGCAAAGAACATCCCTACCTTCAGAGAAGCTAAGAAGAAGGAACACAGGCATCTGAAGACAGAAAGTCTGTGCATAGCCAAAGTGGGCCTTCAACAAGCCAGTGGCCCAAGCCAGAAGAATAATGGAACACCTTGAGACCCAAAGCCGACAGAAGAACCTCATCATTCAGGCAGAAAATCTGGAATAAATTTTTAAAAAATATGTAAATTATAATTTAAAAATGATATAAACATTATGGAGATCGCATCTAACCACAATAAAGTTAAATAATAAGGATGCTAAGTATTCTAACAGATGCTGGAGATCTGATAAAGAGGGAATTTATGGACATTTATGGTGGGAGTGGTACAAAAATTATGGAATATGGTTTTTGAGGAGATTAGTCATGGTAGGCTCCCATCCCCGGGCAAAATACCCGAATCAGTGCGGTCTTCACGCCAAATGTCTGGGGTAAGAGGGCAAATATGCCCCACCCCCAAACTATGCCAGGCTCGGAGCTGGCCTTGTACTCACAATTGAAAAAAATGGCACAAAATGGCCAGACAATTTTCTTGAGGCTGGGTGATGCAAAACCAAGTCCATTTCTGCAGTGGCCATGGCTTTCTATCCTCAGCAGATGGAGAAATGAAGGGTACAGCTCTTTGGCAGAATTTTTTCCGCATATGTTTTGCTTGTTACTTTTTATAGTATATACCTTCCTTTACTTTTTTAAAAGATAAAATGGTAAGATTGATGCCGCATATCATAAGCCTTGAAAATGTTCCAGTCAGAGTGTTTCCAGACACACCTTAATACTTTCATAATGTAAATTTTCATAATGAAATCAAAACTTTAGTGATTGCACTGAAAATGTGAAATTCTGCATGTTTTGTTGCTTTTGAAATATAACTTTGTTGCACTTTCATGATCCCAAAGACTAACTAATTACAGGTAACTTACTTGCCTGTAAACCATGTGTTCTAAGGTGACATTACAATTTTGTTGAAGTCACACTGCTGTTTTCCTTATAGCACAGAGCAATTTTTGAAAGTGGTTGTTGATATCCAATACCGGTTTCTTCAGGTAACATAGCAAATCCATTCAAGTAAGAGGATTTAGTCAGTCAGTCAGTCAGACACCTTTATTGGCACAAATAAATAAATAAATAAGTAAAATAGACAATGAACAATAGAGAATAAAATACACAATTGGGAAAGTGTACATACTCGAACCAATATCAATTAAAAACAGGGAAGGATGGAGGGAATATAGGAGTATTGTAATAGAACGAGAGCAAGAGGGTGTTCCCATGTATCCTTATATTTGTCCAGCCAAAATTGACTGCAGACCATCCAGAATGAACGGACTATATTTGGGGGTGTTGAACAAAAGGCCCGTTAAGTAACTGTGGCCTGCGTCGCTGGATTAACAGATTGATAAATGTGGCAATCTGCCTAGTGTGGGTTTTGTCTAAGCCTGAGAGAAGATTATGCAAAATGATCTCGTCCTGGTGACCAGGGAATCTAGCAAGATGTGGCTCTAGGTGGAAAGCGCGGATGTCCTTATATAGAGGACAATATAGGATCATATGCGCCAGAGACTCGATGGTCCCTGAATTACAGGGGCAAAACCGAGTCTCTAGTGGTAGAGAGCCGAATCTCCCATATAGGACATTAGAAGGGAGCACATTACATCTAGCTAGAGTGAAAGCACGTCGTTCCTGTGGATTCTCTAAAAGATGTAGGTACTTGGCCGGCTTGCCAACAGGTAGTGGGAGTTGTAGACTGAGAGGAGAACATGCTTTAGAGGCTGCTGCAAAAAGGTCGTGCCTTTCAATGTCTAGCAGTCTAAGCTTTAACAGCATAAGAGGATTTAAAAAGTAATGCAAAAAGTAGTATAGGAAAGGGAAGCACTTCATCGATTAAAGAAAAAACATAAAAGATTTGTTTGAATACAACACAACATCATTGTTGCATTGTTGCTGCCACTTCCAAAGGCAGAATAGTCACAGTGGTCACCAATCGACAGTTGGAGAGGAGCTGCAGTAGCATCACATCAGCTTCTTTTTTTTCTGGTACATCCACACTAGGTTCATTAAGGACATTCTACTTTGCCCCCAAGCCCCGGAAATAATAGGCAAGACACATGGGCTAACTGGGCCACAATTTATTAACCATTCAACTTAATTCAACAAACACAGCTATAAGCTGTAAAGGGGGGTCTGCTACGTAGAGCACATAGGTAATGACTGGGGACTATCCCGTACCAACGAATTAGTATTCAGGAAGTTTGACCCCAGGCCAGATGCTTTTAGAGATGGGCATGAATAAAAAAAATGACGTTTCGTTTGTCGTTTGTCGTTTGTAGGGTCTGTTTCGGTTCATTTCCTTTTTTGCGAATTTTTGCAAAAAAATCATTTTTGTTTTTGTTCGTTTCATTACCATTTCATTACCATTTAGTTCAATTTTTGTGATTTTTTTTAGCATTTAAAGCAGTTCACTGTATTGCAGTAACGGAAACAAAATGCACGACAAAATTTCCGGTGTTTCTGTTCGTTTTGTTTCATTTTGGAGACAAAATTCGTTTGTCATTTCATTGCGTAACAAAATGAAAAATGAAAACGGAAACGAAAAATTGTTCATTTCGTGCCCATCTCTACTTGCTTTGTTTAAATCCTCAGTTTAGGGGGTGACATATTGCACTACCTGCCTAATGTTATTGTGACCAATGGAAGGGAAATGAATGCCCAGTCCCACATGAAAAGAGAATGGAATAGGTGAAAACACATCACTACTACCGGCCAATCAAGTAATCACCAAAAATTCCCATCCATAAACTCATTCTCCTTTCCCAGAGTGGGTGGGCGGGTCTGTCTCACCATCCAAAGAGGTAGGGGCTGGGTGGGAGCTGTCTTATGAAGGCTCCTGTACCCAGGCAAAAGTACCCAGATGTTCTTGATTTTGGTGCAAAAAACTTTGGGACTGGCAGGCAAACGCCCCCCGCCCCCAGATAAGCCAGGGATCAGAGGTTCCCTTGGTTCTGAATGCAACTGATGGATGAAGAAAAAAATAGAAATGTGATTTTGACCAATGACAGACAGCAGTTCTTCAGTTCAATAGACCATATGTAGGAAGTGTCCATGTTTGACCAGATTAATTGAGTCTTCTGTGGAGATAGTCACCCAACATCCATTCTTAACTCAGCCTTGATGCTGTTTCCTAAGAATGAAGGGATGGTGAGTTGGGAAATGTCCTGATCATAGAGATAGATAATTTACAATGAGATTTTTCAGAAAACGTATCTGGGTGATATATTTCTTATTCTCCAAGCACAGTGTTATATTTCTGACTTGATATGGGACTGACGGATGGGCTGCAATGCATGTTTACAATGTAACTATTTCTCATCTATTTTACATGATTTATAAACCTTTAGGGAGATTTTGTACTGTTATTTTTATGTGCTCTATGTCATGGGCAGCGTGCGAAGGAAATAGATATTAGCAAGTGAGGCTCATCAATCAACTATCCTGAACAATGCCACAACACAGATAAATGTTTTTGTGTGCCTAGCACCCATAGGGAAATGAAAAGTCTGTTAAGCTAGTGAATCTGTGGGTTGTTTGATGTTTTCTGACTAGACTGTAATACAGGCCACATTAACTTAATTCATCACTATTTATAAATCTATTAAGGCTGTAATCCTGTACATATTTACTTGGGCACCATTTAATACTGTGGGGCATATATAAAGGCCAACCATTTCGTACTCTTTGTTTGCTTGCCATATTACTGGGCAATTTGGAATTTTGATTTGTTTGTGCATATAACTCCTCCCGTATTGATTATTAATACTTTGCATTTGAAATTCAGTTGTCCACAACAAGACAAAACAAAGCAAAAACAAAACACGCTTGAATCACATAATACAAACACACACATCATTTCTCTAACCGATACTGGTTTGTTTGTTTGTTTGTTTGTTTGTTTGTTTCTATACCGCAAAATTTTCCCCCAATGGGAACTCTGTTCAGTTTACATAGGAAACCATACATGTACAATAAATGCAACATATGGCTAATATATGAATAAAAATAAAAATAAAAATCTATGATAGGAGTGGCTTTTAAGTCACCTCAGATCATTGATATGCCAGACACTGGATTCTTCTCCTGTGGGTTTTGGGAGGATAACTTTGTTGAATCATTCATTATGACAGTTTACTCACTTGAGAGCCAAATACATATTCTATTGCTATAGAGAAACTAGTAAGTGGAATGAAATGCATCCTTTCCCGCCTTCTTCCAAAGAAATTGCCATTATTATTATTTATTGCTATGGAAAAGGGGATTGATTTAAGAGTTGGCTACACCAACATCTTAAAAAAAAGCAGGGTCTTATCTTGGGCTAATTTATTTTGGTCCAGTTTAATGACCTCCAAATTCTTTAGCATTTGGCTAAAAGTAATGTATGCTCTATCAAGATATAGACATTTATTTATATCAGTAATTGGAATGGAAAGTGTTGAAGGATTGTAAAATGCAAATGTCATGCATTTTGAATAAAGAATGATGCATTCAACCCCTTATGCTTTCCTACCCATAAAGCTTAACTCAGTTCCATATAATCTTTCTTGGTTCACAAGTACCTTGGTCTACGAGTGTTTTGCAAGACAAGCAAATGTGTATTCTAAATTTTGCCTCAATCAAAATTTGCAATATGATCACTGGAGCAGGTCACATGATCACAAGCGAGCCAATTGTGGTTCTCTCTCTCTCTCTCTCTCTCTCTCTCTCTCTCTCCCTGCTGGATTCTGGATTATTATCTGGAATGTTTCATCTCAGGCAGCCTCAAAAGCAGAGGGAGGAGAGAGGAAGGCAAGGCAATGAGACTGTCTGCCAGCTCGCTCCCTTCAGGAAGGAAGGAAGGGCAGCTGGTTAGTGGGTACTGGCAGGCAGTGAAGCCTCCCCTTGTCTCCCTCACACTAGCTGCGAAGGTTTTCAAAGCTGAGTGCAGGTTATGGCTTGTTTCATTTTTCTTTATATTTATATTTAATTGGCTTTATTTTTCTTTATATTTTGTATTTTCTTTATTATTTTATATTATATTACAGTATTGCAATCATTTTTATATGACTATTTTGGGTTTTAGATCCAATCATCTGAGTTTCCATTATTTCTTAGGGGAAATTTTGGTTTGATATACAGTCACCCCCGACCATTTTGCGGTTCAGGTCCCGTGGTCCCGCTACATTGCGGGATTGCGGTACCTGCACTGCAGGGGGAGGGAGGCCACCTGGTTGCTTTGTGCGCTCCCCCACACCTCCGAGAAGCCTGGGGGCAGGGCCGGGGGGCAATAGCGTCGCTCTCCATTGCCCCCCGGGTGCCGCCATGCGGGAGGGTTGCGTGGAAGGATGGCGTCCCTCTCCGCAACCCTCCCGGGTGCCTTCAGAGGGCCTCGGAGCCACACAGAAGGGCTACGGGGACGGACAGAAGGGCTGCGGGGATGGGCGGCATCCCTCTCCGCAACCCTCTCGGGCGCCTCCGGAGTGCCTCGGAGCCTCACGGAAGAGCTGTGGGGACGGACGGCGTCCCTCTCTGCAGCCCCCCTCCGGGTGCCTCTGGAGTGCCTCGGAGCCATGCGGAAGGGCGGTGGGGACAAACGGCATCCCTCTCCGCAACCCTCCCGGGTGCCTCAGGAGTGCCTCGAAGCTGCGCGGAAGGGCTGTGGGGACAGAGGCCATCCATCTCTGCAGCCCCCCCGGGCCTCTCCAGAGTGCCTCAGAGCCACACAGAAGGGCTGTGGGGACAGACGACGTCCCTCTCCGCAACCCTCCCGGGCACCTCCGGAGTGCCTCGGAGCCATGCGGAAGGGCTGCGGGGAGGGATGGCGTCCCTCTCCGCAACCCTCCTGAGTGCCTTTGGAGGACCTCGGAGCCGCACAGAAGGGCTGCAGGGACAGACGGAAGGGCTGCGGGGATGGACGGCGTCCCTCTCCGCAACCCTCTCAGGTGCCTCCAGAGTGCCTCAGAGCCGCGCGGAAGGACTGCGGGGACAGACGGTGTCCCTCTCCGCAACCCTCCTGGGCGCCTCTGGAGTGCCTCAAAGCCACGTGGAAGGGCTGCGGGGATGGACGGCGTCCCTCTCCGTCACCCACCCGGGCGCCTCCGAAATGCCTTGGAGCCACAGGGGGGTGGCGGGGGTGATTGGATCGCTCTGCACCACCCCTCACGCTCCTCCGAGGCTTTTGGGAAAGGCATGGGATTGCCCCCCCTGCCCCCAGGGCCCACCACCCGCTTCCGCATATCATGGATTTTCATGGATCGTGGGAGGGGTGGGCCCCTAACCCCCGCGATCGGCGGGGCGTTACTGCACTTGGATTACAAGCATGTTCCCAGAATGAATTATGCCCGTAAACCAAGGTTTGACTGTATTTTAAACCTGAAATGTCCTCTTACCTGAAACACAAACAAAGTTCTCATAGTAGTTGCATGCAGTCTGGTGGCCTAAGGCATGCCATTCCCAAACTAATAGGTATAGCCACCATTGGGAAATTCTCAAAAGTACTGACTCCCAGCCCAAACAATGCATGAATATATGACTGGTAAGTTTCAGCTGTCAGGTCAGATAAACTGACTCCTAAATCTCTCCCTAAGCCTCCTTTGGAACTTTATAGACCTTTGGGGGAAAATCGGAAACCTGTGTTCATCATGTCTGCTATTTATCCCCAAGGGGTTAATTCCAGTATGATCCAGAGGAACATTTTACACCTTGTACAATTCTCTCTTCTTCTGAACAGCCTTTAACATATTTGCAGCATTCAAATACATTCAGATAAACTGAATGCTTAGGGGGGAAAACTTTACTTTTCTTCTTTTTATAAAATAGTCATGCACGCTGATATAAATGTGTTATATTGTTGGTCCATTTAATGAATATCCAAAAAAACTTAGCCATGAAAACTTAATGAACTAAATGGAAAATACAAGTAAAAAACTCTAACAAAACTTTAAGATGCTATAACAAGAATTAATATGGTGCTTAAGAACGAAACAATAAGACTGCATTGAATATGTTACAAAATACGTAATACTAAAAAAGCATTACAGAGGCATATTGTCTAAGTTATATAAAGTAACTCTCAATTAAGTCACATCTATGAAATTATTTTAATAGGCTATGTAGTTAATCGACTAAACCAGAGCAGAAGTAATTATAAAATCATATCAGCATATATGAAAATTCATAAATTGCCCTCAGGAGAGTTTTCTCCTTTCCAAAATTATCTGGCAGCTTGGCTCCTTGCCCCGGCTATCCTTTCTGATCATTATTTATACCTTCATCAACCCTGTCTCAATTTATAAATAATTTGTCTGTAGGGCTTAGAGGTCGAGGCCCGGAGTACTAAGAAAAATATTTTCAATAGCCATCACTATTGTTCATGCACATATTATAACTCCAGGGGTTTGTAACTTAATATCTGGCAAGCTACCACTGTGATTATTATACTGGTGTTATGACTAAAATCTTTGCAAATCTTAGAGGAATAAAGGTTTGTTGCACCAGGACCCTGAAATGCTAGAATACTGTACACCCAATATATTGGAAATGCAAGGAGCACAGGCTGTAAGACCTGTAAGTATCACTTCCATGCTTACACATGCCAGCATCAACAAGTTCAACAGTCAGAATGTTATTGTCACGTGACCTTCTTTGGTTGGAAAGCTGGCTAGTTTTTTCAAAATGGCTACAGTAAATTAGTGTTCAAGCCTTATTTTTAATATCGCAAATATCAATGTTGGGGACTCAGCTTGATGAGTATGAAATAGTTGTTGGCACAGTTCTTTTCTAGTGAGGTGCTGTCTGGCAGAGTTGCATGACTGATTCAATATATTTTCCTTCTCTTGATCAATTATGAAGCAAATCTAGGTAATGCTGAAGACAAAAAAGTGAGAAAAGCTTGTACTGAGACAGAAGCATTTTATCACCCACAAGATCTCAACATGACCTGGAGTTCCAACACTGAAGCACTGGTTAAGAAGGCCCAACAGAGATTATATCTTCTGAGACTTCTCAGGACGGAACAACTGTCTAAGAAACTGTTGGTAACCTTCTACTGGGGCTTTATAGAAAGCACTATCACTTACTGCCTCTGTGTCTGGTTCGCCAGTTGCACAGTGGCAGATAGAAGGGCACTCCAGAGGGTCATAAACACTGCTGAGAGGATAGTGGGCTGTCCTCTTCCTCCTTTGGAAGAATTATACAACTCCAGATGCTCAAGGAAGACATCTAGAATTTTGAGAGACCCTTCGCATCCCGGCCACCAATTTTTTTGAACTGTTGCTATCTGGCAGGAGATACAGGACTCTTAGGTCAAGGACAAATAGACTAAAGAACATTTTTTAATCACAGAGCGGTATCCAAGTTAAATGTGACAGTTTTAGCACCATCTTAATCAGTTTTTAAGTAGTGTTTTAAATTTTGTAAGCAATTTTAAGAGTTTTTAATATTTTGTATGGTGTTTTATGTGTTTTATGTGTTTTATGTGTTTTGTATGTTTAGAGTGTGTAGTGGAACAGCACTCTAATTTCGTTGTGCATATCTTGCATATGCATCATGACAATAAAACTCTATTCTATTCTATTCTGTTCTAACTTCTAAGTGCAAACTGAGTGCTTGGCCCAGAAGAGCATTTTGTGCACTGTATGCCACCATTGGATTATATGTTTTAAAAATGGAAGGATCAGGCTATGATAAAATGTTTGACAGTTCTGAAGTGATATTAAAAAACATTTAAATGAGATGAGCAAAATATGTCAACAGTTATAGCAGCCAAGTTAAATATCTCTGGTGACACATGTCTTTCAAAGAATCATTCAATTTTAGCTCAGTTTGTGTGGGGCCCAATCTTGGTAACTTAGAGCCACAAAAAACAAGCATAAATTTGAGGAAACAAACAACCCAGAACATTTTCATTCAGCCTGCATGACTTATCAAGCTTAAATAATAGAAGAGGTTTTATTTATCCATAGTTGTGACTGTTCTCAAACATATTATCTGCTGTGGTCAGGCCTTCAAGGTTCATTAAATCCTATTCATCAAACATTTAAAACCAGGACTCTCTAATAAAGCTAAAATAAGAGAATGTGATCATCAGTAATTAAAAGAAAATTGAAAGAATGAAAATCCAAAAGCTTGAGTAGCCGTCTGATGAAAACCACCCAGTTAAAAACTCTCATTCCTATTGGTACAGGGCCATACCTGATTTTGAGTGAAGAGAACATATTTTCTTTCACAGTTCAATCCTGTTTACAAGGTATAGGTCTAATATGGAAGAAAAATAATAGGAAAACTTTGTGCATTTTCTCCTTTTCCATATCTAGTCTTAGTTCAAATTAGCTGTCCCAGCCTTTTCCCCCTTTCTCGGGAAGTTTAGTCCTCTTGGCCATTGGTCCTTGCAGTGAAGAAAATCACAGACAAGATATCCTCTTTTTACAATACAGTGGACCCTTGTATAACAAATTGTATAACATAAAATTTGTACAAGATAAAATATTCCAGAGATAGGGGAAATTTGCTTAACAGAATCACCTATGGGGCAAATCCGTACAACATAAAAATTGGATTACTCCATTTTCAGTGCATTCCAATGGGAAAATTGTATAAAGGAAAATTTTCTTAACATAATTTCATTTGGCACGAATTAATTCCTTTATACAAGTTACCACTGTAGTCTAGTTTCAAATATATACAGGAGCAAATTGGCAAGGCAGTCCAATAGCGTAAGCTGTTGTAACAAAATGTACAGAACTCTCGGGCAGCATGTATGTTCCACTATCTACAATCCAGCAACCAGCAACGTTGATATCATCATCAAGACATTACTTTCAGGTGCTTTATCTTTATACCTGAGTCAGCCAATCAGGATTGACATTATATCACCTCCCTATTATACACACCTGTTTCCAATGTTCTTTAGTAACTTTATGTCTTTTTCTGTTTGTGCTTTATTTTAATATCCTGAAGTGAAGCAACTTGCTTCCTATTTCACTTTGAAATTCCCTTCATCCTGTCATGTCCACCCACTTGCCTCCATTATATGTTCATTCCAGCAAAAGAAGCATGAATAAGAGAGATAAAAAATGTGTCTACTTCACCCACACAGAAACTCATACCTGTTTATGGATCTCAGAGATATAACACTGTTAACCAGTTTACTTCTGGTATCACAGTACAGAAAAACAGCAAATAAAAGTAGACTTGCTGACACAATGGAGTATGGGGAGAACTGGTGGGGAGGTAAGTTTTTTTTTGCCATTTGATATTTTGTACACTGCAGATATACAAAACCCTCCTGAGAAATCTCTCTAGTTTATCAGAATTGATTGAAATTCCTAGAAATGTTCTGCCCATGCCAGTGCACATGCTGTGCATTCAAAGTTAAAAGCACCAGCTACAATGGGAGGAGATGTCCTGTCTGAAATGTTGAAGGACTGCTGTGAGTTAGAGAGTGTGGTTACATTATCAAAATAAATCAAGTCTGAAGTCTGATCATGTTGTCTGAAGTTGGCTTAAAATCACAAGGTAGTCCTGTGGTTTCGGGCTTCATGTGTATGTCCTCTTGGGATAAGTTTTAATCCATCTTTAAAACACCAATGGTTGCAGTAGTATATGAATGTGAGAGGTAGCCAGCCCAAGTGGGCACCACAAACACATTGCATTTGAAGCTTTGTCCTGTGCTTGCCTGCCCTCATTTTGGCTGCCTCTCAGAAGCACTTACTTCTGCTGGTGGTGTTATATATATTTATTTTCTAACTAGGATAGCACTAGTTCAGTATTACAGATAGAAAAAAACAGATCAGGCTGAGAGGTTTTTGAACAGCAGATCATCACCATCACCCCACCTTTTGATGCACACATGGATGTGCAGCCTCACACTGCACACACCACACACTTTTTCACCACTGTCACTTAACCAAAGGGGAGTGGATCCCGTTGAAGTCCTATGGAGTCTGCTTCTTGACTTGCCTCTTGGAGTCTCTGATTTCCTTCTCTGGCATATTTCGCTCCCTCCCCACTCCAATTCTTGCAAGATCTTCACAGCTGGGCATTCTTATTTCATGGAGTTCAACATGAGTTGAAAAAAGGGCAGGGGAAAAGAGGTGAGAGAACCCAAGAGGATAATATATGTTCCTCCTACCCACCTCTTCTCCTGCGCAAGCAATTGGAAGCCAGCCAAAGACTCCTATTTCAGCATTTTTTAAATTGACAGATTAAAAAACATTTAATCTGCAGCTACTCTGGTGATGGTGACAGCAGCGGCAATAACAGCGGTGCAGTGGCAGCAGGGGAACATATATTTTAAACAAAAATTTCATTTACACCATTGATCAGATAAGTACTTTTGCAATTTGCTTCTTTAAAACAAGATTAAATCTGGAAGATATTTAATTTCCCTTGTAGCCTGAAACCTATGACCCCTGGTGTCCAATTGTTGACAAACCCCACAGATACAATTTACTCACAACACAGAGGAGCACACATACTGAGATGATTCAAAATAAATTTCGTCCACAATCAAGTTAAATTAATAATCACCCCTCAAGACTGTTTACTGTTTTGGGAAGTGCAGGACTGCTCTTTTCTCCCATACCACCCCCCAATGGTCTGCCTGTCCCTTCTACATGCTTCCCATTCATCACTTCCTTGCTCCTCCCTCCACCACTATTTATTTTATTTATTTTTATTTTATTTATACAGCTTGTTTGCCGCCCACTACCCAAAGGTCTCTGGGCAGCTCACAATCAAAATAAACAATTCAGATAATTAAAACATCAAAATTGCAATATAATTAAAACAATAAAACATTTAAATACAATAACTACAATATATTAAAATTGCCATCAGGACCCACAAAAATCAGTTAAAAAAACTTCCAGAACAGGAATGTTTTTACCTGGCGCTGGAATGTTATCAACGTTGGCGCCAGGCGGGTCTCACTTGGAAGGGCATTCCATAATCTGTGTCCTCCTACCTATGTTTCTTAGCACACACCCCTTTGTGGCTCTGTGTGCACATATGAAGGACATATTCCTTTTTTAATCCTCTATTTAAAAATCTCACATCAAAGTGAATATAAACACCTTTTTAAAGATGGTCAAGGAGCAGGGCGTGACATCCACATTCTGTCACAATGTGTTCACCCCCCCCCCCAAATGCTCAAGGCAACTGGGTGCCCACCCTATACACTTTACCATATGCTGGATTAAATGGTAAAAGACAAAAGCACACCAAAACCTAGTGGTGTGTAACAAATGGGATCATCCTTGTTTGCAGCCCAGCTTATTGCAATGGTGTAGTCCAGCCAATGTGGACAAATAGTTTGATCTGATATGCAGAATTTAGGTAGAGGTTAAAAGAAAAAATTCCCCAGATTATTTTAGTCAGAAGCTGAGGCCAAGCTATTATGAATAATGAATTTATGGAGTTAGATCTTTGTGGGTAATAGAGGCTTTGACTAATAAATGTATCCAATCAACCCTCTCTTATTTAAAGGAAAAGGTGGGTTTTCGTTTGTAAGGAGAGAAGCAAACCACTCTCATGTAACAACTGAATCATAGCAAGAAAATGCAGCATGATATATCAGTTTGGTATGAATTTCAGGTGTAATGCCATTTTGCAAGCATTGTTCATACTATTTCTCTGAAGTAACTTGTTGCCTGTACAGTATAGAGATTTCAGCAAAACTACAGTGACTTCTGTTTAGTTCTTCCACTAAATATGCATTTTCAGTGAACACTAGAAATAGAAAGTGCAGGGCTTTCCATAAAGTTATTATATACAGTTTCTTTCTTTCTTTCTTTCTTTCTTTCTTTCTTTCTTTCTTTCTTTCTTTCTTTCTTTCTCTTGACTCTGAATCTCCACCTGATTATCTGATCACAGTCTTTTGCAATTTGATGGGATTTCCACATAAATTTAGCATGGAATTGTTACATCTGCACCTATTAGGGTGTACAGTCACCCCCATCACCACCATTTCACGGTTCAGGTACTGCGGTCCCACTATATTGTGGGATCGCAGTACCTGTGGGGGGTGGGGTGGGGGAGTGATTGCATCACTCCCCACCACCCCTGCCCCCTCCGGGAGGCCTCGGAGCCACACAGGGATGGTGCGGAGCGATGTCAGGTGGGTCCCTAACCCCACGATAGGCGGGGGGTTACTGTATTAGCATGTTGTTTTTTCCTGAAGAATGTTCCCTTTTGGTGTTCCTTGTCCTCCACGTCTCCCATTTTTGTGATGTCTGTCTTTGTTTTTTGTGATTAAGCAGTCTCCATTCTGATTTTCAAATACACCAAAAACTAAATGGCCAGGGTGATCCACTGGGTTATTACTGGGATAGATCATAGGTTTTGCTTCAGTTAGGTAAAAGGTAAAGGTTCCCCACAGACATGTGTGGTAGTCATGCCCAACTCTAGGGGCAGTGCTCATCTCCGTTTTCAAGCCAAAGAACCAGTGTTGTGCAAGTCTGTGACCTTGTGGCTGGCATGGCTGCAAGAACACTGTGCTTACCTTTCCACTTTTTATGGCAGTACCTGTTTATCTACTTGCTTTTACATGCTTTTGAACTACTAGATTGGCAGGAGCTGGGGTTGACAGCAGGAGCTCACTCTGCTGTGTGGCACCTGGGATTAGAACTGCCAAACTGCTGACTTTGCAACCAACAATTTCAGTGCTTTAGTCCGCTGAGCCACTATGCCCCATTTGCTTCAGTTACTTTGGCCCTATAAAGGCATGATCCATAGGATTTCCTGTCATAACCAGTTCTTTGTGAGGTGCATATTAATTTCTAATGTAGCACTGATTGCTCAATGCAATTCTGTCAGTCTCCACTGAACAGGACTGTTCAGAGTTTGTTTTTTTTTTCATGTTTTGGAGGTCCATTTTATCCTTGAAATAGTAAGGTCTTGTTTTCACATTTTTTTCCTGTTTTAAACTTCCATATTATGGGACTGTAGGCCCCATAACCTTGTCCCTAAACTGGTTGCCAGTTAGAGAAAGAAAAAGAATAAGAAAAAAGAGAGAGAGTTTTATTTTCCAAAAAAAAAAAAAAAATGCTCTTGTTTTTTCTCTGGCTACCGGATGAACAGACCACATGTTAAATTGTGTTCCCTCATCAGCACAGGAAAATGCAGCTTAAAATATCATAGCAATTATAAAATGCAGAACTGTCCTAACTGAACCTAAATGTGGAATCATGATGTGGCCCCATATGGCTACACTTCATTGAAGTCTGAAATGTAGAACTGAGTTACACCCCTGAAGACTCAATTAGCTAGAAACTTTTGAGGTAAGGTACTGGTGTATGCTTCTAAAGTAATTTTAAATACATTTTTCCACTGAGCTGTCTGGAACATACTGATGAAGAAACATGGCTTGACTGACTAGAAGCCTCATGAGCTAATATAAGCTATCTTGTATTCTGTGGGGTATGAGGGATTTTCTGACACCAGTGAGAATTTCCATGTATGACAAGGCAAAAAAATCCTTATATCTGAAAGGATGTTTAAGTGCACAGAATCAAATCTATTTAATTCATATGCCAAATAAGAAAACATAAGGTGAAGCAAAAGCACAACAAAAGCAAAAATTGAATTGAATTGAATGAAAAATCATGCATTTCTTGAATGGAGCAGGAATTGATAGTTGTTGTGATGAGTATTTTGGGCTGTTTGGCCATGTTCTGGAAGTTTTTCTTCCTGATGTTTCACCAGACTCTGTGGCTGGCATCTCGAGGGCAAGGAGTTCAGGAACTAGGAGTTCTCTCTGTGCTCTGAGGTATAGAGTGAGTGAGACTGTGGTTTTTTTTAAAGTTATGGGAAAGAGGAAACTTGTCCTATGCAGAAGAATAGATGTTAGTCATTGTATTGTGATGAAGGGATTAAGTCTCTCTCTCTCTCTCTCTCTCTCTCTCTCTCTCTCTCTCTCTCTCTCTCTCTCTCTCTCTCTCTCTCTCTCTCTCTCTCTCTCTCTCTCTCTCTGTGTGTGTGTGTGTGTGAGAGAGAGAGAGAGAGAGAGAGAGAGTCTCTGTCTCTGTCTCTGTCTCTGTCTCTGTCTCTCTCTCTCTCTCTCTGTGTGTGTGTGTGTGTGTGTGTGAGAGAGAGAGAGAGAGAGAGAGAGAGACAGAGACAGAGACAGAGACAGAGACAGAGACAGAGGGGGGAAGGGAGTTTTGCCTCCATGACCTTTAGAAGGTTACTTGAGGCAAATCATTGATCATCTGCATCACTCTCTTCAGTGATCCAAATATTAGTAATACAAAGCCACATGGTTTTAAATTTCTGTATGCCTCCCCACCATCCAAGCTGACCACCAGGTGTTTGGTGCAGGGGAAATGGAGGGAAAACAGGACATGGGTTAAAGGGAATGGGTGGAAAGGTTGTAAATGGAAAGAGTTGGGATGAGCAGAGGGTGGGAGGGAATGGGTTAGGGTTAGGTCAGGTTTTGTGAGTATGGTCAGGTTGTTACTGAGAAGGGGGATGTGCCATTTGGAAGCAGGGGTGGAGAATATTCCAGGGAGCAAAGAAATATTTGTGTGCAATGGGAGGTGACAGGGAAGTTAAAAGCGCTTAACTGTCCCCTACCATCTCTCCACTATTGTGCACATCAACTAGGGGGTGGAGGTAGTATTGAAAGAACAATGAAAAGGTAGAACAGGAAATTAAGGTCTAAAATCAACACATTTTAGAGGACTGCCAACAGTGCTGAAACGAATATGTGTATGCAAAGATCAAGTTAAATTCCAGAGTGCACTTATTTAGCTTGATACTACCTGAGACTATTTGCTGGTATAGCTAGTCCCTAAGTAAGATGATTAAGGACTAATTTACCAGTGCTGCCCTCTCCCCAGTGTGTTTTCCTGGCCAATTATGACTTCAACCCCAGGCCTCCTATATCCATGCATATCATGCATCTAATTTTCCCATTACATTTCCAGCTGCACATATGTTAGCTTTTTAAAATGCACATTGCCCTCAATGCCATTATTTTTCAGTCCTGGATGGGGTTTGTGTGAATATTTTAATCAATGCACATTGAAAGCCATCTCCAGTCCATTCAAACAATTTTTTTAAAAAAATTGATGGAGTGCCTGGTTGCCTATGGTCAGGGTGAAAGAGCAAGATAAATAAGATGAGCACCAGACACACTTTCTTTTTCTCTCAAATTTCCAGTGCAATCAATTCATAAACAAAGGTGTGGCAAGGGGGGGGGGGTTGTGTGTTTGAGAGAGAGAGAGAGAGAGAGAGAGAGAGAGAATGTATCAGGGCCATTTTGAATGACAGAGAGGTGGTTCATTGAGAATTCTAAAATCCAGGGTCACTTTTCAGCATGTACAAGTGCAGAAGCTTCTGAAAATTTAGATAAGGAGATCTTTTTTCTAACACTGCAGCCCTACACAGGTTTTCATCCATGTTAAGCAGAACACTTTTGTTAAACAAAACACAACAGGCGAGAGCAGGGATAAACAGTTGAGTTCTGTAAACCTTTTTTCATTTCCCCCTGATCCGATCATGGAGCTGTCAGCATACCTCTTGCAGCAAGGAGCTTTCTTTCTTTCTTTCTTTGCATATGGATAGCCTGCATAATGTAGAATCCTAATCTAAAGGGCATGTGAGATTGTTCCTGAATCATGACAGCTTGCAAGGAGTTGAAATGATTAGCGGTTTTTGGACACCGGTAACGGCTGCTTTTTCATTAAGTGCACATTAGCAGGGATCTTGTTGCCTCACTTTTCTCTGGAGACTTTAGTATGAATCATTAGAGTCCAAATGTTTTTACAAATGTTTTAATGTATTACAAATAATAGGGACCACATATTCCCTTCTTATCTCTACATATAAAAAGTGCTCTTAAGTGTGCTTTTGAAAAAAGAGTGACAATACAATAGTTGCAATTGCATTTGAAGAAAGTTTGTGAACAATATAGCTAATATAGACAGTGTCTGAGCAGGGAAACTGTCTATGGCCCTTGTCAAGTAAACCTAAACCAATGAGTTATGCAGCATGTGATACTGTAGGCATCTATATACCCTAGGAGGCCAAGTCATATCATTCTTCTCACAGTTGTAAAGTAGGAAGAAACACATAATTCTGGACTTATTGGTGTTGGAAGACCTGCAACACATGTTCTGTTGTGCACATGGTAGAAGAAGCCATATGTTTGTTTTGATCACTGTTGAGAAGATAGCAAACATCCAAGTCAATGTCAACCCATTGGATGAAGGCAACTTACTTAAATGTGTATTGAGTAAAATCCAGTTGTGGAAATTTGCCCTATTGTAACCTAGATCATCCCTTCTTAGATGAAAAGTTTTGACTGCATTAATGGTTGTGCACACAATGCTGCAAGGAAGCTAGACTTCATAATAAGCCTGGACCCCCAGCAAGGTCACTCAAATGGACACCAAACTAAGATGAACCTACCTTCTCCGAGGCAGTGACTAGGGAGCAGTCTTAGCTGAAGATAACTCTAGCAGAGGAGGCAACAATGGTAACATTTAAGCTAACTTTGGTTAGTATCATGAAGAAGGTGATAATGGTAAACCTTTGCTGAGCTTTCCTTACCATGAAAACCGTATGATGAGAACGTCCAAAATGAAACAAAATACAGTGCTGGAAATGAGATTCCCAGATCAGGAAACACACAAACAGCTACTTGGGAAGAACAACATGCAAGTACAAAGAGCTATATCCTGACTCGACTAGATTAAAACCAAAAGGATTATGAGTGGCTGGTATGTGCATGAGTAAAATGAAAGTCTGATGCTGAACAACATGTGAAAATTGAAATTGGAACATGTGAAATATTAATCAAAGTGAACTGACAACCAGCTCTTTGTGTCAGTGAATTAAAGTGGACTGGAACAAGGTATTTCCAGTCAAATAATCACAAAACATTTCTATTCCAGAAATGACAAATCTGGAAGAAATTATGTGAATCTAACATCGAGGCAAGATGTAGCACAGGGTTTTAGGGGCTATAATGCAAAGTCTGACTGAATAATATCCATCACACTCTGTTGGAAATTTAGCAACATAACTATAATTCATCTGTATTTTCCAACTACTGATGCAAAATAAGATGAAAGCTTTTATGAAAGGATCCTGAGATATGAATATAAAGCACCCTACTCCAATCCCCAGTCACCAGGTATGGGTGTGAAAGGTGGATAGAAAAAAAAGGATGACGGGGATGGAAATGATTTGTTTGAAATATGGTGCTGGAGGAGAGCTTTGTGGACTCCTGAGACTGACAGAAACATGAATTTCTCATTCTAGTGCTAAAAGGCTATTGACACTGTGAACTTGTTGCAGTCACTCATTTTATTAATAGGTGAGCCCCCTTCTAAAGATAAACTTTTCTGCTCATGACCTGGAATTCCATCCCAGATATTTGGCTCAAGGTTGACTCCCATCCTTCTGAAGTCAGAACAAATGAGTAACCAGTTTGTTTGGGGGCTGGGCAGCATGTAGCCCAACTGATTAAACTGTAAAATGCCTACAGAGTGCTTTGAGTGCTATGGGATGCTATAGGAGTGCTACATAAGCAGCACACTTTGCTCCCCACTTTGTTTCCCCTTACTTAAATTAAATATTTCCATTTCCTGGTCTGGATTATGGCAGCATAACTTTATGCCAAATAGGTTTCTTCCCATTGAATCAGTGCAATTTCTATGGGTACAGCCATCAAATCACTTTAATTTGCATTGTTTCAAATCATATTTTTATACAAAATTCTTGATTTAACAAGGCTCTTTCATTAAGAGGATTTATTCTAGTTGGGGCTAAATATAGGATTTAGTTCAGGATTTTCACTCTAGTGAAGCATCTGAACCAGATCTCAAATATTCATAGTTTTCAGAAGCCTCATTGTGCAGTGGTTAAATGCCTGTACTGTAGCTAAAACTGTGCTCATGACCTGGGGTTCAATCCCACATAACAGGCTCATGGTTGACTCAGCCTTCCATCCTTCTTAGGTCAGTAAAATGAGTACCCAGATTGCTGGGGGGGATATGTAACCTGCATACTCTAATTAAGCTGAAATTGCCCAGAGAATACTTGAAGTGGTATGGGGTGGTATATAAGCAGAACAATTTTTGGGGTATCTCACAGTATTTTGTAACTTGCTTTCTGCTTCTTCCCCCTTATAAAATGACTATTAAAGTAAGATTACTCTTTGTGCCTTATCCCCTAGTACATATTAGTCATGAGTAATTTAAAGTACATTTCATTCTCCATTCCCTGTGTGGGTAGTGCCTCTCAGACACTGTGGAAGAGGAGAAAAGAAGGTACATCTCTTTCTACAGGGGATAACTTCTCCTAAGAAGATCTCACTTAATGATTAACACACTCTTTATGTGCCTGTCCTCCCTTGGTGTTAAATGAGTAATAAATCATATGCACCATTTCAATAAGTGAAACTACATATCAGTTAATGCTGTCTTGAGGAGATCATACTAGATTTCATAGGTTACTTTTGCTCCAAGATTGATGTGTTCATAGTGTAAAATGAAAGGCGCTGAAAATTGGACTCATCCTTGAGACTGGATGCCCAGCTCATGGCTGTGGCCAGGAGCACATTTGCACGATAAAGGCTAATACACAAATTATGTCTGTTTCTTGAGAAACCAGCTCTGGCCACGGTGACACATGCCCTAATGACGTCATGGCTAGACTACTGTAATGCGCTCTATGTGGTGCTACCGATGAACAGCCTCAGGGAAATCCAATGGGTCCAAAATGCAGCAGCCAGATTGCTGACTGGGGTGGGGAACAGATATCACATTACACCTATATTAAAGCAGCTCCACTGGCTGCCAATCAGCTATTGGGCACAATTCAAAGTGCTGCCCTTAACCTACAAAGTACTGTACAACCTGGGTCCTAGCTACCTCAAAGATCGAATCTCACAGTATGAACTGACTTGGGTGTTAAGGTCATCAGAAGAGGCCTTTCTCTCCATCTCCCCACCTTCACTGGTACATCTCGTGGGCCTTCTCAGCTGCTGCACCCAGACTCTGGAGCTCCCTCCCACTAGAGGCCAGGGCTGCCCCATCTCTGTTGTCTCTCTGGAAACAGGCAAATACCTTTTTATTCTGGCAACCTTTCCCTGAATGAAGGTCTACCTATTATGTGTGTTTTATATGAATCTATATGATCACATAGACATTGTGTTTATAACCTCTTATAAGCTTGTGTGATTGCATTGACACTTATGTTTTCAATGTTAGTTTCCATCACTCATAACGTTTACATGGGTGAATTTTATTCTCTTCTTAACTGTTCGTGTTCTCTTGTAGCCTTAATGTAATGTTCTCTTTAAATGCTGTACGATGTCCCTCAATTCCCTGTTCTCAATACTTAAATCTGTCTTAATTGTACTGGACTGTATATTGTCCCTCATTATTGTAAGCCACCTTGAGCCCTTTTCCAAGGAGAAAGGTGGGGTAAAAATATTCTTACATAAATAAATGATATTATAACATATCAAATGATTCTTCATTACAACAACAACACTGAAATGTCCACAACTGAGGGAGGGTTATTTCATGTCGGCTCATGTTCAACAAAGCTAGATCAGTGGAAGCTAAGGTTCAGAATCAGGACTAAATAGACTGGCATTATCTGGAATGCATGATCAGAATTGGAAGTGTTCATCATGTGTGGCATCATCATAAACTCAGAGACAGATTGTAACTGCAGAATAAATCATTTAAGAACACAATTACTCATAATAATCAATGGAGTCTTAGGGGAAAAAGTAAGGGGTAACAACTTCGATTCACTGCTAACCAACACAGGAATATAAAATCAGACTTGAATTATGCTGACCTTATGGGGTTTTCAAGGTATGTGAAATGTTCAAGGTGTGAAGTACCATTGCTGATCCCACCCCACCTCCAGTGAGTTGAAACCTCTAATAATATTGGATTTTTTTATTTTAAGATTACTACATGAAAAAGCCAAAGTTTGTCCATTCAAATCAAGGGCTTTAATGCCAGTGCCTTCTTTTAACCTTATAATATTCTGACAACATAGCACTTTGCAAGATTTCCAGATTGCTGTTCCACAAGCCAGAACTGTCCAACATGGCTTGCACTTACTCAGAACATATTTGTGCAAGCTTTGAAACCATGAAACTTCTTGCACAATGGACCATGTCATTGTCAGGACAGGTGATAGCTATGCAATGAAAGGCCTACATTTCAGTGGCCGTGGGGCTTTAACTGGCCCTTTACAAATGGTCATGAGGTCTGGGTAACTGTTGATCTTCAATGGAGTTGTTCCATGAGGGATTGACACTTTAAAAAATGTGAACTAAAGCTACTCATTGGACCCCTCTGGGAAAAGGGTCATTAAATTCATTAGTTTAAAAGTAAGTCTCCTCCTGCAGCCAGGTTCCAAGGTGGATGTTAATCCAAAAGCTATACCCTAGATTTTTCAGCACAGGAATTTGTCTAAGAAGGAATATTTCAACAATATGGGGAAATGTATAAAACTGGTTTGTTTGTTTTGAGTTCTCAGTCCTAATCACCACTTAGCCATGAGCAGTCAAATTCTTTAGCATGAGTATATATCTGCCATACAGGATAGAATCTTTTAAAAAACTGAGCAAGGACACTTGTGATCTTAAAACAAACAACATTCAGCCATTACATAAACATGATAGAGAAGGGAAGGATGAGAGCAATTCATCCAACATGCTTTGTGCAGTCTAGCCCGTCTCCTCTCCATCATATTATTGCCTTGTCCCTGTGGAGTATGTGTAGACAAAAGGTTCCTGCTTAGAAGCAGACCTTCAATGCAAGAAGGCACACACAAAGAGAGTTTAAAAGCAAAGTGTTCTTCTTATATACTGTCCCATATCTCTGGGCAGTTTACAGTTTAATAACAGTATGCAGTATACAGAATGCATCCCCCCCCCCCAGCAAGCTGGGTACTCATTTTACCAACCTCGGAAGGATGGAAGGCTGAGTCAACCATGAGCCTGCTACCTTGGATTGAACCACAGGTCTTGAGCACAGTTTTAGCTGCAGTACAAGCATTTAACCACTGTGCCATGAGGCTCCTAACATTAACCTCCCTTCTGCACATGTATCATTGCTCAACAGAGATACCAACAATAGAGAAGAGTATCTTAGGCACTCCCTTCTAAATGTGTTGAAGAAAACTAGGTAAATAATGCATGGATCAGAGTATTTTATATAGAAGTTAGCCTCAACTACTCTGTTGTTCATTTAAGCCAAAAAGCATCAGAGTGCAGAGAAAACTCCTAGTTCCCTGAGCTCCTTGCCCTCTGAAGATGCTGGCCATGGAGTCTGGTGAAACGTCAGGAAGAAAAACTTCCAGAACACAGCCAAACAGCCCAAAATACTCACAACAGCTACCAAAAAGCCCCCTTCTTCCTTCAAGTCAAATGGAATAACACCCAAGGACAATCAAGTTGGATTGGCACCTGAAACATGATACTGTAACTAGTGCCTCTCCTCATCACAGGAAAACAACATGCAAAACAATTTTAAAAGTTTCATCTGTTTAACTTTTTGCTGCTCTATCACAACACTCTTGTGTCATCTGGCTGTCTAATGGCTAGGCCAGGCACTCCAACTCCTGGCACAGTAACTGTAGCCATTTACTATCATTGTTATGATTGCAATGCCGACAATGTGCTTTGTATCTCTACACTGAAATGTAAATCTGCCCCCAAATTATTTTATTGCTTGGCTATAGAACATTTTATCCACTATGTGTTCACTTTCCTTCCACCAACCCCTTTTAAAAAATCTGCTCCCTGACATGGAATCTCCATTCCATGTATTGACTGTAGTATCATTCCTTCTGAATCAGCGCCATTAAGCTATTGAGTTAGCTTTCATTTGTCCACTGGGATGAAACTGTTATCATTATTTTCATTTCCTACCATTTCCTACATAATAGCTAGGATGGGAGTGGTGGTGGTTTCATCCTTATTGTTCTCTCCCCCGTCATGGCAAAATTAGAAATACGAAGTACTTGCATATGAACCTGTTTCTTTAAAGGTGGCACAGTCCTTTGAAACATGGAAATCTCACTGGAAAGTACATAAATTTTATATAATGGCTGTCTTGTGAACCCTAGCTTTTAATTTTCACTTCCCTTAATAAACTTGGAGGTGAGTTTCTTGGTGATTTACATGATTGCATATCATATTCAGCTGCAGCTCCACCTGGCAATGTTTTGCAGACAGTAACCTTGTTGAAGAAGGCAAACAACATTGAAGCAGAAGTATGTCAAAGAAAGAAGCAATAGTCAATGCAATCTTCAGTGCATTTAGGAGTATATGAAATATATCAATTACAGTTAATAGCAGTGTAAGAGGGGTGCTCCCGCCTCCCCAAGTAAATAGCAAGAAATGCTGTTTGCTATGGAAAATAAGGTTGTCCCCTGTGGCATTTCAATCCAGATAAATAGGTCAGTACAATCATCTTGTAATGATCAGAGCTGCATGACTACTTTCTTGCAGAATCAGGCCCCACTCAGGCCGAAGAAGTGCAGCTGGTGGGCTTGCTACTGGCATAGAAGTTGCTGTTCCTAGCCTCAGCAGTGCAAGACTTTGGACTTCTGAATAGAGAGGGGCACAAATAGAAAAAAATGACATTTTGTTTCATTTCGTTTCGTTGAGAGGTCTGGTTAATTTCATTAGATTTTTCAAGAATTTTTGCGGAAAAATTCCTTTCGTTGGTTCGTTAATTCATTATTCATTATTACCCCTCCCCCCCAGCGCCCACCACGCAGCCCCTGGGGCCCAGTCGGCGCTGGTTTTATTATTATTATTATTTTTATTTTAGGGTGTCAACCAGGCCACCCTTGGGGCCCGGTCAGTGTGCCCCCCTTTTAAAAAATATTTTAATTTAAATTTAATTTTAGGTTTTTTCCCCCACTTCCACCCCGTGCTACAGCTGTAGCATGGGACATTTGTTGTTTTCTTTTCCTTTCAGCGACAACCATGGGGCCCCTAGGGCCAGGTCAGTGCTGGGTTTTATTATTTTATTTTAGGTTGCTGGCCAGGAGAGAACACCTTCCGCTCCCACACCTGCATCAGCCCAGCAGGGGGGGGATCCCTCCTCCTCGCTTTCCCACACAGCCTCCCCCACCGGGAGCCTGCGCTCCAAAGGCTTTGCCATCACCGACCTGTTGGGCTTGGAGATGGAGCTGCAACCTCCAGCCAGCTTGGCTATCACTGGCCCAGGCTGCAAAGCCGGCGGCGGGGCTTGGAGGCAGCAGCGGCAGAGGCCCCTTGCCACTGGGTTTAGGCTTCCTGTGCAGGGAGGCTAGAGGTGGGCACCGTGGCAGCAGGGTTCCCCCCCACTTCCAGGTTCAGGCCCCACGCTACAGCTGTAGTGCAGGGCTTTTTTGTTTTGTTTTTGTTTTCCTTTCAGTGCCGACCACGCGGCCCCTGGGGCCCGGTCAGTGCTGGGTTTTTTTATTTTTATTTTTTTATGGTGCTGACCAGGCTACCCTTGGGGCCTGCTCGGTGCTCCTTTTTTTTTTTAACTTTGCCAAGCAACCACATGGCTGTGCTACAGCTGTAGCGTGGCCGTCGGCTTTTTTTTTTCTGGTCAGCATCCCAGAAGCCAGGAAGACTGGACCTCCGGACCAACACCAGGTAGGAGACACCTCTGCCCCCCCCCCCAATTAATGAAATGAACCTAACCAAACCAATTTTTCTCGGTTCGTTTTGTTTCATGTTAAATTTGCCCCTAGGGTCGTTATTCGTTTTGTTACGTAATGAACCAAATAACAAACAACAAAATGAAAAAAAAATTCATTTCATGCCCATCTCTACTTCTGAAGTGTTGGCATCAGCTTCCCTGTTGGACTGTGTTTGTGCGAATCTTGAATTTGGACTGATGAATGACTCTCTCTGTGAATCCTAAACTTGGACTGGCTCACCTTGTTCTTGGCTTCTGGGAACACCCTGGTCCTGGCCATGGGTGACACTTCAAATATTTATAACTACAAATTTGGGAGGAGAACTCAATATTTAAAGTATATGAGTTGACAACAGGAAACTGAGAAATTTCCCTATCCCTAACTTACACCACAGTTTGATGCACAGCACAAAGCAAATACTTTCTACTGTGTTACTGCATACTCTGACAAAAAAACTGAGAAGCATTAAAATAATTCATTAATCCACTTTATTAAGACTGATGGTAGATCTGAGATGAGATGAGAAGTTGTAGATAGGTTGACCACTATAGCTGGTGCAATTTTTAGGATGTTATTTGGATTTTAAGTAGACAGTACCGAAACAATTGTATACTTACTTTTGCACTTTAAAGCTACCTTTAAACATCTGTTTTTACAAATAGCCCCCATCTACACTGAACTAGAAAGGTGTGTGTGTGTGTGTTCATCTTTAATTCACTTGTAAACTAAAATACCTAGGAGACCCTGAAGATACCCCACAATTATTATGCCCACCAATTCCTCCACAAAAAGACCTCTATTTCTTGTTGACATTGTGTCATAGTTGCTGTCAACCATTTATTAACAGGTGATTCCCCCTTATAAATATTTTCTAGGCTAGTCCTAAAATGGCACACATGGTATCCACCACCAAAGTCATACATAAAGCATTACCAGCTTGCTAGGATGTTTCAGAACATTTACCTTGGTGGTATAGCATTTGAGAGCATGGAGATAATAAGAAACCAATGAGTCAGCAAAGCATAACCTTTGTGAGGTAAAATGAAGCACTTGATTTTTTTAAAAAAAAATGAGAAATGCTGTTAGAAACATGATTTTTGGAAAGATGAACTCCTGCTTGGTCTTTGGAAAGATAAAAATTGTGTGCCCCCAATCAATCCTGACTTATGGTGACCCTTTCCAGGGTTTTCTAGGTAGAAGAATTCTCAGAAGTAGACTATCATTCTCTTCTTCTGGGGATATTGTGGGACTATGCAGCTTGACCAACGTCACACAGGCTGGCTTTTTTCATGGGAGACGCAGTGTGGAACTGAACTTTCAACCTCCATCTTTGATACCTTACTCACTGAGCTACCCAGCTAGCAGAAAGATAAATATAAAAGCAGAAATTCAATTCCCCTATATTCATGTTAGTTCTTTGGCTTTGCTCTTTTTTTTTTTTTGGCATTTTAATATGTCAGTGGCCTTAGGAATAAATGTTAGAAATTGAGATACATTAATCTGTATATTATCCTTGTTTCCTGAAGAAGAGATAAGAAAAGACTATTGTTTTCTGTAATGACTTTAAGTGTGATGGGAATGCTCAGCTTTTAGTGACAAATGAGGCAACAAGACAATATATCACTCTTTGATATATTTTGGATGGTGGTATTTTGTTAGACAGGTGATCACTAAGAGGGACCCACTACAAATATAATGCCACTGTTTTTATAAAACTGCCAGTTAAACTTTTTTTATGAGTCTGGTTTGCTCTTTATGACTCTAATAAAAGGAGACTACCATAAGCATACATCTCTAATGGTGCTCAGTGAGGGAATTGCTGGGTTGCTGTAAATGTAATGAGGTGTTTGGGAGTTCAAGCAGTACAGGCTACCAGCAATATGCTCTCCAAATCATTCTGCATTAATTGATCTCCTCCTGAACTTTGAACAACCTCAAAACATTGTATGGGGTTTATGTATGCAATTTTGTGCATGGTTGGCTAATTGGCAAGGAAACAGTAGGAAACTCCACATTCCTTTTTACCTAAAAGTCATTGTTGTTGCCCCACAGCCTTGAACTATAAACAATGAATGCAAGGAGGAAGAAAAGGGATCCCTTACACAACTATGAATGCCCGGAGCCTGCATAATACATTCTATACCTTAGTAATGTGTCTCCAATTAATTGCAGGCATGTTAAATACAGTACTTTGAGTGACATTCCCATTTCCCAAGACAAGCGTATCCAGCACTGGAAGAATTTAAGTTTATTAACTCTTTGACTTTTGACTATATACTGATGAATTTAGAAGAATATTGCTAATTTTTCCAGTAGCCAATAATTCAATGGTGGTGCCTTTCTAAAATCATAAACATGAAATGAACATTGCAGGTGAGCCCAACTCCATGATAAAGGAAAGATGCCCAGAGCTGAAACGTCTCTCAGTTGATGATGACTTTTGAAATTTTGCTTGAAGAACTCTAGGAAGAGGAGATCCTATCCCCGCTCTGACTCATGAAGTCCAAACCATGTAGCTTGCAGGCAAAAACTGAGAACAACTCTTCCAGGAAACTGGTTTTATGGACAAGCCATTGTTTGTGTTATCTTTTTTTTAAAAAAAAAACCTGAAGAACACATACAATTATACAGAATTCAGTTAGCAAGCAATAATCAGTATTAGAAGGAAAACTCAGATTTCCTTTTTTGAGGAGGGAGGAGGAGGAGGAGGAGGAGGAGGAGGAGAAACTGGCCAAAACAAAGCATGCTGTATGTATACTATTCCATAGCACTTACTGTAAGTTTACAATTATTTATGCAGGCTACACATTGCCTCCCTACCCAGCAAGCTGGGTACTCATTTTACTGGCCTTGGAAGGACAGAATGCTGAGTGAACTTCAAGACAGCTACCTGAGACTGAACCTGGGTTTGAACAGAACTTTGACCGCAGTATAGTAGTTTAACCACTGCACCAAGAGGACCACTCATCAATTTAGATTTGCTCTCTCAACCTGACAAAATTCCATTCTAAGCCCCATTCTAAGGTGGTTGCGGTTTCCCACGTTCCCTGTGGCTTGTTTTAGATGCATGGAGAAACTGGATTTTTTTTTTTTTTTGATGGATGAAATCAGTCCCCTTCCTAGGACTTCCAAGAGGGAAGAGAAAATATGATGAATTGTATCACACATGTGAACTTCTAAAACATGTCCAAGGCAATTAGTGCATTATATTTATTCATGCATTCTGCATTACAACATCTACAAGTATGTAGGCCATAAGATGTCTCTAACTAAAATTACACTTTCTCACACAGATTTCTTATTTTCTTATACCAGGTGAAGCTTCCTCATGCAGAAAGTGCAGGGGCCATCAAGTGAGATACCGGAAAAGGACAAAGCTGTTTGCTCTATACTGCCCTATACTGCCTACCCTCTGCCAAAAAAGGGAACTGCGCTTCACAGGATTATTTGATGGTGGTGTAAATAAAGTGAGATTTAGCAGCCAGCCCAGTCAGTTCCTCATGTGGAACTGAAAGTAAATACCTACCCTTTATCTTGGGCAGCTAATTGTTATGAGCCAGGCATGACTTAGGATTAGTGATAGGGACAAATCAGAAAAATTGTTGTTTGGTTTGATTCATGATTTGGCAAGGTCAATGAATCCCAAAAATGAATTGACATTTCTTCTCTCCCCCGTTTTATTACACAAGGGTGAAATCTCCCTTTAGCACAGCTAAATCTCCAAGACGGTGCCAGCAGGATCTTCTGCCTTGGGAAAAGAAGCACGCTGGGGGTGGGTTGTTGCACAGTTCCCTCATGCTTCCTTGACTCTATTGGCCCAGGGGTATGCTCTCCTGCACCCCCTGCTCTCAATTCCTCAAGAGTTCCTTGATCAGCTGTATACAGCAGGTCCTCTCAGAGCCCCAAGAGAAACCTTGCTGCTTCACTGCTGGCCATGACCCCCTGTCCCAATTTACACTTTTTTCTAATGAATGGATTCTTAAATTCAGGGTTTTTTATTTATTTTAAAACCCTATAAAATGATATTCAAAGTACCCAGTGTCACTGAAATTTCAGGGAAGATTCCCTTGACTGTCCCCTATAATCCCTCAAATTTGGGTGAAGATTAAGTTTCAGAAATCTGACTTATACAACTACAGATCCCCCTCCCGCCAATGAATGTGCTCCTTAGCGACTGGCTTGAGGAAATTAAATCTTCACCAAACTTCGAAGGATTGTAGAGAAGAGTCAGGGAAGGCTTCTGTTCAGGTTGGTGTCTCTAGGTACTGGGCGGGGGAGGCTTTCCGGGGGTCAATTGGGGGATGCAGAACTTGAACACCAGAGAGGCACAGTGGGACACACCACTGAACACCAATGTTAAACCATTTTCTGGTAATATGAATTATGTACATAGAGGTAAAATACCACATTCATAAACCAGAGGTTCTTTTAAGGATCAGATAATATAATATGGTCCTTTCCATGTGAGAATACCTTATCTCTTTTGAACATGCATTGTGTATATATGAGAGGGTTTTTTTTTCAATTTTTAAGAAATTTCTGGATGAGATTATTGATATTTGTAAATATCTGCATATCCAGAAAAGCAATAATGTGAGGTTTCAAAATATCTGGGAAAGCAATTAATGTGAGCTCCCATTTAAACTGGGTTTTTACTCCTGGATGTTTAAATCTTTATTTGAAATCCAGGTAGAAATAAATAGTTGAGACATTGCATCAATGAAGATATCCTATGACATCTTTACTTTTCAAAAAGAGAGCAGTAGTAAGAATTTTGTTAAATGAATTTTATTATTATGCAATAATAATGAGGCACATCTTTCCTCTCCAACAAAAAGATAAAAAGAAAGATAAAGACTTCATTTATTCTACACCATCGTGGAATTGTTGCATGGGCATTAATGGACTATTTGGCACAGTCATTTAATAAAACACTGCATGACACAAACAAAAATCAAAATTTATTTATCCTGCTTTCTAACCAAGGCTTGTTACATTGTTGATGTGATTAATGAGCTGGTTGTGACAAATAACTCTTTGAGTCCTATGCCTCTGTTTTCTTTTCAAAGACTGTGAAAGGGAAGTCTAAAAGTACAACAAGCAGACAAAACAGAATAACCGTTTTTGCAAAATGACATTTACAAGTTACCATACAGTGTCAGTTGCTGTGCAGTTTAGGATACACTTGAATTAAATAAAGCTGCCACTCTGCTGACATTAAGAAACCTCTTATTTCAATTGAAAGGTATTATACAAAATTGCTAATCCGTGTTGGAAACGTCTCAGGTGCCCTTTCAGGTTATAACAGCAATGGGTAGGTGGGGGTACTGATTTGCAGTGTGTTCCCTCTCTCACACACAGTGCTGCTGAAACATTTAAAAGCCTTGTATTGGAACAATGAAACTGTGCACCTATAATTCACAGTGCATGCTACTTAACTATATGCAGTGATTCAAAATCTCTAAAGCTTCACCCTTGCTCCTGATAACTCTTCAACAAGAAACTAGCTCAGCCACTCATTTCAAATATATGACAACTTCCTTTGTGTTCATACAGGCCAGAGTGCATGTCAGAAAATATTTGTTGGGGAAAGAGAGCATTTTATTTAATATTCTGACAAGTAAGATTGCAAATGATATGGTATACAGTAACCCCCTGCCTATTGCGGGGTTAAAACCCACCTGACCCACGATGCTTGAAAATCCACAATATGTGGAAGCGGGTTGGGTGGGGCCTGGGGGGTGGCACGGGGCAATGTGATCACTCCCCGCTGCCCCCCGCACAGTTCTGAGGCTTCTCGGAGGAGCGTGGGGGGTGACTCCAAGGCTTCTTGGAGGAGTGCAGGGGGTGGCACGGGGTGATGTGATTGCTCCCCGCTGCCCCCCGTGCAGCTCCGAGGCTTCTCAGAGGGGCCGCAGGCGGCCCAGGGCAATGCGATCCCCCCCACGTGGCCCCAAGGCACAGGTACTGTGATCCCGCAATATAGTGGGACCGCAGTACCTGAACCGCGAAATGGCCGGGGGTGATTGTATAGTAGACATTACACACCTTATCCAAACATTAATGAGTTTTTACTGAATGGAAGCATTTTACACCTTTTCCCCTGCTGCTGAATTTAGGTGAATATTTGCCTTGAAATGGGCATGATTCATCTGTGAGGCACAGCCTAAGCAGTTTGTGTCTACCTTTTAGAAGGTCTCAGGTGAGAGGTTCAACACTGTTTGTCACCTGACGCTCTCATGCTATCATCTGTAGGATAATTCCATTACTTCATATCCTGACACATTCCATATCATGCACATAAGGTTGTCATACTTCTTCATATTTAAATGGGTACACTGTTCCCAGTGACAGGAACAATATTTTAGCCTAGACATGTGACTAATGATGTATAAGTAATGATTACATGGAGAGGATCAGCTTGGCATAAGAGATGAATATTTTCATTCTTATGTGTACCCCATAATAGTCATACACACCATAGACAGCAGTCAACTGCATTGTATTCAAGTTTCTCTTTCAGTCATAGTAAGTATATCTTTCTTTCTCCAGTGTAGCCACAATTGCTAGATGTAGGCAAGCCAGCAAGGAGATCTGTGATAAAATTATTTTTAGGGTGTGTGTTTGGGATTCTATGGTGCTGTAAGAGTTCAGTACATTTTGTCAATATTCATAATTAATTTCAAACTGATTTGGAGTGGCAGAGGATATTGTAGTAGGTGAAAAGAATAGCAGCATGTGTTTGGATGATAATGTAATATGGAATGGGTATATTTAAACATAAGGACATGTTCTGACTACAAATCAGACCAATGTCCAAACAATTAAATGTTATGGTTGATAAAAAAAAGAAGGAAAAGAAAAGAAAAGAAAAGCCATTGGAAGTATCCAATGACTAAAGAGGATAAGCTTAATCCGGACAACATGGAGTAGGAAAAGCAACTTAAGGTGTGACCAATTACTTTAAAAATGTGCTCTTTGAATGGGATGGCTTAATTAGCATTTTTCCATTGACCACATGATGCAGAAGGAAATGTAAGTTAGCCCACAGTCTGTTCCCCCATCTTTAGGTTTTGCCTCCATGATTGGAATTTTTTAAAAGCAACAACACTGAGATTGGGGTGATCCCCAGATGGCAATGGGACCATTTTTAAAGGGGTCCAGCCGATGACAGCTCAGCAGGATCCCTTTGAAAATGGTCGGGATGCCAGTTTGGGGCTCTAATGCTGGCATCTTGCACTGGCGCCTGATTGGGGAGGAAAGCATGGGCTTTTAAACCTTTTTTCGCCATGGAATCAAGTGTCAATGGCCACGGCTGCTGCTTGCTTTGGCAGCTGAAAACCAGTTTAACAACCCTGGGCTTCCCCCCAAACGCGCCTGATCAGGAAAAGGTGCAGGGTTTTAAAATGTCTTGGAGCCACCGAGGCTGCCTCAGTGGCTCCAAGACATTTTAAAAACCCTGCACCCTTTCCCCCAATCAGGCACGTGGTGGGAACGAATAACAAAAAAAATGAACAAAATGAAATGAATTGTTTTAAAAAAATTATTTTGTATAAAATGAACCCCCCCCATGAAACAAAAACTGAAATGAAGGTTACCTCCGCTGGGCGAAGTCCCGCGCGGGGGTGCTTTGCCCTCGCGCCAGGGAGGCGTCACGGGCAGCGCCGGGTCACGTGGGGGCCAGGGTATAAAACCCTGGGTCCTTGGTCCCTGGCCCTCTTTCCTTCCCGGCGCTGCTGCACGACGGAGCTGCGGCGGAGCGGCGGATTGCGGGCTGCGTTGTCGAGCAGCCGAGTGGTGCCGGGGACAAGCGGCAGGCTTGCCGCTCGGGGAAAGGGACTCGCGGCTGATCAGCCGCGGGGCTATTGAAGCCGGCCGGCTGCTAGCCGGCGGGGGGGAAGCCTCACGTGGCCGTGGGTGGGGGTGTTCAGCCGGCGGCCCGACGGCAAGGGAGAGAGAAGCCGGACGGCTTTGAGCTTCGTGGGCGGCGGGAAGGCTCTGAGCAGCGGGCGGCCGGGCGGCCGGCCACGGGCCTTGGTCGAAGGGTGGTGGTGGTTATAAGTGCGGTTGGGCCACGCACCCGGGTTTGAGGTCGGGCGCCTTTTCCAGCGTCCGTGGATCCCCCTCCCACCTTCTGGGGCATCTGGGCCCAGGGCAGGTCTTTGGTCGGGGTGGCCTTGGTGTAGGGTGGACTTCGAGGAGGCCTGCCATTGCCCCGTTGGTGCTGGGTGGTGGATAGGAGGGGCGGCCTGGTACATTTGGCTGGACCAAGGGTGTGGCAGGTGGGCGGTGCAGTCTTTTGTCAGGGGTGGTTGGCCTGACAGGGGGCTGTAGGGCTTTGACGGCCTGTTGGTTAGGGGGCGTGGGCTGGTGGCGCTTACTGGGGGAGGCCATCTGGTTTACAGCGGCCATTTTGTGCACCCGGCCTGCTTTGCTGGTGGCTTGGTGGGCCGGGCGGCTATTTTGATTTCCTCCTCAGGGTTCGGCCTAGCTATTTGAAATCTCTGAGCATCTCCCAGGCCAGGCATCCTTTCTTCCGCAGGGCTTCCCAGCTGTCTGTACCTTTTAGGGTGGTTGTGTTGAGCGCGATATGGCACCTAAGAGGGGTCAGGCCAGTGGGAAGGGCAAGCAGCCAGCCAAGAGGAAGGCCCCTGCGAGGCCTTCAGCTCCGATGATTTCGTCCTCGGATGAGGATGATTATCCGGACTTCCGGCCCATCCTGGATAAGCTGAGTTCACTGGAGCGGGAGCGGGCACAGGGGTCTGGGATGTCTTCTTCCTTTGATAGGCGGCAGTCGCGAAGGGAAACGAGGGCTAAGAAGTTAGCCGAATTGAAGCGGGTCAGTGAAATAATGCTTGCTCGTATTGAAGGCGAGAGATCTGCTGGGAGCCAGGATCTTTTTGGCGAAGACGCCGGGGCTAGCGGAATGACCCATGCTGCAGTACAGGCCTCTGACCTAGAGGATGCCCTGGACGAGCCATGTGCGAGGAGAGACCAGACTGGTGTTGAGGAGGCGGCTGGCGGATCCGAGTCGGGAATGGTGATGGACCTGTCTGTCAGGCACAGATCGAGACCCGAAAGGGTCAGATCACCTCCACGGGCTCGTGAGTCAGGTGAGCGTGTTCTTGTTACACCAAACATGCACACGGAGAGATGGCCTTGGCGCCCGTCTGTTCTTAGGTCGCCGACCAGGGAGGTGCGGGCCCTCCAACATGGTGCTATGCAGGTGAGGCGGGTTGAGTCTGCCACGCAGACCATGCCTATGGCGGCTGGGCCCACTTCAGTGGAGACACAGAAGGACAGGCCGGCCCAGGAGTTGCCCGGGCAGGGTTCGGCGGCTGTCGGTACCACTGAGCACACCATCCCGTATAATGCCTTACCGGATGAGGACGAGTCCCTCCCGTTAGGGGACCACCTTTCGCAGGCCATGGTTGACAAGATTTTGCGAGGAGATTATGTGGATGTGTTTGAATTGCTTAACAGGGAAATAGGGGATGGCAAGTATGATAAGCTAGATGATAAAGATAAGGAGAAAATAAAACGCAGGAAGCCGGATCGTTGCTGGGGAAACTGGGTCCCAGCGTTTTATATTTACGCTGGGGTGATTGTGAGGTCCTACCCGGAGAGGGCGTTTGCTTTGTTCCAGTATTTAGACCTAATTCACAGGGCGCACGCGGATTTCCCAGGACCTGCATGGCTGGCGTATGATGAAGGATTCCGTATGAGAGCGGCAAGGCGCCCCGGCTTGCCCTGGAGTAAGCCGCATGAGGCACTCTGGCTACGCATTATGTCACCAAACAGGCCGGTGAGCGGGGAACGATTCGATTGTGGCCATCTTATTCAACGGGGTAACCAGCCCAATCTGTCCCGCCCAGGAGCGGGCCAGGTGGTTCAACCCCGCCTGGTCTGTTGGGACTACAACAATAAGGGCACATGCTCCCGCAGGCCCTGCAAATTCAAGCATCAGTGCTCCCTGTGTAGTGGCCCTCATCCCGCGATGCAATGTTCCCGAGGGAGGGGAAGTTGGGGGTCCAGCAGGGATGGGGGAGTCGGCAAGAAGCCCCCTGGGTCTGGGCCAGCTGCAAAAGGGACCCAGCCCAGTTAAGTTAGAGGTTTTATGCCGCTGGCTTCGGGAGTACCCCGATAGAGCAGCGGCTGAAGTTTTGCGTTTGGGTTTTTCAGTTGGTTTTCGTATTCCTGCAGTTGGTGTTACGGTTGGGGATCCTCCAAGGAATTTGAAATCCGTCCTGGGACGGGAGGAGGTAGTCAGGGATAAGATTCGTAAGGAAGTGAAAGAGGGCAGGGTTGCAGGGCCTTTTGCGAGGTCCCCCTTGGCCAACCTGAGGGTTTCCCCTTTGGGGGTGGTTCCAAAGAAGACCCCGGGCGAGTTTCGCCTAATACATCATCTTTCGTACCCTGCAGGTGATTCTGTGAACGATAAAATTCCCAAGGAATTGTGTAGTGTGAGGTATACATCCTTCGATACGGCCATTCGGATGGTAAAAGCTTGTGGCCCGGGGGCAGAGCTCGGGAAGTGCGATATTAAATCTGCATTTCGCCTGTTGCCTGTGCATCCTCAGGATTTTTGGCTGTTAGGGTTCAAGTTTGAGGACCAGTTTTATGTGGACAGGGCTCTGCCAATGGGATGCTCTGTATCTTGCGCGGCATTTGAGTGTTTTAGTTCCTTTTTGGAATGGTTGGTGCGGAAGAGGTGCAGGTCCCGCAGATAGTCCACTATTTAGACGATTTTTGTTCTGTGGACGGGCAGGAACGGGGCAGTGTGGTGTTTTGATGGCCGAGTTTGAAATATGACTGATGAGCTAGGAGTCCCGTTGGCGGGGGAAAAGACTGACGGGCCTACAACCAAGCTGACGTACTTAGGTATTGAGTTGGATACCTGTCAACAGTGTTGTCGCTTGCCCGGCGAGAAGTTGCAGGAATTGAGGGGTAGGATTCGGAGTATGTTAGGCCAGAGTAAAGTAACATTGAGGGAATTACAAGTTTTAGCAGGTCACCTGAATTTTGCATGCCGAGTAGTGGCTCCTGGCAGGGCATTTTTGAGGAGGCTCTGCGATTTAATGATGGGGCTAAAAAAGCCTCATCACCGGCGGAGGCTATCCAGAGGGGTTAAGGAGGACTTGCAGGTTTGGTTGGACTTTTTGGAAGGTTTCAATGGAGTGTCCTTTTGGAGAACCGATTTGTTTTTAGGTTCGGACTTACAGGTGCATACTGACGCCTCAGGGGCCTTTGGCTTTGGCATGTTTTTCAGGGGTCAGTGGTGTGCAGGGACTTGGCCAGCGGAATGGCATGAGCAAGGGGTTACTAGGGATTTGACATTTTTAGAGTTCTTCCCGATAGCGGGGGCTCTGTGGATCTGGGGTGAGCGCTGGTCGAACGCTGCTGTTACTTTTTGGTGCGACAACTTTGCAGTGGTTCAAATCCTTAATTCCTTGACTTCCAGATCTGCACGGGTTATGTCCCTGTTGCGAGCTTTCACTTTGAGATGTCTGCAGTTTAACATAATGTTTCGTGCTAAACACGTGCCGGGCATTAAGAACGAGTTGGCTGACGCTCTTTCTCGCCAACAGATGGCGAGGTTCAGAGCGTTGGCCCCGGCTGCGAAGTTACATCCAGAAGCACTGCCTTTGGAGGTATGGAGGATTGGCGGGTGGAAGCCCACAGAGCGATGAGCCTGGCCCTAGCTCCAAGTACCAGGAAGAGTTATGCGGCAGCTTGTGTTGAGTATAATAGTTTTTGCAAGGGGGTGGGAATAAGCCAGCCATGGCCCGCTGATCCTGAGATGTTGATGCGTTTTGCTGTTTACTTGTTCAGGCGGGGCTTGGCCCCCCGTTCTATCCAAGGCAGGATGGCGGCGGTGGCGTTCTATGCTAAAGCAAAGGGATTTCCACATCCCACAAATGATGGCAGGGTTGGTAAGATGATTGAGGGTTGGGCTAGAGAGCGGGGAAAGGTGCCGGACAAGCGGGTTCCCATTTCACCAGCGATTCTAAGAAGGTTGTGTGAGGGTTGGAGAGTGATTTGCAAGGACGCTTTTGAGGCTCGTTTATTCAGGGCAGCCTCATTGTTGGCCTTTTTCGGGGCCTTTCGCATTGGAGAGTTGGTGGCGGCGGCAAAAGGGGACCAGTCAGGTACTGCATTGCAGAGAAGGGACCTGTTGATCGAAAAGGATTTACTTATTGTGACCCTAAGAAGATCCAAGACGGACCAGAAGGGAGCTGGTAAGGTCATCCGGCTGGGGCCTTGCTCTGATGCTGCTTTATGCCCTTATCGGGCGATGGCCAGCTATTTGGAGCTGAGGGTGATGGGGATGGTCCTTTGTTCAGGCACTGTGATGGGTCCCCATTAACAAAATACCAATTTTGGCAGCTGTCCTCCCAGGGTTTACGATTGGCGGGCCTGGATGGGTTGCGATTTGGAACGCATTCGTTTTGTGGCAGCTTCAACGGCAGCCGCGTTGGGTTACTCTGTCCAAGACATACAGGCTGTGGGGCGGTGGTCTTCTCAAAAGTACCGGACTTATGTGAGGAGCTTGCCTGATTGTTAGGGCTGGTCTTTGGCCGGCGTTGTTTCTCTTTTTGTTTTGCAGGTTGGCTGCCAAGTTCCAGAGTTCGAGTGCTCATCTGTGGGCATAGTTTCGTTTATTGGGCGGCAATCCATGCACGGAAGACCAGCTGGGGCAGGGATCTGGGCCTTGGCCCTTCTGCATGGATCGAGTGGCAAGGCCGCAGGGGATGCTCTGGGATGGCTTCGTTCCCTTGGTTATGCAATGTTGTGCGGGCCAGCCGCCTGAGATCTTGATGATTCACCTTGGGGGGAATGATTTGACGAAGCGCCCTGGCAAGTCCCTGATTTTACAGGTCATTGCTGACCTGCAGTTTTTGAAACATCATTTTCCCCGCATGCATTCATTTGGTCGGAGATCTTGCCACGGATTGTTTGGAGGGATGCAAGGCATCCCAAAAGGGTCGATTGCACCCGAAAGGGTGTCAACCGTGAAGTGTTTAGAGCTATGCGTGGGGGGCTCGGGGGAGTGCTCGCCCACCCTCGGCTCCGGGGCCGAGTGCCTGAGCTCTATCGGCCGGATGGTGTTCATTTGTCCCCCAGGGGTTTGGATATATTTTTGGAGGATATTCGAGGAGGCCTGGTCGATGAGATCGCCCTCTTGGTGGGGGGCAAGGAGCATACAGGGTAGCTCCTTTCTGTGGCGGGTAGTGAATAGGTCTTTTAGTTTTGGGAGATCCCAATGGCATCCAAAGGGTGCTTGGTAGCCCTCTTGCTATAAATAGGAAATGCCCACTTAATGCAGCCATAAATCTAAAGAGCAAAGGCAGAGGGCGGCCCAGTATTGTTTTCCTATGGTGTTGGAAGCACGCTGAACAGATGGGCAGCGAGCTTACAACTGGGATCTCCCAATTGATTTTTGGAATAGAGGACCCCCTGGGGTTCGATATCAACCTATTCACTACATAGGCCTCCTTTTTATTCATGAGTTTGGTTAATAGGTTAATAAAGTTGTGGCCCTATTTAACCCAATGCCGTTGTCTGCCTCGTTATTCCTGGGCTGGGAGGGCAAAGGGAATTCTTCCATTTCATGCCCATCTCTAGTATATATGTATTTTGGATTTGGTCATTGACTGTAATAAAGCATTCATTCATTCATTCAGATGGAAAAGGCTGCATTGATTATCTGTGAGATACAAAGCATTGATTGTTTCTATGAAAATAATGACAGACTCTCCATTCCTCTCTCTCTCTCACACACACACATCGTGAAGTATGGGTTGAAGTTAATGATTAAGAGAAATAAAAGTAAAACCTTGAACCTTAACAACAGAGTTTGCAGTGAATGGCCTTCTTCCACGAGGAAAGATAAACAATGTAAAGAAAACTAAAATAATGAAATAACATAGACCCACTCAATTATATAGAAAAATAGAATATTTGTATTACTTGACAAAAAGATATATACATTAAGCACAAAAAATACAGTGCTTGATATTCAGCTCTATATAAACAACTTAAAACAGTTCTATACCTGCTTGTACTCAGCAGCAACCCCTTTCACAACACAATGAAAGAACTCAGAACTGTAACTTAAACTTTAAATGTATACTACTAGTAAAGTATAGCCCTCAACTTTAACAAATAAGTATACGGTAGGCAGAATAATACACAACAAGCAAACAGTTCAAACAGAGCTAGCAAGTTGGTGTGACTGAATCTAAGCAGATTCAGCAAAGTGTAACACCAGAGCCTTTCCTTAAATACACTTCTGGCTGCTTGATTGCATACACCTGCCTGAGGCATCGCAGAAACCTCAGTTTGATTGCCTGACCTGCATTGCCACGCCCCAAACACTCCTGTAGTGCCTTCTAGCAGAAATAGGTAAGCCAACTTCATTCACAATATTTAATTTATATATTTTTAAATTTCATAAAAACTCAACAACACACACACACACACACACACACACACACACACACACACACACACACACACACACACACACACACACACACACACACATTCTTAAAATAGCAAAACACTGCTTGATGACAGAGCCTAACCCTAACCCTAACCCTAGACACCACTCTACAAAAGATAACAAGAGGAGGAAACCCTTGTTTAAATGTTTTAGTTAAATCTCTTACAACTGTACCTTCTTAAGGGTTAAAACACAGCAATAAACAAGACTTTCCATCTCTTTCCCCCTATGGTCTGCTTCTGTAAATAGTCCTGGGGAAACCCCAAATTCCCTGGGGCAAGTTCACAGCAAATGAATCTGAATGAATTTCTATTTCCATCCCTGCACAGTTGTATGCCCATTTAGAACTGAAGTATATACAGTGGTACCCCGACTTAAGAGCAGCTCAACTTAAGAGCAATTCAACTGAAGAGTGGAAAACTGTTGGTATTTTAACTGCCGCCTTACAAGTTTTAGATATGGTCTGTTCGACTTACATTTTATTTTATTTTATTTTATTTTATTTTATTTTATTTTATTGAACTTGTTTTTGCAATTTTTGATAGGTACCCTGACTTAGGAGTCGTTCAACTTAAGAGCACACATTCAGAATGGATTAAATTCATAAGTTGTGGCACCACTGTACTTGGCTTTCAGATGGGGTTGATCTCCTACCAAAAACCAGTTTTAAAGTTTGAAACTGCTCCAGAGCTTAGCACTAACAGGAAAAGTATACATCCTATAGATGCTAGGAGCACCATCAGCTTCTCCTGATACTTCAGCTCAACTCTGTCTGGAGAGTCCAAATCTTTAAGATTTCTTTTGGTTATTCACATTTTGTTGATACTCAAGGTGAACTACTGCAACATTATCTATGAACACCAGGTTGGCTCAAAAATTCAGCTAGTGTTGAATGCAAATGTCTGGCTACTAGTTGACGATGGACAGTTGGCTCTTATGTCAGGAATAATTGCACAGGTTGCTGGTGTGTTTATGAACCCACTTTCAACAGCTAATTTAAGCTCATACACATGTAAACATTTGGGTATTATCTTATTTTTATATGACACCATTGTTTCCAGCCTACCTTCACTCTGAACTCAGCCAAGTCAATTTATCACTTTTTTTGATTTCAGATGCTCACCAAAGGCTGTCAAATGGATGAGACAATGGGAGAAGTCATTTTCTGTAGTGACCCCACACACACACACACACTTGTACACACACACACTTGAAAGTCTGGCAGGAAGCTCTGACTCACTTACTTTTCTTGGTACTTTCTTAACTCCACTTACCGGCTTTGCCCTGTCAATGTTTTTACTAAACTGGAGTGAACTGCATCATCATCATCATCATCATCATCATCATCATCATCATCATCATCATCATCATCATCATCATCATCATCAGTTCACTCCTTATCTGATAAGTTGATCATGATAAGGGAAGTTCCGGTCCTTGGCTTATCCGGGGGTGGGGCATGTTTGCCCGCCACTCCCAGACTTTTGGTGCCAAACATAGGCACATCCGGGTATTTTTGCCTGGGGATGGGAGCCTTCATAAGGCAGCTCCTGCCCCCCCACCTCTTTGGATGATGATTCAGCCCTGCCCACCCACCCTGGGAAAGGAGAATGAGTTTTATTGGTCGCTATGGGGCCAGATGGGAATTTTGAGTGGTTACTTGATTGGCCAGTAGTAGCCACGTGTTTTCGCCCATCCCTTTCTCTTTTCATGTGGGACTGGGCACTAATTTCCCTTCCATTGGTCACAATAGCATTATGTGGGTAGTGCAAGAGGTAAAGGTATTCAGGTAGGCCCGACTAAGTCCCCCTTAAGGTGCTAGGCAGCCCTTGTATAAAGTTAAACATCACCCCCTAAATTGAGGATTTAAACAAAGCAAGAAACTTAAAATCAGGCCATCACAAGGGCTGTGAGGGGCTAGCAGATTCACCTACCTGACACAATGCTGAACAGGTGGACAGCATCTGGCCAGGGGTGAAACTCCTGAATACAAATTGGTTGGTACGGGATATTCCCCGGTCATTACCTGCTTGCACTATGTAACAGACCCCCCCTTTACTGCTTCTAGCTTATTTGGTTGAATTAAGTTGAATTGTTAATACATTGTGGCCCAATTAACCCATAACAATATGTCTTGCCTATTATTTCTGGGGATTGGGGGGCAAAGATTTCTCTCTCTCTCTGATTCAAAGTTCTTTACTCAGATATATAATATTTTACTTTTGTTTGGAAAAAGACCAAAACATTCTACTACAGGCATTTCTTCCTTCCTATTAGATGAAAAAAAATCTATGATTAGAATGTTCATTTGGAACATAATTCTCCTCTTCTAATAATGAACATTGAATTGAGAGAGACTGATTCTAAAGCAAAAGCTTAATCTGATTTTATATGTTTCAAATAATAGACTGCATGCAGGGACACTTTCATACTGTGAATCATTAATCATTCTGACAAAATGCACTGTATCTCTATTAGATTTCCTGTTATGGACTTTTAACAGATGTCTAATTAGAAGCTTCTAGTGAATTCAGAGTGAAGCAGTGTTTTGCAAGAAATGTGGAGGAGGAGATTAATCTAGTTCTAATATCATTCAAATTATTTCTCTGCTTCAGAGATTATTGGAAAACAAAATCTAGAATCTGGAGGAAAATCAGTAGACTTGACATGACAGCATGAAGATAGTTATTCTTCCAGAATTTTAATCTTTGGCTATTTGAGTATTTTAGTGGTCCAAAGTTTGAGCAGAGAAAGTTGGTCAGATCCCACAGCAGCAGGTTAACCCCATACCATCCCATAAGACTATTGGCCCCCAGTATCAGAGTCCTTGGAAAAGTCCCTGATGTTGGGAAAGATTGAAGGCAATAGGAAAAGAGGACAGCAGAGAATGAGATGGTTGGACGGTGTCATTGATGCAACCAATATGGATTTGACCAAACTCCGGGAGGCATTCGAAGATAGGAAGGCCTGGCGAGCTCTGGTCCATGGGGTCATGAAGAGTCGGACACGACTGAATGACTGAACAACAACAACATCAGAGTCAAATATTTATTTCATTTATTTCAAACTGATACTAGATTTCACCTAATGAGTAGTGCACATAAGTGGTAATATACCGCTATGAATAATGCACTGCTTCCTTAATAGCAAACCAATATTATATTTAACATTCAACAAAAATCAGAATTTAACAATGGGTGAAATCAATATTTGACTTTCTCACACTCAATTTTTGACATTAACTGATACTACATTTCAGGGTAAAACTCCAAACTTCCATCACATCAATTAGCAAGACAATACTGGAGTCATAGTAACAGTTCTCTGCCATGCAATGCAATTCAAAAACTTTTTAGGTAAGGACAATTCAGCATATACCCACATTCACATGATTATCCTGACAGATCTTGTACTTGGAGCAATTGCTTTTCAGTTCCACTTGTTATACGACAGGTTAGCAGTTTAATGCTTCCTAGCTTCAATGAAGCCTTCCTGTATTGATTTGTCTTAGAGATAAAAGTGTGTTCCCTGCGATTCAACAATTCATAGATCTCCCCAGTGTGACAACTGTTTGCCTTCTGAGCCTCTGAGTAAATGAGGCTGTTTGTGACACCTTGGGGATTATAAACTGTTCGATTGATAGGGACATGACTGCCAGATTGTGACCTGGAGGTCCTGACTGCACTTTTAAGGATTCTGAGGCAGGAGGAGGAAGCCCAGCTACAGCCCTTCCTATCTCTTGCCTAACAAATGCCTGAAGATTCTATTGTTGCCTACAGCTGAGCCTTTTTTTCTGAATGTGTAAATGAATAAACACGGCATGACCATTATATTTGGGAAATCTATAGGCCACAACTTTATTGATTACACAAGCAGTACTCTGGCTGAGTCACTGGGTTGAATCCAGTGCATTAAGGACCTGTCCCTTGATGCTCCCACGTTCCCCAGTCCCTTGGGAATGCCCACTTCTTGCCAGTTCTAGGATCCCCTGGAGTGTCGATCCCATCGGTCTACCGTGTACAATTTGCCATTGTAGGATCCCAAGGGGCATAGACCCCATCGGTGGCCAGTGCCATAAATCATTGCTGAAGGCCTACAGCTGTCCCCTCAGTATTCAGCCCATGTCCCCTTATGCTGACATGTCCCTGTCAGCTGTACTTCCATACGTACAGGTTCTCGCCTGCTATTTTATCCACTTGGATCTGTCCCAAAGCCTGCAAAACCGCCACTAGAGCCGAGCTAAGCTCAGTTCCTGCCAGAACACTGCAGCTGCAACCAATCACCTATGGTCTCTCTAACATCCACCGTTCATTGTTTATTGCTCAGGTCCAATAAGTGAATCCTGTCCTCCTGGTACATTTCCTGCATCTTAAAGGTAATAGGTAGGGATGGACATGAAATTAATTTTTATTCATTTCTTTATTTGTTATCTGTTTCGTTATGTAATGAAATGGATAACAAAGTGCCCCCAAAAAAAAAAAACAAAAAAAACAAAAAAAAAAAAAAAAACAAATTGTTTCATTCATTTTGTTTTTTGTTTTCCCCAAGCTGCCAACCAGCCTCCACATAGTGGCAGAGCTATCAGCTGTATTGTGTCAGTGCTTGTTAAAAAAAAAAAAGCCCTCAGCCAGCTCACTCTACAGCTGATTGGTCCTTGGGGCTCAGCAAAAAAAAAAAAAAGGATAATAAAATAAAATAAAACTCCCACCTTTTAACAGCAGGATTTCCCCCCTTGGCTGAGCCCCCAAACTAACACAGCCTTGGGGCCGCAAGCACCATTGGGTGGGGGAAAGGAGCGATTTTTAACCTTTTTTTTTTTTTGCTAGCCCCAAGCCCATGTTGCAGCTGATTGGCGCTTTGTAGCAAAAAAGTTTAAAAATCCCTCCTTTTCCCCCATCCAATAGTGTTTTGTTTTGTATTTTGCTGAGCCCCAAGTGCTGATCAGCTGTAGCCCAGGCTTGGGGCTGGCAAAAATAAAGTTTTAAAATTGCTCCTTTCTCCCCACCCAATGGAGCTAGAGGGGAAATAAAAATAAAAATAATTTTTAAAAAGCAGTGACCAGCCTGGGAGCCAGCTGGTCAGCGCTGGTGGGGGGGAATAAAAATATTTTTTTTTAAAAGTGCTGACCAGCCTGCAGGCCTGCTGGTCAATGCTAGGGGAAATAATAATAATAATAATAATAATAATAATAATAATAATAATAATAATAATAATAATAATAATAATAATAATAATAATAATAATAATAATAATAATTTTAAAAAGTGCCAATTAGGCCAAAGGCCAGCTAGTCAGTGATAGGGAATTTTTTTAAAAAAACAATTTAAAAAAGCTCTGACCAGCCTGCAGGCCAGCTGGTCAGTGCTAGGGAAAATAATGATAATAATAATAATTTTAAAAAGCGCTGACCAGCCTGCATGCCAGCTGGTCAGCGCTAGGGAAATAATAATTTGTTTTTTAAAAAAAAATCATTTAGTTCAAAATGAAACAAAACAAAAAATGACAACCAAAATGAAATGCCATTTTGGCATTTGGTGCCCATCTCTAGCAATAGATATTTTTCCAAAGTCCTCCCCAGGTTTTTGCCAGGCATTCCATGACTTTGTCTACTTTTGGCCTGACCATTTCAATTTTTGCTGGATGTCTCACCCCTTGCCATCATCTCCTCTGCAGCAACTGTGACCAGAATATGATCACACATGGATAAGTCACCTGAAATGATGCCGCCATATTCTTTTTCCAGGTCTATTGCCCTTGAGGATGTAATATCATCCCCCCCCCAGCTGTATTATTAGGGTATGTGGGGGTCCAATCCTTTTGAATAGCTTCCACAGCTCTGGTAATATTTCTTCCCTGAGCATGCCCCTAGCACCAAACCATGTAATGTGGGTGTGATCTTCCAAACCTAGGTAGTGACCCCAAGATGATCTTTTTCTCAGGCGCTGGCCCAATGCATGATGTTGTGTTTGATTATCCAAGCTGTACAGCAGAGCCTATGGACAGAATTAAAAGAGAATCAATGTTACTGATGTGCTGACAGTTTTTCAAATATATGTCCTGTAAGCTTTGGATTTCCATCTCTCCATCCTCTTTATCTTTCTGTGGGGAAGCCCTTGGGCTGCTGCCTGGGACGCAGCCCCAATTCTAAAGGAGTGACTTCCAAAGTCTCCCAGGTGAACCCTGACCTGTTTAGAGGGTTGCCGCTCTCTGCTTCCCCCTTTTATACTGGGCCGACCCAACCCTTTGTGAACGTATCACACTCTCCAAGAGGCCCAGATTGAGCCATGCCACGTGTTTCCTCCCAGGCCTGCCCATTGGTCAGGCCCCCACATGTGACACAGCCATTCAGGCTTCCCTTCCCAAATGGGAATCACCATCTTTTCTTTGTTTCATTTGGCACAGCTCCAGCAACAATCGGCAGATCCAGTAAGTCAGATCCTTTTCCTACTGTGCAATTCTCCACGCAGAGTACAGTCAAGCCTATCAGCAGCAAGTTATCCCAGGAATGATGTTTTTCAGCTTACTGGTTTTTCAGTGTTTTCAATTCCTTTTCTTTTAAAGTTTTAATGTATATTCAATTGATTTCAAAGTCTGATATTTATATAATGTTTTTTAAATTTCTTATTTTATCTGTTGTGTGTTACCTTGGGACTCCTGTGGGGAGAAAGGTGGCATACAAACAATTTAAATGAATAAATAATAGTAACATCCCATTCTGGACTAACATGTGCATTTTGCTATCAACTAGTGTAGTGCTCAAAATCGTAAGATAGGCATGGTAAGAATTTTCATGCAGTTCCTTTTTTTTAAAAAAAAATCAGAATTCACCAATTTGCACATGTCTTCTCATTGTAGAGAGTGAAACTGACTATCGTTCATCATCCAGACCCAAAGCTCTAGTTAACTTTTGCAAGGTGGGGTCTTTCTCCTTTATCCTTTATTATAAAAGAGCTATCCCCCTGCTGCCACGAGTCGCTTCAGTTTCATCATCTACAGTATATGGCAGGTTGATACAACACAGTCCTTAGCAAGCTTGGAATAATTGTATTCAATTGAAATGGGATGACAGAGATGGGGTAAATTTTGATTTAATTTTGGTTTTGAAGAATTTACCAACCTTTCCCAGTTTCCTCATACTAAACAGAAAGAACTTCAGATGCTAAAAGAATCAATGGGGGGGGGAGGTAAAGTGTTAGATTTTTCCCATGTCTATCCTTGCAAGTCAATGTTTATGTTTAATTTAAATTCATAGTTAGAAAGCATTTATTTCCCAATTAGACATCCGTGGCAGTACAACAGAAGTACGGGAAAAGCTTTACAGTGGACTTTGGAGGTGAATAGCATGGGTTAAAAGCGTGCAGGAGGAATAAGATGGAAATGTAACAGATTCTTTCTTCTTTCCACTCTACCATTTAACATCTATTTTTATGCAGACATTGCCTGCTGAATGGTTTGACTACATGACAGTTGTAAAAAAATAGGGATGGCTGTCCTGACTTGCTTCTCATGCGGTGAACAGGAAAACAAAAATAAATGTTCATGATTGAACTGTGAGGCAGTTCCAAAGGACTGAGTTTGTGTCTTCCTTCTAGAGCTCAGGTGGAAGGTTTAAGGCTTTATTGTTTTACTTGAGCTTCTCATGCCATGATTTGTTGGGTAATTCATTAACAGCATGTCCTGACATACAGTGGTCCCCTGCCCTTTCATGGTTCATATACTGCGGTCCCGCTATATCGCGGGACCACAGTATATGAAAAAAGGCCCCCTAGGATAAAGGGGGAAAGTCCTGTTTCAAGCCTCCCATACTTACCACAGGACTGGAGCTGCCCTGAACAGGCCTGTGAGGGCCTTCCTGGGCCTTCTGGAGCCCCCCAAATGGCCTCCCTGCAAACCGGAAATGACTTCCGGATTGCTGAAAATCATTTCTGAGGCCTCCGAGAGCCTTTCTAGGCCTGTCAGAGGCCTCAGAAATGATTTCCGGTTTACTGGAAGTCACTTCCGGTTCACAGGGAGGCCATTTTGGGGCCTCCAGAAAGCCCGGGGAGGCTCTCACTGGTTCGTTCGGGGTAGGACCAGGCTGGGGGTAAGTACAAGAGTCCTCAGCTAGGCCCCCCGGCCTGATTCGACCTACATCCACATATCATAGATTTGCAATTATTGCGGGTCAGGTCAGGTCCCTAACTCCCACGATAGGCGGGGGATCACTGTACGTACGGAAATAAGCATGGTTTCAGTTTTTAAGTTGAATTTTAAGTGCACATTCCGACCTTGTATTAGGCCTTATCTAAGGTATGTAGCAAAATAGTCATAATAAGCTAGTCAGCTACCATCGGTCAGTTATGTCACGTGATATCTGGAAGCCTTGAGTAAGAAGATGAAAGAAGAGAAAGAAGCCATGATTATGCTTAGAATCACTGTAAGCAATGGAGGTTACCTCAGTTAGGTAGAGTAGGGTAATTTAGATTAGTCAGGATGACTTAGATTTGTTATTTTTAGGGAAATAAAACTATGTTTGAAGTCTGATAAGATCTACTAAGTCTGCTAAGACTTTGATATTTTTGGGGATTTTTTTTTCACATGCATGATTTTTCTTTTGATATATTAGTTTAGAAATAAAATAGAACTTTTGAAAAGATACCTTGGCCTCTTGTTTTGAAAAGAACCCAAAGGTAAATCAGAAGAGAAGATGTTTAAAAAATATTTTTGCCTTAGAGAGAAGGAATTATCTTTACTTTTGAACTCAGCAAGTGATTAATCCTTTTGATTTACTGTGCAACATATTTTCTCCTAAGATTTTTTTGTTGTTCATTTGGGAAGATATTATTTCCTTTGTTTAGGCATACATACTTTTTGAATGAGAAATAATTTATATCTCAAATGTAAAAAAAAATGCACAATATTCTTATTAGTTTGCCTTGGACAAAGGAAGACATATGTTCTGGGAAGCATTAACCATTGTTACATTGTTATACAGTAATTCCTGGTTTATCACAGGGGTTAGAGTCCTGACCTGATCCACATTCAAGGAAAATCCGTGATATTGGATGCTGGATCAGGTTGGGACTGGGGGCTGTCTGGGGCCTCCTGCACTCACCCCAGGCCTGCTGCTGCCCCAAACGGGCCTCCAACAGGCTTGCCACGCCTGTCAGAGGCCCCAGAAGTGGTTTCAGGTGATCCTGAAGGCACTTCTGGTTTTTTTGGAAGTCACTTCTGGTTTACTGGAAGCCATTTCTTTGGCCTTCTATATGCCTGGGAAGCCTGTTAGAGGCTCTAGAAGTTGTTTTGGGCAATCCGGAAGGCACTTCCAGTTTTTGGAAGCCACTTCCAGTTTGCCGGAAACCATTTCTGGGGCTTCCGACAGGCCCAAGAAGCCCATCAGAGACCTGCTCAGGCCAGCACCAGGCCTGGGGTAAGTGCAGGGGGCCTCAAACAAGCCCATGCAGCTTGCCCCAAGGGGCCTTGACTTCATATTCTGTGATTCTGCAACATACCAGGACTGGTATACCAAGAGCCTCGTGGCGCAGTGGCTAAATGCCTGTACTGCAGGTAAAACTGTGCTCACAACCTGAGTTCAATCCCCGGTAGCAGGCTCAAGGTTCACTCAGCCTTCCATCCTTCCGAGGTTGGTAAAATGAGTACTCAGCTCGCTGGGGGGGGGCAATGTGTAGCCTGCACACTTTAATCAAAAATTGTAAACCGCCCAGAGACTACTTGTAGTGGTATGGTGCGGTATATAAGCAGAACACTTTGCTTTGCTTTTTTTTTGCATTATATGAACCACAAAATGGCAGGGGATGACTCTATAGTACTCAGAAGCATTCAGTCTGAGGAATGCTTTTCTTCCTTCCATTTGCTGCTTGTCTTTCAAACATCTTCAATGTTGTTGTTATGTCATTGTGTTTTGTGCGAGTGCACATTGTACAAAATGTGGAGAACAGTGAGAGGGAAAAGAAGCCCTTCTCTTTTTCTTGCACTGGAAGTGACCACACCAGCCAAGCACACCCCAGTTATTCTCCAGTAAGATTGTTGCATACATTTCAGGTGATGCCACACATGACCATGATTGAAACATTTTCATGACCAGCAATGTATCTGTGGTTTATTCAACCCATGCAAGGAGGGTTGTATTATTTTTAGTACCAATGACATACTGATTCATTCTGCATGGGTTTTGCATGTGTGCACACTCTTATCAATTTATTGCCTTTGCAAAGGGTTTCGATCTCTGGGCTTTGTGGGGAAGGGGAACCAGGTTAGAGTAACATCCTTCCTCTCCCCTATTGCCCCCCTCATCCCTTTGCCATAGGGGATGGGGCAGATGAGGCACAGAGACCAGCAGCTGGGAGAGTGTGGGGATTCTCTTCCAGGACCTTCCTGAGGATGCAACTTGGAGAAGAAAAAGTCACACTCTAAAGCACTTCCCAACCCCCGACTACCCATCTGCCCTTGTCCCAGATCCCCCCTCACAACTTCCAGTCTCTTGCCTGCAATCTCTTTCTCAACAGGCTAGTCTGGGGTGTGGGTGTGGGGTTAGGGTTCCTTTGCCTTTCTCTCTCAGCATTTAAATGGCATGTTTTGATGAACACCATGCAAAGTACTTTTTTTTAAAAAAGTGTTTTTGTTCATTTGTTTGTTAGAGTTTTACTTTGCCATCTGGCCCGACAGCTACTCTGAGTAGTTTACAACTGAAAATACAAATTATAAACAGTAAACAATAAAGAATGACAATAATCCAAGGTTATATAAAACATACAACCAGAAAAATAACTATAACCAAATACAATATTAACAAAGCAAAATTATGCGTGTTCTGCTTATATAATTATACAGCCAAACAAACTAGCTGGTAAGAAAAATTCTTAGTATTGTGGTTTAATACATTTTTATTTGTGTAACAGAAATGCCAGGGGTGTGTGCAACTTTATATGTTCCAAATAATCTCACAGATTTGCAGCAAAACCCCTGAATGTGAAGGCTGCTGATTGCCTTGTGAATATGACACTAAATTCCCTTGACCTTCCTCCAGCTATTTCATTTTCTTTACTCACCTTGACCTTTAATCTGAAGAAAGGTCTTTTATTTTCTTGTCCCGATCAGACTGAGGGTTGGAGAATCTCTAGCCCCACCCCCATGTTGCTATGCTCAACTGACTTAGCTGGCAAGAAAAACCTGGGTATTAAAGTTTAATAAATTTTCAGAGACCAGCCCCAGATTCTTCAACACCTGTCATAATTGCATCTTTATTCACTAGCAAGAACAATTGCAAGGGTTATATGTTTGTGCAACTGTCAAAATATGAACTTTTATTTCTATGGAGTATGAAAGCACATTAAGGGGTGTATGTGTGTAGAAGAATGGCATCCTGAAAATATACCCATATCTACTCAAGTATAAGTTGACCCGAGTATAAGTCGAGGCCCCTAATTTAACCCCCCAAAACTGGGGAAATGTATTGATTTGAGTATAAGTCTAGGGTGGGAAATGCAGCAGGGCCTGGCAGCTCCTCCTTTGTGAGCTGGGGGAGTGATGTGTGATGTTTAAAATGACTTTTAGCCACTGATGCAAGTGCTTGGGTCAGTGGCTAAAAGTCATTTTAAACTTCGTGCACTGTACCCCTGTGATGCAGAGGGGGGTCATGAGAAGTGGCACACAATGTTTAAAATGACTTTTAGCCACCAACCCAAGCACTTGCCTCAGTGGCTAAAAGTATTGACCCAAATATAAGTTGAGGGCCCCTTTTTCAGTACATTGTGTTTTTAATATGAAGTTTGTATGATTTTTTTTACTAAAAGTCTCTGAGGAACAATTGGCCAGCTCTTTAGCCACATCTGAAAACAAGTTCAATCTATGATAACATTGCCTTGCAAGAAAATCTTTCTCACAGCTGACAGTTGAAGATATTTCTAAAATGATAGGAAATACCAAACAACTCAGTGGAGAAAAATCTCTTAGAGTCCTAACATACAGATAGAGCAAATTGGCACCAGATCGACTTTGTCAACCAGCTGTTTATAACCATGGCATTTTCCCTACTCAAATATTTAAGCAATTTACTATTCTCATAAGTCCAGGGACCCATTGGATCAAAATAATAGCTGGTATCTGCTATAGGGGCAATTTGCCAGTTACAAGACCTCTATTTTGCTATTCCAGCAATGTTAATAGAGAATTCCACTGAAAAAAATAGACCATTTATATGGATCACTGACAAAATTCAATTGTTTATAACTGAAGGGGAATATAAACAACTGAGATAAATATAAGCACAGGGAGAAAAGAGAGGCACAAGAAGATGGCATGCTGTACACAGTGGATACCAACAACACGTATACTGGGCACCATACATCAGAGAGCAGTAAAATGTAGCAGCAGCAGCTGCTCACAACAATAGCCTAGGCAGGCAGTGTGAACATTCAACACTCCACATGTTTTGGACCACAACTCCCAGAATTCCATGCCTAGATTGCTAATGACAAAGGGCTATGGGAGTCGTGGTCAAAAACATCTGGAGTGCCAAACACCACCACTGACCTGGATTTTCCTCCAGAGATACAACTTGATTTGGATGGGTGAGCACTTAAAATATATTTTTCATATGTACCAAGTAATATTCTTAAAGGCTAAAGATTAGAGATGGGCATGACCAGAATTTTTTTTTCGAGTTGTCATTTTTCGGGACGGGTCCATTTCGGGTCGTTTCTGTTTTTCATGAAATTTTTTAAAAATTGTCATTTCGTCATGTCCTTTGTCATTTCGTCGTGTCGTTTATCGTTTGTCTTTACCGCCACCGCGATTTCGCACGATTTGACGTCCCAGCGAGTGGCGTCCCACCGGCGCTAGGTGTTTTTGCGCCCTAGGCGGCAGGCAGGGTGGTGGGGGGGCATGGGCGGGCAGCGGCAGGGGGAGGGGCAGGCACGCGGGGACCAGAAGTTTCAGTCAAAACCTGGCCATGCGATTGGTAGAATGGGTCCAAAAATTTGCATGGTCCCATCCCATGGCCAGCCCATCATTGCACAGGTTAAAAAAATAAAAATAAAAATAAAATAAAATAAAATCAGTGCAACCTTTTACTGCTATAAAAACCCCACTGCTGCTACTGTAAAAAATCAAGCATTTAAAATAGCTAATTTTCGCATGTTTCTGTGGTGCTTTGGTGGTTTTCTGGACCACGATTTCAAAAAAAATATTGTGGACGCCATTTTGGATCCCCCCGCACCGCATGGCAAATGGAGACGCTGAGGATGCCCCCTCCCAGCCCGGTACCAGCAGCCCAGGATGGGGGGAGGCTGAGGACCCCCCCAGAAACCACCCCTCTGGTAGGTGCCCTCAGGCAGGCATATTTTCGCCTGCTTTTTTGGCTGGGAATCAGGTTTTTTTTTTTTTTTTTAAACTTTTTTTCTGTGCCGCTTGGCATCGCGCAATCACCACGTGATGCCAGGAACAACAACGACAAATCAGACCCAATTTTTCTTTTTTCGGTTTGAGTTCAAGTTCTGACAGCTTAATTGTCGTTACTGTTTCCGTTACGTAACAGAAACGATATCCGAAAACAGAAACGACAATTTTGCCAAGTCATGCCCATGTCTACTAAAGATTGCTTAAGACTATAAAGCTTTTTATTTTAATGACATATTTTAGAATGGTATTCTCTGTTTTTATCTTTTTATTATTTTTTAAAATAATAATATGTCAAAAACATTTCATAATAACAAAAACGGAACAAAATATATATTTAGCTCAAGTGTACAGTGTTGCCCACCATCTTCAGGATCTTCAAACTTTGTCTTATCTTGTTTTATATCATGTGTTCTTTCTTTTTCCAGAAATATAATAACTTTGTACTAGGTATAACCTTTAGGTTTCCTAAGTACATGTATTTTTAAAAGTGTTGCAAATCTCACTTATTTCAATGATCATTTTTTTAATTTTCCACTCACAGTTTAATTTACTATTAATAGCAAAATTACACATTTCATTATACTTCTATATTAAGCTGATTATTATTCTTCCAATTCCTTGTAAATATCAAACTTGCTGTTGTTAACATAAGAATTATCCATTCATTTTTTCACGATTCTACTTGATTGTTTCAAAACATAATTAGCAAATCTAACATTGGACACCTTTGTATATCCCCATGATTTCTTTAATCTCATTAAAAACATTTATACATTCCTTCTATCTTTACACGTTCACCACTTATGGTAATGTGTTATATTTTCTTTCTTACATCTCCTATATGAAAATGATGCCTCTTTATTCAGTATATTCCTTTATAGGGTATATTCCCTTTTTGGATACAAGATCTTAAATTTTCAAAATATAATTAAAACATTATTTTTGACATTTATAGTATTTTTGATTGAAATTTGAGTTGAGTATTTGGCTACAAATTATTCTTAACAGAGATGAAGATGAATAAAAACAAATCATGATATTACAAAAATATAGCTGATTCACTAAATATTGCCCCTGCATATTTGTCGGGTCCCGAGCCCCCAATGAACGCAAAGGAACAAATGTTTCCACTTTTTATTTGTTTCTTTGTGGTTTTTTCTTTTCTTTTGTTTTTGGTTCCCTCCACCCCCTCCTGCCTCCCCCAAAACACCCACATTACCTACCTACCTTAGGTGAGTGGGCCCCAGGAGTCCAGGCCACTGTTGCTGCCATGGAGACCATCTTAGAAAAGGTAGCCACCCAGTTCCCCACAGGCCCTCTAAAAACTAGCTTGTCCTTTTGCAAGATGGCAGCTGCTGCTTTGCTGAGGGCAAATAATAATAATAATAATAATAATAATAATAATAATAATAATAATAATAATAATAATAATAATAATAATAATAATAATAATAATAATAATAATAAACTTTATTTCTATACCCTTTCTCCCTGAAGGCCACAGCCATTATCTGAGAGTCCATGAGCAGCTCTGAATCCAGATGGACCCCCAATCTGTGGACCTGCTCCTTCAGAAGGAATGCAACCCCATTCAGAGCAGGATAATGTTCCAGCACCTTCATTGAAACTTTCAGCTTGTTAGCCCTCATCCAGATCCCCACCGACTCCAGACATTGGTCCAGGACTTCAACCACCTCCCTGGAATCTGGGGGAAAGGAGAGATATAACTGGGTGTCATCAGCATATTGATGGCACCCCACTCCAAATCCCTGGGTGACCTCTCCCAGCATTTTCATGTATATGTTAAATAGAATGGGGACAGAATAGAACCCTGTGGCACCCACACTTCAAGGGCCAAGGTGCCAAACAGGCATCCTCCAGCACCACCATCTGAAACCAATCCCCCAAGTAGGAGCAAAACCACTGCAAGACAGTGCCTCCAACTCCCAGCTTGGCCAATTGGCCCAGAAGGACACCATAGTCAATCGTGTCAAAAACCACTGAGAGGTCCAGCAGGACCAACAGATATGTACTCCCCCTGTCTAGTTCCTGGTGTAGATCATCCACCAAGGCAACCAAGGTGGTTTCTGTCCCATGGCCTGGTCTGAATGCTGATTGAAAAGAATCTAGATAATCAGCTTCATTTAAAACTGTCTGGAGTTGAGACGCCACCATCTGCTCAATCACCTTGCCCAAAAATGGGATGTTAGAGACTGGCTGGTAATTATCTAGTACAGTGGATTCCAGGGAGAGATTTTTCAGGAGGGGTCAAATCACCTCCTGCTTCAAAGCAGGTAGGAAAACCCCTTCAATCAGGGAAGAGTTAACCACCCTCTCCGACTACTCAGCCAGTCCCTCCTGGGAAGCTCTAATAAGCCAGGCTGGGGCAGGGTCGAGTTGGCCAGCAGATGACATCAAACTCCAAAGAAGCCTGTCCACATCCTCAGGCTGTACAAGCTGAAAAGAATCCCACAAAACTGGACAGACAGTTGCCAGGGGACCATCAACAGTTATAAATGCCAATGTGGCATCCAAGTCATGATGAATCTAATCAATTTTATCTGTGAAATGTTTAGCAAAATCACCACAGTGGGAGACTGTGTGTGCCTCTTGATCCACTAAGGGGGCGGATGGAACAACCCCGGCATACACAAAACAATCCCGCTGGGCTGTTGCCTTCAGATGCAATGGCAGCAGAGAAGAATGATCTCTTAGTTGCTGCCACTGCCACAGAGTGGGCTCTATAATGAGCTCTAAACTGTGCTTGGTCAGATTCATCACAAGTTTTCTGCCACCGTGGCTCTAGATGCCTGCACTGCCGCTTCATCAGTCATAGCTCCTCGGTAAACCAAAGAGCTGCTCTGAGTCTGCAACAAGGCAGGGGTCACTCAGGTGCAATATCATCCAATGCCATGGTCATCTTGTCATTCCAGAGGTCAACCAGGGCCATGGATGAGATTGGCTGTCTAGGCAGCTGGAAAATCCCCCAGAGCCCTCAGGAAACCAACAGAAACCATTAGCCTCTGGGGGAAGACCATACAATATGGTCTGCCACCTCTGTGGAGGGATGAGGCCACAGCCAGGCTAAACCCTACCTGGAAGTGATCTGTCCATGACAATGGGGTGATGTTGATCCCCACCAGATCCAGATCACTGCCCTCTTGTTCATTTGTAAAACACCAGATCCAATACATGTCCTGCGGGGTGTGTTGAGGCCAATATCGTCTGGGACAGGCCCATGGTTGTCCTGGAGGCCATGAAATCCTAAGCTGAACCATTCTCAGGGGCCTTGGCATGAACATTGAAGTCCCCCAGTACTAAGAGGCAGGGGACTCCAATGCTACCATGAGATCACTGAGGTCAGTTCACGTAGGGAGACTGTTGTGTTGCAGGGTAAGTGGTACACCAACAGAATTCCTATCCTGTCCGGTCCACTCAACATCACATGTAGACACTCAAAACCAGTGAACTGGTTAAAAGAAGCAGGTGAGGTTGACTACAGTGGACCCTCATATAACAAATGGTTTGTATAACATAAAATCTGTACAACATAAAAAATTCTGGAGATAGGGGAAATTTGCTTAACAGAATGGCCTATGGGGTGAATCCGTACAACATAAAAATGGTCACAATTAGGGATTACTCCATTTTCAATGCATTCTTATGAGAAATTTGTATAAAGCAAAATTTGCTTAACATAATTTCATTTGGAACAAATTAATTCCTTTATACAAGGTACCACTGTATTTTTTTCAGGGTCAGTGAGACAAGTATTTTCCATTTATATGAGCTATTTCAACTCTGGCATTTACCTCTGCATTGGAGGCAAAAGAGTTTCATTTTTTAATAAAAACATTACTCAAAAATTCTTTGCCCATATTTCCCCAAATTTGGAATAAAGCAAGAACAGTATGTCTGCTATATCCTTTCTTAATATGGTGATCATCCAAAGGCTAATTTCAAAGTTAATTTTTGTCTGCACTCATTTTCCTTTGTAGTATGTTGATAATTACCAAGATGGCAGACACTCAACAGCAAGTGTCTAACTGCTTCTCCCTTTCATTTTTTCTTTCCTTTCATTTTTTGTTTTCTTTTTTAAGTGCATTTAACATCTGAAGATATTTAACTCTGTTGTCATCTATTACATCTGTTTAACATCACTTGTCTGTTGTTGGCTTTTATTACCACTAACATTTCTGTACACAACTGTCACCTGGCACTGCCAGCTGCAGCGTTCTATTACGACTGTCATTGGGAGCTGACTACTGTTGAGTTTGATCACACCACCATTTTGCTTAACTTGCTGCTAGTTTTACTTACTGCCTCATCATTGATAGTGTTGGAGGAGTAATACCTCCTTTAAAAAAACCTTGGTCCAGCTAGCCCGGCTGGTAGTACCTTGTAAGGGCCCCTTCCCAGTGTTACAGAAGAAGAAAGGCAACAGTTTTGAAGGCAGAAGAGGGGTTTATACCCCAAAGGCAGATAAAATGGAAAAACCATGTTCTAGGAGAAGGAAAACTCTGATTTTAAACCTCCATTGCCGTGTAGCTATATCCATTTCTGGAAAAGGCTTCAGGAGTTAACCTCGAGGCAAAATCCAGAGTCTGTGTCTGCCATCAAAATAATATCACTTTCCTCATATACAGCTATAAGAAAGCTGTTAATAATAGAAACACTGGTGTTGCCTGGAATTATTCCAACAGTGACTCAACGTTTACCTTGATATCCAGGTGAATTTTGATATAATTGGAAATTGTTACAGTGGTCCCTTGTATAACAAACGGTTTGTATAACATAAAATATGTACAATATAAAAATTCTGGCAATAGGGGAAATTTGCTTAACAGAATCGTCTATGGGGCGAATCAGTACAACATAAAATGGTCTTGATTAGGGATTACTTTGTATTCTATGTATTCCTATGGGAAATTTATATAAATGAAAATTTGCTTAACATAATTTCATTGGGAATAAATTAATTCCTTTATGCAAGGTCCCACAGTATTTAGTTACATCCTGGAATGGCTGCCTTTTCTGGGCTAAATATCAGCTGTGGCAAACATGGGCTCTTTTTTATCTAGAGGTCTGTGAAGTTCTGTAGGGCTCTTAAGGAGATATTCAGGGACAAGTCTCTCTGACCTGAGATAATCTAGATCTTGAATGACTGTAGGGGCTGCATATAAAACAATGGAATCTTCAGAGCATGGCACACCAGCTTTCCTTCCATCATGAACACTGAAAAGTATTTTGATTTTCAGCCAGACTCTGCATTTTTAAAAATATAATACGTACACTGCCAAATCATTTATATCTTTCCACTTCTGAAATAAAAATGGTAATAGAGCAGAAACTGGCATGTGATTGACTTCTCATATAAACCTCAAGTAGGAGGACTACTTGGCTTCATAATGATTCTAGAAATAGAATTCACATTTTTAACTATTTAAAAAAATTCTCTAGATGTAGGATTAAGCACTTTATCTTCGTATTAAATCTCTCTAAAGATGAACTTACAGTTTTCACCCATATCAAATTAGATGGCATTGTAAGGAGGCTGAGTATGGATAATGGCAAAAAGGTCATTTCAGAACCACTAGAAGATACACCTGAATTCATGATTTAACTATTTTAAAAACACTGACTCTCACTGAAACCACCTAAAAATATCTGTGCAAAGCTATAGCTGTCCAGTATTTTAGAGAGGGGACAAACTTGTGCCCTTCCACATTTTTACAGAAGACTGAAATACATGCATCATTTTTTCCCTTGAACTCTGCAGGACTGACCTTGCCATTTGGAAGAGTGAAGTTGCTATTTTGGGAAACAAATTTTATGCCTCAAGTACAGGCAGCAAACACTTCTTGTTTGTGTTATTCTGTACTCCAAGTGTATGTGGTGTTTTGGACACATAATGTACAATAAGAAATACAGTCTGCTGCAGGTTAGCCTTCAAGGAAAAATAGATGGGAAGTGTGGCCCAGGGCACAGAAGAAAATTCTGTCTTAAGAACTTACAGTAAGCCAGTGGGGCACAGTTGGCACATCTTCTCTATTTAGAAAAACTTTAAATAGAAACCAGTTCAGGCTACAGATTGCCAATATTTTACGAAGATATGTCACTTGAAGATGTACTCCAAGTGGTCAAATGTACCCTGAATTGGGGAGGGCAGAAAAATGGTACAGCCACGAGATCTGCCATTTTGTACGCTCACCAATGAGGCTGAATCGGTTCTCTTTCTTTCACGCCTCCATCATGTTCTTAATTTAAGACACAAGCAGTGCTCTAAGCCCTGTCATGAGAATCTGAATTATAGTCAGCCATCCCATTCATATATTATCCCATCAGCACTTGGTTTACTTGCACAGTTTGTATATTTAGCTGCTGCCCTTCCATTCTTCATAGACTGGAAAATATGTTCAAATGCCCATCTGTTCAAGATACATGCATGTTATAATTTTTGGGAAGGGAGCAGAAAATTCATTAACTTCTCATGTGAGTCAGAGAATCAGTACACTGAGGGTGGATTCAGAGAGTGATTGATACAATATCCAACTGGGGATGTGAGGGTAGGAGAGAGGTACAGAGCAGAAGGATATGTACATACCGGTACTCTAGACAGAACTGCAGCCCAATAGAAAATACTGGGTTGTAAATCCCATTATTATTATTCTGAGTTATACTGACTAGAGCTAATAGAAACTGCAGTCCCAAATTTGAAGAGACAGACTTATTTCACCACTGTCACCTGGAAGTGACATGTCATGGAGTCAAAGGGGTCCTGCTCTCAGAACAGAGGACTTGGAAGCATCAGATGGCTCTGCTAGTTTCATAAAAGGAGAGGTCAAACCAGGCCATCACCTGTGTCTTTGTTTGCAGACTTCCTGCCTCTTGTCCCGTCGAGCATCTGATGTGCTGCCTGAAAATGTGATTCAGTTGAAAATTCAGAATACAATTTGAAGACTCTACGTTTTAGATGAAAATCTAAAACAAACTGATCACCGATTTATGGTGAAGCAGAACAGAATTAACGAAGGATGGTAAAGCTAAACTAGAAATAATAATTGGATGTGTTTATAATTCATTGAATGCAGGAAAAAGAACCTATTGGGTAGTTTAATAAATTCAGGAAAAGTTTTTCTTAAAATGAAATTATGACATGCCACATGAATATATATGTTAAATGAATAATTTGGATTTGGATGGCTTATGCCAAGGTACTATGGATGATGAAAACTTTATAAATTAATGTGTGAAAAAGAACAAATTTGACAGAAGAATGCATTTGACTTACATCCACATGACTGAATTAAAAAGTTGTTTTAGAAAAGAGGAGAAGAGTGTGTTTGAGATATCTTTGTGTGTCTTTCTCCACTTTCTGTCTCTTATGTCTCTGGAAAGCGGTTATAATAAAAGAAATATGGGATGCTTAGAAACCAGGTCAGATTCCTTATCCATCCAGCCAGTATTGCATGCTCTTACATACAGCAGCACTCTTGAGTTCTCAGCAGTCTTTCCCATCACCTGGTCACCTAACATGTTTTCAATGGAAACATCAAGAAAGAATCTAGCATCATTCTGCATGCAACAGATGTACTCTAAAACTGGGACATCAATCCTTCTCAGGCTGTCTCATGGAACAGACTGTGAAAAATCATAGTGAATAACCAGATGATGCACACATGTTTCTGAAGCATCTTGCCACTTTTTCAAGAGCGACATTCCCAGTTTTCCAGCAAAAATGGAAAACTGTAGGCCTCCATTGTTGCTGAATTACAGTCACCCGAAGTGGGTGTATTCAATAGTGAATATAATGAGCAAAATCCTAATGGAATGAATGCATGCAAGTAGTGTAATCCCTATTGGGCACTGGACACATTTAATCTAAATTTATAGAATGATTCTAGTTTCCCACTTTCAGGTTCCAACAGGACTCCTTTTTAACCCAGAAAAAGATTTGGAAGCATTAATACATATGTGTGTGTTGAAGAGAGGAGATTTTAAAAGTGGGGGGAGGGAGGGAAATCATTGGTTTTTTTACCTCAAGTGTTCCTAATCTGGTGGCAGTCCTGCTATTAAAATCTTCTAAAAGGCTAGCATATTCACCCATGTATAAGACGCCCCCATGTTTATGATGACTGTTTGCAGACACAAGGTATGGGCAGTTTTGCAACTGTGCGGTTCCCTCCTCAACTTACTTCCATGTACAAACAACCCTCGATTTTTAGTCTAAAGGTTTTAGAGGAAAATGCAGTCACATACATGGAAAATATGGTATATGCTGCTGTTAATGGGTTGCCTTCATGCCTGATGGAGGAGGGGTCTTTGGTTCATTTGTTTTGATATGATTATTTGCATGACTTCTGAGTTGCTTTTTGCAGTTTAACAGTAGGGAAGTGCTAGATTCACAGATCTAGGACCTCCATCTGTTTTTGGACTACATGTATCATCACCTGCAGAGAAGATGACAAGTGGTCAAGTCTTACAGAAATGTTAGTCTAAAACATATTGGGGGTACCAGGTTGTTGAAGGCTAATCTACATAGTCTGTTTCCACAACTCTTTGATATCTATGACCTAAGAGCTTCTTGAGTAATTGCACTAGCCTAACACAGGTCCCTGTAACATTTAGAAGCAAATTGCCTCAAGGTAACTTGAGCCACACCAAGCGCATAACAGGCAATGTCTGTGGGAATTTCTTAACACGAATCTATTCCCTTTCAAAAACAGTGCCGTTTGTGCCATCTTAACTATGTGACAGGATTTGGGCCACTGTGAATTATAGTCAACATATCTGTGTCCAAATTGGATTTCTAGAAGGAATTTGTTGCACAACTGCTGACACTGTGCCTTGAATTCTGTGCAGCTCTTGAAAATGTACACTGATATTATGCTGTATGGTACACTGATTTAAGTTTTAGTTTGTAGCATTATCATGTGCACTACCCATTTTTTTCAGTTAGACAGGGTGCAACTATCTAAAAATGCAACTATAACTGGATCAAATGTTCGTGTGAATTAGTGCTATATTTAACATACATATAATTTCAATGGTGCATTTATCTTGGTCTTATACTTCAGGGTGCCTCTGCCACTTCTGTTACTTTTTAACTACATACAGTCTTGTTGGCTTCTTCCAGGTCCTGGACTGTTTTGAGGTGGCTGTCTAAGCTGCACTGAACCTGGGATATTTTTCAAGTGGGACAATTAAATGGAAATTCAGAAAAGTGCTGTTCTATGCATTACAATGGTCGCTCCGCTCTACCTCATGTGGAGCAGGGGTGTCTTTGCTGGCTGGCTGGTGAGGCACTGATTGGCTGCGCATTTTGCGTAGCCTAAGCAGGGGAGCACACCTTTATAAAGCGCCTGCGTGCTCCCCGCAGCCTGCCCGCTCAGTCGCCAGATCCCCCACCCTCCCACCACTAATTTGATGTGATGGTGATGCTTTGCTGGTCACTTTGGGGCCAGATGGGAATTTTTTGACCGCCACTTGAATTGGCTGTGAGTGGTGGCATTTTTTCGCCCATCCCACCATATACATGTTGGCGTGGGGCTCCCTCTTAAATACTCCGGTCATAATTTGTCGGGTAGCAGTAATAAAATGTTAATTACCAGGTCCCTGCTTTAATTAAAATCTCCAAGGTCCTCGGCAGCCCTCAATTAAAATAGAGTAGGATTTAGTTAGGGATCAAATTAAGAACAACCCAAATACATTTGAGAGGGCTGCCAATGCTTAATTAAATCCTAATAGGCCGCAGCAAAAAAAAAAAAATGCCGGCCAATGGGACCTAGTAAATAGATTGTCTTCATCTTAATATAGCACTACCACACAGGCCCTCCTAAAGTTGCAGTTCTGTTATGATTAAGTTCAAGGTTGGTTCCTGTGGTTAATAAATTGTAGCCCATGTTAAAACCAATGCAAAAGTGTGTCGCCTCTTTATACCAGCCTAGACTGGCAAAAGAAAACAAAAGAAGATACAAGAAGACATGCTGTTATGCTTTGCTTTCAATTGCATATACTGTTTTATATGTAGAGCTGCAAAATTAGAAATGACTTTTATATAATTCAAACAGGATTACAATTCATCTCACTCAGTGCCTACTGGTTCTCCTACTTCAGGTGTTCACTATAGATTGAGAACTTAAAGATCTCTCATCACCCTCCTTATAATTTCTTCTCCTTAACCCAGACTGTCATATTATATAGTGTGTGGAAATTACAGAGTTCTTGACATAGTATCTAACCCTGTTGAAATGATTTGTCTTAACCAGTGAAATTTCTTCACATCCTTACCGTGCAGAGTTAATATTTTTCTACCATCTTGCCTTGTGTTGTTCTTTTAGAGCCTCTGGAACATCACTTAATGGAGACCCAAAGATAGGTTTGGGGGCACCCATTTGGTGGTTGTTTGTACTCGTGATCTTATAACTAATTCTGACCTACCACCCTAAGGCTTACTGCTAGTAGCTTCCTCAAACATGGTGTTTAAGTTTTTGAAAAGTGCTGAAGGCAATTGTTCAAATAGGAATACTTCTTTGCTTAATTACATTTTACTTAATGTCTTTTGAACAAGCCTGTAACAAGTCTGTATTACTCTTCCTACATCTTGTACACACTTATTAGATCTGCATAGTAAGGGGTTTTGCTAATTGTTTTCTTTAATTATTTCAGTTTTATGTTCTTTTCCAATTAAAAATAAAGACACAAAATCCACCTTCCAATGTCTTATGCCACCCTAATAACATTTTCTGTACACATTTTTATTAGCAGGACTGTTAACATGATAGTAGGGCCAGTATCTGTGACTATTCCAATGCATAATGATGGTAGTAATTTAAATGTAATTGACTTCTTTAATTGCACAGAATAATTTATGGCTGCAGTAGCTGTTAAGAGAACATGATGTAGTGAGGCTTTGAGTTCATCCAATATTTATCTACAGGATTATCAGATTCTTGTGGAACTCTTCATGAGGGCAAGTAAGGGGAAATAATTTAATTGTTTCCAGAGATTGAAGTGTATTTGTCTTGCCACTCGAAAAATGGTTTTCTACTGATTTTATTCACATTTTTGTAATAACCCTATGATTCTATAATTCTGTGTTTGTTTTCTTTTCTTATTTCTCTCCTAGTGGCTGTGAATATGAAATAACCTTTAAAATGTAAAGTCTTTAGGGAGGAAACAGAGTATTGAGGTCGGTGCTACAAATATTCTCTACAGATTTGGCTAGGAATGGAATGCAGTGGGGAGCGGCAGAAGTTGTGTAGGATCTCCTGGAAGAAGAGTTGCAATGTAGAGCTTCAGGATGTAATTCAGCTGAGACAAAAGTAATTAGCTAATGATGTGGTGCAATATGATTTGTTGAAAGTCAGTATATGAAGAAGTAGCTGAGAGCAAGACTGCCTGATGTAGGCAGTCTTGTAGAGTATCAGTTAACTCTGATACGATGTCAGGTCACCCTGCTCACCTTCACCTGTTGTTAAGTCAGGTTATTCCTCTATGTATGTTCTGTGTTTTTTCTCTGTAAGTTATGCTATGCTGTGTGTTTGTATTGTTTGCCAATCAGTGCCTATTTTCTTTAATATATTAAGTTCAAGATTTACTCACAACTTGGCTGCTGAGTTGTTTTTCTCTGGGGTTCAAACAGGGAACTCTGCTACCTCTTACATACTCAGTAAAGAGTCAAGAGTGTGCATATCGTGACATAATCTGAATTCTCAGACTGTCCAGCTCTGCCTCTCTGCCACATAATTTACTGGTTTATCTCCAGATTGCTAACCCTGTTAGCTGTTTCTTGTATTGTGAAGAAGATTCAGACTTAGTTGTACTTAAAATAGACTACTACACCACAATGGGTTTCTATTACTTCAGAAGGCCACCAAATAAATTGGCTAAAATTTAAAGTGAATAAAATGCCTTTTTTTTTCTTTTTTTACATCTTGAGTATGTCTCTCTTGTTCTGATCTGGTTCACCTCATGTTCTACTTTCTTATTTTCTCAATGACACTCTAGAACTTTTGAAAAACAAATGCAAAACATTGGGATTCATGAAAAGCCAGTGACTGTGAATCAAATCCACAACACTTTGAAAATGTGTGGGACTGTTATGCACCAAAAGCAACACTCTGGTTTGCCTGTCTCCTGAGAACACAGGGGAAGGACTCATGGTTTGGCTCAAGGTTCTTTCTCTGGCTTGCCAATAATTTCTGTAAGCCGCTCAGAATAGTGGCCTGCCACTAGATGGGATGGGTAGAAATTTTAAAAACTCTTGCTAGTAGCAAGTACAGATGGGCACGACTAGTGAAAATGATGTTTTCGAGTTGTCGTGTGTCGGAGGCGGCCTGTGTCGGCTCGTTTCCGTTTTTCGTGAAACTTCGCAAAAATTTGTTTTTTTGTTTTTTGTTTTTTGTCTGTCGTTAAACTGGTTTAGGGGGGTAACGGGCTCCTGGAGGCACCTCTTTTTTGGGGGTGGGTGCCTCCTATCCTCACCCGCTAGGGAAAGCAGGCTCCTGGAGACCCCTCATACATGGGGGTCTCCTCTCCTCACCTGCTGCAAAAGGGCATGCATGCATAGCCATATGGCTATGATTGCATACCCAGTTGCACGGAGAGACACAGCAGACTGGCAGAGGCACCCCTCTTTTTGGGGTGCATACTGCCTTCCCTGCATCAGTCAGGCCTCGGGGGCATGGTTTGCATGATGTCACACATGCTGCCAGCCAAGCCAAGCCTGCGCAGGAGTCACCCAGAGCCACAAGTGGCGGACTGGCAGACTCTCTGCTGCACCCACTGTGTCTCACTAAGAAGGGAATTGTACTTGCTATAGTGCAATGCAAGTACAGATCTGGCTTAGGGTTAGGGTTAGCGCAAGGGCTGGGGTTAGGCTAATTACGGGTGAGGTTAGGGTGAGTATTGGGGTGCACCTCTGGGGGCCTCTCTGACCCACTTAGAAGGACAGTGTACTGGCGTATGGGTTAGGGTTAGGGTTAGGGTTAGGGTTCGGGCTACGGTTAGTGGGCTGTATATGCCTGGTTGGCACATCCCAGAAGTCTCTGTGGTCAACCTGGCCAAGTGGCCATGCGATTGGTGGAATGGCTCCAAAAATTTGCATGGTCACTCCCATGGCCAGCCCATCATTGTGCAGGTGTAAAAAAAATAAAATAAAATAAAATAAAATAAAATCAATGGAGAGAGGAAAGAGGAGACATTTTGTTGCAAGAAAAACCCACTGCTATTGTAAAAATTCTGGCAGTTTTAAAATAGCAATTTTCGCATGTTTCTGTGTGGTGCTTGTGTGTTTTTGGACCACGATTTCAAAAAAAAATTTGCGGTCGCCGCCCCATTTTGGATCCCCCACCCGCACCGTATGGCATTGGCGACTCGAGTCCGGCTGCCCAGGACAGGAGAGGGGGGAGGCCAGGACCCCCCCAGAAACCACCCCTCTGGTAGGTGCACTCTGCACTGCAGGCATATTTTCACCTGCTTTTTGGCCCGGGAATGGGGGGGGAGTTTAAAACTTTTTTTCTGTGCCACTTCCGCTTGAATTGCGGCGGCCGGCGGCGAGTCCGGTGCTTTGTGAGCGACTACGATGAGGATTCCCCACCCACCAGAGCAGCCCAGGACAGGAGAGGGGGGGTCAACCACCCCTCTGGTAGGTGCCCTGAGCCCTCACTCAGGCAGGCATATTTCCGCCTGCTTTTTGGCCGGGAATCGGGTTTTTTTTTTAACTTTTAAAAACTTTTTTTCTGTGCCGCTTGGCATCGCAGGATCGCCGCGATGCCAGGAATGACCACGACAAATCAGACCCAATTATTCTTTAGTCGGTTCGAGTTTGAGTTCTGGCGGAGTAATTCCCGTTACCGTTTCTGTTCAGTAACGGAAACGAGTAACAGAAACGGAAATGGGAATTCCGCCAAGTCGTGCCCATCTCTAGTAGCAAGGTGCAGAGGGAAATACAATTTAGGGTCTCGTTATCCCACATCTAATCTGTGTTTGACCTCCATGTGTCAATGTGGTGCTTGTGAAGAGAGCAAAACTCGGGCTTATTGTGATATGCCAAATAGGTCGAGGATAAGGATTGCCTTATGCTGAAGGAAAAGAATAAGGAGAAAATTTCACTGAATCAGCATTAGGAAGCAGAAAATTTTAAAGACTAAAGATAAAGGAAGCCTTAAGAAAAAGGCTGAGGCTCAAGCTGACACCTTAACAGTACAGAAATATTTAAAATTGGCTGCATTGTTTTCATAAATATTCTTAAAGATAATACTTTCATATTAATGAGGCAACATTTCTGTCCCCTGTGGAAATTGCATATAACCTACATGTATGTTATAACATGTCTATTTCAACTTGGTCTAATAGTCTAATTAAGGTTAGATGTTAACTTCTCAGTTATGATTAAAATGTACAGTCTAAAATGCCATTAGATCATATATTTTCCATCTTACTAGGTTCTTCATAGAAGCTAATTAGCTAAAAGGTCAATGTTCTCATTTTTCCAATACCAATATTGTTGATTCTGTTGATAAATATCATATAACTCAACAGAGATGGATTTTTTTCATTTCCCTAAAAAGGGTGAAAACAATTATCATGACTTTGACAAAGAGATAATCTAATCAACTTGTGAAGATACAGTCATCTGAAATTACTGTTATCCTAGGAAAAGGAAATGCTCAGAGTGTATGTACAAAAGGAAAATCGGTCCAGAGACATGTCTGTGAATCACAGATGAGCATGATCGGTTGTAGCTTCAGGCTGTCCATGCAGATGACTAAGGAGGGCACAAAAGAGTTGTGAATGAGGACAATGGATGATGAGAGACCTTGCTGTCTGAAGGGTAAAAACATGTATGATAGAAGAAAGAATTCCAAGCAGCTTCAAACTTTACATTTGACCCTTGGCTAGTCAAAAGGTTGAAAACTCTTGCAACTGACTGCCACAAGCTTTGGTGAAAGTGGTTTCACCACTTGTTATTTTAGGAATGTTTAACTGCTGCTCTTGAGATCATTACAATTAGATATGGCACCAAGATTGTGCTTGTGGTTTGATGTCAAAAATGGATCTGGTTGTAAAAATCTTAGGCTTTTTCACAAGTCTTTTATGGTGTTGACAAGGAGTAATCCTGCTGATCATGTGAGCTCCTCCGACCCCATTATATATTTGCCTTGTTTTACTGCCTTGTAGATTTGTCTTGTATTTATTATTTTTGACATTTCAATCTATATCTTTTTCTTTATCAGATATTTTATAAGATATAGGTAAACATTATTCTGACCTGTGTGCCATTCTGAGCAGTGGATCTTCCATTAATTAGAAGGGATAAAAATATAAATAAATACTGTAAATACTGTAAATACTGTAAATAAATTAAATAAATAAATAAATAAATAAATACATACATACATACATACATACATACATACATACATACATACATATTTCCTATCATTCCAGCTGCTATTGAACTCAGTGGCAGTATCTCATATTGTGAACCTCAGAACTTTTGTTACCAGTTACTTTCTGTACATTTATGGTTACATGTTGTGAAGGAAATAGAAAGGTAAAATGGTATCTGTTTGGTTCAAGCAATGTCTGTTGGGTTCAAGCAGTCAGCAAGAAACAAGAAATCTGTGTCTGTGTGAGAAAATATAGATTAGGCCGTGCTATGCTCTTTTGATCAGCGTCACAGGTGCCTTATCAGCTGGGAACGAAGAACGGAGAGGATCACGCTATGCCATGCCAGAGACACAACATTCTGTGCCAACACCAATTAAGACATACCTTGAAGATGAACGCATGAGAACTTAACAAAGACACAGAAAATAATTGTTTTAATTAAATCTAGACTTATGATTGGACAATGGGATGCAAAGGATGAAAGGAGGGGGGGCAACCTGCAGAGGGAAGTTAATGCTTTTTGTTCTAAAATTCTTGCTTAGAGCATAGATGCTTTTAGTCAGAATGTCCAGTGTAACTTAGACAAGATGTAGTTAAATAGAATTCTTTATTTTCTGATTGCCAATAATTGAATCATGAACTGTCCTGTAGCTGGCTTATTTTTGTAACGCTTTATTTCTCTATTTTTTAATAAAATAATAATTTTTACAACTGGTTTGCTTATTGCCCACGTATGGATGAGACTAAGTCCAGACCTTGACCTAAAAGTTGTAATTCCCACTAAGGGTGGAATTGGGCTGGTGTATCTTAAAATATACAGCCTGTTAAGATTTTTACTGGTTTTTTCAGAGGTGGTCGGTCTGAGGAGCCTCTGAAGGAAAGCAGAGTCCTTTCCGTACACATGTAACAAGTTGTTACATATCAGCAAACGTGGCATCTAAAATGTACCCATTCGTTGGAATTTGGCAACTCTCTGGCTATAATAGTTATTTCTGAAAAATAGAAAACCTATTGTTACTGTGTATTGTTTTTGAATTCTTATCTTGAGAACATGCTACATCTTTGTGTTTTTTGGAGTGCTTGGTGAAGAGATCCTATTTTTTTGCCAAGGTTCCTTGCCTATCTTGTCCTTGCAGCTGGCTATCTGCTCTGTGTGGGAACAAAACAGCTTTCATAGCTATTTCTCCCTCATAAAAGAGCCTTCGAATATGGAGGCACTTTTGTTAGGGGTTAGCAGTGAAATGTGTTACATGAATTAAGAGAAATATGAATAATAGAAGATATAGGATTAAGGGGATTAAAAATCTCTCTTACAACATTGTCCTCTGCACTTTCTAGTTTAAGCCGGAAAAAATTGAATGTAATCTATTTCAAGACTGCCATATGTATGCTTTATTGTATGTCCAAGTGCATATTATTCTCCCCAACCAACACATGCAGTTAATCTGAAAGACACATTTCATATAGGCATTTTGTCTTTAATTGTGACCTCAAGCAATAGATAGCTAGATATTTTGATAAAAAAATGGCCCTGACAACATCTTTGTATTTGAGTGAGGTGAACTGATAGAAAAAGGAACCAGATTTCCCCCTGCTTGGTGTCTTGTTGATAACAGTTATATGAAAGATTAGAGGGCTGGGCCAAAGTTAATGGAATGGATTTCAACAGAGGGGAATGTAGGGTGCTACATCTACTGTAGGTAAAAAGAATGAATTGCACAGATATAGGATGGAAAATAGTACCTGTGAATGGGATCTGGGAGTCTTGGTGGACCACAAATTGAACATGAGTCAGCAGTGCGATGCGGCGGCCAGGAAAGCCAATGTGATTCTTCATTGCATGAACAGAAGCATTGTGTCTAGATCAAGGGAAGTGATAGTACCACTGTATTCTGCTCTGGTCAGACCCCACCTTGAGTACTGTGTCCAGTTCTGTGCACCTCAGTTTAAAAAGGATGTTGGCAACCTCGAGTGGGTGTAGAGGAGGGTGACCAGGATGGTTGAGGGTCTGGAGAAAATGTCTTATGAGGAACGGCTTAGGGAACTGGGAAATGTTTAGCCTCCCTAAAAGAAGACTGAGGGGGAATATGATAGCTATGTTTAAATATTTGAAAGGATGTCATATTGAAGAGGGAACAGGTTTGTTTTCCATGGCTTCAGAGACTAGGACTCGGGGCAATGGTTTCAAACTACAGGAAAAGAGATTCCATTTGAACATTTGAAAGAACTTCATGACAGTTAGAGCTGTTCGGCAGTGGAATATGCCACAAAGGGTGGTGGAGTCTCCTTCTTTGGAGGTTTTTAAGCAGAGGCTGGATGGCCATCTGTTGGAGATATTGTGATGGGGTTCCTGCATGGCAGGGGTTTGGACTAGATGGCCCTTGAGGTCTCTTCCAACTCTATGATTCTACGATTCTATGAAAGAAGCAGTGAGCACCAATCAGAAACAACATCATGCCAAGGTTTCTCAGCCAGCTGTTTGAATTGAGCCTGCCTCTGAGTGAATCCTTAGACATAACAGATTGATGGAGAGGTGAATGTGGAGAGTTTTTCCCGTAATACAATGTCCCACCTACCCCCTGAAGACAGATATTATTCAAATTGCCAGACAAGAAGTAGCTGCATTAAGGAGGCATCTCCTGCTCTGATTTTAGATTCAGCCAGCAATGAGTGGGTGAGGATTAGTGAAAGGGATGGCTTTCCATCTAATGGTGCTGATTTGAGAATCCAACTGGGCAATTTATGCTACAAGGAACCCAGAGATTTAGATTAGGACAATTCTTTAGTTAACTCTTTTAGATAATCTTTCTTTGGACTGTGCCAGAAGAAATCACAAGGTCATCCACTGCTCCATTTCTCTTGACTAGTCAAGAATCTTCATTTGAAATATAGACCAGAAGAAAATTAAGAATACAGTGTAGCAAAATAATTACAGTTATAGTTGTGTGTTACCAAGCAGACTCTGAAGGACAGTAACCTTAATAGAGTTTTTAAAGTATGTGAAATATTGAAGAAACTGCTTATGGCTACCATCCCTGAATGAGTTTCCATGGCCAAGCAAAACCTGAAGAGTTGTAGACTGCCAATCTATCCAGAACACCATAGTGACTTTCTAAAAAATACAGGTGAAACTCAAAAAATTGTGCAAATGTGCATTTATTTCAGTAAGTCAACTCAAAAGGTTAAAGTAATATATGAGATGGACTCATTACATGCTAAATGAGATATGTCAAGCCCTACTTTGGTATAATGTTGATGATTATGGTTTACAATTTATGAAAACCCCAAATTCACAATCTGAGAAAATTAGAATAATGTGAAAAGATTCCCTATTCACAGTAGTGCATCAAGAGCCACCACACAGAGATAGATCCTGGACATGGGCTTCAAATGTCATATTCTTCTTGTCAAGCTGCTCCTGAACAACAAACAACCTCAGAAGCATATATATTATATATATATAATTTTTTAGGGGAAGTGAAACTTGTGATTCTGAAGACTCTCCCAAGGAAATTCTAATTCCATTGTAGATCATCTATCATGCAAACAAAATGTGTGAAACCAGAATGTGGACTGTGATTGGCAGAACAGACTGAGTTATGCTGGAGAGAAGAGGGAGGAAGAGTGCTTCATTTTTTCATGGCTAGCTAAATCTCTTTTCCTGGACTGTTCAAGATGTGATCCTATAAGCAAGCCGAGGCCTTTGCTTCTCATTTAATTCTATTAGAATCTTAGGTTAGAAAGAAAATATGTAAACAGAATAGGGTTTCATTTTCTTTGTTTTCAAGTTAGAAATATTGCTGCAAATAATCTCTGTAATAGAATAGATCTTTTTTTTATAAATTAAGAATGTGCCTAGTTACCTGATTCTTTAAGGTAAGATTGCTTAGACCTCACAAGTCAGGCGGGAGTCATAGAAAAGAACCTATATTTTATTTAATGCAGCTAGAGGGGAATTAATGTCTCCAGGAGTCAGAATAACTCTGTGGCTGCAGTCAAGAGGTTAGTGAACTTACTGGGTAGAGACTATCTTCCCTCTCTAGTCTGCATTCCGTTACAGTCCAAAGTCCTCTTTTCTGATGAGAGCAACTTTTGCATCTCATTTGGGAACCAAGGACCCACAATGCTTGAAGTCTAGTGTGAAGTTTCCACAGTCTTTGTTCATTTGGGGAGCCATGTCATCTGCTGGTGTTGGTCCAGTGTGCTTCATTAAGTCCAGGGACAACACAGCCTTCTAACAGGAGATTTTGGAGCACTTCATGCTTCCTTCCACAGCCAAACTATATGGGGGTGTTGAGTACATATGCATGATTAGACTTTTCAGAGGTCCAATATTGTTCTATTTCCAATCCTTGTGTTATTGATGTCATGTAATTTTCTAATTTTCTGAGATTGTGAATTTCAGGTTTTCATAAACTGTATGCCATAATCATCACAATTATACCAAAGTAAGGCCTGACATATCTCACTTTGCATGTAATGAGTCTATCTCATACATTAGTTTTACCTTTTGAGTTGACTACTGAAATAAATGAACATTTGCACAACATTCTAAATTTAAATGTATCATAGACTCATAGAATAGTGAAGTGGGAAGGTATAAGGACATAAAGTACAACCCCCTGCTCCATGCAGGAATATAAATCAAAGGATATCCGCCAGGTGCTTGTCCAAATTTCTCTTGAATGCCTCCAGTGTTGGAGCACTCACCACCTCTTGAGGGAATTGCTTCCATTGTTGTACTGCTCTAACAGTTAGGATTAGAGATGGGCACAAAATGAAAATATAGTGTTTCATTTCATTTCTTTTTTTTTTTTCTTTCATTTCATTATTAACGGATTTTCAAAAGAATTTCTGAAATGAAATGAAAGAAAATGAAATGATTTGTTATGCTATAAAATGGCTCCCTGGGTCCTAGAGGCACCAAATTTGGTGGGTAGCTTCACTAGAATCTTCCATTTAAGTCCTCCAAATTTGAGAGGTTTGGGGTTCAGGGGGTGAATTATTCAATTCCAAATTGGGTCCCCCAAGGAAATATCATTTGCAATTGGAAAGTTATGTACTTCAAAATAGTGATCACAGGGATCTAGCAGCATGGAAATGGAAGTGGAGCTTCCTCAAGCTCTTCCCGGTAATCCCTCCATATTTGGAGAGCTTTGGGATTCAGGAAGCTGAGTTATTCAACTCCAAAGTGGGTCCCCCAGGAATCCATTTATAATCGGAAAAACACAATTTTTAAAAGGAGAGGATTGATTTTGGTTTGGTTTCTCTTTTGTCTGTCCTTTAAAAATAAAAATAAAACAATTTTCCAATTACAAATGGTTCCTAGGGGACCCACTTTGGAGTTGAATAATTCAGCTTCCTGAACCCCAAAGCTCTCCAAATTTGTGGGGGCTTAAGGGGAAGAGGACAAGGAAGCTACCTCACCAAATATGGTCACTCTAGGATGAATTGTTTTAGTTTTAGAGCAAAAAATGGCAGTTCATTTTGTTTTACCATGAAATGTGTTCTGTTTCATTTTGTAACAAATCAATTCATTACATTACAAAATGACAAAACAGTGTTTTGTTTTTCATTTGTCTCCCATCTCTAGTTAGGATACCATGTCTCTGGTATACCATGGTAAGGTTCTTGGACATTGACGGTACCATGTATAAAGACATTCACTGACTATTCAGTTTGAATGGGCAGATTATTTAGACAAACACAGCTGGGTAGAAATACATCTGTATGAGATGTATGTGGTCATTTGGCAGCAAGAAGCATTTCCCACCAATTCTGCTTGTAGTGAATATCATCCATTCATGTCTCAAATCACAATAATGTATCACCTTTCTTATAGCACTTTTAGGTAACAGGAGATGACTTGGCAATATAAAATGAAGAATTCTTAGTTTTACACAATGTTGTTTTCCTTTGCCCCCCAAGCCCTGGAAATAATAGGTGAGACAAATTGTTATAAGTTAATTGGGCCACAATGTATTAACAACTTAATTCAACTTAATTCAATTAACAAAGCTATAGCCTGTAAAGGGGGGGTCTGTTACATAGTGCAAGAAGGTAATGACCAGGGACTATCCCGTACCAACCAATTAGTATTCAGGGAGTTTCACCCCTGGCCAGATGCTGCCCACCTGTTCAGCATCATGTCAGGTAGGTGAATCTGCTAGCCCCTCACAGCCCTCGTGACAGCCTGATATTAAGATTTTTGCTTTGTTTAAATCCTCAGTTTAGGGGTGATGTTTAACTTTATACAAGGGCTGCCTGGCACCTTAAGAGTGACTTACTTGGGCCTACCTGAATACCCTTACCTCTTGCACTACCTGGCTAACATTATTGTGACTGATGGAAGGGAAATTAATGCCCAGTTCCATGCGAAAAGAGAATAGGATGGGTGAAAACACGTGGCTACTACTGGCCAATCAAGTAACTACCAAAAATTCCCATCCAGCCCCGTAGCGACCAGTAAACTCATTCACTTTTCCCAGGGTGGGTGGGCGGGGCTGACTCAACATCCAAAGAGGCAGGGGTGGGGTGGGAGCTGTCTTTTGAAGGCTCCCATCCCTGGGCAAAGTACCTGGATGGGTGCCTGATTTGGCACCAAAAGTCCAGGACTGGCGGGCTAACACGCCCCGCCCCCAGATGAGCCAGGGATCAGAGCTTCCCTTGCTCAAGGTGCTAGTCTACCTTGAGAAACTAAGGGCATTTATACATGACCCCTAAGCTCCACTGCAAATGGCTGCAAGCTCCGGAGCTTAAAAATGTTTCCCCACCAGCTCCGGAGTTTGCAGACAATTAAGTGTGACCCCGCCCACTTTAGCGCGACCCAGCGCACTTTTCTTGTACCTTCTCTTTGGAGGTGAAAAATCTTTGATGTGGTGCAACGATAGTGAGTGTGGGGCTCTCCTCGCTTCTGTTTGCTGCTTTTTGGCTCCCACCCCTTTAAGAGCTACTTTTACAGAGACAAGAGGCAGAGGCAGAATGAGGTGAGCGGCATGCTTTACTTTCTCTTTTTCTCCCTCCCTCACGCAGCCAGCAACCAGGAAGTGCGGAGGGGGTGGGGACAGAGGAAGAGCGACGAACACCTAAGATCTCTGGTCTGAATTTAAGTGGCCAGTGGATCTTAGGGGTCATGTAAAAAGGCCCTCTGATTGTTCAGCTTTGTGCATAATGCACAGTTTTGCTCCCAATAGAATCTTAAGGTGTTGGCCAGAACAGTAGGCAGACAATTGGGAAATAGGAGTTCTTATGAAGCTTTAGCTTCTTACGTGATTTCTTTTTTGCTTCTATACTAGGCCAGGGCACTGAAATCTTTAATAATGCATGGTATCTTGTTCCTCAAACAACAGAATTTAGAGATGTCCCTCAAACTAGATGGTGTAAGAATTCAAGTTTCATGTTCTTAGGCCATAGGACAGTATAACCTGAAAATAATCATCAAGAGTATATTGCTACTAAAGTCCCTGACATTCTTTCAGCTTTTGATTGAAAGAAAATTTAATAATCTCTTTGAAACTCACCTAAAATCAGGCTGGTTTGCTCCTTGCAGATGTTTTATTATTCCCCTATTTTTACTCCCCCCCCATCCATTGACTCATCCTTATGCAAGTTTAATTATCATCCAGAGTGGAGAGCTTTAATAATTCCATAGGTGGATAAAAATTGAATTTAGATATGCCTTCGCTGATTTTGAGCACAGACATTTTGCCCCTAGTCTTTATTTTTCTAAAATTGATTTAAATTCTTGATAGCAGGTCTCCACGTCATGTATCTGTCAGAAAGAGAACCTTGGATATTAAATACAGACTTGCTCTCATTATCGGTTACTTATAATCTGCTGCTATTCTACCCAAGCTGGATATACACTGCTCTTTATTATGAATATGTCCCGTATTGTAGGGCTTCTGGTAGATTTAACTCATTAACTCTTCCCTGACAGGTTCTACAGATGGAAATGTGTCCACAATTTGTTTGGCCCTAAGGATGCACAGAAAAATTCTGTACTCAAATATTTGGGAATAAACCCCATCAAATTGACTGTGATTTAATCCAAACATCAGTAGAGCTGGAACAGATTCTATGGGGTATTTTGTCCAATCTTTTTCACAGGAGGACATCCACAGCTAAAGCAACCCTGATGGATGTTCACATAATGTCTGTCTAAAAGCATCAATAAAGGAGCATCCACCACCCTTCAAGGCAGTCCATTGCATTGCTGAACAGCTCTTTTCATGAATAATATTTTCTTACTGAAGCATTGAGGAGTATTCATAGTTCTGAGCTAGATCCATATTTCTGAATAATAAGAATAGAATCAGGTTCTGTAAGTTCACTGGAATATCGCATATTGGGTCTCTGTGGCTGTTCTCAGAAGTTGCAGTGCAATAGATTATTGAACTCTGTAGGGTGCCGAAAAAGCCATGATCGTGGTATTGTAGTTAAGTAGAACTGAGATGGCTCAATGAATTAGATTTCTGGCTGCTGAGCCAGATGGTAAGGATTCAGTTCCCCACTGTCCATCCTAGACGTACAGCCTACACAGCCCTAGAATTTATTTATTTATTTATTTATTTATTTGACTGTTATACCGCCCAATGCCCATCTACACCAAGGGCTACTCTGGGCGGTTTACAACATGTAACAACAAACAAAGGAATATATTTTAAAAACCAAAGTACAAGGTACAAAATAATATTTATTTATTATGCCCCAGAAATGCTAAACCACTTCTCAGTACTCTCTGCATAGAAAATCCAGAAAAGAATTGCCATCAACTTGACTTTATGATATGCTCACATGAACAAAAGCTCTCAGGATGCACAAAAAAGAGAAAAGCTCTCAGGATAACTTCTGTAAATATACAAAACTAACAAAACTGTATGCTCTTGGAGTAAAACTTTATCTGCTCACTCTAAAGTCTAATAAATAGATAAAAGGAGCAATAGAATAAGAGTGGGGTACTAGAATGGCTTCAATCAACCCCATTTCTCTTTTGATGGTATTAAAATAAGATTAAACAAGATTAATAAATGGATCCACTACTGTCCATCAGTTCTCTGCTGTGTTTCCAGATGGCCTTTCACAATGTAGTCTTGATAGTCCAAGTTTCTATTCCATTGTGGCTTTAAAAATAAACTTATCAGGAACCTTTCAGGAGACACTTTTCTGATATTTTGTGCCCAGTTTTGGACCTTTTCAGATGAAGACTTCCAATACCAACACCTAATGAATGGAAGAGCAAGGAGTGAACCTAGTAACTTCATCTGACTTAGGACCTAGACACCTGAAGGTCCGCCTCCTTCCATACGAACCTACCCAGCAATTAAGATCGAGCCAGGGGGCCATCTTGAAAGAGCCATCCCTCAAGGAGGTGAGAGGGATGGCTTGTAGACATGGGGCCTTCTCGGCAGATGCCCCCAAGCTATGGAATACCCTCCCGATTGAGATCCACCTTCCACACGAACCTACCCAGCAATTAAGATCGAGCCAGGGGCCTATCTTGAAAGAGCCATCCCTCAAGGAGGTGAGAGGGATGGCTTGTAGACATGGGGCCTTCTCAGCAGCTGCCCCCAAGCTATGGAATACCCTCCCGATTGAGATCCACCAGGCGCCAACATTGATTACATTTCAATGCCAGGTAAAAACCTTCCTGTTCCAGAGGTTTTTTAATTAATACAATATAGACTGTGGGTCCTCTGATGACAATTTTAGTGTAATGTTTTTAGTGTATGGATTTTATTATTGCTTTGATTATTTATGGATATTCTATTTTTAACTATTTTAAATGTTTTAGTTCTTTTAATTGTAAGCCGCCCAGAGACCTTTGGGTAGTGGGCAGCATATAAGTTGAATAAAATAAATAAATAAATAAATAAATAAATAAATAAATAAATAAATAAATAAATAAAGTACCACCCCACCTAAACTGTGCACCTGGGACAATGTCTCAAATAGAGAATTTAGAAAAGGTAGCCATGTTAGTCTGTGCAAGAATTCCAGGTAAAAAATGAAAGAAACAAAGCAAAACAAAACAAAAAAGACAAAAAACAAAAACATGTGGCACCTTAAAGACTAACTTCCATGTTTTAATGTAATGTTTCATGGACACATCTACTTCTTCAGACACACAGTGAAAGAATGAGGTGTGCAATATAATATGCAATAGAATATATGTTTCACACCAAATATTCATTGGCTGTTGTATGTGGACATATTTGCATGCAAGCTCTGTTGTAAAAAATCCTAAAGAGACAGAAAACAGATTTTTTTATTACAGAACCTTAAAACTACACCAGCCATATCACTGCATGCAGGGCCGGCACTAGGGTTTTCTGCGCCCTAGGCGAGGGGCGGGGTGGACGGTGCGTAAGGGGGCGGCGGATGACAGGGGATGGTGACGGGCATGGGGGGCGGACAGCGACGGGCACGGGGGGTGGGCAGCGATGGGCGTGGGGGGCGGCGGGAGGATGTTGACAGGCGGTCGGGGAATGGGAGGGGGTGGCCAGTGGTGGGGCAGCAGGCTGGCCAGTGCCCCCTCTCCATTTTGGCACCCTAGGCAACTGCCTAGTTCACCTTAATGGACACGCCGGCCCTGACTGCATGCTAATATACCTACATCCAACAGCCATTTCAAATATAACACTTATATAAAACCATTTTTTTTTTGTCTTTTTCTTTTCTCCATTACCAACAAACCCAATCTCCACCACAAGACTCTAGGCAGAACTAGAGTATTAGTATCTGGTGCTAAATAGTTTTAAGGAGTTTTAAGGAGCCCCACGGCACAGTGGTTAAATACCTGTACTGCAGGTAAAATTGTGCTCGCAACCTGGGGTTCAGTCCCAAGTAGCAGGCTCATGGTTGACTCAGCCTCCTTCCGAGGTCAGTAAAAAGAGTACCCAGCTTGCTGAGGGGGCAATGTGTAGCCTGCATACTGTAATTAAAACTGTAAACCACCCAGAGACTACTTGAAGTTGTATGGGTTGGTATATAAGCTGAACACTTTGCTTTGCTTTGCTTTGCTTTAAATAGTTTTTAAAATCGTTGCTAGCTAGTTTAATTGGTTTTGAATTATTTTCCTGGCTTCGTCCTGCCTTCAGTTCTTCTGATACACAATGGCATATCAATCGTTTTTGAAAATAAATAATAAATAAATGTGTCAGCTAGACCAGAAACAACGGGGAGAAGTGTCTATCACTTTGCACATGACAACTACAATGCTTTTCACTGGCACTGTTTGTCATGTGCAGTTGTGAGTCATCAAATGGCATACATGCATTTATGTGTATAAACCATATACAGTGCTTATGAAAAGAACTCATTGACTGTCTTATATTATGAATGATCTCATTTGGTTCATGGATCAGTGCACATAATGGCAATTTTCCTTGTCACTGAGGATGTACAATTAATTGTGCATTGGGCAAATGCCAATCATTCCAAGTGTTCTGGATGCACCGGAAGAGAGCCCGTGAACATCTGCTGACCCAGGAGAGTACTGTGCGAGTACTTTTTTCTGTTTTAATGACATTAAAGGTTTAAGGAATGGACAGTGACTACTGCTGCTTCCTGGCTGCTCCACGTTGTCTCCTGTGGGACCCTGGCCTGTGTGGACCTTCTGTGGGCTTTGACCTAGCATTCATAGGACTTTGCTGTCAGCCAGCTGCCCCCATCTTCACCTTCCATTGACATTTGCCACATGTCTGAACATGGGAAGGTCTTTAAAACCAGAGTTCCTCTGGGTGAAGACCTGACACTAGTGGGGATGCTATTGAATTTTTTTTTTGGGGGGGGGTCATTCTTTTGATAGAACCACTTCAGTGAAGACAGAAGAGTGGGAGCCAGACTTTCATCACAAAGAGACTCATTTTTATTTGACTGCTTGTGGTGCTTGCATAATCTACTATATTGATAAGGACACTGTTGTGGCAGGGATGAGTTTCTCCAAGCGGGGAAGATAGTGGCCTCCCCAGAAGATCATAAAAGCTAAGAAAGCTCATTGAAGGTGATACGATCCTTCAGATAACCAGGACCCAATACTGAAATAGCAACCAGCATGTTGTATTTTAGGTGGTTTTGAAGGAAGGGACTTTGTGTGATTGTTCAATCCCTTGGTAGAGTAACCAGTTGTTTCCCACTGTATCTCAGCTTTTGTTTCCTGCCTGTTTTCTTTAACTTCAGCCATTTTAGAAATGGGTGTGTATGTTAGGGGGAGAGAAAAGTTTGAGAAAGGTTAATAATGAAAGTTTTTGGAGTATATATGTAACCAGTATGTTTTGTAAATAGACGTGGGCACAAACTCCACGAAGTACTTTGTAAGAAGTGCCCCAATGCGGACCCTACATGCCAAATAGATCCACTCCCCTCCTCTCTGGGCCAGCAGAGCAACTTAATGGTCTTTGCATGCCACTGAGGTCCTTCTTCTCCATTCCATCTCATCACTAGAGTCATTGGCTACCAGGGACAGTATGGCCAAGCTCCTACCCAGACTGGAACACCACCAGGGAGGGACCCTGGAAGCATATGACTAGTATGTGGCCCAGCCAGCTCAGGGAGGAGGGGGCTGGAGCTGGACAGCAACTTTGTATGAAATGCTTCATGCCCAAACCAAGGAAGCCAGCAATTAAGGTATCATAGTACAGTACAGGTAAGTAACCAATGAACGTGTTTTGCTTCATATTCTGACTTGAATACTTTTGAATGCAAAAACAAGTGTTTGTATTCTTTCTAAACCTGAGTCTTTGACTGTTTAATTTGGGACTGCATCCCAGTCAAACTAATCTGACTAAAAACTAACTATACCATGAGAAATTGCACGTTTGAAAGAGACTTGGAAGTTAAAAATACTAATCTGATCTCTTTTTCATTTTAAATCCAGCCCATAGCCATATACAGCTTTATAGATATATAGTTCTATCCATTTTACTCTCACAGTAACTGCAGGTAGATTGAAATGACAGTATATGACCAAGGGAGAAACCAGGAGAGCATCTCTTCCACTTTTGTGTTGAGTACCTCACTTTTCCTCTCAATATTTCCATATTTATTTCATGAACTGCATGAAATTTGTGTTGAGTGAGATAAAGCTGGTCTTTCTTTCCTTCAGTATGTGAAATATTTTGTCAGGAAAGCAAGGCTTTTTGTTTTGTCTTGTTAATCTCAGTGTTTCTACTTGGATTATTTTGTCTTGCTTTAGGCTTGTGCGGTCACCTATATCACTCCTTTGAGGCAGTTGGTGGGTGTCCAGCTGATGTCACTGAACATGCACGTAGGGTGGGCATGCCATGTGTGTATGTGTGTACCTGATACTCTCCCAGATCAATTAAACATTTCCATGCAAACAATGAGATCTAAGTACAACATTGATGAGGTATATAGAAGTTTGTGTCAACCAAGGACAATCTTCCATTGGATCATACCTTTTTTGTTAACTAATGAGTGTGATGGTTAAATAAGGATTTTAACCTGGGTGTGTAGTAGTCATAAAATTCTCTTCTCTCTAGGCTGTGCTCTTACTACTGGCAATTGTCACTGTTTTAATGTAATGTAGATTATGTTTGCAGATATAGTCTGTAGTCCAAGGGATATGATTTCCCTTGCTACTACATTTATTTTTGATAATTGAAGGTTTTAGGGCAACACACTCTAACCCTTCCTTTTTCTAACAGAATTGCACCAAACTAAGAATTAAAATCCCATTGTAGAACTAAACCAGTGCAGTGGGAATAATGTTACCAGTAGCAATAGACTGCTAATTAATTACTAATTAAAAAGCATTGGTTTCAGTTTCAGGTTGCATGGGTCTTCTAGTCTATCAATCAAAGTACAGAATCCTGTTGGCATAAATTAAGCCATGGATCTCTGATGATCTCCTCAGCCATAGTCATCCTGTGGCCATTTCATGAAATGAAAAGATTCCCATTCACCCACAACTAGGTTCTAAGGACTCTTGGATCACCTTTGTCCTAAGAAGCCTTCAGGAGCTATAGAAAGGAACAAGGAAAATAACCACCACTGGTACCGATGGTGAAACCAGGGTCAGTTTTGGCAATTTGCTGGCTTTGAATCATTTCCTACCCTGGTCCTTGGTTCTTCAAGGTTTCCTAGGATGAAGAGGATGCCTATGGATCCTCTGTGCCCAGCAGGGCAAATGGGAAGCATTTAATTTTCCAAAATAGGCACTGCATGGCCATGGCTGATGGCATTACTGGGGATGCATGGCATCCCCAGTAAGAGTCTGGTAAATGTCACATGTGACATTCCCTATAAGCTGCACAGGAATAAAGCATTTCTCTGGGCGTGCATAGTTTCTCCTGTGGTCCTGCCCATTTGCTTCCAGTTATTACTGGAATTCCACATGCAGAAGGTGCAGCCACCACATAGCACTCAGAGAATTAGAGGGCATGTTGGTCACACATAACCTTAAATTGATGTGGGAACCCCTTAATAAGGACAAATGATGTTCCTGTTGTGCCAGAATAGATATTAAGACAACACTGCCTCACAGTTTAAAAAGAAATTGCTATCTAGACAGAAACATTGTTGATGTAACCAGCTACATTTAGACCACTTTAAAAAAATCAAGTAAACAGCTAGCTTTCAATAATAAGCCATCTTCCTCAGGCTGTGCACCAAGATTTTGTGGATAGTTCAGAATAATTATATATTAGAGTCCCACAGGTTCAGGACAGATGTCTGTGTCAGGTCTACTTCTTAAGAAGCAGTCTGCAAATTATTTGTGCTGTGTGTGTGTGGTTTCATACTGTTGCACCGTTGGACAACTGATTGTGCTCTATGGTGTGTAATACTGGCCAGTGCCTAAAAATGTTGATCACCACCTTGGTGTCATGGAGACAAAGATGCTAGGATAGACCTCTGGCCTCACACAAAAAGGTTGTGTGTGTGGTGATTGCATCGAATCTAAACATGGAATGGCACTAATTCCTGACATGATGCATGAAACCCAACTGCACTGATATGGTCATGCCTTGTGTGTTGATGAGGAAACTCGCCCCAGACTCACCCTGGAGGTCAGTTGATTCTGACCAAGGTGATGGCCAAAACACCACTGGAGGGACACCGTTGACAATGATATGAAGTTGTCTAGAACTCACCTAGATCGATCATGTGACTACGCAAAGTGGAAGACAAACACCAAAATAGCAAACCCCATCACCAAGTAGGACAGACACTAAGAAAAAGAAGTGTGAGGTTTTAGACTCCTCCCTAGGCAGCAGCTGGTTGAAATTTATTTCCTCAATCATAGAATCATAGAGTTGGAAGAGACCTCAAGGGCCATCCAGTCCAACCCACTGCCATGCAGAAACCCTCATCAAAGTAGTCTCAGATGGCCATCCAGCCTCTGCTTAAAGACATCCAAAGAAGGAGACTCCATCACCCTCCATGGCAGCACATTCCAATGCTGGACAGTTTTAACCATCAGGAAGTTCTTCATAATGTTCAGATGGAATATCTCTTTTCCTGTGTAGTAGTTTGAAACCACTGCTCCATGTCCTAATCTCTGAAGCGATGGAAAATAAACCTGTCCCTTTTGATATGACATCCTTTCAAATATTTAAACATGGCTATCATTATTCCCTCTCAACCTTCTTTTTGTAAGTTTAAACAGTCACAGCTACCCAAGCTGCTCCTTGTAAGACATTTCTTCCTGACCTTTAACCATCCTGGTTGCCTCCTCAGGACCTGCTTCTCCTGAATTTAAAAAGGTTGTCAAAATCCCTTTAATACTGAGGTACACAGAACTGAACACAGTACTCCAGGTGAGATCTGACTGGAGCAGAATGAAGTGATACCATTATTTCCCATAAGCTAGAAACAATGCTTCCAAGAATGACATTGGCTTTCTTGGAACGAACAGCCCGAGGAAGATGAATTATGAACAAGATAGTGATTTGCATGATTTTTAATAAAAGTATCTCTCACCTACACTTGCCTTTGTATTACTTTGGGGACCACATCACCTCTTTTGATTCCCCCCCTTCATAATCTTTGTCCCCCTCCCTCATGCCTTTGGGGGTGAATTTCATATTTAAAATAACAAAAGGAGTATCTGTAATGGTATATACAACTGGCAGCTGCGACTTACCTATAAAATACTTTTAAAAGTAAGGATGGTGCATGGGCATCTTTGATTTGGAATACTTTGCTTGAACTGGCTCAGGTACAAATACAGGGCTGCTTTTCCAATAGGTGGTATTTCCTCCCCTCCCCTCCATCTTGCAATGTAGAATTCTACTGTGTAGCACTGAAAGAAAAATGATTCTGAGTAGTTCTGACAGTCTTAGTTGTGTTTGCAATTTTTAATTAATGCTGCTGGAATAGTCTCTAAATCTTTTTTTTTCCCCCTCAGGGGATGAGGGTATCTCTCTGCTATGTCTTCTGTTTATCCTCACCTTAAAGGCATTTCATATACTTACAAGTCTCTGATGGTATTTTAAGACTCTTTGTCTGTCAAGAAAGCAGTTGGAATCAATAGGAGAAAATTAGAGTACAGGACTAGAGAGTATCCTCACCCCAACAGAGGGTAAAGAAGAAAAGGAGTTCAGGGGAAATGATCAATGGGAATCTTTTTAAAAATCCATTTTTTCAGGAATTTCAGTCCAAATGGGGTAGCCTTATTTATCACTGTGTTATCCAGGTTTGGTAGGTTTAGACAACTTACTGTATATATGTCACAGAAATATAATGTAGATAAAGCTGGTATCTGATCAAATGCATTTTCCATTGACATGATGCTTGCTTTCTAGTAGCATAAATAATCCACATTTTCTTCATCTTTCAATCAAGAACATAATCATGGCAATAGTGATCAGACACTTGTCTATTATTTGACCTAATTTTGATGGGACTTTTTATTCATTGCCTCACTCCTTTTGTCAAGTTAGCTACAAGAGGAATGAATTGCAAAACAATGATTTAAAAATATGAAGATTTGATTTGATTTAGAAAATAGAGCAAATCCAAGATAATTAGCAACAATTTAGTGGGATTATCCAGGCAGTGAAGCTATTCCAGGGAGAGTGGTTTTGTTCATACCTGGGTCCAGACTTACACAAGGTGTTATGCCATTGGATGAATGAAATTCCAATAGGGAACAGTGACCACAACACAATTACTTTTAACTTAACCTGCCAATCACTGATAAAATCTAACACAGAGATCTTAAATTTTCAAAAAGCAGCTGAAAGGAAAAAGTTTCAAACAGAAGCTGAAAGGGAAAAGTGAGAGAGTCCAAACACTCCAAGTGGCATGGAGGCTGTTCAAAATAATAATAACAGAAGAGCAATTGGAATGTATACCCAAAAGAAAAAGGGGCACTGCCAGGTCCAAGAGGACTCTGATGTGGCTTCCAGGAGCTGTTCGAGAAGTGATCAAAAGCACGAAAAGCTCATTAAGAAGATGGAAGCCTGTTTATTTATTTATTTATTTATTTATTTATTTATTTATTTATTTATTTATTTATTTATTTATTTATTTCATTTTATACCGCCCATCTTCCAAATATGGAACTCTGGGTGGTGTACATGATAAAAAAGCAGATCAAAACAATACAACAAGATGGATCAATGGGTGGTAGGCAAACAGCAACAGCAACAACAACAAAAAATCAAGGGAGGACAACAGGCAGAAACATAAAGTCTGGCAGAACAAATGAAAGGCAACAATCTGGAATGCAAAGCAAGACTTTGAGGAGAGTATAGCTAAAAATACTCAAAGAAATAACAAGGAGTTCTTTACATTAGAAATAAGAACTCAACTAGGAAGGCCATTGGACCATTAGCTGACAATGGAAGTCAAGGGATAATTAAAGAGGAAACAGAGATTGCAGAGAGAGTCAATGAATTCTTTGCTTAAGTATTCACTGAAGAAGACAGAGACCACATGCCCAAAACAGAAACTATCTTTGTAGGGAGGGAAAACAAAGAATTAAGCCAGAGAGAAATAACCAGGGAGGAGGTCCTTGCATGTCTTGTTAAACTAAATGCTAAAAAATCACCAGGACTGGATGGCATCCATCCACAAGTTCAAAAGGAACTTAAAGATGAAATTGCTTATGTCCTAGCAAATATATATAATCTTTCTCTCAAATCAGACATTGTGCCTAATGACTGGAAGGTTGCAAATGTAACACCAATCTTCAAAAAAAGATCCAGAGGTGATCCAGGAAATTACCAGCCAGTCAGTTTCCTGTGTCCCAGGTAAAGTGATGGAAACCATCCTAAAAGATAAAATTAATAGACACAGAAGAGAAGGTGATGCTGAAGGAGACCCAACATGGCTTTTGGAAGGGCAAATCATCCCTCACTAATCTGTTGGAATTGGTTGAGAGTGTCAACAAGAATGTCAATAATGGAGATCCAGTTGAGATTGTTTATCTAGACTTTCAGAAGGCTATTGACAAAGTCCTGCATAAAGGGCTCTTGAAGAAACATGTCAGTCATGGAATAAAGGGACAGGTCTTGTCCTGAATCAGCAACTGGCTAAGGGGCAGGAAACAGAGAGTGACACTAAATTGATACTTCTCCAAGTGGAGGGAGGTAAAGAGTGGGGTCCCCCAAGGTTCAGTACTGGGACCCCTGCTTTTCAACCTCTTCATAAGTGATCTGAAAGTAGGAGTAAATAGCACGGTAGCCAAATTTGCTGATGACACTAAATTATACATGGTAGTAAAAACTGACAGAGATTGTGAGGTGCTCCAGATGGATCTCTTGACACTGGAGGTGTGGGCAAACCAGTGGCAAATGAGTTTCAATATTAGTTAAGTACACAGTGATGGGCAAAGAGTGGGGCAAAAAAAGCCCAATTACATTTATAAACTGATGGGGTCTGAACTCTATGCAACAAACCAGGAAAGGGACCTTGGTGTCTTGGTGGACAGCCCAATGAAGGTGTTAATCCAGTGCACCACAGCAGTGAACAAACAAACAAACAAACTCAATGCTAAGGATCATTAGAAAGGTTATAGAAAATACATCAGCAAGTGTCATTTTGCCTCTTTATTATTCTATAGTGAGGCCCCATCTGGAGTATTGTGTAGAGTTCTGGTCACCATACTTCCAGAAGGATTTTATGGAAATGGAAAAAGTGAAGAGGTGGGCAACCAGAATGATTAGGGGAATGGAACACCTTCCTTACCATCTGAGGCTGGAACAGCTGGGCCTCTTCAATCTTGAATGACGGTCCCTAAGAGGTGAACTGATTGAAGTTTATAACATCATACATGGTGTGGACAAAGTAGATAAGGAAAAACTGTTTTCCCTATCATACAACACAAGGACTGGGGGGCACTCCATGAATCTTTTGGGTGCTAGATCAAACAAATAAAAGTACTTTTTCACCCAGAGGATCACTGGTCTATGGAACTCCCTGCCAAAAGAAGTATTGATAGCTGTCAGGCTTGACAGCTTTAAGAAAAGATAGGACAAGTTCATGGAGAACAAGTTATGGATGCCTAAGGACAACCTCTGGGTTGGAGAGATAGGCAGGATAACTCTCAATGCCATTTGCAGGGAATCATAAGCAGGTGGACATATCTGCTTGGGAATACCCTGAAGCAAATGGTGAGCCGCTTTGTGAGACGGATGGGCTGCGGCCTGTTCCAGCAAGGCTGTTCTTATGTTCTTATGTTCTTGGGTTATGGGGCTGGAGCCCATGCTGTCCACATCGCCCCTTCCCTGCCTTTGCTCACAACCATCATTTGGTAACTTTCCTTGTTTTCTTTTCTTTTCCCCTTTTCTTTTCTGTTTTTTCACCTCAGACAACCCCAACCACAGTTCCAATAGGTGGATATATGAATTTCCTGTCCTACACAAACAGCGGGGGAAAGGTGCCAACATGATTAATTGGAAAGTCTTGGTGCTTCAGCCTTTAAAAGAAGGAGCTGCAGGGTCTCTTGTCCTCTTGGCTGTTTTTGCAAAGCTCCCCACCCACCCGCCCTAAAGGTAATGAGAATTTATTTATTTATTTATTATTGCATTTATATCCCGCCCATCTTCCCAGAGGAACCCTGGGCGGCTTACAAGATAGCGACAACACACAGTATTCAAATACAATATAACAAGCCACAGCTAAACAGAGTAAACAATAAGCAATAAAACAATTTTAAAACACACGTGGGCACCTCAGCGACACAAACTAAGAGGAGGTGAGTTACTTAGAAACAAGTGTTGTTGGAGGCATAGAGGAGGAGGAAATAAAAAAAAAAAAAAAAAAAGATTATCAACTCACCAAAGGCCTCGCGGAAAAGAAGCATTTTAAGGCTTTGCAAAAAGGCCAGCAGGGACTCTGCAGAGCGCACATCACTCGGAAGGGTGTTCCAAAGTAAGGGGGCCACCACCGAGAAGGCCCGGTTATGTGTGAGCATCTTCCGGGCCTCTCGAGGGGTGGCGACCCAGAGCGAGTGCACTTGCGACTGCCGAACAGGTCGGGCCGAGGTTGATCGCTGGATAATATGCTCTGTCAGGTAGCCCGGGCCTGAGTGGCTTCTGGGCCGGATGGGAATTTTTGACTATCTGGATTGGCTTGTGATTGATAGTGTGTTTTCAACCATCCCATTCTCTTACCTGGGTTAGAAATGGCTCTTCATGTTTAACACAATGGCAGGTTGTGCAAGAATTTTGATAGCAGGTGAGTTCATAGAAATTGTCCCAGTAAGAAAAGAGGGCCAGCCTTCTAAGTTAAGGTTAACAGTTCTGGTTATCATTAGATTAGCTGTTATAAAATAACAGGTTGTAAAAAAATTTTATAGCTGCCCCACAGTCCCTGAAAATAGAAATTGGCAGTTTTTAGTCCCTGAAAATAGAAATTGGCAGTTTTTAAATACAACAGCACATTCTCAGGTTTGACCTTACCAAAATTAGTCCCTGAAAATAGAAATTGGCAGTTTTTAAATACAACAGTACATTCTCAGGTTTGACCTTACCAAAATTATTATGGCACTATAATTAATTGGAATATAACCATAATTACTTGCACTATGGACGCCCCCCCTTTTAGTTATAGTTTTAAAAAAATTAATAAAGTTGTGGCCCAGTTAAAACCACAATACTTTTGTGTTGTCTCTTTATTGTGGGACTGGGATTGCAAAATTAACACATTGGGATAAATAAAAATAAAACCCAACAGGATAAATAAGAAAAGACAAGAATACCAGGTACTGTGCCAGAAAGGAGCAGGACAGCTCTTAAAGGGCCCAGATGGATGGATTTGGATACCATCATTTGGTTCAAACCAAACCACACCAAAAGCAATCCAAATAGAGACTTATGTACCCATCTTGGTATACCCTCAATCATACTCCTGGAATCTTTCCACAAGTGGAATTGAGTTTGAGAACCAGACACATCAGTTTGCCTTAAAGTATACATATTTATGGCAGTGAATTTGGTGGTGTAGCATTGGTATAGGGAATGGAATCCTCCAGTGGTCCCACATGGAAATGCCTCTAATTCCTCACACTGCTGTACCCGGTGGCCATCTTTGAAGTGGTCAGAAAAGCAGGGAAGAGAATGGGAAATGGTTTTCTGAAAGTCCACAAATACATGTTTGATGATACAAGTCAGTGTGATTGATTATGATTTATGCAAGCTACCGTAAATGCATAATAGGGATTGAATAAAACAAATGAGGGATTAAGGTTAAAATGCTGTGCAACATTTCTGGGATTAACTCCTATCAAATTCAATGGAGTTTCATCTGAGTACACACCAACAGGGTTGTATTGTCAGAGTACTAGAACAAATACAGTCAAGTCGTTAGAAGCTAGATTCAGTTAAGGTCAACTGTTCAAGTTTTCCATGTTTGTAGTCAGAAATGAAAGGCATTGATAAAAGAAATGAATTGACTCTGCTGCCAGAACTGTGCATTTCTTTCCTGATCAACTGAGGAAAGCAGTGGAAGAAATCTCTCCATGAAACAGCTGTGTGAAACCTTGAAAAATGTTCTTCTTGAACCTCTTCAGTCTATGCTTGCTACCTACATTGGATTCAGAAGAAATGTTTCTTTTTTGATATTGTTAAACAGATTACTAGCTTACTTTACAAAATTCAAAATTAAGAATTTTAAAATGAAAGCCAATTAATATTTTGGATTATAGCTGGAGTGTCTGAGAAGCTTAAAAGGATTTTTTTTAGCAAACACAACATCCCTGTTTATTTCAAACCCACAAACACACTAAGGCAGAGACTTGTCCACCCAAAGGAGCCGATACCAAAGCATAAAAGGAGCAATATAGTATATGTGATCCAACGCAGTGAGGCATGTTCAGTCCTCTACATTGGAGAAACTAAACAGCCAACATAGGAGGGCAACAGCTCAGGACCAGAATCAGCAGTACACCTCCATTTGAAGGACAAAGGGCACTCTTTCAAAGATGAGGATGTACACATATTAGACAAAGAAGAGAGGTGGTTTGAGAGTGGAGTAAGGGAAGCCATTCATGTGAGCATTGAAACTTCCTCCCTCAACAGAGGTGGCGGCCTAAGGCATACTCTATCTGCTACTTATTAGGGTGTGCTTTCCAATGTACCCAGACAAACCAAAAACCCTTCACCACCAAGGCCATAGCTAACGACCCATTCTTGATAGGTTTCAGCACCTTAGGCCATTGTTCACCTTAAGGTTATGGATACTATTGTCGTCCTAACAAGTCTATTCAGGCCATTGTTCATCTTATGAGCCTAATTCAGACCAGGGTGACAAGAGGTCAAAGCTGACTATAAGATGGAGGACTCACACTAGCTGTATTCAGACTGATGGAGCTGTTTGGATGAGCAGTGAAACATTTCTATCTCTCAAAAAAGAAGTCCAGTAGCCATGGCTCAACTTCCAGATAAACTCACCTGGATGACTGAGAATCTTCACAGACATTATTTCACCTTTCTCCTAATTCAGGGACCCAAGGCAGCATGAAAATATTGGATGGGAAGTAAAGCTTATTATGTTTATTGTATAAAATAGATAATAGCACTAAAAACTACTGAATTTAAAACCATTTAAAACCAGAAACTTTTCTCTGCTGTTCTCTTTCTCTGACTCGGAACGTAGAAAGGAGCAGTTGAGGTGGGATTCCTCACTGCCTCCCTTTCTTTCTTTATTGTTTGGAAAAACCATAAAGGAATAACCTGCCTGTTAATTTTGTTTACTCTGTGGAACACAACCACTAGAAAAAATAAGCCTAAGATTGTTACTGCATGTATTGCAGTTGAGGGGGCTTGTTCCTTTTAAGAAACCTTTTACACTTGATTGCAAGTTAGTTAAAAAGTGACTGATGGAGTAGCTATATTGGTGAAGGAATTGGTGGGCAATGAGAAAGAAAAAGCATAATAATTAATGATGTCCATTCTCATGTTTTCCTGTATGGAGCACCATGCTATGTTTGGATTTGCACTAATAAATCATTTTACGTGCCTGCTGCATGTGAAACAGATTTGATTGGTAATAACCTTGAAACTGGTTCCACAATCCAATTAAGCTGATATTCTTGAGGTTATAGTTCAAATATCATATACACAATGCCTCTGAAATAAGCAAAACCTATGTTGGCTTCCTACTCCAAATGTGTCAATTCTGTGAGTGATTTCCATCCTGATCCTACTTATGGTACAGTTATATAACTGATGAGTGTGTGATATTTATCTGTAACAGATGTTGCTTGAGTCTTCTCTTTTTCATCTAAAGCATCATTTATGGATCCATGTTCTTTAATACCTAATAGCTAATAGATGGACAGCTGCAGACCCGGCAGAGTCTGGGTGTGTGCATATTTTCCCTGCTCGCCCTGGACTTTTGGTGCAAAAGCTTCATGCCGATCCAGGTACTCTTGCCTGGGGATGGGAGCCCTTATAAGGTGGCTCCCTCCCTGCCCTAGCCTCTTTGTGGTAGAGCCCAGCAGCAGCACGTGTCAGAGTGGCACAATGCAAGTTATTTCCCCCTTTTAAAAAAAAAAGGACAACAGTGATGAGCAGCAAGGAGTGAGGACGTGCAGGAAAAGGCCAGGGATAGACAAAGGGCTGCAGCCGGGCTGTGCGGTTTGTACTTTATTGTTTGGGGGAGGGTGGGGTAGTGTAGTGGGGGTGTATTGAGAGGATCGGGGGAGGGCTGAGTGAACTACCTGTGTGGCTGCTGGGGATGGAAGGGGGGTTGGGAGATATAGGGTAGGGAGTAAAACTGACCTGGCGTCATTCCCGCTGCTTTCAGGGCCCCCTCAAGCACAACACTGCTTGCAACAGTTAAGCCCTCCAGGGGCTCATGGGAGATTTGCTCTGGACGGGGCCCCAGGGAGGGTGAGGTGACAGGCGACACCCAGCCCCATGGTTGTTTTCATCATTGCTGGGGTGCTGGGGGCTTTTGTGGCCTGGGCAACACCACCACCACCATTAGAGGCTATTTGTTTTCAATGTTGATGTTCAGCACATACAAACAAACTTCGTTGTCTGTATTTAATAGGAATCTATATGCTATTGGAGGCTGCAAGGACTGAAAGGAGCATTTGCTGTCATGGGATCCAGCCAGTGGCTATTCACTGAGTGGCTTAAGAATAGCAATAGGCAGCACACCATAGAGTGCAGTTATAATACTTCACTCTACATGGTTTTAGAGGGGTTTTGGCTCAGTACTTAGCATGTTTACCTGTGTGGCTTATTTACTGCATAATATAATTAGCCTGAAATTAGTGCAGTGGGGTAATATTGTGCAACAACACAAGGTCTGCAAAGGGGGAGTGTCAGTTAACTCAGTTGGTGGCACCTGGGTAGGGGAGCGAGGATACTATTATGGCACCCAAGAAAAGTGGTGGTAAGTCAAAAGGGAAGGTCCCCACCAAAAGGAGGGCCCCTGCTCACCCTCCTCCCTCAGAATTATCTTCCTCTTCATCTGAGGAGGACCTTCCAGACTATGCTGCCATCTGGGACAAGCTTAGTCATTTGGAGCAGGTGTGCATGCGGGCACAAGGGCTGTTCAATACTGGCCCAAAGAAAAGACCATCCAGGGGCACCAAGGCTCAAAAAAGCACTGATCTGCACAGGATGGGTGAACTAATGTTATCCCGTATTGCTTTTCAGGAGGGTGAGGTCACCGGAGCAGCTCAAGCTAGGTCTTTGCCATCTGCTTCTCACCAGCAGACCATATTACCATGCCATAATCTGTTGTGCCAGCTTAGCTGAGCCCCCGGGTGCAGCAGGAGTCCACCCATTTTAGGCAAGTGGAATGGCTGTCCATAGAACCAGGTCTCAGCCTCTCGGCAGGCCAGAGTGGTAACAAGTACCAACATGGAGGCAAGACCAAGGCACTAGGTGAGTCTACTATACAGCACACTTCCACATCATTTCTGGGGGCATGCCCATGGGGCTTGATCCAGCAGCCCCAGATGCTCTATAAGCCTGTTTGGGTCCCACCCCTGCTCAGGACTGTAGATCCTGGGATGCCCATCAATCTGAACCACCACAGGGGCCAGGGGGATCTCCATTGGTGTATGCAAGCTCTCAAACTGATGGCCCATCTTGCACCAGGACACAGTGATTCAGGCTGCCCCTGTGGCACCTGGCTTGCCTGCCCATTCCCCATTGGAACTACCTGAGAGTGACAAATTGCTCCTGCTAGGAGATAATATGTCCCAGGCCATCCTTAGTGGACATTTTGTTGACACATTTGAGTTGCTGAATAGGGAAATTGAGGACAAGGCTTTTAAAAGACTAGACAAGGAGAAGGAGAAGATCAAGAGGTGCAAATCAGAGAGGTGCTGGACAAATTGATTGTCAGCATTCCAAATTTATGCAGCAACTATTGTTAGGGCTTACCTGGAGAGAGGCCTTGGGTTGTCAAATACATGGACACCATTCACTGGGCCCACTTATTGCTGGGTCTGCCTGGCTTCAATATGATGAAGGATTCCACATGTGTGTGGCACGCTGCTCGAACCTCCAGTGGAATGAGCCCTATGGACCATTATGGATGAGGGTTATGTCCCCTTCCTGCCCATTGACTGTAGAATGCTTTGATAGCAGCCATCTAATGCAGAAAGCAGGACAGCCAGGCAGTGCCCACACAATGGTGGGCCAGATGGTTCACCCCCATTTAGCCTGCTGGTAATTTAACTCTAAGGGTTCCTGCAACAGAAACCAATATAAATTCAGGCACATCTGCTTTGGTTGCAGTGGCACCCATGCCACTATGGCATGCAGCAGAGGTAAATATGGTGCATTTTGCAGCAAAGACACAGGAGCCAAAAGCTCACCATGTACCTGGAATCGATAATTTAATTGCTAATGCCCTGTCCCACCAACAGATTGGTCGGTTCAGGTGTTTGGCGCCAAACGCTCAAGGGCAACCAGATCCTTTTTCCAGAGGAATTATGAAGCCTTGGTGAGTGAGGGTAACATAGGCCATTGCTTCACTGGTAGCACTCAGAACACGGCAAGCATATGTGAATGCATGTAAAGAGTTTTTCTGTTTTTGGAACAAGAAAGGGTTAGGTCAACTCTGTCCTGTCTCTGTGGAACATCTGCTGCAGTTTGGATTGTATTTCCACCATAGAGATTTGTTACAATGTTCAATTGGGAGCCAGATGTCTGCGCTGGCATTTTATAGTAAGGCAAAAGGCCTCCCCAACTTTACCTCTGATTTTCAAGTGAGAAAGATACTGGGGGGGGGTGGAGTAGAGAGAGGGAGCCAGTGAAGGATAGCAGGAATCTGATTACGCCAGATTTACTGCACAAGTTGTTACCTGTTTGGGAATTAGTTTGGAAGGATAGGTTTGAATGTGCTCTTTCCCGGGCAATTGTGTCAGTTACATTTTAGGGTTAGGGAATTGGTGGGAGCTTCTAAGAAAGATGAGTCTAAAGCTGCTTTCCAGATGTTGGACGTGGAGATCTTTGAAGATCATATAGTCCTTTTGTTGTGTTGATCTAAGATGGATCAAAAAGGAAAAGATCAGAGGGTGGCAGTGGGGAGATGTCACATGGCTGCTCTTTGCCCGGTTGAAAATGCAAAGGAATATAGGGCTCTATGTGGAGCCTTGCGGGGATGCTCTGTTTCAGCACACTGATGGGATGCCACTGACAAAATTTCTGTTTTGGTCTATAACATCCAGGGCCATAGAAAGGGTAGGTATACTAGGTCTTAAATTTGGCACACATTCATTTTGAATAGGTGCAGCAGCCACCTATGACATGGAATCAATAAAACAAGTGGGGAGATTAACGTTTACTCATTTTCAGTCTTATGTACACCCTCTTCAGCAGACCTATGTTGCTGACATTCCTTTTTCTTGTTTTGCAGGTTTATCAGTTCCAGGATCCCAACTTTGAGATTTTATCATCAGCTATAGTTTTATATTTTGGGCCATGAAGTTTGCAGCTGGTTCTGGCTGGTGTCAGAACCTTGAGCTTGGAGCTCAATCATTTATAGTGGAGAGGCAGAAGAAGACTGCAACAGAGTGGGTTCTTGGACCTTGTTCTACAGAGAGGGGGTGTCTTGCCTTTTGAGTTGGTGGTGGTCTATCTGGGAGGAAATGACCTTGACCACTTGCCAGGAAAAGGTATGATTGAGAAGATTATTAGGGAGTTGCGTGCTTTTAAGGATTTCAACCCAGGTTTGCACATCCTGTGGTCAGCTATGTTGCCAAGGCTGGTGTGGAGAGCCGATTGTGACCCTACAAAGATTGATAAGGCATGGCATGGTGTAAATTGCAAGGTCAGACGAGCTATGGTGGCTGGCCTTGGTGGTACTATTGAGCATCTACAAATTAAGGTGGAGATACCTGGGCTGTATTAGCATGATAGGATACACCTGTCTGATGGTGGCCTCAGGATATTCCTGAGTCATGTTCAGGGGGGCCTAAGGTCTGATGTTTTGGGCTGTGGGGGGGGCAGTGGGCATACGATGTAGCCCAATGCTGAGAAATAAAAGTTCAAAGATACCATAGGAGTGTTTGCCAGCCCTCCTCTTGGATTTTGAGAGCCTAGAGGACTCTCCAAGAGGTGAAAGAAGGCAACGGTCCCATAGGCAGTGATTGCCCAGAGCCAGAAGCCTTGGGAGTTCATCACCTGGTGGTGACACTCATATATTATCTGTTGGATTTGCTTCAGGCCTGGGTCTGGGGTGAGGCCAGCTCCAGACCCAGAATCTTCCACCCTACTGTACCCCCCCCCCTTTTATGGGCAGTAAAGCATTATATGTCAATAAAGTGTGGCCCTTGTTTTCATCCATTTACCTGTATCTTGCCTTGTTTCTCCAGGCTGGTTGGCCAATGACCGATGTGAGGCCAGGTGGTGTTTGGGAGTTTCCAAAACACAATCAGCCAATCCCTTACCTTGCTCTGCGCCCACATGGAGCTGAGCTCCAACGAGGAAGAAGCCTCTGATGTCATCGTTCCTCCTCCCTGGTGCTGGCCAATCAGACAGGGAGGAAGGACAGTGCATTTCTCAGCACAGCTCCTGATTGGCCAGTGCCAGGGAGAAGGAACAATAACATTGGAGGCTTCTTCCTTGTTGGAGCTGAGCTTTGTGCAGGTGCAGAGCAAAGTAAGGGATTGGCGGATTACGTTTTGGAGGCTTCCGAATACCACCTCGGCTTACACAGGTCATTTTGGAACTGGTAGCTTCTGAAATGAATAGCCCATCCCTACAGTAGTTGCCATATGATTTGCTGATTTTCTAGTCTATCTGGCCTGGGACTAGAGTATCTGGCGGAGCGTATCTCTCGGAGATCAACTGGGGCCAGACCCACAAGATTGGCGCAGGCACGCTCACTGAGGGTGGCCACACCCAGAAAAGTGCGGAAATCGCCTACGTGTGACCGTGCCTTCTCTGTGGTGGGCCCCATGCTATGGAACCATCTCCCCAGTGAGCTGCACCTAGCAGAATCCCTGCCCGCCTTCAAAAACACCCTGAAAACTCACCTTGGTGACCTTTCTATTTAGGGTTTATTTATTTATTTATTTATTTATTTATTTATTTATTTATTTATTTATTTATTTATTTATTTATTTATTTTGCCTGTGCCATCTCTGCTTGGATCATGCCTGTCTGTCTGTCTGTTTTACTTGATTTTATTGTAAGCCGCCCAGAGTTCCCTCCTGGGAAGATGGGTGGGATATAAGCTTAACAAACAAACAAACAAACAAACAAACAAACAAACAAATTGTTGGGTAGGGGTTCGTGGGTTGGTGGGACTCATATTCTTACATTTGACATTTCTTGTATAAACCTTCCTTAATAGCAGCTTTCACTGTTAAATATAAATAAATAAATAAATAAATAAATAATACATATTGCTATATATTCACACTTCCCTCTTCTGCAGTAGTTGACAGAAAACCTTGGTGAATTACTACTTGCCCACTAAAAGTCTACAAAAGTCAAAAGTCTTTTGTCTTTATCCCCATCCCAAAATAATTATGAAACAGGCTGGGTGAGGAGGAGGTTGTCCTACACCTGGTCCCAGTCCCATGACTACAGCTAGCAAAATACTTTGAACATTTATGATATACTGTATGGTGAAAGAGGCTACATTCATTGGGATGAGACATACTCATCAGCATCAAAAAAATTTCTGTTCAGAGCAAGCACCCAATGAATAGGAGCTGTAGAGTTTTGCCCAGTGTGAAAAGAGAGCTTGCAGAGGATATTTTCTTAAGACTCTAAATAACAGGAGAAAGTCAAAGATAAATAGCACAAAATAATTTTCTTTAACCTGGATATGCAGTGTACACAAAATATGCATGTAACCTGAGAAATTAAAACAAAAATAAGTTTATATATGTTATGTATTATTATCAAAAGATCTCTTTGGTCAATATGCTATTATTATCTGGAATTAATCATCTCCCAGGTTGCTTTGTTTTATTTACCTTCAGGGAATCCATACCAAAACAGTATGCTTCTTTCCCACCTGTGAAAATATCAAAAGGAACACATTTTTGAAATCCTATTATAATTGAGGGCATGTGTGTCTGCATTATCTGGAAAATCTCTGAAAATCATTATTATTCTGTTTTGTTTGTGTCCACAGAACAAGCGGAATCATGCATATCCTGTGGCTACTGGGATCAAATGATATCTTAGTGTAAGTAACTACTGCCTGGAATATTTTACATCCTTTATGTTTTGCTCAGAGCATACTCCTGCCTCCTGCTGCTCAGTTGTATATTGTATGGTATCAACATGACATTGTATTCACTCTTCTTTAGATTAACTTTTCAAGTTCTGCTCCTTCTGACCTTGGCATGGTAACTTGGGGAAACCCATCAGAGACAAGACCAGGCTCTCTCCCCATTCCAATTTTGAAATGAACCTATCCCATTCCTCTTCTTCCATGCTATGGTGCTTTAAGGATTTTCCTGTCCAAATCTACAGCAGGATGCACTGAACTCTATGGCCATTATGTCTGAATAAATAGAAATAGAATTATGTTGTCAATTCAATTCAAGCCATTTTCCCAATGAAGCAGAAATAGCTTAGTTTATTCCAGAGCGAAACTGGACATGTGGGTACTCCAATGACATAGGATGCCTATCACTTTTATGCATTTCCTCTCTGCATGCTCATGGACCAGAGTTTCTTTTTGGTTAATTCCAAATCCCTACTCCTTACCTGGCTTGTTAGTGGCTGGGAAGCATGCAGTAGTGAGACCTTATTGGAAGCCATTATCTTTCCCTTTGGTATCTATTAAAATGCTTTGCAATATTGGCCTCTTTTTTCAGGTGCACTGGGAACTGAAATTTTCCCAGGACACATCTTTTAGGATAGTACATCAACTCAACTCACATGATAATACTGGTAATGTCCTGAGGCCACCCCATGGTTCAAGGCTGAACACACACACTCATGGAAGTGTAGCTTATGACAACATGTAAAGCAAAGTAAAGCTCCACATTGGGCCAAGTTACATTGATGTTGTGCCATAGGAGATTGTGACAGCATGCAATGCTTTTGCAAGTTTGCCTGATTTTAGCAGCTGCATGAAAAGTTCATATGGGGCTTTCAAAAATGAGGTTAATTAATGTTGAGTTACAAACCTTGTGGAATCTCTGACAGACTTAGAAGGTCTTAAATGGGGCCCAGGACTTATCTGAATGCATTGTAGTTTGTTTCATGGTGTCACTCTACCTCTGGTGTATGAATGCATGATCTCCAAAATTATTGCTGCCCAAGTATGAAGCAATAGATATTGTGCTTCAGTAGTATGCAGCATTCCATAAACCAACTAAAAATAGGGGCTCCACAAAAATATATATATAACTATGAAACTGGACCTTTGATTAGCACCATAACTGACATGGAATAGTGGAAAATCTGTTCTTTCTCTGTGCTAAATTTGGAGACATTTGGGCAAAGGGTGTCCAAGTTAGGATTTTTTTTAAAATCTAACCCTGTTTTTAACCTGTGCAGAACCAAGCCACTAGAACTCCAGGACAATTTAAAACAGATCAAATACATCAATAAGACAAACTTTGCATGGCTGGGAAGAACATGTTCCCTGCCTTTTACATTTTGTTATTTTGTGGTAATTGAGCTGCTCATGATACTAATTATAGTTCCAAAGTAGCCATTTAAAGCAACATAACCTCTGGGTTTACTGGCTTTCTCTTATAATTTCAGAACAATTTATACAAATGGAACATTTGACCCTGCAATTCTGATCTAGATTCATTGACTGTAAGAGAACACAGTTAACTCATTCCTGGCCAAGCATTTTTAACTCCTTCCTGTGAAAATATTTTAAAATATATTTCTAAAAATGCATATTAGTATCCAGCAGCTCACTCATTTAAGTGATGAAATTATTCGTTATTTTTGTTGTTGTTTGTGCTTGTGAATGACCTCAAATGAAGTTTTATCCAGTTTACCCACAAGTAAGGAGACAGAAGCAACAATGGGCCTTTTTACACGACCCCTAAGATCCGCTGGACACTTAAATTCGGACCAGAGATCTTAGGGGTTTGTCGCTCTTCCTGAGTTCCCACCCCTCCGCACTTCCTGGCTGCTGGCTGAATGAGGGAGGGAGAAAAAGAAAAGAAAAGCATGCCACTCACCTCCATTCTGCCTCTCGTCTCTGTAAAAGTAGCTCTTAAAAATTTGAAGCAAGGAGAGCCCCGCACTCACTATCGCACTGGATCAAATAATTTTTACCTCCAAAGAGCAGGTACCTGAAAGCTGCACTGGGACGTGCTAAAGTGGGCGGGGTCGCACTTAATTTCCTGTTAACTCCGGAGCTGGTGGGTAAACATTTTTAAGCTCCGGAGCTGGGAGCCATTTGCCCCGGAGTTTAGGGGTCGTGTATAAACGCCCAATGACAGCACCAGCATGAGGGAAGAACATCAGGTTGAAGGTTAGGGAGACAGAAGGGAGGTGATCCCTCTTCCACCTGCCACTGCCTTTCTTGCTCCCTATGAGTTACTTCCCTCCAAAATGTTATACAGTGGACCCTGGTATAACAAACAGTTTGTATAACATAAAATCTGTACAACATAAAATATTCCAGGGATAGGGGAAATTTGCTTAACAGAATTGCCTATGGGGCGAATCCGTACAGCATAAAAATGGTCGAAATTAAGGATTACTCTGTTTTCAATGCATTCCTATGGGAAATTTGTATAAAGGAAAATTTGCTTAACATAATTTCATTTGGAACAAATTAATTCCTTTATACAAGGTACCACTGCATCTTTAAGAGCTTTACTCAGATCTTGCATACCAAAAGTACTTGTTAGTTCAGTTAAGTTAGGTTGATTATTCTTCCTGCCCTCCTGCTGCCACTTCATAGCAATATTGACTTTCCCATTGATTCTTGAAAATTAACAACTGTGGATTCCTTCACTGAATGAAGACATCTCAGGTTAGAGATCTTCCTCCTTGGATAATGGTCCATCTCACTCTTCCTATCAGTAAAGTCTATTCTGGTCATTTCTGTGTATCCCTTATATGTGCATGGTAGGATAGACTCTGGTTACTCATTTTTGTTTCAATAAGAGTTCATACTTGACCTGATTGAGCACCCACCTTTCTGGTGTTCTGGCTGTCTTTATTTATTTATTTATTTATTAAATTTATATACTTCTCTATCTAGCTACATGACTACTCTGGCTGGCGTATGAAGTTGAACAAATATCAAAATGCATACCATATCAATATACCATCTGTAACAACACCACATTTCAAATGAGTTGATTTTTGTCCCTGTCTTTCTTCACTATCATTCTTTCACATGCTATGGATTCTTTCGACCTTGGTTTTCAGTGATGACCATTTAAAAGAACAAAGGAATATAATTGTGAAAAACTGTATTCAACATATCTAATGTATCTTTCTTTCTTCAGACCGCCTAATTCAAAGAAAGTGATTAGAAACTGGAAGATAAGTTTTAAGATAGTTTTCCAGTCTGCATTTGGACAGGCAGGGCAACATTATTTTAACTGAGAAGTGAGAATGTATACAGTGGTGCCTGGTAAGATGAATTTAATTTATTCTATGGGTCAATTTGTTTTACCAAAAAAAAAAAAAAAATCATCTTACGAAATGTGGTTTTCCATAGAAATGAATGAGAGACTGATTAATCCCTTCCAGAGGTCAAAAAATAGGCCCCCCAAAAAGCAGTCCCCCCTGTTGTAACGTGGGGTTTAGTGATTTCAGCAATGATTTCAGCTCTTAGACATAGCAGGCTGGAGACAGCTTCTAGTGTAACAGCTCTTTATTTAGGGAGAGAACAAGACTGGGGACTGGGGAGAGGGAGCTACATTTATAGGAGCCAGGACTGGCTAGGAAAAGATACATTTTGGAGGGAACAATTACAACCAATCACAAAGCTGCCTTTTGGCAGAGACCAATAGGATTGAGGATCCAAATGCAGCAACTTGAATAAACCAATAGGCCTGTTCCCTTTGGAACAGGAACAGAAACCAATAGGAATACAGATCAATACACAACACCCCGTCCCCCCTGGTGGGCACAGCACACGTAATCCTTTAGATATTGTGGGGCCCTGCGACTTCTAATTGATCTCCTGACTACGGGTGTTGCAGGGGCTTGAGCAGGCAGTGTCTGTGGTGGAGAGTCTACTGTAATAGCTTCGTCTGACACAGAGGGGGTTTCAGACAACTCAGTGTCCCTGATCTGTTCCTCGGCACCATGAGGACTTGCAGGAGCAGATTCATTTGCTGAAGCCACTGGTACCTGCACTCCTGAGGCCACACAAACTCCAAACTGTAACCTGTTTAACGGAAAATCTGTTGTGTGTTAAATATCTGTGCTTCCCAGGGAGTCACTGGCAGCTGCTGGTAACTTGTGCCAGGTCAAGTTTGGTGAAAATTCCCCCAGCTAGTTTTGCCAACAGCTGTAAAAATGGGGTATGAATTTCCCCTGAGTGCCTTGTTGATAGTACATTTGTAATCTGCACAAATTCTCACTTCCCCATTTGCCTTAAGGGGTGTGACGATAGGAGTCTCCCACTTAGAAGAGTCCACAGGTGAAAGAACTCCCTGTTTGACCAATTTGTCCAGTTCCGCCTCAATCTTGGGTTGCAGCGCAAATGGCACTTTTGGCTTGAGTCGGATAGGGGCCACCTTGGGGTCCAGCTCAAAGTCAATTGGAGGCCCTTTATAACAACCCAGTTTTCCACTGAAGAGTTCCACTGGCCTAATGCCTTGCCCAACTCTGGGGAAGTTTGGACTGAGTTGAGCCCTTGATATACAAAAGTCCCAAGGTTAGTTCCCAGGAGACTGGGGCAACTCCCTTTGCAATCACCAATTTAAGCACGGTCTGTTTCTCCTGGAATTGTACCCTCCTGTTGCCATTCCTAGAATGTGGATGCGGCCAGCCGTTGATTGCAAGGTTGCTGGAAATGGTTCTTGAAAATTACCCCCAGGGTAGCCCCTTGCAGTCTGATCTGAAACAATGGTGAATGCAGATCCGAATCCACCTCCATGTCGCATGGTTGACCTTCAATCTTCACTCTGATAATGTTTTGCCTTGCGCATCTCCACGGTCTTCCCGTGATCTCTGTGAGATAACTGCTGTCATCCAGGAGATGAGTCATGGTGGATGATCTGGACACGTTGATCTAGGTGATCCTGTTGTTCCAGCTGCCACCGACCTGGCCCTGGGATGTGTCCTGACTTTCCGCATTTTAGCATCACAAAAACGGCAGCTTTTCAATCATGGCTACCGCCACAGCCTGGGCAAGCGCCTTGGCAATCTTTGGGCCGTGCATCAGCCTGATGCACCAACCACCCGGACTGGGCTCTGGCCTGGACTAGCCTCTGGTTCATCCATGGCATGGGCAGCCTTTATTTTGCAACTGGCATTGAGCTTTCCTGCTCAAATTCTCTATACAGTGGCCTCTTTCTAGCTAGGCAAGGGTGACATCTTCCTTTGCCACAATGTGCCTTCGGTCTTTTTTGCTGCTGAGCCCCCAACAAATCGATTCAAAAGTGTCTTCAAAATTTGGGAAGCCACAGTGCAATAAGCTCCAGTCCTGCCAGGAATGCAGCCACAGATTTCAAATGCTGTGCCTTTTTGGAACTCCATCCGTCTTTCCATCTTGGTTTTGGTATGCAAATGGCTTGTCAGCAAAATGTCTGTGGTGATGTCTCACTTAGCTTTGCTGGGGCAGTGCCTTGGCCAACATGAAGGTCTCAAGCCCAAGCAACTCAGGAAGGCCCTTCTTTTGCTGGCATCAGTGATTCCTTGAGCCACCATGAAGAACTCAAAGCGTTCAACATATCCTCCCAACTGTGGGGCTCTTGGAAGGGCTCCAATACCTGTGGACTTTCCATTCTCCAGGCGGGCAGGGTTGTCTTCTAAGAAGAGTCTTGTTTAGAACTCTGAGTCAGATGATGATTCTCTGCTTCTCAGCATTCCGTTTCCCATCTGCCATTTGTAGAGGGGTTTAGTGATTTCAGCAGTGATTTCAGCTTTTAGCAGGCTGGAGACAGCTTCTAGTGTAACAGCTCTTTATTCAGGGAGAAACAAGACTGGGGACTGGGGAGATGGAGCTAATTTATTCTAGGACTGGCTAGGAAAAGATACATTTTGGAGGGAACAATTACAAAATCACAAAACTGCCTTTTGGCAGAGACCAATGGTTTGAGGATCCAAATGCAGCAACTGAGTAAACCAAGAATCCTGTTCCAGAGGAACAGGAACAGAAACCAATAGGAATACAGATCAATACACAACACCACCCAGACCTTTTTATAAAGTGCACTTTACAGGCAAGCAGAGCCAGAACCCCTCCCAGAACACACACACACACACACACACACACACACACACACACACACACACACACACACACACACACACACACACACACACACACACACACACACCACAGTGCAATGCAAAAATTGACAAAAGCAAGCAGCAAGACAATCCCCAGCCTGTTCCCGCCAAAAGTGAAATGAAAAACAATGCAAACATGGACAAAAGTGATCTCCAAGAAAAAAACCAGGTCGTTCCTGCCAAAAGTGCAATGAAAAACTATGTAAAAATATTAAAAGAAAGCAAGGAAACCTCAGCTCCCTACCTTTCCAACTTTTAAAGGTCCAAAAACTGCTGCAAAACAATGTCCAGAATGGCTCCAAAACTTGATGGAAAATCTCCTCCCACCCCTCCACAAACTACAGGGGTGCAATGCATCCTGGGTAACTAGTTTCAAAATGCAAAACAGATTTTCATCTTGTGAAGCATCCCATAGGAAGTTTTCATCTTGTAAAACAACCCTATTCCCAGAAATTTTATTCATCTTGTGATTATTATTTATTTTTTTGGTCTTACTGGGCATTTGACTTAAGAGGTACCACTGTGTATCTGTTTAACCATTGTATGTATTGTACCTACTCAGAACTTGCCTCCTCCATTTTATTAAATCCAAAACAGCCCTTTAAAATATTTTTGACACAACAGGACTAGTGCCACATCCAAGCTGTTCTCATTTCTGTCTTCTCCCAGTAACCATAGTACAGGTCATATGCTTATTTTCTGGAATCCTCTACCACTAGTAACTCTATATGAAGGACATTTCTGATTGAATTTTTGCGTAGCATATTTAAACTCTCATTTGAAAAAGCCATGACATTCAATTCTTTTTTTTAAAAAAAAAAACCTCTGGTTTATGAATGTAGGATATTGTGTTCTGTGCCCAGCACAGAAACTAAATGTCTTCATGAGCAGGGAATCCTTGATTCTTTTCCTGGCACAGGAATGAAGCAGGCTGATGCCTTCTCTTCCAGCCCACAACAAACTCACAAACCAATATGGTCTTAAAGTCAGGGATGAGAGAAATAAGTGGTTGGCACTTATTTCCATCTCTACCTCAAGTTCCTTCAAAGTTCACACTCCACAACTTCCAAGATTCAAGAGTCTGATGAGCATTTGAGTTTTTAGTTGCTGATACTTAGGTGCTCAATGAAGTATTCTTAAGCCTTTTTTAATTCAGCTTGTATTGGCCATATCTGAGGTAAGTGATATGTGTATAAAACTGTTCCACCTAATTCTTCCAATAATGAATTAAAGCAAACATGCATAAAACCTGGAAATTTGCTCTAAATCAAAATCCCTGCTGTTTAGTTATCATAGCAAACAAGGCCCTTATTGAAATGAATTACACAATATTCTTTAAACATAGTTTATTCATTGTAATAGAATACTTCAGTGAATGAGAATTTAAAATTGGAGATATCATAGAGGATTATTGTTTCATTAGAAATCTGGATTTATAAGCACAAATGTGTATCACCTTGACTGCCTTGGGGATACATGATTTCAGTGGTGCAGATAACTGAGATTACAATTTTTCCACACTATTTTTTGTACTAGTACTTCAAGTGGGCAACTTATTATCTGACCCCCAAACTTTCATCTTTGTAATTTCATGTATCCATTTGCCCTATACCGAAGGGAAGCTTGTGGACAGAAGAGTGACTCACCAGAGAATTTCAAGGGGGTAGCCCTTCTCCCATCCCAAACTATACTTGCCTGCACCTAAATAATTTCAATCTGATTGAAGCAGAGCAGTCTTTTCAGATGGCTTAACTTTCGCTGGATAGATAATCTTCTAATTTCTAAATGTTTTTGACTACAATAGTTTTAGATGATTGAAAATGCCAGCTGCAGGTCATTTTGGTCATTTGGGATTTTATATATAGGGGTTAAAATCAGTCATTAAGTTGTACTGTATCTCTGTGAACTTGATTGCAGGCATTGCTTTGTTTTCCCAGGTACACAGATAAGAAGGTACTTTTAGCTTCTTTGGAAAAGCTGGGCTATTTCTGATTGGGGGAGGATGCCAGTGGTTGATAGTTACCCCTCTTATAAATTCAAAATTTCAAACAAACAAACAACCCTTTGGTTTATGCATGTGGGATATTTTGGTTTTATATCCATGATTCAAATCTCTGGGAAATGGCTTGACGTTGCTGAACAATGTTGTGCCTGCAGTGCCAGTAGGAAAAAAGTATGCCAATCTTTACATAGCAAAGGCCAGTCTGAATGGTGACAACACCAATGGCAGCAGCCAAGATGGTCTACAGGAGCTCCTTTTGTACTCATTGCCAATCACAAACAGAGACGAAGCAAGGGGAAATTCTAGAATCTGTCTCCTTTTTTCATTAGTTTAACCACTTCTCACCCAAATACAAAGCAGTTGTCAGGCTCCTAGCAAACCAGGGCATAGACATTTTCATTTTCCTTATTGTTGTTCTATTTTGTCTTGTGTTGTATTTGTCATGTCAAATTGTGTTTACCATGAGTCATGAAAAGCTGCAACCTCATGAATCTTAATGTGCAGTCATCTCATGCTTATTATTTGCAGTGTGGAGCCACTAATGCATTGGTTTCATTTTAGAAACACTACACTACAAATTAAGGAAGACACTGAAATGAGGAAAATTGCGGATACATAATTCATTGTTACCTCAAATTCAGGAAAAAGTACATGTGTCAGCTATTTTCCCCAACTTCCTTTTTGTTCTTTATCCTCTGAATTCTATTATGTAAGACCAATGTCTTATTAAAGAATCCACTCAAACCTTTTTCAGATAACTGAAAAGCTAATTACAGCCTTCAATAGCTGTCAGTCTTAGTTCTCAATGAGATGACAAAAGGCACTTGTAGTCTTTTGTTTTGATAGCCAATTACTCATTTCCTCCCTGTTTATATTATAAGAATTATTACTAGGGCTTCCTGTATGCAGTTTTACCTCATGGTTGATTTACTACTTGCAATGAGACATGTACATGCTATCTGATGTTGGAAAAAATGGAAGTAAAAAATACAACCTACTATATTGATAACTGCTAGTAGCCACTAACAGTATTAGTCACAGGCAGTAAAAATTTTTAAAGACAAACATATTTTCCCCTTTTTTAACATAAATCTGGATCTTGCTTGTTAGATACTTCCCATGCTACCAGGCCCTAGGGAACTGTTTTTTCTGGATTACAACTTTTGGAATTTTTCAGGCTTATCTCAATAAAGATATATGGTGATTCTGAAGTTGTAGTTGCAAATAGTGACTTTTCTAAGACCTATATACGCATACCATGTAGATGGTAAGTGAGGAAAAGGAAGACAAGAAAAACTGAGACATTTTGGAGAGCCAGGCCATGGAATATTTTCCACAACGTTTTCCTCTCTTTTGTGCTCATAGGTTCCCCTCCTCTTTCTCCTTTCCTATTCAGCCTGCATAACTGAGACAAATGGCACAGGAAAGGCCTTCCATCCTCACCCCGCTACTGATACATCATGGCTGATGGCAGCACTCGTGTCCCTCACCCTCTCAAAGGTGCTGCAACATTTAAAGGAGGTGGGGGTAGCAATGGTAGATTGCTTCGTGAACATTTCACATCCCTTGGAAATCCATTAAAGTCACCATAATTCTTACAAGTCCAATTTTGTATTCCTGTGTATCTTAGCACTGAATCAGAGATGTTGTTTCTTTCTCTTTTTTTCCTTTAGAGGCTCCATGGGTTATTATGATGAATTATGTTTCTAAATGATTTTGTCTGCAGTTTACAACTTATTGGATTCCTGTCTCTGAGTTTATGATGATACTATTCTGGAATCAAAGGGTTGTTTGAAGCTGAACCACTTGTGTTCTTACCATATGTCTTACTGATGCTTTATTAACCATGCCAGCCAGAGCCTGTGTATAATACAGCAGATGGATTTGAGCTACAGAGGTTTAAATTCAGGTCCCTCTTAAGCCATGAAGCAAAGTTAAAACTTACCTGATCAAAAATCTTTTAGTTTTGTTTGAAATTCCTCAGATTTTCTTGCCTGAGGTATCTCAAATGAATAAAAGCTTTCAGATTTACTTCACTAGCAGTTTTAGCCCCAGGTATAAGACTACATTGGCCTTACTTGACTCTCAAAGTACATCTGAGTGTAAAATGAGAAAATGCCACATAGTAAAGCCAAACTATTTCACACAAACACGTGACAGAAACGTTGTGCTGAAAATGTCATTCAGCAAACTAGTTCATGTTTGTAGTCCAAGCAAGGGCTTTTGACAGTATGCTAGTTGGCCTTGTTCAGCTGTCAGGGCCTTTGCTTCAAAGAGAAGAAATGAAAAGTAGATATCAAGTGGTATTGGGGGGTGGGTGGGCAGGAAGAGCAATTATGAAAAATATTAAGGGAGACGGAATGACACTAATCAAAAGGAAGCTTTTTTACGAATGCCAAGCTTAACTGAAACTTTTCAGCAGTGTTTGTACAAGTAATGTCTTCTTCAGCTTTTATGATACTTCCACAATGATCTTGTCTACGCATAACATATTGCAATTTTGCTGACTTGTCCACACATAACAGACAGGAGTTGAGAACTGGCTTTGCTAGAAGTGCTCATTAGCATGAAAAAAATTGAAGAAACAATGTGTGCTACACAGTGCGAAATGTTTGAAGAGTGTAATACAGAACATTCACATGAGGATGACTGAGTGAAAGGAACCAGGGTGAGTATCCAAAAATAACAGAAACATAAGTTTTCATTATTTCCTCATCATTGTCTAAGATGCTTTTGGACTGGTCTGAGTTACCGAAAAAAAAATTCTTAATGGTTACACATTTCTGAGCAGAGCTGTATAGCATTTGTTTCCATGTTCAAGTGATTGACCTGAACTCATCTCATTCAGACTTACTTGTCTTTGAACAGAGAAGCCCTTCAGCTAAAAGAAAGTTAATGGCGAACAGCTTTCCTGCCCTAAATGCATGAGAAGAAACCTCTCTGATGTGTCCTTTACAGTACCTTTGACTGGTTTATGGCCCTGAGCTTCAGAATGTTTCTTTTTTGAATCATAGCTCCCGGGATCCAGCCAAAAGCTAATGGTTCAAAATATCTGATCTGAACATGGAAACTTGCTACATTTTTCCACTTTCTGAGAGACAGCAAGACACCAAGCTCTTCCCTCCTTTAGCATTTTGCAGAATTTGGACAAAATGTATCTAGCATATTTTCCTTTTTGTTATGCAAAGTACACACAGAGAAAAAGCAAGCATCTAAAGGTAATTTGATTTTCCACAAAGGGCGTTTATACACGACCCCTAAGCTGCGCTGCAAATGGCTCCCAGCTCCGGAGCTTAGAAATGTTTTCCCACCAGCTCCGGAGTTTGGAGACAATTAAGTGCGACCCCGCCCACTTTAGCGCGACCCAGCGCATTTTTCATGTACCTGCTCTCTGCAGGTGAAAAAAAATTGATGCGGATAAGAGTGCCGGGCTCTCCTGGCTTGTCTGTTGTTTTTTTGCCTCCCGCCCCTTTAAGAACTCCTTGAGACGGAACCAGGAAGTAACGGGGCACCGGCAGGTTAGTAAAGGCTTCTTTTGTCCTTTTTTCCCTCCCCCCCTCACGCCGACAGGAGCAGGAAGTGCTGGTGGGGTGGGGACGGAGGAACAGAAACGAACCCCCAAGATCTCTGGTCCGAATTTAAGGGACCAGCGGATCTTAGGGGTTGTGTGAAAAGGCCAAAAGACGCAAAGAGCCCATGCACTGCAATATCCACACCAGGCCACAAAACAACAAGGTAACATAGCTGTTGTGAGTTTTTCGGGCTGTTTCACCATGTTCTGGAAGTTCCAGGGCACAGCCAAGCAGCCTGAAACACTCACAACAGCCATCAGATCCCATCCATGAAAGCCTTTGAGAATACAAGGTAACAGTTGCTGTCATTTTAAATTATGAACAGTTCTGCAATTGTACAAAAACCAGTCTCAAAAATGTGTAAACCCCCTTCAAAACAACAAGAAAATCACACACACACACACAAAACACACACACACACACACACACACACACACACACACACACACACACACACACACCATCATGTTTTCATTTAGCATGTGAAGATAAATCAGGTTATCATTTACTAGTTCTCAGTAGGCTCCCATGACTGTAACAGTAGTTTATCCATAATTCTCACAACTTTTATTTTACAAATCAGTGAAATGCTCCATAGGATAATTAGTTGTTTTGAAAAGAGTACATGATTCTACTTACATTGTCCTTCTATTATACTAGATTTAAGAACAAATGCATCCACATAGCTTGAGGAAATAACCAGAGAAAGGCAACTGTGCGGACAGGGTCCCAGATCTCGCTACTCATTAGCAGTCAAATATTCTCATAGTTGTTTCTCATCTATGCCTGTGAAACATTATTCACCTGCCTTTGTGAATTTCAGGAGCAATTTTAAAAATTAATCATTGTTTGTATCGTGTGTGCTGTGAGTGGTGGTATCACATTTTGATGAGATTGCTGGATATTTCTACAAACAAGACATGTTCTCATTTCTTTTATTTCACTGATATTGATACAAGTACTAAAAGGAAATGGCACCGAGTCCCTAAAGATATACTATTTTTGGAGGTCAATTAGCAAAGAAGGGTTAGATAAGGAGAATATACTATTATCACTATCACTATCATATTATGAATTAATTGATTGTATTATTCCTAAATTGCCCTGTGACACTGGTATCATAGCTTTCCACCTGTAGATTTTAGCACGAGTACCCTGACAATATGGGGGAATATTACTGAATTACCAAACACTAAGGAAGGTTGATTACTGGCATTGTCATGTGAGGCTCTTTTGTATGCTTATCTTCATAAGTATGCAGTCTTTCCCTAAAACAACTGTCATGGTCTTGTAGATCTCAGGATGCAATTAGAAGTAGATGTCTCCCACAGTTTAAAAAAAGTTTGTGGATAAGCTTGTTTATCTTTTTTTCCTGGTGACCATATCATGTATACATCATCACAAACCATCCCATCAATATTTCATGCCTACATGCATTTTTTTTTCTGTCAGGACTACCATGTTTTTGTTGGTATTTTTTTTTGGGGGGGGGGTTGCCTACTTAAACTGCTTCAATCTATCGGAAAACTGAAAGCTTCCACCCACTCTCCACCACCACTACCACCACCACAAAAAAAAAAGAGAGCAATATTTTCTCTTTTTTAAATCCATTGTTAGGCAGTACTGATGTGCTATGCTAATTAAAAGTAATTTTAAAAAAATGAAGGCCTGCTTCTTGACCTCTTGTTTCTCCATGGAGAAAGATTTGTTTTCCTTTTCTTTGTCTTTGTCTTTAAAGGGAAGGGCAAAGGTACAAGGTGGCTTCCTGTCCCAAAACTACACAATCCATCAGTAAGAATGGAAGGGTTTCACCGGATGGCATAGTTGAATTCCATGCACCCTTAAGGGACCCTATTTAGTCCAACCAAAACTACTTTACTTTGGTTGCCTTGTCACACCCTCAATGTCTATAGAACAAGTTCCTCAAGGAGGAACCTCATGGGTGGCACACAAATATGTTACACAGGTAGTGCCTGTCTGGGTTTTTTGGCATCCTCCCAAAGTATTCATTTAGGTGCCACTTATGCAACAGAACCTAAGAAGCACAGAAGTGACATCCCCCCTCCTCTCGCACCAGCATTGTCACCTATTTCACCGGCTTATTATGAGAGATGTCATGCCAGTCTCCCCCATATAAAGTAGAGTCCAAGTGATCATGGCTTTCTTCTTCTTCTTAAGGCATACATATATTATTAGGCCAGTGGAAACTCACAGTTTTTATGTGATTGAGGCAGTAAATTCATTCTGGAAATATAATTACAATCCAAATTTTATGGAACTATTCTAGGCACTGAACACAGTCATCAACAAGTTTGAGAACATTGAATAGTTCTTTTAATGTTCAGACTAAAACCTGGAGTAGATTTTCCATCCTACTGACATTTGAGCAACAGACCTCCCTGTATTATACAAGCTTTCTGGTTGTAAATGACATAGAGTAGGGATGGGCACGACCAGAAAAAATGACGTGTCAAGTTTTCAATTGTCGGGACTGGTCCGTTTCGGCTCGTTTCCGTTTGTCTCAATAATTTTCAAAACTTTCTCATTTCCGTTTGTCGTTTGGGTTGAGATTAGGGTTAGGGTTGGGGTAAGTGGGCTCTGGGAGGCACCTCTCTGGGTGCCTCTGACGTCTGACCCACTAAGAAGGGAAGGGAAGGGAAGGGAAGGGAAGGCTAACGTGAAGCCGCCGCGTACCATACATTACGTTAGGGTGGGGGGTAAGTGGCAGAGACACCTCTCTCTCTGGGTGCCTCTGACTCACTAAGAAGGGGAGCGTACTAGCGTACTGACGTACAGGTTAGGGAATGGGATAGGGGTAGGGGATAGTAGGCTGTGGGAGGCACCTCTCTGGCTGCCTGTAATCCACTAAGACGGAAAGTGTACTTGCGTATGGATCTGGGTTAGGGTTGGGGTTAGGGTAAGGGCTTTGCTTAGGGTTACGGTTAAGGTTAGGGTGGGTTAGTGGGCTGCACCTCTGGGTGCCTCTGACCCACTAAGAAGGACAGTGTACTGGCGTATGGGTTAGGGTTAAGGTTAGGGTTAGTGGGCTTTTTATGTCCTCTGGCACATCCAGAAGTCTCAGTCAAAACCTCGCCATGCGATTGGTGGAATGGGTCCAAAAAATTGCATGGTCCCATCCCATGGCCAGCCCATCACTGCGCAGTTGTAAAAAAATAAAAATAAAAATAAAATAAAATAAAATCAATGGAGATGTTTCATTGCAAGAAAAACCCACTGCTGCTACTATAAAAAATCCGGCATTTAAAATATCTAATTTTCAAATGTTTCTGTGGTGCTTTGGTGGGTTTTTGGACCACAATTTAAAAATAAATATTGCGGTCGCCCTTTTGGATCCTCCCCCCACCACATGGCAAATGGAGACGACGAGGATGCCCCCCCAGCCTGGTACCAGCAGCCCAGGACAGGAGAGGGGGGGAAGGCCAGGGACCCCCTCCCCAGAAACCACCCCTCTCTGGTAGGTGCCCTCACTGAGGCAGGCATATTTTTGCCTACTTTTTTGGCCGGGAATCGGTTTTTTTTTAAACTTTTTTTCTGTGCTGCTTAGCATCGCATCGCCGCGATGCCATGAACGACAACGAAAAATCAGAGTTGGAGCGGAGTAATTCTCGTTACCGTTACCCGTTACGTAACGATAACGAGAACCGAAAACGGAAACAAGATTTTCGCTGCTCCGTGCCCATGTCTAACATAGAGGATTTGTTTTTATAACTTTCTTCCTGGGAATTTTACATGTTAGCAATTGCTGAGCATGCCTATAACATTACTGATGTCTGTTGTACTGATGTCTGTTGTTCACAAATAGTGAAAAAGAAAAACTCAAAATTATTTTAATAGCAACAAATATTTTAAAAAATTGCTCATTTTTCAGATGCCTAGCAATTGGAAAGCTCCAAAGGAGAAGATCAAGAGATTATGACCACTAGATGACTTCTCTGGAAACCTTTTTATGGTAAGGTAGCCAGAGGCCCCCACACCAGCATTCAGAGAAATTTCTTGAACATTCCCACAATTTTGGGGTATAATTTCTTTTCCTTTTCTTCATCAAATGAACAGTTGAAATGAAACACAGATAAAATGTTGGCCCTGTGTAAAATTTAATGAGGCCAGTCATTATTGATGCACAAAAGTGCAGCAATTATCTTATGCTGGCCAAGCAAATCATTATTTTTAAGGTTATTCTAAAGATGGGGACAGCCCAAGCAAAATATTTTAACCTTTAAAAAGGCTCCAGATGAACACCAAATTTGGCACAGTAACAGTATATAACCTGATTTTGCTTTGTGCCAAATTTTGGGATACCACTGATATCCTGCAAAGATGTGTAGTGACCTCACTGAGTAGCAGATATGGAGCGACCCACATTTCCCAATGTTAGGGACAATATTTCCTCTCTGTAACTGTGAGTGATCCATTTTGCAAATCTCTGTTTCTAAAACCTCAAATGCAAGACCCTCAACCTGTGGCTGAAACCCATTTAATAAGTTGACGAAGCTGCTTGGATGAGTAGCAAAACAATTTGATCTCTCAAGAAAAGAAGTCCAGTTGCTATGATTCAACTTTCAGATAACCTCACCTGGATGACTTAGACTTTTCACAGATCCAGCAATAAGTTGCAACTTGAATAGGCCCATTGGAACAATGGGAATTTCATGAGGCAAAATCTATATATACTCCACTGATTCAATTGGACTATTCAGGTTGTGACTTACTACTAGATTTCTGCATGCATTTGATATCTCTAGAGTTTATACTACTGTGTTTCTGCATCTTGGCTTCTGTGTTTGCTTTCAGTTAGTTTCTTTGATAACATTCACAAATGGCTTCATATTTGAGGTGGGAAAAGCCTTGACTTTTAACAAATAATGCAAATGCAGATGAAAGTGGAAGTGGTAGATTAACCATTGCCAGTAGTTTGAGCCCAATAGGAAATGTTGGCTCCTGTCTTTGAAACTCTATAAATAGCAAGGGGCCTGGCAGTCTAAAATGCCTTGTTATGGAGTCAAGACCTTTAGGAATGGCCTTCATGAGGATGCCAGCAGCATGGATTTGTGCTTAACAGTCATACAGTAGAAGACTTTCACCTCTGTTGCTTTCCGGCTTGGAATGCCCTCCTCTAAGAATTGTAATTAGTTACCACTTTTACTGATTTTCCCACTCTTATGGCACCATGCAGAACTGTTTAATATTTATTTTGAATATTGTAATGATTTATTTACAAGCTAAGCTGATTTGAATGCTTTTATGGTCAGATCTGTTTTCTATTTGTTCTGATGGAAGGTGCTTATAGTTGACGTGGAAATGTAATAAATAAAATAAAATAAATAATCCAGGGTCTGAGTGTTTTGCTTTTAAAGGCAGGCTTTGAATTCCTGGTTATTCAGCTGATATCTGGGGTGCTTTATCAATGTTGCCACCTTTCAGGGGTGGAGGGTGGTTTCTCATTTTAACAGATACAATATGTGGTGCTCTCTGTGCAATAAGGACAAGACCTGGTGCATTTAGGAGCAAAATACAGGTACTTTAATTTCAATGTTTTTTTAAAAATTATTATAGTTTAGACATTTAAGACTCAGGATAGAAAAAAAAACCTTAAGCTTCTAACAAAAACTGAGTACAGATTTTTTTATCTTTTCCTCTCATTTTGTTCAGAGTGTACTCAAAGTCAGGCTTTTAACAATTCCCCTCCACACATAAACTTTTGGCGATGCATCAGCTTGGGAGCGAATGTCTGACTGTCACAGAAGTGTACATGGAATAGTGTTTGGAAATTAAGGTTATGCTGGGGTATTGCTGACAAATCTTTTAACATTTAATTAAAAGCAAACAGATGCCTTAGAGAAAGCATGGGAAAAACTCATGTGTCCTTTTGAATAGGGAAGCAGGGGAAATGGACTGGTTAAATTATCATATATGTCTTTTTTGCAGAATATGATATGAGACATTGATGGACTTCTTTAGTTTCTCTGCAAGCAATGACTGTTTAAAAAGGAAATCAATCTTTCCCTTCTAAACCAGTAAATCTAGAGCTTCCTTTGCAGAAGGAGCACTTAGTCTTTAACAGACAAAGTAAAATTTTTGTCATCAGATGGAGAGAGAGAGATCTTGAAAATATTTAAATCAGCAAGAACAGATTTTTGATGTCTTAGTCTGTATATTTTAAATATAGGAGTTATTAAATCCTTTTCTATTAAAGTTGGAAGTGTCTAATAAAATAAAATATGTCATTTAAGAAACTAAACCATCCTCCGTGGGCTAATGATGATGATGATGGTGGTGGTGGTGGTGGTGGTGGTGGTGGTGGTGATGATGATGATGATGATGATGATGATGATGATGATGATGATGATGATGATGATGATATGTTGGCAAATTGTTTCCAGTTTATGACAATTCTTTCCAGAGTTTTCTAGGTAATAATTGCTCCATGGTTTTCCATTCCCTTCTTCTGGGGGCACTCTGGGACTATTTAGTTTGACCCAGAAAGAAGTATATGGAGTGGGGGATTACATTTTATCAACTGGCTCCACAGCCACTGAACTATCCACTTGAAAGTTAAGCTCTGATGTAGTGAGACATAGGAACTTGAATGGCATACAGTCGCTGACAAACTGTTGTACTGCATCAATTCATTGCATTGTACAGCACCATGAAACAATGTAGATCGCCAATATGCTGATGTGGAAGTGGTCTCTGTTCTCATGATGAGACAGCAGGGCAGCCTACCGTTACAGTAGTGGTTATATAACAATAGAGCTGCACAAACTGCCCTACCAGCTGAAACAGGAACAAATGCACTGCTGTCTACCCACATAGAGGAACACCACCACCTCCTGCAGCCTTGATAGTGGACACATGCCAAGAGAAAATCATAATAGACTGTAATGTGAGGTGGCACCATCTCCTGCATGCAACAAAAATGGGAAGAGGCAGAAGAGTGTTGCTGTTCTGCACCAAATTTGTAACATGGAAGCTTTTGGGCTTTGATTTATAATAGCTGCATTCAAGAGGTTCCTCATAGCACAAGTGACATTTTTTAAGTCACTCCTCCAAAAATTCCATAGCCAAGAGAAACATGTCACAGCCAGTCACTATAACTGAAGTGAGACCATAATAGGTGAACAATAGAGACTCTGGGCTTCTCCATCATTCATACCAGAAGCAATCCAAGTCTGAGTTAGCAGTGGTGCCTCTAGGCCACACACAGTAGATGTCACTGTGATTCTGCTACTGCCATACTCAATGTTCCACTGTGTTAGCTGACCGTCTCACTTTGTCAGGAACAATTCTGTATAACAGGAAGAAATGACCAATATGAAAGAAGGCTGGAGTGCAGGACAGCAGTGACAATGCTGTTTAAGACCCAAAAGCTAAGATAATGACAATTTGATTTAGTAATTGGAATGCTAGACTGATGTTTGAGTGATCAAGTCCTCCTGAGTGGTGAAATGCACTTGGTGACCTTTCATCGTCACTAGGTTTCATTCTAAACTGACATGGTAGAGATGGGAAGGACGCTTTATGTCATCTTGAGCTTACTGGGTGAAAAACAGAAAACTGTGGATCTAATAAAAAAAAGATTTCTGAGTGTTTCAAGAGAAAAGATGTGATCTGGGATGATCTAGTCCAGGCCTGTCCAACAGGTAGACCAGGGGCTACCAGTAGCCCATGAAGTGTTCAAAAGTAGTACCCTAGGCATAAAAAATGTGAGGGGATAAGTTCTCCACCTCTACCTCCCCCATCCCAAGGACCACCACTGCCCCAGAAAAGCTCTGGGTCTGCCAGCCCAGTGTCTCAGCCGACTGGGGCAGTTCAAGGGCCATGGCACAGTCCCCTGCTCACCCTAATGGCCAGATGATCGGCACACCACTGTCTTGTGACCAATTGAGTTGTTGGTGCAGAGCGGAGGAATGGGAGTGGAGGAGAGCACAAGGGGCAGGGTCATGGGCATGCCCACCTCCTTTGCATGGTGACATCCCCCTCTTCTCCCCCCTAGAGAATTCCTTCCTCCCACCCTTCCATCCTCCTTCTCTGCCTCCGCCTCCTCCCACCCCCACAGCTGCCTCACACAGACTGTGACCTGTTGCTCCTCCTGCTCTCCTTCTGAGCCATTCCCTCCTCCTTGTGCCACTGTGGTGATGTGATTGCCCCGCTGCTGTCTTGGCCCATCCCAGCTGCACAGAGAACATGGCAGAAGTGATTGAGAACTATGGGCAGCAGCAGCAGTGGCAGCGAGGGGGCTGGAAGGGAGAAGGGGGAAAACAGGAGGAGAAGTAGAGTCAAGTCAGGCCCCAGGCAGGTTGGGAGGGAAAGTGCACCTTTTTTAAAAAAAAAAGTCTTCCAAGTGGAAGTGGAAGGGGCGATCTGCACATGCATGCACACGCCTCCCTTGCACCCGTCCATACTGGCTCGAGTGGGTGTAAGGGAAGAACGTGCATGGTCAACCTTACCATCGGAATGCATTGAAATATGTTCCTTCTAGAAAGGATTGATTGATTTTCAATGTGTTCCTATGGGAAACCGCTGCTCTACTTACAAAATTGTTTACTTATGATCAGAACAGATAAAATTTATAAGTAGAGGTTTTAGTAGTAGCCCTCAGGCACTTTCGTCTGGAAAAAGTAGACCTCAGCCTGTTCAAAGTTGAACAGCCCTGGTCTAGTCCTAGTGAAACTCCAGAAGGGCTCAAATGTATGAACAAATGCTACTGCAGCTCCTGGAATTCATTTAAGCCCAGTGGAAAGAGCTTGTAAGAGGTGCTTTTGATACTACAAATCCCAAAATCTTCCAACCAATCCCCTGAAAGCAGTTTTTCAAGTTCTGATAAGAGGTCTATCATGTCCCAGAGGTCTGTGTGGTTTGAGTGCAAAGTTGAAGAAAATGGTATTCAATACAGATAAGGAAAAAAGGAGTTGCTTCCTGGATAACACTGGGTTTCATCTTCTCCAGTATTATTACTCCAGCTGCAGCTTTGCTGATATTTCCAGAGGCTCTTAAGCTGAGCATAAAGTGAACCGTTTTCACCTGTTCTTCATCTCCGGCATGGATAATGTCCCTTCATGACTCTCTTATTTGGCTTCCTGTGGTTTAACTGGCTTTAATAGATTTGATGAATGCATTTTGTTTGATCCTTTAAATAGGACTTCTGGTCCTAATTTGTATAAGTTAATGATGCTGAATGCAAATGAAATCCATGTATTTTCTTCCAGACATTTCCAAGCCACTCAGGGCTGAAAGTGCATTAGCTACACATGAAACATTGGCAATAGATATTAGAATGAAATTTCAACTGAGGCTAGAGTCACTATGGTGACAGCACTCTCTGCATGATCACCCAATTCCATCTTGTTGATTTCTCATTTCAAGCACTATACAGTAAATGGCTAGATGCCATGTCCACTGGACCCTCTAAAACCACCACTATTTAGGTAATGTCCAACATTCCTTGCCATCACAATGTGAGGCTGATCCATACATTCTTAGTTCTCCCTCATATTTTTGGGGAGGTTAGGCAAACGAAAAGAAAAGAAAAGAAAAGAAAAGAAGTACTGTAGACAAAGCCTCCACCCACCCATAAAGTAACCAATGCTCTATGGTTGGAATTGTATTGGTTATTTATGGCACCATAAGTACAATGGTGCAAACTGCAGTGGGGAATCACCACTAATTAACAAGTTGCTGTTTGTATTGATTGTTGTATACCAGTGATGGACTTAGCATTCAGCAAAGCAACTTGATAGCCAATGCTAATTTACATCATTGAACATATTACAGGATCAATTATAGAATTTTGACCATTGTGTTTGGGAGTTACAGTTCCTTCTTTGGAAACTCTTAATAGCACGTGAAAATATAGGAATGCCTCACATCAAGACTTTGATGCATTCAGAATATGTTGATTTAAAAAAGATTATAGCAAACACTTTTGTCATAATATTAATCACATATATACCAAATTATATATTCATATTTATTTGCTCAGCTACATTAAATAGGAGGCATCCCATTATTCCATTGCAAGAACTACAAATCCTAGTTTTATTTATCACACAGTATAAAGATGAGTGCAAACTATGGTAATTTCCTTCACACACATCAATATGAATTTGTTCCTTACCTGCATTAGTAAAACACAATAGCGCTATTACCAGCATGGCAAGGACCATGTCTGCCCATGTTATTTTGCTGTTAAAAAGAAAAAAAAGTTTAGAGGTGGGGGGATTTATGGCCACAAATATGGTCAAATAAACAGAGACCAAAGAGAAAAGGAATCTCCGTCAATTTTTTCCAATAAAATCTTATAATGATTTAAAACAAAAACAAAAAATGAACAAACCCAAGCTTCTTCCACTCCCCCCATAAAGAAATTTATTTGTTGATAACATTCACAACAAATTTATTTGTTGATAACATTGCCTGTTTGGGTAAGTGTGAACAGGACCACTATTTGCTTTGGTAGAAGTTTATTTGACAGAAATAAACTTTATTCTAGGGCCCTAATTTTCATGGTATAAAATTGAGCTACTGCAAGGTTTACTTAAGCCTTGTAAATCGTTCAACAAAATCTTATATGTTGGTATAACAGAGTCTGCACACTTTTCATTGGTAAATTGCTTCAAGTAAATAAGTTAGCAGAGTCCTTTTCTCTTGTTCCTTAAACATCAAAACTGTATGCCAAATGCTACCCCAGACGTATGCACCCACAATTTTGCATTTCAACACAGGTTCTGTGGCTGGAATTAGAAACTCTCCAAAAGCACACCATAAAAACTTGGATATTCGGTCAAGATTGTTTAGCTAGGGCATCTGGTGGCAAATTTGGTGTAAATGTTCTTTTAGTGCCCAAATGTCCAAACTCAACTCAAACTTCATTGACTGGGCCTGCTGTTATACAACCTCCCCCCTCCCCACTAAACTTTGGCAATAAGAAATACATACATCTGAGTTGCCTCTATTCTAATGCAATCCTTTGTACATTGTTTTGTTTTACATTCCCTGAAACCATGCATTCTCTCCATTTTTCTTCCTCTATGAATCTATGCCTGTTATGCCTGTACACATACCATAACAGAGGAAAAATGAATGTTCTTGTCAGGATTATATATTTGATGTCTCTGTATTCTGAAGGAGATTTTTCACACACCAGACGGAGTTGCAGTTCATTTCTTTGCCCCCCCCCCTTAATTACATCCTGCTTTTTGGCCTGCAGCCTAATCTGGGCTCTTTCTTCTTTCTCTTTTCTTTCTTTCTTATAGCGCCCTCATGCCAAGCCTGGATTGCTTCATAGCCACCTGTGCCTCCACTTCACTTCCTCTCAATCTTTTTTTTTAAAGGCAAAGCTTGCATTTCATTACCATATGTCAAGCTTAGAAAGACATTATTCTACAATGCTTTCCTTTTTTAATTCAGGCAGAAGCACTTCTGTTTACTTCTGTTGCACAAATTCCCAATATTTAACAGTTGAGTTGCTTAGGTTTGGCAATATTGTTGCTGTGCTCCTACAGTGTTAAGTGCCCTCGCGACCAAATCTACTTTCAGTGAACTTAACTCTTTCATAGGCCGTTACTTCACGAAGTGCCTCGCTTCGAACCGACCTTGCCTTCGCTGTGAATTCGGAGGCGGTCACGTGGCGGTCACGTGTTTCTCCCGCCCCTGTTTCTCAGTACTCAGAGCTGCAGTTTTAGGACCGATTCAGCACAACCTCATCCTCCCTTCGCATTCGCATGCCACTTTTCAACGTTCCTTATTTCCCATCCGTCCTTTTAAAAAATACCTACCGACGGCGTATCGATGCACTGATGCTGGACTGTCAGTTGCAATGGCTCTACTGATTTCAACTGTTTCCTGGCATCATTGGCAGCCCTCCCGCCGCCGCCGCTGCTACTCGGGGGGAGCCCCGCATGGCACAGCCGCCCGCCCTCTGCCGCTTGCACGCTGCCTGCCCCGGGTGCACTGCTCTGGCCGGGCGAGGCGGCAGCGGCTCCTCCTGCTCCCGCCGCCGCCGCCGCTACTCGAGCGAGGAAGTAACAGCGCAAAGCGATGAAACAATATAGCAATGCATCGATATCCCTGTTTGAATATTTTTTAAAAAAACTTGAAATAAAAGCCAAAAACCGAGACCACACGTCATGTTGGGAGCGAAGCGAGATGCGAAAAGAAAAGATTCCCGGCCGCTGGCAGGGGAACCACTCACCCCGCTTGGAGCACGGTAAAGGGGTGTGTGGTCGGGGTGGCATTGCAGCCAAAAAGGAGGAGCGTGCGGACTGAAACGATCAATTCGCACAGAAATGAGGGCTTGCCGTGAAGCGAGCGGTTCGTGAAGTAACGGCCATAGTTGAACTCCCACAGACACTGCCTGGTTTCTGGCTCAGAGCTTGCTAGCAAAGGTATCCCTCAAAAGATAAATAGCTGAGAAGCAAAATTTCCACCTTCCTTAGCTGCTAGTGCTTCTCTGTCCCTACATTGTAAAAACAAAGTGTGCTGCTAATATGCCACCCCATAGCACTTAAAGCACTCTCTGGGTGGTTCACAAGTTAAATGTGCAGATTATGCACACACATGCCCAAACCAGCTGGGTACTCATTTTACTGACCTCAGAAGAATGGAAGGCTGAGTCAACCTTGGTTACCTGGGATTGAACCCCGCATCATGAGCACAGTTTCAGCTGTAGGACAGCAGTTTATCCACTGCACCACGAAGCTCAGTAGGGGCTCCCCAATGTTTTTAAAGGCTGGGCTTCAAAAAAAAAAATTAGGTATTGGGTCAAAATGTCCCCTTGTGTCCTCTAGAAGGAGAGAAGGCAATTTTGACATGTCCAGAGGAACCCTTGGTAACCCTGTGGCCTCCACATGTATACATTTAACACAACGAAACAGGCAATCCAAAAGATAAATGCAAACTGCTCTAGTACCAAATGCTCTTACTGGACATTTGTGGCACATGCAAAGAAGTGATGCTTCCAGATGAATCTCTCAAAAGAGTTAAAGCATAGCTCCAAATATCCAGGAATGGTTTGGGATGGTTGCTCCTTGGGAAAACCAGCAGCACAAATGGGGAGGTGGATTGGTTTAGGATGAAGTTGTCAGAGGTGTATGTGTGTGTATTTCATTATTGTGGTAGTTCTGAGCAGGGAGACTTCCCAGGGAGGTTACATGAGTGTGGCCCTGTGACCCCCGGGGGATTGCCCACCCAGATATAAGGAGACTAACAAAAATTAAAGAAAATCAGGAGATTAAGCTGAGCCTAGAAGTGTGCTATCATTGCTGCTTGGGGAGTGTGCTCCAGGCTGGGGTATAATGGGGTATAAAAACCAGTTCACTCCCCTTCCTTTTTCTCTCTCCATCTCTTTCTCTTGAAAATAAGTTCTAATTATAATCAAGAAGAACAAATAACTGTTTAGGAGATCTTGTTAGATCAAGCCCTCCACCAATATCAAAATGGGGTTGTGAAACTCTCAGTTTCATTTCTCAGAATTTCAACCTCCATTTTATTTCTGTCCTTGTTTCATATCAGTTTGTTAGCCTTAGGCTATTATTCTGTTCCATATTTGTGTGGACAGGATTTCAGTCACAGATGCTGCCAGAGTGCTACTTAATGGTGACCATATGCATGATAAACCAGGCAGGTCATATGATCAGGCATGTACCTGCAACTGACTGCCACCTCAACAGGCCACAGTGGCAACGTCTGCAATCTCAGCTCCACATGTATCAGACAATTGGCCTGTATTTCTTTCTCATTCATTGAAATTCATTGCACTTTTTACCCTGTCCCCAATGTCCACATCATATTATATATTCTACCTAATTGACACATTTCCTCCATTTCTGAAGCATGTTTGTGAATATTTTTTCCAACTGAATGAATTTTAGCCATTCGCATGTAGAAGTGTGCATATTAGATTTCTCTGAAATGCTCTTACCAATGTGTGAATGACTGAGTACATTCAAACTGTTTTTCTCTGCATGAGGCTTGGCAGGTGTGAAAATGCTACTTTTGTGAGTGTTAACTCCGAAGCATTTATTTTCATCCCTACTTAGAAATTTACTTAGAAATTTACCATCATTGCCTTGTTACTGCAGAATGGAGTTGGCTTTGAAATACTCACAGAGTTTCTGGCAATACAGTGTTCCCCCACCCTTTTGCAGTTCATGTACTGCAGTCCCAGTATATCATGGGACCACAGGATATGAAAGGCAAAGCCTTCTGTGGTAAACTGGATGGGCCTGTTTCAGGCCTCCTGTATTTACTGCAGGCCTGACATTGCCCCAAATGGGCCTCCAATGGCCTTCCTGGGCCTGTTGGAGGCACCAAATGTGCTTTCCAAAAAACTGGAAGTGACTTCCAGGTTGTTGAAAACCACTTCTGAAGCCTCTGATGGCTGTCCCGGGCATGTTGGAGGTCCTGGAAATGCTTTCTGGTGAACTGGAAGACAGTTCTGGAAAACCAGAAGTGACTTCCGGATCACTAGAAAGAACTTCTGGGGCCTCCAGCAGGCCCAGGAAGGCCATTGGAGGCTGGGGCAGTGCCAGGCCTCAGGTAAGTGTAGATAGGCCCCCCAAGCCTGGCCAAACCCAGCATCCATACTGTGGATTTTCAATTATCGCTGATAGGGTCAGGTCCCTAACCCCCATGATTGGTATGTGTGGTGGTGGTGGTGGTGGGGTTACTATAGCAGTAGAAGCAGCAACCTGAAATGAGGAGCTGTCTTAGCTGAACTCTTACATGAGCAGGTCAACTTAGGAAGATTCATCCTCACCATTTTCCCAGCCACCACTGGGTCCCAACCAAGGTATGTTATGAGGCTAGTGTAGGCTGTATCATTCAACACAGCACTCCCCAGAGACACTGATTGTTCCAACTGTTAAGGTGGCAACTACTGAGAAGTGGAAAGGTGTGGGTGTGTGGATGGTTTCTCCTCTGAGGACTTTTCACCAGAAAGATACTGTAAAAGGAACAGTAACTGAGGGGTTGGAAGTCAGAACCTTGACTGCTGAGAAAGAAAGGAAGGTGAAGAATGGACAGGTGGCCCAGAATGGAGAGAAACATCTAATTTACAAGCCACTTCTTTTTGCTTTACAGGCATGACTCTTGTCCCCAACTGTCCCATTCCAAATAGAAATGGCCACAAATTAAATAGCAAACTGCGAAAACCATACAAAATTTGCTAATTTGTCTATTCATAACCATGTGAATTGATAACCCCCAGTGAATATGAATTGAGGAATTTTTAGCCATTATTCATATGTTTATTGGTTGGGCTATAAAATGTTTGCCAAGGCACTGAGAGAGAGAGAGAGAGAGAGAGAGAGATTGCAAGAAGGTTTACCTTGTCATACATTGTGACATTATCATGGTTTCATGAAGTGTCTTGATTTGGCATCCATGGACTTCAAGGATTAACTTTGGATCTCACTATTTATGCCTTTTCATTAGGGATGGGTAGCTGGTTTGTGTTTTAAGATTTTGTTAGCCACCCAGAGTAGTGCTTAATCATCAGTTGGATGGAGAATAAATGTAATGAATAAAATAAAATAAAGTTTAAAATGAATATTTCCTAAAGAATAAGAAAAACAAAAACAAAATCAACAAAAGCCTATAAAACCTATTGAAACTAATCACATGTTAAAATAAACTAAATGGATTGAAGGTATGAAAATCAACAACCAGGACTTTTAAAAGTAGTACAGCAAGACAGATATCACACTGTAAGCAAGTGGGCAAGGATGTGTTTCCATACTTGTCTTAAAATCACATTTTAAGTGCTATTTTGACAACTAGGAGAACAACACACCAATTTCTGAGTACCCTGCTTTCCTAGAGCTACAAGCAGAAACCAGATTATACAACAGTTTAGGATTGGTACAAATATAAAAAAATGAATAGCAAAAATTGTTCAAAATTGCTAATTCATTGATTCATATCTGTATGAATTGATACCCCCAACATAAATTGCAACATAAATTAATGCAATTTTAATGATTTTTTATTAATCGGATTACAACATGTCTAGAGATAGGCCACAATTGATGGAACGCTTCCCTGACTCTTTCTGCAATCCCTCCAAATCTGGGGAGGACTGGATGCCTGGTGTCCAAGACGGTTACTTCATGTCCATTCTCGTTCTGGGAGGAAGTTTGTTGCATGTTGACTTCGGTTGTGGTCACATGGTCTTCTCCCACTTCTGTCCCTGTTCCCGTGTACCCACAGGCGTGATTAATGATACTGGGACGACTGTTACCGCACATCCTCGTTCCGTGATGAGATGTGAAATTCTATGCCTTTGTTCTCTCTCTCTCTCTCTTTTTTGTCCAACCTTCTATTTTTTGATGTTTCAATTCTCCGAAGCCTTGGCTTCAATGCATTATGGAGCAAACTTTGAGGCATTTGTCTTTTAAAATCTCAGCACTGCATTGCTAACTCCATAGGGAATTTACTGGCAAGTATCACCTCGCACTCCTGCCACTAGATGGCAACAAGCTACAATTGGCACTTGTTCCACGACGAGGCTTACTTCACGGGCTCTCATCTCAGAATGAGATGAGATGAGCAGATTCCCGAGGCCAGGGGGGGATTGCTCATCCTGCTTAAATCACAGTTCAGGGGGCGTGGTCAGGACGAACTCCCGTCATCACGCAATGAATGTGTGATAAGATTACTTCGTACCGGTACCAAGCAGGACCGCGAACCACGATGGAAGGGACGTGAAGTAACTATCCAAGTTATCACCTCCAAATTTGCCGCTTCCAAGAAAGTTTACCCCAAGTACCTAGAGACACTAAACTGCAGAGAAGCTTCCTCTGACTCACGTCTATCGTGCCTCCACATTTGAATAAATTGGATTTTTCCTTGCCAATTGCTAAATGGCACTTTCCTAGATGACTCACTTTGTGGACAATTAACTCAGATATCTCAAACCCCATCTTTACCAAACCTGGAGGGATTGTAGCAGACTGTCATAGAAATCTTCCCTGAAATTTTGGTGTCCCTGGGTATCTTGGAGACCATGTTATATGATTTTAAATTAAAAAAAATGATTTTACAATTTGATTCATCAGAAAAGTTTGTAAATTCATTTTTGTGATCCATTGACCTTGATGAATCACAAATCAAAATGAATCATCATTTTTTTCAGATTTGCCCTATATCTAATTAGAACACAGGGCACTTCCCAGGGTAGCATGGGTCAAGCATGTTGGCCTATGTCTGAAGAATTTGAACCAAAGTTGGGTCAAGTGGCAATTCTTGATCAGTAGTTGCCACTCTGGCACTGACACACCTGAGATGGTGGTGTCATCAGAGATAATTCATAAGACTGTGCCTTTAAAAGAAAGGCTTGACCGAGGGGGAAGCAATTGTCTAAGAGCTGTTCCCCAATTATTATCAAGATTGAATAAGTCTTCTCTTTGTTGGACTAAGTCTAAAGCACCAGGGGTGGAGTGGAACCATTCAAGGATAGAGGGACTAGGGACAAGGTGAAGAAAGAAAGTGATGCAAGCTGAGGGAACTCATTGAGGTGTTCCATAAATACAGTGGTACCTCTACTTACAAGTTAAATCCATTCTGAATGTATGCTCATAAGTCGAACAACCCGTAAGTAGAGCAGCTGTATCTAAAAAATCAAGAAAAAAATAAAAATAATAAAAATAATGTAAGTAGAGCAAACCACATCTAAAATGTGTAAGACAGCAGTTAAAATGCCAATGGTTTTCCACTCTTAGGTCAAATTGCTCATAAGTAAAGCCACTCGCAAGTAGAGGTACCACTGTACTTCCACAGTGAATGTTTACGTTGCTACCTCAGTCTGTCTATTTTTCTTGCAATGATAATCAGTCCTAGTGGATCCTTTAAATGTTAATCTAAAGATGGGTGGGCAGGAGACCCTTAAAATGATCAAGAACATGGGCAATTCTGTCCCTGGACTGGACAAAAATCAATTTTTATCTGGTTCGTGTAACAGCAGCAAATAAATGGAGAGGTAACCTGCTCATCAGCAGGACCAGGTTTTGGACCAGATGTTCGTAGCACATGAAAAAGTGTGAGGCAGCATAATCAAATATGTGGTGGGACTTGTCTGAGGGCGTTTATACACGACCCCTAAGCTCCGCTGCAAATGGCTCCCAGCTCCGGAGCTTAAAAATGTTTCCCCACCAGCTCCGGAGCTAACAGAAAATTAAGTGGCCCACCTGGGACTTTCAAGTACCTGCTCTGGGAGAGTGAAAAATTCTGATGCGGAGAGTGCCGGGCTCTCCTCGCTTCTTTTTGTTGTTGTTTTGCCTCCCGCCCCTTTAAGAGGAACCAGGAAGTGATTGGGGCTCGGAGCAACTTCCACCGGCACCGGAGGTAAGGCTTATTCTTTTGTCCCTTTTTAAGGCTTTTTTCCCTCCCTCCCCTCACGCAGACAGAAGCAAGGAAGTGCGGAAGGAAGGAAGAGCAATGAACCCCCAAGATCTTTCCAAATTTATTCTTAGATCTTAGGGGTGTAAAAGGCCCTGAGTGGATGGGCCTAGTCCAGGGAGCACTACCAGTCTGCATAAACAAAACAAGCCCCTCTTCCATATTCTTATGTATGTTGTATCTTATAGTTACATAGCTGCTACAGTTGTGACATGAGTGTTCATTTTGGAGGAAAATGCCATAAAACTACGACCATTGGGTGATACAGTGGAAGAAATAAAGAAAAAGCCTTTGGACTTTAATAGAGACCCTCCCCAAAATATACAATAATGCAAATAATTTGAGGACTGAATATAAAGCTATTTCTCTTTTATGCCACATGTCATAGTCTTGAACGTTATCAATCATAAAATGACAAGATAACATCTTTACATTCCCACACTAAATTCACAGATGTCTAAAATAATTACATGTTATTCTATTATCAAAAACATTTTTATTAAAAACTACTTTTTTCCTATTTTACATATTTATTTCCATATCTGATAAAGACCATATCATGATAACTTCCAGAGCCATAGGTTAAGCCTCAGGTTTACAGGATAAAATATGTACCTACTATTCCAAGCGCACCCTGTCATAAATTCAAACCCAGCCAAATGTTACAAATGTCAAACTTTGCAGAGCATCGCATTATGTCTGCACTGTCTGCTTTGATGCTCATTCTGGTCCTTTGAAGAACAGAAAGTGTGGAGGGTGGGGGAACAATTTCACAATTTTGCCACAGAAACAAAATGGACGATTAGATGGGCATATAGCTTGCTGTTCGGTTAACTTTTGGTGCAGTTTGGTTTCAATAAAACTGCAGTGACCAAATGTATTTTGAATAAGAGTGATCCATCTTATCCATTTCAAAAGTTGTCCCACTCCTTTCTGATGTAGCACTAGGGCTATAGTTTATTTGGTGCTATTTAGAATATTCCTGATTATCTTGCTGGAATAGCCAATGCAGTTGGTAAGATTGCACCCAAATAGAGCTACAGTATGGATTAGATTAAACCCAAATAGAGCTGTGTGTGGTAGAGATGGGCACGAAATGAGCGATTTTTTGTTTTTGTTTTCATTTTTTCATTTTGTTACGCAACAAAAATGAAATGAATTTTTTAAAACAAAACGAAAATGAAAATGAAACGACCAAATTTGCTGTGTTTTTCGTTTCCGTTGCAGCAGATGCATTGAACTAAAAAGAATGCTAACAAAACAGCAATTTTTCGTTTTTGTTTTTGTTTTTTCGTTTCGTTACCTAACGAAATGAAAACGATTTTTTTTGCAAAAAACGTCACAAAAACGAACCAAATCGGACCCCTAAATGACCAAACAACAAACGAAACACCATTTTTTGAGTCGTGCCCATCTCTAGTGGGTGGTATTACCTGAGGTGACAACCCTATGATAAAGCTGGTGGGGTGTGTCATTTAAACAGGCATTGAATTAACCTTCCTCCTCTATTTTCATAGATTCTACCATTTTAAATATTTAAAAATTATTTCTGTAGTAATGCATCACTATTCTCGATACATTAGATATCTCTTTTGATACACTGTATCTGATGCAGAATTTACTCCTTGGGAGGAAAAGACATATGTTCAGAAGGATAGTCTGTTCACTATCTGGATGCCCTACTACCTGTGATGTTTACAAACATGTTGTTTCTGAGGCCGTTGGAATGTTACCCCATGGTACATATTTTCCATGGACAGTTCCAAACAAGCGGAAATTCACAGGTTTCTGATGTGTGGCTCAAGGGCATATTGCCATAAGGTGATACATGGAAAGATCTGCCTGCATCTTTGCTTTGATGTTATTTTACGAAACAACCATAGGTGATGGAGGTGCTTTATTTGCTCACCTGTATCCGGCATGTGACAGCTAGTGATCTTTTACTTCTGCTGGAAGTAAACTACTTTGGTCAGGGCTGTTCTAAAATGTTTACTTGATGCAGTAAGAGGTTTGGCGAGGAGGGATGTTCCTAAGTTGGGATCTATTCAAGTTTGGGATCTGTTCACTGAAGTAAAGTTAAAATCCTGGAGGTGATGTGGCAAGAGCCAATGGTATCTGAAACCCAGGGCAAGGTTCCAGAGTTCAGAAATTCAAGAGAGATATACCATGCACAAGTAGAAATCCTGTAGAGTAAAAGAAGCAGGAGAGTATGTTAAGTCCCAGAAACAATGCATACAATCAACAGGAAACTAGAAAGGGAAAGGGGTACAGGTAAAAGGATCAGACTTTTACTTGAACAACAGGATTTGGAGGGAGGAGTTAATGGAGGCTGAGAAACTTGAAATGAGGAGCTGATAGCATGCACTGATAAAGTTCTTTAAGAAGCAGATCCCTTGAACAATAAAAGCCACAAAAGCAGAAAGAAAGTCTTACTATAGGCAATGAAGAGGGGAAGGAATTGGCTATGGCAACCCCTTGTGTGCCCATGCACATTAGGCCACTATATTTTAATTGATACAATATAGATTGCGGCTCCTCTGATGGCAATTTTAGTGTAATGTTTTTAATATTGTTTTAATTATTTATTGATATTTTATGTTTTAACTGTTTTAATTCTTTTGACTGTAAGCCGCCCAGAGACCTTTGGGTACTGGGCAGCATAGAAGTTGTAAAAAATGAATGAATGAATGAATGAATGAATGAATGAATGAATGAATGAATGAATAAAATAACTGTTCTCCTTGAGGCACCTATCCACCAGATTATGGGATTATCTAGCATGTTCAGCAAATCTGGGCTAAAACAATGTATCAGTACATCAAGTGAACTAGTGCTACCAATCTGCTTGTATTCCAAATTCAACATTTTTAGTTTTGCACTATGAGGCCCCAAACTGTGATTTTCCCTTAAGCCAGTGGTTCTCAACATGCGGATCTCCAGATGTTCCTGGACTGCAACTTCCAGAAATCCTGGACAGCTCAGCTAGTGATGAAGACTTCTGGGAGTTGCAGCCCGGGAACATCTGGGGACCCACAGGTTGACAATCACTGCCTTAAGACCATTCTGCCATCCTATGAAGTACTGCAGAAGTAATTTTCTCCACTGCTTCCTCCCGAACTTATGCAGTAAACAGCTTTGTAATATTTATTTATTTATTTATTTATTTATTTATTTATTTATTTATTTATTTAGTTAGTTAGTTAGTTAGTTAGTTAGTTATATGCCACTCATCTTCCCAGTGGAACTCTGGGCAGTGTACAACAATTACATAACAATAAAAACAAATATCAAAAAAAAAATCAACCAATTGAAAATAATAATAATACTTGGCAAGATGGCAGAACAGAATCAAAAATAAAAATTAATGGTCACCAAATTCATTTCAGAAAAGCAAGGTCTTAAGCACTTTTTTGAAGGCTGGCAGGGACTGTGTGAGGCGAATCTCATTCGGCAGTTTGCTCCAAAGTGTGGGGGTGGCCACAGAGAAGGCCCAGTTTTGAGTAATCTATTTCTAGGCCTCCCTGGGAGGGGCCTCTTAAGTAAGAGTGCTGGCAACATTCTGGTGAGTCAGGCATCAATTGACCTTTGGAAGGTCTGCTCTGTCAGGTACTCAGGTTCCAAGCTAAGGAGGGTTTTGTAAGTCAAAACCAGTACTTTGAATCTTATTTGGGACACAACGGGCAGCCAATGCAAATGAGCCAGAACTGGGGTGATGTGGTCATATCTGCCCACACCCACCACCAGTCTGGCCACCGCATTTTGTACCCGCTGTAGTCTCTGAATAAGGGTCAAGGGCAACCCTTACACCTTCAAGAAGCATATTTCCTTCAACAATTGCCAGTACAAATGGACTGATGATTTTTTTTTCCAAGACAACATTGCATGAGTTTGGAATATCTCTCTTTTGTTAGCCTACTAAATTATGGCGTTAAACCCCACACTGCTTTCTCACCATTAGTAAAAAAAGAAGGACTCATTAGGCTAAATGTGACACCACACATTTATTATGATCTCCAGGATGCATTTTCATACAATAGCAATTTGAAATAATATATATCAGAAGGACTATTTGCCCAGGATGCATATTAAAAATGAGAAATGAAAATCCTGCATCTAGCTGTTTACTCTGTATAGTAACAGATAAATATTCTGTAGGAACAAATTACATAAGGAGAACATGTGTCTCTAAGGCTTCAATCCTATGAACAAAGGAAAAATGTATTCAATCTTTTATAATGGGAAGTCAATCACTTCCATCCAAATACATAGCATTATGCTCAGTTCTCAGCTTGCCCATGTTATCTTCCACAAAGCCCTTGGGCGAATATTTCAGTTTAATATGGGAGAGAGAGAACTGTTAAACTTACTCTGTTGGTGGGTATTTCAGGAGCATACTAGGAGAGAGTCAGCAGGCAAGGAACGATCACCATCAATCATTTATATAGCACTTGCCATCTTTGCACTGTTCACCCTCACAACTGTTCTGAGAGGTAGGACATTGTTTTTGAAATCTTAGAAGAACTGGAACTTAAAGAGACAGTGACTTGCCTGAAGGCATCCAGTTAATGGAGGACACTAATGGCAATTAGGGCCAATCCTATGTTTCATGTTGTGGAGCATTTTAATTTGGCAGATTCAATCCCTTCTCATTGGGACCCAGGGTTTATATTGGTATGGACTATAAATCAAGTAAGTGCAGATACGATGCTATAACAGAATTTGGCCAAAGTTCCTTTAAGGTATAAATACCAGGATGTCTCCATATATAGCCAGGGGATTCTGGGAGTCGAAGTCCACAACAAGGGAACTTTTACTAGCCCTGTTTCTTGCTCACAGTACAAACCCAATTGTTACAGTTAACATAAATCACACTAATCGTGTGTCAACCCCTGTCAATCCAAAAGGACTAGCTTAGGGTATATACTTCATTCATGGGGAAACATAAGGACTAAAACTGGGACTTGCAGCCCTAAAAATTATAGCTATAGGGGAATGTTCCTCTAACTAACACTAGTAATAAAGCAAAAAAAAAAAAAATGTTAGTCTTAACTCAAAGAGATACAAAATTTCATTGTCCTTGGCTTAGAGTCAAGCAGGAAACTGAAGAAACCATATCAAGAGAAATAAATCAACCCAAAGCTTTCAAAAACAAATAAACTAAAACTTTGTAGGCTTTCTGGCAGTCAGACAAAATGGCCCCAAGCTGTGATATGCTTCACATGCTATAGTGGCATCGCAGAACATGAATCTGTTGGGGCAAAGTGATCTAAATCAGTGCTCCCCAACCTTTTTGTTTCCAGGGACCGGTGTTTATTTTATTATTTTCCACATGGGGTGGGGGTGGGGAGGGGGGAGATGGGGTGTGGGGGGCAGGGGAGGGTGTGGGGGTGGGGGAGGGGGAGGGAGGAGGGGGAGGGGGAGGTGCGGGGGGGGCTTGGGGTGTGTACCTTGGGGGCCACGGGAGCGGGGATTGAAGGAGGGAGCAAAGCGCTTGCTGTTGATGAATAACCCGCGCGCAAACTGGGGGGGGCTCCTGGCGGGCCCCCGCCTCCTCCTCCAGTCGGCGGCCGGAGTCAAGCGGGGCGCAGAGGTGCCCCAACCGAGGCAGGCGGCGGCGGCGGTGGCGGCAGCAGCGCTTAAATCGCGCATGGGCGGGGGAAGCCCGGGCTCCTGGGCGGGCGGGCCCCCGCCTCCTCCTCCAATCGGCGGCCGGAGGCAAGCGGCAGCGCAGAGGTGCCCCAACCGAGGCGGGCGGCGGCGGCCGTAAATCGGCTGTGGCTCCGCGGCAAATAAATCCGGCTGCGGCCTTCGGGCGGGCGAGCTGGAGGGGGAGGGGAGGCCGGTGGGGGTGGCGTCTCCGGCCCGAGGGCGCCACCGGGACCGCCGAGCCGGCCACGGGCGGCGGCGGCGCCGCCCGCCACCGGCCACGGAGTCACGGCCGAACCCCGGGCGGCTGCCGTGGCCGCCGCGGCCGCCGACAGGAGGAGGAGGCGGGCCCCACCGCCCAGGAGCCCCGGGCTCCCCACCCGCCCGTGCGCCATGCCCGGCGGCGGCGGCGACTCCTCCTCCGGCTGCCCGCGGGACAGAAGAGGAGGAGGAGGAGGGCGGCGGAGGAAAAGGGGAGGAGCCTCCCCGGCCTCCCCAGGCGGCCCGGTGCCAACCGGTCCACGGACCGGCACCGGTCCGCGGCCCGGGGGTTGGGGACCACTGATCTAAATGGTGCTGCTGGGATTGAAGGAGGAAGAAAAAGCTGCTGTTGATGAATAACAGCAAGGTAAAAGTGGGTAGTTGCATGATTAAATCTTTCTCTATGTATCAAATTAGTTGTACTTCTAAATCTCACAAATCAGAGCAAATACATTCTTTTTGCTGATGTGGTGGCGGCGGCAGGTGCTAATTGCCATTGGGGAGAAAGGCGGAGAGGCTGCACGCTTTCCCAGCAAGAGAATGTGGAAGGTGCGGGTGGGTGGGGTGGGTGGAGAGGGGGTGAGAGCAAGGCTGCCGCCATAGAGAAACAAGGCGGGTGGGTAGGAGAGAGAGAGAGAGAGAGAGCATGTGCACGTGTGTGTGCATGTGCATGTGTGCACATGCAAAGGTGTGTGTGAATGAGAGAGAGAAGAGAGAGAGAGAGACAGTGCCAGTTGCTCTGCCCTTCACTTCCATGCTGGCTCTCAACCTAGTGCCGCCACCAAGCCCTTAGCCTTGCCTGAGGCAGCTACTAATGAGGGACTTCCTTGTTGACAGTACCTGAGGGAAAGCCTGGCAAAGCCTGGCTTTTGCCACTCCAAGCTGCCTGTCAGTCACTTGCTCGCTCACTTGCCAGCCTCAAGATTCCCTTTCGCTCCTTCACTGGGAATGGCTGATGAGGATTTCGCCTGGGCAACTTCGGAAAGGGAGGCCTTGCTGGGAGCCCTTGGCTATCACCAGTTATCCTCAGAAGAGATGACTTGTCCTTTCATCCTTGTCCCACAAGTGAGTCTCCTCCTCCTTGCCCTGACTTGGTAGGCTGTCTGCAGAGCAAGATATCAGAGAGACAGCAGTCAAGGGTAACAGCAAGATACTGTAGAGTGTTGCCAACCCCCATAACCAGTAATCTGACAACAAAAAAGGAGAAAACCAGGTTTTCTGCTCCCCCACTAACATTTGCTTCTTGTAAAATGAGCATTTCAAACCGGATCTAAAAATACCCACCCTCCACCTTGAGTTTTGGAAAACTTGTTGGAACCTGTTTAAGTGGACGTTACAAGGGTGTTTTTTTAAAAAAACTGCTGACTGTGGGGGCACAATTTTGGGAGCTGGTTTATCAGTAAATTAGATCCAGATTTTAAAGACTGTGGGATAGAGCCCTAAGTGATTAACCCCAGAGGCGCAGGTTTTAGTGATAGTTGTGAATGTGTTCACTTATTCAAGACTTGGTCCTAAACAGCATCCCTTCCTGAGATGTCTCATCCAGCCACAGCGACAAATGCCTCAACCCATCTGGAGTATTATAATGTACTATGTAGGGATCCCTTTGAAAGGCATTTGGCAATTTCCCTTGGCCAAAATATGCTGTGGTCAATTTGAAGAGCCAGGATAGCTACAAAGAGCATATGGTTCCCATGTTACAAAATCGACTGCCAGTTCAGTTTCTGGATCAATTCTAAGCATGTTTGTTTAGAATAATGAGATAGGGCTTTCTATCTGGAATTCCCTGCCAACAAATGTGAATTGTGTTCCATCAAAAGTGGCAAAATGGTCTAAATCAAGGGAATTTGTGCTATTCTGAGACAACACAAGGTGGAACAAAGAGCCTCTGGTTACCCCTGGGGCACAGCAACACACCCACTGATCATTTGTATTCTATATAGCATTCAGAAAGTTGAAACATTTTTAATGAAAGATAGTAATCTGAACTAAGCAGAAATCACGAGTGTTACCAGGCACCAATAGACTCTTCCACTGCAGTGAGGTCTTAAAGTCTAAAAAGGTTTACTTGGCATAAGCTATTGTGGACCGCATCCCACTTCATAAATGTTGTGATAAGCTGTGACCTGTTGCTATGTTTTTGAAAGAGGTTTGCTTCAGTACAACAGGAGTCTTGTGTATACTGTTCACTGTTTTTCCTGGCTTCATCCTATTTGTAACCAATTCTACTTTCAAAAGAATTGCATGATTTAGATTATTAATTGAAACTAATTTGAAATGGATAGCAAAAGATGTGGATGGTTATTTGGGTTAGGTGTAAAAGAAAAACAAAAGCCAAAAACAGGTGTGGATGTGAGGAGGAATAAATGATCGGCTTCTAAATTGTGTCTACATCTTTCCTCTACAGGAGCCTGCCCATTGACTTGAATGAGAATGACAACTTAAGATGTGCATTGCTCTCAATTCACTCCATGCCCGAATAAGGTCATGCAAACTAATGAGTACCCTATCCATGCCCTTTGGGGACACTCTGGCCTAATGCTTCTCCTGGTCCATGCCAGTATTATTGCGGTTCTGGTTCTCTGCGGTATTTCTTTCTATGGAGAAATTGAAATGGCAAGGGTTGCTTATAACTAGAGATGGGCACGACTGGAAAAAATGGTGTTTCGTTTGTCGTTTGTCGTTTAGGGGTCCGTATTTTCATTTTTGTGAATTTTTGCAAAAAATTCATTTTTTCGCTTCGTTACGGAGAAAAAACAAAAATGAAAACGAAAATTGCTGTTTCGTTAATTCATTACAGTTCAATGTATTTGCAATGAAAATGAAACACACGTTGTTGTTTCTTTTGTTTCGTTTCATTTTGGAGACAAAATTCATTTTTGTTTTGTTAATGCGGCTGAATGAGAAGGACAGAAGAGCTTCTGGCCAGGCAACAGCTTTCTGCAGAGCTGGGCACTGTGTTTTTTTTATTTGTGTTTTAAATTTGTCCTCTTTTCTGTTGCCAGGAGAAATCCTTGTTGGCTTCCCAAGGCAGCCACAGGGAAGGGAGTGAAGGACTTGAAAAGGGCAAGAGGAATTGTCCTCTTTGATTCTTTCTTTAAAAGACAAACCAGGGAGCCTGTAATTCTTTGTGCTTGTTGTCCTTTTTCTCTGTCTCTGTTCCTCCTCTTAGCAGTGTTCTGGCTACTATATAAAACTCTGATGGTTTAATTAATGAATTTTCAACATGAAAAGCAAGAAAGGGAGGTTCGTTTCTAAGCAAAGAGCATACTCTTCTGCTTTGACACTGACTTAGCATCCTCTGGAGTTTTTCTTGCTATTTCCTTACTTCTAGTCATGACACATGAGCGGATTTGCTGTATTTTTCCATTTATAAGATGCCATTTTCCCCTAAAATTGTTACGCTAAAATCGAGGGCTGTCTTATACATGGTAGGCAGGTGGTGGTTTAGGCTCCTCGTTCTCAACTTTTGACATGAAGGGAGCTGAGAAAGAGGAGGCCATCCAGGATGGATCATCCCCTTCTTCTTGCCCTTTCTTCTGGATTATTACCTAGCATCAGCCACCAATAATTATTCTTATTGATCTTATACTTGGGAGTGTCTTCTATTTGGAAAAATGCAGTAATATGAGGGATTCTTGAGTGTCTCTCTTCCACTTTATTAATGCCTCGGGGCTTTTAGTTACACCCCATGGCCACATCAGCAATGTGTACATATCTTTGGTTCAGTTTCTTTTGATCCATTTATCTGAAGACAGTACAAGAACCTGGTAGAACTTTAGGAGATATCTCAATTCATTCTGGAGGTTCTCTGCCCCGGATGTGAACTGACTTGTAGTGATGGGATTTTTAAATTTCTTGGACCACAAAACTCATAGTTCCACATTCAGGGAGTTCTGCTTGACTTGCACATGCCTTACAGACAGCCAACCCTGGAATAAAAGGCATAAACCAGAAGGTTTTAAAGCTTAGCTCCACTCAAATTTCCTTTTCCTGGTGCTGGCTAGGAGCTTTCATTCTGGATGTTAGGTAGAGCTAGGTTTAGCTAAACCTGAATGCTTTCCATGTTAAGCCATTTCTCCCATTTGAGCCACCACTAGGTGTTTATCACAGGTATTTAAACAAGGCTGAACTCCAAGAATGGAGAATTACAGGATATGTAGTCCAAGAAATCTGAAAAGCTGATTCCTACTGAACTGTAAAATTGTCTCATTGTATCCGGGAAACAAATCAGACTATTCTGCTTCATTTCAGACTTCATAGAAATTTATTCAAACACAATGGTACCTCTTAAAACAAATTTAATTCATTCTGTGTCAATTTGTTTTAAGAAAATGTTGTTTTACAAAATGTGGTTTCCCATAGGAATGCATTGAAAATGGATTAATCTGTTCTGGAGTCTATGGGTCGCTTCGTTTTACAAAAATTTCATCTTACAAAAGGCTATGGGTCACTTCATTTTACAAAAATTTCATCTTATGAAATGCAGTTTCCCATAGGAATGCTTTGGGAATGGATTAATCCATTCTGGAGGCTAGAATAAAGACAACAATAACTGGGGGGAGGAGGTTCTCTGGGTACATGCAGAATGGTTTTTTGTCTTGCAAAGCATCCCATAGGTAATTTTTTTGTCATGCGAAGCATGCCTATTCCCGGATTTTTTTTTCCTACAAGGTTTTTTCTTCTTTTACAAGGCATTTGTCTTAAGAGATACCACTGTAATTAAAGCTTGGTTGGTGATATGAGTTTCAGACCATGTCAGTGCACAGCCTCTTTTGCCAATCCATACAGGAGTCAACAGATACAACTTGAGGTTTACATGGCATATACAACTGATTTTGTTTAACTGGATGCTTGCTAAACTCTTTGGGATAAATTAGATTAGAGAGGAAAGAATGAGGTGATGGGGAGATGGGGAGAGGATAGTGGGGAGAAAGAGGTACATCCTATGTAACAGTCTTATGGGGGAATAGTACTAGCCCCTCTATTGATGCATCTGAGGAGGCACCTGCCCAGCAATGAACACATCTTAAGCCTTCCCTCCCATAAATGATTGCTAGATTAAAGCCACATGTTGAAATGCTTGATCTAAAGCAACCCCAATCCCCCACACACACACACACACTTGTGGCTCCCCTGAGCGGCAGCAGCAGTGGCAGTGAATCAGGAAGTGTGGCAAGGGGTGATGGGTGGAGCAGGAAGCAAAGGAGCCAGAAGAAGACTGGCTTAGCAAAAACAAACAAACCAGCCAAAATAAAAGGAAAGCTTCTAATCATGACAAATGAGTGGATTTAATATGAGGGATCCATGGGTGCACAGTTCTACCGGGGACAGCAGGGGAGCATGCGAGTCCTACAGCACACACTTTGGGAAGCTCTGATCTAAAGTCTTAAAAATAATTATAATTATGTGCCATCATGACCATTTTCAGGGAATTTATGTCATTTACCATTTCTTTCCTCTCGGAATGTCCTGGGATTCTGCAGTTTGCCCAGCACCACACAAACTGGTTCTTCATCTGCTACCACTCCAGCTCTTCAGCCAGATACCTAACTAACTCCCTGAACTGCCCAAGGCTACCTAGAAACAACAGGAATAAAATACAGTAACATCTGACCTATGTTCTAAATGTATATTTAAAAGTGTATGATGAGTAAATTCCTTTTGAAGCTGTTGTTCAACTGCGATTTAATCTCTATTAAAAATGTTTGCAAAATTCCATGTTTTTGAATTTAGTCTGTGTAGACTAACAACACATCCCAACAAAGAGTTTTCCATCGTACAAGATTGATTGCCACCAAACAAGAATGAGATTAACCTACAAAATACAGAATTAGAATCCCATCCCAGTTGGGAATGGCAATGGAATTGTCATTTCCCAGCCTAGACATACTGTAATGGGAAATTGCCCATCAAAGTTGGGCAAACAACAGGAAGATGGGAAGGATCACCACAATACTCATTTTCAAGGTGATAAACATTATAAAGAGCAAAAAATGAGATGCAAACCCACCCACCATGTGATTATTTATTTATTTATTTATTTATTTATTTATTCGACTTCTATCCTGCCCATCTTCCCATGGGAACTCTGGGTGGCTAACAGCGGGGTGATCAATACGGCCAGAAATAACAACAACAACATACAGCACATAACAAACAATTTAAAAACATAATGTGCACCCTTGGCCTGAAACTTCTATAGACTAAATAAACCAAAGTCCCCGTGAAAGAGCAAGATTTTTAAAGCTCAACGAAAGGCCATCATGGACTCTGCAGAGTGCACTACACTAGGGAGATGATTCCAAAGAGACGGGCCAGCCACTGAGAAGGCCCGGTTCCGGGTGGATGTTTTCCGGGCCTCTCTGGGGGTGGCCACCCAAAGCGACTGCGTCCGCGACTGCCGAACTGGATGGGCCGAAGTTGATCGCTGGGCGATCCGCTCTGACAGGTAGTCTGGTCCCAAGCCATGGAGGGTTTTATAAACTAAAACCAAGATCTTGAATCTGATCCAGGATGCAACGGGTAGCCAATACAAGTGAGCCAGGACTGGGGTGATGTGGTCGTAACGGTGCACACCTGCCACCAGCCTGGCTGCGGCATTTTGCACCCGCTGCAGAAACCGGAGGAGAGTCAAGGGCAACCCTATATAGAGAGCGTTGCAGTAGTCCAGCCTCGAGATCACCAATGCTTGCACTACAGTTCTGAGGGAGTTGCCATCCAGGTAAGGGCGGATCTGGGCAATTTGACAAAGGTGGTAAAATGCAGTTCTGGTCACGGCAGCCACCTGGGCTTCCATTGAAAGGGCTGGATCCAGAACCATGCCCAGGTTCCGAACCCTATCCGCCAGCTGGAGGGAAACACCCTCCAGACTGGGGAGGGAGCCTCCATATCCGGATGGGGAACTCCCGAAGAACATCATCTCGGTCTTCTCGGGGTTGAGTTTGACCCTGTTGGCTCTGGTCCATGCCATGACCGCGTCCAGGCACTGGTCGAGTGGCTAGACAGCTTCCACTGCAGAGGTGGAAAAGCAGAGATAGAGCTGTGTGTCATCAGTGTACTGGTGACAGCAGACTCCAAATCTCCTAATGACCCCAGCCAGCGGCCTCACATAGATGTTAAACAGCATGGGGGGAGAGACGAGCCCTGCAGAACCCCACAAGGGAGTGTCCACGGGGCCGACAACTCTCCCCCATGCTGCACATACTGGGACCAGCCCTCCAAGAAGGACCGGAGCCAACTGCGAACAGTGCCTCCGATACCCACCTCGGAGAGACGGTCCAGTAGGATACCATGGTTGACGGTATCGAAGGCCGTTGACAGATCCAGGAGGACTAACAGAGTGGAACAACCCCTGTCAGCCCCCCGGATTAGGTCATCTTGCAGCGCGACCAAAGCTGTCTTGGTCCCCCAGCCCGGCCTGAACCCGGACTAGCATGGGCCAAGGCACTGTTGTTCCTCCAGATAGTATTGAATCCGGATCACGGCCACCCTCTCGATGACCTTGCCCATAAAGGGGACATTGGCAATCGGATGATAATTGGACAATTTGTCCAATGACATGCCAGGTTTTTAAGAATGGGCTTTACCACTGTCTCCTTCAAGTGGGAGGGGAAGACCCCCTCTCCGAAGGAGGCAGTGGCAATGGCAGAGGCCCATTCTGGCATACTCCCCCAGCAGCTTTTATGAGCCAGGCAGGGCAATGATCGAAGGGGGTGGACGCGGGCCGGCAGTGGGCAATAGCCTTGGAGGCTTGCAAAGGGGAGACAGGCCCAAACTCAACCAATCGAGGAGAGCGAGGGGGTGCAGTGTCAGGGGAAGGCGAGGGTGGGCTAGTGCAACCAGAGTTGAGACCGGCCCGGGTGGCCCCAATTTTTGATCTTAAAAAGACTGCAAAACTCTCGCTACTGAACTCAGTAGGAGGAGGCCTTGCCAGACTAGGATTGGTGAGGTCCCGAATGACCCGGAAAAGCTCCACCTGGTGGTTCGAGGCCTCACCAATTCTCAGGGAAGTTCTAGCCTCCCTGATTGCACGAGCGTAGCGCCTAGTCTGGATAACTACTGCAGCCTTATTAAATGCCACCCAGTCTCTCCTCCAGCTGCTCTCCAGCCTCCTCCATTCCTGCTTCATCGCTCTCAACTCCGCCGCAAATCATGGCGAAGATCAAGCTCTGCAGCGGAGGAGGTGCTTGGGGGTGATCCGGTCGATGGTGCTGGAAGCTGAATCAAACCACTGGTCAACCGCAACCTCAGCCGGATCATCAGCCAGGCTGCCAGGAAGCTCCCCGAAGGCTTCTCAATACCGGGCTGGGTCCAGAAGCCTCTGGGGGTGGACCCAAACAGGTGGCCAAGGGTCCCCATGGGGAGGGGCCGCGATTGGCAGGGGAAAAGACAGCAGGTGGTGATCTGAGCATGACGCAGGTAGGGAAATGATGTCCCCCACCTTCAGATTAGAATCCCCCGACATGGAGGTAAACACCAAGTCAAGGGTATGGCCTGAGCTGTGGGTGGTGCATGAAACATGCTGGGTCAGACTCATGGAGGCCATGGACTCCATTAATTCCAGAGCTGCGCCAGAGAGTCCACTGCCTGCCTGCACATTGAAGTCCCGAAGCACCAGAAGGCGAGGGGACTTCAGCAGTGCCGCCACGATGAACACTGTGAGCTCTGGGAGGGATTGTGCTGGGTTGCGGGTAGCACGGTAACCCAGCACAATGCCAAATCTGTCCCACTGTCCCACTAACAGGTGAAGGCATTCTAACCCCGGACTGACCAATGTCAAGGCCCTGCTGACATGAAGGGATTCCCTGTAAATGATGGCGACTCCCCCCTTCCGACCCTCCAACCTGCCCACGCCCTGAACCTGAAACTGCTGGGTGAGGGAGGCCCCACCCTCTGCACCCATCCAGGTCTCGATAATGCAAGCCAGGTTGCCTGACTGCGTTCTTCTCACCTGACCAACCCTCCAACTCCTAGCATAACTCCCACGGCACGACACAATCAGAATAGGAGTCCCTGCGAACATGGTGACCTAGAGAAAAAAAATCCTATCTGAAGCAAACAGAACAATACAACAACCTAACAAACAAAGTTACAATAAACAAACAATAAGCAAAATAATACAAAATACTAAAAGCAACCAAAATAATAATAGTGAATAATAACTAATAAATAAAGTCCCGGCAGGGGACATCCTGCTTGGGGAGCTGAACGAAGTTTCCCCAAATTCAATCCGACATTGAACCCATTACAGACATTTTGGTTGTCATGGACAGACACTCATTTTTCTTGTTTTCAAACTTTTCAGTCCATCTTTGTTTGGTGGCAGTACCATTAAGGAGCTGAATATGCTCCATAAAGTCTGTGTGATGGCTGTGCAAGTTGTCAGTGCAAATTCTGTAGAGCAATTGTTTGTAAATTCAATATTTTCCCATCTGGGCACAAAGCTCCTTTGGGTCCCAGGTAATTAATTCCATCATTAGGAACTTGGGGAACTGAGGGTTAGGAGGGGGAAGTCTTTAAATACTGAAAATAGCTGCCAGTGTGATTACTTTACAACCAGCAACATTTTGGGGGGTAATTAAAGACTATCACCTTTCCCCCAACCCTCCCCCATAGGTTCCCAAAAAGGAAAGGGATTACTTGGAACTAGAGATGGGCACGAATCACTGGTCTGGCAGATTGTGACAGTTCATTAAGCAACCAATCAGGTCTTTAGTTCTCCAAAGCCCAGGCTTTTCCATTGGCACCGACCCAGAGGCAGCCAGGCCACTGCTTCGGAGGGGTCACCTGCTGGAGGAGGTGAGGCTTTGAAGTGCCACACACTTGTTTGGCTTCCTAACAAGCCAACATGAACTATGAAACCAATCATCCATGCCCATCTCTACTTGGGACACCTACGGTCTTTGGAGCAGAGGAGGAAATGTTTAATGGGGGATGTACCTTCTGTAATGTGGGGTTTTAAGAGATTTAAGTGTTAACCTGCAAATTGTCCAAAGTAGTAAATAAATAAATAAATAAATAAATAAATAAATAAATAAATAAATAAATAAATAAATAAAGTACATCAGCCTTATAGCAGAACTTACACAAGCAACTATGTAATGCAGAAAACTAAACAGAGACTACCATAATTCATATCTAGTAACTGGCTACCTACTAACCTCCATCCCAATTATATTTGAATATTGGAACAGGCCCTAAGTATTGAATGTTGATGGAGCTGTTATGGGCAACTATGGATAGCCAGTTGGCTCACAAAGTGTGCAGACCCAATATGCACTATGAGGGAAGGGGGAGATAAATATATTAAAACTTACCATGGTTGCTAATGCATGAATTAATTTTAATCATGAATTTTAAATAAAGAGAAAATAAAGAAAATAACTTGCATATAAGAAGACAGACAGGAGAATCAAAATTTTATCAAGTATCTGCCTTGCAGTTTACCTTTTTCTTATTAGGACTGCCTGGTAGTATATGACATCCAGAAGACAACAAATCTTTACTCTGTTTTAGAGCCTCCAGTGCAAAAATGCCCTGTCAGTTTCGATGGAAGAAATTATTAATGGAGGCTGCCCATGATAGCTATCTGACCTCAGAGATAATGGAGAATGTATTTCCTCATATTGCCTCAACTGTATTAGAAAATGCATTCATACAGAGCAGCTGAAACAAACATGATTTGATAATTTCCACAAAAATGGCAGAATATAAAGCAATTATATCCTTTGGTTGGAGTCAAACCGCATATTCATGCTTTTTCAAATTTCTATCAGTCTCTAAGATGCTACTAAATCAGAGAGTGCATGGTGGCAGAATAAAAAAATATCTAGTGACTTTCAAATAACACAGATCCAGCCCAAATCCCCCGAAAGTCTACAATCCATGTAAGAATGTGGCAGAATGGGGCTCTTCCCTGAAACATTATCATAAAATGAAATGGAAACCTGATGCTGCATTTGGAAACCACATTTGGACATGGGGGAAATTTGTATAATTCTTTCTTCTCAAAAAGGAAAGGTTGAAAAAGACTGAGACTGACCAAACAACAAATGGTCCTATCCCCTTATTTTGTCCAAAATGGACATTTTGAAACTAACAAAGATTTTGCTTGAGGGCTCTGGGGAGACCAGAGGTGTAAGGGTGACAAAAATGCCTCCTGCCAGTGGTGGTGGGGATGAGAAGTTGTCCACAGAGGCCTGGCATGGCAGAATCCAATGTCTTCCACAGTATCTATTTCTAGTGTGTGTTTATTTTTTTCCACAGGTCTCTGTTTGTGTGTTTGAGAAGGATAGGAAATTAATGAAATGTGAGAGAAGAGAATACTATTTCAAAAACCAACAGGTTGTTCAGAATATCACCTGAATCAATATGTGGGGAATGATATTGCATTTCATTTCTAAGTGTTTAATGTGCCCTTTCTAACTGAGGACAACAAAGAAATATGCAAACATACTGTTTTATGCTAGAATTATAAGACTATGAGGGAAAATCCTAGTACTTGATCTAAGAAAATCAAAGCCACTGAAAATGAGTCATCATTCCTATAGCACTTGTCAATATTCTAAAAAGAATTGCAGCTGCACTTTTCAATCTCACCAACAGTTAATTTTTGACAGCTGTGAATGGCTCTTTGTGACTTCTTTTCTGACTCAAAGCTAAGCTACTGGCAAAAATCCAGAAGGGGGTATCTACCGCTCCTGCAGTCACACGACCCAACTGCACACTAAGTGTGACTCGAAGAAACATTAAGAAATAAAATCCTGCTGAAGAATGCTTGCCTTCTCTGCTTGTTAAGAAAGCCCTACCCGACTGTTCATTTTACACAAAGATAGCCATCATGTGCACATGTGTATGCATACAAACTATAGTTTTCAACTTTTCCCTTCTTCTTTTTAAAGGTTTTAGTGCTTGAAAGACCTTTAGCTGCAGTTCTAGGCAATGCAATTTTTTTTCAATGCACTTAAGGAAGCACCAGCCAAAGGAGGATTTAATAACATCCATGTGGTAATTACCATCTCTCCCTGAAAATGCTGCCTTATATTATAGATAATTAACTAATGTGAAGAGAAGACAGGCAAACATCCCCAATGCTCAGTCCAACCCTGCTGAATGTGGTAGAACCTGAGTTACATCATCAGGCTGTGGATTAGACATCTGATCAAGAAAGTTGATCCTGGTATATTCTGTGGTAATTAAATTGTCTGGCCAGATATACAGCTGCTAAAAAAAAGGCAATTAAAAAAAAAGATCATCACCCCTACCAATCTTGTCTTTCTTTGTCTATTATATTTGTTGCTATAATGCACATTACACAGATAAATAATTTTGATATTGACTTTGCTCACATATATACTCACAGATTAACATTGAGTTCTATGTAACACCCACCCCAAAATTTCCGGATTCTGCCACTGTTTTGGTATTTCTGTTCTATTTGGGTATTGTTTCTGAATCTGCTAAAGGAAGAGTTAAAACTGTTTTATCATGGCACTGGATCACAGAGCTATGTATGCACATTCATAGGTATACCTGTTAAGATGAATCTACCTAACAGGTACCAAACAGGGAGGGGTTTATTTATTTATTTATTTATTTATTTATTTATTTATTTATTTATTTATTTATTTGACTTTTATACCTCCCATCTAGCCCTAGGGCTACTCTGGGTGGCTTACAACATAAAATAGCATAACAAAATAACAAAGTAACACATTTAACAAACCAAAATACAAAAACATAATATAAGCAAAATATGCATAAATCAACAATAATAAACTCAAGTAAAACTAAAATGAAAGTAAAAATAGCCAGATTGCGAAATAAAAACAAAAGAAAAGAAAAGAAAAAGAAGAAGATAAGCAGTAAAAAGAAGAATAGTGTCTTACTAGATGTTTCAGAAATCAGGAAAGGCCATTCTATACAATTGAATAGTTTTTTAAAAGTTTGAAGCAAGGGTGCCAGGCAAATTTCTGGAGGTAGATGGTTCCGTAATTGGTGAGCAACCACCAAGAATGCCCTACTCCTTGTTACAACTTTTCAGGCCTCTCTCGGGGTTGGAACTCCCAGGTGTCCTGCCTGGATAGTACGGGTGATCTGGGCAGTTCTTCTTGGGAGGAATAGCTCTGTCAGACACTGAGGTCCCAAACCATTTCGGGCCTTGTATGTGAACATCAAAACCTTGAAATCAATGAGGTAGTGTACCGATAACCAGTGCAGAGCTGCCAGCACAGGGGTAATAGGTTGGTGCCTTTTTTGCCCCATTAAAATTCTGGCAGCTGTATTCTGTACTAGCTGCAATCTCCACATTACCTTCAAGGTCATCCTCCATGTAGAGAGCACTACAGTAGTTTATTCTTGAGATTACAAGCACATGATCGAATACAGTTAACACCTTGACATCAAGGAGGTTCCATAGCTGAGCAATCCTCCACAGCTTGTAATGAGCAGAACGGACCATCAACACCACCTGGGTTTTCAGGGTAAGCGCTGGGCCCAGCAGGACACCCAAACTGCGGACCCCATCATTCATAGAGAGAGTCACCTTCCGCAAAAAAGTGAGGGAGTTTTACAACCTGCAGACACCAGGAGGCCTCACACATAGGATCTCCATCTTGCCCGGATTCAACCTCAGCCCACTAGCTCCAATTCAAATCCAAGACGGCCGACAAGCAACACTCAAAGGACAGAATGGCATCCACTGCAGAAGATGGATAGGAGATATAGAGCTGGGTGTCATCCGCAAATTGTTGCTACGAAGCTCCATACTCCCTTATGACCCTTCCCAGCAGCCTCATATAAATGTTGAAGAGCCTGGAAGAGATGACTGACCCCTGTGGGACCTCAAAATTGAGGGACATAGGGGTAGAGGTCATCTCAACTAGCTGCACTCACTGGGGACAATCCTCCAAGAAGGAATGGAAGCATTACAAAGCAGTGCCTCTGATCCCCAACTCGGAGAGCCTCCCCAGGAGGATACCATGGTCAATGGTATCAAAGGCCACTGAGAGATCAAGGAGGACCAACAGGGACATTTTGCCCCATCAGACTCCCTCAAATGGTCATTCTGTTTGACAAATGCTGTTTCCATATTATGGCATGGCCTAAAGCCCAACTGAAAAGGATTGAGGACATTTGTTTCATCCAGAAGACCCTTAAGCTGGTCTGCGACCACCCTCTCCAGGATCTTGCTCATATAGGAAATATTGGTGACAGGCCTATAGTTATCAAATTGGTCTGCTGCTACATTAGGTTTTTCCCGAGTGGGCCTAATAAGTGTCTCATTGATGGCCAGGGGAACCCTGCCCTCAAGGAGATGACCATTAATTATTGCTGTGGCCCATTTGTTAGTAGTAGGGTTGGTAGGGGGAACTCATACACATATCCATCCCTACTTTCCAAGTTCTCTATGAATTCAGACTTAATGTGTGAAAGGGGTTTCTGTTGTCCCAGAGAAACTCCCAATTCCTTAGCCTTACCTTACCTTACCTTAGTTCTTTATTTCAGTAACTGACCAGATAAAATACAAGATACATTCCACATAAAACCAAAATAAAAGCGTATAAAAACAATAAAAGCATGCACACAAGACAAGCATAATACAATGGCATACCCTTAGTATAAAAGCCAGAACAGGTAAAATCTTCCAAGCCCAGTAGGCCCAATAACAGAGTAATCAACTCAATAGGACTAGAATTGTCTCCAGCCAGGGACCATGCCCATGCTCTAGACCACCTCCAACCCACATCATGAGAAGAGGTAAGGATAAATACACAATGGATATTGCCAATCATCAATTCCAAAGATAAACACCAATGAGAATACTTTGGCATACAGTAATCCCTTGCCTATTTTTTTTTGGGGGGGGGGTAGGGACCCGACCTGACCCACAATAATGGAAAATCCACGATATGCATGGTTGGGTCGGGACTGGGGGCCTATCTGAGGTCTCCTACACTTACCTGAGGACTGACACTGCCCGAACGGGCCTCCGACGAGCTTCCTGAGCCTGTCAGAGGCCCCAGAAGTGGTTTCCAGTGATCCGGAACTCACTCGGGTTTGCCAGAAGTCACTTCCGGTTTGCCAGAAACTACTTATGGAGCCTCTAACAGGCTCCAGAAGCCTGCCAGAGGCCCATTTGGGGCCGTGTGAGGCCTGGGGTAAATGCAGAAGGCCTCAAACAGACCCAGGCAGCTTAACCTAGGGGGCCTTGCCTTTCATATACTGCAGTCCCATGATATACCGAGACCATAGTATATAAATCACAAAATGGCGGGGGACCACTGTATTTCTTCTTCTGGAGATCTAACACATTCCATGCCAACAGGCCAATTTCAGCCTTAGGAAGATCTTTCTGGGATTTTTTAAAAATCAATTCTGGAATCAAAACACTTTCTGCTTCACTCTTCAACAACCTGATGAATCATTTATATTATGCGGGCAAGGGAAGAAAGCCAAGAACCATTGTGAGAAGAGGATTGTAGGTGGTTCCCAAATGAGTTTTGCTGATAATTGCTTCAAAATGTACCTTGAAAAATATTTATACATGAAAATCACTTGGCAAAGGTTGTTGATAAAACAAACTACGAAATTGAATCTTTACTTGAATATAAGGATTTGGCCCCTACAGTGCTTGCTATTACTCAAACCACTGAAACACCTCAGAAATATGAATAGAACCTGTGAAGCTCATGAGTAACATTTGCAAATTTTGAAGCCTTTGACAAATCCTATCCCTTGACTTGTTTCATATAGAGCAGGGATGGCGAATCTATGGCACACGTGCCCAAGGTGGCACGGAAAGAGCTTTCACCTGGCACGCAACATGCTCCTTGCCCCCCACCTTCCCCCTCCTCTGGACCAGCCATGGGGAATTTCCGGAGGGGGAGGTGGGGGCAGGGAGCATGTCAGGTGCGAAGCTGACCCTGCCGTCGCCAATGCCATCACTGCCCTTGCCTCCGCCCCCTGCCGCCCCTGAACCGCCTCCACCACCGATAACAATGATCCCGTCACCCTTGCTGCCCTCAACCTCACCCCACCCCTGACCCGCTGCTGCTGCCAATCCCTACCCCCACACCACTGCCACTGCCATTGCCCTTGCCGCCCCTGCCGCCACTGACCTGACCCTGCCTCCGCTGCCATCTCTGCCCCTCCCACCCTGCCCCCACCGCCTTCATCACCCTTGCTGCCTTCGCCTCCTCCCCCCTCCACCGCCGCTGATCTCGACCACCTCCTCCTCCTCCGCCGCCGCCCCTGAGTTTGGCACTCGGTGGCAAAAAGGTTCGCCATCCCTGATATAGAGCATTTGATAGCTTCCAGGGGGTTTTATTCACTCAGTCTGTGTGGAATGTTTCAAAAACAGGCTCACACAAATCAGGACGTGCCACACCATATAGAATCTAAATTAGCTGACCGTGAGCCTATGAAATTGCTTCTCACTTTGGCTCTCCTGAAGTTCTGACCAGTATCCTGGTTGACATTAACATACTCAAGAGATACACCTGTAAAAGATTTCATGCCAATCTGACAATGTGCTGGTTGAGAACACTTATACAGGTGATTGCCCAACTGGATCATACAGTTTGCTCTTTTGGCCATGCATGGATAAATCAAATGAGGGAATTTTATTTATTTATTTATTTAGCAGTTGGACCTCCTTCTGCATAAATACTGAACAGAGTCCTGGCATGTGAGCATTATTTTCAGAGCTTAAGAACAATAGAGTGCTACCTCTACTTACAAGTTTAATCAGTTCCAAATGCATGCTCATAAGTCGAACAGCTCATAAGTCGAACAACTCATAAGTAGAGCAGCCGTATCTTTGAAGAAAATCAAATAAATAAATAAATAAATCTAAAAAATAAAAACAATTTAGGAAAGCAGACCACATCTAAAATTTGTAAGGCAGCAATTAAAACACTAACAGTTTTCTGCTCTTAAGTCAAATTGCTCGTAAGTAGAGCCACTCATAAAAAGAGGTACCACTGTATTTCAGATTTAATGTCTTAGCATTTAATTAATTACCTTTTTAGCCTAAAATGTCATCTAACACTTCAAATGTAATGTTAAGAATACTTCTACCAGATAATAAAGTTAATTTTGACGTGTCCTCTACAGAAGGCACAGGTCACGCCATGTTCATCTTCTACAAAGCAGCAGAGACCTATATCTCCTTTTGAAAACTAGATGTACAGTAAGAAGCCATAATCTTGGCCCTGTATTCGCAGTTGGCCCATAGTAGCCACAAGCCTAACACAGCCGAGAGTCTGTGGCTTTTCTCAAGTTTCTGACATTACACTTCAAATCACTGTCTGATTTTCAAGGGAGGCATAGATATCCTTCATTTGGAGAGTGTGAGTCTGGAATGAGCACAGGGTGGACTGGTCTCAGTTTGTGCACACTTTATTTAGCCATGGAAAAGGTTGGAATAGGGGCTTCTATACATCTCAAACTTTAATTAATTTCGCAACCTAATATTGCAAATACTAACTATTATGTCACATTTTAGCAGCTGGGGTTAGTGATGAACAGCCTTGTTTTACTCACTCCATCAACTGAAAACTGAAACCACTAGATGCTTTTCCTTGAGTTGGTGAGATTATTTTTGTCTTATTCAACTTGAGTTCTCATTTATTTGAGAACAATTTTTTTGCACTTGAGAGAGCCAGTAAGAACATCTGCTTATCTTATGTAATTTGAGCAATCCCTCTATCTGTAAACTAGACTATATGGTCACAATCTTAAAACACTGAGTACATCATAGAACAATCGGATTTAATATCTACTCCACTGTAGTTGGGACTAGGGATGGACACCTTACAACAAACAACACACTGTTTTGGTCATTTTGTAAGCTCACAAAATCTCACAAAATGAAACAGCAAACACCATGTCATCAAGAAATGAAACAAAACACAAATTTTTGTGTCGGAAATCAAACAATTCATCCTAGTGTCTTGGTCCAGCCGTCTTGAGAACAGGAGGTTTATAGAGATGGGCACGACTAGGGAAAATGACGTTTTCGAGTTGTCGTGTGTCGGAGGCAGTCCGTTTCGGCTCGTTTCCGTTTTTCGCAAAATTTCGCAAAAATTAGTCGGTTCATTTTTTTCGTTTTTTTGTTGTCGTTAGTACTGGTTTTGGGGGGGTAGCGGGCTCCTGGAGGGAGCTGCACGAGTCAGCCAGAGCCACAAGTGACAGACTGGCAGACTCTTTGCAACCGCTGTGTCTCACGTACTTGCATGTATTGCAATGCAAGTAGATCTGGCTTAGGGTTAAGACGGGTTAGCGCAAGGGCTAGGGTTAGGCTAGTTACGGGTGAGGTTAGGGTGAGTATTGGGGTGCACCTCTGGGTGCCTCTCTGACCCACTTAGAAGGACAGTGTACTGGCGTATGGGTTAGGCTTAGGCTTAGGGTTCGGGTTTGGGCTACGATTAGTGGGCTGTTTATGCCCGATTGGCACATCCCAGAAGTCTCTGTGGTCAACCTGGCCAAGTGGCCATGCGATTGGTGGAAAATTTGCATGGTCCACTCCCATGGGCGAGCCCATCATTGCAAATGTGCAGGTGTAAAATAAAATAAAATAAAATAAAATAAAATAAAATAAAATAAAATAAAATAAAATCAACGGAGACTTTTTTTGCAAGAAAAACCCACTGCTGCTACTGTAAAAATTCAAGCATTTAAAATAGCTAATTTTCGCATGTTTCTGTGGTGCTTTGGTGGGGTTTTGGGCAACGATTTCAAAAAAAATATTGCGGTCGCTATTTTGGATCCCCCGCACTGCATGGCAAATGGATGCGCCCTCCCAGCCTGGTACCAGCAGTGCAGCAGTAGCAATAGCCAAGGAGAGGGGGCGGGGAACCCCCCCCCAAAAATAAAACACCCTTCTGGCCTAGTAGGTGCCCTCAGACAGTTTTCGCCTACTTTTAGGGCCGGGAATTGGGGTTTTTTAACTTTTAAAAACTTTTTTCTGTGCCGCTTGGCATTGCGCGATCGCCGCGATGCAAGTAACGAGCACGACAAATCAGACCAAATTGTTCGTTCGTCGGTTCGAGCTCGAATTCTGGCGGAGTAATTCCCGTTACCGTATCCGTAGAGTAACGGATACGAGTAACGGAAACGGGAATACCGCTAAGTCATGCCCATCTCTAGAGGTTTATTTTTATATTGATTGATTTGTTTTTCTCCCCCGCACCTCAGCTGTTCTTATCTCCAATTTTGATTTGCTTGACACAGCTAGCCAGAAGCTGGGCTCTTCCCTTTGCTGGCTGTGTCTGCAAGCTGATTTAAATTGATTATTTTGTTTCCTTTTCCTGATTAAGTAGGACTGTGGAGGTAATATTTTTAATATTTTCCTTTCTTCCCCAGCCACACAGCAGATCAGCAGTTGAGTTTATCTCTCCGATCTCTCTGTGCAGCAGCTAGCCATTAGGTTTTTATCGTGTTTACAGAGGGTTCTTTGCTTGAATGCAAATTAATTGGAAGGTTTGAGGGTCTTTAATTTAGGGCAGTGGGCTCCTTGTAAAATAAAAAAGGAAAGCTCCTCATTATTTATAGCCTTATGAAATGTTTCATTTCATTTTGTTTCCTGACAAAAAATCTTTTTAAAAATCAAGTATTAACAAAACAAAACAAAATGAAGACTGAAACGAAATAAACAAAATGAAACCCTATGCTTCCATTTCGTGCTCATCTCTACTTGGGACATAATATGAGACGTGCCCATGTATACACGTCAGTCTCTACTATAATCCTTTTACCACTTTCTAACAGAAAGGACCACAAAATTTCAGATGCATTGAACAATGTTACTGGGACAATACATATCATTGTCAATGGACTACTAACAACTGTCTTTCAATCCCATTGTGGGAAGAAGCAGAAAAAGAGAATGTGACTATGAAGAGGGCTTCTGCACTGATTATGGCTGATAGCCAAATTATATAAACCGTTCATCAGAAGAAGGGATTTCTTACAAACTGACAACATCTAATGGTCAAGTCACTTTTCACACATCCATTGGGTTGCAAATTGGCTGGTCTTGTGATTGGTCTTCTGGATGCAAGCATGAGTTTTCTTTGCATAATAGGATTGCTCTATCATAAATATCTGGTTTATTACATTTCTATCATTCCAAGATACTCCATATTCTACACATTTCCTGATGACAGGCTATTGGTACCATAAAAGTACTATTTGCTTACTACCCTCAGGGAGCAATGTGTCTGAAGAAGAATGGCTCTTTTTCAAATCTCAGCTCCCCAAGTGAGAAAGAACCCCAGTATTCAAGGTTCTTGCTCACATAGGCCGTTACTTCATGAAGTACTTCGCTTCGCAGCGGGATTGCCTTCGCTTTGAATGCGAAGGCGGTCACGTGGTCTCCCTTCACCCCCACCCCTCTTTCTCTGTCCTCACCATGCGAAATTTTAGGATCGAATCCATTACTACCGCACGTGCTCCCTTCACATTGGGAAGCTTACTTGCAACGTCTGGTTTCTGCTTTCTTTTATTTTTTTAAAAAAATTACCACTGCGTATCGATGCATCAATACCCGGCTGTCATTTGCGGTCAGAGGCACACAAGCCAGCGGTCAAGCCCGGCACTCAAATGCTCCTGCGGTTGTCCCAAGGACTTGTGGGCGGCCATCGTGTTTCCCTGAAGCAGAGCAGCTGGGTTGGTTTTTTTTTTGTGGGGGGGGCGGGGCGGGGAGAGGCTTCTCTCAGCTTCATCACCCTGTGTGCCCCGCCGCCGCTCTCTGGGTGGGCGCGCGCGGGGGTGTCTTGCAGCGGCGGCACCGACACCCTCTCCCCCTCCCTCTGTGCAGCCCTTCGCCATCCCTTGCCAGCAGAGGGGCTCTGCTCACGTCACCCGGGGACGCTTGCCCCCCCCTGTTGCCCCTGCCCCATGTACAGAAAGCAAGATCAAAAGAACGGGTTAACCGAAATATCGATGCATTGGCATTTCGGAGAAAAAATAAGTTAAAAAATAAATAATTATATATATTAACTGGCCACACGTGACTTTGGATGCGAAGCAGGATGCGAAGCGAAGAAGATTCCCGGCCTCCGGCAGGGGAATCTCTCACCCCGCTTGGAGCACGGTTTAGGAGGCGTGGTCGGGGTGGCGCCGAATCCAAAGAGGAGGAGCGTGCGGACTGAAGCGATCGATTCGCACGGAAATTACGGCTCGCCGCGCAGCGAGAGGTTCGTGAAGTAACGGCCATAGAAAGACTAAATGTAAACAGGACCCTTCTCTTCATATGACAATCAGGTCAGTCATGACTGGATAGGGAGAGGTTTAGACCATAAACCTCATTTATTTCTATACCAAATGTTAAGATAAACATGATGCTACATAAAATTATGGTATCACACCATCTTGCCTCTCACATTGTCTTTCCTTTGGTAGGCAAAAGCCTTTTCATTTAGAATTCTGGCAGCTGATCTTCTAGTTTTGCAATTGGCAATGTACGGTATTCCCTCTTGTTGGTGTCTTTTCGAGTTATGTTTTAAAACTTTTATACCTGCATTCATTTGATGTTTTCAGAGTAGTCATTTTTATTTGATTGTGTCAAGATTTCCTGAGTCACATTTTTGGAACAAAGGCAGAAGAGATATCAAAATAAACAAATAAATGCTAAAATAAGTATGTCTGCTTCCAGAAACAAATGACTGATTACTTGAAATCCTACAATTCCATCTTAAATTTTATTGCAACATGAAAGACGAGCAATATATGCACAAAACAGTAAGAAATTCATACTATTCCAAGGAAAGCAAGGGCTGATCAGCAGTGAGGGATTATGGGGGAAGAGATTAAATTATTTAGTCCTCTAGCTGTGACTTGTTTTTCATCCATACTTAAAAGAAATGTGGAAATTCTAGCCACTAAACTGATTGGCACTGTGATGTGCACCTTATTAGGAGCACTAAAATAGCTGATCCATATCAGTTCCAGGAAAGCTAAGCTAGGTTTTTGGATCCCATGCCCCATTATGTTAATTTGGGCTAGCAATTTAACATGTAATGCTTACAACCACCACCACCACCACCACCACCTAAACAGTTTCAGGGATTAAGCTTCTTGGTAAACCTGAGCTGATCCTCTTTCCAACCATCAGGGCCAGTGCCCTGGCCAGGGGTGGGGGGGGAGGCAGGGGGTGGGCGGGGCAGGGGCGGTGGTGGCGGTGGTAACAGTGGGGGAGGGGGGGGGGGGCAGGGGCGGGGTGGGCGGTAGGCGGGGTGGGCAGCAGGGGGCAGGGAGGCGGGGGGCAGCAGATGGCGGGGACAGCAACGGGCATGGGGGTGGGCGGCAAAGGGTGCAGGGGCGGCGAAGGGCTGCGGTGGGCAGCAATGGGCGGATGGCGACGGGCAGATGGCAGGTGGGTGGGGGACGGACGGTGCTGGCCAGCAGCTGGGGCAGGGGCGTCAGGCTGTCCAGCGCCCTCTCTCCATTTTGGCGCCCTAGCCAACTGCCTAGTTCACCTTAATGGAAGTGCCGGCCCTGCCTACCATGGTGCAATAATGACAAAAACTGCCCTCTAAGAATTGCTATTTGTGGCAATGAAATTTATACTGGTGAATGTGAAGGAATTGAGAAATTGGAGGAAAATGGCTAGTCAAACCTTTCTGGAAAATTCAGGCTTTTCTCAATGGCTGGGTATGGCTGACTTCACATCAAAAGGGGGCAGCTTTTGACCATAAAGGAATGGATGTAAAACCAGTAAATTAGTTTTTTGAGTGAAGGTTTCAAGGCCAAATTGTGGAATTGGTTCTTAAAACCTTTGTCCACTTACCAAATGTTTGAATGTTTTGTAAATGTGACAGCAGTTTTAAATTGCAGGTTTGTTGAGCAAGTCAAAATATTTAACCTTGTGGGTTTTTTTGGAACTTCCTGGAAGCACTGCTTAGTTGGAGCAGACTAGAGTGGTTTTTTTAATATTGAATAATTTTATTGGATTTTTGAGGGGGGAACGGAAGGGGAGAGATGTGGAGGAAGGGGGGGAATACAGTATAAAATTTCATTGAGTATATCAAGCCAAAAATAACGATTTGACATGTTTACAAATCACCAAATAATATCACAATTAGAGATGGGAATGACCAGAAAAAAATTTTTTTGAGTTGTCGTTTTTCGGGATGGGTCCATTTCAGGTCGTTTCCATTTTTCGTGAAATTTTTAAAAATTTGTTGTTTCGTTGTGTTGTTTGTCATTACCGCCACAGCGATTTCGCATGATTTGACGTCCCAGCGAGTGGCGTCCCACCGGTGCTAGGTGTTTTTGCACCCTAGGCGGCAGGTGGGGGCGGGGGGGCATGGGCAGGTGGCGGCAGCGGCAGGGGGGAGGGGCGGGCGCGCGGGTGGCGGGCGCGGGTCCCGCAATGACCCAGAGCAGGTGGAAAACACTTTAAACTGACTTGCTGCACAAGACTGCATCAAATAAAGCAATTGCAATTTTTGAAAACAAAGTGGGCAGTGCACCCACAGCAGAGCTGCAGGCAGGGTATGAAAGGACCTTGGCTTGCCACCAAGCAAATGAAATTTTTAAAATAAATCCACACCTCCCCTCCCACTCAAACCTCCCCCCCTCTTTGAAGCACTATCAGAAAAGAAATCCTAACAAACTGCAGGAGAATAAAAAAGAATAAACTGTGTTGCTATTCCCCACAGCAGACAGAGAATGAAAGGAATTATTATTTCCTAAAAATTCAATTGAATCAATTCCCTGCCTGCCTGCCTAACTGAAATCTAAAGGCTCAACGAAATCGAAACTAGTCTAGCACAGCAGCCAGCTACACACAGCCCTCTCCCACCCACATCCAAGCCCGGACTGCGACTCTTCTGGGAGTGCCTCGGCTTTTTATGCCCTCTTGCACATCCAGAAGTGTCAGTCAAAACCTGGCCATGCGATTGGTAGAATGGGTCCAAAAATTTGCATGGTCCCATCCCATGGCCAGCCCATCATTGCACAGGTGTAATAAAAATAAAATAAAATAAAATAAAATAAAATCAGTGCAACCTTTTACTGCTATAAAAAACCCTCTGCTGCTACTGTAAAAATTCAAGCATTTAAAATAGCTAATTTTTGCATGTTTCTGTGGTGCTTTGGTGGTTTATTGGATCACGATTTCAAAAAAAATATTGCGGACGCCATTTTGGATCCCCCCCACACCGCATGGCAAATGGAGACGCCGAGGATGCCACCTCCCAGCCTGGTACCAGCAGCCCAGGACAGGAGGGGGGGGAGGCCGGGGACCCCCCCCCAGAAACCACCCCTCTGGTAGGTGCCCTCAGGCAGGCATATTTTCGCCTGCTTTTTTGGCCGGGAATCGGGGTTTTTTTATTTTTAAAACTTTTTATCTGTGCCGCTTGGCATCGCGCGATTGCCGCGCGATGCCAGGAACGACAACGACAAATCAGACCCAATTTTTCTTTTTTCAGTTCGAGTTCGAGTTCTGACAGCTTAATTGTCGTTACCGTTTCCGTTATGTAACGGAAACGATATCCGAAAACGGAAACGACAGTTTCACCAAGTCGGGCCCATGTCTAATCACAATACTAATAGGTTTGTTACTTCTTGCCATCTTTTCCGGGAAATCTCATCGTAGTCTCCCTTTAGAAAGCCGGAGAGTCTGTCTATTTCAATGCATTCTCTTATCTTTTCATGGAAACTTCTCTCTGTTGGCACTTCTGGTTGTTTCCAAGATTTCGCATACAGTATCCTTGCAGCAACGATTACATGATGAAGTCCATATTTCTGGTCATATGAGATATTAATATCTACTATATTTAATAGAAAAAATTCTGGTCTAAGCTCTAACTTAATCTTCAGGAATATTTCTAAAAATAATTTTACCATTGTCCAGCATGCCTTTGCCTCTATACATGTCCACCACATATGGTAAAAGGTGCCACTATCATGTTTACATTTCCAACATTTGGGTGAACAGTTATACATCTTAGATAAACGGTGGGGAGGGGGGAATGCCATCTATAAAACATCTTATAACAATTTTCCTGAAAGGCTATAGATTTAAAGAGTTTGACTGTATTCCACAAAGAGTCCCATTTGTTTAGATGAATAGAATAACCAAAATTTTCTGCCCATCTTATCATAGTATCTTTGACCAGTGTGTCGATCATTTTTTCATTTAACAAAATACAGGTACTATAAAATTTACTGAGAAGCTTTGAATCACCAGAGGATAGTATTTTGTCATGTGGAGTATCATTAGTCATAAATCCCCCCTCTTTAATGAGATTTTTAAAGTGTGACTATATTTGTTGGTACTTCCACCAATCTAACTCATAGCAGACTAGAATGTTGGATGATTACTGTGACAGGTCGATTCCCTAGCCATCACCACCTCTAACTCCTGTCCTGAGCTCACCCACTCTAAGATCAGAAGGCTAAGTGTTTAGAGTGGGACTCTATGAACCCACTGGACCACCTCAGTGACAATGCAGATTTTCTTCCTAAAACTAGTAGCAATTTATGGCTCTCTCCCCTCCACTTCTGCACTATAGTCCTCATCTTTCTTGGACAGTTTCCATAGCAGTTATTTAATTTTAAAAATGGCATGCAACCATGCATATTAATTGATCAAATTGAATTTATGTCATGCTACTACTGTTTTATAATCTGCTAAACTTTTGGCTTCCATTATCAGTTTTTTTAAAAATAATCCCTTGCATTCTGCTATTTTCTGACCTGACTGGAATATATTGAGGTTTAGGATAAAGGTAAAGAAGTAAGGTTAAGGTAGAGTTTAGCATTTGTGACATGTTTACACATATTATATTTGTAAAACCCACTTGCTGAGATCCCGTTGTATGGTGTCTGCAAATCCTTTGGTGGGACAAATATTGTTGGTAGTGGCAAACCACTGCTAAAATATTGTTGGTAGTGGCAGACTACTGCCTCATAGCACAGCTAAAATCCCAGGTAGCAGGCTCATGGTTGACTCAGCCTTCCATCCTTCCGAGGTCGGTAAAATGAGTACCCAGCTTGATGGGGGCAATGTAGCCTGCATACTGTAATAAAACTGTAAACCATTCAGAGACTACTTGAAGTGATATGGGGTGGTGTATAAGCAGAACACTTTTGCTTTAATTGAGAGCTTACTTTCAATTTCCAGGACCTCTCAACTTTGTCACACTGCATACAAGCTGTATTTGACATTAAATCACAGAAGGATGAAACTCAGTGATATTTAAATTATCAAGATGATAATTAATCTGGAATTCTAAAAATATTTAGTATTGAATCTGGCAACAGAATCTGACATTGTAAGTTTAAAATGCCTTGCATCTTTTACTTTTCTACATTTATATTTCTTTCAGTTGTTTACATTTTCCTTCAACTGTAAACAACTAAATGTTACTAGGATAGTATATTACAGTTATCTTTAAAGGTCCATGGAAAATATGCGTAGACAAAGGATCCATAGTATTCCAGTTTCATATGTGCATAAAACACTGCTTAAGTATGCTTTGTCAGGGGACGCATTCAGCCAGTGTGTACAATTTAGAATATGTGCATAAACATGCACATATTTGAAAAGCAATAAGCAAAGGAATATCTTCCTGTGAATATAAATGACAACCCCATTTTGAACCAAACATGGTCCAGGTATGGAAATGAGAAAGGGGTGTTCATGAATAAAGTGGACCTTTACTGATGTATACATATCTGTAATCTCTCGCACATTAAATTGGGTGTAAGACCCTCTTATTAAACATGTACATTGTGATGAAACCCTTCATTGGAACCATAGGTCAGATTTATTTTATTTTAAAAGAGATAGCTTAGAAACGAAAAGAAAGCCAACAAAATATATTGTGTATGGAAATTAGAAAACAGATGGCTTAGAGAAAAATATGATGTCTTTATATAGAACCATGAATGTGGATAAATAGGGAACAGCTGTTTACCCTTTTGCTCAGAACTACAATTAAAGGATACCTAATGACTTTATAATTCTAGCTTACAAGAAGGGGTAACTCACTGTTTGTTACATGCATAGAATGGTTGAAATAAAGCCACCCCTCCCTTCCACTGCAATATTTTTAATGATTTATCTCTAGCACTTTTAATTTTCAGAGCAAACTGTTCTTACCTCATCCATCTTTGCAACATATTTGTGCCCGTGCTCCTGCCATTTTCCTGCAGACTTCCCCTTATTTACACATTGTTCAACAGCCCATGTTTCCATAAAATAATCAAGTCCTGGGCTTGAAAATGAACTGAGGTGCCCAGCACTATTTGCTATTAGAATCCAGGCAGACTTGGCAGCGGCCAATTCCTGGCTAGGAAACCGTTTAGAAATTCCATGCACAGTCCACTGTCAAGTTCCAGACAGAAATACAAAACACAGTGTATGCAAATGCTGTGGAGAGGAAACATTTGAGATTATGCAATGAACAGCCTGGGACTGACAAAGTCACATACTTGAATCCCAGCTCCAACTATGAAGCTCATTGCGTGATGTTCGGCAAGTTACTAGCTTTCAGCTAAAAGGCTATTCACTGAAAACAGTCTAAGCAGTTGTAGAGAAGTTCTCAACAATCTTGAACATTGTGGGTGAGTGGCTTACGCTACGGACATTTAGATAAGGGAGGTATTATGAATTTTTAAATGTATAATTGTCAGCAGATTTAAGGGGCAGCAAATAAAATAATAATAATATATACTTGTGCCTGACACAAAGCAGTGCAGCAGTAACGTAGATAAAATGTCAGTATTGATATAAAGGGTTTGCAGAGTTAGTCTATCAGAAAGACAATGACAATGAATAGAGTAAAAACTCATATATTCATATATACATCAAAATATACACAGCATAACAACCAAGCATTATATACAATATAGCAAACAGACAAACAGAGTGTGGGGTAAACTGTTCTCACCATAACAGTCCCCAAGTTACAAATGACAAGCTAGTGCCTTTTATACTATTCAGCACTCATAAGATCTGATGCAATCACTAATTAACAATCTGATGCAATCTGATCTATCCATTACAAATCATGATGTTACAATCAGTTCCACCTGCACTTCATCACTTAACATGCCTGTGATTACTAGTCTCTAACACTTGTGAATTAACATCATGACACTGCAGAATCTAACTGCCTCCATTTTACAATTCTCTTTACACATTCTGTTAAATATACATAACATATGTTTTATCAACTTTTACATATCTTGACAATAATCCACAATCTGGAAGTACTGACTGTGCTCATTCCCATAATAATGCCAAGAATAGTGTCTGAAATGTGCAAACTTTCATGCTTTCCATTATTCTTCATCTGGTAATGAGAAACAACAACAAAAAGCGTGTGTGTGAAGGGTCAGGAGTCATAATTTTTGTAAAAGCCTAGTGAACCAATGCGAAGCCATGTTGATTTTGCTGAAATGCTTATACTTTAAAATGCTTAAAGGTAAAGGTAAAGGTTCCTCCTGCCCCGCACATGTGTGTTAGTAGTTTCCGAATCTAGGGGTGGTAATCATCTCTGTTTTCAAGCCAAAGAGCCAGTGTTGTGCCAGTCCATGGCTATGTGGCTGGCGTGGCTGAACACATTTCTGTGCACACAACACTTTACTTTCCCACTTTTTATAGTGGTACCTATTTAGCTACTTGCATTTACATGCTTCCAAACTGCTAGGCTTGCAGGAGCTGAGGTTAACACTGGGAGCTCGGACCGTATGGCACCCAGGATTCAAACCGCCAAGCTGCCAACTTTGCAGCTGACTGTTTCAGTGCTCTAGCCCACTAAACCGCTACACCCCATGCTTAGGCCTGCACAAAGGAAAGGCGAGAGCATAGTTGGGCCAAGGACATAGATACAGGAATGGGGAGGATCTGTGGTGAGAATGAGCCCCAGTTAAGTTGCAAACCTGCTGTGCAATGTTGTGACTGGTGAAAGAAACAAACATGCTTTGTATTTAAGATTGTGCAGAACAAAGGTGGTACACAATTTCCCTCTCCTGCATGTGGGAGAGACTCACCTTGTTTGCTTGCTCAGCTGAATAAATGAACCGACTGAATCTCTCCCTTGTGTCAATTTTTTGAAGGCAATGTTATTCTGATCCAAGAGTGTTCTGGGATTAGCCCTGAACTCAACAGGGGTAATTGACAGGGAAACAAAAAAGAAAATCCAGAAACTGGACTAGCTGCTGTAGCAATGAGTTCTGCAATTAAACTCAATCCCCAGAATGGAGATTACTGACAAATAAGTCAATAGTAGATGTGCAGGCATTAAATAACACCTATTAAATGCTGTTGGGTAGGAGGTAAAATGGTAAGGCTTAGTTTCTGAAAACACAATAGCCTCCATTTTCCATGGAGATATTTAGAAAAGTAGGCCTAGCTTTCTCTGTGTGCTACCTGAGGTAAGAGCCTCATTGGGATGTGGCTAGGGAAAACAACACTGAGGAAATACTGAAATTTGTGTACCCCTCCTCCTTATTGTGAAACTTAAGGCCCGTTTGCTAATTGCTGTAATATAATCACCTAGTGCTTGTGAATTTGCCAAAAAACCTGACATGGTTTCCTTTCTACTCAATTTTAATTTTCCCCTACTATCATTAGTCTGGCCGGAACAATTCAAAACTAGAGATTGTTTTGAATAGGCCAGAATAGGCATTCCTATGGAAAAAAAGCTGGCAGCCACCCACCCACGTGGGGGAAACCACAGGCTTCCCCCCCCACCACCAAAGCCACTGCCGATCAGCTGTAGCACGGGGCTTTGGTGGGAAAAATGTTTTCCCTTTCCCCCACTGGATCAGGTGTGATAAATATAATAATAATAATAAAAATCAGCACTGATCCAGCCTGCGGGCCAGCTGGTCAGTGAGATAGGTAAAAATAAAAAGATAAAAAATATGCACCAACCCAGCCCACGGGCCAGCTGGTCAGCGCAATAGGTTAAAAAAAATAAAAAAATAAAAATAAATAAAAAGGGCCGACCTGGCCCATGGGACAGCTGCTCAGCATGATAGGTAAAAAAACACACCAACCCGGCCTGCAGGCCAGCTGGTTGGCATGAGTTTAAAAAAATGAAAAATGAAACGAACAAAAAATGAAATCAATTTTTTTTTAAAAAAAATGATTTTTAATGACCCAAACAAATTAAAAAACAAGAACAAAAAATGAAATGAAATGTCATTTTGGCATTTTGTGCCCATCTCTATTCAAAACATCTCCATGATGACAACAATCCAATCCTAGCAATTTGTATGCAACCCTGTGTGAATTTTCACTATGAAACACAACTTTTATCAAAATACTTATGGCTTCTCAACAAATTTCTGAAGTGTTCTCATCTTGAACTGGGAACTTTAAAAACTCTTTGATGTTTACTATCAGCAAAAGATTGTGAATGTGGAAAAATCTAGTTGTTAGTCCCAAGCAGAGCAAATTGTGCCGCCAGGTACCTAAATCATAGTGTGGATGTGGACTACTAGCCGACTTCTTTTGTGAGTTCTGGCATTTTGTGTGTAGAGTATATGCTTTATGGGCCCCAAAATGAATCATTTGAGATTCCATTATTTCTTATGGAGACATTTGCTTTGATATAAGAGTGTTTTGGTTTATAAGCATGTTTCTGGAATGGATTATGCTTGTAAACCAAGGTATTATTGCATTCATGTTAGACTGCATAAGAAAGAAGTTGGGTATACCTTCACAGTTTGGGCCCATGCTACTTGTTGGAGTGTCTTTCCTTGATGTCACCCACCTGACCCACAACATCATCCCATTCTATCCTCTTCCATCTGGTCACACCAAGGGAGGCTTGTGAATCTTCTGAAAAATGTAGAGCCTTCTTTGCAGCGGCTCCAAATCTCTAGAAACTGTTTCCAGAGGAACCCCCTTCCCTTTTAATATTTGGAGGCAGTTAAAGATATTGCTTTTCAGGGAGGCTTTCCACACTGACCCCTGCTGATCATTCATCTCATATTTCCCTCCATTTTGTCTGGTTTTATATGACTAGTTTGTGCCATCTGTGCTTTACCCACTGAGCACAGTGACACAGTAGTCAAACTGTTGCACTGTAGCCAAAACTGTGCTCCCAACCTGGGGTTCAATTCCAGGTAGCTGATTCAAGGTTTACTCTGCCTTCTATCCTTTCTCCCAAAATGTATAACCTGCATAATTATAAACTCTAAACTGCCCAGAGAGTGCTTTGAGCACTTTGGGGCGGCATATAAGCAGCACACTTTGATTTTTGCTTTGCTTTTTAAAGGACTAATTAGAGTGGTTTTGTTGCTTTTATCTTTGTTTTTCTTGTACATGTTGTATTTGCCCAAGCTTGTACCTTGGAACTAATGGGAGTGGAATATAAGTAAATAAATAAATAAATAAATCCATTCAGTGAAACAAAAAAGGAATGACATTTCTTGTCACATGTCATTCCCACATTCTGACTGCCCCCTAAATGTCAAGTGTTTATTATTGAATTCACTGAGGGAATTGAGGGCAGAAAACATAGATCACGATAGTATCAGGGCCAGTGCTAGGTTTTTTTGCGCCCTAGGTGAGGGGTGGGGGGCGGAGGGGGGGCAGGGTGGCGGCAGGTGGGGGCAGGGGTGGGTGGGGCAGGGGGCCAGGTGGGGTGGGGGTGGGAGGGGTGGAGGGGGTGGCAGGCTGTCCAGCACCCTCTCTCCATTTTGGCACCCTAGGCAACTGCCTAGTTCCCCTTAATGGAAGTGCCGGCCATGGATAGTATGTGTGGGGGATAAAAAGCAGTTATTTTACAGAAAAAAATTCCTTGGAATCTGTTGTCAGGACATGCTAAAGTCAATCACTTACATAGCCTGCTGCTGCAAAATTTCAGCCTTCTGCTTTCCCTGTTCATTGTCTGCTCATTAAGAGGCATTTGGACTTGCCTCTTAATGTACTACACATCAGTGACAACCTAATGGTGTCAGGAACACCACTTTGAGGAACATTGCAATGGTCTGTTTTTGCTTTTAACAAGATTTGGGACGCAAGTCTCTCTGCAATATCATTTAATTATCACCAAGTTAATGAGCAAAGAAACTTCTTCCAAAGCAGAACATAAATATCATTATATTAATCCACTGATCTTAGAGAATCCAGCTACCAGGAAAGGGTTTTACAACAATATGCCCCACTTCTTCATTAATTATTTTCCACACCTATAAAACATATTGGATTAGTTTTAAATCTTTAAAGAGCACTCTGGAAGGGATGTGCCCCCTTTTAAAACCAACTATATTCATTTTATTTTTAAAGTTTAGAAAAGCAAACCTCTGTGTAAACACATGAAATTTGTACTGCTCTGAAAAATATTTTATTCCAGTTCTGTGAACAAATCCAGCAATGCCACTTTCCAAAAGCACACTCTTTGTAATCTAATTACCTCTGTTCCTTCTTTTGCTTTCCATTCCCTTTGTCTTAAATTATTCAGATCTAGTTTACACAAAACACCAGGTCAAAAGGTAAAACCATTCACAGTTAGCACCATGTCAAACTGAAAATAAGGCATCTCATAACTGGATATCTCCCCCCCAATCTGAGAAGCAACTTTCATCTTCTTGACAGAGAAAGATTCTGGCTTAATCTTTTCCATGTTATGTTATGCTAAATTTTCCAGGGATACGGCCCCTCCCTGTTCTACGCAATCCTTCAGTAGCTGTGTGAAGTGGTACAATCCAGCCATGAATGTTTTATGGTCTCATCTGCTATTCTGCACACTGGATGTGAACGTATGGGAACACTCAGACCCTTTTCAATCAGACTACCAAAGGACTTAAGAATGGTCCCCTGACTCTGACCAAAGGCTGCCTTCTCTCCTCTGTTCATTTAAGATGCAGAGGGAAGCAGCTTCTCAGCTGTTATACCTACTGTTGTGCCCCTGTGTACGCTGACTTCTGCATTTTGGAAGGAGGAGAATGGGAGGTACTAAAACACAGCCAGGAGTGGCAAGAGGCTGGGTGACTTAATGGCTGTGTCACAGGGGCCATCCGAGGTCATGTAAACAATCCTATTACCCTCAGGTATGGTAGAAAACATTCTTTCATCCTCTGTGACGAAGTATAAACGTGCCCTGACTATTTCCATGCAAATAAGAGAGGGAATTTCTTCCCCTTGGCCTTAGAAGCAAAGTGTTTTGCAAAGGCCCTCATTGGGAGTAATGGGCAAATGGGTCTTTTGCAGGTGCAAACTGTGGATGCGTAATCTAGAGATGTGGCAACCCAGGTTCATAGTCTTGCACAGGGCCTCTTCTAACCCACCTCCCAATGTAGTATGGCTCAAAGGGCAAATCAAAAGCACAACAAGGGGAGGGATAATGCCAGTAGCAATAATCTCGCTTTTTCTACATCCCAAGTGAAAATGAAGAGAGGGAAGTGGACTTGAATCTTTTTAGTGTAGGCAGCTACTGTCCTTTGTCCATTCTGTATTGTACATACAGGAGACATATATTGAGTTGCAACTCTCCAAACTCCTAATCTAGTCATAATCTATGATCTATGATCAAGTTGTAGTCCACCAACATCTGGAAACTGAAGGTTGGGAACCACTGTTTCAGAGCCTTTTGTCAGATTAAAACAACATCATCATTGGGTACATGTATATTTCATTGATTTGTAAAATGGAGTCCAGTATGTAATACTGAGTCATTGTAAACCATGGTGTACAGAATAGATATAATGAGTGAAGCTGATGCAAGACAGATGCAATTGCATGGTGTAACCAGTGTCCTGATTGGTTATCATAAGTATAAAAAGACTCCAGAAATCAGTAGCCTTTGGATCTTTGGTGAGAAGGTACTCATACTGCCATGCTCTGTGTTTATGTATTCTGTTATGTTGATATGCTGCAAAGTGAAATGTTGCTGAAACTCCGCTATATTTATATATGTAATGTAGCTGTTTTTAACAAACTCTGCCTGTTTGAAGTGAATCTTGTTGCCCCACATTTAACTTAAGGTGGCAGATCAAATTGGCAAACTTTGTCAGGGTTATGGGCCCAGAAGAACTGGAGCTTCAAGAGCAGAAATCATAGGACTTCCTGACTGCTTGGGAAAGCAAAGTCAGAGACACCGGGGACAGTGTGTCTTGGTGTAGCTGTGAGTACCTGTGTGAGAATTCACAGTCTGATGTATTCCAGAGTTTCAGTTGGGTGCCAGAGGTATGCTGACTCCATATATGGAGGTATCATTTGTAAACTTGATACATACATTGTTAAAAGGGATGTGCCATTCAAATTTTATGGACTTCAGTCCAAAGAATTTTCCATGAATTCCCTATGCAGAATTCTGGAAAATGCAGCCCAGAAACACTGCTTCAGTTGGTGCCTTCTTTAGTCTCTTTATACTTTCAAAAAACAAGGAAGATGCCCTGGTGCTACTTGGGGGTTTTAGGGTTTCTGGAAAGTACAGTTCCTTCAAATATGCCCTCTAGATATCCTAAGAGACTCTGAGATGATACCTTATGACCTCCTGAAGTGTTGCACTACAATGCACATGAACTCCCATAGCTAACTAAAAACTTATGTGATTATAGTGTGTTGCACATGGCATGCACCATAGTGGGGTAATCTGATCTCTAAGTGTATGAAACTATTATTGGTGTTTCATGTTTTGCATCTGGGCATCTTAGCAGCTTTGGGAACAGTTGGATTTTTCTTTCCTTTTTGCTTGTCCAGATGATCCAGGACCACAGCATTACCTTTGTTAGTGTATTCTAAGAAATGAGGGAAAACTCTTCATTTCCTATATATTTTACTAATATTGGTGTACACCGTATTGATTACTGCAATGCGCTCTATGTGGGGCTGCCTTTGAAGACGGTCCGGAGATTGCAACTGGTTCAGAATCGTGTGGCGCAGCTGGTAAGTGGTGGAGCCACCAGGGATCACATCACGCTGATTCTGCGTAACCTGCATTGGTTACCAGTTGCTGTCCGGCCCAACTCAAAGTGCTTGTTCTCACATATAAAGCCCTAAACGACTTAGGACCTAGACACCTGAAAGACTGCCTCCTTCCATACGAACCTACCCGGCGATTAAGATCGAGCCAGGGGGGCCTTTTAAAAGAGCCATCCCTCAAGGAGGTGAGAGGGATGGCTTGTAGACAAAGGGCCTTCTCGGCAGCTGCTCCCAAGTTATGGAATGCCCTCCCTATCGAGATCCGCCTGGCGCCAACACTGATTACATTTCGGCGCCAGGTAAAAACCTTCCTGTTCCAGAAGGTTTTTAATTGATACAATATAGATTGTGGGTCCGCTGATGACAATTTTAGGATGATGATTTTAAAGAAGGTTTTTATTACTGTTTGATGATTTATTGATATTTATTTATAACTATTTTAAATTGTTTTAATTCTTTGATTGTAAGCCACCCAGAGACCTTTGGGTAGTGGGCGGCATATAAGTTAAATAAATAAATAAATAAATAAATAAATAAATAAATAAAATAAAGCTCAATTATGTTTGCTCTTTAGTCAGAGCAGCCTGTGGACTAGGGGACACTGTATATCAAAACCTATTGGGCAGAAGTCACCTAGTCAAAAAACCAGCCATGTTCTTATTCTTTTCTACTAAAAATATGTTTGAACTTCCAATTCTTGATCATTTGACAGCACAATCATATACATGTGGATTAGGAAACAAATCCCATCATGTTTACTTGGGACAGACTCCAAACTCTTGGCTCTATAAGATTCTTTACTACCAGCATGTTCAGTTAGCATAGGATCTTTTATTTGAAAGGAAGCACCATTGAATTTAGTAGGGCGTACTCCCAAATAAATGTGCAAAGGATTATAGTTTAACAGAATAATCACATCCATACGTTTAATGGTGGCAAGCATACAGGAGGGACAAGGGGTACACGTGTGCTTTGATGAAGTGCTTGTCCCACAAATGAAAGAGAATTTGTTGAATTTAGAGGAGGGTTCAGATGTTTGGCTTACACATGGGGGCTCATCCAGGACTTACAACTAAGTCTAAATTCAATGGGGTTTGCACCTGAGTGCACCTGTAGAACAGGATTATGTGCTAACAATGCAAGCTTATACTTGTTTACTCAAAAACATATTCCACTCTAACCAGTAGGCCTTAGTCCTAGGAACATGTGTGCAGGATTCTACCTTAACTAACTACTTCCTTTTCTTTTCCATCTTTATGATACATTGCTTGAGAAAAAAGTGGTATCACCAGAAAAGGTGTGTGTAACATCATCAGAACAATTCAGACGTTGAGTGTACATAGTAGGGTTTCCAGAGTGTGTGAGTTACCTTAAAGATGATTTTACCAGTACCACCCCCCCTTGAAGTTTCCATGACTGAGCAGGGATTTGAACCCACATCTCCTAGGCTGATGTGCTATTCACTTCATTACTGATTCTTAGAAAGATATAAAGCTACAAACTGCTTTCTTATTGTTGTTCAAGCACCTGCAGTGCATCTCACAAAAGAAGTCCCTTCTGCAATATGTATCTTTTCTTGCGAGCAAAACCTTTTTGCCTTCAATTGGACTTTCTCCCAGGTGTTCTTAAGATGTGCCAGGTGTATTTCTTAGTCAACTGTAACAACACAAAATCTGACATTTTTTCCTAATTAGTCTTGTTAACTTTATTGAAGGCAAAGCCAAATGTATTCCTTAAATGAAGACAATTTACATTTCTTTTTAAAAATGTTATTATAGCACACAAACATGAGAAAACAGAGAGAGAGAGTAACAGAAAGGAAGGGCATGTGTTAAATTAAAATGTCCATTCTTACAAATTCTTTGATGTGGATCATTCTCTCCCCACCCCCATATTTTAATGGTGTAATGTGCTTTTCTACCTGTGACCAATGCACAAGTGGATATGGGGACACCTGGTGGCTGTACTTCCCTTTGATGAAAAGAGCATAATTTCCAGAAATTGGAATGAAATCCACACTGTGTGTTTCAACTGATAGGCTTTGCAGATACCATATGTATCCCATCCAGAACAAAATTGTGGTATTAGCAATTCCAAATCCAACTTTCTGTTTTCAAATGATACTTAATGCAGCAATCGCTCTTTACATTATGCTCTCTCTCTCTCTCTCTCTCTCTCTCTCTCTCTCTCTCTCTCTGTGTGTGTGTGTGTGTGTGTGTGTGTGTGTGTGTGTGTGTGTGTGTGTGTGTGTGTGTGTGTGTGTGTGTGTGTGTGCATGTGTCCCCTGCCACAAGCTATGGCGGTGTGTCCTGACTATAATTTAAATGACACCATCTCAGTAAAAAATGCCTAAATCAATACCTTGAAGGATTTCAGAAGGGTGTGTGTGTGCATTTTAGGAGCGGAGGTCAATATATGAAAGGGCCTCCAAAACAGGTCAATGAGAACTGCTCAAAGAGTCTGAAATGATAATAGGGGTGAAAAAGAAGGTGGGAGAACTAATGGAATGGAATATCCTGGTGAAGGGCATCACCAAGTAATCAAAGCCTGAACAGGAGCAATGCAACATTTTTCGTTATATTGCAATTTTGTTTTCCCTTCTGGTCCTGCCTGCCCTGTTTTGCACCAAATAGCTTCTCAGACTGCAACATTTTGTTGCCGCTTCCATTGGCAGGCTGCATGTTGCTGTCCCTCTTTCTTCAGGGAAAAGAACTTTCCTAACAAGGCAGTTGCTGACCCGAAGGAGAGCCCCTTGGCTTCAAAAATGCAACTGCATCATGTTCTTAAACCACTCTCTGTAATTCAGGCTTGTTATTGCCTGCTCTTCTCAAGTCAGTGCATTGTTTAACTGAGAGGTCATAACAACCTAAATGTCAAACAACAGAGGTAAGCAAATGACAAGGCCTGGCTCAAATGTGCTTGCTTGCAAGCTGTGGGGAATGTAGCCAGTGTGCGCCCCTGCCTCTACACACACACACACACACACACACACACACACACACACACACACACACACACACACACACACACACACACACACACACACACAGTGTATTTCTGCCTTCCATCACGTGGCACAATTCTCCTGCTTTGGTAAACAGGGAAACTGCCCTTCGCGCAACCAATCATATTCTCTAGCATTTTGAGGCATTCATTTTTGACTCAATGTAAGCCATCCCATTAAGCACAGGAGGCCAGCATGTCTTGGCCTACCTTATCTTGCTTTTTGAGTTGCCCAAGGCTACTGTACTGAGCACTCAGAAAGGCTGATGAGCCACATGCAGATAACAAAGATACAACATTCTGCTGTGAAATCCTTGCCTCAAATGGTGCCCAAACTGGACTCAGATTGATTATTCATTCACTCTCAAAATCATCATAATCCTAACCCGAGGATATTATTTTAGAATGACAGGCTGGATTTTATGAAAACTAGCATATTTCAGTATGGAATGAACAGAGCTGCGGGTGGCTCGAGATGGTCAAATTTTCACCTCAATTCTGAACTCACTAGGCCATTTGGAACAAGACAGAATCTCTTCGTCTTTCATCTACGATGTAGAGATAATGATTTTGATCTACCTTGCAGTTATCTCATAAGGCTTGTGAGGAAATGCTTCACATGTTGTCAAAGGGGGCTAAGCCCTGCCCTTTCCCACCCCTTTCATTTATCTGTGGTACTTCTATTACCTACTGAGGTTTGAACATCTCAAGATTCTTACATTAAGAAGCGCTGGCCATTCATGACCTCACAAGAAATTCAGAGAGAAAGATAATTGGGCTTGTTTTGGTATGGATGTTTATTTCTCTGTAGTTTTCATGTCTTATAGGGGCAAGGGCTGTTTTGATATGAGGGACTGGATTGAAATTCAAGAGCAACCCACTAAACTAGATGACACTGGGTGTGAATGTATATGTGTATGTGTGTGTAGTCCAGCCTGTTTGCTTTTTCTGAGATTTATCTACATGGAGAAAAGGACCCATTCATCACCCGGAAAAGCAAGTCCAAGATTGACATCTGCTTTGATTCTTTCTCTCTCTCTTTAACATGTCCCATTCTGCCAAAATTTGGACAACAATCAGTACACAAAAGCTGTCAGACAGAAAACGGGCAAGCAGCTCCTTCAGTCTCTTCTTGAGTCACTGAATGGAGATAATAGGCGAGTATAGAATCTGCCTAGATGCCCTAAGCACATCCGATCTCGCTTGATTTCGGAAGCTAAGCAGGGTCGGCCCTGGTTAGTACTTGGATGGGAGACCACCAGGGAACACCAGGTGCTGTAGGCGCCTGGAGTAGGAACTGGCAAACCACTCCAGTATTCCTGCCAAGAAAACTCCATGGACATGGAGTCACAAAGTGTCAGTCATGACTGTAATGACACAACAAACACACAAGGGAATCTTGCCATTGTCTATGATCAATGACTGTAGTGAGAGCAGGGTTCCCTCATGAGCCTGTGGTGGTTCTGGTTGAGAAAGCAACCAATGAAGCACTGGGATCGCAAGGTGGGCTTTTTAGTTGGGATCAGGGATTTTATCAGGAATTGGATCAGGAAATGCCTGTAGCAAGGGGATAACCCTGTACTGTTTAGTTTACACTGATTTGAGTATGATTCACTAATTGGTAGAGTGGTTTCCCCTCCCCCCATTGTATCAGAAAACTCTACATAAGGGGCATAATTGGATAATGTGAAGCAGGTTGCATTTTCCATATTTATTTTCCTCCTTTAAAAAAATATTTGCATTTTTACTCAGATTTTTCATTTGCAGTCTGGATTTTATAGTCCTTGGCAGTGCTTGCATAATCTTGAATAGCAGCAATATTTTCTGCTTCAAGATTAGGTTGACCTGATTTTGGCCTCTTCACTGATGAAGCAATTTCTTTATTTCCTCTGTTAGGCTTTTTTGGGTATTTCCTGTGGACATGTTTGCAGGAATTCTATGATTGAGTTATTTTCTATTGATAGCTCATTTGGCTGGAATGATTCATCACTCTGTTTTAGAGGCATGACATTACTATCAGCCTTGACCACTGGTTGGGGAACTGGATACACAGGTGCCCTTCAGTAGTTTTAAAATTTATTCTCGATTTTTACAAAGTGCATCTAAGCGTAGGAGGAAATATCTCATATCTAAATATATGTATCACATTCCTTTTACTCTTAGTAATTTAGACATCCACTTACGTAGCCTCAGTAAATCTCTCTCTCTCTCTCTCTCTCTCTCTCTCTCTCTCTCTCTCTCTCTCTCTCACACACACACACACACACACACACACACACACACACACACACACACACACACACACACACACACACTTTCCTTTGCATCTCAAAATGGAAACAAGGATAGTTCACGTGAGATTTATTGTGGTTTGAGAACTACTTTCTGTGCTGTTGATTTCTAGATTAGATGATTTATGTATAACTTTGCATGCTGTCCCTAGTTTGAATGATTGGGAGGGACTTTTCTAGGCTGGGGTAATTGAGTATCTATCCAGCACTAACCAATCATTCCTTCCAGCTTTTGAATTCAAACAACTCTGCCTCTCTGCTGAGTGTTCTGTCCCTCTCTTTCATTGGTTGGTGGCAACTGTTTGTTGCTATAGATCTGTTCAGTTGGTTGCTAGCATATGTGCATTAAAGAAAGCAGTATGTGCATGTCTGTAATTTCAAGCCACTGTTAGTACAGAAATGTTTTTTTATTCTTTCTCCTACAAATGTTTCACGGCGAGTTAAATCCTAGTTAATGACAAAGGAGCAGATTCTGAGGAATATGAAGTTATCCTCCTCTGGAGACTCCTGTTCCTCATCTAAAAGCTGTACTCGCACACAAGCTGCCAGGTCCGCCATGGGCCCGCAGGTGAATTGATGGATATGATCCCATGTAACAAGGGGGTCAAAGAGGGATGTATACTGGCACGACATTTACTAAAATTATTTATCAATGATTTAGGCAACTCCTTGAAATAAGCTGAGGACCATTTTGCTAAGCTTGGACACATGCATATTTCATTACAGCTATTCACAGATGACACCGTAGTTCTGTCCCCACACCATCTGGGGCTAAAAAGGCTTTTAATTGCCTTTGCTACATACTGTGAGAAAAAAAATGTCTGCCCATCAACACCCCAAAATCAAAGATCCCAGTCTTTTCCAAGAAATGGGGAAAAGCTGCATTGGTCCCTACAAAAGGACATCCTGTCAAAGAACAAAAGTATCTCAGGATAACTTTTAGATATAACATAATCTGGGTAACCCACTGTAAATACACACATTACCTTGCCAAACATAGTTCACTAGAAGAGCAGTTGCCCAATTCTTCTATAGAAGTGATGGACATCACGTCCCCTCAGCCACACAAGTCTTTCAAGCAAAACAAGAGCTCAACTACTTTATTTCATTCATGCGTGGATCAGTGCATACAATCATGAAGTTGAAAGAATATGATCTACAATTTTGCCTCATGTTCTGTGGGTCCCCTATGCAGCCTTACAACAAAAAGTAGGGGTAGGGTGGCTTGAAACTGTGGCCTGGATCCAGACTAAAAATTTTGGCTCAGACTACTCTTTTTTTTACAGATCAGCTGGGACATGTGTACTATGTGTTGCTATTAGACATGGGCATGACTCGGCTGGGACATGTAATGATAATATGTGAACTTGAACTGTAAAATATAAAGACTAGTACAGTAAGTGGAAACCACCAAAAAACAAGCAAAAACAACACCCCAGTTATTTTATTAGTCATTCATCAAACAACAATAATAATTCTCTAAGCTGTTGCTGCAAAAAATAACCTAAACCAGTGTCCCAATGGTAACCAACTGACATGATCAGCATTGAGCCACTGTGTTAGTTAGCCCTAGTTAGTTAGAAGTTACACCTCTATTCAGATATTGTCATGGCAAAATTGTCGTGACAACAATTTTTATTTTGAAATTGTGGTAAAAAAAAACACCAAATCACCACAGAAACCATGTGAAATTTATTTCTTTTAAATGCCTGAAGGCTTTTCCTCAATCTCGCCAGTAGCAGCAGTGGGTTTTTGAAATTGTGGTCAAAAACAATAAAAAACCATGTGAAATTTATTTTTTATTTTATTTTATTTTTTTTTTTTTTTTTTTTTAGACCTTATTTTTTATTTGGGCTGGGCATGGGGCATGGGACCATGCAATTTTTTTGAACCATTCCACCAATGGCATCGCCAGGTTTTTGACTGACACTTCTGGATGTCTCGGAGGGCATAAAAAGCCGAGGCACCTTCCAGAAATCGCAGTCGGGTGTATGGATGTGGTTGAGGGAGGAGGGCTGGCTGCTGGTGCTGGTGTGATCCGATCGAGATTGAGGAGGGAGGCTGGAGGCTTTAGGATTTAAGTTAGGCAGGCAGGGAGGGAATTGAATTTAGAAAATAATTTCTTTGATTCCCTGCAGCTTTGTCTGCTGAAGGGAATAGCAGTTTATTCTTTATTTCTTCTCTGGCAGTTTGTGAGGATTTTTTTCTGATATTGGATAAAGGGGGAGATTCGACTGGGAGTGGGAGGTGTGGATTTATTTTAAAAATATATTATATACTACCATTTATTTTCTATTTTCCCAACTTCAATTTGCTTGCACACACATATATTTGGGGTGCAAGCCAAGAACAGAACCTCTATCCTAAGTGATATCCTAACTGCCCACTCACCCGTCCGCCCGCTGCCACCCACCTGCGGCCCGCACCGCCGCCCGCCCACTCGCCCGCCCCCACGGCCGCAGCCCGCCCATGGCCCCCCACCACCGCCACCCGCCCGCACCTCCACCCGCCCCCCACCCCCCCGCCCTTCCCGCCACCTAGGATGCAAAAACACCTAGTGCTGGCCCTGATTGCCAGAGGCCCCTATGCTCTGGGAAGTCAAATCGTGCTAAATCGCGGTGGAAATGACAAACGACAAACAAAATGACAAATTTTTGAAAAATTTCACGACAAATGGAAACGATCTGAAACGGACCCGTTCCGACAAATGAAAACTCAAATGTCATTTTTTCTGGTCATGCCCATGTCTAGTTGCTATATGTCCACCATAGCAAATGGCAATTCTTTATCCAACAAAAAACAGGTCAATATGTTTTCCCCTTGAATACATCCTGACACTCAGACAGAAACAGACTTTCAGGACTCTCACCCAGAGGCTATATGACAAAGAAAAGCAGCTACTCTTCTCACAGGCAAAAATAATGTGTTCACCTTTGTCACATGATGCCCTTCCATCATATAGGATTCCTGCAGGATATTTAACCTCCTTCCATTTACTGCAGGTTTACAGGGCATTCATGCTGGCTAGGTTGAATATACCTCCCTCAGCACTTCTCCAGGCCAAGTATAAAGGAACTCCACATCAAGGCAAAACCTGCCTCTGGGGGACTGGGTCCCCCAAATTTCCCACACATACAGTGGATATAAAATGAGACCTATGAACTGTACAAATCTTTTGAATCACAAACTAAAATATTTTAGATGGAGGAAAGAAAACTAAAAAATGAAATACAGTGGTACCGTGTATAAAGGAATTAATTCGTTCCAAATGAAATTATGTTAAGCAAATTTTCCTTTATACAAATTTCCCATAGGAATGCATTGAAAACAGAGTGGTCCCATTTTTATGTTGTACAGATTTGCCCCATAGGTGATTCTGTTAAGCAAATGTCGCCTATCTCCAGAATTTTTATGTTGTACAAATTTTTATGTTATACAAACCGTTTGTTATACAGTGACCCCCCACCATTTCACGGCTCAGATACTGCGGCCCCACTATATTGCGGGGTTGCAGTACCTGCACCGTGGGGGGAGGGGGGCAGCCAGGTCGCTCCGTGCCACCCCACGCACCCCCAAGAAGCCTCGGGGGTGCGTGGGAGGGCAGCAGGGGCGATCAGGTCACTTTGCGCTGCCCTCCCACGCACCCCTGAGAAGCCTCGGGGTGGCTGGGAGGGGCGTCGCAGAGCAATCGGGTCGCTCCACACCGCTCAACCAGGCTCCCCCGAGAAGCCTTGGGCTGCATGGGTGGGCGGCGGGGGGAGGTAAGATTGCCCCCTGCCCCCAGCCTCCACCCGCTTCTGCATATCGTGGATTTTCTTGCATTACGGGTGGGGTGGGTCCCTAACCCCTGCGATCAGCGGGGGGTTACTGTACAAGGGTCCACTGTATTATGGTGGAGGAATGGCATTGAGGGCTTTTCACAGATGAAACTTTCTTCCAGGATGGAGATTACCATGGGGAGAAAACTCACTGTGGTCTCTACTGTGATCCAGAGAAGGCCTGGTGGTGCAGTGATTAAGCAACTGTCTTGCAATGAAGACTGTCTGAATTTGATCCTGGCCTCAAGTAGCTGGCTGAACTTTGATGCACCCTTCCATCTTTCCAAGGTTGGTAAATTTAGTTCCTAGCTTGCTTGAGGGGGGGGGGGGGATATGTAGCCTGCATAAGTAACTTACAAACTGCCTAGAGAGAACTTTAAGCGCTATAGGGTAGTGTATAAGCAGCACACTTTGTTTTGCTTTCCATTGTTAATAAGCCATCACAGAAGTGGCCAATGACCAAGGCGTGATCAATCAATGTTACACACGATACTGTTTGTCTTCAAGTCATCACAGCCTGGGCAAAGAGGCCCTATTTGTGTGGAAGATGCCATTTATCCAATGAGTTTGCCCACCCCTGTACAATACCTCTGTTAAACTTGTGAAAAGAAAATGCGAGAGCAGAAGTGGGTGAAGTTAAGTTTTCCAGAATTCAGTTTCTAGAGTTCCTTACAATTTGGTATGCTGGGTAGGGGCGGATGAGAATGGCCATCCAAAAAGATCTGGAGGATTCCATGTTGCCCAGTGCTGCGTTAGAAGCTGATGAAATGCAGATTTTTTTTTTTTTTTTTTACAGGCAACTGCTGGTCATTCACTAAGATTTTATTTTACAGGCAACTGATGGTCATTCGCTAAGCTACTATGTTAATTGCCTGAATATAATGGATGGATGCAATTAGCTGGCACATTTTCATTATGTAAAGTGCAACTATGGGGAAGTCTCAGAAAATTTGACCCTACGGAGGAGAGGCAGAGCCACAATGACATAGCAGTTTTGAGCACCAACTGGTGTAAAGGAAAGATGTGTTTTAATACCACGAATTAATAACCATGCAAATAAATTTAATCCTTTTGTTACCACCATTCTAAAAAAAAAGATAATTCAAAAGATAACATTGTACTACAAACTACTGTTTGAATGAAAACTTAGGGGAGCTTCCCTTGAAACTGAACTGCCTCATTTTATTGTGAACATGGTATTTATTTATTTATTTATTTATTTATTTATTTATTTATTTATTTGATTTATATACTGCAACCATCTAGCAAAAAAGCTACTTTGGGTGGTTTACAAACATATACAAAATATAAAAACACATTAAACAACTTAAAATAGTAAATAAAACTAATCAAGCAAACCAAATAATCAAATCATAATAATAAAAAGAAGAAATAAACAAATAAGCACAAATACAATAAATCAGAATGGTTTGACAATTCAAAATAAGAACAAATGGAAAAAATAACTAATAGAAACAACATGGCAGGGGAAGTAACTTGAAATTTTCTTGAGGCTTAGGAAAGTGGGCATTTTGCACTAGAGTATCTAGAATCTATGAGTCCAAGTACCAATTGCTACATTTGTTGAAAGATTCTGGAACATGTAAGAAAGAAAGGGAAGGGAGGGAGGGAGGGAGGGAGGGAGGAAGTGTTGCAATCACAACACAACACATTGGTGGCAACACATTGGTGGGGATGAAGCAGAATGCTTGGAGTGCGCCATCCCAAGTGGCTCAAAGCCTTTTTATTACATACAGTAAAGAAGGCTGGGTCATAAATCATTGACAGTAGGGAAGAGAGAGGAAGGTCACATCCGCTTCACGTTCCGTGGGAGCCTCTGTGCCTAATCTCTTGGTGGTACCTGTTTCCCATGGCCCCCTCTTGAGTCATGCCTGCTGGAGGCTGATCTTTGCCTGTGCTTGGGGGGTCATCTACTGTCAAGTTTGCTATGGCCCTGGCTTCCATGCTGGGTCCCTGCTCCACTGTGGATGTGATTCTACATCCAGGTGCTAACGGCTTTCTTAGCACTGCTAGGTCCCTTGGGGTTCCAGGGTGCCTGAGCCTCAAACTGGGCTTCCTAGAAGGAAGGAAGGAAGGAAGGAAGGAAGGAAGGAAGGAAGGAAGGAAGGAAGGAAGGAAGAAAATAATTACTTTTCCAAACTTTTGAATTACTTTTCCAAACTTTTGAATTACTTTTCCAAACTTTGGTTCCTCTTTGGGCTGAGGTTGCTCAGACTGTTACGTACATCGCATAATGTGGGCTCATCCAGATAGATCTTTTGTTCCATGACATATATGAGATTCTTCCTTGAAGTCCCGGGGGGGGGGGGGATTACTTTTTATATTGATATGAATAGGAACTGAGTTTTTTGGCCCATTATATGGCCTCCTGCCACCCCCCCTTTCTCCACCTTTCTCAGTCCCTTTACAGTTCTTTGGGAAAGTCTGTTTGGCAATGGCCCAACACACACTGTGGATGATTTGTGCTATGCCACCCCATTTATTAAAGGACAATTAGTATCAGGGGTGGCACTAGAACATAAGAGGTGGCAAGAGGTGGCAAGAGGGGAGAGAACAAGGGTGCCAGGAATGCCTGATGCCTGCCCACCTGGAGGATCTAGTTGAAGTGCCAACCACTCTTCCCAGCGGACACGTCAGAGGTGGCGCAGCAAAAGGGAAGGAATCCACCAAAAGTGGATCTTTTGTTTTGAATTATAGGATTTTTCTACTCCAAGAAGACACATAGAAGCCTCTATATGGGATTCTGGGATCAGGAGAGGAGCAAAAAGAAGACAAAAACTAGATATCTTTCCACCACCATTCTCTGCTTCATTCCATGTGCAGCAGTGGGGAAGGAGAAGGGATTACCCCTCCACCCACCTACCCCATGTACCACTGCTTGCTGGTAATTACCTCAGTGCACTATGGAGAGTTTAGTCCTACTACCAACTCTATAGGGGGACACTCTCACTGAAATACCACCACCACCACCCATTTTAGTCCCAGAAAAGCCCTAGAGTTCTCAAAACCATATCTGTATTATCCACAGGCAGTGGTGCATGAACATGGGAAAAGGGGGGCAAGGATCTGGTGGGGCAGGAGTCTAGAAATATATATGTGTAAAAGTAGCAGAAACTATTAGTAATCATTGCAACAAATTGCTGTTTGGAGGAGATATCTGACATATCTAAATTAACGCTGAGTTATGTTCTTTCCCCAGTGAGAAAGAATAACCCCCTCATATAAAGTAGAACCCCTGGGAATTGGTTCAAATCACACACACACACACACACACACACACACACACACACACACACACACACACACACACACACACACACACACACACACACACACACACAGAAAGAGAGAGAGAGAGAGAGAGAGAGAGAGATAATTGTGAAAACGTGGCAAAGGGTGTGGGGACAGAACAAAGTATTTTCACCTGCATTACCAGAACTGGGTATGAGAGGGCACATTTTTATTGCATATAATTTTGGTTTTAAAACTGGCGTCTTGTTGTGGCTGCGGCTGCTATTTTTGTTTGATGCAGTTAGATTTTTGTCTCCCAAAGTGATGCTTATTCCTCCCAACAGAAGTTAATGTATCTGTGAAGCATCTATTTGTAAACATATTTTTCCAGTTTGAGTGTTCCACTGGTATGGCCACTAAATCATAAGACTGAATAATATTTCTGCTATATAGCCACATGATTCTTGTGCTTGAATTAATTACTTGTTCTTACCATTGAAAACTTGAACAATCATGCTAGTATGCCATGGTAGACTATACACACATTGGACAAAATGCTACTGATGTTCGCATAGGATTAGTATAACTAATATATTGGATAACTGTGACTAATAGATGACGTGCCAGAATATTTTTCTGTTGCATACCTGGCCACACAGCCATCTATTCAACCAAAATATGCCCCTGCAAAGTATATCCCTCAATAAGTCACAATTTTCCAGTTCGCCGAAAAGCATTTCTGAGTCCTCCAAAACGCCCAGAAAGACCCTCAGAGGCCCCAAAGAGCTTTCTAGTGATCCAGAGGTCACTTCCGGTTTTCTGGAAGTCACTTCCGGTATGGCAAGAAACACTTTTGGGGACTCTGATGGCCCAGGAAGACCATCGGGGGCCCATTTGGGGCAGCACGAGGCCTGGAGTAAGTACAGGAAGCCTGAAACAGGCCTTTCCAGCTTACCCCAGGGGCCTCCCCCATAGATTGCGGTCCACAAAGACTTCCACAGGGAAATGTGGCATGCAGAGAGCCTGCCTCATTTCCCCAGCAGAAGCATGGTAGCAGCATATTGGGACTTGTCACTTTGACAGGAAACACATTATATGTACCCTGTACATCTTGCTCTCTGCCAAGGTTCCCTGGCAATTTTGCAGAAGCAATAATGGTGATCTAGGTGTGCTGGTTGCCCACAGGCTGTGTATTGCTCCTGCCAGGTTTGGACTACTGAGAAAGGTAGAAAAGACACTGAAAGTGACTGGGGAATAAGAGGTACGAAGCTGTGCTGTGATACACTGGTTTCATGGCTGTTGGAGATGAGAACTAAGGTAGAAATTTATCTTATATAAGGGGAAAATTCCAATGAGAGGATGTCCATATGATTCCACAACCTCATTTAATCAAAGGCTACTGTGTGCATTACTTGAAACCTAAATCGTAATAGCCCACATGCAATGTGATAAGGTGTTAAATCGTGTTAGCACCATAAAAACTCTTTGGATTTCCCTCAGACATCTTCCCATAGGATTATTTCTCTATCTCTATCTTTTCACTGTCAAGTCTACTTTAAACACTCGACTACAGAAGTCATTCTGTATTTACTAAAGAAGGATATTAGAAAGAGGGAGGCCCAGTAGTAGGACAAGATACTGCCAGGTGGAAAACCTCAACAGTGCACATGCTCCCCCTGTAGACTTTCAATTTGTTGTGTGTTTTCATCTATAATTATCCAGCTGACCAAACACCCCTCCTTGTAACCACCTGTATTATCTGTCTACTGTTCATACAAGTGCAATGTTAGTGTCCTGGAACATTGCTCTATTTGTAGGAAACAAACAGACACAACTAGCTTTTAAAAGGCCTTTGTGCCTCTGGAAAGGATTGAAAGTAAAGGAATGCTTTCTGCCCTGTGTGGTGGGTGCCCTAACCCCAAACAAACTGCAATAAATAAAAATGACATTGGACAGTGGAGTTGTTTGGAAGCCCCACCCCCCCACCCCCCATTATACCCAAACAAACTCTGGAGCTTATTTGCTCTGTAGCCATTAGGAGACACCCCACTTTATTCTATTGCTGGATCTGTGTGATTATTAATCTGTTTCTAGATTCCTGCTATTTAAAAGTGGGTTTTTTTTGGGGGGGCACCCAGATGACTATGACTGGGAGCAATCGGCAGTGCCCTGATTGCATGACCTATCCACTCAAAGCCCATATAATAAATGTGTTTCTACAATGGCTATGTACTCTCTCTCTCTCTCTCTCTCTCTCTCTCTCTCTCTCTCTCTCTCTCTCTCTCTCTCACACACACACACACACACACACACACACACACACACACACACAATCTTAATAGTGCAATAATATTTTAGTAATATTTAGAAAATTAAACAGAAAAAGAGAAAAAAGAAAAAGAGAACTCCAGAATGCAAAACCCTAACCCTAAACGGGTCCAGAGGAGGGTGACCAGGATGACTAAAGGTCTGGAGGAAATGTCTTACGAGGAGCAGCTTAGGGTACTGGGAATGTTTAGCCTTACAAAAAGAAGACTGAGAGGGGAATATGAAAACTATGTTTAAATATTTGAAATGATGTCACATTGAAGAAGGGACTGGTTTGTTTTCCATGGCTTCAGAGACTAGGACACAGGGCAATGGTTTCAAACTACAGGAGAAGAGATTCAATTTAAACATTAGGAAGAATTTCATGACAGTTAAATCTGTTTGGAAGTGGAATATGCTGCCACAAAGGGTGGTGGAGTCTCCTTCTTTGGAGGTTCTTAAGCAGAGGCTGGATGGTCATCTGTCGGGAGTCTCATGACGGGGGTTCCTGCATGACAGGGGGTGGACTAGATGGCCCTTGAGGTCTCTTCCAAATCTATGATTCTATGATTCTGACAGAAGTATTTCTCTTCAACTTGAAGCTCTACAAAAAGGCTGGCAGAGCTGCAATGGCGTGCACACACAACTTGGAATGTTCGGGAGAGAGAGAGAGAGAGAGAGAGAGAGAGAGAGAGAGAAGAGAGAGAGAGAGAGAGAGAGATCTAAGTCTTCACTGAGTATTGTGGCACATTGATTAAACTGCTGTCCTATAGCCAAAACTGTGCTCATGGCCCAGGATTCAATCACAGGGAGCCAGCTCGAGGTTCACTCAGTGTTCCATCCTTCCTGGGTGGTTAAAATGCATACCCAGCTTGCTTGCGTGCGGGGAGTGTAATTTGCATAACCATTTTTAACTCTACAAGTGCCAAATGGGATGTGAAAGACCAACTGTGGTGGTGTTCTCCCCCAGGGGTGAATTGTCATCCCCCTGAGTCACTCAGAATTACATTGATGTCCTTAGATTCTGGACCATTTTTGCACATTTGTCTTTAAAAGGTGCACCAACCTTGTTGCTGCATATGTTAGAGCAGAAGACCAGAAACGCTGGTTTTGTACATGGATGAAGAAGGAAAAACAAATAAAATAAGCTAATCTGCTTAAAAGCAAAATCTACCTGCTGGTTTAGACCACATGAATTGCTGCTGTGATGTATCACCAGTTCACTTTCAACCTATGGCAAACTATGAATTAATGGTCTCCAAAAAGTCCTATCTTTAATAGGCTTTGCCAACTAAAGGCTATGATTTCCTTTGTTTGGGTCACAACATTTCATATTAGGACTCCCTCTTTTCCTAATGTATTCTGCTTTTCCTAACATTATTGTATTTTTAGTGAGTCTTATTTTCACATGATACCTCTACCTATGAAAGCCTCTGGCCAGAACCTGACATCAAAAATACTTGTTTGCTAACTGATCATCAGGACTGAAGCAAGCAATTCCTCTGAAGTCTGATTTCACATACATGGAAAGACTACCTCAATCACCTCTATGCAATATTAACATGCTTTCAGCTCTAATTACAGGCTATATTTAACAGCTGTTTTTGGACTCAGGTTAGTCATTTTAGCTTCTAATGGAATTTCAGGCTTGATTTGATCTAGATACCACTTGATCATATTTCTAGTAGAGATGGGCACAGAATGAACATTTTTTCATTTCCGCTATTCGTTAGTCGTTCCGTTACATAACGAAACGACAAACGAAAATTGTGATGAAAATGCAACAAAATGAACAGAACCACGAAAATTGTGGTCGTTACGTTTCGGTTCCGTTAATGGCAACACACAATGAAATGAGCTGTTTTAAATGTTAAAAAAACACCCTGGACATCCATAAAAACACAGCGATAATTATTTATATTGCCTGATAATACCTCCCGGGGGGGTTGGTGTCCTTAAAAGGTGCATTTATGTCTTTTCTCAGATCGCTGTATTTTTTCCCTTTAAGGGGAGTTAGGGGACATCGACCCAAAAAGGCTCCCAGATGCCTAATATTGATTGATTTCTTGGGTATTAAAAGACCCTGGACATCTGTAAAAACACAGCAATAATGTGATAATTATTTGAAATAATTACTTACCAGGGGGTTGGGGTCCTTAAAACGTTTGTTTTTGTCTTCTCCCATCACAATGTATTTTTCTTTTCCCTTTAAAATGGATGTCACCACCAGGCACAAAATGGAGGCAAACCATGTGATGGGATCATGTTCAACCAATAGCATGCCCAGGTTGCAGACTGGGCAGGTCTGGCAGCCACAGAGGGCATAAAAAGCTCTGGCAGCCCCTGTCCTCCTTGCAGTCCCCGGTGGGAGTTAGGGTGGGATTGCTATCTCTGCTGCGACTCTAGCTTCAGTCCTGCAGCCTCCCTGTGTGTGTGCGTGCTGCGTACCTCTAGGTGAGTACCCTCCCTTGCCCCGCAGTGCAGTCACTCTGCAGCTGTCTTGCACCCTGGGCAACGCCCACCGCTGCCTTTGCAGCCTCCCTGCATACCTAGTCTATACTGTGTCTCTGCCAGCATCCATTTTTTTTAGTGTTTTCCCTCTGGTCTGGGGCGTTGCAGGACGCCTCCACACGGAAATGCTTTAAAAATCGCGCAAAAAGTGGTTAAAAACGACAAACAAAAAAACAAAAAACGGTAACAAAATTTTTCAAAAAATTCCCGACAAACAGAAATGAACCGAAACAGACCTCTCAATGACACCCAAAAAAACGAAACACCATTTTTTTGTTTCGTGCCCATCTCTAATTTCTAGTGATTTAAAGTATTGACAAAGTAACATCACACCTGAACTGGCAATTACTTTTTTTTCTGTTAGCATCTTCATTTCCCAGCTTTCCTGTCAGTCTACAATTACACTCACCAGCTTTCAGTTCATGGGGAATATCATAATGGAAGGCACGCTTGGGGGCGTTCTGCTCCGAGTGGTGAAATTCCTTTCTTGGGGGTCCCAATTGGACTGGAGGGCAATCGGATACCAAGACATATTGCCTAGGATTGCAAATCGGGTGACAAATTGATTTCACTGGATCCAAGGCAAGTCCTCTTCACAGGAAAGGAAAAGGGTGTGTGTGTTTTCATCTCCAGAAGCTGCCATCTCCTCGAAGAACAAAGCTTTGGTCAAGCCAGCATATATCATCATAAAGCTGGGCAAGATCTGTATTTTCTTAAGTCCATTAAAATAAAATAATCAAGACTTGGTGGGTCAAGAAGAGATTGGAATGTAATTAATTTCCCAGCTTTTCAGTCAGTCTACAATGACACTGTCCAGCTTTCAGATCCATACTTCTCGGAAATAGCATTGTATGCATGAGATTAGCCTTGGTCTATTATGGAGTGAAAATATGTTCTGTTCTATGTGGAGCATTACAAGGGTTGTTTTTATGCGTGAGAGCATGGAATGTGGAACATGCAATTCTCATCAGCAAGAAACATCTCAAGAGATAAACAACCTAGGTCAGCTACAAGAGGAGAGATGGACGAATAACTAGTACATGAAACTGCTTAAGTGGAGAATGCAACAGACAAACTCAACATTGTGTAACAAATTGTGCTTAAAAAATAGGTACAAATGGGAATGAACTGTGTACAGTACCAATACAGTAATTCCACCATAATTTATTGTCATTGTGTGTATATATACACAGTATACACATACAATGAAATTCAGACATCCAGAGACCAGATTCAACACACAGGTGAATGTGGGAGGAGGTGAGGATAGAAAACCCTTCCTAATTAATGAAGCTTGAAATTCCTATGAAACAGTGTGGGGAAGTACAAGAACATGAACCGTGTAATGCACAGGATATTGGTTTGGGTGCATGATTTCTATGAATTATCAGGGTTTGCAATTGCAAAATGCCAAGGGCATAGTCTTTCTGGTCCCTGTAAGCATCAGGGTGCAGAAGCTCCAGCCATACAAACGGGATGCATGACAGCACGACACTCCAGGCTACAGCATGTAAAATCATGGCTTCTTCTCCTCCTGGGTTGTATCCGGTGATTTAAGTTCTGCATGTCAAGCCCACTTCCATCTTGCATTGTTACTTGGTGAAAAAGAGCCCAAGGATGGTCAGCAAGCAGGGAAGGAATAGACAGGAAGCAGGCCGACTGGGCTGGTTTTCCCCTTGCCCTTTCCATTATAGAGGAACTCATGACAACATCACCAGTAGAGCTGTGTTCCAGCATTGAAAGAGATGTGTTTTAGCTTCAGAAGTTATTTGGATTCCAAAGCAAAGCAGGAGCTGTCCGTTTCTGAAAATCTCTGAAGAGATTCGATGGAACCTGAAGCAATGCTCAAATTAAAACAGGTGTCTCCCTCGTGAAGAATGTTGATTCAGGGGTTTTAAAAAGGAAAAACACTCACCTTGGAAAAAGCAAAGTGATAACTCTCTAGCAGAACCAGGAAGCCCAAAGCAGAAATTGATTAACATCTGAAGAACCAAAGATAAGGCAAAGCTTTCTTGAAAACTCCAAACACAGAACTCCTGGAGGGGAAATGTTCTCTTGTGTGATTGGTAGGTATGTTGAAAGGGAAGCAAGTTCAGAATAAGTCAAGAGATTCAAATTGCTTCCATTTTCAGGGGGTAAAGAGAACTGAACAATGTTTTCTTGCGAGATTGCAAAGCCCCGTTCAATCAGCTGAATACCTGTGCACATGGATTCTATACTATCATGCTACATTTGAGTGGGACAGATTACAGTAGGGTTAGGGACAGGACTAAAGTGATACCTAGACTGCATGATTCCTGTGAAGGAGCAGGGAAAAACAAAAAGAAGCTGATGGGAATTTTACCTGTACACTGGAGGTCAATGGCACTGAGTTTATTTCCTGTTTCCATCTGATATCTAAGCTCTTGATTTTTCCATGTTCATTAGAGATAGGCACAAAATGTGAAAATAGTGTTTTGTTTCATTTTTCATTTCATTTTTTCCATTCTGTTTAATTTCGCTTGAAATATTTTTTTTAAAAAATCATTTTGTTTTTCAGTTTTTGTTTTTCATTTTTTATTTGCTTTTCTTTTTTTGACAGCTTGTTGGGGACCTGCCAGCTGATCAGCACTTTTTTTTACAAGCACTGATCAGATACCACATGGTGCCCTGCCAGCAATCAGCACTGTATTTTTACAAGTGCCGATCAGCTGGCATGTGGGGCCCTGCCGGCAATCGGCACTTGTTTTACAAGTGCCAATCAGCTGGCTCGTGGGGCCCTGCAGGCTGAACAGCACTTTTTTTCTTTATAAGCATCTATCAGCTGGCGCGCAGGGCCCTGCTGGCAATCGGTGCTTTTTTAAACAAACGCCGATCAGCTGGCGCCTGGGACCTGCTAGCTAATCGGCACTTATTTTTATTATTTATTTTGAGAAGTGCGAGATTGGTGCTTGTCAAAATAAATAATAAAAAATTAAAAACAAAAAAATGGAACAGAACAGAACGAAATGAAACTTTCCATTTTGTTTCATTTCATTTTTTTAAAAAAGGAAATGAAATGAAAAATGATATGAATTTTTTATTCATTTTGTGCCTATCTCTAATGTTCATGTTTTTTGGATTGTTCAGTTCTTCAAAAAAAAAATCTCTGTTTTATGAATGTGTGAATATATGCTTCCCCGTCTATGATACGACTTGCCAGGAAACAGACTTATATTGCTAAACAATATCTTGTCTGTTTTGCCAGCAGGAGAAAGAATGCCAAGCCTTATACAGTAATACTTTGGTTTATGAGCATAATCCATTCCAGAAACATGCCTGTAAACTATAGCACTCATATATCAAAGCAAATCCCCCCCATAATTAATAATGGAAACTGAGATGACTCATTCTGGGGCCCCATAGACCATATACTATACACACACAAAAACTCACAAAAGAATTTGGCTAGACGTCCACATCCTCACCATCATTTAGGCATCTGGCTGCAGAATATGCTCTGCTTGGGACTAACAATTGGATTTTACTCTGTGCTTTTAATGTGACAAAAATAAAATGCAATTTGCAGCCATATACACACTTGACTAGCTGCCCCATGACTAGAAATGGTTTGAAATATAAGAAAGTTGAAAACAAATTAAAAATGTATAAATATAAAGAAAAATAAAACCCTAAACTGCACTCACACTTGAAAACCTTCATGGATAATGAAAGCGAGAACTCCCTTTCTGACTCCTCACTGTACCTCTGAGGCTAGTCTGAGATGGAATGTTCCAGACAATCCTCCACAATCCAGCAGAGAGAGAGAGAGAGGGAGGGAGAGGGAGAGGGAGAGGGAGGGAGAATTGGCTCACTTGTGATCATGTGACCTGCTCCAGTGCTTGTAATAGAAGACATCACTCATTGATCAAGGCAAAATTGATCAGAAATATTTGCTTGTCTAGCAAAACACTTATAGACCAATATACTTGTAAACAACGGTATTACTGTATAGCAAAGGGCAGCCAGAATGTTGGTAAAAGCCATGTCAGGAGTCAAGATGGTCCACAGAATAATCCCCTTCTACTTGTTGGCATTCACAAAAAGATATAAAACAGAGGGAAATCCCAGAAACCTGACTTCCTCTTCTCACCCAAACACAAAGCAACTGCACACTTTTGAAATGCATGGGGGGGGGGTTTCAGTATTTCATCTCCTGCATCCTGGATACTTTCAAAATAGAAAAAGTAGGTGGGCCAACCATTCTTTTTCAAGTAAACAAATTCTGCCATTTATTGGTATACAGAAGGGGGAAAATATTTCTTCTTTTGAGTTCTTCCTTTCCCCTGAATACATTTTAATATTGTAAGCCTGTTAGTGAGCAAACATGCCTATTGGGTACTTCTGGAAATGAGACAGGAATGTCAAGGGGGTGTGTGTTTAATTCAGGGAAGTGAAAAGAATGAAAGCTGAATGGTGGAGTCAATCTTGACCTAACTAAATGAAAATTAAAGTACTGTGTAGCTAAAGTATGTCTCCTCTCTAGACGATGAGAAACCACTTACTACTACCCACATACTCCACTTGATCCACTGGTGTCATTCTTCAAGGAGTACAACCATCAGGTTGGATACGTTCCCCCCATTCCACCTTTATTTAATAGTAAATTTTATTTTACATATCAAAGGGGTTCCCTTCACAGAATGTTTGGGCTAGGAATTCTAAGGATAAAGAGGGTGATATGTTTTCAATATTTTCAATATTTCATCTTTTTAATGTATATAATCTCTTTTGAATCTGGGGATCTAGTATTTCTGAACAGGGTGGTAAAACAGTTTTACTTCTAAAATTCATAAATTAAAAAAAACTCTATATACAATTTTTCCCAAATTCTACTCAGACACGAGCAGATGGTACATCACTGCCAAATCTGGTGCTGATCAAATACCCAATGTCATTTCCAGGTGTGTGTGGGGTGTCCCAATTTTTAAAATTACCTTATTGAGTGTTGATATGCTTCACCAGCACAAGAGCATTGCAGCAGTTTTTTCAGCAATAATTTGGACCTATTGTGGAATATTCCAATATAAATCAAAGTGGGTAGAATACAAATCAGTTTGAAGAAAACTGGTTGTAATTTGTAAGTCAGAGCCTTTTCACACGACCCCTAAGATCCACTGACCACTTAAATTTGGACCAGAGATCTTGGGGGTTTGTCACTGTTCCTGTGTTCCCATCCCTCTGCACCCCCTGGCTGCTGTCTCCTTGAGGGGAGGGAGAAAAAAAGAAAGAAAAGAATGCCACTCACCTCTCCTTCTGTGGTCTCATTCTGCATTCCAGCCTCTTAGTATCTCTTAAATGGGCGGGGGACAAAAAAACAACAAACAGAAGCGAGGAGAGCCTGGCACTCACTACGTTACATCCGCATCAGGTATTTTTTAACTCCGGAGCCGGTGGGGAAACAATTTTAAGCTCCGGATCTGGGAGCCATTTGCTGGGATTTTAGGGGTCGTGTGAAAAGGCCCTCAAATAACTGAGACCAAACTGAGGTGGAACATATTTTATCATCCCTTACTATAACCATCAGCATATTAAACACAAAGGCGAAGGTGGCATTTCTCTCCTGAGGTTCAGGAGAAGTAGGTTGCAAATGGCACCAGCACTCCCCAGCATCTGTCAAGTGAAGCCATCTTCTCGCTTTGTCTAATAGCAGGACTGGCTCTGACTGATGCAATGAATGCTTTATAGAGGATGTCTAGGTAACCTTGTGTTCTCCAGATGTTTTGCTCACATGGCCTATGAACCCCAGCCAGCGTGGCCAATGGTAAGGGGTTGTGGCAGCTGTGATCCAAAGTGCCTGGCGAGCACTGATTTGCTTATCCTTCTTTCTAGAACACAAACAACCTAGGGATGTGGTTAGGTTTCATGTTTTGTAATCTAAGGCAGTGGTTCCCAACAGTTGAGTCTCCAGATGTTCCTGGACTAAAACTCTCAGAAGCCATAACACCATTAGTAGTGATGTTCATGATTTGCCGGGCCAGGTTGAAAGAAAGAGGCCATCATTCTCGCTTTGTCTAAATAGCAGGACTGGCTTAACTACAGTAACGGATTTTAAATTACTTATCAATGAACAGTAACTTTAGGAGGGCCTGATGTCATCAAATGGTAACAACAAATTGATTAGGTTCCCGTCTCAGATGTTTTGCTCAGTGAGGATTGCCTTTTGGCATCACCCCAAAGGTTGGCAGCCCTCCTGGGTTTTGGGTTATTATTATTATTTGCTCCCTAACTAAATCCTATTGGGTTATTAATGGAAGGCTGTGATCCAAAGATGTAATTAGATTCGGGACCTAAATGGTTAACTTTTTATCCTTCTTGTGACAAGAACACAAACAACCTATGGAATGGTGGGATTAGGTTTCAGAGAAATGGTTTTCCCATCCGGCCCCTAAGCGACCAGGTCACCAGCACATCATAAACAGTTGGAGGGTGGGGAAACTCCAGATGTTCCTGATGACTTAAAACGCTCCCCTACCGTAGGCTATGCCATAACACCATTAGTAGTGATGTTCATGATTTCTGGAAGTTCTGCTCTAAAGATACCTGCAGCCTCAAGGTTTGGAACCACTGCTCTAAAGCTTCTGTCAGGCCAGAATGTGGATCAGCATTGTGTGGATGTGTGGGACAAACTGTGGCATCCATCTCCTTCTGAGAGTCTGGCAAAGCTGCAAGCATTTGATCCCCTCTTTGCCATTTTTTTTGGGGGGGGGCTGAGTCTAGTTGTACTTGGCATCCACCTCTCTCTCTCTCTCTCTCTCTCTCTCTCTCTCTCTCTCTCTCTCTCTCTCTCTCTCTCTCTCTCTCCAGACCTATCCATGGAAGCCTTCCTCATTCTGTGCATCAATTATGTGAGTGATTTCAGATAACCAAAATGAAGGAAGGACAGCCCACAAGGCAGGAGAGCAGCAGATCCATCCCAAAAACAAGCCTGGTTGTTGCCAGGTATAATGGAAGGTGTTGTATACATACACGATCCTCGACACAGGTAGCTTTTCTGCATCGATGCACAGAAATGTCCCATGCATGGCTGCACAATTTACTGGGAAGTGCTTTCTCAATGGACAAACTGATTGGGTTGCATGTCCAGGAGCTGAAGCTAAATATTCCCTGCCTTTTGAAATGTATTTTTAAACACATTTTAAAACGCAACATTTCCCAATTCAGTACTGAACAGGATGTTTGAAGAGGGAGCCTTCGACCTACGTCTCGGGGATGACTTTTAATGCCTTCATTTTATGTCTGTGCTCGTCCGATTTTTGCATCCTGCCGTCCTGCCAGCTGGAGATGAAGGAATGAAGGGGGAGGGGGGTTCACTCGACCAGGAAAGCCTGTAATTTGGTTTTGGCATTCTTCTTTTTTAAAAGTACTAGGCCTTTCTCACCACGTCTTCCAATTGCCTGCCACCAAAGGGCTGGCCACCCGTGTCTGAAGCAGCATTGCTGCCTCCATAAAGCACACCCGGCGAGGCTGATTCCCCGTGCCTAGGAATAATCGGCATCATCATAGCCGAGAGAGAGAGAGAGAGAGAGAGAGAGAGAGAGAGAGAGAGAGAGAGAGAGAGAGAGAGAGAGAGAGAGAGAGAGATGGGGGGAGGTAGAAAAGCCCATCGCTTGAAGCGAAGCGACCAGCGAGCGTTCCCCAAGAATGCCAATTTGATGCCTAGCACTGCCATCTATTGGCCGCGTTGCTGTACTGTCGCGCCTTCCACTCCGCGCGCCCCCTCCTTCTCTTCCAATCCAGCAGTTCCACAGTGTCGGGGGGTCGCTTGGGCTACGACAGCCGCTCCATACAGAGTGAGTGGCTTCGTCTGCCTCCCTCCCTCCCTCCGTCTCTCTCTCTCTCTTTTCCCCCCCTCTCTCTCTCTTTCTTTCTCACTCACCCTTTCCCGCGGAAACGCTCCGGATGTTCCTTCCTGCCCCTCCCTCCCTTGCGCTGCCTTTGGCCACCCCCGAAGCTCCGCCGAAGACAAGTTGATCACAGTTGGCGCTGGCTGGGGCAAGGCGGTGCGTGCCCGCGTGTGTGTGCGCGTGTGTATGCGCGTGTGCGCGCGCGTGTTTCTCTCTCCATCCACCCACCCACCCACCCACCTCTCCCCTCCCTTCCTGATCTCCTCCTCCGCTTCTTTGCCACGCTCTCCAGGGAAAGCGATGCTAAAAAGGCTGGCGCTGCGTCTCTTCGGAAGCCGGGATCGGTGAATAAGGAGCGACGCTGTGGGTTTTGTTTTGTTGGGGGTTTTTTTTTTTTTCGTGGGGGGGGGGAGAAAGACACACAAACACCCACCCCAGAAGGAATAGAGGGTTGCTTGTGTGTGCTCTTTTTCTCTCTCCCCGCTATCCCCCCGTAACATTTTTATTTATTTATTTATTTATTTATTTATTTTTGGAGGTGGAGAGGCTGGAGTGGCATGCCTCGTCGGGCGCCGCCGCTTCCTAACGCGGAGGACCGGCGCCCACCCGAAGCGGATCGACGGTGGGGGCTCCCGCGGAAGACCCGGCGAGGATCGGAGGAGCGGCCGCGGCAGCAGCAGCAGCAGCAGCAGCACCAGCAGCAGCCCTCGCCGCCGCCGGGGACGGCGGCTTCCCTGCGCCCTGCTCGCCAGTCCTACCATGTCCAGTGCGCGCTGCAAGAAGAAGAAGCGGCGGCTTAAAGGGGCGGCTCGGCGGGTCCTGTCGCGGTGCCAAGGCTTCTTCTCCCAGCGGCCTCAGCCCGGGGCGCGGGGACCTGGTGTAAGGAAGGCGGCGAGGAGAAGGCAAGCGTTGGGGAGAGGCGGAGGAGGAGGAGGAGGAGGCAGAGAAGGCGGCGGCGGCGGCAGCAGCGGAGGAGGGAAAAGGCTCCGCCGGAGAAGAAGCCTCTGCCGCTGAGGAGGGAGAAAGTTGACCTCGTCCATGGGAAGCGTGAGTATCTCCGGCGAGCGAACGAGAGGGGAGCTGCTCTCCCGCCCCGCGGAGCTGGTGTGTGTCGGTATGTGTGTGTGTGTGTGTGCGCGCGTGTGTGTGCAAAGTGACTTGTGGCAGCTGCCCCCCCCATGGCACCCATTTAACCCCCCCTCCCTTCCGTCCATCCCTCCTTCTCCCAGCCTTGGACTCTCTCTCTCCCCCCCCCACCCCTTCGAGCCCTCGCATTCCTGGCTACCAGCCTCGTTCGCCTCCTTGCAGCTCTTCCCAACCTCAGCTTTTTAACCACCACCAACCGCCCACCCCGAGTGCCTCTTGTTCCCGTCCTCCTTTTTGCGCTCATTGACAAAGCCCGAGCTTTTGCCACACCTGCCCCCTCCGACGCCCCGTGTAACCCCCCACTTCCTGCTCTCTTCCCTCTCTCTCCTGCTTTAAGTATGCCAGGAGCCCTCCCTTCACATGCCCCTGGGCTTGGCTCAGCCCCAGGCGACCACCATGGTTGCCCCCCCCAGGAATGGCTTTCCAGGTCCTTTAATGCTCCCCTCCCCTCTCCCCTTCCCATCCACCCCAATGCCTTAGCCTCCCCAGGTGTTCCAGCATAAGACCCGTTTCCCAACCTCTAGCACCACTAGATTCCCACATCCCCCCCCCCCCTTGCTATCCCCCCTTTTTTTTCCTGAGGGGATGGTGGTGGGAGAATCCTCAGCCAGATCTCTCTGGCATGGCCCCTCTCCCTCAAATCCTGTCCAGCACCACTCAGGATTGATCACCTCCATGTTGCCCAGACTCGCTCAGCCTGTCCTCACATTGTCCTCCTCTGCCCACCCCACCCCAGTTCATTCAGTGTTCATTCAGTCTATCGCCATTAGTATACCCATGACCCCCCCACACACACACCACACACACCATATCCCCTCCTGCTCGCTTTGGACGCTCTCATTCATTTATTCTTGTTCCCCTTTCCTCTTTCATTTCCTCAGCCCTCTGCCTCTCCAAATCGATTCCCACCACCACCACCACACACACTTCCAACCATTGGGGAGAGGAGCTTGGGGAGGCAGCCTCTAGCATGGCTGGTGTGTGTGTGTGTGTGTGTGTGTGTGTGTGTGTGTGTGTGTGTGTGTTTGTGTGTGTGTGTGTGTGTGTGTGTGTGTGTGTGTGCGTGTGCGTGCGTGCGCGTGTGCGTGTGTGTGTGTGTGTGCGTGTGTGTGTGTAGAGGGAGACACAATACCAGCACGTCCAAAGCACTGTGTGTCTGTGTGTGTGCATGCGCGTGCACACACACACACACACGCACGCACACAAACACTCACACTCACACACATTCTGCTATCCAGGCATGCAAGCAAGCTTCGCAGCTGCATTCCCCACCACCTTCCAACTCACTTCTGCCTGGGCGGCTTGCAACACCTCAAGAGCAAATGACAGGGAGAGAGAGAGAGAGAGAGAGAGAGAGAGAGAGAGAGAGAGAGAGAGAGTTTTAGGGTTTGAAACCATGTGTGGGCCCTGAAGATTTCAGCCTCAGTAAGTTGTGGTGTGGGAAGAGGAGGAGGAGGAGGAGGAGGAGGAGGAGGAGGGCGAAGCATTCATCCAAGTCTCCTTGTCGCTGTTGGCTCCCCTTCTTCCCTCCCCTTCCCCCATAAAAATAAAACCACCCCCATTGCTCCCGGCTCCCAGTACTGGACCAGTTGGGAGAATGGGTTTTGCTAGCAACTGAGACATCTGCTTCAGTGCGGTAATCTAAGAGGTGGAACTCATCTCCCCCCCCCCCAGTGGGGGAGGCACTGAGGAAGATGGGCAAAGGGAAAATAATCACACTGTTTTAGATGGGTATGCAGACGCACAAACTCATGCACACACTCACATAAACAGAAAGTCGCTTAGCTACTTCTCCTTTTCTTTCTCTAGCCTTTGCAATGAGATCTCTAAGGCATCCACCAACTTTATGTGCCTGGGATTTTCCCCTCTTTCCATATAGATGGGCATTGCTTTTATTTTATTTTATTGCATTGAAAGAAAGGTTCTGAAAGGATTTATTTATTTATTTATTCCTCCAGAGGAACTAGCAATTCTTTTGAAAGAGGAGGGATTCCCCACCCTGTCTTTCATCTCCCCCCTACATACAATTCCTTGCTTTATACAGAGTGATGTACTCCCACCCACCCCATCCCCTCAAAAAAAAAAAAAAACACCATTGTAATTAAGAACTACAGATTTCTTCTCTAACCTGTCTTTGTTCTGCTGCAAGATGCTTGAACCCCAGACAGGTGCTTCTCATCTGTTATTCACTGAACTCAATGTTCAAGGCAGGATGACTTATTAATCCATTCCTTCTCCTGCCTTAGTTCCTCCCAAATAGCTTCTCCTCTCTTCTGCATTTTTGCACTTAGCCAACTCAAAAGTAAAAGCAACGTTTGAGGAAAGGGAGCATAGGCTAGGAAGTTAAAGACATGGAACTGGAAGAATTTGAGTTCCCGTTTTCCTGTGGGAATGCCATTCAGAGATGCAAGATGAGACACAGGTCTTCAAGTGGGGCACAAACACAGGTGACTCGGTGGGGAGAGTATTCCCCAATCCACTATTCATGCATCCACTTCTTCTCAGAAGGAGGGGTGTTCTGTGAGGAGCCCTGGCAGCCTCAGCTTCTTGATTTGGTGATGATCGCCCTCTCTGAAAGCTGCTCAGCTCTCTCCATTGCAATTAAACTATTTTGTCAAAAGATGGGGGAAAGAGCCGATATGTTAGATATGGCTGAAGCTGCAGAGACAGTCCTCACAGACAACACAGATGGCAAGTTAGGGGTGAGTGACTAAGGAAAGTGTTCTCACTCTTTCAATGTGTGTCTCTGTGTGTCTGTGTGTGTGTTAGTGAGGTTCTGCGTTGCATTGCTGCCTTTTGGCCAGTGCCCTTGTGGAAATAACTCATTTACCGGCAAATCAATCCTGAAACGAAGTGGTGATGATGGCTTCTTTAAGAAGTCGAATTCTAATAAGATTCATAAATATTCCACCAGTGGCTATCTCTGTCTTGTCGTTTTTTAGAGAGGGGTAAGCTCAACCCCAGGAGATGAGGAGCAGGAGACGTATATTGAATTGCTTGATTGGAGGATTTCAGCACTTCTGTAACTCTCCCCACTTTAAAAAAAAGAGAGAGAAAGAAACGGTGTTGACTGACATTTTGTATAAGCTCATACAGCAGAACTGTTTAGGAAAGTGGGTACAGTATTTTGGTAGATGTCAGGCTTTGGGGCTCTTGTGGGAGAAATACCAAGATCATTTCTGCCTTCCAATATTAAAGTGATGGTTTCTATAGATCCCTGCTGTGGCATTTAAGGATTTTTTTTTAAAAAAAGAATACATTAGGGAGAGAATCATGTGTGAGGGGAAAATGGTGGAAGACCTTATTTAGCAAGTCGCTGTTCATTTGGAAGGTTCTGAAAAGAAGGAAGGCTGGGCGGGCATGAGGGGAGGATGGAGACTTGTAAAATGGTGCTTCTGTTCTCGGAAATTAGCAGCAAGTAACTAAATTGACAGCCATTTTATATTTATGTATACATATATGTATATACACATATGTTTATGAACTGTGTATGTGTGTAGTGTGGGAAGTAGGAAACAGATGGAAATAATAAGAGAAATAGATGGAAATGTTCAGATTGTGAGTAAAAAGTGTTTGGATTGTGAACTTATTTTGGGAAGATCTGCTTGTAAAAACCAAATTAAAATTTAGTCCTTTTTAATGGCAGCTGTCTCGCTATCTTTTAATCAAAAGTTTAACAAATGGAAACAAATTTAATGTCCTGACACATGCCCTTCCCCTTATGTTTCAGCACCCATAGTATTGTCATGATTAGGTTTCCTTCCTCACACTTGTGTCATGATGGTGTATGGTTTCTTTCCCCTTGCTGTCCACAGGAGATAACATGTATGCTTGCTGCTCTACGGTGACTTTGGACCAAGATCTCAACAGGAAAATGCATATCTGGATGGTGCAAACTATAGCCTTTGCTTTAACATCTCTGGTCCTGGCATGGGCAGAGAGCATTGAGTATTATGGCGAGATTTGTGACAACAAATGCCCTTGTGATGAGAAGGATGGCATCTTGACGGTGAGCTGCGAGAACCGGGGGATCATCCACTTGTCCGAAATCAGCCCTCCTAAATTTTCTATCTACCATCTCCTGCTTTCGGGGAATCTACTCAACAGACTCTACCCAAACCAGTTTGTCAATTACAGTGGGGCATCAATTTTGCACCTGGGGGGTAATGATATTCAGGACATTGAAACAGGTGCCTTTCATGGGCTGCGGGGCCTAAGAAGGTTGCATCTGAATAATAACAAACTGGAAATCCTGAGGGATGATACCTTTGTGGGACTAGAGAGCTTGGAATACCTCCAAGTTGATTACAATTACATCAGTGCTATTGAACCTAATGCTTTCAGCAAGCTGCACTTGCTGCAGGTGCTGATCCTGAATGACAATCTCCTGTCCTCCTTGCCCAACAACCTGTTTCGGTTTGTGCCCTTGACTCACCTCGATCTGAGGGGCAACCGGTTGAAACTGCTCCCATACCTGGGTCTCCTGCAGCATATGGATAAGGTGGTGGAGTTGCAGCTGGAAGAGAACCCATGGAACTGCTCCTGTGAGCTGATTGCTCTCAAAGATTGGTTGGACAGCATCTCCTATTCGGCCTTGGTTGGGGATGTGGTCTGTGAGACTCCTTTCCGTTTGCACGGAAGGGATCTGGATGAGGTGTCCAAGCAGGAGCTGTGCCCGAGGAGACTCATATCAGATTATGAGATGAGACCGCAGACACCACTGAGCACCACAGGGTATTTCCACACCACACCAGCCTCTGTGAATTCAGTGGCTACATCTTCCTCTGCTGTTTACAAATCGCCCTTGAAGCCCAAGGGGACCCGCCCGCCCAACAAGTCCAGAGTGCGTCCCACCTCCCGCTTACCCTCCAAGGATCTGGGTTACAGCAACTACGGCCCCAGCATTGCTTACCAGACCAAATCCCCCGTGCCTTTGGAGTGTCCTACAGCTTGCACTTGCAACCTTCAGATCTCGGACTTGGGCCTCAATGTCAACTGCCAGGAAAGGAAGATAGAGAGCATCTCAGAGCTCCAACCTAAGCCGTACAATCCCAAGAAGATGTACTTAACTGAGAACTATATTGCTCTGGTGCGCAGGTCGGATTTTGTGGATGCCACTGGCTTGGATTTGCTCCACCTGGGCAATAATCGCATCTCAGTCATTCAGGACCAGGCCTTTGGGGATCTTACTAACTTGCGGAGACTCTATCTGAATGGGAACCGAATTGAGAAATTGAACTCAGCGCTTTTCTATGGGCTTCAAAGTTTGCAGTACCTCTTCCTGCAATATAATGTCATCCGAGAGATTGAGGCAGGAACTTTTGATCCTGTACCCAATTTACAACTTTTATTTCTCAACAACAATCTCCTGAGATCTTTGCCTGTGGGCATTTTTTCTGGCTTAACTCTCTACCGGTTGAACCTGAGGAGCAATCATTTCTCCTATCTTCCCGTTAGTGGGGTGCTTGACCAGCTGAAGTCCCTGCTTCAGATAGATCTGCATGAGAACCCATGGGATTGTACGTGTGATGTGGTGGGCATGAAATTATGGCTTGAACAACTCAACACAGGGGTCCTTGTGGATCAGGTAATCTGTGAATCCCCTAAGAAGTTTGCAGAGAGTTACATGAAGAACATCAAAGCAGAGCTCCTCTGTCCAGACTACTCTGACGTCATAGTTTCCACGCCCACTCCATCTTCCATGCAGGGACCAGTAAGGACCACCCCATTCTCCAGTTCCGGGCAATTCAACAGCACCTCGGTGGAGGATGACTCAGCATCACCTTCTGGTGGCTCTTCTTCCTCCTCTTTTTCTTCCACGGTGCCTTTGTCGGTGCTGATCCTCAGCCTGCTGCTGGTCTTCATCATGTCTGTGTTTGTGGCTGCAGGCCTATTTGTGCTGGTCATGAAGCGAAGGAAGAAGGTGCAAGGAGACCATGCCAGCAACAACAACTCAGATGTGAGCTCCTTCAACATGCAGTACAGTGTATACACAGGCGGGGGAGCCCCCCATTCTCATCCACATGCACATCACCAGCAGCATCCACAGCATCTTCACCGTGGAGGAGGAGGGGGAGGAGGAGGGGGAGGGGGAGTAGGCCCAGCCTTACCCAAGGTGAAAACCCCTGCTGGACATGTCTATGAGTACATCCCTCACCCTTTAGGCCACATGTGCAAGAACCCCATCTACCGCTCGAGGGAGGGCAATGCAGGGGAGGATTACAAAGATCTTCATGAGCTCAAGGTGACCTACAGCAACCATCACCTCCACCCCCAACCCCCACCACCCTCACAGGCCTTGGGGCAGCCTCCCGTGGCTCCAGGGGGCCAAGAGGAAACCCTCCGGAGTCCCACGTACAGTGTGAGCACCATTGAGCCTCGAGAAGAGTTGCTTTCCCCTGTTCAGGATGCTGATTGTTTTTACAGGGGCATTTTGGAGCCTGACAAACACTCTTCATCCATCTTGGGGGGCAGTAGCCTTCCTGAGTACCCCAAGTTCCCCCCAACTGCCTACACCTATTCCCCCAACTATGACCTTAGGGCCCCCCCACATCCTTACTTGCATCCCGGCCCAGGGGACAGTAGGCTTCGGGAGACGGTGCTCTATACTCCCCCAAGCACTGTTTATGTAGAGCCCAACAGGAACGAATACCTGGAGCTAAAAGCAAAGCTAAACGCAGAGCCGGACTACCTCGAAGTATTGGAAAAACAGACCACATTCAGTCAGTTCTGAGACCTCCTTTTCTCCTGTCCTCTCCTCCGAGAGCATTTGTATTTAATAACCACACACAAAGAAACACAATGTTCCCTCCCATGTCCCCCTTTTCTCCCCAACCTGCCTTTGCTTCATTTTGTTGGAAGGTGAAGTGCCTTGGCACAAGAATTTCCAGCTTTGGGGAAAATTATGGAAAGGGTGTGCTGATTCCATAGTTAAATCTCTCTCTCCCCCTGTCTCTCCCTCTCCCTCTTCCCCTTCTCTCTCTCTCCCTCTCCCTCCCCTTCTCTCTCTCTCTCTTCCTCTCCCTCCTCCCCCTCTCTCTCCCTCCCTCCCTCCATCTCTCCCCCCCCCCCTTCTCTCTCTCCCTCTCCCTCTCCCTCCTGCCCCTCTCTCCCTCTCTCCCCCTCTCTCTCCCCCTCCCCCCTCTCTCTGTCTCTCTCTCTCAGTTGTTTGGTTTTGTTTTCTTAACTGCCAGTAGGAACCAATTGATTGATTAAACTAGGCGCACAGAATTTGCCCTCTATTGTATGTGTTGTGCTAAAGGAAACATTGGGGTGTGTATAAAATGTTTTTTGTAAAGCTGGATGTCAGAAAGGTCATAGAAATTTTCCCCATTCCTGCTTTTATATTGGATATGCAGAGCTGACCATTTATTTGAACCCTCCCTCTTGGTTGAAAAGTGCAGGGCACCAAATTTCTTTTTTTTCTTTCTTTCTTTCTTTCTTTCTTTCTTTCTTTCTTTCTTTCTTTCTTTCTTTCTTTCTTTCTTTCTTTCTTTCTTTCTTTCTTTCTTTCTTTAGCCATGGACAGCTCTGAATGGCTTTGGGGGAGCTGTGGGGGGCAGGGAATGAGATTAGCACACCCTGACTTTAATACAAGGTTGTTTGTTCTTTCCCTTTCCTTTTTTTAAGGAAAAAAATGAAAACAAAGGATGTATTTGTATGTTTCTGGGCTTTTGAATTAAAAAACAAAACAAAACAGTATTACGATCTTTAAAAGGATCACCATAGATGTGGACAAATCAATAAAGAGTTCAGAGATATATGATCCATAACTGATTAGTAAAAAAATAACTTATTGAAATATATACAAAAATATTTTATTGTAGCTCCTATTTTTATAAACGCGGTAGCATTTCCTTCACCATTAAGGTCTACGCCTCTCACATGGAACAGATCATGGGACCTCCATGCAGATTAAAGCTTTGTTTGTTTTTCAGACGTAGAACTAAAATGTGTCACAAAAGGTATTTAGAAATGTGTATCATGCAGCTATACAGTATTTGACAAAAAGAGTCAGGATTGTTTATATACACTTGGTGGCTCACCCTGGTTTGTTGCTGTATAATGTGAGAAATGATTGTGTAAGCATCTGGCAAACACATAGGGTTATATCCTGCACCAGTGATTTCAGTAGCAACCTAAGCTCTGTAACTGGGACAGATTTGTAGCCTTAGACCAGTGTCAGACCTTCAGTACAAGGTTCTGCTCACAATGCAAAGTCTTAGGTTTGCTAGAGAAGGGTTCCTATTCAGCCATAGTAGTGGAAATTTTTCAAGGGTGCCAAATAGCTTTCAGGATGAAGCCCAGAGTCTGTGATTTTGCTCAGGTGCGTTACACTGTTTTTTGAGTTTTCTTTCCAAAGCTGCAGTGGTCTCTGGAGAATGTCAGAAATCAATGAAATAATGAATACAGTGTACCCTCATGTAACAAACGGTTTTGTATAACATAAAATTTGTGCAACATAAAAAAATTCCAGAGATAGGGGAATTTGCTTAACAGAATCGCCTATGGGGTGAATCCGTACATCATAAAATGGTCACAATTAGGGATTACTCCGTTTTCAATGGGTTCCAATGGAAAATTTGTATAAAGGAAAATTTGCTTAACAGAATTTCATTTGGAACGGATTAATTCCTTTATACAAGGCACCACTGTAATCATAATGACCAAATCTTAAGAGACAATCGGAAGGGGGGGGAGAAATCATGTCAGGAAAAAAAATTATGAGATATGTTTTGTTGGTGATGGTGTTCATGAATTATTATTCTAAGGAGCTTCCTGCTAGGGTGTCTAATTGGGCTAATTAGTGAGGGCCATGTGGAAATTGTCTCTTGAGCAGGGGAGGTGGTGATGGTTTATATTCCAAATTCAGCCCAAATATCTTAGTTTGATAATGTCTGTCACCAAATTTGGATTATCAGTTTAACTAAAATGGCCTTTGTCCAGCTGCATGTTTGTACTGGCACCACCAGAAGCAGAACGATGGACTGCACAAGTCTATTTATGAATTCTTAACTCTACTTGGGCACCAGTGGGAAATAGATCCATAAACACATTGTCACTGTATGATGGGACAGGTTGTGGTCTCGTATGTATCCCAGCACATGTATTTTTTTAGAGTTTATGAATAAACACTTGATAACAATTTGATTTGGAAAAAAATGACATAGTCTTTACATGAAGTTGAATGGTTTATTTTTCTCATAAACAGAAGTCTGTCCCTATTAATCTTATTCCTGAAATGACAGATTTAATAGCATTATGCACACCAATGCTTGTTTTAAGTTGTTCTATAAGCCTAGTATGCTGAACCATGCTGAAGGTACATAAACAATATTAGATGGCTCTACATTTGTGTTGTATGTGGTGTTCAAGTTTGAATTTTTTCTCCTTTGAATTTTTCTCCTTTCTACAGTTTCCATTTTATATACATGAAAATGGGTAAGTTATATTTTGTATGTTTTTCCCTTGTATCCTATACAAGACTTCTGTTTGAGGAGGAGGAACGTTAATTACTTTGTTATATGTTTTTCCCTAAAAAAACCCACTGAGTTTTCTTATATGTGCAAAGAATATATATTTTTAAAAAAAGGGACCATACGTTTTCTTTTCTTTTTCTTTCCACAAAATGTTTTTTCCTATTTCCACATTCCACCCTACATCCCACACACATTTTTTTTTCTTTTTACAAACCAGAAGGGAGTAGTTCTCTCTGGAAGTTGAGTCATGGCTACTGGACTTCTTTTTTGAGAGATAGAAACGTTTCGCTGTTCATCCAAACAATCTTCACAGACAGAAGGGAGTAGATTGTACCTTGGAGGTGTATTTGAATAGGAGTATGAAAATGTTTGTATTCTATCCATGTAAGGATTACCAGGGGTGAAAATGTGCAAGAAAACCTTTTGAAGTGTTCTGAATTTTGATGTCAGATTGATATTTTGTTAGCAAGTTCCCATTATGAAAAAAAAAGTGAAATAATGCTGCTTATTGTAGCAAGTAACAAATAGAGTAGGCTCATTGGATCAGACAACTTACAGAGGAGTTGACTTGCCAGATCCTTCTGATTCAATGGACTTTCTCAAGCTGTGACTTCTTATGCTAACCACGCAAGATTTTAGACTATATTTTTGATGAAAATGAAGAGATCTGTTTCAGTGTTGTATTTATAATGTCAGATAGGCTATTAAAAGTCCAGTATTAATTTTAAAGATGTCAAGATGTGAGCTGAACCATTTGTATTTGAATTTTAATTCATGATATTATCTGAGTTTATTCATAATTGGTCATTTGTCTTCAGAACTGATTAAGAGGCAGAAATGTTGTTTTTAAAGTGTGTTAATTAATTCTGTACGTTAAATTCATTCATTTTTCCTTAAATGAGAATGGTGAGGTTAAAATGTTTGTTTTGTTACAAGAAGGCATGGACGTCTTTACATGCCCACGTAATTCCTATGGCAATCTCAGTTGTTCCCAGGATTGTTACCATTTTTTTTTCCAGAAGGGACTTAATAACAACTTGGTTGAAGGGCACAAATTCAAGTCAAGCACCTTCTTTGCCGCTGCCTGTCATGTAGCTCTTAGCAGATAAGACCTGCCAGAGGGCGGAAAAATGTAATTAACATATTTATAGCTGAGTCCCATCACATAGAGACTCATTGAGTCATGGTGAGCCAGTGAGTTATAATTTGCTGAGAGCGCTAGATGTCAGTGAGAAATAAGCTTACATGTGAGGCAGATGTTGCCCATGTAAAATAGCTTGTTTATCAGGTTTTGTGAATCTTTACAGATGTTTAGCCAGTGTCAAGGAAGTATGACAAGGGCAGTCATTTCTCAGGCGTTACAGTTTGCCTTTCATGTCCTGTTTTATCATGGCAGGGGCCATGTGCCTGTTCATGTACTTGGAGATTCACTTGGAGAATCCTCAGATTAGCACTTCCTTTGCCCTCTAGTGCAAGTTAACACATGACAATTCTTGATTATTCTTCCCCTCTAGGTATTCTGTCTTCTTGGTTTGGGGGCAATATCCTGTCTTCATGATGTTGGGGGGAGAAGGATTGTAATTACTGGTCCCACCCCTCAGTCTCTAGACTAGGGATCAGGAATGTGTGACTTTTCACACTGCAGTTGCCTCCTAGGCAGTGTAGTCGGGGTGTGTGGAAGGATGGGAGTTGTAGATCAGCAGTGGGGGAGCCACAGGTACCTATTTAGCAGAATCATGAACTATCTCTGTATGACTGCAGTTACTAACACTTATTTACATTTCCACATGGCTGGGGCGCCATGAAAGAGGTTTTCTGCTCATGAAGATGAGTATCACCCAGTGTAGTTGATCACGTAATGCAGGCCTGCCCAAAAGGTAGACCGTGGGCTACTGGTAGCCTGTGAAGGGTTCAAAAGTAGCCCACCAGCCATCAATAAAAAAGTGAGGGAATAAGTTCTCCACCCCTCCCTTCCCCATCCCAAGGACCACCACTGCCCCAGCAAAGTTCTGGGTCTGTCAGCCCGTTTCAGCCGAGCGGGGCAGTTCAAGGGCCATGGTACATTGAAATCTGTTCCCTCCAGAAGATATTAATTGGTTTTCAATTCAGTCCTATGGGAAACCACTGCTCTACTTATAAAAGTTTTTAGTTATGAGCACGTGCTCGAAACAGATAAAATTCGTAAGTAGAGGTTTTAGTGTAGTAGCCCTCAGGCACTTTGGACTGGAAAAAGTAGACCTTGGCCTGTTCCAAGTTGAACAGCCCTGTCGTAATGGATAGGATTCTGCAAATATACAGTAGGTGGATTCCCATTTCTGCCTTCACAGGTAGAGTGTTTTGAAGGAGGGAAATTCATTTCTGGACAGGGTTGCTTATATATACCACCATGACATTACTTTGAAGAACACCTGTCTGACTGTATGGCCGTATCATACTAGAATTTCTTTATGAAACCCTATGACCATCCATACCGGAGTGAGGATACTGCCTTGCAATCTCAGCCCCAAAATAAACAGACAACACAAAATATTGGTGATAAACTGGGCCATAACTTTATTAATTAACTTTAATTAATATATAAAGGGGGCTGCCATACTGCAAAAGTGCCTAGGGCATGAAATTCCCTAGCCAAAGCTGACAATACCCCAAGTGAGTTCCTTGTTGGTAGGCCTTTTGGTACCCTACCAATTTAAGGGGAAACAAAAACAAGGGCAGCCCTACTAAGTTTAACTATACATCTTAGCTTATTAACGTAACTAATCTTAACCTTAACTCGTAACTTTTATTTACCAGGCTGCCATCTCCCCATACTGGGACATCTTCTGAAACTGACCTGAGCACTTTGCACTACCTGCTGTTGTGACCAAATCCTATATTATGACCCTATTTACTTAACGGTAATGAGAATGGGATAGATGAAAACACACCACCACCAAAGAGGCCAATTGAGGTGATAGTCAAAAATTCCCATCCAGCCCCGAAGTGACCAGCTAATCTCATTCTCATTACCTCTAGGGAGGGTGGGTGGGGGCAGTGAACGGTGGTGAAGAGGCCGCTCAATGGAGGCTGGGAGCTTTAAACACTCCCCGACCCAGACTCCCGGGGAACATCAAGTTGGCGCTATTTCACGCTGTCCCGGGAGCCGGGTTGCAAAGCGTCCCGGCAGCAAACTGGTTGCTGCCGAGACTACCTTGCATTGTAGATCACACATTTCATGAACAGACCAAAAATTGTCAGTTAGCAGGGTAAATATATTACCAACAATTTGGGGCCAGTACACAAAACCTATGAACAACAGTGCAGTCCAGCTTGTCCTTGCCTCTTACTGCAGCGTTTTTACAAACAAGAATGGACAGAAGTGATTTTGGAATTTTTCTCTCGTGTTAAAATAACTTGGTTGGTTTTGAGCTGCATGCACCTTCATGGGAGTGCAGGCACTCTCTGTTTTCACCCATTGAATAAATAAAATATATTGGGCGTATTGAGCTTTACTTCCAGGGTGGCTGATGACCCACTGCATAACAAAGTGTTGTATACGTTGTCCTAGTGCATTTGTGTAGAACTTTGCAAGAAATAATGCCAAGTGTCTCTTCCCTTATATCAATTTATGCTGGAGAATATATTTTACATCACATTTTTGAGATTTTTTTTTTTGCCTTTTGGTACTTTTATAACAGCAGGGCATTTATAAGGGGCATATATAAGCAATGGACTTGTATGGCTTTCTAGAAAGCTGTGTGCAGTTTAGTAACTGTGTCAGCAGAGCCAACATACAGCTGAATACTGACGTTTCTACCAATTTTAAGGGCAGCCAGGTGTGATGATGCAGGTAGGTGGGACATACACCTCTGTGCTCAACGTTTCATCATTGCTCACTCACCATGGTGCTAGACTGCTGGTACTCTCCCTTGCTTACAGAGAAGCAGATAGATGCCCAAGATGAAAGTCCTGAAGTCAGAGTCTTGAAGAAGCTTATGGTGCTTCCAGAATAGTAATTAACTTCTTGCTGAAGAATTTGTAACCTGCTTTTCATACAAAGTGGGTCCCAGATCAGTGAAAGGTCAGTGAAAATAAGACACGTTTCCAGTGAGGGATTGGTAAAGAAGCAAACTGTGCTTCTACATCTGGTAGCTCTGTAATGTACAAAACATTTCATTAAGTCATCTATCTTCAGTGTATATCAGTTTTACAGTTACAGCTGGAAGCCCTGCAATTTAAAGTTCACCTAGTGGGTAGACTAGTTTAGAAAGACCCAGGAGCAAATCTACATATCTAGTCTCAGCTATTGAACTGGTTTAGGAATGTCTTATGTAATGTAGAAATGCACAACATAACAGCTAGAGGTGCCAGTGAATAACACATTTTTCCTACTCCTTACTTTTAGTGCAGATGCAAAATCTGTTAGCAGTTTCTACTATTGAAGTAAATTAGGCTGCAGTCCTATCACTACCTACTTTTGTGTCAACCTACTGAATTCAATAGGACTTACTTTAGAGTAGACATGGGCAGTGTTACAGGCCTTTCTGTATTTTCTGTGTCGCAAAGTTGCAAACCTTATAGTACTGCAACCAGAGTTTTAATTGATTCAGTAGTGGCAGATAATTTTAATGGTAGTGGCAGATTTTAATTAATGGTGCTGAGTGCTGAGGGCATGGCTGTCTATTTTTTTTAAGAAACAGAACAAAACTGAAGAAGTCCTTTCAGGGATATCTTTTATTAAGTGAATGGTACATTCTCTAATGCTTTCTTTAGTATCTCAAAACCATTGTTGACATTTAGGTATTGTTCAGGTCTATTTAAGATTGATTGATTGATTAAATGAATTCAAAGGCAGATGATTTAATGAAAGATTTCTTTGCTTGGTTGGCAGCCTTAGTTGTTCTTATAAAACAGAGCAGTAGCTACTGCTGACTGAAGGAGCAAGACTGAATGTTTTCTGTACTGTACCATCCTTTTTACAAGCAAATTATGAAAACTTTTTTGGTGATCCTTGGCTATTCCTTGACCTTGGGTTCATGAAAGTGTATGTGTGAATGTATCTTTTTTATCCTCTGCAGCAATTTCTTTTAAAGCTTTCCATGTTTGACAGATGTTGAATTTTCTAAAATGAGAGTATTATCTACCTGTGTATTTTCTTTTAGGAGAACCTAAAATAAAGAAATCTATAAGGGGAGTGAAGATTGATAGAAATGGGTTTGTTTGATTGTAAAAACACATAGGCCTGATTGCCAAGTTTGCCTGCTGAGGTGGCAGGCACAAGATAATTTTACCTTGTCAGTTTCACATGGCGAAATAATCCTCAGAAATGTGTTCTGCTCTGGTGACAACTGCTATTTACTAAATCAGGGGGAGAGCTTGCAAGTGGATGTAGCTAACTGCTGGTTGTCACCAAGTGGGGGCACATGCATAAGAAATACTCACCACCATGTGAAATTGACAAAGGCAAAAGGAGAGGATAGCTTTACGACATGAGGCCTGAACATGGGAATGCAGTTGTTGACCAAACAGGCCTTCTTGTTCTCACTTTGCTTCATTTTTCTTAGCTTTGTCTGAAACCAGATCCTGGGAAGGGATTATTAAAAAACTCTTACAAGATATATTTATTAATATCAGTAATCCCACTATAAATAAATCTCTAAATCATTTCCTTTATTATTTATTTTATTTATTTATTATATTTATACCCCACCCATCTTCCCGTAGGAACTCTGGGTTGGCTTACAACGGTTGACAAAGCAACTAAAGCACAATAAGAAACAAGAACAACATAATAAGACAATAACACAACAATTTTAACAAGTTTAAAACGGCTTAGCGCCCTGGCATCGCGTACAAACCCAGCAACGAGACGACTCAGTGGGGGCTAAATGAGGATGGCGGGAAGAAAAGAGAGAGAAAAAAAAAAGACCTACAAAAACTTGCCAAAGGCCTCCCAGAAAAGCAGAGTTTTTAACGCTTTGTGGAAGGCCGGCAGGGACTCTGTAGAGCGCACTTCGCTTGGGAGACTGTTCCAAAGTGAGGGGGCTGCCACCAAGAAGGCCCTGTTCCGTGTAGATGTCTTCCGGGCCTCTCGAGGGGTGGCTACCTGAAGCGAGTGCGCTCGCGACTGCCGGACTGGATGGGCCGAGGTTGATCGCTGGACAATCCGCTCTGACAGGTAGTCCGGGCCCAAGCCATGGAGGGTTTTATAAACTAAAACCAAGACCTTGAATCTGATCCAGGATGCAACAGGCAACCAATGCAGGTGAGCCAGAACTGGGGTGATGTGGTCATAGCGGCGCACACCCGCCACCAGCCTGGCTGCCGCATTTTGTACCCGTTGCAAGCGCCGGAGGAGAGTCAAGGGCAACCCCATGTAAATATATTCTAATTTTGATATGTTCTTATGAATTGACCATCAAAACTGACAAAATTCAGCAGTTGTTTATAATAAAGATGATGACTGTCATGGGGCTGTTAAAATGTAGCATGTGTTAAGAGAAAAAGAAATGGCAACTCTACTTTCTCATGGCCAAGATGGCTGAGGATTTAGATCCAGGCTTTTAAGGGAGAATATTTCTTTAAAGCTTTTGTGGCAATGAGGAAAGTTTCCCAATTTTGTTCCTCAACCCCCCCTCCCAAATCAAATTATTTTGCTTGTGTTTATGAAGGAATTTATGAATTGTGGTTCCTTTAAAAATAAAAACTAGAATCCAAACTAGATTCCATTAAAAATACAAACTAGAATATGCACCCATCTCTAGCTGTCAAGGCTTGCAGCATCTTTCAAGGGTCTTAGACAAAATGTCTAAGATCCCCCAGGTCTTCTGAGTTACAAAAGCATGTCCTTAGCAGAGATCACTGCCCCACCATATTATACGCAGTCTACACGGGAAGTGATAACCAGCAGGTTGTAGTGGGTATAATGACAAACCTGGACTCCTGAGACTTGGGTTTGAATCCGCACTTTGCCATGGAAGCTCTTTGGTGGTGTAGCAATAGTAAAGTCATTCCTTAAATGTCTCAGAAACCCTGAAAGCCCTCTTGGAGTTACTATAAGATGGATGTGACTTGATGTAACATAGCAGTAACTACATTTCTGGCACTTGCCTGAGGTACAGGGTGTGAGGATCGTTTAAACGATAGTTCACACATTTGGTTCACATGGAAGCTTTTAAATAATTTTCCACATTACAGCTAGATAGTGTTTGTTTTCAAAGAAAAGAACAAAAGACACAATATATTAATTGCAAAATGTTCTTGTTTTATATTCTGACTTGGGAGCAACATTTACAGAAAAGAAGTTTCTTACTTATAACACTTATAGTTAAATCTATATATAATCTGCACATACATTTACATACTGTATGTGTATATATACACATACAAAAGATATAATTGCCTTTTTCTGAAACCAGCTGCAGGCTAGATAATATAGTGCAATACAGAACCACTTACCTACACAGTATGTTCTTCGCAATGATCACATAAAGTATTTTCCCATGTATAGGACTATATTTTTGTCGAAAATTGCTAAACTAAAAATGGAGGGTTGTCTTCTACATGAAAGTAAGCTAAGGAGAGAACCACACGGTTGCAAAACTGTAATTTTGGGTTGTAAAAGTGGGGGGTCATATACATGGGGTCATCTTATAGATGGAAAATACGGTATTTTGTATGAGAGTTCTTCTGTGGGGCAAACTACACATTGCTTAGATATTTAGTTCTGTGGGGCAAACCTCATATTATGTGGTTGAATTCTTCTGTGGGCGAACCACACAATGCTTACAGATTTTGTTCTTTCTGTTGCATGTTTGCTACTCTTGAGTGTGTGACATAGCCCTATGCAGCACATGGCTGGCATTAAGTATTGAATCTTGCTGCCAGTGACTCCATTTATGGGGTTGGGTGGGTGCAGACAGGGAAACGGAGTCCTTCTGCCAACTAATGATGGCTATGTGTATAGTAGTCTACAAAAGCCCATGGAATGTCCACCTAGCAGAGCAAAAGCAGTGAAATATCACTAGTTGCAGAACAAGGCTGTAGATCAGGGGGCCGGTTCACCACGCCCTAGACACCACTGGGGGCCGGACCACAGTGGGTGGGGGGAGCAGGGGACCTTGCCGTAGCCCTCCCACTTTGAATGCCCCACTAGCCAGCATACTGATCATCTAGGCGGTAGTTGGGGGGAGTGAGAGAAGTGACATAGCCCACTACTTTGAACTGCCTCAGCAATATAAGCAGCTGTGGAGTCTTGCTTGCTCGCAAAGTAGGTGGTTGGGGGGTTGCAATTGGTCCCAGGGGCCGGATTCAGGACCTTGGGGGCCACATCCGGCCCTGGGGCCTTAGACTGAGGACCCCTGCTGTAGATACATGCTTGTTTTGATAGATCACATATGTTTTGTGCTGCAGAATGCAAGTGGGAGGGAGACTAGTATTACTTGCCATAATTAATGCTGGCAATGCTTGTCCCTCTAGGACCTTTGCAAACCTTTAAGTATTTTTGTCTGTCTAGGTGCATTTTGAAAGGTGAACTTCATATGTTACTACAACTGTGTGGGAACCCAGTAGAGCTGTATTCCTCCCAAGCTGTTCCTACAAAGTTCCAACTGTGTGTTGCTTCTGTAATTACTTTTTTTTGAAAGAAAAGCTATTAGTTTTTGTTCATAAAATATCCCAGTATACTTACTAAAAGGTCTGTCTCTACTAGAGAACAGCTCATGAGCACATAGAGATGCAAAGGTGTCATTGTTTGCCATGCTTACTGCAGCTTATGGATGGCTTTGTGGAATATAGATATTTGTGATGAGGGAAGAATATGATGTTTATTTTATTTAACCTTTGGGATTATTTTCCAAAACAATCTCTGAAAACCCATGCTTCTACTTAGAGATGCTGAGGTGAAAATTGTGAGAAGACCAGCTCTTTTGGCAACTGGGATCCATATCATTTCCTCCTCCTTGCAATGTTATTATTATTATTATTATTATTATTATTATTATTATTATTATTATTATTATTATTATTATTATTATTGGGTTTTTTTAGTGATTGCTAATTAAATCTATGAGTAGAGCAGTGTGGGAGCCTATGGTACACCAGCATACATAAACCAGCGTACAGTGTACCAAATTAATCCTGTTTATTTTTAAATATACTTTATATATGTATAACCAGTCTTTCACTGCAGTCTGAATTTCTCATTGGCAGTCCGGTGAGGTACCTCTGCCAATTTTCTATGTCACTCAAAAACCGCTTCTGGAGTATTTCTCAACACTTCTGATGCATTTTTGAGATAAGAAAGGCAGATCAGTGCTCCCCCAAATGCACAGGGGGAAGCAGTTCCATCAGTGGAACCACATAATGTCTTCTGGAAAATGGTTTTCAATATCCATGGGTGCATTCCTTTGACACAAAGATAAATTTGTTTGCTGTTGAAGGACTGCCTGCTGATAGTGACTAGGGATGGGCATGAAACGGGGGGGGCTGTGTTTTGTTTTGTTCCATTTCATCCCCCCCCCATGTTTCATTTCGTATTGTAACAAATTTTTTCAAAAACAATTGTTGCTTATGGAACAAAATGAAACAAAATGAATCCCCCATGGCACCAGTACTCTACCTGGGGTGGTGGGGGATTCAAAAGTCTCCTCCCCGAGCTGGGAGGTTGGGGGGTAGGAGGAAAGGAGCGGCCAGACAGAAGTAAATTCCTGCCTGACTTCTCCTTTCTCCCCTGCCACCCCCCTCCCCAGGGGGTGTTTTGAACAGGGAGTGCTGTGGGCAGTGGGGCAAAGGTAAATTCAAACAGCTTCAATTTACTGCTCCTTCCTTCCTTCTTCCTTGCAATCCTTGCCTACCAGCTGGGAACCCCTCCCCCACATCCTGAGCTGTCAAAAAGTCCCAGCTGGTAGGCAGGATGAGGGCAAAAGGCAGAAAGGAGCCAGTTTCCCCCCTCATTGCTCCTTTCTGTGTTTTGTCCCTCCCCCTGCTTCACAGCTGTGGATTTTTCACCGGTCAGGGTATGGGGGAGGGGTGCTGCCCTCTCCAAATGCTGACCTGTCAAAAAGCTCCAGTTGGTAGGCGGGGAGGGGTGAAATGCAAAACAGAGCATCAAGGGAAAAACTGCTCCATACAACCTTTCTCCCCTTTCTGCATTTCTTCTCTCCCCCTGTCTCCCAGCTGGGACATTTTGACAGGCTGGTGTGTGTGGGGGGGGGAGAGGTGTGTCCCCTTCTCTAAACCCCAGCCTGTCAAAAAGCCCCAGCTGGGAGGCAGGAGGAGGAGAGAAATGCAGAAAGGAGCAGATTTTCCCCTCGCTGCTCCTGTGCTGGGAGTATGGAGGCAATTAGGGAGTTAATACCATATTTATTAAAAATAAATAAAAATAAATTAAAAATACCATAGCGTAAATTAGGGAATTTGTCTCCACACTCCCAGCACACTTTGCCAATTAACTACCCCCATCTGCTTTAGAGCTTCATAACCAAGTCCCCTTACCCCCAAGTATTTCTGGATTTCAGGGGGTTTCCTAAAAACGCTTCAGGAAGGTACCCCTGCTAATTTGGTGCCCCAAAGAAAGTAAATTTTGATTGCATATTTTTAAAAATAATTTTTGAGTGCATATATTTTTAAAAAGATGCACTCAAAAATTACTTACCTTGGGGCACCAAAGTAACAGGGGTACCTTCAGAAAGCAATTTTAGAGAATCCCCTGAAGTTTGTGGAAAGATTTGGGGGTAAGAAACAAGCTAACAGAATGATGAAACAGCATGTCATTTTTTGTATGGTGCTCATCCCTAGTGGTAGTGACCTTTATATTTGTGATCTTAATTGATTTATTTTCATAATGTGCATCAGAAAGCATCCTCTTTTTAACCTATTCTCTCTTTCTCTCTCTTTCTGTCTCTCTGTCTCTCTGACTCTCTGTCTCTTTGTCTCTCTCTCTCCCCCCCCTCCACTTTGGCCAGCATTTTTGATAGAAAGGCAGGGAAACTTACTAAATAAATTTAGTAAACTAAATTAATATATAAGTAAATAATTTTAAATGGTACAATGAATAATTAAGAAAGTATAGAAAGATGAAAGATTACAGTACTTTCTTCCATATGCTTAAGTGAAAACATCTATTATTTCACTGAGTAATCAATTGATTAATTTTATTTATCTATTTATTTAATTTATATTCCACTTTTCTCCCAGAACTTGAACCCAAGGTGTCCTACAGAACAATTTAAAACAATAGAAAATTAAACTATAATCAATCACAAACAATTTGGTTGTATGATAAAAATGCACTAGCTGAAATCTTTTTGCTTAGCATAATGAGTCTTAATTGGAATGGGTCTATTAGAATCAGCTGAACTTATCAAGGAACTGACTCATCAAAACACTTAATAATTTAGTGAGCCTACTCTAGTTGCAACTTTATGTAAAGCAATGGGATTTAATCTAATAAAAGTGAAACTCTCTAAAATCATTAAATTCAAAATAGTAATAATAATTATCTTAAACCTAAATGTGCTGCTTATATAACACCACTGTTTGCTGTAAGCTGTCCATGCAGTGCTGGAATGTAGGGGTGCCCATTTGCTTCTGGTTACAGCTGGAACTTCATCCACATAGGGTGGGCCTGAAAATTAGAGGAAATATTCTGTACCACTCCATAGTGCTTAAAGCACTTTCAAGATGATTTACCATTTAATTATGCATTACCTCTCATGAGCTGGTTACTCATTCTCCTGATCTTTGAAGAGATGGATGGTTAAGTCAACTTTGAGGTGACTCCCTGAACCTGTTGGAATCAAACCCATGTCATGAGCAGTGTCTTGACTACAGTTTAAACCACTGCAGGCACAAGGCTTCTTAAGGCAGTGAAAACCCAATAAATCAGCTGAGATTTTTCTAACTGGAGGCTGTTAAGTATTAAATGCCTTAATAAAAAGGTCTCAGTCTCCTACTGAAGGAAGAGCAGGCAAACCTAGCCGCTCTCTGGAGTCTGGAGTGTAGGTTCAGGCACCAGAAGGGCTTATCTCAAGTTTGATTTTCTATTCTCATCCCACAATTTCTCATATGTAGTAAAGAGGAGAGAGAGAAAGAGAGAAAAATGCAGCACTGGAATTAAACAGTATAATTGTTCCTTTTAGTCATGGTACTGTTGTCTTTAATAATAAAAGTGAAATGAATGCACAAAATAAAACCACTGTAGCGCTATGCCACTTAAAAGAGTTTAGAGTGTAAAGATGCTGTCAGTGGATTAAAACAATTAGAAATGCACAAGACTGAAAAATGGATATGGTGCAGGAATAAAGTGTTTGAGGGTATTATTCATGGAGGGACTGTTTCTAAAGGTGCCTGGAAGGGAAGGCATTTAGCATTATGACCCTATCTTCTGTTGCTCTCTTAAGCATCTCTCCTCCTTGAACATATGAATTTGATATTTGTATATGTGTTTTCCTCCAAGCATAAGATATTTGTGTATCTGTGTGTGAAATTTGTGACAGAGATCAAGTATCTATCTCATATAGTTAGTAATTTATATTATAATGCAGTCATTTTTTTCATGATTCATAGGAATCTCATAACTATTCAAGCAGTAATACTGCAGAGATACTGAAAAAGAGCTGGCCTGGATTCTATTTATAGTAAGGTCTCTTTCTCTCCCTTCAGGCAGTGGAAAGGTAAATTACATTTACAACACCTGAAGGTCTCATTGCACTCCCAGAGAAGTGGAGAGGGAGTTTAGTATAAAAGGCGCTGCCCATATGTTTTAAAATGGGAGATGTACCCTTCTTTATCCTTTGCTGATGTTGTGGAATAGTAGGGAGGATGGAACACACAAAAAGGGGGCTCATTTCCTCCAAATGAGAAGCATTTGGTTTGTTGGATTTTAAATAAAACGTTGAGCAGGCAGTAGTTAAATAGCTATGAACTCAACTAATTGTTTTTCAGTGAGGGGGCTGGATACTTCTGTTGTGTGTGTGTTGTGTAGTTACAGTTGTGACTGACTCTTTGTGACTCCATGTTCATGGAGTTTTCTTGTCAGGAATATTGGAGTGGCTTTGCCAGTTCCTACTCCAGGCGCCTACAGCACCTGGTATTCCCTGGTGGTCTCCCATCCAAGTACTAACCAGGGCCGACCCTGCTTAGCTTCCGAAATCAGGCGAGATTGGATATGCTTAGGGATACTTACCGGGAACTAAATCTAAAGAGGTTTGTGAAGAAAAATAGAAGTATGCCTAGGAAGGTAGATACACATGTCTTAGATTTGTCATTTTAAGTACACAGTTCTGGTAAAGAAATATACAGGTCTTGGTGCTTAAAAATAATATTCAGCAGTGGAGTTCCATGAATGAACAGGCTCTTGTTCTGTGATTCTAGAGATTGAACAGGGAAACCTCAGTCTGAGAGCTTTGAAAGCCAATTGGAGTTGACGGTAATAATGGATGAAATGCACCACTGGTCTGCTCAGTCAGGAATAAGTAGCTACAATTGTACTTGCAATTAATTCCTATTTGAAATAAGCCACCATAAAGTTGCATTTCCTTTTTCCCCCTGGTACAATCGTAACGTTTAAAATGACTTGTGAAGGCACAAGAATGAGGCTTTAGTAAATGGTGGTGGAAGAGGAATATCACACAGTTCAACTCTGCTGGCTTGTAATCCAACCTCTGTCTGTGGTGGTTGCTGAGATGATGAGGTAGACAAAGGGGAAGTATATTCTGTACCTTAAATCATTGGATTGTAACATTCAGATTAGTCAAGTTACTAAAAATAAATGCTTAATAATTTTTCAGAAAAGTGAAGAGTTACTTGAAAATTGAAATTGTAATGGTACCTATTTATGCAGTTTCGGACTTAGTACATTTTATATTCTTTCCCAAGTTCTGCTGTTTACTCAGTATGGTATTTACTGGCAAATCCTAGGGTGGGCTTTTTCCACTAGATGATTGTTGATGATGTTATAAATGCTGATTTTAGTTGGTTTGTGTATTTTGTTAGCTCTCCTCATTCTGATTCTTCTGTCTTGAGCAAAATATGCGAATCTAAGACTGGAAGCATTTAAAAGATGGCTCTTGAAAGAGTCATATGACAGCAAGTAGAAGACATAGTAAGGTTCTGAAGCATTCAGTGCTCTAAGGCAAGATTGAAGACTGTGGCTCTCATGTTCTGGAACACTTCCATCATCCATTATTATTAACTAGATAAGCTCTCTGGAGGGCCACTGTTTCCTTGGGTTTGATTTGTTGCATGGTATGGCGTGGAACATTCTACCACTACTTCTGACAGCATGAATTCTTCAACTCAGGGCTCTGCATACAAGCCTGTTTATATGGATTATTTGTCCTTAGCAATGGGGCTCTAAAGTGTCAGTGGGTTTCCTACAATGCAAAGATAGTGGATTCTTAGAGGCAAAGCTAATTCTTCTTGCTCAGGATTGTGCTGCACGTAGGTCTCTGTGCCTTGCTGCCCTGCCTATATTTAACAAAACATTGAGGTACTTTGAAAAATATACGTGTTGCTAACAAATACATTTTCATTTAAAACATGATTTAGAGATGATAAGCACTCTGATTGGATGTGAAGTCTGAAGATTTTATTAAGAATTAGTTTGTGCTGAAGTTATTTTGTTGGAGATGTTCTTTTGACATCTTATGCTGAGTCACACTTTGCCTTAATGATCTTGGTGTGTTCTCCTTGGTCATATGGACATCTATAATAGATAGTCTTAACCAGACAAAGACAGTTCTTCTGTGAGAAGATACAGTGTTTGTTTGTTTTGTTTTTGTTTAATGGGGGGGTGCTTAAAGTACCCAAGATCCCAAATGAAATTTGAACATTGAAAGAATGGTGTTCTACACTAGAGATGGGCAAGAACTGGGGAAACTGGACTTTGTGATGTTTTGTAGTTTGTCACCATTGACAAACCATGTATTTTTTACCAACTTTGTGATGAAATTATCCTTTATGTGGTTTGCACAATTGGGTCTTCCCAGAGCAGTGGAACAGAATCCTAGTGAGTCTTCAGCTTACTCTCTTCCCCATCTTCAAGTTTGGATTTGAGACATTTGAGTTAGGGCCCGCCAAAGCATCCTCCCCCAAGAGAGTGCTCTTTAGGAACTGGCTGAATAATTCATTTTATTCCGGGAGGCTGGTTTCCCCAACGTGTCCCAAAAGAAACCAGAAAACACCCTGACTTGTGGGATTTTCTTTGTGGTTCATTTTGTGTTTATCTCTACTTGACAAGGAAACTCTACAATACAGTAGTCACCTGCCACATTGTGCCTCAAATATCACAAGATCCTGCCACCATCCCTCCTCTTTGGTGATGGCAGCCCTCGTGGAGGCCTCCCTACCCAGCTGTGACTTCAGTGGAGGCTTTTGACCCCAGTCACATCCTCAGTGAAGGCCTCCCAACTCAGGTCTGGAAGTTTCCACTGCAGATGCTGTTGGGGCTTGAAGCCTCCATGACCGGGACTTCCACTGGGAGGGATGGACTGATGGATGGAAGAGGGAGGAGAAGCTGCCACAGCCAGTCAGCCAGCCACCAGCAACTACCGTCTGCCTCTCCCCTTGTCCACCTGCTTGCTCACTCACTGGCCAGCCCCTTCCTTCACCTACTTTCCCAGCTATGCCACCATGCTGGAAAGCTGTCAAGTGAGTGGGCGGGTGAAGGGAAAGGCAGGTGGGAGTGGTGTGGCTGAGAATGGACCCATTTTACCTCAGCTTTATCTGGGGCAATAGCAGTGGTGTCTTTTCTGTTTTCCCTCCTTCCCTCACTCTTCTTTTGCCTCAGCTGGCTGAGGCAAAGGGGTCCATTCCCAGCCCTAGCCCCCACCTGACGTTCTCTTCTCCCACCTGCTCGACAGCTTTCCAGGGTAGTGGTGCAGCTAGGAACAAACACTTTTCCTCAGCCAGCTGAGGTGAAAGAAGGAAGGATGAGAGAAGGAGAGCTTCTGGATCCAGCCACGGCTGCTGTGGAGGCCTCTGGACTCAACCCAATATGTGAATGCTGCTACCACAATGGTGTTTGCATATTGTGCATTTTCATTTCTTGTGGGTGGTTAGGGAACGTAACCCCTGTGATAAACAGGGGACTACAGTATTACATTCCTCTCCCCTCTTCCATTGGTAGTTACTGGAAGCCTACTGGCAGATTTGCACATAACAGATAATACCTCTTGAATCATTTCTTGGCTTTAGATTCTCCCCTTTTTGGATGCAGTAAAATTGCAGTATCTGTTGGAGACCAGCTCAAAGCCTCCCTGTGTATGCCAAAAAAACATGGAAGTATATTGCATAATCTCTGGCTCTTTTTTGTGGCCAGTTCTGGTGAATACACCTCCAAAGTAACATATAATTACAGTATTTCTGAAGTTTTTTATTTAGTGTTTTCAAACAGCAAATGAACACATACGGATGAGGGGGTCTACTGTTTTTCACATATTGCTATTTATTTTTTTACTATAAATCATTTTCAGAACATTTTGTATTTAAAAAGAAACTAGTAATGTTACCATGATAATGTTGATGGCATTAGTAGTGATGTATAGGGAATGTATTCTTTGGCTGAGATAATACCTGGGAACTAGAGCTGTACTATGTTATAAACTGTCATTTTGTGCCATCAAGTCCCTTGCAGCTCATGGCAGCCCTATGCAGTAGTGACCTCCAAAAGGTCCTGCCGTCAACAGTCTTGTTCAACTGTTGAAAATTCAAGGCAGTGGTTTCCTTTTATTGAATTAATGCATCCTCTTATCCTTTTGTCTTCAGCTTTCCTTGGCACCTTTGCCTTTTCCAGCGAACTTTATCTTCCAAAGATGTGCCCTTCTGCAATATTCTACAAGGAGAAATTAAGAAATAGTACAGATTTAAAGTCAAACTAATGAAGTGATGGGATAGGTAAATTTCCAACTGGACAATCTTGTTTCATGCACTTAGATCATCACCGTAATATGCATCAGGGTTGGGGAACACCAGGCTCTTCCCATGAACACTGCTGTGAAATAGGCCACGAATCCAAAAATGTAGCACATTTTCAGCAACACAAGATGATAGAAAGACAGGCAGTTTTGAGAAGAGAATCCTTATCGTTTTGATCATTAAAAGTGTTTATCAAGCTACATGACTGGATACATGACTTAGTCGAACAAAGCAAGCTTCCCTTTCTCTTGGGCCAGTTTCATAAGCCAGCAATCAATACAAACTGACAAATCTGTGATGGAGTAGGAGGTTGGATGTCGCTTGGAGGGATGAGAGATAAAATTCATGTTTAGGGTGTATAATAGTAGATAGCCAATCAAGCAGCTTGCAGCATTCACTTGAATAGATTAGGGATTATCCTCCTAGATCAACAAGGAGAAAAATTTATGTGAGTTGAAACGTCCTTGATGCCTTATTTTTGGATTATCTGTATAATAGATTTTGGTTTTGGTTTTTCAATTAGCTCAGCCAGCGATAATTTGATCAGTCTTGGGTAAAACGGTAAATTGAGTTGTATATAAAACTTGATTTTTTGTTTTGACAGACATGCAAGTACTTTGTAGCAACACAAGACTCCTGATCAAAGGGATATTTTAAGTGCACTCAGCAGAAAGCAGCTAACAAGGGCCTCTTCGGTGCTTTACATTGAATGCATAGAGTTCTGATGGACATTGATTTGGACAGTGCTGTTGGAACATGGCCCTGAATTCCCCGTGGTTACATCCAATCCCCTTTTTCAAGCTACAATGCCTCTTTAGCACTGCAGTATGATTGAGATCATGGCAAGATGGCAGTACTATAAATGTGGGCTTTTGCTTAAAGCTTTTGTAATTTTTCTAATGTAGGTTATATTCACTCTTAATGTGATCTTTGTATGCCACTTTCAAGACACAAAATCCTACCTCACAACTTTCTGCTGGCACGAATTGGATTGAGGCAATAGAAATAATTAATTTAAATTAAGTTAAAGCTTCTTATCCCCCTGTTTCAGCTTCAAAGGTTCCCTGCAGCTTCCTTTTGCCCCAGGAAAGCCATTGGAAGCCATAGAGTGGGGAAGAAGATTTTAAAAGTCAAAAAACACTGCCAGATCACTGCCCGGAGGATCTGGTTCAACCCATGGTGATCCAGTGGTTCTTTCCCCCTCTTTTAAATGCCACTGCCAAAAAAAAATTTTATTTATTTATACAACTTACATGCCGCCCACTACCCAAAGGTCTCTGGGCAGCTTACAATTAAAATGAACAGTTAAAACAGTTAAAACATTAAAAAAAGGCAATGGACAATTAAAACAATAAAAACATTTAGACAAAAAACACTAAAATTGCCACTCGGGCCCACAATCTATGTTATGTCAATTAAAAAACTTCAGAAACAGGAAGGTTTTTACCTGGCGCTGAAATGTTATCAGTGTTGGTGACAGGCGGATGTCACTTGGGAGGGTTTTCCATAACCTGGGGGCAGCTGCCAAGAAGGCCCTAGACCTACAAGCCATCCCTTTCACCTCCTTCAGGGATGGCTCTCTCAGGAGGGCTCCCTGGCTGGAACTTAATTGCCGGGTAGGTTCACATGGAAGGAGACGGTCCTTCAGATATCTAGGTCCTAAGCCATTTAGGGCTTTATATGCCAAAACAAGCACTTTGAATTGGGCTCGGGCAACAACTGGTAACCAATGCAGGTTGCGTAGAATCGGTGTGATATGATCCCTTGCAGCCCCACCACTCACCAGCCGGCCTGCACAATTCTGAGCCAGTTGGAATCACCGAACCGTCTTCAAAGGAAAAAGCTTCAGAACCTAGGGAGTTTCAGAAGCTGAAATGGGAGGGACAGTAGGAATCTGTCAATTAATTTAAATAAGTTATTTCTGCTACTTCAATCTGAGATGTGCTGGTGAAAAGTTACACAGTAGGACTTTGTCCAGAGTTTGGCTTTAGTCTTTGTTTTACATATGAACTGAAATTTGGTAGTAAGTTGGAAGCAGAGTAGCCCCATTGAATCAGTAGAACATAGGCATTGACTTACTAGATGCCAAATCATTCAATGGCCTTACTCTAGTTATGAAAAAGCCAAAGTTTGACAGATTTCAACATGTTTAAATTGAGATTTTGACAGTTAAGGTTCAGAGCTTAGAAGTAATACAGTATGTCAGTGTGACAGATTTACCTGTAACACAATGTCCAAAATAATGTTGGTGTAAATTTATGCCAGCAGAAGCCGATTTTGGCATCATCTGATACTGTAAAAAATTAACTGGTGTTTTTAGTTGATGTTTTTGTGGAAATTAAAAAAAAACCGAATACCTGAAAATAATCATCATAAGATTTTGGAAATTAAAGACTTCATACCTCTCTCTGGTGATCCTCATTTGTTCTCCTAAATCAAAAGCCAACCTAACAGAGTCCAAGGACCTTCCCAGTTAGGGAAGGGAGAGGATCAGAAATGTCTAATTTCCATTAAATCACTGTGGCCGGTGGTACTGGACATAACTTTTGGCAATAGGATTTCAGGCAGTATTTTTCTTGATGTGCTAAAAACTGATGAGGTTTGATGTTATGATTTAAATCTCATTCTGGTAATGCTCTTTGGCACGCTTGTTTTTGACTGCTTGGTCACAGAGGCAACGAAAGGCTCCTGTTGTACGAAGATGCTTTGTCCTCTTGCTGCTCCGTGATTTGACCTTGCATGCAGTGCTCACACAGAGTGAAACATTTGGCCGCACTCCTGACTATTCTATTTGACATCTTTGCCTTGTTTGTCCATGAAATCTGACAGCCTTCTTATATCATGGCTGACATGGGTCTAAATCTGAATGCTGTGATTCTGTAGCACTGTGGGATAAAGGAATTAAATTTTATGGGGTGACCACATTGATTAAAAAGATGGCAAATGCTATGGGTTTGGGGTGGGCTGATGATCTTTCTTTCCTTCTTGGTCATGCAGTACAAAGGGAAATACAAGGCAGCCTAGAATCTTTCCCCCGTACCCCACATATGCAGCCTTTCCCTCTGCCACTTTGACTTCTGCTTTTTCCAAAATAAAAAAAAAAAAGGATCCTTTCCCATAAGTTCCGGCATGTGATCATTTGAATTGATGCAGAAAAGGGTGAATGAACCATGTAAAGCACCAGCTCGTGTCAGCTTCAGCCAAGCGTTTCTCCCAAGACTTAAAACAGATTAATATAAATTGTGTTTTGCACTTGAACAAAAATTATGCAGAATGATTATAGCTGTAGCTTTGTTGGTGAACTTTTAAGTATTAGAAGCATTGGAGAATGTTTTGTGTCTTTAAATAATCAGCCAGTCTTTCTATGCTCTCTCTCTCTCTCTCTCTCTCTCTCTCTCTCTCTCTCTCTCTCTCTCTCTCTCTGGTATTGTTGTGTTTCCTGTTTTTTTGTATGTGATTTTTTTTTTGGGGCGGGTGCGTCTCAAAGAGAAAGGATGCTAGTTTTGCACAGAGACAGTTGGCTCAAATTGACAATGGCTGCTTTCACACAACCACTAAAATCCACTGCAAAGTGCTTGCAGATGCGGAGCATAAAATCATTTTCCCACGAGCAGCAGACTTTTTTAAAAAAACAAAGTGCGACCATGGCCACTTAAGCGTGACCCAGCATATTTTACAAGTACCTGGTCTCGAAATAGTAAAATCCTTTTGACTGTTCCAGTGCAGATTTTAAACCGCTACTTGAGTCTGTGGGAACATGGAATATCCACACCAAAAACTTTTATCCCCCTTTATGATGTCTTTGCTGCAGTTGTCAGTTGTGGTATCAGAACGGTTGTGGATTTTCAATATGCGGCCATGGGAGCATGTGATCCGTGACATCAACCACGTGATTGCTCTGGGGTGTGTGTGATCCGGATCAAAGTTTGCTCTGGATTTTAGTGGTCATGTGAAAGCAAACAAATTGCAATCATGTGTATTAATCAGTGTGAGCAATTTCTGGGCATACAGGAACCACAATGAGCCCTGCCAGTGGTAACACCTAGTCCCATTGCTGCCAAATTTGCCACTACAGTGGCAAAGATTAAAAAACCTTAAACAAGGCATATGGAAAAGTTCGTGTTTTTTTTTTGTCAAGTAGTGTTTTTGGAGGCTTCTAGGGACATAATTCATATTTTTAAAAAGAAGCGAAGCAAAATATGCTGCTTATGTACAACCCTTAGTGCTAAACACTGTTTCTGATTAGTTTACAATTGAATTATACAGGCTGTACATTACTCCCTCTCCCCCCACAAGCTGGGTACTCAATTTACTAACCTCAGAAGAATGGAAGATTGAGTTGGCCTTGACTGGCTACCTGAGCCCAGGATCAAATTGAGGTCGTGAGCAGAATCCTCACTGTTGTACTATGGTTTAACCACAGTGCAACAAGGCTCAGTTTTACATGTAAAACAGTGGTGATTCTATTAACGATGATAACTTCAGTAGTGGGAACAATGGACATCATGGGTAGAAGTATAAATCAGCTAGGGGCTGGTCATATTTTGGAAGCACAGACCATTGAACACAGGGTAGCACAATCTCTCTTTTCTGAAAGCTGTCTTAAGTATCATTTAGGTACATTGCATTTTTTACACCTGTCTTTTATTGGTGTAAATATTTACTATGTTTCCCTTGGTATGTATGTTTAACATTAATGGACAGGGCTATAACTGGGGGTGGGGGTGGGCAGGCCATATGCCCCGGTTGCTCTTCTGGGTCGGGGAAGCCAGAGGGTTGGGGGTGAAGGTACACAGGATCCATGTTTGTCCCAGGTGACACAGATCCTAAGTTAATGTGATCTATGGATATATATATATAGGTGTTATGAAAAAGAAAATTAGCCCACAGTAAGTGTAACAAAACTGTTTCCAGACAGTAGAAGCCATTTGGAAATACTACTGTTTTGCTTGTTGTTGTTATAGCTGTCAGGTAGATACTCTTGGAAACTTAGAAAACAGTGGCATATTACCAGAGGGGTGACATAGAAAGCTCATGCTGGAATGTATTGTAGATGCCATATCTCTCTATTCTCCATAAAATCATTTTTGAATTGAACCATAAATTTACTAAACTTAACAGGTTGTGTGTATAAGAGATATACTTACTTAAGAGTCATGCTGGAACTGCAGGCTGGCTTGGAGATCCTGGGCTTTGAAGCAGAGTCTTCTCCCAAAGAAGGGTGTTGTCTTGAAATGAAGGGCAAAGTGCAGTGGATAAGCAGTGCTTGGACAGCATGTAAATGTGAACCTTAGCATTCAGCTATGCTTCTCCAAAGTGCAAAGAGATAGGTTCATTTTTAGGCATTCAACAAATGTTTTGACATTGCAGGCACCTGTCTCACTTGCGGCACTGTGGAAGCATATGTGTAGCAAATCATACCGGGCACTTGGTATTTACTGCTAACATTTTAGGAGGCAAAGTGGGAACAGTCAGAAATGCTTATTTCATGAATAGATCTGCTTGTCACATTCATATAAATTGTTCTTTCCTTGTATATGATGGTAGAAAAAAGCATTTTTACTCAAGGCACTCAGCTTTGGGGTGTATATCCAGGTCAGGATTTCCTGAGATGTTCTGAATGACCAGTACATGAACATTCAGTTCATTTCTGACACTAAAACTTTTAATAGTGGCTCCATGCCACATGCACAGAAAAGCAAGCTGGGGCTATATACACAGAACTTATGATTTTCCCAGGTAGAACGTTGATTGGCCTTGTTGCTGTTGAGATCCACATTCAGAGGTTTTCTTCCCCAGGCAGGGATAAAGCAAGGCCAGTCCTATTGTCAGTCCCGTGCAAGGCTGCTGGTGCCCCAGCCATTCTTTCTGAGTCTCCTGACTTCTTTCTTCTCTTGGAAGATGCAGCTGTTTGTGCTTGTGTTACTTGTCCTTATCTTTGGAATCAATCTGCTGCTCTGAGGTGTGGTGAGGGATCCTATCTAGCTGCCAGCACTGCAGTACAATTAAACTGCCAACCCAGTTGATTTCAAAACCTGGCATAGGGGACTAGAGAGGCGTTTTGTCCTTTGTTTTCTGATCACAAAATGTTGGCCCAAATTAGAGATACATGCTTGGGCCAGCATCTATGCATTTCTCCCTTGGCAGGTCATGCTGGAATATCTATCTATCTATCTATCTATCTATCTATCTATCTATCTATCTATCTGTCTGTCTGTCTATCTATCTATCTATCTATCTATCTATCAAATGCTCAAGTTATTAGCGCAGTTCTAACTTTTGTTTACAGCACCAATATTCAAGAATTACCCCTTCTTCCTATAATCATCATTAGCAAAATGTCAAAATTTATAATCCATCTTCACAGTGGCACTGTCTAATTTTAGTTTGCCATTACCCAATGAACTTCTCTTCCTCTTCCATTTTGTTTTACATTTTTAGCTGTTCTTATCTTCCACTCTTCATGTCATTGTAAGGCCTTCCTGCAAGGGACTTAATAAATCATGATGGCTCATTTTGTTCCAAACTGTAATAGTCCTGAAATTTTTCATAGTGAGGGAGACAGAAATTCTAGTCTTCAGCCTATAAATACTCATGGGGCGTGTGTGCTTATGCTGATAATCAACCTGAAAACAAATTGGTTTTTTTCAACAGACATGCAGTTACTAGTGTTTATGCATTTCTGTTTTTTAAAAAATTACAGCAGAGTAGAAATGGGAAAAATGTAATATTAATTATATTGAGTTATATACAGTGTAGCTATCAAGGAGGGCCCATTTCTGTTTAAAATGCAAATATATGTTTCAGTCATGCAATACAAATCACCATTATTGCAAAAGATATTATGCTGAGGATTCATCTGCACACAATACTGCCATTTGTGACTTAATTCAGTGTGTTCCTGGCAAAGTTAGACTGTGCAGGAACAAATACTAAATTCTTCTTGAAAGTGAACTATGCCTTATATATGTAGTAGTCTTAATTCAAGCTTGACTTAAAATGTGATTTGAGAACGGGGAGGAGAAAAGTTAATGCCATAGAGGATCAGATGCATGCATAATCTCTTATTTTTTTATAAGGGTTTCAAATGTTTTGACCTATTCCTCGTGTTTAAAGCTATGTGGTAGGCAAGGTACAGAATGGTTAAAATCCTAGGTGATGGTGGTGGTGATTGTTTCTGCATGTGCAACAACGGCTCATTGTTCATGTGGTTTTCTTTTTTTTTACACAATTTGTGCATGCATAAGGCCTGCTGTTTTTTTTTTAAAGAGGATTATTGCTGGCTCATATATAGCTACATGCTGATGATTGCCAGACCAATCGAGGAGTGTTCTGCCTGTGGAGCAATTATGTTCTGTGATTGCTAATAACTTTCTGGACTGTGCTTCACTCAATGCTAGGAGGAGCCGTACTTACTGAGGTTGGCCGTGGCAGTTGGTTGAAAATGGAATGAAAATAATTTGGAACTCAATATATTAATGTAGGAGAAATGTAGGATGAATGTAGGAGAAACCAACATGCCTGCCTGCTTCTCAATATATAGGGGTGATTTCTGGGTTCTTCCCAGTTGAGGGTCAAGTTCTGTGTAACAAATAAACCATCCTTCTTGTGGGTGTCATGTGTGTGTTCCAAATATATGGTAGCACCAAGCTCATGTGAAATGAGATTTTCATGTTGAGATCCTGTTTACACTCAGGGAGACAATAAGAAATAAGATCATAGGAATCACGGAGTTGGAAGGGACCTACAAGGCCATTGGTTCCAACCCCCCACTCAAGGCAGGAATACCAGTTTAAACATGTTCTCCCAATGATATGGCCTCTGAAATGTATAGTTTAATCTGAACATTTTATGAATGTCTTTTACCAGATGGGTGTGTCAAGAGGCATGTTTGATAAGGCTAGAATGTGTTTTCCCTTCCTCACAGCATATTGACCAGACGTGGGGTTTCTGTTGAATTCCTCTCACACTCATAAATCTGCATGTCACTAAATGTTGCTTTAATTGCGCAACACATGAGGATTATAGCTGCACGTGGTAACTGGAGAATAGCGCATGGAATGCTAAAATGATATGACTTCAAATGGCATCTTCTACAAACTTGGAAAGGCAATCAGCCTGCTGAATTTCACATAGCTGCTGCTGCTGCTTTTTTTTTAAGTCAGTTTCACTCACAATCAAAGAAACCCTGGATCTTGATACAGAAATTTGTCACAGATACATCTGGGCAGCTGCATTTTGCCTAAGAATATGTGCCAAGTAGAGATGGGCACAAAACAATTTTTCATTTCCGTTTTCGTTTTTTTGTTTCGTTACGTAACAAAACGACAAATAAATTTTGTCTCTAAAATGAAACGAAACGAACAGAAACACTGGAATTTTTGTTGTGCGTTTCATTTCCGTTACTGCAATATGAGTGAATTGCTTAAAATCCTTTAAAAATCACAAAAAATGAAATAAATGGTAATGAAATGGTAACGAAACGAACGAAAATGAAAATGAATTTTTTGCAAAAATTCTTGAAAAACGGAAACGAACCGAAACGGACCCTCCAGATGACAAACGGCAAATGAAATGCCATTTTTCTGATTCGTGCCCATCTCTAGTGCCAAGACAAGCTCGGAGCTGCTGCATCTGAATTTTTCATGCTTCACCTGTCAGCTGGAAGCTAGGTTCATGCTGCACATTCTGATTCTTCTATATAATTATAGTATCATGGCTTTAGAGTGAGAAGACCTACCTGTAAAGGCCAAAATAGATTTCAGCTACTAGAAGATTTCCATTTTAACGCCACATGAAAACCAAATAACAAAGGGACGTGCTAGTTTGCATTTGGATGAGAGGAGGACTAGAGAAGGAAAATTACAGTTAAATTACTTGAAGAAGTTTACCAAGGAGGAATTTGACAGTGTTCATTTACTTGCAGATAGGAGGCTACACTGATTTCATTAAATTATTTAAAAGTATGTTCATTTACTCCCCTTTGTAGGGATTAAATTCCCACATGGCAGTCCCACATATTTGTGATTCAGCAGAAATCAACATGGTGCTATGTCTGAACTTTTCATTAGTGATACTTGCTTCCTCCAAAAGTACATGTCCGCCATATAAAGTCCACATTTTCTGTAAAATTACTTCACTGGGAGAAACATGGGGTAGAAATACAGTAAATAAATAAAATTAATTAATAAAATTTGGAACGAAGGCCTATTGTTGCAAAAAGCAAATATCAGTGTGTAATTAGATAGATAGATAGATAGACATTACAGACATCCCTGCTAAGGTGTTGATGATAGTATTCATACTTTGATGGATCACTAAAAAAATAACCCTCAAGTAAAGAGTAAGTGCAAAGAAATACAACTTTCAATGGAGCTATACAGCACCATCATTTGGGGGAATGTGACAAATCTCAAATATACACAGGAAGAGCTGCAGCAAAATTTTATTTGTGCCTGTAGGCATTTTAGTATCACTTGGGCAAAGCCCAGCAGGCAATGTCTTTTTCTTTTAGTTAGTAAAGAGAACAAAATGGGCAGAAAAGGAAGAAGAAACCGTTTCTAGAACAAGAATTTTGACATACTCCAAGTTTGTACAAGACAGACACAGGCATACTGTACATCCGCAGTCAAGTTCAGCACCAGTAGTCTATAGCTTAATAAACTGAGATGAATACAAAAGAAAGAAAGAAAGAAAAGATTCTAGCATCTGAATACTAGCTAGACGTGATGACACTGTTCTTTCGCTCTGCCTAGCAGCTATGTCAAATGGCTGACAGAACAGCTGCAAGATCTTATATAGAACCTAGCAGCTAGTGTGCATCTTCCCTGACACTTCACTAGTTGGAGTGTCTAGGAGAGGCTTTGGGCTTGATTGATCGGTTCAGTTATTGCTATTTTGTCCCCAATGGAGGCTTCATAGATAGTGTGTAGTACATGATGTTTCCTCCTTTTTGGTTGTAATCATGGTGTTTGTTGACTTCAGTCCCTGTTAGACTGGAACATAAAGACGCTAGGAGTATGTTTGTCCAGTAGGAGATCATTGGCTACTTGTTCTGCCATGTGATTGACCGAAAAAAAAACATGAATACAACTGATTTTGTGTGCATCTGGAATATATGTTGCTATAATATAGGTACATGTTACTCGGGTGTAGAGTCTATATGCACTGCATACTGATAGGGTGGAACATAACTGTATATACTCGAGTATAAGTCGACCCGAGTATAAGTCGGGGCACCTAATTTAACCCCCAAAAAAAAAAAACTGGGAAAATTTATTGACTCAAGTATAAGTCTAGGGTGGGAAATGCAGCAGGGCCTGGCAACTCCTCCTTTGTGAGCTGGGGGGGGGGGCAGTGTGTGATGTTTAAAATGACTTTTAGCCACCGAGGCAAGCACTTGGGTTGGTGGCTAAAAGTCATTTTAAACATTGTAGGCCACTCCCCTGCAACATGGGGGGGGGGTCAGGAGAACTGTGCACAGTGTTTAAAATGATTTTTAGCTACCGACCCAAGCACTTGCCTCAGTGGCTAAAAGTATTGACCCAAATATAAGCCGAGGGCCCCTTTTTTTTCAGCCCAAAATTAGGGTTGAAAAACTAGGCTTATATTTGAGTATATACAGTATGTTCATTTTTTTTTTTGCATGGAAGGAATATCTTATGAAGATGTTGTCAGAAAATCTTCATCTATGAATTTTCATATAATTCATGATGTTAGCCTGCTTGATGGTAGCAATGGCCGACTAGACCATTCAAAATTTAAGCTTTATGAAAAAAGACATGCATAGAATCAGACAAGCCGGCAAATGTAGGAACTTGGAGACATTGTATCACCAGAATGAGGTTTTATTTAGAAGAGTTGAAAGTACTGAAACTGGAAACAGAGAAGAGTGTAGTTTGAATTGATGTTATTTTCATCCTGGTGGGTAAATACTGCTTCATTTCACCCTATAAGGTTGGCCTGTGTAATATATGTCAGCATGAGGCATCTTACATTCAACTCATTTCTTGTAGATAGAGACGATCTGCTGCAGTGGGAGGTGTATGTTGTAGTTGGCCATGGCCATGTGACAGATGTGTACACAACTAATCATCAACTATTCTCTTCTTCTTCTATTATGACACAGTGTTAACTAAAATTTTAATCTTTCAGCAATATTGTTAATTATTTTAAATAATTGTACCCCTCATTTGTCCTTGGAAAGGATCCAAGATGACTTGCAACACTGAAGGACAATATACAAAGTTGGAGACAATTGTACAACAGTTACGAAGGAACATTAAAGGATATATTCAAGGCTAAGAACAATGATTGTGAAGAGAAATCTTATACCATTAACATGAAAATATCAATACTAAGAAAAATAAGCAAACAAAAAAAATTCCACTCAAGGAGATAGAAAACTACAAATGGAATAACATTCATACTGGGAGATATGATCTTTGAGGTAATTTGGATCCAGGCCATTAAAAGGTTTGTAAGTTCAAACCAGAACTTTGAATTTTGCCCCAAACTTATTGGCAGCAGGATCCACAACATTCAGGACTTCCTCTCTGATATTCCTTCTAATATGTACGGCCATGTCTTTGTTGTCCCATTTAGTATTTGCTGTCCTCTATGCACAGCAGATACAATATTTCTTACAATTATTCAAGCAATCCTATGCATCCACATCCTCTCTGGCATTGAGAAATGGAAAATATTAACCAACATTCTATTGCTTAGCATTGTATAATAAATCATACTAAAGGCCATTAAATCAATGGGGATTTGACAGTTCAGTCCCTCTGTAAGTTCCATTGATTCAAACGGACCTACTTTGTCTTAAGTTAGCGTAGTAAGTTGCAGTAGGAGTAGGCATATTTGAAACATTGGAACTTATGGAACAGTTGACTTACTGAATCCCCATTGTTTCAATGGGTTTACTGTAGTGCAGTTTATAAGCAATGGGATTTGGGTCCCTGAATTCAGGTCCCCTGAAGTTCCTACTCCAGGCGCCTACAGCACCTGGTATTCCCTGGTGGTTTCCCATCCAAGTACTAACCAGGGCCGACCCTGCTTAGCTTCCGAAATCAGGTGAGATCGGATGTGCTTAGGGCATCTAGGCACTAAAAGCCAAGTCAGGCCAGTTGAGATTGGGAAAAAAAGAGCAAAGTAAATGCATAGGACATTGTTTAGAAAAACTGCCCAGATATTTGACAAAGGATTATGAAGAAATGGAAAAAACTTGGGAGAACTCAGTTGGGTCAGTGCAACACACTCACCCCCAGTCACTGTCAGTGAGATCTATGCACCCTCCTACTTATTTCACAAGTTCCAAATACTGTATATGCCTATATCTCATGTACAGGGTATTGTTCTATGTTTATTTTACCAAGTGACAAAGATGCATGCATGGCATACTTCTTTTACAGTCAGTTTTTAGGAATATCTTTCCCATTAAAACAATTAGGCAATTTAATGTAGTAATGACAAGGAATTTTAGAAATTGTCAGAAAATTTAGGATTTAACTAATTTCTTCAAAAACCTCTGGTTTATGAATGTGAGAAATTGTGCTTCTGTAGCCGTGATTCCAAAAGGCAGGAAATGACCCCCATATTGCCATACAACATTGTGCCTCTGTTGCCAGCAGGAAAAAGGACGCCCAGCTGTACATAGGAAAGGGCAGCCTGAATGTTGACATCACCAATGGCACCAATCAGGATGGCCTACAACAGTGTTGGTGAGGCCATGGCACAGGTGCCAGAGGTGGCACTTGGAGCCCTTTCTGTGGGCACCCAACATCGCCCCTTCACAGCCACCTGTTTCCAGGTTAAATTGCTTCATTGGCATTTTTGCAAAAAAATAGTGGGTTTTGAATCACAGTTTGGGCACTCGGTCTCTAAAAGGTTTGCCATCACAGGTCTACGGGATACCCTCTTCAGCTCACTACCATTCACACTTGTTGAAAAAGACCCTGAGAATTGTTTGGGTGAGAACTGGTGAACTGATGAAAACATGAGTCAGTCAGTTTCTGTGATTTTCCCTTGTGTGGTATCACTCTGTGAATGAAAGTGGTGTTGGGGGACTCCTTTTCAACACCTTGACCATTAGCCTGTGGAGTGTCTCTGGGTTCCATGATTCCCCGTGAAATACAGTACTAATAGCACAGTAGTTAAATTGCAGTACTGTAACTGTGCTCATGGCCTGGGGTTCAATCCCAGGTAGCTGGCTCAAGGTTCACTCAGCCTTCCATCCGTCCAAGATCGATAAAATGTGTGCCCAGCTTGCGGGGGGCGGGGGGATGTGTAGCCTGCATAAATAAATTGTAAACCACTCATGGAGTGTTTTAAGCACTATGGAGCAGTATATAAGCAGAACACTGCTTTGCTTTACTAAAAAGCATAAATAGCTTGCTTGCAGAATGACAGAAAAGATGGGGTCAGTTTGGCATCCTGTGGGAGAGACTTCCAGAATTGAAGGGAGGCAAGACAGGAACCAGGAGGGTAGCAAATCTAGAGACATGGTTCTCTACTCAACTGATTCCCCTATTATAGTAGATTCTTCAGTTTTTGAATGGATCAGCTAAAATGTATAAAAGTTGTAAGTTGGAATCAACCTAAATTGACTCCAATTAGACTTTAAAGGTAAGTAAACATTTAAGAAGTGGTTTTACCAGCTCCACGCCCCAAATGAGTTTCAATTGCTGAGTGCAAATTCAAGTCTAAGCCTCTTGAGTCTGTTGTGCCCACTACACCACACTGGGTATTCAAAGAGAGAAAAACACTTTGATGAATTATGTTGGAGGGGAACTCATGGAATTTTAGGTCAAAGAAGCAATATTCCGAAGATCTGCCCATAATACCCCATAATGGGAGACCCTCCTTCACCATGCTACATCTTTGTTCACACTGAAGGCCATGGCAGGGTTAAAAGTGACAGACACCTATTTTGTAGGCTGATTGGAAACATCTTTTGATTGGTCAGAATGTTATGCTATGCAAACAGATCCTTTGGAATTCTTAGAAATTATGTTTCTGCACATTTTTTTAAAAAAATAACAGATCAAAAGACCTTTGTCCAAATGTCCCCAACTTTGGCACAGAGCAGGAGAGGACATTCTTCTACACCGTTGCCAAATTTGGTGCTGATCAAAGGTCCAGTCCCATAGTTATAATATTTTGTTTGAGACACTCCCTTTTTATCATTTGCCACATGGAATGTTAAATACTGCTCATGCACAATATTTTGCAGCCTAATATTGCAGTACCTTTTGAAGTAGGATTTGGAGAGAAGTTCTAATGTGCATGTCTGAATGTAACAGCAAAGTGTGGTTTGCAATAAATGAAAATAGTAAATGGGCACAATGTAAGAGTGCAGGAGGAAAAGCCATGCAGTTCTTGGACACTTTTCTTTTTTTTTCCTTTTTCATTGTAGTAGTGCTTTCTCAAATTTCTTGTATTGACCTAGTTTTCTGTTGCTTGGGTATGACTCAATCCTCCTCTTCACTGTCACAGGCTAGTAATTGTTTTCCAAGGAGTCAATCTGAAATTACAATGAAAGATCCCAGCAAAATGGCAATGCCCTCAGATAGCATCATATCAGACTGACAAATAATTTGATTGCAGCCAAGGGGGAAAAAATATTTGAAAGCAAACATTTGCCAGTCTTGTCTTAGCTGCTTGAGTAATTGGGTCGGCTTTAATCAAACATGAAAAGAAAAGAAAATTCTGGAGGGAGAAGGAGACCATTTTGGTCACCTTTTGCAGAGCAAAAGTACATTCAGTCCCAGAAGGAAACCAGAATTAAGCTCATTGGTAACCCACGTTAATCTTTCCAGTTGGAAACACACACATCTGACTGTATAATAACTAGACATAGCCTTCGTGAGTGGTATTTTTGCAACAGTTACATGAAGAAACATACTGTATATGAGTCTGTTGTTATATACACATTATTTTTCCACAGTCAAAGCCTGAAGAAAATCTGACCCAATGTTTTAAGCTCCATCAATAAGAATTGGTTGAACCATGCTGGCATTTCGCCTTATCAAACACAAGGCTGACAAAAAATGCCACCCCAATGCCTCTCCTGAAATCCTTGATGTTCAAGCATACATCTAGCAATTAAGTTATGTTCATTTGTTTCATTTTTTGTTAGTGTTTTCTAGTTTTTTTTGGCAGTTAACATGTAAGCATGTAAATATTAGCATATTAGTTCATTAAGCTAGAAGATTCTTTTCTCTTCCTTCAGATGCCCTTCTTCTGTCTCCCCCCGCCCAGTATTTAAAAAAGAAAATGACTGTCCATACTAACTAGCAGCAACATTTATCTCACTGTCAGTAAGTATGTGCTCATAGGCATGAAATATGTTTTGGAAAGCTTTGTTCATTGCAGGGGTTGCATGTGAAACACATTGTGTGAGCTCAGAGCTGCATGCTCCCCTGCCACTAGAGGCTAACTGTTCCAGAACTATGGGTTGTGGATGTATTTTATTCCCACTGTAACCTATCCTAACTGAAATTCTTGGTTTCTCTGCTTTTCAATACAGTAGGAGCCCCTTATCTGTGGGATCAGTATGCACTAATTCATTTGTCCACAGTCTAAAACCATTAAAAGAAATATTTGAAAAATACATATTTCAAAGGATGATGTTCCAAGCTCTGGCCACCAGAGGGAGCCAGAGACCATGTTATGTATATAACAGTTGCTAAGAGAAATACGAAGATAGGAAGGCCTGGCGAGCTCTGGTCCATGGGGTCACGAAGAGTCGGACACGACTGAACAACAACAACAACAACAACAACAGGAGAAATACCTTTCTACAATGTCATTATCAAAACTAACCAGTAGACTGAGGCAGAAACCTTGCTGTAGTGTTCACTATTATAATAGCATTTGTTAATAGTTTACATTTCCCCCCACATTCATTAGTGGGTGGTGGACTGGAACTTGTCCCATGCAGATATGAAGATCCTAGTGTCTAACAGTTGCTGTAGAAAAGACAAGAGAGGGATGTATACATGTGATCCATGGAGTGCTGCTGTCCTGATATTGTTTGGCATCCTTATAAATGACTTGGATGAAGGCATAGCAGGAATACTCAGCACATTATCCCGAACTGAAAGGGGGAGCTAAATCAGGATTCAATATGAACTAGCTAAATTGAAAAATTAGATCAAATGTAAACAAATAAGATGAATTTCAATATAAATGAATGTAAAGTTCAACATACACAAGAAATGTCAGAAGGAGAAGGGCCTTCTGTGTTGCTGCTCCCAGATTTTGGAAATCTCTCACACAGAAAGCCATGTTTGCACTTCTTCCACGAGAAAGTGAAGACCTTTCTGTTCTGGCAAGCTTTGCCTTAATGATTGGCTTCCTGACTGGGGTTTTTTAATTGATGATTGTGCCTCTCTGCTTTGTGTGTGTGTGTGTGTGCGTGCGTGCGTGCGCGCACGTGCACACACACTTTGTTTTGGTGCTGCTTTTGTTTACTCTCTTTTAGTCTGGTATGTGCTGATCCTTTTTAGTATTAGTATTTTAGTATCCTTTAAATGTAATCTTTTAATGATGCCAACAGCCTTGGATCCTCCTGAAGAAGAAAGGTGGGGATGAAAATATTTTAATTAAAATAAATAAATAATTCTTTATGGCATCCTCTCCAGCATACCTTAGATTAACTGCTATTTGATTAATTTCACCAAAGTTAAGTACCATCTCCAAACTAATGGGAAAAAGAAAGATTATTTTATCCCTACTGCCATAGATTTCAATATTCTAATGCTCCGTATATTTTCTGAAGCACTAATCGTTATTTCTTCCCTCTAATTTCCATAATGATTTAAGTGATTCCTCTTAATCTTCTGCTTCCAATAAAATACTATAGATTTTACAACTACCCCTTTTGCTACCTTTTAAACATTCTCTACCCTTTTACAATATAATTCCTTCATATTTTGTAAATTTGCTACACTTTACCATTCCTTTTAACACAGTTCTTTGTCTACTACTCTAATCGAACAATACTATACTGAGATATTTCATCCATACTTGTCCCTTTTTTATGTGCTTTTTATTCTTTTATGTTTCTATTCAGTCCATTCTAATAATTTTGGGTTTGATTAATAAATTCTCAATCATTTTAGGTTTCATGAGAATGTCTCCATCTCTGTCACCAAATGTAATGGGAAATCTGGTAGGATAAATATTTTTCTGTATCTTTTCCTAATTAAGAGCATTTTTTTAAGGAAGGAATTTTCTTTTTTAAAAAACTTTATTTTTTATTATCTTGTACAAAGGGGTTATTTACAAATACTGTCCAGATGCAATTATTGTCATTCTATATTCAAACAAATTAGCTTGTTGGAATACAATATAATATCTGGCATATGTCTTACTTGACCGGCTCCATCATATAGATCTAACTTGGTAAGTTTCAACCATCCTTTATTAATACTTCATATCTCCACTACAAAACTTCATAATCATATTTTGCCAATCCTTTAATTCTGCTACACTTGTCCTTATCAGTAGCATCAAACATAGAAAATTTATCTTGAGTAGTATCTTCATTTTCCATGCTGCAATTCTGCAAACCTATGAGAACCCATCCAATTTTCCTTAAACCAATCGTAAGTCTCTGCCTTCAGTCTTCCTAAAGTGGTTGGAATTTTTATACCTAAATACCTAATAGTTGTTTGGACATTAACATACATTTCCTACTTTTATCTTTACTCTTTGTTATGGTTAAACACCATCATTTCTGATTTATGCCGAGTTTTGATCATCCAGTTTTTTATTTTACCCCCTCCATCATCTTTTAATGGGTTTTTATTCTGAATAAGATATCATCAGTGAACAAATTAATTGTAACTTTATCTTTAATACCAAGACTTAGAATCTCTTCATCTTCTCTAATAATATCAGCTAACAGTTCTAAGGAAAACAATAAGGGGAAAGGGGACATTCTTGCCAGGTACCTCAGCCTCTTATCCCATTTGTACTTCTGCAGTATTTTCAGGGAATGATTATTCCATTATTCCATTAAAACAATTACCGAAACCTAATACCTTTATTATCACTTTTAATTTTGGCACTTCCACACAATTAAACTCATTAAAAACATCTAATGAAATTATACCTTCAGTTACTATTGGTTTAAATAATACATTTATTTAATTTAGCACTCTCGTAGTCAGGTTTGCCATTTACTGTTCTGGCGTAAAACTACTTTGATCTTATTTCATGTATTCAGTAATAAAAATATTCATTCTCTGCTAATGTTGCTGTAAATATCTTAATATCTTGCAAGTAGGGCCAGTAGGGTATTTATTCAGTTTTAAAATTAATATAATCATTGATTGCTTTCTGGATAATGGAATATTTTCTTCCTCCATTATATTATTAAAAGGGGTACCAACTAATTTAGATACCACCTTTTTATTAAAAAAAAAACTTTAAAGTACTAAGGCGTTAGTCCAGCCATCCCTGGTGTCTTTCTTACTCTAAAATGCTTAATTATTTCCTCTATCACTTCTTCTTCTTCTTCTTCTTCTTCTTCTTCTTCTTCTTCTTCTTCTTCTTCTTCTTCTTCTTCTTCTTCTTCTTCTTCTTCTTCTTCTTCTTCTTCTTCTTCTTCTTCTTCTTCTTCTTCTTCTTGCCTGTTTCATTATACAGTAACCCCCTGCCGATTGCGGGGGTTAGAGACCCACCCCACCCGCGATCCATGAAAATGCGTGATATGCGGAAGCGAGTGGGGGGCCCTGAGGGTGGGGCGGGGGATGGGTGGGGCAATTGCACATGCCGCTTGCATTTGCAAAGGCGCTTCCCGTCGCGAAGCTCCGCAGCCGGAAGTGCCTTTGCAAACGTACGCACCGCTTGCCCCGACCTCCCCGGAGGTCGGGGCAAGCCCCACGTGATCGGACAAAGGCGCTTCCCACTGCGGAGCCCAGCGCTGGGGCTCCACAGCTGAAAGCGCCTTTGCAATTGCATGCCGCTTGCCCGGACCTCCTAGGAGGCGCGGGTGGGCGGTGTGCGATCCCCCCTCCCTCAAGCCCTTTCCTGGTAGCGTGGTCCCGCGATATAGCAGGACCGCGGGACTGGAACCGCAAAAGGGCGGGGGATCATTGTATATCTTTCTAGTTCTTGAAGTCTACTGCTCACATTTTTCTTATGCATTTCTTAATTGCTCCCAGAAATAACAACCCAGCAATATTTTTTTTTGAAAACTTTGAAATAGCTCTAATTTATTTCTCCTGATATTACAATTTATACCCCTATTGTTTCTGGCTTTTAAACTTCCACAGCTCTTGATTTATTCTTACTAAAATCAAAATAATCTCTTTTCAAATATATTACATTTCTCTGATTTTCTTCCATTTAAATATTCTCTAATTTCATTTTTGCATGTATACCTCATATGCTTTTTAGTCCATATCTTTCATGCATTTTCTTTCCACCAATCTTATTTTATACTCAATCTTTTAATTTATTACTCAATCTTTTAAAGTAAGTTTAATTTATATTTCTCTTTATCCATAACCATATTAAAATTGTCTGCCATTATTACATACCTTTTCCTTATCTCTTCTAAGTACTTTAAAAAGATTGGTTTCATTAACATTTAGAGAATAAATAAAGAGTATACTCCTTTCCTCCTGTTGCTCATATCATTATGCTTCTTATTACATTTTATTCACTTTAAAACCACATTTAATATGATTATTTCACCCTCTCTTGACCTTGAATTTCCATAAGCCCTTTCATAAATACAGGACAATTTAGTTCAACTTCATTAACACCTTCTTTTGCTTCATGAATTTTTAGTAAAAATATTATATCATCTTCCTTATTGAATAGGACTTCTATTCTTTTCCACTTTACAACATTCCCCATACCTTTCAAAGACAAAATTCTTAATCTGTTAACCATAATTATTTACCTCCTTTCTTCCTTCTGGTCCTTATTAGTGGAAATGTCCCTAAAAACACATAACCAGTAACAAATAAGATTGCAAACTTGCCACCCCAACATGACATTTCATTCCCTTACATCTGCCAATTATCTAAAATCTCAACTGTTACTTGCATACAAGCCACTGGGGTGGGGCATAGTTCCACCCACAGTACCTAAACCATCAGCCACCCCAATCTTCCCATCCAATTACTTTACACCATCCAAAGTACATTTAGTTTTTTACTACTAAGTTTTTATTCTCCTTCTTCCCATTCCTATTCAAATGATGTCCCTCCTTATCTGTGCTTTTTCTTAATCTGTTTTTCACACTTCAAGTCTAACTGGATGTTTCTCATTACTAATAATAGCTAAATATATACAGTGGTACCACTACTTATGAGTTTAATCCATTCCGAATGCATGGTCATAAATTGAACAACTCATAAGTAGAGCAGGCCTATCTAAATAATACAAATACAAATACAAATAAATAAATAAATAAATTGTAAATAGAGCAGACTGCATCTAAAAATTTTAAGGCAGCAGTTAAATGGCCAATGGTAACATTTCTTTTAGGGGTTTAGCATTTCTTTTCTCCAACTGAAGTCCTATCCTATTTTATCTTCCATATACCCTCTTTCTATTTTTTTAAAAAAATATATTTTATCTCATCCCTATGCTGCTAGCTTTCCCCTCCTTAGCTTGCTTTATCTGGAATTACCTCCTCCCTTATATCATAAAGCTCGCCTTGTGTATATCTTTCTTCCCCCTTCCTTTCTTATATTTTTTCACTGTATATCTTTGAAAAACCTTAATTTGCCATTTCACTTTGCTTCCCCATCCTTTATTTCCCTTTTAATACCTCTTCCCCTGGAATTCTTATTAATATTACTTATTTGTTAACACACACAAAAAAACCCTCTTCACATTTATGCTCCTACTATTTGTAACTAGAAATGTGCACAAACTGGGGAAAAATGACTACCTGGGTTGGTTTGTATGCATGAACCTTCCCCAAACACCTGAAAAATTAACCAATTATTTTTCCTAATTTGTTCGTGGAGGGGAACTAACACCTCCGTCTGCTGCTACTACTGCCCACTCACCTGCCCCCTTGCCACTGTTGCCACTGCCTCTCAACCAGATCTTGCCTCTTCCTCTTCATCCTCCAATGCTGCTCTCTTTAGAGGCAGCTGCTATTTATAGAGACCACTGCTATCTTTAGAGACAGGGAAGCCAGGCCTGCTGTCTCTGTGAATGCACATGCCCATCAGCTGATGCACAGAGGCAGCTGCCCTTGTGGGAACTGGCCCACTGTCTCTAAAGATGGTGGTGATGGAGGATGAAGAGGAGAAACTGGACGTTGAGTCATGGCAACTGGACTTCTTTTCTGGAGAGATTGAAACATTTTGCTGCTCATCCAAACAGCTTCATTAGCCTGAGGAAAGCTAGTTATGAGTCCTCCAGTTTATAGTTCACTTTGACCTCACATCACCCTGGTCTGAAATAGGGTCATAAGATGAACAATGGTCTAACTCTAAATAGACTCATTAGGCGGAGAATAGTCTCAATAGGTCATTATGTGGACAATGGCCTAAGGTGCGTGAAAGTACCACCTTTACAATCTTCCCAACATTCCATAAAGTATGAGTCATTAGCCATGGCCTTTTTGATTGAGATGTGAATTATTCTTGATTTGTCTAGGGATTGTTGAAATCACTGCCTGATAAATGGCAGATAGACTGTGTCTGAGGGCACTTTTACACAAACTCTAAAATCCACCTGCAACCTAAATTCGGACCAGAGATTGTGGGGTTTTGTCCCTCTTCCTGTGTTCCCACCTCCATTGTTCCTGTCTGTGGTGAGGGGAGGGAGAAAAAAAGGGATAAAAGAATGCAGGCTCACCTCTGTCTGCTGTCCGAGCAGCCCCGTAGGGATTCCTGTCTCTTAAAGAGGTGGCAGGTACAAAAAAACAAACAGAAGGTAAGGGGAGCCTGGCATCCACAGCTTTACAATCCGCATCAGAAGATTTTTTTACCTCCAGAGACCAGGTAATTTTAAAGTGTGCTGGGGCGCACTTAGGTGGGTGTCGTTGTACGTAATCTTTTATAAAGTCTGCAGCTGGTGGGAAAACAATTTTAAGCTCTGGATCTGGGAGCCCTTTGCCTCAGATTTTAGGGGTCGTGTAAAAGCAGCCTGAGTCCTCCACCTCTGTTGAGAGAGGGATTTTCAATGCTCACATGAATGGCTTCCCTGTCCCCTATCTCAAATCTTCTCTGTCTAATATGTGTACATTCTCATTTTTGAATGAGTGCCCTTTGTCCTTCAAATGGAGGTACACTGCTGCTTCTGGTCCTGAGCTGTTGCCCCTCCTATATTGGGCCATCCTTTTGTTTAATGGTTGTTTAGTTTCTCCACTGTGGAGGTCTGCACATTCCTCACTGCATTGGATCACATATGCTCTTTTTGTGTTTTGGTGTCGGGTCCTTTGGGTGGACAAGTGTCTGCCTTAGTGTGTTTATGGGTTTGAAATAAACAGGTATGTGGTGTTTGCCAAAAGTCATTTTAAGTTATTCAGACACTCCAGCCATGTAGGGAATGACCAGGTTCTTCCATTGGATGTGGGTCTCTAGCTGATCCATTGTTCTTCTAGGTCCGGACGCTGCTTTGTTGAATGCCCACTTTGGATATCCACAGGCCTTAAGTGCTGCCTTCAGGTGCCTGTCTCCCTTCTTCTTGGCTTCTGTGGAGGTGGGGATGCTCTCTGCTCTGTGGTTTAGGGCCCTGATTACTCCTAATTTATGATGAGAGTCAAACAGTAAGTACAGTAAACCCCGCCTATCATGGGGGTTAGGGACCCGACCAGACCCACGATAATTGAAAATCTGTAATATGTGGATGCTGGGTCGGGTCAAGACTGGGGGGCTCTTGTACTTACCCCGGGCCTGGTGCTGCTCCAAATGGGCCTGCAAGGGGCTTCCCGGGCCCTTGGAGGCCCCATAAGTGCTTTCTAGTGATCTGGAGGTCACTTTTGGTTTCCCAAAACTCACTTCTGGTTTATGGGGAAGCACTTTTGGGGCCTCTGGCAGGCCTGGGAAGTCCTTTCCTCCTTACCCCAGGAGGCCTTTTTTCATATACTGCGGACCCACAATATACCGGGACTGCAGTATATGAACCACAAAAGGGCAGGGGACAACTATACTGATCTGTGTGGGTGGGTTTCCTGTAAGCTTCTACTGCCAGACCACAGTCAGGTCCGATGATGACTGCACAATCCAGGAAAGCCAGCCTGTTTTCTTGGGTGTCCTCCCTAGTGAACTTAATATTAGGTAAGTAAGTAAGTAAGTAAATAAATTTATTGATTAGTCCTATGACCATCTCAACCAATAAAAACACAGAATATAAAATACATTGAATTACATGCAATACCATCCAATAGGATGGTTAACTTAATATTAGGGTTCACTGCATTGATGTGGTCTGTAAAAACTTGTACTTCCTGAGTCTTGATTTTCACCCAGGTATCATCTACATATTCTTGAAGATTTTCACAGCTGGGATCTTATAGTTGTTGTGAGTTTTTTGGCTGTTTGGCCATGTTATAGAAGTTTTTCTTCCTGATGTTTCACCAGACTATGTGGTTAGCATCTTCAGAGGATAAGGAGTTCAGGGAACTAGAAGTTCTCTCTGTGCTATGGTATATAAAGTGAGTAAGACTTTTTTTTTTAAGTTGAGAAAAAGAGGAAACTTGATGAGGTTCGGAACACCTCATCCTCGGGGAATGAGGTTGGAGAGGGTAGAGAATCACATAGAGATGACATAGCAGGTATTAGCACTGGGAAAATAATGGAATATGATAGTTTGTCTACTGAGAATAAAAGCTGTGAGAGGGGAGAAAAAAAGCAGCAGCTGTTGTTGCAGGACCCACTGTACAGGTGCTTCTACGCCAATGCTCGAAGCCTCCGAGCAAAGATGGGAGAACTTGAACATTTGGCAGATACAGATAACATAGATATAATAGCCATAACAGAAAACTGGTGGAATGTGGAGAACAAGCCTTCTGGGATCCGTGCAGGCAGTCTTTTGTCTACAAGTCTGTGCAGTGTCTTCTCTCAGCTGACTGAGAAGAGGCATTTTGTCTCTGTCTATCTCTGTATGTGTTTTTTTGTCATTCTTTCTGTAATCAGGCCAGCTTGACTTTAAGAAGTTCTCCAGCGAATTACAACACATTTCAGAGGCTTTGGCTAACAATCTCATTTCCAACCATTCTCTAATGAAGGCCAGCCTTATCATGGATGTGGATACATGTCCAAAGCCTACAATAACAGCTGAAAATCTATTGCATAGTATAGTAATTTGCCCTAGAGTAGACCTGTTTAAACAGTAGGGGTCTGGTAGGTCAATTTGTAACATACTTAAGTGAAATCACAAATAGAGTAGGCCCGTTTGAATCAGTGGAATTAATAGAGGAGTTGGCTCACCATACCCCCACTGATTCAGTGTGATTCCTTTACTGTGACTTACAACAAGCAAATGGTAGTTTAGCCAATGAGTTTTCAATATATTAAAAAGGACATTAAAAGTACCTCAACAAGCATTAAGTTTGCCATTTTTTTTTTCATTTCTAGACAGTTATATGCCAAGAATAACTGGATTATTGCTAATATGTTGCTATAGTTTCCACTCCCCTCCCCTTTGGTCATATAAATGATTAATACTTCTTCCAGCTACCACACCATGTCACGGATGTCGTCCCCCAAAAAAAAAAAAATCCCCTCAATTTCTGAATAAGTCCATCATCTCCTGCTATTGTTGCTTGAAATAAATGGAAGCACTAAACTATCTGAGGCCCTGGGGAGTTCACAGTTCTTGAGAAAACTTGTTTGTATGTTATCCTCATTTCTGAAGTTTTTTGTAACCATCAAGAATTACCTATTTCAGTGTTCCAGGTCTTGAACGTTAGTGGAAAATGTAAGGCATCCACTTAGATCCCCACCCACACCAAGCATATTCAAAGGATTTTTTTCTGACTCTTGGTTTCACTTCCAGAATGCCCTTCAAATGCAAGTCCCTTGAAAATAGTAGAGAATTACTATCAGATATCTTCCTGTTGAATAAGTATCCACAACAAGGTCCATTACATTTGAGGAATCAGGACAGGAGTGTTTCTGCTTGAATGAATTGCTTTTCCACCACATTCACTTGAATACTGATCACTGAATTACTATTAAAAGAAACTGCTGCTGCTGTTACTACAGCTGCTGCTGATACTGTTATGGCTGGACGTGGAGTCATGGCAACTGGACTTCTTTTTCTTGAGAAATATAAACATTTTGCTGCTCATCCAAACAGTTTCATCTGTCTGAATAAAGTAGTGTGAGTCCTCCATCTTATAGTCTGCTTCGACCTCTTGTCACCCTGGTCAGCAATAGGCCCATATAAACTCACCTGGATGATTGAGAACCTTTACAGACATACTACTGTTATGACTACCACCAGTTTCCTTTCCATTGTCGTCATCCTAATTGTACACTGAAAAAAGCAAGGGTTATTCTAGCTTTTTACCCATTCACCAAATAACAAATCTATTTGCCAAATGAAAATTTTGCATGCAAATTGAAGTTAGCACAGTAGAAATTTAGCCAAATCCTCACTGCCAAACCAGAAATTGAATGGCATTTTAAGTCCAATAGCATTTTGCTTAAAATGTTCTCATCTGAGTGCTTCATAAGTTTAACAGAATAAAACTCCCCCTCCCTGAATTTTATTTTAAATATGCGAATCTGGTTTCAAAATGCATTTTTCTGACCGGTATCCCAGCATGCATTGTTTTGAAACCCAACTGGAACATTGGATCCTTTCTCTTAACTCAGATTCTATTCCTTTTCACGGCTTTTTTTTAAAAAATGGGCTTCCTCACACACCATCCTACTTTTCCTAGATAAATGCTCCATGTACTGACTGTGCAGTCTAAAAGGTCTTTATATTTCAAGGGTCAGTGAAGTGAAGTGATCTTTTGCACAGGCCTACTTTGCAATCCCTGTAAAATGTCAAGAGGCTTGAAGAAGGAGATCATTAAATAATAATATATCGTAATCAAAAGATATAGTTCTAACAGAAAAGGAAAAAGGGGAAACGGAATGGCCAAAATGATTTAGAGCTGAAAAAGTTCAAATGTATGGTTGGATGATTAAGGAGGTGGGCAATGTGCTCAGCTCAGTGGCAATAGAAGGAGATATTGCTTACCAGAATTCTACAGTTAGCCAAGCAGAAAACTTCCATTGTTATTTCTCTAATAGCCCTTTGAGTTTAGTTTGGAAGGTGGAGAGAGAGGGGCCTAGATTGGTTGTTCTCAACCCTGGGGTTGTTAAAATCCATCAATTTCTTTTTCATTAATCTGGGTCCCATTATGGCAGAAACAAATAGAAGGAGGGTGTTGATGTGGTTACAGGGATTCTGATGTTTCACCATCCACAGTAAGTTCTGCATCTGTAAAATTGGTGTATACCACCAATCTAGATAATCACCCACTATCGGAATTATTTACCCATGCCTGCTCACAACCAGTCTGTATGTTACCACTATGGTGATACATAACCTTATCTTAATGTTAATTAACGATGTGAAATGCTTGCTGGGAATGGAATGCTTTGCTTTGAAGTAGACAAGGAGGGCCAGAATGAAAGTGTTTTACTCTGCCACTGCCCCTTTCCCCATCCACAAGAGTTTCAACATGATTGGAGGACATCAACCAAGGTAGGATTAATGTTGGGACATCAGGCAGAGTTTTCTCTTCCCCTTTCCCTGTTGCAAAGCACCTCCTTCTGAGGGCATTTTACAACCCAAAGGGACCCTCCATGTTCATATAGAGTTGCAGTGTATGATGTAGTTTTGTCTATATTTGAGAAAAATATTGACTGAAAGCAGTAGGACCTACTGACTGCATTGGCTGTTTAGCCCACTGTTTGAAGGGTGGCAGCATCAGGTGGTTGCACTCTTGATTGATGGTGATCAGACATCTTTGCTAGAGCATGCCAGCCCACCCCCAAAACATACCTACCAAACACACCTGTTGAGAATCATCTATGTTTCTAGTGTGGTTAGGATCACATTGATTTGGATTGGTTCCAGTGCATGTGACAGATTCAAAGGAAGCTTTCCTTCAATTTAGTAATATTGTTAATTGGCTTAATAAACAAGTCACTTGAGGATAATGCCAAATTAATGAATTAGCCTACTCAGTAGAGGGCGGGGGTGGTGGTGAAAAAATGTGTTTGATTATATGTAGACTACATATATGTACTACATCACACACACACACACACACACACACACACACACACACACACACACACACACACACACACACACACATATATATATATATATATATATATATATATATATATATATATATATATATATATATATATATATATATATATATATATATATATATATATATATATATATATATATATATATATATATATAAATAAAAGCTTAAATTTTTGTCACAAATCCATGGCAACTGGCCCTTTGAGACAGGCAAAAATAAATTATTTTTTATAATTGATGCAGAGAAGCAGCAATACTCTATACTGCTGCCCTTGAGGTTAATGCAGAGATTGCAGTTAGTGCAGAATACAGCTGCCAGACTTTTAACGGGGCAAAAAGGCACCAACATATTACCCTTATGCTGGCAGCTCTGCACTGCATTGACGTCAAGGTTTTGACATTAATATACAAGACCTTCAACAGTTTGGGCTCTCAGTATCTAACAGAGCAGCTCCACCCAAGAGGAACTGCCTGGATCCCCGTGCTAGCCAGGCAGGACACCTGGGAGTTCCAATCCTGAGAGAACAAGGAGTAGGGCCTCCCTTCAAACTTTTATAAAACTATTGAAGACTCAGTTGTATAGAATGGCCTTTCCTGATTCCCCAAACATCTGGTAAGACACTATTCTTCTTTTTACCACTTATCTTCTCCTCACCCAGTTTATATTTAGATATCTCCTGGCTATGTTTACTTTCATTTTAGCTTTATTTTAGTTACTTTATAAAGTAAATGAGCTTACTCTAGGGCTAGATGGGCGATATAAAAGATAAATAAGCACATACATAAAATTTAGTAGAGATGGGCACGACTAGGGAAAATGACGTTTTCGGGTTGTCGTGTGTCGGAGGCAGTCCGTTTCGGCTCGTTTCCGTTTTTCGCAAAATTTCGCAAAAATTAGTCGCTTCGTTTTTTCGTTGTCGTTAGTACTGTTTTGGGGGGTAGCGGGCTCCTGGAGGGAGCTGTAGGAGTCAGCCAGAGCCACAAGTGACGGACTGGCAGACTCTTTGCACCCGCTGTGTCTCACGTACTTGCATGTAGTGCAATGCAAGTAGATCTGGCTTAGGGTTAAGATGGGTTAGCGCAAGGGCTAGGGTTAGGCTAGTTATGGGTGAGGTTAGGGTGAGTATTGGGGTGCACCTCTGGGTGCCTCTCTGACCCACTTAGAAGGACAGTGTACTGGCGTATGGGTTAGGCTTAGGCTTAGGGTTCGGGTTTGGGCTACGATTAGTGGGCTGTTTATGCCCGATTGGCACATCCCAGAAGTCTCTGTGGTCAACCTGGCCAAGTGGCCATGCGATTGGTGGAATGGCTCCAAAAATTTGCATGGTCCCATCCCATGGCCAGCCCATCATTGCACAGGTGTAAAAAAATAAAATAAAATAAAATCAATGGGATTGGAGACAGACGTTTATTGCAAGAAAAACCCACTGCTGCTACTGTAAAAATTCAGGCAGTTAAAACACCTAATTTTCGCATGTTTCTGTGCGGTGCTTTGGTGGGGTTTTGGGCAACGATTTCAAAAAAAAATTGTGGTCGCCATTTTGGATCCCCCGTACTGCATGGCAAATGGATGCGCCCTCCCAGCCTGGTACAGTCAGCAAAACCTGGCCATGCGATTGGTGGAATGGCTCCAAAACTTTGCATGGTCCACTCCCATGGGCGAGCCCATCATTGCGAATGCGCAGGTGTAAAAAAATAAAATAAAATAAAATAAAATAAACGGAGACTTTTTTTTTTTGCAAGAAAAACCCACTGCTGCTACTGTAAAAATTCAAGCATTTAAAATAGCTAATTTTCGCATGTTTCTGTGGTGCTTTGGTGGGGTTTTGGGCAACGATTTCAAAAAAAAATTGCGGTCACCATTTTGGATCCCCCGCACTGCATGGCAAATGGATGCGCCCTCCCAGCCTGGTACAGTCAGCAAAACCTGGCCATGCGATTGGTGGAATGGCTCCAAAACTTTGCATGGTCCACTCCCATGGGCGAGCCCATCATTGCGAATGCGCAGGTGTAAAAAAATAAAATAAAATAAAATCAACGGATAAAATAAAATCAACCCAGCCTGGTACCAGCAGCGCAGCAGTAGCAATAGCCAAGGAGAGGGGGCGGGGAAACCCCCCCAAATAAAACACCCTTCTGGCCTGGTAGGTGCCCTCAGACAGTTTTCGCCTACTTTTAGGGCTGGGAATCGTTTTTTTTTAACTTTTAAAAACTTTTTTTCTGTGCCGCTTGGCATTGCGCGATCGCCGCGATGCAAGTAACGAGCACGACAAATCAGACCAAATTGTTCGTTCGTCGGTTCGAGCTCGAATTCTGGCGGAGTAATTCCCGTTACCATTTCTGAAGAGTAACGGATACGAATAACGGAAACGGAAACGGGAATACCGCTAAGTCGTGCCCATCTCTAAAATTAAGCCATTTCATACTATTGGCAGCAGCCATTCGTATGTGAACAGTCAAACTTGGTTAGGTAATTCTAATCAAGCCTGAACATTCCTAGGAAGCCCACACTAGCTTGACCTCCATTGGTAGTGTAGCTGCACCCATATTTCTGACCAATAAACTGGCTCATTACATAGCTCCTGTTGGGCAAGGACAGCCTTGCATGGAGCAACAATTGACATTCCTGACTAATTTATAGTAGATCAAGTTCCCTCAAACATTTTATCCTATCAGGTGAAAAACAATTACCCCTGCTCATCCACGGCATGAAAGCTAAAATAATATGAAAGCAAATATGAAACAGTTTGCTGTTCTTTTGGTGAAGCAGCTTGGAGAAGCCTCCTGACTGTGCTTAATATCAGTAGTAGGGCTAGCCTTGACTTCAGGTACCATTTACATGGATTGCCCTTGACGATGGGAGTTGCTTCTCTTCTTCACTTGTTAAGAAGCATTTAGTAGGATTTGTGCCTGATGTGATCACAGCTGAGCGAGTGGCTAGGACACACTGTCTTAGGTCCCCTTTCAAATACTGTGATCAATTCATCTGCTGAGTGGTCAGTGAGCTACTGGATGCTGGAACCTGGTCACCAATAGACTCTGCATGTTCAACTCTTGTGCTCATATGTAAGACAGGCATCTGGAAAGCAGCTAAGCTGTACACATTTATTTATTTGTTTTAGAGTATTTTTACCTCTCCTTTCTCCTTGGAAAAGGACCCAAGGCGGCTTACAGTAATGAGGGATAATATACATTTATTTATTTAATTTATTTATTTTTCCAACTTATATGCTGCCCACTACCCAACGGTCTCTGGGTGGCTTACAATCAAAGATTGTAATCTTCTCAATTACATGAGAAGATGACGTACTCTAGCCCTGCCCAACCCTAATCACTCTTGGTGCATGGTGTGAATTCTGAAAATTCAGCACCCTCCTAGTCACATTTGAAGAAGAGTCTCCTCTACACTTGTGGAAATCAACTGAGTAGAACTAGCATTCTTCCACTCCTCTTACTTGCAGTTTAATGGCCAAACACACAGTGAGTGTTGTGATCAAGTTTAATAATGAGCGCAATATTAATTTTCCAGGATACCCAAGGACCACATGCCTGGAGGAAACAGTGCTGGATTCAAGCCACTCAACTTAGGGATGTTGGAATTCACTAAGGATGGGGCAACAGGTTTGGCACTTCTTGGCAGCCTTGGGGGGATCTGCAAACCTCCAGCATTTAAATAAGTGGGGGAACATTAATTTTGCTCACAAAACCCCCTTGTGCTCTCTGAAAGCAGAAGGCAGTTGTGCCATGTTCTGAGGCCTATGCATAACTTTAAAAAATCACAAATATTGTGATCAACTTGTTTATATTTTATATAATCATATTTCAATTGACAGTTTTTTTAAAAAAAGTTAAACTTATTTTTTTTTGTTTAACAGTAACCAACTAAAGCAATCTTGACAGTTTGCTCTCAATCTATCACATTTGAAATATTTTGTAAAATATGTTTAAAAACACAAATTAGCCCTTTTGGCCATAAGTCTCCCATTTTAGCCTCAGCCCACTAGGAGCACAATCCTTGGGCAGCAGGAAGGCCTGCAGAATTGCTTTAGGTCCCATTGAGACCACTCACCACTTACTGAAGACATCATCAATCTTGTCTTAACTTTATTCTAGTACAGGCCTGCCCAACAGGTAGACCGGGGGCTATCAGTAGCCCATGAAGTGTTCAAAAGTAGCCCACCAGCCATCAATAACAAATGTGAGGGTATAAGTTCTCCACCTCTACCTCCCCCACCCCAAGGACCACCACTGCCCCAGTAAAGCTCTGGGTCTGCCAGCCCACTGTTGCAGACGAGTGGGGCAGTGCAAGGGCCATGGCACAGTCCCCTGCTCTCCCTACTGGCCAGATGATTGGCGCGCCACTGTCTCATGACCAATTGAGTTGTTGGTGCAGAATGGAGGAAGGGGAGTGGCGGGGCAGTGAGGGGCAGGGTCATGGGCGTGCCCACCTCCTTTGCATGGTGACATTCCCCCTCTTCTGCCCCCACCAGAGAATTCCTTCCTCCCATCCTCCTCCTCCTCCTCCTCCTCATCCCACCCCCACAGCTGCCTCACAGAGACTGTGACCTGCCGCTCTTCCTGCTCCCCTTCTGAGCCATTCCCTCCTCCTTGTGCCACAGTGGTGTGATGTGATTGCCCCGCTGTTGGCTTGGCCCATCCCAGCTGCACAGAGAACATGACAGAAATGAGTGAGAGCTATGGGTGGTGGATTTTTTTTTACTTATGAGCATATGCTTGGAACAGATAAAATTCATAAGTAGAGGTTTTAGTGTAGTAGCTCTCAGGCGCTTTCGTCTGGAAAAAGCAGACCTTGGCTTGTTCAAAGTTGGACAGCCCTGTTCTAGTATAATGATCACCTATCTGGGCAGCAGGATATTTTGTCCTGCTTCGGCTTTTCTGCTCATAGAGTATTTGTGGCTGCAAATCCTACCACCTACAGATCTCTGAGAGCATTGAGCAGAAGGGCATGTTGCCATTTGCAGGGGCACATCGGTTGGCAGAATGAGGATTCAGCCAAGGAAAAAGAAGCTTCACCCTGTCTCTTAACATCTACTGACTGTGTGTTTTTGAGTTAGAATTAAGGATGGGAACCTTACAAAAATGACATACTGTTTTGTCATTTCGTAAGCTTATGAAAACTTACAAAACAAAATGAAATCAAACAGCAAAGAGTGTGTTGTCAAGAAAAGCCTGAGAAATGTTATTCTGATCTGAGTTCCTTAGGCTTGTTTTTGAAGAAACATCTCTTAGGTGTTTTACTTCAGGAAAAAACATCCAAATTATCCTTGTATTCAAACTGAGGAGTAAATTAAGTGGCATGGTTGAGTAATTGCTGTGGCATGTTCCCAAAAATTTATTTATTTATTTATTTATTTATTTATTTATTTATTCATTCATTCATTTATTTATTTATTTATTCATTTATTCATTTATTCATTTATTTATTATAATAAAAACATTCTTTTCAAATTCTGCACTCTCTTACAAACATCAGTGGAACCTTGCAAGCCCATAAAATATAATTACTGTAATGCAAAACACTTTGTAAGGAAGTAAAACACAAAGGTGACCTCTTTTGGAGAAACGATTCAGGCTAAAATGCACAGTGCTTCCTGGGTTTGGTATTCTAACAAATTTCTTCTAGTTCCCTGAGCTCCTTGCCCTCTGAAGATACTGGCCACAGAATCTGGTGAAACGTCAGGAAGAAAAACTTTCAGTACATGGCCAAGCAGCTCCAAAAAAGCAAAACAACTATCTTCGAACAAATTCTTAACATTTGAATTTGAACTGTGTGCATATTTATCTATGTCCTAGTACTGGTTAGTACTTGAATGGGGGACCACCAAGGAATACCAGCTTCTGTGCGCCTGGAGTAGGATCTGGCAAACCACTCTAGTATTCTTGCCAAGAAAACTCCATGGACATGGGGTTACAAAGAACACACACACATGACACACACACACACACACACACACACACACACACACACACACACACACACACACACACACACACACACACAGAGAGAGAGAGAGAGAGAGAGAGAGAGAGAGAGAGAGAGAGAGAGGGTGCACTGTTCTATCTCTCTTCATCACTGTTTGCTTTTCATAATATTATTATCAATGTTTGTTAGAGATAATGAGATTCAAAAAAAGAACTGATAATTTTTTATTATACCAGTGCCCTTATTTATGACATTCAGGTTTTCAATCTTCACTCACAAATTTTTCCCCTTCACTTTTCTTATGACTTCAAAAACATTGTCATTGCCAACACAAGTTACTCCAATAAGAGGGTTGGCTTTAAGCTATCCAATCTGTCAAATACTTTTCCTTTTTTAAAAATTGCTGTAGTCATTTGAGTTCATATAAATGCCAAAGTTTTCATCCTCTTAATAATTTCAGTAGCTTATCCTTATAATTAAAAATAGGCAAAGGAATCTAAATAGAAAGCAATATGTTGGGCATTCACCTTTTGTACCACCATCCAACCCAGGAAAATGTCATAGAATCATATACTGGAATAATAGAAAAATGGAATTAGAAGGTCATTCAATGCAACCTATAGTCAACACAGGAGTCTAAATCAAAGTGTATCCAACAAATGGCTAACTTTCTCAATACCTTCAGTACTGGAGCTCTCAAAACTTTCTTAAATAATTGTCAAACTTCTCTAACAGTTAGGAAAATTTTTCTGATATTCAAATGAAATCCTATTTCTCATAAACTGTGCCCATTATTATGTGTCCTGCAATATGAAATGATTGAGAACGAATCCAGCCTAAGTGCTCTTTCAAGTGTTTAAACAGTGCTACCCTATGTCCCTTCAGTCTCCTTTTTCTCAAGGCTAAACATGCCCAGTTCTTCCACTCTTTCCTCCCAGGGGTTGTCTGTGAAGATTCTCAGTCATCCAGGTGAGTTTATCTGGAAGTTGACTCATGGCTACTGGACTTCTTTTTCTTGAGAGATAGAAATGTTCCGCTGTTCATCCAAACAGCTTCATCGGTCCTAAATGTTTCTATCTCTCAAAAAAAGAAGTCCAGTAGCCATGACTCAACTTCCAGACTCCCAGGGGTTGGTTTCCAGTTCCATGATCAGCTTGGTAGCCCTCTACTGAATCTATTCCAGCTTGTCTGCATCATTCTTAAAGTGCTGTATCCTGGACTGGACACATGACTCAAGATGAGGCCTAACCAGAGACAAACAGAAAGGAACAAAGACTTTTAATGCAGCCTAAAATATAATTTGTCTTTTTTGCAGTCATATCACACTGTTGGCACTTATTTAGATTAAGCAGCTCAACTTAAGAGCAGAAAACTGTTGGCATTTTAACTGCCGCCTTACACATTTTAGATATGGTCTGCTCAACTTACAATTTTTTTCATTGTTTGGATTTTTAATTGATCTTTTCAATTAAATTTGTAAGTTGAGGTACCACTGTATAGCAATTACCAGATGCTTCATTTGTGTATCATTGTTGAACCAAATATCCCACATCACGTAACTGTTGATTTAGTTCCCCCACCTTTTGAGTATAGAACTTTTTACTTGTCTCTCTTAACTTTCATTTGGGAATTTTTTAGCCCAGTGCTCAAGCCTTTCAAGATATTAATTTTTCTTTCTGTTTATCAGGATATTAGCTATTCCACCCAATTTTTTCTCATCTGTAAATTTGATAAGCATTTCCTGCATGTCCTCATCCAAATCATTATTAAACATGTTGAAGACAATCAGACCTACTATTAAGCCTTGGGGTAGCCAATTTAATACCTTTTCCCAAGTTGAGAAGGAGCCATTGGTAAGCGCCCTTTGAGTACAAATCTGTAACCAGTTTGGAATCCATCTGTTAATTGTTCTATCCAGCCTACTCCAAATTAACTTGGTAATCACAATATATTGGAACGCTTTGTCAAAAGCTTTGGTGAAGTCAAGCTATATTACATCTACGGCATTCCCACTGTCTACCAGAGCGATAGACATCTCATCAAAAATGAGATAAGATTAGTCTGACAGAACTAATGATGTTAGTCAGGTTTGCAAAACTTCTGAGTAGAAATATTTGCCATCACTCACTATTCTTATTGATGTCAGGCATATTTCTGAAATCTTCTCTGGCTTTCTTTCTACTAAAAGACACACACATGCCATACTTTGCAAGAATTTGAAATAGGAGCTATGATACCTTCTGAGATACTTCTGCTGGTGCTTTTATTCCCAGCTTGGAAGAAATGTTTCCTTGCAAATCCCTCATTTAGAGAGGGTCTTAAATATTCATAGGCAAGCTGAGAAAAAAAATAACCTCTCTAACTTCACAGGTTCAGTGCCTTCTCCCCACAGAGACCTGACTTAAAAGAACAAGCATGAAACAAGCTTTCATCTACATAAGGAGAAGTGTTGCCTCTTATCTAGAGACATTCTTTATGCATACATGGCAATGAAATAAATCCATGGAAAGTGAAGAAGCATTTTACTGAACCTGTTGGATCTAGGAATGTCACTACAACAAATAATATACATCAGCACAATGATGGGAATGGACTCCATTCCATAATTCATTTGGGTTATCTCTTTTAAAATGTTCACCTGTGAGCAGGCGGCGGGGGGGGGTTAATAAGGTAAAGAGAAGTGAATCTTTTTTCTTGTCATAATATGGAGACAAATATAACTCAGGCCCTGAAAAGGGGCCTCAGTTTGAGCATAAATCGGTGTTCATGGAGATGTATAAATGTACTGTTTGGAATATTGGGTGGTGGTGGTGGGAGTTGGTAACTGAAAATCAAGCTAGACATGACTGGGAGAGTTGTGGGGAAATTATAACTGAATCACTTCCTGTTCTGCAATATCTGTGCAGTAGTTTAATACTGCTTGGGCGGGATCTCATCAGAACCACGGAAAAACATTAGCTCCTCATATATATTAGCCCTATCAGAGAATACAGTATGCCCACCATATCCACGGGGTGTCAGGATCGAGGTTGTTGGACTGATTCTTTACAGAATCAGGGCCTTCTTCAGCTGAGGCAATCAGGGAGTGCAGCTGGTAGAGCTTGCTACTAGCATAAAACTAGAAGCTGTCCTTCTTTGCCTCAGGAAAGTGAGACTTGGGACTTTGAAGCTTTGGATGTGAACTATTTGGCTATTTGCCTCTTTGTGGGATGGTGATTTGTGGTGTTTGAAATTGGGCTGGATGACGAGCTGCTCTGTGTTTCTTGACTTTGGACTGTGTGACTACGCTCCTGAATAAACCTTGGTCCTGGCTTCCTGCTGTTGGTCTTGTTGCTGCCCATGCTCTGGCTGTTACAGGGGGAAGGGTTCTGGGACCCCCCCTGTCGATAGCAAAATCTGCAGATAAGAGCAAACACTCTTATCCAAGGACAATGGTGGTGGTGGGGTTGTGTGGTGCTGGGGTGAAAGCTTTCACCCCCAACACCACCCAAATGATTTCTAATGTGGTGGCAGCAATGAGGAGGGCTGGGCACTGGAAAGCTTTCTTTTGTTTTCTTCCCTCCTCGTCCCCACTGGGCAGACGTGCTGGACCCCCTCCTCACTGCTGCTGCCGGCCAGCCACCCTCTTTGCTGCTGGGCTCAGGGGCTGACCTGCGAGGGGAGGCGATGAGGAGTGCTCAGCATTGGTAAGCTTTCCTTTGTTTTCTTCCCTCTTTTCTTCCCTTGGCAGCCAACTGGCTTTTCAGCTACTATTTGCGAAAGTAGCTTGCTTTGTGGCTACTGAATTATTTTAAAAATGTTTTTCTCCTAAATCTGTGGATTAGTGAATCAGCAGATAAGGGGGTCATACTGGACATTCTGAGTGTAAAATAACAAAACTGAGTTACCATACTCATGGCTTGGGGTGGGGGAAACTTTGGAGGAAGTGAGCCATTGGTAAAAACATACACAGGGAAAGTTTTAATGACCCTATGCTAATGGGACATTCTAAATGGATTTGGGAGACCACAGAGCTGACACATCATTGTCAAAGACAAACCGATCAAAGCCCTCATTTCTATTCGTTTCAGTCCGCACGCTCCTCCTTTTTGGCTGCGATGCCACCCCGACCATGCCCCCTTTACCGGCGGGTGAGGGGTTCCCTGCCAGCGGCCTTTTCAAATCTCGTAACGATCTCGGTTTTTGGCTTTTATTTCAAGTTTTTAAAAAAAATATTCAAACAGGGATATTGATGCATCGCTATATCATTTCATCGCTTTGCGCTGTTACTTCCTCGCTCGAGTAGCGGCGGCGACGGCGGCGGAGGAGGCGGCGGGAGCAGGAGGAGCCGCTGCCGCCTCGCCCGGCCAGAGCAGGGCACCCGGGGCAGTCAGTGTGCAAGTGGCGGAGGGCGGGCGGCTGTGCCATGCGGGGCTCCCCCCGAGTAGTGGCGGCGGCGGCGGCGGGGGTGCTGCCAATGATGCCAGGAAACAGTTGAAATCAGTAGAGCCATTGCAACTGACAGTCCAGCATCAGTGCATCGATACGCCGTCGGTAGGAATTTTTTTAAAGGACGGATGGGAAATAACGAACGTTGAAAAGTGGCATGCGAATGCGAAGGGAGCACGTGAGGTTGTGCTCGAATCGGTCCTAAAACTGCAGCTCGTGAGTACTGAGAAACAGGGGTGGGAGCGAAGCAAGAACACGTGACCGCCACGTGACCGCCTCCGAATTCAAATCGAAGGCAATATCACTGCAGAGTGCCGCGCCTCGTGAAGTAAGGGCCAAAGACAAAGATCAATCATTCTTTAACTTTATTCCACCTGGGGCAGCAACCTCAAAAAGTAGATGGCAGAATGGGAAATGGGAAATAAAGCTAGATAAGTTTGAGGAAAGGGTTGCTTCCTCAAATTTATCTATGTTTTTCCACAGTAAGGTAAAGCCTTTTTAGTTCACCTGCTTTCCTTTAAAAACTACCAAATGAAATGGAAGGTTGCCCATTAGCTTCAGAGGAAGACAAGACAAGGTGATACATGACCTTCACTTTTTGACTTTTGTAACAGAGCTGATTTACTTAAGTTCTTTGCAATTTAACATAAATCCCTTTCACGGATCAGAAAGGGTGACCATTTTAGGTTAAACTGCTCTCTCATTTTGTGGGATGAATGTGGCTGCAAGAGCTGTGAAGTGTTTTTTTCATAGACCAGGAGGAGGGGATAAAAGGTCCTGATGAAAGATCGGTAATAGAAATTATACTGGGATGGACAGAAGTTGCTCATTTCAAAGCAAGGTTGCATCAAGACTGAAAATTTCTTTATACATATATTCCTTTCTTTTATACTGCCTTGTCAAAATGAATTGTGTTCACTCTCATTTTCTTTTCTTGGGTGATAGAGGCATTGTTGCTTTACTCACAATCACCAGTTTAATAGTTTTCTGTCTCTTTCTGGAGTGGACTGTAGGAGTAGGTGTCTAATCGTGACCTCAGTTGACAGAAATTGTGAGCAACTGAAAGTCACTGAGACTAAGTGCCTCAAATGAATACATCCCACTCAAACATCACATAAATTTTTTGTCAACATCTTCATATACAGCTGAAGAACTCTCAGGTAAGAAAAAATAGTATGGTGAAAGGAACAAAGAGGCAAAGTTCATCTGCAATCACATTTTTTTTTTTTTTAAAAAAAGCAAATGGTAAGTAAACAAATTTTTCAGTATCTCAGCTCAGAAAATGGCTAAAAATAAAGGAGACAGTATAATTACATGCTGTGTATGATCGAGAGTATATGCCTTTTGGAGCAGAATGATTAGCTGAACACACTTCTCACTTTTTAAACAAATCATGCCCACACTTCTTTCCAACAAAGGAAGAAAGCTTCTGTTTATTAGGGAAATACTGGGTATTAGAGATGGGCACGAAACGGAAAAATTGTGTTCGATTTCTGTTCTGTTCGTGGCCCATCTCCATTCGTTTCCGTTTTTTGGACTGGTTTTTTAAAAAGAAATTTGTTCCGTTTTTCTTTTTTTTTGGAAACAGGGGTCTCACTTCCCTACGCCGGATGACAACACCCTGTCATCCGACATGGGGAAGATCCCTCTCACCGCCCTCTGCCTCGATGCATGGCAGCCTGGTGGGCTGTCATTTCTGGGGTGGAGATCGCTGGACAGGGGGCTCTGATCTGGCCTCCGCGTGTGGAGACTGGATTGCAGGCCCCTCCCACTGCCCTCCACCCCAAGAATGACAGCCCGGTGGCCTGTCAGGCTCCGGGGCGGAGGGCGCCGAGAGGGGGCTGGGATCCGGCTTCCGTGCGCAGAGACTGGATCACAGCCCTTTCCTTCTCGACTCCACCCCGGAGCCTGACAGCCCACCGGCTGTCATTTCCAGGGTGGAGATCGCTGGACAGGGGGCTCCGATCCGGCTTCCGTACACGGAGACCAGATCGCAGGCCCCTCTCCAGCAGTGATCCCTTGGGAGAAAGTTGTGGTCTCCGACTCCTCTCCTGAACGGGGCTCTCCCAATCCTCCCCCGCTGGTGATGACAGCTGGGCTGTCATCGCCAGCAGGAAGGAACGAACAGAACGTAACCGAACTCATTTGTTCTGGTTCTGTTCTGTTCATTCCTAAATTACTCTGGGCTCTGTTATTCGTTCTGTTACATAATGGAACAGATAATGGATAACAGAATGAAAAAAATTGTTTCATGCTCATCTCAACTGGGGTTGGGTGAAATATGGTAGAAACGCTAGTTCTATTTAATTAAATTAGTGACATCTGAGGAGCCATAGCTGCCCCTTTTATCTCTAGAGAACAAAGGCACAATGTCTCACACTTGAAGGAACAGGAGGAAAGTGTGAGAGGGGAGGTAGTGAGATCAGCAGCCCTCAAAACAGCAATCTAAGATCAAAGGAACGTGACAATAGGTCAGAAAAGGTAAAAATCAGTCTAGGAAACCTGACCATGTTTTTTTCTCTCTCTATTCATCACCATGCAAACACATGCTTCTTGATTCTCAAGTTGAGTCAAATTTGGCCCTTGGAAACAATATAAGGGGCAGGGAATACTTGTCTGATCTAGACAGATTACAGTTTCTACCAGCCCTATCGAATGTGTGATGTTGCAGTTCATCTATCACAAAGAAGAAAACAGGATGTACAGGTTGGGCTAATTTGCTACTAGATGCACACCAAAGAAAACTCTAGAGGATGAATGCACAGTGTGGTATTAATTCATTAGACTGTATTGCCACGGGATGTTTAAAGCTTAGGCAGCTTTAGAACAAGACGAGGAGAATTTATGGAAACTAGGTCTGCCAAAAGATACTAATGAGGGGAGTTAAGTAGAACTTGCAATTTAGGAGATGGCATTCTGAAATTAAGTTGCTGTCTTATTGAAAGTGTTGGAACCATAACTATGGAGGGAAACCATTATAAAAGCCCATTCTGAACTACTGTTTTAGAAGCAGTGCATGGTAGTTTCTTTGTTTCTCTTTGACTGGCACACCTGTAAGAGCGGGACCTCCAAACTTACTGTGAATCTCTTCATACACACTGGGAAACTAGACCCTCAACTGATGCTGTTTTTTTCTTTTTCCTGAAACACAGCTAATCTTAAACCAGAAGATAGTGACTGTCTAAGTAGAAGATGCCAGCTGAAATCCTATAGTTTTGTTCCATTTATGCTTTCTGACAGATAGTGGCTACTGGGTTCTCAGGAGCACATATACCTCAACAGCGAAGTACAAGAGACTCTCAGAGGGGACCTGTTAACTGCTAGCTTGAAACAACTGAGTGCTGTGGCATTTGCCTTCTGCATGCGTAAGAAAGCAATAGGGTTTCAGCTAGCATCTTAAGTGTCCTAAAATGGCACTACATTGTTAGTTATTTGCTTTGTTAATTCTGCTTTTACTTGCCTCTTTCACCAAGACACCACAGCTGATTTATGGAACTACTATCTCTGATTTTTGAGAGGGCACCACTTTCTGCCTTAGGAAGCAACATGTCTTCACCTTTTTCTGTGTGGAATATTAGGCCCAAGTGAGCTAAGTGGATGACACAATTGTGGTAAATTTGCTCTTGAAATGCACATGGCTGCCACAGATGTACCAGTCAGTCTATAGGAAATAGACTGACTGGTGGGAAATATATCAGCCATTTCTGCCTCCTAACTAAGGTCACATCCTCTAGATCCGTATAATCAATCAGTTCCATTAATAAGCATTCTTCTACACTACTCAGCCACCATTAACAGTCACTCTTGGCACAAGTCTCCCATGCAGCTGTCATTTGGCCCAAACACTTCCCATGCAAGCAAGCACAACCCTGCAAACAAAACAGCTATGCAATCCAAAAAGTCATGACAAGCAGTTTCCAAGATGGTGAGTTGCTACTTGGCTAGAAATTTATGTGCATGTGTCCCCAATATTTCACATGCATTAACAAATTAAAAATGAGTATTATGAAATACGAAGCAGAAAATGTAGCTCTCAGGCTGGAGTTACAGCTGTTATAAATACGTGGACTCATAATGTAATCTGAAATCAAGTGAAAGGACTCAAATATTCAAAATCTATCTATGGATTATGGAAAGCATTGCTAGATATGCCTCTCCTGCAAGGCAAATGATGAATCCCACTGGCAGGAAAATCTGTTTTGGGGGGGCGTTTCAATAAGTAGCAATCTTGTTACATAATTCCAGCCACTCAGCAGGAATATCAGTGTCAACAGCAGATTGTCAGTTATCAAATAGTTCCTCTTTAACTTTAACTTTGGGTTGTATCTGATTTTGTGCTATTTTGCACATCTCACACAACCTAAAATTGAAGGAGGAACTATTCAATGTACCACTGCTGGTAATGTCATTCCCTCTCTCCCAGACAAGCTACATAACAGGTTACTGTCCTTTACGGTTTAAGAAAGGTGTCAATAGGCTGGAACATGTTCCAAAGAGGGTGACCATGATGTCAAAAGTCCTGCAACTAAAGCTCTGTCAGGAATTGTAGGTAGCTGGATATGTTTAGGCTGGAGAAGGAAGGCTGTTGGGAATTCACTGGAGGAATTTTAGGTCAGATTGATTTTGGCTGCAGAACAAAGGACAGACAGAGAAAAATGCCTTTCTCAGCCAGCTGAGAAGACACGCAGACACACAACTGCTGCGTCCCTCCCAGAAGACTTAGTTTTATTCATCTTATCAATGTTAACAAGCAATAGATTGGAGAGCTTACAAAAACAATGGTTCAGATATGAGGCAGGTGCCTTTTAGCCCTTTGGCCCTGCCACAAAGCAAAAGATCAGGGGAAATTGAAGGTCACTTCCTTTTCAGATATGCCATGTTGGCCAGGAGCATGTGTGCATCACTGCAGCCCTCCCAAACACACCCCTCAAAGAAAAGTTTCCACAGAAGGCTAAGAAATGATACAGTATAATCACCCCCTTCAAATATTTGAAGGGTTGTCACATAGCATGTGGCTGCCCCAGAACTGAAATAATGTTTGAATTGGCTCATTAAATTGAATTGGATCTATCAAATTAATAGATTCAAATTAGAGAAAATGAGAAAACATTTGGCCAATGAAGACCATATTGACAGTAATATCTGTGTGGCACTATAATGGATCATGTCAGGGCATGGTGGGCTATTGTTTATTCTAGGTTTTTAACAGGATGTTGGGTGACCATCTCTCAGGACATCAACCAGTTAGCTTGATGGCAGAGTTAATGGGGGGTGGGGTGGGGACAAAATATTTCCCAGAACTCCTGGACCTTTTGGAAAAGGAGATATAGTAGGGCACAGTACCTTAGGAATAGTTTGACTCTAGTAAATTTAACCACAAATCCCATTAAAGCATCAATGAAAAACATTAAAAAGATATATACAAATCTCTTCAATAAATGTATTAGTTTGAGGGGGGAGTACTTTCTGAGAATTTCAAATGTGAGTTTTGCAGAACTATGACTGCATTCATAAAAAATGAATTTTAGTCTTTCAGCATAAAAGGTGGTGCTCTCATTCAAAAATGTTCACTTAAATCATACTTACTTCAGATTTCATGCATTTTTGATTTTATGCCTCATCTCCCATATTTTCAATGGGAAATTATGCATAAAATCAAAAACACAGTGTCTAAAATACTAAAGAACCTACTTTTACTTTTAAATAAAATGTTTGAACTTTAACATCAGAGTCTTAAATATACTGATTCAACATTTATCAGCATTGTTGGCTTTGTTTGATCAGTCTTTTGGAAGGATACATTTTAAAAAAGCCAAGTCGGCACCAAAAGCTTATGTAATTGACTTGTACAACGTGAAATTTTTCACATCTCCATATGCACGTTTAAAAAGCAGTATATCTGGCTTAACTATGGAAGGAACCATAGCAATACTGCTGAAAGGTTTTAGACATGGCTGAGCTGTCTAACAAAGTGGTTTTTATACATGTAGAATCATTAAAGATAAATCCTATTTGGGCAGAGTAATATTGACCCTCTAACTTGCTCACTATATGCTCAATGCAAAAGTCAACCTCCACTGAAGCTTCCTTTCAATGATTCAGTGATACACAGATGTACTTCATCTTCTTAAAAGGATGACCAAATTCCCCAAAACCGCAGAAAATACTATGCATTTGGGGCAGTCTACAACAGATTCACATGGATTTTTTTTAAATTGATCATATGAGAGAAAACAAAATGCAAATCCGGTCAGAATCCTCCCTCCCCAATCTATAGTTTTTCCTCTCTGTAAAGGAAATTTCTATTTTTAAGAATACAGATCCTTTCAGATCAATCCAAGCATGTGACCATTTGAAACGATGCAGAAAAGGAGAAGCTGTATGAAGCTAAAAATCAACATCTGGTGGTCCCTTGACCAAATATTCTTTCCCACCCTTTTTCAATCTAAAGGCCGCTGAATCTATGTAACACAGGCCTCACAAGCATAGTCAGTGGTGGGGGACAATAGGAATGTCAGTGAAGCAGCATATTGAGAAGCACAATTATTGCCCACCCCAAGTTCAGGAACTGTAACCAAGCAACAAGCCAGCCATCTACCTTATACAAAACAAAGGACAATCCAGGCCCTAACTCCAAAAGAAAACCTTCTCAGTCCTCAGACCAGCAGGGACTTGTAGTCTCGAGAGAGAAAAAATGAGGGTGGGAAGGGGGGCGGGCAAGGGCTCAACTGCTTTATTTGATATGCTTGGTGTGAAACCTTATCCGGGTCTCTGAAGCAGTCTCAACATCACCCCTGCCTCCTGAGACCATCATCTGGTGCATCCATCTTACCAAAAAGATTCTCACTGCCTGATAGACTACATCCTCTATCAAATCACATTTTTGGTACAATGCTTTGATAAAGATAGCTTGCTATTGAATGCTTAGCTTACATTTTTTTTTTGTTTTAGTAGTGACCAATAAAGGTATCACCTAGCCAACTTTTGAATTTGTTTTTCTGGTCTCACGGCTCAACCCACTTTTTTGCTACTAAAACTAGGAATGAAATCCTTGCTTGAGATTTTGCACACTGCCAAGAACATGTTTTGTGTAAATTGTGAAAAACTATGATGATGCCTACTTTCTTGGATTTTTAAGAATGGGAACCAGTGGATGCATCAGTCCTGTCTTTCCTGTGGATGTGTTTGGCTTCTCAAAATGAAAGAGACATGTACAAATTGTTTTCTCTTGACCATATGTAGATAGACAAAATACCTCTCTTTAGATTACATCCACACTGAAAGCAATAAATCTTGCACCATTTGAACAATCCTATCAGATTGTCTCATTCGGTTTTTAAAAAGTTTGAATAAATGAGGAGGAGGAATTTAGTGTCCATTCTTCATGTTCCTTAACAAAACAGACCATAGGAGAAAGAAGCCTCCGCTTGACAAAGTTCACTCTAAAGCTAATGAAAAACTGATTAACTTTTAATAGGAAATGTGAATCAAGTAATAATAACTTATTGGGAATACCAGAATCTTGTATTGGTGAGTATTTGACCATTATAAGCAAGGGTTCTAAGAGTATAGGTCACAGTGTGTCTGTGAAGATTCTCTGTCATCCAGGTGAGTTTATTCATTGGCTAACAAAGCTACTGGGCTGAGTAGTGAAACATTTTGATCTCATAAGAAAAGAAGCCAAGTTGCCAAGGCTCAACCTCAGGATGGATCATAGTGTGTGACATCATTTGTCTTAGTTTTATGTGCATTCTTCCTGTGGGATTCATAGTATTGATCAAGCTGCTATGCCTACTGCAAGAGCTACTAACATTTTATCTAAATATTTGGAAGATTCTACACAAGTCATGTAAAGACAATATTATATCCACGAGCACTTACAGACATTTTTCTGCAGTGTTAAGGGGCAGCTATAGATATATATTTTAAAAAGTATAAACTAACAAGTTTGTGGAAACAATGTATGTTTTCAGATTCTGAAAACAAATAGTATTCATTTCTTGTTATGGTTGAGTACTAGGCAGGATTGGAACCAAAACTCAGATTCTTACTTAGGAAAAAAAGTCGCCTCATAACCAGCTACTGTGTATCTGTGCTTTTATAAAGTGGGTGGGTTTAGTTTCAGTCTTGTCAAGTATTTAGCCTTTGACCCAGGACTAATGGTCCTGTCCACATTGAGAAAGGAGGGCTAGCCCTCCCACCATTCCTCTGTGATGAACGTGAGTGAAGTCCTTGCTCCACACCCACAAACAGGAATAATGCATATCTTCAAAAACAGTGGGGACTTGAACCATTTATATTTGTTGACAAGCAAAATAGAGGTGGGTCTGCATTCCACCTCTAGCCTCTACTGAGGCTAGTCTGCAAAAATCTATCTTGATGTAAACCTGGCCTACCCCTGTGCAGAATAACTATTACTCCAGTAGGACACCCATAGCTATTGATTCATTAACTACTGATTCAGTTATCCACGGTTGGCAAAGGAAAATAAATAAATAAATAATTCAACAGCTGCAAAGCAAGCTACTGTCACAAACAAGAGCTGTAAAGCAAGCCACTGTCACAAAACAGCAGCTGTAAAGCAAGCTATTGTCACAAACTGTAGCCATTAAAGTAAGCTACTGTCGCAAAACAGCAGCCAGAAAACAAGCTACAGTCACAAAACAGCAGGTTTTTTTGGGGGGGGGGGCACACTGTCTCTTATCCTTGTTTTTTGTCATCCATGGGAATGCCTGGAACTTATCCCCAGTGGATACCGGGGTCCTACTGTAATATTGTTTATATATGAACCCTATTATGCTGAAAACAAAAGTGTGTTTTGCAATATTGTAATTTACTTAAATGCTTATAGCACTTAACTGAGTCACGTTTCAAATTGAAGCAAAGTTTAAGGTCAATGGCAACATGTGTGCGGTAGGTTTTAATTTGCTCTCAGTTTATAAATACTGCTCCTAATCAGAGAGCATGGTCTGTTTTGTCAAAGACCTAGCTGCTGTCCTCAGCAATTCAATAGCTGCTCCTTTCCCTTCCCTAATTTATTATTTTTCATACAAACTGAGCTGTTCATCAAATGGGGAACACAGAATGGAAGCACTCTTTTCCTTCAAGATAAATAAATAAGAAAAAGGCTTTTAAAATGAATTGGAATGTTTCAAGGCAGATACCAAAGGAAGAAAATAAATTCTTCATGGAAGATATGTCTCTTTGGAAACAGAAGACAATCATAAGCTAGTAGCTTCTATTGAAAAAAGCTTGGAGTCAGACCACATTATTGTCACAGGTGTGGAACTATAATATATATTTTGACATTTTGTCATATTCTTGTGCATATGACTGAGTGCATGTTATTTTTATGTATATGGTTGCCACATGTCTAGAAGCAAGCAATAGCCAGAATTCTGGGCAATATTCTTTCTCTGTGTTCAATTCTAATGCCATGATTTCAGGCAAAAATCTTGCAGGATATGAGTAAGTAGAAGGCATAGGCACATGAAATATAGTGCAGGCAAAGCCTATAAGCTACAGGAAGGGATCATTTTGGACACACCACGTCAGCTTCAATTCACTCATTGTCTGAATCACTAAGTGGAGGTTTGCTACAGTATAGGGACATTTTTTGCAGGTGCACTGTAGGTGACATGAGTATTTTGGAGTCTGTCTGTGAAGATTCTCAATCATCCAGGTGAATTTATCTGGAAGTTGAGTCATGGAGACTGGACTTCTTTTTCTTGAGAGATAGAAATGTTTCACTGCTCATCCAAACAGCTTAATTCAGACTGATGAAACATTTGAGCAAATATGCTTGTAGCAACATTGCCTTCTTCCACAAAACCCCTTGGAGTTAAAATCCCAACATACCAGATGGGGTTGAACCACTGGGCCCGCACCCATGCAGGTAAAACCAAGCTGTGTTACCCTATGCACAAGGTGACTGCAATCAAACCTGTCCCCCTGCGCAGGATGCACTGGAGCCTGTGTTGGCACTCCCACTTTGATGAACATTTGCCAAGCTCATGACCTGACCATAATTGATGTTGGCGTGGGCAGCCCCAACCATCTCTGGTCCAGGCTCCAAAGTTCCAGCCTTTAGAGGCTCCTGCCAGCTCCACCTCTAAACATGTAATACGAGACATCATAAGATCCCCCGTTCTTGTCAACTCTGCTGTTTCCTGGCCTTAGCATCTCTGCAAGACTGCTTCCCTCCATAAGCTTCGCTCATCCCCTAAGCCTGGGCCCTACTCTTCTCCAAACAACTGAGCTTCTCCCATATGGCCCCATAGTCCAGCCAATGTTCCTCATCAGAAGAAGATTGAGGAGGAGGCATCAGCGCTGGGGGAGGGGGGCACCTTCTAGCTGACTGTTTCCCCTTGCTATTACCCTAACTTTTAGGGGGAGTCATCACAGCCTATCAACCACAATTAATGCAGCAATATGGTGTTGACAAGGTCCCCAACCTAAAGACAATAAACTCACAACGTGAACCAACTAACAGCAAGCCCCCTCTGCTACCACCTTCACATACAGCAGCAGCAATAAAAACCCTTTGAAATCTGCTGGAGCCCTGGTAGAAACACTGGTTCAAATGACATGTGAATCAATGGGGGAAAATTGCTGGGCATTGGGAGTGGTAGAGGGAAAGTGGGAAAGAGACACTGGGGTAGGGGCAGCCTGACTCAACTTAGCTATAATAAATTCAAATTATCACCCACAATCACCAAATCCCACTCTTCCCTCGACTGCAACAACAAACCAAGTCTGCCCTTAATCAGTATCTAGAAAGCACACTATCCCACCAATTTAAACTTATTTTAATTACTTCTATTTATACATATCTATATTCTTTCCCTTTTCCCTTTTATTTTTTAATTTTATTATTATTTGTTTTTTATAAATTATTACTATTATTTTTGTAATGTATATCACAAAAGATCTGATCCCAAAACTAAAACACCCACACTCGCTACCCCCACCATCTGCTAAACAATCCAATCAGCTTTGCTCAGCCAGCCTTTCAAACACCCTACAAATCTCCAGACCAAAAACTTTGCTGCCGCTACAAATGCCATCCAAACATGGGAGCCTGGCTGAAGCACGGGCTAAATCGAACTGCGTAGTTTGGCGGCAAAAATGGAAGTAGATTCCTCCAGAAGCTGCTTGACATGGCAAAGGAGGGCAGTCGGAGCAGGGAAGCCAATAAATAGGCTTCACCCACCCACCCCCGTGGTACTGCCCCTCCCAGAACTCGGGGTTCTCCTGTCAAACCTGCATTTGGGCGGGCAAAACAGCCTCACCCAGGGAACAGGTCCCCACGGACAGTATTGTACATATATGAAAACCTGAAAAAGGCTGTCTAGAATTGGTAATCGGTACCACCAGTGTGCTGGTGACGCCCAGCTCCATCTGCTTTATACGATGGAGGTCATTCTCTCAGTCTTTCAGGCCCCAGTGATCAACCACTCCTCCTAATTCATCATAAAATCTACACAGGATGAAATAGAGCCACTTTCTTATCTTAGTAATTGATAATGAAATTGAAGGAGAATTTTAATATATATCAAAAGGCACATTTTTAAGAGACAGGGAAGAGGAGAAATATATCTTCTAAAAGTGGATATCAATGCTAAAAATAAAACAAAAATATGACTGAAGCAGTAAAGACAACAGATTACCTTCTGCATGTTACAAGTTTGAGAATTCCCTGAACTGCAAGCAAACTAACTCACAAGTCATAAATTCTCACCTCCATCTATAATTGTCCTTTCAAAGGGAAAGAGTCAATAATGCTGGGATCATTTGAAAGCCTTCTGTCATCTTTTCTTGATAGGTGTTGTGTCAGCAACATCATTTTGTCCTGAGGTCTGCAATGGCTCTTTTTAATACACTCAGTCTTTTCTCCTGAAGGAAATCCAGTATGTTTCCCATCTGATTCCATTCACAACCAGAGACCATGGGAGAAAATGCTGGTGCAAGGTTTTATATATGCTTTGGTTGGCTGATCATTCTGGTGTTATTCAGTTGATATTTACCTGGTTCTCAACAATTCACTTAGGAAAGAGTCTAATCCACACAAACTTCCACCACTCCATACTTGCTTTCTCTATGAGTTGCTTTATCCAAGAATCAATTCCCTCCCTGCCTGCCTAACTTAAATCCTAAAGCCTCCAGCCTCCCTCCTCAATCTCGATCAGATCACACCAGCACCAGCAGCCAGCCCTCCTCCCTCAACCACATCCGTACACCCAACTGCGATTTCTGGAAGGTGCCGGCATCCAGAAGTGTCAGTCAAAAACCTGGCGATGCCATTGGTGGAATGGTTCAAAACATTTGCATGGTCCCATCCCATGCCCAGCCCAAATGGGCAGGTCTAAAAAAATAAAAATAAAATAAAATAAAATCAATACGACGTTTTATTGCTATAAAAATCCCACTGCTGCTACTATTAAAATTCAGGCATTTAAAATAAATAAATTTCACATGTTTCTATGGTGATTTGGTGTGTTTTTTGACCACGATTTCAAAAGAAAAATTGTGGTCACCATTTTGGATCCCCCCCATCATGGCATGCAGCGAGACAGACAACGAAGATGACCCCCCCCCAGCCTGGTGCAAGCAGCCCAGGACAGGAGAAGAGGGGGCGAAATGCCGGGGACCCCCCAGAAATCACCCCTTTGGTAGGTGGCAAAGCCTCAGGCAGGCATATTTTCGCCTGCTTTTTTGGCTGGGAGTCGGTTTTTTTTTTAAAAAAATGTTTAAAACTTTTTCTGTGCTTCGCATCGCGCGATCGCCGCGATGCCACAAACGGAAAGGAAAAACCTGAACAAATTTTTCTTTTATCGGTTTGAGTTCCAGTTCTGATGGCTTAATTATTGTTACAGTTTCCGTTACGTAATGGAAACGATAACCGAAAACGGAAATGACAATTTCGCCAAGTCGTGCCCATGTCTAGCGAGGAGAGCCCGGCACTCACTACGTTACATCCGCATCAGGAATTTTTCACCCCAGGAGAACAGGTACTTGAAAAGTATGCTGGGACGTGCTTAGGTGGGTGTGGTCGCACTTAATTTTTTCTAAACTCCAGAGCTGGTGGGGAAACAATTTTAAGCTCCGGATCTGGGAGCCATTTGCCACAGATTTTAGGGGTTGTGTGAATAGGCCCCTTGTTAGCAAAGTGATGTCTCTGCTCTTTAAGATGCTGCCTAGGTTTGCCATCACTCTTCTCCCAAAATGTAGCTATCTTTTAATTTCATTGCTGCAGTCACCATCTCCTCCTTCAAAGCCCCAGTTTACTCTCCAGCCACACCGCTTTGGGGATCACCAGAGTGGCATGGCTGGAAAGTAAACTGGGGCTATCAACAAGCTCACAAGCCACTGCCTCCCCTAAAGGCTCTCTGTACGGAGCACAGTGGCATGCTCCGAGTGGAGGGGGAAGTGTCATGGCTATAGGGAGCTCTCTCGTATCCTCTCCTCACTCCCTGGCCCCTCCCCTTGCAGTAAAGGTGGCAAAGGTATTAAGTGCATGGAGCAATGTTATCATGATTTCATTTCCCATTGTTTCATTTAGCAGTCTATGTTCTAAGAATGTACCTTGAGTGTGTGCTACACAGAACATCATTCTATTTTTGTTAAACTGTTTCCCTTTGAAATATTCCCCCTCCCCCTCAGGGCATGATCACCCTGAGGTCAGAGACAGAATCTCCCTGGGTAAATCACAGTCTACTTCATGGGTCAGATTCTTTGTAAGGTCCTGGGAATATTGCTTGGGAATATTATTTTCAGGTTTAATAGCTGTTGGTGTGCAGGTACAGATAGGCCTCCCGGCCAGAGAAATAAGAGAAATTTGGCTTTCCAGAATGGGTTCTACATTGCTGATGATATTGGATAATTTTTATCTGGCAATTGCAGTTTACAACCATCAGTGTTCTCTTGTTATCCATTCTTGGTTTGTCCTATAGAATAGTGCTCCTGGGGTACTTGTCTAACTTATTCTGGGTTTTTTATGCTTCATCAGGTGGGTGCTACAGTTAGAGCAGGCATGTCCAAACTTCGGCCTTCCAGATGTTTTGGACCACAACTCCCACAGTCCTTTGCCATTGAAAATACAGCCTTGGAATTCTGGGAATTGTGGTCCCAAACATCAGGAGGGCTGGAGTTTGGACATGCCTGAGTTAGAGAAAATTCCTCTAGTGTAGAGTGTATTCCTAGAGGCATTGTATTACAGGCTTGACAACAGATAATAGGCTTTGTGGAGTGTTCTGGGTTGAAAGTGGAGTTATGTTAGTACAGTCACCCCCAGCCATTTTGCAGTTCAGGTACTGCGGTCCCACTATATCACGGGATCGCAGTACCTGCACCTTGGGGCCGCGTGCGGGGCGATTGCATCGCCACGTGCCACCCCCCCCCCCGAGAAGCCTCGGAGCCATGCGGGGGGATCGCGGGGAGTGATCCATTGCCCCACACTGCCCCCAGGCCCCACCCGACCCGCTTCCACATATCACGGATTTTCAAGCATCGCGGGTCGGGTGCATTCCTGTATTAGTAGCTTTGTGTTGGTTCCCTATGACTGTCCATTGTGTACCTGCACAATCATGTGGATTGGGCTAGACTGTGGCTGATAGCAAGGTAGAAGTTGCAGAATTCTTGTAGCTTCAGTGCCTTTTTTCTTTCTGTCTAGATAATAAAGATGTTATTGGTTTTTCTCAGGGGGTGGCTCCTCCTCATCAGTCCAGTGTTTGATGCATACCAGAGGGACAGACATGGGGTTAAATACATGGATGTAGGCCACTGCATGCCCATTCCTATCACAAAGAGCTCTGGGTGGTCAGCAACAGATTTAAATTCCCCTGGCAGACCAGACATGAACACATCCAATACACCTGGGTAAATGTTCCCAATAGATCAGCCATCCTCATTGGCTAAATTTGAACCAGGGCAGGAGCTAACTGCAAACATAGTGAGTAGAGATGGGCACGAAACGAGCAATTTTTGTTTTCGTTTTCATTTTTTTGTTTCGTTACGTAACGGAATGAAAAATGAATTTTGTCTCCAAAATGAAATGAAACGAACCGAAAGAACAGAAATTTTGTCGTGCGTTTCGTTTTCGTTGCGGCAAATACATTGAACTGTAATGAATGCTAACAAAACAGCAATTTTTCATTTTTGTTTTCGTTTTTTGTTTCATTACGTAACGAAACGAAAATGAATTTTTTGCAAAAAAATCACAAAAAACAAAAACAAACCGAAACGGACCCCCTAAACAACAAATGAAACACCATTTTTTTGAGTAGTGCCCATCTCTAATAGTGAGTACACAGTGAGCCCAGGAGGGGGGGACACCTCCAAGATGGCATCTGCCATGCTATCTGGCCTCAAAGCCACCACTGCTGATCTACTGCAGCCCCATGGGTGAGTTATGGTACAAGTGCTTCTCCCTGCTTATATTCTGTCTTTGGGACAGATGGTGGCATAATGATATTCACTGTGGCAAGATCATGTTTTCTGTTAATCTGCCAATCAGTTGTAGTCTTCTTAGGAAATCTGTGCTGTTCCTTATGTAACTTGGAGTGCTGATGTCTTATGATCTGAATTCCATACATCGAATGACTGATATTTCATTGTTTGACTGTAGACCTCGTGAAGGGTCTTGACATATAGCAGAGCCTTCTCTTTTCAGACTTTTGCTTTTGCATGAGAAAAGAGGGATACAGAGAGGATGGGGCTTGTTTGTTCACTAGTTGTTGTCCGAAGAAAGTTTAATATCAGAATTGATACCTGCAACCTCTCACACACATCATAGCAGAAGCATGAGAATAAATTATCGAAGGTAAACACAGCTAACTATACATTGCCCTTGTTTTATCTAGGTCCTTAAAGTAAGCAATTACTACCACCAATCAGACCTTTCAGTTGGATACCTCAGTGGTTTAGATCTTGGGCCACAGAGCCATAGTTTGGGAGTTTGATTTTCCACTTATATTATGGGGTGCCCCTTAGTAGGCACTGGTCAAGGTGATCCATAGAATCCCTTACAAACTGCAGATCTAAGATTACAGTTTTCCAATTTAAGCAGATGCCTCCCCCACCCTTCTCCAGCACTCTGAAATGCCATCCTCCTTTCTTTTCTCTCTCTGTGCACTTCATAAAAACCATGGTTCTCTTCTCAGCTTCCAACCATTCAGCAGAAGATATTCTTATTTCTTCCTGCCCGCTATGCTCCTGTTTCCTAAGCGAAACTTGTGACAACTAAGCTTGCAACCTTTTTGCTGAATCTGCCATAACAATAGAAGAGGAAGGAGAGTTTAACTGTTTTTGTCGAAACTCAGAACCTGCACTAAGTACAAAACGGAGGACATCTGAATTTCTCAACAGAGAGCAAGATGGCACCTACAAATTAGGATCAATTAAAATTCTGAGACCATCCTAATCATATATATACATTGGGTAATTTTACAAGCAATTCCATGCCTGAGAATATGAGTACCCATATATATTCAAAGGCATTCAGTTATTTTTTTCCACTGAAAACAATGCTATAGACTATAGACAGGCAGCATCAGCACTGAGCTGTGCAGGCTTATGCTCAAATGGAGGCATACCATATTTACACCCATTTGCCTGCTCTGATGAGTAATATAGATTCAACATCTATTATGTGTGTTGAGTTTCTTGGTAAGATTAGAGCAACAGTGTTTGAGACTTTTACTACTGTCAAGAATATTTAAAAATATTCACTTTGGGTTCCTGCATTTGCATCCATTTGTACGGTATATTAAGCATGTGCTCAAGGTCAATAAATATAGGTAACAGTAGTATAAAGATGACAGCAGTTTGACATTTTCCTATGTTTCTTTACCTATCATTTTTTACCCATCTGACAGATGAAACTTGACTGTTCTTTAAAACAGGTCCAAATACTCTACCTGAATTCTAAAAATCATATTTGAAGTATCTAGTGGGCTATTTGCTTTTTATTTCTGGGTTACTAGTTCTTGACTTTTCCCATCTCCTGGAGAGTTTAGTATTCATCTCCTATCTGAGAGACTTGCTGAATGAAATCTTCGGGTGAACAAGAGTAACCACCAAAGCATAATCATAATTGTAAGAACTATCACAACAATAATGACATGTTTTTTCTAGGTAGCGATACTAGTGAGACAAGTATCAAAACACCCAGGAATCAGAAAACGGGGCAGTGTGGGGTGTTATTCTAAGCATACAACACATGTCAGAGAAGAAAAGACACAATCTCTTTTTTGTAGCTTCTATTAGTCCAAATTTTCATGTAATACAGTAGCACCAAGTGTGCATAGCAATGCAGGTTCTCATAGCCAATTTAAAAGTTGCTTTTACACCCACTGCTGTTTCCATTGTGTTCCAAGATGCTAGTGTTAGCCAACATGCTCTCTGCATTCTTTCTCTCCTGTTTAATTCTTTACTTACATTTCTTGGATTATTTTTCATTTATTGGCATAGGCTTCCCTTTCTTTTAAAAACTATGTTCATTATACATTGTTGAAGTTACTGGGTCATCGTTACAAAGCACCTAAATTGCCAACTAGTAATACAGTAATGGAAGAGTAGGGTAGAACCCTCATTGATGAAATAAAATCAAACAAATTGCAAACTTTCATGGAGAAAATTCAGCTTTATAAGTCTGGGTACAACTTCATGCACATCACTGAAAAAAAATGTAGATAAGAGTTCCAAAACTTCATGGCTGATGTCTGTGTAAAGTCCACCCCTGTGAAATGAGTTCAGATTTAGATTACAAACATCAGCTTGGAGGTATCATACTCTGTGGCTGCCCCCTCATGTACAAACACATTGCCTTATTTAGAAACATAGGGCTTCTTTTAGGCTGGGGGGCTTGAGGGGAGGATCCCTGAGAGAGGCAGAAACCTCTGTTAGAAGGTTGAGTTTATAATATAGTTTATAGATTATATTTATCAGGTAGAAGACACTAATTGTAACCAAATTAGTCAAATTAGAAATTTTACCTGGTGAGTAGATGTTTATTTAGTTTATAGTTATGAAGAAGTGGCTCCTAGCTTGATGATGTGTGATTTTTCCAGTTTATTTTATTTAGTCGTTTAATAAAGTTATCACCCTGCTTTTGTATTTGCATACTCCTAAAGACCACACAATCTTTTCTTCAGTCTTCTATATTATGCAAGATACCATCAGTAGCTGCCCACAGCACCATCTTGAACTTGTTAGACATCAGCCACAAGGGATCTTGTGAGAAGACTGCAAACTGAAGAAACATCTCATGAGGTAAAGCATTTATTCCATTTCTTTTCAACACAATATAGTGGTAATGTTCACCCAAGTACAATTTCTCACGCTTCATTTTTTAAAAATAATTGCTAATATACAAGAGCAGATAATAAAGAGATGTAGCATTTAATATTGTATTTCACACTGGTTGTTTTTGCTTTTACTTTTTTGTTATACATTTAGAGCCTTGAGAGTTGGGGAAGGTAACTGACTAAATTATACTGGCTAGATCAAGGGTCACATCCAGATTATATTAATTTCAATAATTTGCCAGTGGCACTTCATTCCCAGTATTTGCAGCAGGGGTTGAATTGAGTGAATAGATAGACTGATCTTAACTTTGAACAATGGAGCAATCAGTCATGGGACCACTATGACATACTATAACACATGCTGAAACACAAATGGCTGGGGCAGAAGGTCACAGAGCAATACTTCACTGGTTTTTCATCACTGCATTGGTTCCCTGTATTTTATGTTTGGCTGATATCAATGCAATAGGAAATATGTACTCAGGGTGATGAAGATCAGTGGCTTGAGCCTAGCACCTCTTAGAAAAGCCACTCCCACCCCACCCCAGACACCCTACTTCACTGCCTCCTGGTGGTTAATATCATGATTCATGTTAACACTCTTCACATGTCGCTTTCAACTAGCATTAAGTAAAGCTTTAAAGTGGATGCCCTGCCCCCGCAATTAGTAGAGCTTGCCTTCACAGGGCAGTGGGTCTTCTGTTACTCACTAATTGTCTCCATCCAGTTAAGTTGCACCATTAGTTTATGTCCAACCCAAGGACATAACTTTATCACACTCATTAGTTACAGTTAAACCAGGCAATGAATTTAGCCACCAGCCAAGTTTGACACATAAAAGGAAGGATGGGGAAAGCCAAATGAAACATTTATCCCTCAAAATGTTACAAAACCCTCCATGGCCTGGGTCCTGATTATCTGGCAGAGCGTATCTCCCTACGATCAGAGCTGTCCCGACCAACCCGATCCTCTGTGGCTCTCTCGCTTCGGGTGGCCACGCCTAGAGAGTCCCGTAGGGTAGCTACCCGCAAGCGGGCCTTCTCAGTGGCTGGCCCAGAATTATGGAACAAACTCCCCAGCGAGATTCATCAGGCTCCCTCATTGGCAGCATTTAAGAAATTGCTTAAGACCTGGCTGTTCAGGGATGCCTTTGGCGATTGATAGGATGTACCAAAGTGTTTTCCTCTGCTAATTTCTGTTCATTTTTTTAAGTTGTCATTTTAACTATTTTTATTATCAATTTTTTACACCTCTTGCCTAATATCTCCTCTCATTGATGTATATGTCTTTAACTTGTTTTTATGTGAACCGCCCAGAGTTCCCTCAGGGAAATGGGAGCGGTATAAAAATGTAAAAATAAATAAAAATAAATAAATAAAAATGCTCATTACACAGGGAAAGTCATGAATGAGCATCATTCGGTGTTTTAGAACGTGGCACGGGAGCATATGTGTACACTGACGAAGGAAGAAAAAGACCCTAGCACTTGTTAAAATGTGTTGTGCTTTAACTTGACGAGTGCCAGGGAAGAACCTCTCTTGTAACAAGAGAAGAACATATGGTTGACTCCGAAAATCACCTTACACTAATTTCCCATGTGCCCTCAAATTTCTGCTCTCAGATTTAAGCCTTCTGTTTTCTTTCTGAATTATCTGCATTTGTGAACACTTAGCTTTAAATATCATTATCCTAATCATTTATACAAAGAAATATCTATGGTCTGAAGCTGATTCCCTATAGTCTGCTGACAGTAATCTGTGTCATGCTTGAGAAAGCCAAGATTAGAGCTGCCCTTTCAGAACCTGGAGAAAATGATTTTGCATCCCTTTATGGTTATGCTTAATAATCTGCTAACAGAAGCAGGGTGCTTTGTGGCTCTTAAGATCTGGAGTAAGCATTTGAAGTTAGCCTTAACCCAGCCAGAGTTAGCAGTGGGCACAGTGAGATAGTTACCTCAGACAGTAGATTTTGAGTATAAAGAAAAGCCACCAAGCTGTTGCCATAATGAATAATTACTGTATTTTTTTAACTTCCAAAGAGGTGGAGACAGGTATGGGCAGATTCTTTTTGCCAAATAATGTCAAATAATTAGGCTGCATTAGCTACCACATACATTTGCTTCTCCATCTCAGACAGCAACATGTTTTTGACTTAAATATTTACTCAGATATCATTCCAACCACTTTCAGTGGGAGCTTACTTTTATATAAACATGGCTATAGCCTAAGTAGTTCTTTGTGTCATCAGATGAAAGTGCAATTTAAGCCAATGTCTAATTTGGAGCAAGAACACATTCACCTCAAAAGACATCAAGGCTCATTGGATGGCCTGCCGGATGTTGTGGATTTAAATTTACTTGTAAACATGTACACCAACCACTCTGAGCTAATTATGTGGAATTAGTATGAACAATTATTCTATAAAGACTGTTTTGAAATAGGATGTCTAGTCACTGTGTAAAGTGAGCAGATACTTTCAGAGCTATCATTTATCTAATCTAGCCTTTTATGTCTTATATCCCACTCTATCAAAGATCCCAGGTCTCACCATAACATGTACCTGTCCAATAAGTACAGTTGTATGTTAAGAGCCACCCCCTTATTATGTTTATCATATACAGCAAAGATATAAAAACTGAGAAGCATTGTTGGGAATAATCACAGAAAAGCAATAGTAATAATCCCATTTGTAGTTGAAAACTGTAATAACGCAGTAAAATATAAAGCTTACTAGTATAGTAAGTGGAAACCACCAAAAAACAAGCAAAAACAACACCCCAGTTATTTTATTAGGAATCACTCATGAACAAACAACAATAATAATTCTCTAAGCTGTTGCTACAAAAAATAACCTAAACCAGTGTCCCAATGGTAACCAGCTGACCTGATCAGTATTGAGCCACTGTGTTAGTTAGCCCTAGCTAGTTAGAAGCTACACCTCTATTCAGATATTGTAGCTAGACATGGGCACGACTCAGCGAAATTGTCATTTCTGTTTTCGGTTATCGTTTCCGTTACGTAACGGAAACGGTAACATAATTAAGCCATCAGAACTCGAAGTCGAACTGATAAAAGAAAAATTTGGTTGGGTTTTTCATTTCCGTTTGTGGCATCGCGGTGATCACGCAATGCGAAGCACAGAAAAAGCTTTTAAAAGTTTTTTTAAAAAACACCGACTCCCGGCCAAAAAAGCAGGCGAAAATATGCCTGCCTAAGGCTTTGCCACCTATCAGAGGGGTGGTTTCTGGGGGGTCCCCGGCCTTTCCCCCTCTTCTCCTGTCCTGGGCTGCTTGCACCAGGCTGGGGGTTTAATCCCCATCGTCTCGCCATGCCATGCGGTGGGGGGGATCCAAAATGGCGACCGCAATTTTTCTTTTGAAATTGTGGTCAAAAAACACACCAAATCACCACAGAAACATGTGAAATTTATTTATTTTAAATGCCTGAATTTTAATAGTAGCAGCAGTGGGTTTTTATAGCAATAAAACGTCATATTGATTTTATTTTATTTTTTTTATTTATTTTTTAGACCTGCCCATTTGGGCTGGGCATGGGATGGGACCATGCAAATTGTTTGAACCATTCCATCAATGGCATCGCCAGGTTTTTGACTGACACTTCTGGATGTCTCGGAGGGCATAAAAAGCCGAGGCACCTTCCAGAAATCGCAGTCGGGTGTATGGATGTGGTTGAGGGAGGAGGGCTGGCTGCTGGTGCTGGTGTGATCCAATCGAGATTGAGGAGGGAGGCTGGAGGCTTTAGGATTTAAGTTAGGCAGGCAGGGAGGGAATTGAATTTAGAAAATAGTTTCTTTGATTCCCTGCAGCTTTGTCTGCTGAAGGGAATAGCAGTTTATTCTTTATTTCTTCTCTGGCACTTTGTGAGAATTTTTTTCTGATATTGGATAAAGGGGGAGGTTCAACTGGGAGTGGGAGGTGTGGATTTATTTTAAAAATATATTATATACTACCATTTATTTTCTATTTTCCCAACTTCAATTTGCTTGCACACTCACACATTTGGGGTGCAAGCCAAGAACAGAACCTCTATCCTAAGTGATATCCTAACTGCCCACTCGCCCGTCCGCCCGTGCCGCCACCCGCCTGCGGCCCGCACCGCCGCCCGCCCACTCGCCCGCCTGCGGCCGCCACCCCCCCACTCACACCCACCCCACCCCACCCGCCACCTAGGGCGCAAAAACACCTAGTGCTGGCCCTGATTGCGGGACGCCCTATGCTCTGGGAAGTCAAATCACACTAAATCGCGGTGGAAATGACAAACGACAAACGGAAATGACAAAATTTTGAAAAACTTCATGACAAACGGAAACGACCTGAAACGGACCCGTTCCAACAAACGAAAACTCGAAACATCATTTTTTTTTTTTTGTCGTGCCCATGTCTAATTGTAGAATGCAGTTTCTTCAAAATGCTTAGAGGGATTAGCTAGTCTTGTCCCCTCTGTCATCACATTTTTGCATGAGTGCTTACTCATGAACTAGAAAAGGAGAGGTCCTTGATTGCATGGAAGTTGTCTGTACAAATGGAAACCTTTGAAAACTGGATTCTTCCTCACACACAGAGCAGGAACCTCTCTTCAGGTTTATGGTTCCCTGTACAAAGAAAGAGATGGCAAAGCAGTCCACGTGAGCAGTTCCCCTCAAAGCATGGCTGAAGATGTTATGTCCCATAATAAGTGAATAGGACTTTGTTGATACAGTCACAATATATATGCACAACCTGGCTAAAATAAACATACTCTTTGAGGTTTACTTCCTATCTTGATTTCAAAAATAAAAAGCCTAAAACAGATAGATGTTGGCCTGAACATTATGTGATTCAGAACAAGTATCCCATACCAAAAATGAGAAGACTGCCTGAAGCCCTTTTTTTTCCAGCATGATTGAACATGACAAGGACTCTTGCCCAGCATAAGATAGCAGGGAGTTCAAGTAAATGACATCAGAACTGTGGAGCAGAGATGCTGGCATTGCTTTCCAAGCCAAGGCTTTGAATTCAGTTTTTCAGGTCCCTAAAAGTCCAGTTTCAAAGACGAGGTCCGTTTTAGCCCCATTCTCTCTTCTCCATTTTCTCTTTCTATCTTTGCTACCCCCATCCTGAAGATCACATCCTCCCCCCAAAAAACCAAAATCAAACTTCTACTCCCATCAATGCAACAAGGGAATAGCTGTGAAAATGAATTTGGTGGTGGTGGTGGGGGGGAATAAAAGAAAAGTAATACTGTATGTCACACACACCCAGCTTTCTCTCGTCATCATTGACCAATTGAATGGACCAACTTTGTATCAGGGTACAGAGAACTAGAGGTACTGTGGTGCTCCCAGGAGTCCTAAAAGGGCTTCAACGGTCCCTTCATAAGGGATCACTAGCAGCCACTAATGCCCATTTTCAAAGTTTCATTGAAAAGGAAAAAAACTCTTTTTGCCTTCTTTTGTTGATACTCTAAACTGAATGCAAACCCCATGCACTATACAATGTGCAGAAACTACCCCCCCATTTCTTTATTGGCTTCTCCAGGGTCAGTAGGAGGAAGATCTTACTGCATACCACCTATATAGTGAAAAGAAAATATACCTTTTGGTTTCTGTTCTGCGTCTTACTCTGCTATAGTTCCCAAGACTTGCAGAATCATGTGGACAAAATGTAGAACAAACTATTTCTCCCCTCCTGAAGGCTATCCTTCAGGCATTCGGTTTCATAAAGGATAGCTTTTGCAGAGAGAGCAACTGCTTGAGCCGTTACTCTAAACCAGTGTTTTTCAACCGGTGTGCCGCGGCACATTACTGAGCCGCGAGATGTTGGCTGGTGTGCCGCGGCGCCGGGAGCTGGAGGAAGGCGGGGCGTCCAGAAAGAAGCTGCCGCCGCTGCCGCTGCCTCCCAGGCCGCTCCCACCGCTGCGGACCGAAGCCGCTCCCGCTGCCGGAGCCCTTATCAGGGCTCCGATCAGAGAGCCCAGCTGGTAGGCGGCCTGTCAAAGAGAGACCAGCCAGAGCGCGGCAAGGCTGCAAGCCTCACCACTGCTGCTGCCGGTCACGGGCAGTCTGCCCCTGCCGCCGTCGCCGCTCGCCTTGCTGGGCAAGGCCCCGATCCTCGGCTGCGCGGACGGAGCTGGGAGCCCTCCTCCGGTAAGGCAAAGGAGCCTCAAAAGGGGTGGGGGGCGCCGGCTGGAGCAGACAAACCGCATGTCTGGAGCAGCCAAAAATCTCGCCGCCGACCACCCAGAGACTACTTGAAGTGGTATGGGGCGGTATATAAGCAGAACACACACACACACACACACACATGCACCCCCTTGGCGCGGGTGAAGTGAAGGGGACCCAGGCGGTGGGAAATGACGGATTGGGGGTGGGGAGGGGGGGAGAAGATGCTTGGACAGCTGGATGTGCCATGAATGGTTGGAGGAGGGGCGGGCGACTGGGGTGGGGGTGGGGTGGGGGAAGGCGCGCCAGCATTCGGAACGACGGAATGAATGAATGAAGCTGCAAAGCTATGGCTGGTTTGCCTTTTGCATCAGTGGAGAAAGCAGCTTCCAGTGGAGACTCGTGTGGTATGTGACAGAATCAGGCAGAAGTCTTTCACCCCAGTTCTAAGGATACCAAGGGATCTTTGTTATGAACTGGAAGAGAAATACCCAACCATCAAAGTAAATAAGCCAGAAATTCTAGTGCTATATCAATGTAAGTCACCATGATGGTCATGCTTTCAAGAAAACATTGTACGTGTATTCTTATTTAAAATGGGGTGAGCATTTTGGGTGGGTCTAGGGGGGTCTGTTTTCTGTCCCCCCCCCGCAATGCCATCCCTCCCCACCACAAATTTATTTATTTATTTATTTTAGAGTATTTTTACCCCACCTTTCTCCTTGGAAAGGGACCCAAGGCAGCTTCCGCCCCAGGCCAAGCAGCGCACCCCACTCCTTCCCCCCACCCCGCGGCCACCTCCGCCCGACCACCTGGGGCCGCCCGGGGAAAGAGGGAAGGAGCGAGGGGAGAGGAGGGGCGGCAGACACGGAGGGGTGAGCCAGGGAGGGGCACCCTTACCTGGCACCTGCACAGGGTCCGCCACCCACCCACCCCCGTCGCCCAAAAAAACCTAACGCTGCATTGAAATGGATTAAATCCAGTTTCAATGCATTCCTATGCATTTTTAACATTTTCTAATGGTGGTGTGCCTCGTGATTTTTTTCATGAAACAAGTGTGCCTTGGCCCCAAAAAGTTTGAAAAACACTGCTCTAAACATCAAGAAGACTTTGGCTCACTTGGGGCTGAAAAGTACTCAAAAGTGATATGTTTGTCTGCCTGTCTAACAAAAACTAGGGAATATTTTTTTTACTTTTTAAAAAAATCATTTGTCTGTATACATGATACTTCTGTACAACTATAACTGACCTATTGACTAGGATCTTCTTTTCCTTTACTCCTGATTGTGAGTAGACATCTGCACGTACACAGGCAGATGCTATGCAGCCTCTAAAATAAATATGGAGAAATTGAGAAGGGGCAAAGCTTGCATCATGCCATTCTCCCTTGTGCTTCTGCTTTTGTAAAGCAAAGGCTATCTGAAGTGCATTGTTATATTTAAGATGGTTATTAAAGAATGTAATCTGTACATGGGTATTAGAGGCTGGGAAACAGCTATGATGTCTTATGTCCATATTTTATTCACTACAGCATATTAATGTTGATGAATTAGTTGTTTGCACAAAGACAAAACTATTTAACTCCTCCTATTATTAAACAAAAACTCTCATATATATCTTAATGGGTTTCTTATTAATAAAAAAGTAATGACTTTGTTAATTATCTTTACTGAATCAGGTTTGGAGAAAGTCCAATGACATGTCTGACACAAGTAATCTTATTTCTTCTTCCGATGCCCTTAGATTTTGTGATCATATTTAATCTCAGTAATAAGGTTCATAGATTTTCTATAAATATATAATAAAAGCAGTGAAATGTGGTTGTAAAGGGGAGACAACATATGGTTATTTATTAAGCTAGGCTGACATTCATGTTTAATGGGATGATAAAGCAAAGATGGAACACTTCAAGTATATATGAAAGTATAATTTTCATTGTCCTTGCAACGAAGGTAAATTTAATTCAGTAGACAAGAGTTATGCACCCATATAAAACCTTCACTTGCTGATATCAGTTGGTCCAGCTGACCTTAAAGGCACAGGAGCAGGCCCGGGTATTTTCTCTCCCATGTTTCAAACCAGCCTGGATCAGTTCAGTATTAAAACAGGGCTCTTGTATAAGCAGAAGAGCTACATCCAGTCTAAATGCTTCCATTAGATAGAAAGATAAGCAAGAAATCATTGGCCAGTCATCTGTGTGATATTTTCCCATTTTCACCACTTTAAAGAGAAGAGATTCAGTATAACCTTTAATGCTCACTCTACTCAATGCTCTACTCTTTGGTATAGATGGGCACAAAATACTAAAATAGGGTTTTATTTCATTTTTCCTCTTAGTTTCCTTTTCTTTGAAAAATTTTTTTTTAAAAAAATTATTTCATTTTTCGCTTTGTTTCATTTTTTTGTTTGTGTACTGTCTGTGCATGTGTGGTGCTTGTATAACTTCCAATGGGGGTGGGAAAAGGTGGGATTTGTAAACATTTTTTGCTGCCCCCAAGTGCCAGTCAGCTGTAGTGCGGGCTTGGGGCGGCAAAAAAGGTTTTAAAATTCCACCTTTCCCCCCACCCCATTGGTGCAGGAAACTGGGGTATTTTTTTTTATTTTTGCTTAGACCTAAGAGCCAATCAGCTGTGCAGGCTTGGGGCTGGCAAAAAAAAAAAGGTTTAAAAATCACTTCTTTTCCCCCACCCCATCGGGTGGAGGAAAGGACCTTTTTTTTTTTGCTGAACTCCAAGTGCCAATCAGCTGTAGCGTGGGATTGGGGATGGCGAAAAAAAGTCTAAAAATCCCTCCTTTTCCCCAACCCCATCAGGTGGAGGAAAGGACCATGCTTTTTTGTTTGTTGTTTGCTGAGCCCCAAGCTAACTATAGCTGATCGGCGCTTGGGGCTCAGAAAAAAAAAATCGCTCCTTTCTTCCACCCGATGGCATGGGGGAAAGGCCTTTTTTTGTTTGTTTGTTTGTTTGTTTGTTTGTTTGTTTGTTTGTTTGTTTGTTGCTGAGCCCCAAACGCTGTAGAGCAGGCATGGAGCTGGCAAAAAAGTTTTAAAATCCTTCATTTCCCCCCACCCAATAAAGGAGCATGTTTATTTATTTATTTATTTATTTATTTATTTATTTATTTATTTATTTATTTATTTTGGTGAGCCCCAAGCTAGCTACAGCTGATCAGTGGAAAAAATCACTCCTTTCCCCTACTGGATAAGGTGGGGGAAAGGAGGGATGGGAGCTGGGGTGGGAAAAAGTCCCCCCCCCATCCCAGTGCCGATCAGTTGGCAGACAGGGCTTAGGAGAAGGAAAAAGGTTTTCTTTAAAGCCCCAGGCTTTTTCTCCCAGTCTTCATCCTGATGCATATCCTATGGTATGCCAAAATATGACAAACTTCATAATGAACACTAAATAATAGTGTGCAGTAAAAGAAATTCATTGACACCATAATCAGAGATGGCATAAATCACAAAAAATCCAGATAGACTCAAATAGTTAAAATACCTGTGCAAAAGAATTGTTGGCACCACCACACTTTTACTAAATGTAAAAACTTTTCTAATTATCTTAAATCAGGAGGAGGAGGATAGAATCCTTGCTGGAGGTACTGTGGTCTCCAAGCTGCTCAGGACCTTCAAGGTGAACTGGGCACATAAACTAATAGACAACTTCATTCCTTTGCAGTTGGTGTAATACAATTTCACCTGACTACCAGTTCTGACCACCAAAGCTTTCATGCCTGTTCATACATGATCTCTTGGAAGGTTCTCAACCAGCACTCCTACTCAAACGTAGCAGTCAGGGGTGAAATTTATCCTTTGGCCTGGGTGCCACTTAAAGAACATGAAGCAGACAATATGAATAAACATTAATTTCTTACAATGAAGGGATGTGAGTAATAGCTGTCTTTTGGTACCATTAACTTTTTTCATGTATCACCTGGAACAAGGGTGAGTCGGGAGGTTTGAAGGTTGTTGATAATAACACTTCATTATTTAGGATGGTGAGAGCACAAACATATTATTAAGAGCTACAGAAGGATTTTTCTGAACAGTAAAATGAAAACCACTATAAGTGTAAAGTAATGTATCTTGTGGCAAAATAAACAAACAAAATACATACAACAGAACCAAAATTCACACATAAACATATTGAGTCTGAGTACTAACTGACTGAGAAAGAAATCCTGGGGTTGTGGCAGATGTCTCCATGAAAATGCAATCAAGAATGTGGTTGCTGCAAAAATAGAAATAAATATATGTTGGCATAATTAGGAAAGGAACTAAAAAGGAAGAGGAACCATGTGCTACACTGGATTTTTTGTTGTGGTTTCTGCAGTCATCAAAATGGCTCTACTTAAACATTTTTCCAATACTGGCATGAAGCTTACATGCTGAATATGTAACAGGCATGCCACTAATACAGAGGGGCATGTCTGTTTTTCCACTTTTCCAGTTCTACCATTTGCCTCCCCCTCCCCCCCAGTGTGGTAGCATACTAATCTGTTCTAGTAGAGATTTGAAAGACACCTACTGCTCACCCATTCATGGTGAGAAATGAAAGTTGATTCCTACCCTCTATTTCATGCCTCTGTGAAAAGGGAGCCCCTTGATTCTGGCAGTGCCGGGTGGGGCACTCTGAGCTAGCAGGGGAACAGATAATTTCCTTGATAATCTGCAGGCCAGAAAGAATGCATGCCCTACCACTGGGATAGGATGGTGCATGGCAGCTCTCAAAAGGGAAGAATGACTCAGTCCATATAAAACACAAGAGGATGTGGGGGTTTTAAAATTCAAATAATGTTCTCTGCATCCTATATATCATATCTATATACCAGTGTGGACAGTCCTTTGGTCTCATGGTAGAACTGAAATCTTTTGTGGAGCTGGAGATTTTGTGACTGTGAGATTGTTTTACTGTTCTGAGAAGGTGAGTATTGACCAAAATCAAGGGAAATGGCCAAGATCCCCGTTCCCCAATATCCTTAGCTGGTTCAGTAGATCTCAAGTTGGTATTGGGAGCAGTGATTGCCTCTTTTCAGTGCATTATCTTCAAAAGTTCCAAAATTCTGAATAGTCACACAATTGCAAGGTTGAAAAAAATAAATCTTGACAGTTGACGTCATGAGAGCTTGCAGAATGAAATCTGTACGAAGCTGCTGTACAAATGGAGTAAATGTCAAATACTTAGAAACTAACTGTTTAAATAATTCAATGGGCTTCTACCCTTTATAAAAGATTTTTTTAAAAGTTACACTTAGAGTTCCTCGGTGACTGAGAACAAATCAGCACATAATGCTATCTTAAAATTTCTCAGCCTTTGAAAAGAGAAACACCCATTAAAGGCATATGAAATGTTCCTATTGCTTCAGTGTCAATAAACAGCATTTTAGTGATATACAGAAATTGCACTCAAGTGATTTCTTCTTCTCTTCTCTGGGTAGTCAGAAAAAGACTCCTTTTTTAGCTTTAATTGCTTTGGAGATGTTGCTTGTAAAAATGAAGAATTGACATTCCTGGTTCAGATTGGTCAAGCATCAGTTTTCCCTGGACTCTTCAGTGAGGACACTGAAGTACCATTATCCAGTAACACACAAACTATGTATCCGATAGGGTGGGATCAAACTTTTAGAAGTTCAAAAGTTCAGCACCAAACTAAGGGGATGTGGGAGTGAAATCTAAAGTGAGGAGATTTGAAGTCAGTTTCAATGTAAAGGGGCTGTTATCAGGGCCGGCGCTTCCATTAAGGTGAACTAGGCAGTTGCCTAGGGTGCCAACATGGAGAGAGGGCGCTGGACAGCCTGCCGCCCCCCACCCCCCCGCCACTGGCCACTGCCATCCGTCCCCCACCACCTGCCAGCCACCTGTCGCCGTCTGCCCATCGCCGCCCCATGCCCCACGCCCATTGCCGTCCACCCCCCGTGCCCATCGACATCCCCCGCCACCTGCTGCCTCCCGCCCCCACCCTACCCCACCCTCTGCCACCCCACCCCTGCCCCGCCTGCCCACTGCCCCGCCCCACCCCCACCCCTGCCCCCCCCCCGCTGCCTGGCCCACCTGCCCACCGCCTGCCCCACCCCGCCTCTCACCTAGGGTGCAAAAAAACCTAGCACCGGCCCTAGCACCGGTTGTCCTTGATATTCTTCAGATGTTTTGCTTTAGGAATATCCTCCAAATTTACTTTTGCTTTCACGGTAGAAGAAAGTTTTGATGGAAACTTGGGCAAACAGCATATGATCTGCATTGCTAATGCACCATCATCTCCTTTGTGGCATAGCAGACTATCACTCTAGGAAATAATTTTGTAGGACATGGGCTGAAGTATCTAGAGGAAAAACCAGCTACATCTGGTTAGTTAAAGGACTCACTAATTCCTCACTCACCCGTTTTCAAAACAGACAATAATTTTAAACTACCACATACCTGTTGATTGTGCCCTATTTATAATATGCAACATGACTTGCTTAATTGGGATACAAAATGAAAGCATATTGTAAACACATAAAAGTGGATAGATACCAAATTAAAATTTACTTGAGTGAAAGCCTATTGAATCACAAATGCTGCTTCATGGCAGCCTAGTTATAAGTTTATTTTGCCTCAAGTCATCTTTGATCTACAGATTTCTGAAAAGAATTTCATTACTTTGTACATTTAATGAGCTTGTAACCCAAAGTGGCAAACTGTCAAGATGTATTGCTGTGATCTCAAAAATAAAAGGATCAGTGATTTGAAAATTGTAAACTGTCCTGGCAGAAAATGTCTGAGACTGTCAAATGCTAAAAACCTTTGTTTGCTATGAAATTGGGGCAAGATTGGGTCCACTCCATGACCTGTGAAATCATAGGGTAATAATATTGCTAATGAAGTGATAAGTAATAAGGTCCAGTCTTTATTGCATGTTCATGATATTGTGTGCCAAATTGTTTATCAGAAAGGTTTATGTCTGCACAGTTAATTTGTCTCATGACTAGAAGCTGAATATGTGAATTGATTACATTTGGAAACATTGCTGCTGAAGAGAGAGAATATTGAATTTCTGTTTGTAATGCTACATGTTTAATAGGAATAGGAATAGGAATAGGAGAATAGGAATGCAATTTATTGTCATTGTATAAATACAACGAGATTAAAAGTGCCATCCAGTCAGTCATTCACACAACCCAGCATAAAATCCAAGACGTAAAATCTACAATTTAAAAACAAACCATCCATACACATACTCCAACATTCACATGCCAAAACATCACTTACACTCATTTAAAACTGACATAAAATCCAAACATACCCACATCCCTACACTCTTTCACCTAGCAACATTCCTACACAATCCATAAAAACTACAATTTAAAAAACAACAACAGCCATACACCTATACGATATATATGTAACACATTCAAGACCAATATTACCCGTCAACTTAATTTTTAACAGAGTTTAGCATGGATAATGCTATTGGGTAAAAACTATTTTTGAATCTTTCCGTCCTTGTTCTAATAGATCTATACCTTCTGCCTGATGGTAGTGGTACAAACAGAGAGTGACCAGGATGAGAAATATCTCCTACAATATTCTGAGCTTTCTTAAGACAGCGGGAGCTGTGTAATTCCTCCAATGTGAGGAGTGGGCATCCGATGATCTTCTGTGCCATATTGATAACCCGCTGGAGTGATTTCCTCTGAGCCACCGTGCAACTGGCATACCACACACATATGCAGTATGTCAGTACACTTTCTATTACACAATGATAAAAAGACACCAATAGTCTCTGAGTGATGTTATTCTTTCTGAGCACTCTCAGAAAGTACAGTCTCTGTTGGGCCTTTTTCAGCAGCTCAGAGGTGTTTACACTCCAGGTTAAATTCTCCTCAATATGGACTCCCAACAAACGGAAGTCGGTCACCCTTTCTACACAGTCCCCACTGATGAATAGTGGTTGAAGATCTGTTTTCTTCTTCCTGTAATCTATTATGAGCTCCTTAGTTTTTAATGTGTTCAGAAGCAAGTTATTCTCTCTGCACCACTCAATCAACCGCTCCACCTCATCCCTATAAGCAGACTCATCTCCTGCTGAGATAAGCCCCACTACTGTGGTGTCATCCGCAAACTTAACTATAATGTTGTTATGATAGGCGGGAATGCAATCGTAAGTATAAAGAGTAAAGAGCAGTGGACTCAGCACACAGCCCTGTGGAGAGCCAGTACTAAGACTCAGATCTGTAGATGTACATTGACCTACTCTAACCCTCTGACTACGTCCGGACAAAAAACTATTTATCCACATACATATAGAATGTGGAAATCCCAAATCCCCTAATTTAACCACCAGTCTGTGAGGGAGGATGGTATTAAATGCTGAGCTGAAGTCCACGAAAAGCAGTCTTGCATAGCTTCCCGCTGTTCCAGATGTGACAGTGCAGCATGAAGGACTGTAGCTACAGCATCCTCTGCAGATTTATTTGCTCGATATGCAAACTGGTGGGGATCAAAACTCTGGGGGAGAAGTGATGTGATGTAATTCCGGACCAGTTTTTCAAAACATTTCATCACCACTGGAGTAAGTGCAACTGGTCGATAATCATTAAGACTGGAGATACAAGATTTTTTTAGGTACAGGAACTATGGTGGAGGACTTCAAACAGGATGGAACCCTAGATTCAGCCAGAGACTGATTAAAGATCTTGGTAAAGACTCCAGCTAGTTGATCTGCACAGTCTTTCAACACACATCCAGGGATTCCATCGGGTCCAGCAGCCTTCCTCGGGTTGATCGTCCGCAGCATACGCCTCACCTCATACTCCTCTACTTTAAGGATAAAGCTGCTGTGGACTGGGGACTGTAGTGCAGCTTCCTTTGGTGCTTCCACCTCAAAACGACCAAAAAAGATGTTTAACTCTTCTGCCAATGCTGCATCGCCCGCTACAACTCCGTTGTTCATCTTGTAGTTCGTAAGTTGCTGGACTCCTTGCCACACTTTCCTGTTGTTATTACTGTCCAGATGCCGCTCAATCCTGTTCTTGTAGTCCAGTTTGGCCTCTCTAATTCCTCTCTTCAGGTTCGCTCGGGCCATACTGTAAGAAGCCCTATCTCCAGACCTGAAGGCGATATCCCTTTCTTTCAATAGTCTCTGGACTTTCTGAGTCATCCAGGGCTTCCGATTTGGGTAGATCCGGGTACGTTTGTTCACCATAACAGTGTCTATGCAGTTCCTAATATAACACATAACACTGTCTGTGAAAATATCCAAATCTTGATGTTCAAAAACATCCCAGCTAGTCCTGTCAAAGCAGTCCTGAAGCTGCTGAGATGCACCAATTGACCAGCTTCTCACAGACTTTATAGTGGCAGGAGCAGTTTTCCTGATGGGGACGTATGCAGGAACCAAAAACAAGGACATGTGATCAGATTGGCCCAAATGTGCTAATGGTCTAGCTCTGTAGCCCAACCTGATATTTGAATATACCTTGTCCAGTGTGTTAGATTCTCTAGTAGCACACTTGACATGTTGATACAGTTTGGGGAGTGCTGTTTTCAAATCCACATGATTAAAATCCCCTGCTATAATGTGTACCGCGTTCGGGTGTGTGCTCTGTTGATGGTTAATACTATCATATAAGAGTCCAATGGCTGAGTTACTGTTTGCATCTGGTGGAATATAAACTGCTGTAATCATGACAACAGAGAACTCTCTTGGTAGATAAAAGGGCCTACATTTGACAGTCATGTACTCCAAATCTGGAGAGCAGTGTCTGTCCACGATCACTGTATTTGTGCACCAGTTATTGTTAACATACACAGAGAGACCTCCTCCTCTGCTTTTACCAGAGTCCTTTGTTCTGTCGTGACGCTGTGCCGTGTAACCTGACAACCCAACCACTGAGTCTGGAATGCCTTCATGAAGCCACGTCTCTGTAATTAACAAAATGCAACTATCCTTCATGATATTATTACTTACAACCTGAAGCCTCAGTTCATCCATCTTGTTTGCCAAGGACCTTGCATTTGTAAGATAGAGACTGGGAAGTGGTGGTTTATGTGGTTGTTTCCGTAGTCTAGTCAGCACTCCAGCTCTGCAGCCTCGCTTCCGCTTCCTCTCTTTACGCCGCCTCCACCTCCTCCCCATAGGGATAACAATCCATGGAGAACCGGGGGTTCTTGCTATGCTCTCTGGGATGTTGTGTAATCTAAGAAACTCAGCTGTAATACTCTGCTTGTAGCACACTCCTATCTTGAGAAGGTCTTGCCGGTTGTAAAGTTTGTCTGCTGAACAAAAAGTACACAAAATAAAAAACAACTCATACACAAAAAACCACACAAAGTACCGACATGGAAAGCACTGGGCTGCAGCAACTATGTGCGCCACCATTTCCGGAGTTGTTAAAATAGAGATAAAATGGAGAAGAATGGGGTTTTTAAAAAAAGAAAAAAAGCCAGTCAAATTTGGTTTCCAGACTCACTGTGACCACCAGGGAGTAGCTATATTCCACGGCATTGAGGCTGTATATTTCTCCTGTATATTTCTTAAGGTTGTTAAATTGCTTAAAGTTATTCAGGTTGAAAGACAATAAATCTTGCTTTATGGCCTTGTGAGTTCTTAAAGTCCTCCTTTCTTCCGCTGCCAAAAACAACAACGGGGGAGCTTGAAGTCTTCAAGGTCAGCTCTCAACTTGCCTGATTTCTCTGCAGCAGCTTTTCTCCCGTAGTGCTCCAAAAGATTAGTGGAGCAGTAATAATAATATAATAATGTTCCAAGATAAGTAATACAGAAATAATTAGTATGAGACAATAAAAAACCAAGTGAGGACAGGGAACGGAGCACAAACGCTGTGCCTCCCTGAAAACCGGAAGAATACATGAATACAAGGAAATATTAGCACAGACAAATCATCTGCAAGTGGGCTCATGATGTGGCAGATGTGAATATATGAATCAAGCTGCCCATTATTTCCTGTCAGTCCTTGTATTTCTCTGATCTGAGGTTAGTTTCAGAGTGCATAGATAACTTGAGATCTAGAAACTGAATAGTCATACAGATAATGTATCACTTTTTTGTATTCAATTAGTTACTTTTTCAGGTTTGACATCCGATGGTTTGGGGATAGATTTGAATCCAAACTCATATTTGATCTGTTGATTTTTCTTAACTGTATTGAATATCCTAAGTACTTATACTTGCCTGAGTGTACAATGGAAACAGAATAAATATAATTGTATTCAAGGGCCGTATTTGGATTTTGAGCTCCCTTGGCCAGAAGAAGCCTATGAGTGCATATCTTGGTGCATACTTTGACAATCTCTTGTAGTTAGTGTGCTTAAGTGTCAGACTGGGATATGAACCTATCCAGCAATTAAGATCTAGTCAGGGAGCCCTCCTGAAAGAGCTATCCCTTAAGGAGGTGAAAGGGATGGCTTGCAGGAATAGGGCTTTTTCAGCAACTGCCCCCAGACTATGGAATGCCCTCCCAAGTGAGACTCGCCTGGTGCCGACATTGATAACATTTCGGCGCCAGATAAAAACCTTCCTGTTCCAGAAGTTTTTAAACTAATGATTGTGGGTCCTGATGGCAATTTTAGTGTTGTGTTTTTAATGTATTGTATTTATTGTATTTACATGTTTTATTGTTCTAATTTTATTGTAATTTTGATGTTTTAATTGTCTATTTTGATTGTGAGTCACCCAGAGACCTTTGGGTAGTGGACGGCATACAAGCTATATAAATAAATAAAATAAATAAATAAGTGAAGCAAGAGTTTTAATTCATATGTAGTTATGGGTCACTGGGGTAATTTTATGCCTGTCATGATGTGATAGCATATCCTATCTGAAATAGTTGTTCTGTAGAATAAAAGGTAGTGAGAGAAATGGCGTCCCATGTTCTCTTATAAAAGGGTAGGCTATGACATGAAATAAACCTGTTATATCCTACATGCCATGACTCAGTTTTCAGATAACATGAAAAAAATGAATTTTTCTCCCTAAAAATAAAAGGTATTGGGATTAATAATTTGAGATTTAATTCAAACAAGACAGAATTCTCTTGATGAGAAGGTAAAAACCCTGTTCATTCCTTAAGAAATGCTACAGAACCCATGTGTGCAGAGTTAACATGGGTATGTAGTTGTTTGAAGGGGGAAAGGCTGTTCATGTGAGCCAGAATGCCAGTTTTGCAGAGGTTTGGATGATACAACATCCTTTTTTTCATACTGTTGTGTTTCCCTGTTCAATGTTAACAATGAAAGAGAGTGAGGCTAGCATCCTCCTTTCCATATATATGGGTTCCTCACACCACCCTAATGACTGGATGGGGCTAGACAGACTCATGGAGGGTGTAAGTTCTCTGAAGTGATGGGTGTAGCCAAAACTGCCTTTGCTTGACATGTCTTAGACTCATACCAGATTGTCAGAGTCTAAGATTGGACAGGAAAGTTGTTGCCTTTCCCCTGCCTATTGTGGTAGTATGATTGATTGGACTAAAGAAATAGCCTTCTTGGTGGCCACATTTAAACTCTGAAATGACTCAGCCTCATCCAGAAGTTGAGTCATGGTAATTGGACTTCTTTTTGTGTGAGAGAGAGATTGAAACATTTCACTACTCATCCAAGTAGCTTTGTCAGACTGACCTTACCTGGATGAGTAAGAATTTTCAGAGACATCCTCACCCAGGTCTAACTTGAGATTGTCTTTGACGGCATTTAGTAGTGATTAGAGATGGGCACGACCAGGAAAAATGACGTTTTGGGTTGTCGTGTGTCGGAGCCGGCCCATTTCGGCTCGTTTCCGTTTGTCACGAAATTTTTCAAAAATTTGTCATTTTGTTTGTCATCTGTCATTAGTACTGGTTTGGGGGGGTAGGGTAGCGGGCTCCTGGAGGCACCTCTCTGGGGTGGGTGCCTCCTCTGGCCCACTACGAAGGGAAGGCATTTAGCAGGCCCCTGGAGGCACCTCTCTGGGGTGGATGCCTCCTCTGGCCCCCTACAAAGGGAAAAGGAAGGGTACATGACCATGTAGCCATTGCGTACCAAGTGGCACTGGCAGAGGCACCTCTCTTTTGGGTGCCTCTAGCTCACTAAGAAGGACAGCATACTGGCGTACAGAGTTTTTTGGAACTTTGGACTGGTGAGCGAGGTGAGAGAAGAATGCCTCTGCTGGGCGCCCTCTGACTCAATAAGAAGGACAGTGTACTTGCGTGTAGTGCAATGCGAGTACAGATCTGGCTTAGGGTTGGGGTTAGGGCAAGGGCTAGGCTTAGGGTTATTACGGGTAAGGTTAGGGTGAGTTAGTGGGCTCCACCTCTGGGTGCCTCTGACCCACTAAGAAGGACAGTGTACTGGTGTATGGGTTAGGGTTAGGGTTAGGGTTAGGGTTAGGGCTAGGGTTATAGTGGGCTTTTTATGCCCGACTGGCACATCCCAGAAGTCTCAGTCAAAACCTGGCCAAGTGGCCATGCGATTGGTGGAATGGCTCCAAAAATTTGCATGGTCCCATCCCATGGCCAGCCCATCATTGCGCAGGTGTAGAAAAATAAAAATAAAAATAAAATAAAATAAAATCAATGGGATTGGAGACAGACGTTTATTGCAAGAAAAACCCACTGCTGCTACTGTAAAAATCCAGGCAGTTAAAATACCTAATTTTCGCATGTTTCTGTGTGGTGCTTTGGTGGGTTTTTGGACCACGATTTCAAAAAAAATATTGTGGTCGCCATTTTGGATCCCCCTGCACCGCATGGCATGGCAAGACGACGAGGATGCCCCCCACCAGAGCAGCCCAGGACAGGAGGGGGGAGGCCGGGGACCCCCCCCCCAGAAACCACCCCTCTGGAAGGTGCCCTCACTCAGGAAGGCATATTTTCGCCTGCTTTTTTGGCCAGGAATCAGGGGTTTTTTTTAAATGTTTTTCTGTGCCACTTGGCATCGTGTGATCGCCGCGATGCCATGAATGACAACGACAAATCAGACCCAATTTTTTTAATGTTTCGAGTTCGAGTTCTGATGGCTTAATTGTCGTTACCGTTTCCGTTACGTAACGGAAACGAGGAACGGAAACGGAAACGAGAATTTCGCCAAGTCATGCCCATGTCTAGTAGTGATGGACATGAAGTATTTCAAGCCCCTTCATCATAATTTGTCTGTGCAGCTACTTTTCCCCATCCTTTTTGCCAGCACCTCCACTCACCAGCTGGGATGTTCTGCTCTGTCCCTCCCTTTTACACAATTCTTCAATCTGAGCAGGAGCCCAGACGTTCCTTCTCCATCTCCTCCAGCAGTTGGCAATTCAAAGATGGCACTGCAGGAACTTCTCCCCTGCCTCCTTGTCTGAGTGGCCAGCTGCTGGAAGAGGCAGAAAAAGGAAGTCCCAGCTCCTGCCTGGACTGAAGAGTCATGTGATGAGGAGGAATGGAGCAGTGCATGCTGGTTGGTGAGTACAGGTACCAGAAAGAGGGGTGGAGGAATGTGTGGCAACTGTGCTGCTGTGCAGACACATTATAACAAAGGGGCACCAAGTACTTCATGCCCATTTCTAGCATTTGGCTGTATTATGGCATCTCAGCATTTTAGCTCAGACAGGTACATTTCCTGAGTTTTATGTAATGTTTGCAATTTTCCCCCTTTTGGTTTTTTTCTTTCTTTCTTTCTTTCTTTCTTTCTTTCTTTCTTTCTTTCTTTCTTTCTTTCTTTCTTTCTTTCTTTCTTTCTTTCTTTCTTTCTTTCTTTCTTATTTTTGGTTGCTGTATTTTATGATTGGTTGGTATTGTTTTTAGCCTCTCTCAATAGCATGTGCATCTCCAAAAGGCAGGATATGTGTTCTTCTGTTAAATTAATAAATAGCTGATCCTTCTGACAAATGGTTCTTCTCAGATGGGCCTAGTAATGCATGCTGTATCATGGTCAGTGTATAGCTGATGGGTTGAATTCAGTCTGCATGAATTTTATGTTGTCAATCAGCTAAGTGTTATTCCTATCGTAACATTGTTTCTTAGTTTCTGACACTGAAAGGTTCATTATCTGCATATAGATAAAGATACAGACTAATAGATAGATAAGAGAGTATACAGAACAAGATGGTAAGGGAAATGGAATATTACTTTCTTGCATCTCATGAAGCCGCTAAAACCAACAGGATTCTCCTCTCCTGCAGAACAGATATATAAATGGAAAATTATGGGTTTTAAAAATCTGCTGGAGGACTTAGTAGACATTTGATTTGCACACTACCATCAAGCAAAACCAATGATTCCCCCCTCCCATTTTACAATGCACCTTGACTACACAATGCTACATTTGTTTGTTTGTTTGTTTGTTTTGCTAAATAGCCAGTTTGCCATCTAGTTGCCCACTGCAAACTATATTGAACTTCAAGGTATATGGACACCCAGGCAAGTACACATTGCATTCAATCCCAACCATCTTTAAATGCAGAAGTAAGTAGATCTACCTGTTTTGATGTTTATGAAAAAGTCTTGTCTTTTACACAGAGATATGAAGAAATAGCATCAGCATGTAACCTTGGCTTTTGATTTTAGTGGAGATTGAATATGTTTCTGCATGACACAGTAACATCGCTTTGATTCCACATTTTCTGTTGTGCCTCCATCTGATGCAGTCCTGGGATTTGCACTTGGGTGACATTCTTGGAATTCTCTGCTGCAGTTCTTAGAACTATAGTTCTACAGTTCTAAAAACCTCACCCAACTGCAGATTCCAGGAGTCCATGTGATGGGTTCACAGCAGTTAAAATGAAATCCAACTGTATACATTATGTATACTGTAGATACAATATTTTAAAATTTTTAATCACCTGCTAATTTCTCTCTGTCAAAGCATCTGTCTCCTTGTACAGTATATCATTTTGGATTACAAAATTGTGATGAAGAAATGCTGACAACAAACAAGCAAACAGATCCCCTATCTCTTTGCAGATAAACTATATACCTCAAATAAAAATAATAAAAATACTGGTACAGTGGAACCGTGACTTACATACTGCTTGACTTGCATAATATTTGACTTGCAGCAAGAAGGGGCCTGTTTGACTTGAGTTGCAGGCTTTGACTTACATCTCGGAGCCTCGGCGCAAGGCACCGGAATTGGGCAGCAGCCACAACCCAGCATCGCGGCTGCTGCCTCCAAACTGCTCCAGCCTTCTTCCCCTCCTCCGGCAGTGGCAGCTTCAGCGAGGCCAGCTCAGAGCACCTGGAGCTGGACCTCGGCCTCACCAAAGCCGCCACTGCTGCCGGAGGAGAAGAAGGGCCGGGAGCTCGGGGCTGGCCTCGCTGGTTAGACAGTCGGCTCAGTCTTGTAAAAAATCTGGCTGCAGAAGTCTGGTCCACAATGGAAGCATTTTAGTTGGGGAGCTGTAAAGTTGTGGGACTCTAATGGTAAGCATAGAGTTGTTCAGAACTTGGAACATCAGGTTTAAAAATCAGTAAAACTTAAATGTTAGACATTGTTGCTATGAACATTAAAAAGTGGAGGCATATAACTTGTGGACTATAATTCCACTGCCTCCTCCTCTCTTTGAAGAGGCATTTCATTTACATCCCCAGAAGGAATCTACTGTCCCAGTCAAATTTGTGTTAAATTGCTGTTTTCAGGGGTCTTTTTCATCATCTGGAACGGATTAATCCGCTTTCCCATTACTTTCTATGGGAAAGGTTCGTTTGATTTAAGTCATGTTTGACTTAAGTCTAGACCACTGGAACGGATTAATGACGTAAGTCAAGGTTCCACTGTATTTAAATGTTAAATGCAGTAAGGATAATGTTAAAAGCACTGTATTTAAATGTTAAAAGCAGTAAACAAATATTATATTAAATGTGGTAAATAAAAATTATACTAAAATACATTCAAAACCAAGAGTGCAGAACAACCCACGTAAAAATAAAAGCAAAAAACTCCTCTCAGGCTGCCAGTCACTAAGGAAAATCCCGCCCAAGAGAAAGAACTTGACTTGTTTGCAGAAGGACAACAACAGTCGGGCTAGCGTGGCTTCCCATGGGATAACATTCCAGAGTCTGGGAGCAGGAACAGAGAAGTTGCTTTCTTGAGCCTCCGCCCGGTGTGCCTGTGAGGGTGATGGGACTATAGGAAAGGCCTCCCCGGATTATCTAAATACCTGGGGACGGATATGCAGTGTTTTAGATTGCTCAGACTCAAACTATTTAGGGCTTTTTACCTTAAAATTAACACTTGGAACTGTGCCCAGAATTGTGCCATTACTACCACCCCAGTCAGTTTCCAAGGGTGAGCAGAGATTTGATCCTGCATCTCTGGAATTCTAGTCCAATATTTTATCCACTACATCACACTGGCTGCCTAAATAGAATAGAATAGAATAGAATAGAATAGAATAGAATACTTTTATTGGCCAAGTGTGGTTAGACACACCCAGAATTTGTTTTGGTAAAAATGCTCTCTCTATATAAAAGGAAATATAAGAATCATATAGTCAACAATAAAAACACAGTACAATACTACAATATAACCTATTATTTAAAAAGGAAGAAGAAATGTAAAATTTAATTATTCAACAGTTTGATAGCACTTGGAAAGAAACTATCTCTATATCTAGTTGTCCTAGTATGCAATGCCCTAAAACGTCGCCCTGAGGGTAACAATTGAAACAGATTATGTCCAGGATGCGTGGAATCTGTATATATTTTCATCGCCCTCTTTTTAGCTCGTGTGGTATACAATTCCACAATAGATGGCAAATTAGTAGCAATAATTTTTCTGCAGTTCCAATTATCCTTTGAAGTCTATATCTGTCATGCTTAGTCGCAGAGCTAAACCAGACAGTTATAGAGGAACAGATAATAGATTCAATAACACCTCTATAGAATTGAATCAACAGTTCTTTTGGCAGTCTAAACTTCCTAAGTTGACGCAGAAAAAACATTCTTTGTTGTGCTTTCTTAATAATACTTTCAATATTAGATGACCATTTTAAATCTTGAGATATAATAGTACCTAAAAATTTAAAGGACTCCACTATTGACACTAAGTTATTTGATATCATAAGAGGTGGCTGTATAGAACGAGTCCTCCTAAAATCCACCACCATTTCAACAGTTTTGCATGTATTTAATTCAAGATTATTTTGAGTACACCATAAAACTAGTTGTTCAATCTCTTGCCTATAGGCAGATTCATCATTGTCTTGAATGAGACCAATCACCGTAGTGTCATCTGCAAACTTCACTATTTTAACAGAGGAATCCTTTGAGGTACAATCATTAGTATATAAGGAAAACAGAAATGGAGAAAGCACACAGCCCTGAGGGGCTCCTATGCTAACCTTGCTAATATCTGATATAATTTTACCTAACTTCACCTGCTGCTTTCTGTCTGTTAGGAAGCTTACAATCCATTTACAAATGTGATCAGGTACAGCCAGCTGTTTTAATTTAGTCATAAGGATACCTGGAATAATAGTGTTAAATGCAGAACTAAAATCAACAAAAAGAACCCTTGCATAAGATTTTGGAGATTCAAGATGTTGCAATATATAGTGTAAGGACATATTAATAGCATCATCTATTGATCTATTTGCACGATAAGCAAATTGCAATGGATCTAATGACAAATCCGTGATAGATTTCAGGTGAGCCAACACTAGTCTCTCAAAAGTTTTCATGACCACAGAAGTTAAAGCAACTGAATGAATAATACCAACCCATTAGAGGGACAAGAAGATCAGCTCAGCTGACAGATACTAAAACAAATATTATAACATTTGTTTGGTGCACTGTGACTCTGTTGTTTCTGCCATAGTATTTGGAAACTATCATATAAGTAGTAGTCACCACTGATAGCCTTATTGTCCACTGAAATTCATTTTTAAAACATCCCTGTTGGTGGCCTTTATCCTTAACTGGTGGAGAACTTCACAGTTTGCTCTCTATGCACGGTGTAAAAAAGTAATTTGTTTTATCATTACAGAATCTCTTACTATTCAATTTCCTTCTATGGTGGATATTCTAATATAATGAAAGAAGGAGAAATATTGATGGGAAGAAATGCACTCTGGAGCTTGAGCACACATAAGATGTACATGGATACACACAGATACACATAGAAGCACATGATTTATCTACCCTTTCCTCTTCTGAACAGCTCACTATGCAAGATTTCTTTTCTTAATGGCCAGGGTGGAGTCTATATAAGGTTTGAGTAACTTGCTACAGTTAATTGCGGCTAATTAATAAGGTGCCAGGGTGCATCTCAGTTGCACAAAATCAGGTGCATGACAAGGAACAAGACTCCATAGCTCATCAATTTGCTAGTATTGGCCACACCGTATTATGCAGACTTTACTTTGTGTCCAAAGGGATTCTGGACTAGAGATGGGCACGACTAGAAAAAATTATGTTTCGAGTTGTCGTTTTTCGGGATGGGTTCATTTCAGGTCGTTTCCGTTTTTCACAAAATTTTTCAAAAATTTGTCGTTTCGTTTTTCATTTTTCGTTTGTCGTTTCTACCCGCTTTTTGCGCGATTTTAAAGCATTTCCAGGGGCTGCCAGAGCTTTTTATGCCCTCTGTGCCTCCCAGACCTGCCCAGTCTGCAACCTGGGCATGCTATTGGTTGAAGTTTTCCAAGAATTTACATGATCCCATCACATGGCTTGCCTCCATGTTGTGGCTGGAGTGGCTGGGGACGTCCATTTTGTCATCCTTAAAGTGAAAAGAAAAATACATCGCGATGGGAGAAGACAAAACCAAACGTTTTAAGGACCCCAACCCCCTGGAAGGTAATAATTTCAAATAATTCTCGCATTATAGCTGCATTTTAATGGATGTCCAGGGCGTTCTAATACCCAAGAAATCAATATTAGGCATCTGGGAGCCATTTTGGGTCAATGTCCCCTAACTCCCCTTAAAGGAAAAAATACAGCGATCTGAGAAAAGACATAAATCCACATTTTAAGAAACCCCCAGCCCCCTGGTAGGTATTATCAGACAGTATAAATAATTATCACTGCATTTTTATGGATGTCCAGGGCGTTTTTTAACATTTAAAAAACAGCTCATTTCATTGCGCGCTGCCAGTAACGGAAACGAAACTAACGACCACAATTTTCATGGGTCGTTTCATTTTGTTCAATTCCCAGCTCAATTTTTGTTTGTCATTTCGTTACGTAACAGAAACGACAAACGAAAACGGAAACGAAAATTTCGCTGAGTCGTGCCCATGTCTATTCTGGACCATCAGAGGATAAGCTGAAGAAAATATTTTGAAGTACAGTAAATATAGGAAGCAATCAGATCAAGCTCCACATGTGTTTTAAGGAATTTCACTAAAGGTCTTTCTCCCCCACTCCCCTGCAACTACTGATGTGTGGCAGATAAGCAGACCACAGTGAAAAAGCCAGTGTAAACTTGTGTAAACCCATGGGTTTTGAAATAAATCATATAATAAAGCATACTGAATTTCCAGAAAATAATCATGATGCCCAAAAAGTGGATACCTGTTTTACAGCTGCAGAGCACTCAACCTCCTTCAGATTTCCATCCAGAATAATAAGTTGACTGGTTTCCCATGTGTGTTTATTGTCTTGCAATACTGGAGCAGCTTTCAAGTCACCTAAAACTGTAGCCCACCAAGTTTTGTAATAATAATAAAAATATGTTTATTGCTTTGGAAAACAGAATTTGACAACAGAGTTGGTATCCAGGGCTTTCTCTGTTGTGGCACAAGGCTTATCAGATATCGCCAGCTAAGCTCAGAGCAGTTTTACATTCAGTGTTAAAGCTACCTTTGGTGTTTTATTTCTTTTCATCTTTCACAGGTTCTTTCACTCTTTATTTCAGTCACTGACCAGATAAAATACAAAATACATTCCACATAAAACCAAAATAAAAGTGTATAAAACAATAAAAGCATGCACACAAGACAAGCATAATACAATACTCTTTGTATAAAAGGCAGAACAGGTAAAATCTTGGAAGCCCAGTAGGCCCAATAACAGGGTAATCAACTCAATAGGACTAGAATTGTCTCCAGCCAGGGACCATGGCCGTGCTCTAGACCACCTCCAACCCACATCATGAGAAGAGGTAGGGATAAATACACAATGGATATTGCCAATCATCTGACCTCGCCACCTGAAGTGGGCAGGGATGAGCGATGCCTCATTGCTGCGGTACAGAATTTGGCCACCACCTCAGTCACATCTGGCTTTTTATCTCCTAGCAGGTGTTGGACACAAAACTCCCTTGGCCTCCCCTGAGTTTGCTGCAAGATAGACTGAAGAAGAGTCCTCCGGATATCCCGATAAAGGGAACACTCCAAGAGGACATGATCAATAGTTTCAATAGTCTCCTCGTCACAAGGGCAAACACGTTTATCCACTGGAAGACCCTGGTATCTGCCTTCCAACAATCTGGAGGGCAGAACATTAAATCGAGCTAAGGTGAAGGCTCTCCTGAACTTGGGAATGGTTATATTAGATAGGTAGTTGGCCATTCTAAAGGAACTATTCCTAACTGTGCTGAGTTTATCGTGGGCTGCTAGATGTTCTTGTAGTTCTACATCCCATATTCTCCTTTTAATTGCAGCCTTGGCATTGCCAAAACCCATGGCCAAAATGGCCTCTAAGGAAAAACCCAGCTGCAGTAGGTTAACAGTTAGATTCCTTTTCCAAGTTGTTTGGAATGTATCCACTAATACTAGGGGTGCCAAGCCAGATGGGGCAAAAATAAGTTTCAGCCAATAGCTGAACATGTGGATCAGGGCACGTGCTTTAACGGAGATTAATCCAGCCTCCAGTCGGAGTGTCGTATTGGGGACACACAAAGGTGTTACAAGAATTCTTCTCAAAACTTTGTCTGCACCGTCTCCAAAGGCTTCACATTTGAGTATGCAAACAGTTGGGCTCCGTAAAGCATTTGGGCTAGAATTTTAGCTTTAAAAACTTGAATCGCTGATGGCACGTATTGACCACCCTTGGTATAAAAGAACCTCAATAGTGCAGAGCTGCATGTTTGTGCATTAGATGCTACATGGTTCACGTGGGAGGACCATTGGCCAGATGAATGAAATATCATACCTAGATATTTATAGCAGGACACTTGCTCTATACTATTTCCATTTATTGTCCATCTATGTTTTTACGTTTCCTGCTAATGACCATGATCTTAGTCTTATCATAATTAATGGTCAGCTGTTCTTTTGTACAGTATGAGGCTAAGGCTTTCAAGATTCTCCGTAATCCCACACACGAGATTGACATCAGGACTGCATCATCTGCATAAAGCAGGATTGAAAGGGGCCTGAGCCTAGTGTAGGGGGATGAAAGTCTGCACTCGATAAATTGCTCACAATATCATTAATGTAAAAATTAAACAATGTTGGAGCTAAAATGCAGCCTTGCTTGACCCCATTGAATGATGGAATTACGTTAGATAGCGCCCCTGCCTTATTGCAAATAACCCTAAGACTGGTATTTTCATGCAGTCGCTTCATTAGCAGAAGAAGTCTTTTGTCAATATTTGTGGTCTCGAATTTGGCCCACAATTTTTCTCTGGGTATCAGATCAAAAGCTGATTTAAAATCTATGAATGCCACATACAAGGAACCTCCTTTTGGAGTAGAATATTTGTTTGCTAGATGGTGTAGAACGAGTGCCTGATCTATAGTGGCCCTACCAAATCTGAACCCAGCTTGTTCTTCAGCAAGAATATTTTCATCATTTAACCAATCCTGAAGCTTCCCCAACAGGTGCCTTGCATATAGCTTGCTAATAATGCTTAGTAGACTTATTGGGCGGTAGTTTCTTGGGTCTAGTTTACATCCTTTCTTGAAAATTGGCATTATAATAGCAAGCCCCAGTCCTCTGGTATAACCGCTGTGCGGTCAATCCAAGTAAATAATGAGGCCAAAACTGGGGTCCACCACTCCAAATTATCCTGCAATAAATCAGCTGTTATATAATCAGCACCTGGGGCTTTGCCTGGTTTCAGCTGGTGAATCAGCGAGATGATTTCCTGCATGGAAACAGGGGGCCACTCTGCCAAACCTAAAGGCAATTCTTGAACTCTGGTTGCAGAGTCAGGATGCTGTGAGTAGATTCCCCTATAATGTGCTTCCCAGACCTTTGCAGGGATACATATCTCATTGACAACCGGGTAGGTGGTCAACCCCCTTGTCACAATTTTCCAGAAGCATGAGGGATCCTTAGATCTAGTTGCAGCTATTAATTGTTGCCATAATTCCTTCTGGGCTTCAGCCTTCTTCCTCTTAATCAGGGATTTGTATTTCCTTTTCAGTGTGAACCATTCAGGTGGAATTCTTTCCAGGGCCTGTTGTTTGTAAAATCTATATTTATTCAATAACTCATGCTTCATCTCTCTACATTCCCTGTCGAACCAGGGTTTGGAATAAGTGCTATTTCGAGTCTTTATCCTATTGTAATTGGTCTCATGCTTTAAATGATACTGTAAAGAGTTTAATAGTTCTCGGTAGGTCTCTAGCACAGTTGTAACTGAATCAGCTGTGCTAATTAGATGACTCATCTGGATGTAAGGCTTGGTATTTAGTAATTTACTCATAGTGTCTCCCTGCCTGACTGACCATTTAATGCAAGAGGCTCTGATTTCAGTTCCTGGGAGAATTGTGAGATCTTCTCCAGCAGAGATAATGGATTCTCCCAGATTAACCTCCAGCACCAGTGGTAAATGATCACTATCTATACGGTCATCAACCTTAAAGTTTGATATTGCTCCTACCAGGTCCTGGGAGATTAGAGCATAATCTATTATTGAAGCACCATTGGATGATATAAAAGTAAATTCTCCCGGCCTATCTCCCTTCACACTTCCATTTAAGAGAGCCAAATCAAGGTTATTAATCATTTGCATAAGACATAACCCAGCATAATTGCAACCCTTATCCTTAGACAATCTGTAGGGCAGAGGATTACAAGTGTTGGTTTCAGGTGGTAACCTGTTATAACGTGAAAATAAGATTTCATCATTACAACCTATTCTTGCATTGCAATCACCCATCAGGATGAGCGAAGCTGAAGGATGAAGCACAATCAGGTTGACAATATAATCTTCTAATGCAGCCCAAGCCCGTTTAGTGCACTCATGGGATTGCTGAGGTGGAAAATAAATGTCGATTAACAATAAAACACAGAGATTAAATTTCAATATTACAGCAATAGCAATGTTGGGAATGGGATCGATAGTAACTACACAAGCCTGTAGTTTGTTAGACGTCATCACACACAATCCCCCCTTACAGCGACCCCCTTTCCCACTTGGAATTGCCTTAAGAACATGTGACATAAAACCATCCAATACCAAATCTTGCTGTGACCAAGTCTCTTGAAACAGTAAAATATCAAACTTCTCCACATACTCTCTAAAAGAATTATCTACCAATTTGGATCCCCATCCTGCAATATTCCAGGAGATAATTTTAATTGAATTCCCTTGGGAGCCGGTGGATTGTGGGGTCACAATGTTCCTTCCCCTTACATCCTTAGTAACTAGAGGTTCACAATCCACTCCATGGCTACTATAAGACTGAACAGTATTTTTGTCCCCATGTCAATTGTGAATTACACCTTCTAGTAACCCACTCTGGGTCTGTCCATGCCAGTAAATCTGTGAGTGCCCATTTAATACAGGAGTATTTCTCTCATTTGTCCAGAGATTAGTGTCAGCTTTCTTGTGGATTGCTTTCCTCCCATTTGCTCTCCATCTCCCAAGTCTCATGTATGCTTTCCTGTTTCCAATTATGACTGGAATTGGATAAATCCTATTGCCAAGTTGTTGGTTGCTTGCTTCCATTCCAATTCTCCCATTCAGTTTTGGTTGAAAATGTCTCTTCACTTGATGGAGCTCTGCCATGCAAATATCAGATTCATCTGAATTGGAGGTAATCTGCTTCTGTGGATGGGTCATATCTGGGGGCAATTTTGCAGCTTTACAGGTCTCAGATTCAGGTTCAGGTTCCCTCTTTGTTGGCCTTTTTGCCTCCACGCCCGGCTGTAAAGTACTCCTGGTAGCATCTCTAGTTTTCCTGGTATTATGGGGTCTATCCTCCTCCAATAATTTGAAAAGTGGTCTAAAGTTCATACCTTTCCTTGCCTTGCTCTGAGGGTGGCTAGCCACCTTCCTTTTACCAGTCTTGCCCTTACTTTTCCTTTTCCCCATCTTATGGCTTGGTGGTGCATTGGTGTTTTATTTCTAAAAATCTTCATCTTAAAAATTGTGATGCTGCACCACAAAGAAGGTGATTTTCATAGCTTGTGTAGGTTTTGTCGTGTACTTCTATGAGCCCTGTGCAGTTAAGAAGCTGTGGTAGGGTTGCCAATATTATTTTTAACTTCCCTTGCTTCACTGCCTTTAATGGCCCAATACACAAGCATTACGGTAGCAGATGAAGATGTTCTGCCAATGAGCTCCAGGTCAGGGGGAAAAACGTAATATGCTTAATTTTGATCTTCAAATACAGAGCAGCCGGGGCTGTGAAAATAAGTTTGGATGATGATGATGATGATGATGATGATGATGATGATGATGATGATGATGATGATGATGATGATGATGATAACAACAACAACAATGACAATGACTACTGCTGCTGCTGCTGCTGCTGCTGCTGCTACTACTACTACTACTACTACTACTACTACTACTACTACTACTACTACTACTACTACTACTACTACTACTACTACTACTGTTGAGGCCAGGAATTAATAAAAATCTAACAGATTCAAGTGAACCAAAGTGACACCATGTAGATTCCTCTGTGTGCCTTATATCTGTGCATTATTGCGCTCTGTAAGCTGTCTGAAACTGTTTGAACTTGACTGGAATGTGTGCCTCAGCAAGAGTGAAAGAAGAAGAGCCTGTGTTAAATCTTCAAGGACATTGATGGTGGAGGGTGGAAGGAGGGTGGAATAGGGATGGCTCTAACAAAGAGTTACAGCTTGCCCAAAGAATGTTCTTGATTGGGGAAGGATGTTTAATGCTTTCTTTACTTAAATGTGTTCCCTGTCTTTGTTGTTCATTTGTTTCCTTCTGCTTCGGGGGGGTCACCCCCTTCCTTTATCTAGCTGAATAAATAAATGCTGATTTGGATGTCTGCTTGTCTTAGAAGCATATTGGCTAAGTTATTCTGAAACAAGAACCGTTTGGGATTAGCCCTGATTCAACCCTAGTACTACTATTTACAATATGAAATGGAGAGGGAAGGTTGGTGACTGAATGTACAACATAGAAAGTGCTCCGCCAAATCATATGAAAGTTTGTCTGTTCTAGAGATGGGCACGACTCATCGAAATTTTCATTTTCGTTTTTGTTTTTTCGTTTCGTTTCACAACGAAAATGAAAACGAAAAATTTTTCAGAAGCAAAACGACAACGGAAATGAAACGAAAAATTTTGCCATGCTTTTCGTTTTCATTACGGCAGACACATTGCATTGAAAAGAATGCTAACAAAATGAAAATGAAAATTTTTGCAAAAACCCCATAAAAAATGAAAATGAAAATGTGCAACCCCGGACCCAAAAACGAAAAACAAAAAACAAACAAAAACAAAAAAATTTTTTTGAGTCGTGCCCATCTCTAGTCTGTTCTATTGCCTTCTTTCCCACCCAAGCCAACCAACCTATTTCTGTTTCTGGGAGATTTTGAAGGTGGCTAGGCCATTTGTCTCTTATACTATCCCCTTGACCTCTGAATCTGTGTCTAGGCATTTAGGGTATGACAATAGCTGCCTAGATGCCCTAAGCACATCTGATCTTGCCTGATTTCGGAAGCTAAGCAGGGTCGGCCCTGGTTAGTACTTGGATGGGAGACCACCAGGGAATACCAGGTGCTGTAGGTGCCTGGAGTAGGAACTGGCAAGGCACTCCAGTATTCCTACCAAGGAAACTCCATGGACTTGGAGTCACGAAGAGTTGGTCATGACTGTAACGGCACAACACACAACACACAATAGGACAGTTTTAAGGAAACACATGCCAGTAGTGGTTCACAATATGCATTAATCTCTTGAAAATGGCTGCATGAATGCATGCAATGTCTAAATTGTCTATCATTCTCACAGATAGCAAAAGAAGTGCTTAAATCTTTGGTAGAAATTTGCACCAGTGGACATTTCTTTATATGGAAAAAAATCCTTTGGCACCTAATATTGTTGATTTCAGAGAAGATAAGAACTGAACTTATGGGTATATTTTTAGGGAAATCCATATATATTTGTGAGAGTTATTTTACCCATGTTCTCAGCACCATGGGGATTCCAGGTTGTGGAAATAACCACCAAGGATATCTCTAGCAAGTTTTTCAGTAGCAACTTGGATGTCACTGCCACAGCATGGAGATCTTCAATGCTAACTTTCCTAGTACCCTAAAAAAACTAATTAGATGGCTGATCTATAGCATAATGTGTTTCACACAGTCTAATGAATCATTTATTCTTTATGTTGTTTCTTACTCTAAGCATTTTAACAGCTTCCTGTGATTTCTGCTTCCCACATTTACTTCCTTTCCCTCCATATCCAGCAAAAGACATCACTTGAAACCTGCATTAATCCTTCCTGTTACTGCCAGGTAATAACCAAAATCTATTTCCTATGCTTTTAATTTTGAGTATTTCTCATTCAAATGATAGGATTTGGTGTCAAACGCATGATGGATAGATTCCTTTCAGGAATGACGATTGGGTAGTTTTACGTCTGTGGATAATTTTGTGTTTCCACATCCCTCTCATGCATACTCCCCTGTGAGGCTTAATTTCATATTCCTAGCTGTTTTGCTTACAGAACAAATAACTTTGCTGCTGAATAGGGATATAAAATCAGAGATTCTATTTCAGGTTTCAGAGAGATAGCCACATAGCAAATTTAGAAATGAGGTTAGTGCTGGGCAAATAATTGGTAATTATTCATTAGCTTCAGATCTTATTGCATTGCTTTCAAGAAGAGGAAGAAATCCCCAAGCTCCTTTCCCTCATTATAGTTGAGCTGAACTAGAATATCTCTCTGCATAACAAATGTCTTAAAATGTTGCCAATTTGGACATGGTCTCCATCTCATTTCATATCAGAGCTGGCTCAGATATACATGTGCATCATTTCACTGACAGATCTAGTAGAACTGGTAACTTTTCACTAGACTTTCTTATGTCATGGTCTCCAGACATAAGTGGGTAGTAATGTATTCCTCAGTCCTGTAGTCCAAGCTGCTGTTAAAGGCCATCGGGGTTATCTAGAGAGCTGGCAACCTTAAACTGTGTCTTTTACTACTTAAAATTAGGGATGTGCATCAGATTCAGATTCAGATTATTTGGAAGAAGAGAAGAAGAGGTATAAGTCTGTCTCTCTGAGTGGATCTGATGCAAATCAAGGAATGCCAAAATGGTGCTCGAATCAAATAAGGCGTCTTTAAAGTGCTTAAAATAGCTTTATCATTTTGGAGGTTTAAAGAGCTAAAATGAAGGGGAGGTGTTATTGTCACCTAGTCTTACATGGAAAATAAAGTAATACTTTAACAGAACCAGGGAGCCTAATGCACAAGGAGACTGTCTGCTCAAGTACCAATGAAAAGCCCATGGTTTAGAAACCCCAACTCCAAAGCCCTTTAATAGGGCTCCGATAAACCAAATACATTCTCCTGTCCCTGTGACTGGCAGCCATTTGGTGTTTGGGCAGAACAAGGGAAAGGTATGAAATAAAATTGTTATTCTCTTAGCATTTCCTTTCAGTTCCATGCATGTACTGTATGTTGAATTTTTCTTCTTTTATTTTAGTAGCTATAGATCTCATTTTGCATCATACTTGATAATTCAAAAATGAGTGCTGGTGTGCACGAGAGTCCTAAAGGTGGTTTGACTCTCAGGTAGAGATGGGCAGGGAATGAAAAACGAATGCTGTTTCATCATTTCATTACATAACAAAATGAATCAAAATGAAACAAAACGAGGAAGCAGCATTTTATTATAGGTGAAACAAAATGGTCATTTTTGCATCAAAACAAACTGTCTCATTCTGTTGTTTTCTGAGAGCTCCTGCCGAGCTGTCAATGGTTTGACCCCTTAAACCTGGCCCAGTCGGCTTCATGGGGACCCTCTGGTACCGACTGGACCAGGTTTATAGAGGTCCAGCCCTTGATTGACAGCTCAGCAGGAGCCCTCAGAAAATGGTTGGATAGACAGCATGATTACCGGAACTGCCCTCCCAGCCATTTTTAGAGGGCTCCTGCTGAGCTGTCAATGGCTGGAGCCCTTTAACCTGGCCTGGTTGGTACCAGGGGATGCCCCTGGTGCTGACTGGACCAGTTTTAAAGGGGTCCAGATGATAATAGCTCAGCAGGAGCACTTTAAATTTGCTCCCAGAGTCCTGGGCATCAAATCTTGTGGCTCTAGGACCCAGGGGAGCCATTTTGTTTCATTTCATTTTGTACATTTAAAAAAAATCATAAGAAATGAAACAAAAAAGGGAGTGAATATGAAACAAAATGAAATGAAACATTATTTTTCCATTTCGTGCCCACCCTTATTCTCTAGATTGGAATGTGACAGTAGCATTATGAGCAAGTTCTTTGCTTAACCTCCTCCATATTTCCCACTTTTAAAATGCCTGGTACTAGCTTTTATTTTATAGCACCTTGTCTGCCTCTTTTCTTGCTGTGTATGCATGCCTGTGTTTTAGATAAAGTAGTGGCAAATGTGACACACAAGGCAAAAGTCAGATCCAACTTTAACAAACATTGTCTGGCTCCTGTCCAAAGAGGAAGGGAGGAAAGAAGGAGAAAAGGAAGGAATATTTGCATACAGATTAAATTGAGTGGGACATAAATTGGCCTGAAGTGAATTGATTGGAGTTTATAAGACAAATAATTTGAATCAAATCAATACTGATGGTTTTCACACACCCTACCTAAAATAGTTCATATGTGCATTGTCATTTGTTTTTTTGTAACATGTTAATTGCGCCTTTAAAAAAACTCTGTATACTGCCCTCAAAACATACTATTAATGTATGGCATAAAAGTAAGTCACATATGTGACTTATTTGTGGCAGAAAAAGAGACATGCATGCACATGCATAAAAACATACATAATAAATTCTCTCTCTCTCTCTCTCTCTCTCTCTCTCTCTCTCTCTGTGTGTGTGTGTGTGTGTGTGTGTGTGTGTGTGTGTGTGTGTGTGTGTGTGTGTGTGTGTGTGTGTGTGTGTGTGCGTGCGTGCACAAAAAGTACAATGGTGTGACTCTTTTTCTGACTGTTTTCTTGCCTGACCCTATTATTTTGAAGTGTAGACCTGAAACTTGTCATGGAGGCCAAGAAGACCTTTAGGATGTGTGCTGCAGAGTTAATTTTAATAACCTAACCTCTATCAGTCGCCTGCAGAAGCTTTTACTGACAATAGGTTGTAGGTATCAGACTCCCTAACCCTCTGTAACTAACATAAGCTCTGCTCAGGCATGGAATATCAATTTCTCTAAAGGACCTCTAGGCAGCTTCACTTGATATTGTCCTCAGCAGGGCCCCAAGCATGCAAAGCAGTTAACAGAAAGTGTGAGGGTAGATTGAGAAGGTCTTCTAAGTTCTAAGACGCCCAGATGGAGGAAGTTGAAAGTGGCAACTAAAGAAGGGTGAAGGGGGAGAGAAGAAGAGATAGAGCAAAAGGGAAAACAAACAGCACTGATGACATTAAGCATTATGGATGAAAGCAATGCTTTAAAAAAAAACCCTCTTACTTCAGGTTGTTTTAGGAAATTGTATCGCAATAAGGCCCTTTGCATGGAATGTGGAAACCCTGAGAGATTCACCATTAACAGCCACAAGTAAGACAAAGGGCACTTCAGAGTCATTAAAATGGAAAATCCTAATTTGGAAAATTCACAAAATGCGTGCAAGTTTACCCATGTTTGTTCAAAAAGAGATTCTTTTTCATGCAAAAAAATCTAGGCAATGTGTGAATGCTCCTGGGTGTGTACAAAGCTCTTTGCTATCTGCTGTAATTCCTCATTCTTGCTAGCAAACACCAGAGAAGGAGGAATATACATTCCCAGTGGAGATTCCACATGCTTTATTACCGTTGTGAGTCTGAATTCTCTTTCTAGTAAATAAATATAGTAAGCATACAGATAATATTTTTGTTTTGATTCAGCTCTCACATTTAGCTGACAGCCATGAATTACACAGAAACTAGCTGACTTGCATTTGAAGTGACCTACAATGTCCCTTGGCTTTCACACATACAGGCCATCACTTAATGCTGTCTTTTTCAAACAATGTGTGGGTTTGCCTTCTGTTGATATACTTGCTGAAATGAAATGGTGTGAAGGTATTTTAAAGTCCTTTTTGAAAAAAATCTATAACTGTTACACATTTTTGTCACTATTTATCTGAAGAATAAAACTGTTCTGTTTCTTCTCTTCACACAATATGTTGAAAAACACTTTATGTACAAATGAACATTCATGTTTTTGCTCCTTCTCACAATCTCTTATCGTTTTGGATTCAAGTTGCTTCATAAACAGACACAGTTCATTCTAATCTTTCCCTTGCAAAGTCTCAGTTTCATATTTCCTATAGCTTTGCTCTCCTTTGTTCGTAGTCTTGTAAGCCATAAAATATTCTACCCCAATCCCACTTTGGAACTGTTGCTACACCAGGCAAACCTGTTCTCTAATGACCTTATGCGAAAAGAGAGGTTTCAGGTGTTTGATATCATTAATAGAGATGGGCACAAAACAGAAAAATGGTGTTTTGGTTTTTCATTTGTCGTTGAGAGGTCTGTTTCGGTTCATTTCTGTTTGTCATGAAATTTTTGAAAAAATTTGTTACCATTTTTTGTTTTTTCGTTTGTCGTTTCTACCCGCTTTTGCGCGATTTTTAAAGCATTTCCGTGTGGAGGCATCTCCCAACGCCCCAGATGAGAGGGAAGACACTAAAAAAATGGATGCTGGCAGAGACACAGTATAGACTAGGTATGCAGGGAGGCTGCAAAGGCATCGGCAGGCGTTGCCCAGAGTGCAAGGCAGCCGCAGAGTGCCTGCACTGCGGGGCAAGGGAGGGTACTCACTGAGAGGTACGCAGCACACACGCACACAGGGAGGCTGCAGGACTGAAGCTAGAGTCGCAGAGACAGCAATCCCACCCTAACTCCCACCAGAGACTGCAAGGAGGACGGGGGCTGCCAGAGCTTTTTATGCCCTCTGTGGCTGCCAGACCTGCCTGCCCAGTCTGCAACCTGGGCATGCTATTGGTTGAACATGATCCCATCACATGGCTTGCCTCCATTTTGTGGCTGGTGGTGACATCCATTTTAAAGAGAAAAGAATAATACATCACGATGGGAGAAGACAAAAACAAACGTTTTAAGGACCCCAACCCCCCCGGTAGGTATTATCAGACAATATAAATAATTATCGCTATGTTTTTATGGATGTCCAGGGCATTTTTTAACATTTAAAACAGCTCATTTCATTGTGTGTCGCCATTAATGGAAACAAAACGTAACGACCACAATTTTCGTGGTTCTGTTCATTTCGTTTCATTTTCATCACAATTTTCATTTGTCATTTTGTTGTGTAACGGAAACGACAAACGGTAACGGAAACGAAAAAATGTTCGTTCCGTGCCCATCTCTAATCATTAACTCTGAGAATAGCAGGAGTGCCCCTCATTCTTGGGCATTATGGTAAACTTCTAGGCTAGGACAGATTAGGCCAAACATAATTGTGTGGCCCATTTAATACAAAACTAAATTAAACCACCAATATGTTTTAAAGTCGAAATCATCAATACATAGAAGCACATAATAGGTATAGCAGAACTAATTTAATCAAATTTATTCCTGATAACATAAGTACACAAGGATATTTTTTGGGGGGTGGATTAGGTTCTTTAGCATTCTTTGAAAGACTCTAACAATAAAATTTCTTGAGGGTGCACAAGATACTGACCATTGGTTTTACCATTAAACATGACCACCCTAGCTTTACAGATTGAAGATTATGCTCAGTATCCTATGAGAGCATTTTGCCATTACACCCCCTTGTCCTATTACAAGTGAACCTCTATTTCTACTATTTCTGGTGTACCACCCAGTAAAGATGGGCACGACCAGAAAAAATGGCGTTTCGATTCTTCGTTTGTCGGAACGGGTCTGTTTCGTTCCATTTCCGTTTGTTGTGAAATATTTTGGAATTTTTTCAGTTTGACGTTTCGTTTGTCGTTTGTCGTTTCTACCGTGATTTAGCGCGATTTGACTTCCCAGAGCATGGGGGTGTCCCGCAATGACCCAGAGCAGGCGGGAAACACTTTAAACTGGGTGATGAATAATATATTTAATAATTATATCATAACATAAGACTGCATCCTATGCAATAATGCAAACAAAGTGGGCAGAATGCAATATTCTTTTTTTCCTCTTGTTCAACGCTGACTGAACTGGCCAGCCTACTTGGTCTGGCTGCCTGTTATACTTTTCTTTGTTTTGTTTTGAAGCCTTTATCCATCCCATTTCCCCTCCACCTCTCAGAGGCAGCAGGAGACACAGTATTTCATTCCTCCCCCAAATCTGGATGAGGGTCTACTCCTCTCAATGTCCCCATCTCCAATGACACTCCTTGTAAAGCCAAGCAAATGCCAACCTGGTCAACTAGCGGTCAGAGATTCAGTCTGGTAGAGGCATGAGAGATGCTTCCCCCCCACAAACCTTGTTGAGTGCCCCTCCTCTCACTTTCTCCCTCAATTCCCAATACAGTTCCCCTCAACCTCTCGGGGAATCATCACCAGCTGGAGTATCCCAAGGAGCTGCTGACAGGCAGAATCCCCAAGGATCAAATTCAGGAGCCAATGGAGGCCCTCCAGAAAACCCTGGAGATCAGTCCACCACTCTTTGTGCGGGAAGCTGTGTTTGATTTCCAAATTCCAAACAGGGCTCAGTGGCCACATTCTCCCCCAAAGCAGGAGACCGAGTTCCGCCCAGGAGGCAGAGTCCACACAGGGAAGCCACAAAGCCAGAGTGCCAGGGAAGGGATTGATTCTGCCGCCTTTGGAGGCTGGAGTGACTTTCCAACCCTCCTTGTAGGATAGGGTAGGGAACAGCCTGGTGCCTCCTTGTCCTCGGGATTTCCTGCCTCTTCGAGGCCGGAGTACTAAGAAGATTGGGAGGTAGATTACAAGGGCAAACAAGCAGCAACCTATGCTTCTGCTGCTCAGGAACAGCCTGGAGACCAGGCCAGAGTTTTGCCAACCCAGTGGAGGAGACACAGTCCATGCAGGAAAGCCACAAAGCCAGAGCACCAGGGAACTTGAGGGAGGGATTGTTTCAGCCGCCTACATTAAGGCTGTAAAGTAGAGCTAGGCCCCTGCCAATCAGTCATTGATGTAGGTTGTTGTAAAGTGCATCTCCACCACTTTGTAAGCAGAGAGGCTCCAAAACCCTAGTGAAGGGAGGAACGCATCAAGGAAGGCATGTATTAGGGTGTACTACACTCAGAATAGCCATGGCCAATGGGGAAATATTGGGCCTACACAGACCCTAGGAAAAAATATTCCTGGGCTGCTATAAAGACCAGGGAAGCCCTATAAAAACTGGGCTAAGTATGTAGCCCTTGTTAGATCCATGCATGCAGCGGAATTACAGGCAGTGAGGCAGACCAGGGTGGAAGGCAGGCAGGCAGGGAGGCGAAGCATTCAGGCATTCAGGCAGGCAGTCATACAGACAGAACAGACAGCCAGGCATAACTGCGTGGCACTGGTGGGGAATGTTAGGTTGGGAGGCATACAGGCATTGGTTGGATGGGGTTAGGGTTAGGGTTAGGGGAAGTTGCACGGCTGCAACCCCAACAGTGTTGTCTGGTTCAAAATTATAAACATTGATTGGCCCTCCCTGGTTTGGAGCCAGGCAAGGGCTAGAGAAATTGGGCCTAAAGATATAGATTCCTTTCAAATGACACCTGGAGTGGTCCTCCCTGGTTTGGAGCCAGGCAAGGGCTAGGAAAATTGGGCCTAAAGATACAGATTCCCTTCAAATGACACATTGAGTGGTCCTCCCTGGTTTTGCAGACAGGGCAGTTGGGCAATAATCGAACCCTTCAAATTGCAATGCAGGGGCCAGGCAGGCAGGCAGTTAGGCAGATAGGCACAGGGCCAGGCAGGCAGGTAGGCTGGTAGGCAGGCAGGCAGGCAGGCAGGAAGTCAGGCTTGCAGGGAGGAAGCCAAGCTGGGGGGGCAGGCATAATTGCAGGCAGGCATAAGTGATGTTCTGGTAGTGCATGTTAGAGCAAGGGAGGCCTGTTTGGAAGGAACCGGTGGAAGAACGTCTGTGGACCTAGGTGTTGGAGTGTTGGGGTAATCCCAACATGGAAAGGTTGAAGCGGATGAAAGTCAACCTTTTCATGGTCTCCGGGTCCAGACGAGAGCGGCGCGGCCTCAGGACATCTCCCATGTGGGAGAAGACACACTCACTCTGGACACTGGTGCGTGGGATGGACAAGAGGTCCAACGCCAGAGTCGAAAGAGCGGGCCAGATGTCTGCCTTTCTGGCCCAGTAGTGGAGTGGGTCCAAGGTGAGGGGTTGTAGGGGCTCAGCCATGTACTCCCTCACCATGGTCCAAGCGGGGTCCGGTTGTTCTTCCTCCCTGGCCTCCACTGAGGAGGAGACTGCCATGGCTAGGGCAGAGGTCAGGTAGTTGGCTGCCGGTACGGAACCTGGTCTCTGAGTGTACACTCCTGCAGTAGAGGAGGAGGACCCTTGCAAGGATTCCTCTTCTGCATCGCTCTGGCTTCCGTGCGCCCTCGGGAACGCCTGGGCCTGATTTGAAGCAGCCCTGCGGACTTGACGGCATAGCTCCGTCTTCCAGGAGTTTAGGTCAGCAGCGCTGCCCGCCAGGGAACCCTTGATGTGAGGGTCGCACAGGCATGCCATCTGGTACACCTTTTCCCTCCTCAGTGGGCTAATGCAGGTATCCACGCCGGTCAGCAGCCTGTCTGCCAAGGCCCTGCGCTTTGGGAGAAGATTGACTTCTTCCCAGATACTGGCCTCTAGGCATTGGCGAAGGGCATTTACCCCCCGGTACATGGCCCAGGCTGGCGTTGTAGCTGCTGAGGACGTGGGTGGTCTCCTCAAAAGGCTGCAGGATACCAACCATCTGGGAGAGGGCGAGCCACTCGGTAGCACCAATGTCCAACACCCTTCCCTCAGGCAGGACGGGAGTGTGGGACATGATGTATTCCACCACTTGCCTCTGCTCCAGCAGGCGCTTGACCATTTCATAGGTGGAATTCCACCAGGTGGTCACGTCCTGGATCAGGATGTGCTCTGGTTGGCCTGTCTCTGCCTGCCTCTCACACATCATCCTTGACGCCTTGACGCTGCGTGAGAAGTGCCCGACTATTTTCCTGCATTTGTCCAGCAAGGCCTTGGTCTCCAGGGTCCCCTCACACCAGGAGTCCTTTGGTGCTCCCAGTCCAATGGCAACACCCACCACTAGGTGCAGTTTGTGTGCTGCGCACACGATGCCCTGGAGCCCTGCCCTTTCAGCCGCGTTGATCATGTTATGGCCTGCATCAGTAACCATGAATCTGCAATTGACCCGCCCCTCAGGTGCCCACTCTTACAGTGCTGTCTTGAGGACCTCAGCAATGTGGATGCCTTTGGTACTGTCCTCCATGCTTTGTGCCTGGAGAAGCACCACCCTGTAACCTCTTGGGGTGCTCCCTTGTGGCTCCCCCTACAGCTCTTCTTGGGATGCCCTAGTATCAAGGACCTCCTTGGGTTGCCACCAATGAGCCGTCAGAGAGAGGTATCCGTGGTGCCCACCGGTCCAGAGGTCGGAAATGAAGTGGATCTTCCTTCCTCTGGCCGCCTGCAGCAGGGCCCGGACCATGTCCCTGACGGACTCATAAAGGTAGGGAATCACCCGCCTGCTGAAGGCACGACAAGATGGAGGCTCGTACCATAGAGCCATGTGCTTCATCAGGTGCCTGAAGCCTGATGACTCCACAAAGGAGAGAGGCAACCCGTTCATGGTCACCATTTCACCAACCACACTAGTGGTGGTCTCCTGTGCCTTGGCCCTATTTCGTTGGCTGACAAAACTCCCACACAGTGGCACCACTTCCTGCAGAGTGGCCTGCCTCTTCCCACTCTCAGCAGAGCTGTCTCTGGAGTCCTTCCCCATGCCTGCTTCCCCCTCTTCCTCCCTGAGGAACCAGGGCCTGACACTGTTCCAGGCAGATTCCCAGGGTGCCTTCACATGAGGTGGCTATGCAAGGCACTTGAGGAAAGGTGTTTGTGGTCATTCCACCTGCGCACGACCACCCCACATTTCTTGCACACCGCAAGCCTTGAGTCTTCTGGGCTGTTATCAAAATGCTCCCAGAGAGAGCCGCAAGGCTTATGGAAAGTACTGCCCCCTCTGGTACTGCCTGCCACTGCTGTGCTGCTGGTGGTGTGGCTTGTACCCTGCTGGGACAATTGACTGCTGCTCTCACTGGTGGTACTCTGGTCCTGGGTGGAAAGAGGGCTGCTCCTTCCATCACTGCCTGAAACCTGCCTTTCGTCTGTTCCTGCCAACAGGTCCTCAGAACCCGGCATATTCAGATGCAAAGAGCCTGTTTCTGATTCCGAGTTCTCGTCTTCCTCCTGATAAAAGGGGTGTGTGTCCATGTCAAAGCATGGTGGCGATGGGTATCACATGCAGTCATCCATGCTTCCCTCAGTGACAGAAGATGGTCCGGTGGTGCTGGTTGTGCAGCTGTTGCTTGGAGAGGGAGTGGAAGTAATATCACTATCTGCACTACTTCCTGTGCCTTCCTTCAGAAATGTGCCCCTATTTATTTTAGTGGGGGTCCCCCTGCCCTTCCCCCTGGCTCTGCCAACCCTCCTCATTTTTTTTATTTCTCAAAGTTATAGAAAAGAAATATATTTTTCCTTATTATATTTGTGTTAAGTAAGCAAACTATTCTAATAAACTTATCCTTTTGACCCACAAGCTTACTCTCACACTGTGTGTGTTCTTTTTTGTACAAGCTTTCAATGTTGCCCTGCTGGCTCTTGATATAATTTTCTAAATTCTGAATTCAACTTGATCCACTGAAATGGAGGAAAACTTAGGAAACAAATGGTAGTATTTGAAATGAAACTACATCCAGAAGAAAACTGCTCTTCCATTCTTCAGCACTCAGTCAGCAAAACTGCAGTGCATGCAGGCACAGTCAGAGAATAAAATAAAAATAGTTTTCTAAATTCTTAATTCAACTTGATCCACTGAAATGGAATGTGTCTGTGTGTTCAGTCAGTGCACACACAACACAACAAGTTTAAACAAACAATGAAGTAAGTAATTAGTAAACTAATAATGTTGTAAAATATTCTCCACTTAGGATAAAGATTCTGTTCTTGCACCCCAAATTGTGGGTGTGTACAAGCAAATTGAAGTTAAAAAAATAGAAAATAAATGGTATATTTTAAAATAAATCCACAGCTCCCACTACCAGTCGAACCTCCCCCTTTATCCAATATGAGAAAAAAAATCCTCACAAACTGCCAGAGAACAAAGAAAGAATAAACTGCTATTCCCTTCAGCAGACAAATCTGCAGGAAATCAAAGAAATTATTTTCTAAATTCAATTCCCTCCCTGCCTCCCTAACTTAAAAGTGTAAAGCCTCCAACCAGGCCTCCCTCCGCCAATATTCAATCTCAATCAGATTGCACCAGCAGCCACAGCCCTCCTCCCACCACATCCACACACTGACTGCGATTTCTGGAAGGTGCCTTGGGTTTTTATACCCTCTGGCACATCCAGAAGTGTCAGTCAAAACCTGGCCATGCCATTGGTGGAATTGATCAAAAAATGTGCATGGACCCATCCCGTGCTCAGCCCAAATTGGCAGGTCTAAAAAAATAAAAAATAAAATAAAATAAAATAAAATCAATGTGACATTTTATTGCAATAAAAAACCCACTGCTGCTACTATTAAAATACAGGCATTTAGAATAAATAAATTTCACATGTTTTTGTTGTGCTTTGGTGTCTTTTTGGACCATGATTTTGAAATAAAAATTGTGGTAGCCATTTTGGATCCCCCCCCCACGGCATGGCATTGGCGATGACTCAGGATGACCCCCCCAGCCTGGTGCAAGCAACCCAAGACAGGAGAGGATGGGGGGAGCCCCCCCCTCAGAAACTACCCCTCTGGTAGGTGGCAAAGCCTCCGGCAGGCATATTTTTGCCTGCTTTTTCGGCCAGCCGGGAATCGGGTTTTAAAAACTTTTTTTAAAAAACTTTTTTTCTCGGCTTCGCAATCGCTCAATGCCACTAATGGAAACAAAAAACCCGACCAAATTTTTCTTTTTTTTTGGTTCGGGTTCAAGCAGGGCAGTCTTAATTACCGTTACCATTTCCGTTATGTAACGGAACCGAAAAAACGGTAACAGAAATGGAAATTTCGCCATTCCGTGCCCATGTCTACCACCCAGTATATAATCAGGACTATTTTTGTTAAGTGATTCTGAACATTGACTTTTAATTATATTTATAAAAATTTAAAGCATGATTTTTCTAGATTGGATTATGTTCCATTCGCTAAATAATTCTTGGAAAAATTCCATGCAGCAAGCAGCCATAATGCTGTACTGAAAATTGACTACTCCCCCACCTCCATACATCATGGTCTCCTTTCTGACTTGGCTAGCTTTACAGAATGAGGCCAGTGGCCATGATCTAATATAGGCATTTGGGTTGTGAAGCCCCTTGTTTCAGAAAGAGTTTTACTATTTTGAAGCTTACACAAGTAGGGCTCAGATACCTACATGCATAAGATGTAAGTAGCCATGGCTCGTCCATCCCAAAATTGGAGTGCCATTAATTGGCTGGAGGAAGAAAGGTCAGAATTTCCTAATCTGCTTTATAGATACTGAGGCATCTAGTGTTCAGTTGTGGATGGACTTTTCCAGGATTGCATGGGGTTAGTTTGCTGGGTGTTTTTTAGTTTTGTTTTGTTTTTCTGTCTTAGCATTATATGGGATCATTGTCTCTTTGTTCCTTTGAAGAATTACATTTTTGATTTATATTTTCTCGCTTTCAAGTTATAATGATGCAAAGTTGGCTCCTTGCTGAATGGCACAGAAACACTGACTCTGATGTCCCGCACAGTTCATAGTATAGTATCCAGCCAGTTGCTTCAGGCAATGAATAAAATGCCCATCTTGTGCATGTTCTCTTACTGGTACCATCTAAGGTGAACTGATCTTCAGAAAGAATAAACATGAGCATTTGTTGAAAATAAACCAGATGGTGACTTTGAGGGACCCACGGTTTTATCTTGCTAAAATGTTTATCTTGCTAAAATTTTATGCCTTCAGACATTTGTGATGAAAGTGTCATGAGCTGGTTTCAAACAATTCAGTGAATTCTTTAAAAGTATTTCTCTAAGTGTCTTCTGTGCTTGTTGAGATTCTGAAGAGCAGATAACTGCATTTGTTGCTTAAATTCTTCCAAAGCACAATTATAACAAATTCTCAGAGTCTCAGCAAACTTCATAATTAGGCACACAATTTTTTTTTGTTTTAGAACACAAGGGGATGGTTCATTTGCATTGTGAAACCAGATGTCATTCCCATACATACAGGTCTCTGCCCTTTTCAGAAAATTACGAGCTCATTGCTTTTCAGCATGACCAGTGATGACCCAAGACCAGAACCTTAGGGAACACCACCTGGAGCAAGACTACCTACCCTGGCAAAAAAAAAAATAATAATATAAAGTTAAAATTCATTCCATAATCTGCAGTCACTGGCTCGTCAAAAGGTGAGGCTTTTTAACCCTCTAGCAAATTCCAAGAACCAACCATAACAAGAAAAGATTTCTAGTTTTATTTTAAAATTAAAATATAGCTGCATGAGCTAATTAGCTGAAGAATCTTGGAGAGTAATTCATCCCATGAAGTCTATGTATTCTGAAAGCTGTGCAGGCTGTGACAGTACATTGTTTGATAATATCATAAATCGTATTTATGAGAAATAGTCTCATTATCTTAAGAGGAACATTGTTTGGCTGTGACTTATAATAGCGGTTTGCTTCCCCTCCCTTTTCAACCAGTTGTGAAGGTGAATAGATCTGGCTCACTGCCATGAAGATGGGAAAATTCAGTTTTGGAAAATCTGGGCAATGTCACCGTTCAAAGCATATCTGAATACACACTGCCACAATAGAACCTCTTTCCATACCTTACTTAGACCTGGTGAGAAACCAGCTATCAAATATTTCCAGCTGGTTCTGCCCATTTGAGGCCTCATAAACCTGTAATCAGTTCATCTGCGTTTCTGAAACAAGTCTCTATGATTGTATCATATAGCAAAAAGTTCATATGTGACAGATGAACATAGATATTTGGTGGAGCAACTGTCTCAGAAATCAGCTACTCATTTCACCCAACTCCTCTCAGTTCTTGATGCTAAAAGTGGTTCCACCAAGGGAGGCCACAAAGCTGATGAGAAGGAATCAGGCATTTTCAATGATTCCAATGATTATTTACCAACTGTGATATACTGTGCATATATTCTTATGTTCAGGAAATTGGTGAAAATACAATTTAAAGTTGCCTTCAACAAGTGATCCTCCCAGATACTGTTAATTTCCATGTTAAAATTTTCTCTCCCTTTGTATGAATTTTAGACCTATACTGTTTGACAACTAATGTGGGCATGAGCTTCATTTCGGAGGTTTGTGCCAGTTCATACACACAGAACCATAGGTGTTGCATATTCCTTTCCTCCACCTCCCCATCCAGATCCCCCATTCATCAGCCAATGTAGACTGCTCTTCTCCTCCGTGGCTGTTTGGCCAGCCTATGGCAAGATCATATGCTTTCCTGCTCCGCCTCATTGGTTGGTCATCTAAGGAGGCAGGGCAGGCAAACCTGTACTCCTGCTGGGGACTGGTAGAAGAGCTGAAGAGGAGGAGAAGATGAGCACACTCTGACTAGTGAGTGGGTCATTGGCCAGAGAGGCAAGAGGAAGGACTCTGTGGCACCTCTGGGGCTGTGCCTATGAATCAACCAGCACATACCTCCAGACTGAGATTTGTGCCAATCTCTATTTGCCTGCCATTTTGTTATGTGGAGTTTTGTGGCATTTTCATTTGATTCAAATGAGTCTACTATAACTGCCATTTACCATGCTAAAATAAGTTACAGAGAAGGCCTATTTAAATAAGTGGGGCATGTAATGGAGTTGACTCATTAAGGCCACATTGTTTCAAAGGGACTACAATAGTATGATAAAGCAAAGTAAAGCAAGAGGATTATGTTAAGCAAGAGGATTTTGGCCTGCATATACACAGAAAAAAGAAACAAAAAAGAAAAAAGTGTGGAATCATTTCTTCGATCTTGCTTTCTTGACTTATCATGAGATATGCAGTATTATGATAGAGGAACAGTCTGAGATTATCCTGAGATCCAGACATAAATTTACTTAATTATAAAACTTGTAAGTATAATTTAGTCTCATCCAGAAAGATTTAAAAAAACACATATACTAAGTAGTTTCTGGGATCATGTTTCTGAGTATTTAGGAATTTCAGGGCATTACCGAGTATTAAAATATATTGTTATTTACAAGAGAGTTCATAGCTGTGAAATCAAGAATATTCCCCAATATCTAAATACCCTGGCCCAGAAACTGCCTATTTAAATGAACTGGAGTATCTATTTTGAATAGCTCTTACATTCCCAATCCCATTTACTACCAATAGAGCTAAATGCTACTAACAATTTAATAGTGTTGGAACAAGACATCCTCTCCTACAGTATTACTGCTGAACACAGGGTAACTTTTGTAGGAAGGAGTTTTCCCCATCTATGTGTTTTACCCTGATGTGATGCAGCAGCACCTGCTTTGCCAAGAAAACATCTCCTCCATCATCTCCATATTAAAATATTTGGGAGAAGGCATGTTAGGTTTCTGATATGCTTCAGTGGTCCTCATTGTCTAGAAATCAAGTACATGTCATTTCTGCCAAAATGTTTCATTCCCTACCATTCCGAGCAGTTTGCAACAATTTACCATCACAGGGAATATGAGATGAAACTTTCAATAAATAAAATCAATTAAATAAACTGACTAAATGTGTACAAGGGTAAATGGGCTGTAGCTTTTAAAGAGCATAAGGTATCTAAAATTATATAATTAATTTAAACAATCAGATCCAAATAATATAGGACCATGCCAGCATCTCATTTTTCCTGCTAAGTAATATTTATGTTAAATAAAGTCAGTTATCATAGGCCTGTTTCAGCCAAATGAAAGCAATGGAGGAATTAATTCAGAAAATCCCCATTGATCCAATGGGCATAGTCTAGTGTAGGGGTCCTCAAAGTTTTTAAACAGCAGGCTTCTCCACCAACCCCCAGGCACCGCTGGGGGCCAGACCACAGTCCAAATAAAATGGCTGGCATGGAAAAAAGGGGGAGGGGCAAGTGAGCAGAGTCACCCATGATTGGCCCATGATCAGTGTGTCTCCGGGGTCCCAGCAATGCCTCCTGCTCTGGATTGCCACCCTGAGGTGCTGCCACAGGGATCCTTCTGGTGTGCCTCCTCCAACTCCTGCAGCAGTGGCAGTGGCAGTGGCAGGAGCAACTCTCCTTCCTTCCTTCCTTCCTTCATTGTGTTGGGAAGGAGGCAGCAACGCAGGCAAACTCGGGCCCCTCCGTGCCTCCTGGGTGGCTGCTCAGGGTGAGGAGCAGCAGCCGCGGCAAGGGCTGCAAGGCTACCACCATCACATGCGGATCTGGCCGTGCACCCTGGCCAGCATGCCCTCACTGTGCCCTGGAGGAAAAGCTGCCTACTTTCCTGGCCTGGCCTGGCCTGGCTTGGTGCACTGCAACCAAAAGAGTGAAGGAGTAAACAACGGCTGGGAAGGAGGGAGGGGATGCAGGAAGGCCTGGCCAAAGCCACCTGTAGCCCGCTCACTGGCTGAGCCCAGCCAGCCTGCAGCACTCAGTTGACAAACCGGGGACAAATGCAGCCCCCCCCAGCCTCCCAGAAACCAGGTCCAGGCTAATGTTGACCCTCCCTTCCCTTCTTTCTCCACCACCACCACCTCCTCCTTGCTGGTCACTAACTTGGTGGCGCCAGCAGCCTCCACCTCTGGCCATGGCTGGGCTCCCTCCTCCCCTCCAACCCTCCCTCCAAAGAGCAAGGCAGCAGCTCAGAGGGGGCTGGGCAGGTGGAAAGTCACTCTGTTTCCCCCTCTCTCACCCACCATCTGTCACTCCATCGCTCCACTGCTGCAGTTGCTCCCACTTGGATGCTAGCTGGTGCTGCCTCCGCCTCCCCCCTTCCTTCCTCACAATCATAACACCGCAGTGGTGGTGGCCACATAAGGAAGGCAGATGGGCAAGGTGGAGGAGGAACAGGGGTGGGGCCCAGGGCCATGGAGGGAGTGGGGGACCAGCCCTCCAATCATCTGGGCAGTGGGTGGGGGAAGTGACACAGCCCACGTCAACAATAGAAGAAGCTCTGGAGGCCGGCTTGATTGCTTGCTTTCGAAGTGGAGGGTGAGTGGGTGGTCTGCAATTGGTCCCATGGGCTGGATTCAGGACCCTAGGGGGCCATATCGGGCCCTTGGGCCATAGTTTGAGGACCCCTGGTCTAGTGGGATTTACTACAGAAGGATTTTGGACCGTGTCTTACATATTCCTAGTCTTGAAGTAGGGTGATTTAGGTAGGGTGTTAGCCAACTTCCATTTATTTGTAAAGTATATTTTTTTAAAAAAATGCTTGTTTTTTAAATTAAATCAGAAGTGCCATGAATCTCCATACCAGTTTGGGAAAATGAAAATATGAGTTTTCCTGTATAAATGCCTTGTTAAGTTGGGCACTTCTACATCACTGAAAAGGACATGTAAAAAAGAAGGCAAGAGAAGTTACAATTTGGAATAAAGAGTGAGCAGCTCACTTCTATCTCCTGACTCTCTTGGTAAATGTGCACGAGTGCTATCAGGATTCTTGATTTTCACCCTTATGGTTCCCTTACCTTAAAACCAGAGATGGACTGAACCGACTTCAAAATGGAGGTCATTATTTAAGAGGAGAATTTTCTCATGCCTGCCCTTTAAAGGGATACTATTTTCCATAAATGAGCACATGTGGCCACCCTATGACCTGTTGTGGCTTCCCTGAAGGGATATATAGTATTTGGCCATTATTTACTTAATTTTTATTAGAGTTTTGTACCACCCATCTGGCAGCAGGGCCATTAGGAGAATGAAGTGCTGGACTATACAGCACTAGACCTTTATTCTATCCCAGTATAGCCCATATTATATGTTTATATAAACCAACAAATTCCATTTCAGACACATGAACATAAAATATATAGTTAAAAGGAAGTGAGACCAAACACTAAACCTTTCTAGGAATGTGGGAAACATATTTGTCAAATGCAATAGTTATGGAAATATTGACATTAAATATCTACAAAAAATAAACATATACAGTACCTTGAACCTTGCCAAGTTGCAAACCCTCAACTTTTTCTTTGAATCAGGTAACTGTTTCCATGCCAATTTAGCTGACGATTAGAGACGGGCACGAAATTAATTTTTGATTACATTTTTCATTTTTTGGTTTTTGTTTCATTTCTTAATGAAACAAAAATTAAGTGCCTTAAAAATAAAATGAAACAAAATGGAAATTTTCATTCTATTCCATTTCAGTATTTTTAAAAAAATATTATTTATTTTGACAAGTGCCAATCTCAGAGTTTATCAAAATAAATAATAAAAAATAATAAGTGCTGATCAGCTGGAGCCTGGGCCCCGCACGTCAGCAGATCGGCACTTGTAAAAAAAAGTGCCAATCGCTGGCAGCGCCCCATGCACCAGCTGATTGGCACATGTTTTTTAAAAGTGCCAATCACCGGAAAGGCCCCACGCACCAGCGGATCGGCACTTGTAAAAAAAACCTGCTGATCGCTGGCAGGGCCCTGTGCATCAGCTGATCAGCGCTTGTAAAATAAAGTGCTGATTGCCGGGAGGGTACCACATGCCAGCTGAGTGGGGCTTGTAAAGCAAGTGTTGATTACCAGTAGGGCCCTGCGCACCAGCTGACTGGCACGTTAAAAAAAATAAGCGCCAATCAGCTGCAGGGCCCCAATTAGTTGTCAACAAAAGAAAAATAAATAAATGAAAAATGAAGCAAAATGAAAAATGAAATGATTTCTTTAGAAAAAATCTTTTCAAACAAAACAAAACAAAATGGAAAACATGAAACAAAAAGTGAAATGAAACACCATCTTCACCTTTTGTGCCCATCTCTATTGGCAATTAGTACTTGCTGTATGAAATGTGTGCTGCTGCGTATCTCTGTAATAAACAGCTTGCTTTGAAAGCAGATGCATGTGGTTTGGCATAAGTTTGTACAATTCAGCACAATATGGTTGGCTTGGCAGACAGCATGCCAAACATAGTCATCACTATTTTAGCACACAGTGCTCTGCTCTTAAATTCCCTGGAGTCTATGACCCTTTCAGATACGAAGGTAAAAATGCTGGCAAGGTAAACATACCACTTCATATGAATAGCATATTGAATGCCTAGCAAATGACATGTGACTGAAAACCAGTCTCTAGCCAATCCATCACTCTGCAGTACTGCTTAACATATGATTCTTCAACATTCTGGTGGTGAATATGCACATTTCCCAGAATTAAAATTTAAATCTAAATAAATATAGACCTCCAACTGCCAACTTTCAGAATGTGTAAAACCCAGTCTAAATACCGTGCTGAAACTCCAGGATTGGAGGATATAAATGCAGGTGTTATAAGATAATGCAGAGCCATCTCTGAGCACCTACTATTGATTGAGAGGCATATTTCTAAGTTGCAGTTAAGCCCACACATTCCCCTTTCCAAAGCCAATGGATATTCTATAATGGGTCAAGTTTCTGTAGATCAAAATGTACTGCAGAGGGAAACAAAATAAACCCATTAACTCATGATACAAAATACACTCTCTTCCAGTTGACAGAACATTAACTAGTTGGCTAAGATGAGACAGAAGGATCTTGGAATTCTTGTAGATCATAAACTGAATATGAGCCAACATGTGATGTAGTCAAAAGGCAAATGCTATTTTAGACTGCATTAACAGAATTATAGTTTCCAAATTCCATGAGGTTCTCATCCCCCTCTATTCAGCACTGGTTAGGCTTCAACTTGAGCAATGTCTCCAACAAACTAGAGCAGGCATGTCCAAGCTTTGGCCCTCCAGATGTTTTGGACCACAACTCCCACAGTCCTTTGCCATTGGAAATACAAGCTTGGAACTCTGGGAGTTGTGGTCCAAAACATTTGGAGGGCTGAAGTTTGAACATGCCTGAACTAGAGCAAGTTCAGAGGAGGGTAACAAGAATGATAAGGGGGCTGAAAACTAAGCTCGATGAGGAAAGACTGAAAGAATTAAGCATGTTTAGTCTAGAGAAAAGAAGACTGAGGAGCAACATGATAGCAGTTTTCAAATATTTGAAGGAGGACAATGATCTGTTCTTGATCAACCAAGAGTTCGGGACTTGCAACAATGGGCTCAAGTTAAGAGAACCCAACTTTTGGCTGCATATCAGGAAGAATGTCCTACCTGTTAGAGCATTACAACAACGGAACCAATTACTTCAAGAGGTGGTGATTGCTCCATCATTGGAGGCATTCAAGAGAAATTTGGACATCCAACTGGCAGATACTCTTTGATTTGTATTCCTGCATGGAGCAGGGGGTTGGACATGATGGCCTTGTAGGCCCCTTCCAACTTCACTATTCTGTGATTCTATGTTTTCAAACTGTCTCCAAAGGCAACCCAACATACAGTATATTACAGTAATCCAAGCAGTCTAAGGCACGTGTCACTGTGGCCACATCAGACAGCTCTAGAAGCAGGCACAGTTAGCACACTTTTTAAATTATGGAAATACATTCCTGGCCAGGTTACAGAAAACAGGGCATCCAGGCTCACAGATGAATCCAGGAGGAGAGCCAAGCTGCAGACCTGGGTTTTCAGGAGAAGTGCAACACCATGCAATACAGGTCCCATCCCTAGTCTCTCATCTGCCTTTTGATTAACCAGGAGCACTTCTGCCATGATTGGATGGGAGGTGGCTTACTCCAAGCTATAAATAGCAAACCAATGGTTATCTTTAGGTTGCATACATTTTTTTAATTCCTTCATGTCAAATATCCATTTGTCAGTAATAAAGTAAGGACATGATTCAACAGGTCTGCTGGCAAGTTGCAACAAAGGACAATGGCGGCAGCCACTTGTAGGGAAAAAAACAGTGACAGATGCAGGGGGCTGAATCCGAGACAATAAACAGGCACAATTAGAACTTGGTACTCGGATCAACCCAGGCTGCTGAGAAGAGATGGCGTGACCCCAGGGGTTGGGTCAGCACTGCATTTAAAGGGTGGTGGGAACCAGAACCTGCCTTTCACAATCAGGAGATGGAGCAACCCACCCATTCACCATTTGCATATAATGTTATTTTTTGGAGATAGTAATTGTGTGTATTAAATGTCCCAACTAGACATGGGCACGACTTGGCGAAATTCTCGTTTCCGTTTCCGTTCCTCGTTTCTGTTACGCAACGGAAATGGTAATGACAATTAAGCCATCAGAACTCGATCTCGAACCGATAAAAGAAAAAATGGGTCTGATTTGTTGTTGTCGTTCATGGCATCGCGCGCGATGCCCTAAAAAATAAAAATAAAAAAAACCCGATTCCCAGCCAAAAAAGCAGGTGAAAATATGCCTGCCTGAGTGAGGGCACCTACCAGAGGGGTGGTTTCTGGGGGGGGGTGTCCCCGGCCTTTCCCCCTCTCCTGTCCTGGGCTGCTCTGGTGGGGGGCATCCTCCTCGTCTCACCATGCCATGCGGTGTGGGGGGGATCCAAAATGGCGAACGCAATATTTGTTTTGAAATCATGGTCCAAAAACCCACCAAAGCACCACACAGAAACATGCAAAAATTAGGTGTTTTAACTGCCTGAATTTTTACAGTAGCAGCAGTGGGTTTTTCTTGCAATAAACGTCTGTCTCCAATCCCATTAATTTTATTTTATTTTATTTTTTACACCTGTGCAATGATGGGCTGGCCATGGGATGGGACCATGCAATATTTTGGAGCCATTCCACCAATCGCATGGCCACTTGGCCAGGTTTTGACTGAGACTTCTGGGATGTGCCAGTCGGGCATAAAAAGCGCACTATAACCCTAGCCCTAACCCTAACCCTAACCCTAACCCTAACCCATATGCCAGTACACTGTCCTTCTTAGGGCCTTTTACACGAGCCCTAAGATCCGCTGGCCACTTAAATTCGGACCAGAGATCTTAGGGGTTCCTCGCTCTTCCTCTGTCCCCACCCCCCTTGGCACTTCCTGGTTGCTGGCTGCCTGAGGGACGGAGAAAAAAGAAAGAAAAGAATGCCTTCTTACCTCCGTTTTGTTCCGGGCAGCATTCAGATCTCTTAAAGGGGCGGGGCGCAAAAAAAGAACAAACGGAAGCCAGGAGAACCCTGCACTCACTATCCTTACACCGGATCAAATATTTGTCACCTCCAAAAAGCAGGTACAAGAAAACTGCTGTTTGGTCTTGCTAAAGTGGGCGGGGTCGCACTTAATTGTCTGCAAAGTCCGGAGCTGGTGGGTAAACATTTTTAAGGTCCGGACCTTGCAGCCATTTGCGGCGGAGCTTAGGGGTCGTGTATAAACGCCCTTAGTGGGTCAGAGGCACCCAGAGGTGCAGCCCACTAACTCACCCTAACCTTACCCGTAATAACCCTCAGCCTAGCCCTTGCCCTAACCCCAACCCTAAGCCAGATCTGTACTTGCATTGCACTACACGCAAGTACATTTCCCTTCTTAGTGAGCCAGAGGGCGCCGAGCAGAGGCATTCTTCTCTCACCTCGCTCACCAGTCCAAAGTTCTAAAAAACTCTGTACACCAGTATGCTGTCCTTCTTAGTGAGCTAGAGGCACCCAAAAGAGGGGTGCCTCTGCCAGTGCCACTTGGTACCCAATGGCTACACGGTCATGTACCCTTCCTTTTCCCTTTGTAGGGGGCCAGAGGAGGCATCCACCCCATAGAGGTGCCTCCAGGAGCCTGCTAAATGCCTTCCCTTCGTAGCGGGCAAGAGGAGGCACCCACCCCAGAGAGGTGCCTCCAGGAGCCCGCTACCCTACCCCCCTAAACCAGTACTAACGACAGACAACAAACAAAATGACAATTTTTTTGAAAAATTTCGTGACAAACGGAAACGAGCCAAAACGGGCCGGCTCCGACACACGACAACTCGAAACGGTCATTTTTCCTGGTCGTGCCCATCTCTAGTCACAACTTTGAGTATTTGGTGGTTTTACGGGCATTGAGACAGGTCCAAGTGGTTGAAGTAGCAGCATAGAACCTGTACCCAGGATAAACAACTGTACTGTGGCTGTAAAAATGCCATGTTAACTTGCTGCAGCTATGCTTAATGCCCCTTAAGCTGGCCTCAATTTTTGTTAAGAGATGTCTTGCTCTATGCCCCCCTTATGCTGGCCCCTAAGAAATACTTTGCGTGTGAGGTAACATTGCAGTGCTGCACTATACTGATAAGCTTATATGGTATAACCAATGAAATTTTAGTAACAGGTTCCGTTCTGCATTTGAGTTTCTACAGTATTCCTGTAAGTTTCTGCCTCCATAGGTTTCGTTAACCCTTGCCACAATAATGGCTGCAATTAGTTTCCGTTTTTCTTTGTCTCACTTCTGTGACACCCATGGGCCCATGTATTCTAAATAAAAGTACGTCATTCCAAAAGAAACGTCTTCGGATCTGTTCTGCAGCTCCATTTGGAGCAGGTAACAGTACAGGTCTCGTAAAAGTAAAGGCCATGGGCTGAATCACAGAGGGACAGCCAAAGGCCTTTCAAAGGTTCTATTTATACAGGCCAACATTGGGGTCTATGCCCCTCAGGGGGGCTGTCATTGAAACAGTATGCATGGGGTACCTTTGGGGTGGACACCCCAGGGAAACCTACCACTAAAGACCTGCTGGGGACATTCCCAAGAAGAGATCAGTGGGGGACGCATCATCATCAAGGGGGTGGGGGTGGGAAAGAATTTGTGGGATGCGTCAGAAAGGGGCAGGTGGGCTCCTTGACGTATTGGCTCCAATCCAATGACTCAGCCAGAGTACTGCTTATGAGTAGAGATGGGCACAACTTGAAAAAATTTTTTTTCGAGTTGTCGTTAGTTGGGCCGGTTCCGTTTCGGGTCGTTTCCATTTTTCGTGAAAATTCGCAAAAATTAGTCGGTTCGTTTTTTCATTTTTTCATTTTCGTTAGTACTGGTTTTTTGGGGGGGGGGGAGCGGGCTCCTGGAGGCACCTCTGTGGGGTGGGTGCCTCCTCTGGCCCACTATAAAGGTAAAGCGGGCTCCTGGAGGCACCCGTGGGTGCCTCCTATCCTCACCCACTAGGAAGGGGAAGCAGGCTCCAAGCGACCCCTCAACATGGGGGTCTCCCCTCCTCACCTGCTGCTGCAAAATGCATGCATAGCCATATGGATATGCATACCAGTTGCAGACAGTTGGACTAGTGATGATGGCAGTGAACCCAGAGCCATAGGTTGATGCTTAAGGCTCTCGCACCGCCATGTCTCACAAAGAAGGGAATTGTGCTTGCGTGTAGTGCAATGCAAGTAGATCTGGCTTAGGGTTAAGGTGGGTTAGTGCAAGGGCTAGGGTTAGGCTAGTGACGGGTAAGGTTATGGTGGGCTAGTGGGTTGCACCTCTGGGTGCCTCTCTGACCCACTAAGAAGACAGTCTGTGACGTATGGGTAAGTAAGGAGTCAAGGATTAGGGTTAGGGTTAGGGGGCTAGGACAGGTTTTAGGGGGCTTTTGGCACATCCCAGAAGTCTCCATGGCCAAGTGGCCATGCGATTGGTGGGATGGCTCCAAAAATTTGCATGGTTGTCCACTCCCACATGGCTGGCCACTCGGCCAGCCCATCATTGCGCAGGTGTAAAATAAAATAAAATAAAATAAAATCAATGGAGGACAGAGGAGGAGAGGAGAGACATTTTGTTGCAAGAAAAACCCCACAGCTACTGTGAAAAATCTGGCAGTTTATAAATTTTCTCGTGTTTCTGTTGTGCTTGTGTGTTTTTGGACCATGATTTCAAAAACAATATTGCCTTCGCTGCCCCATTTTGGATCCCCCGCCCGCACCGCATGGCATGGCGAGTCCGGCTGCCCAGGACGGGGGGAGGCGGGACCCCCCCTCCAGAAACCACCCCTCCGGTAGGTGCCCTGCGCCCTTAGTCAAGCAGGCATTTTTCCGCCTGCTTTTTTGGCCCGGGAATGGGTGGGGGGAGAGTTTAAAAGTTTTTTCCTGTGCCGTCCGTGCCGCTTGCTTGCGCTTTAATTGCGGCGGCCGGCGGCGAGACTGGGCTTTTTGCTGGCTGCGAGCCTGCGACAAGTCCCACCAGAGCAGCCCAGGACGGGGGATGGGGGGGAGGCCGGGGACCTCCAGAAACAACCCCTCTGGTAGGTGCCCTGAGGCACGGCAGGCATTTTTCCGCCTGCTTTTTGGCCGGGAACCGGGTTTTTTTAACTTTTAAAAACTTTTTTTCTCTGCCGTGTGGCATCGCGCGATTGCACGATGCAAGGAACGAGCACGACAAATCAGACCAAAATTGTTCGTTCGTCGGTTCGAGCTCGAAGTCTGGCGGAGTAATTCCCATTACCGTTTCCGTAGAGTAACGGATACGAGTAACGGAAACGGAAACGGGAATACCGCTAAGTCGTGCCCATCTCTACTTATGAGTAACCAATAAAGTTGTGGCCAAAAAAAAAATCATTTTCCAAACAATTCACTTGTCATGTCCAGTTGTTTTTTTGCATTCTGGAGGCTCAGGTATAGGCAACAAGTAATTATTATGATTAAAATGATGTGTGGTTTTATTTTGCTCTATTCAAAGGTGGATTAAACTTCCAAATTGCCCAGACTCTTTTCTATTAGCAAATGTGCAATGTGAAGTGGACTGTCTGAAGCATTTGCCAGATTTTCTGTTCATATTACTCATACTTAAAGTGGTAAATTTTTAAAAGCCTCCCGATGTGGATGATTGACAGTCTAACTTGCTCTTATTGGAAGGAAAGCACTTAATGATTACTGGGTATTCACGCCATAAGAATAACTATATGGAAAAAGAGAGTGGAGCCTTGTGTGCTGAGACACTTGGCCAATCTCTGCTGTTAGTGGGGGAAATCTATAGAATGGAGTTAGTTCTGCTTTGCAGGACTGATTTATTCTGATTTATTGTATTTGTACTTATTTGTTTATTTGTTCCTTTTATTATGATGATTTGATTATTTGGTTTGTTTGAACAGTTTTTATTTACTATTTTAAGTTGTTTAACCTGTTTTTGTATTTTGTATATGTTTGTAAACTGCCCAGAGTAGCTTTTTTGCTAGATGGTTGCAGTATATAAACCAAATAAATTAAAAACAGCAACAACAGCAACAACAACAACGATGATAATAATAATAATAATAATAATAATAATAATAATAATAATAATAATAATAATAATAATAATAATAATTTGCTCTAATTTGGAATCCAAAGGGTTCTAGCATGCAAAGGGAACAACCCATATGTAGCAGATTTTTCGATATTGAGTCAACTCCCTACTCTTCACAAGCATGGACAGACATAGGTAACAAGACGTTAGCAGAAAGGTGGGCAATTTGGGTGGTAGTATAGCAGTAATGAAGGCAGCAGGAAGCTCATGGACATGCAGACACAAGAGATAGCCGTGGATTGGGTGGTAGTGGTGGTGATTTGGTTCAATTTGTAAGTGATCAATAGTGCCAAATCATGTGAATGTATGTGCATGACCTTCGCCTCTTTGATTGAAGGACTCGAGTGTGAAACCCAATCCTCAGCTTCAGATGGAACTACCTCCTGACCCATCCGGGACATGCCTGGTGAAAATAATCTTGCCAGGGACTTTACTTCTAAGATTAACCTCTAGGCAAACCACATCATGCCATATTTAAAGCTTTGGTACTTGCCTTGTAGAAGTGGAATTCTCCATGAAAGTTTGCAATTTTTATTAGTGTCCTATAAAGATATCCCTTATACATAAGAACATAAAAACAACCTTGCTTGAACAGGCCACAGCCCATCCTGCTCAGCATTCTGTCTCACACAGTGGCTCACCATTTGCTTCAGGGTATTCCCAAGCAGATGTTTTCACCTGCTTATGATTCCCTGCAAATGGCATTGAGAGTTATCCTGCCTAACTCTCCAACCCGGAGATTGTCCTTAGGCATCCATATTAATAGCTATTGATACCCTTGTTCTCCATGAAATTGCCGAATCCTTTCTTAAAAGTGTCAAGGCTGACAACTGTCGCCATTTCTTCTGGCAGGGAATTCCAGTGACCAGTGACCATCTGAGTGAAAAAGTATTTCCTCTTAGGAGTGCCCTCTAGTTCTAGTGTTGTGCGATAGGGAAAACAGTTTTTCCTTATCTACTTTGTCCACACTGTGTATGATTTTATTAACTTCAATCAGGTCACCTCTTGGACTCTGTCATTCAAGGGTGAAGAGGCCCAGCCATTGCAGGCTCAGATGGTGAGGAAGGTGTTCCAGTCCCCTAATCATTCTGTTTACCCTCCTCTGCACTTTTCCATTTCTATAATATCCTTCTGGAGGTATGATGACCAGAACTGTACACAGTACTCCAGATGGAGCCTCACCTTAGAGGCAAAATGGCACTTGCTGACTTCATTAAGCTGTCCACCAGGACACCAAGGTCCTTTTCCTGGTTTGTTGCAGAGAGTTCTGACCCCATCAGTTTATAAATTTAATTGGGTTCTTTATTCTTTTCTTTTTTTGCCCCAACGTGCATCACTCTGCACTTACTAATTTGAAGCCCATTTGCCAGTGGTTTGCCCACTCCCTCAGTGTCAAGATCCCTCTGGAGCTCCTCACAATCTCTATCAGTTTTTCCTGCCCTGTATAATTTAGTGTTGTCGGCAAATCTGGGTACTTTGCTATTTACTCCTACTAATCTAGATCATTTAGGAAGAAGTTGAAAAGCCTGGTCTTGCATTTGTATTATGTAATGGCCACACAGCTTTCCTGCCCTTTTCTTTCAGTGGAAGTGACAAATAATGAATCACAAATTCATGATTTTCCCTAATGAACAAACAACTTGACTTTGCTTTAAAAATTCTGTACAATGTGCCCCTTTCAGGCACCTAGAGACACTGAAATCACAAGTTTCCCCTGGCTCTCCTCTATTTCTGCAAGTTTGGTGACACCTGGGTTTTCGATGTCTAAGTTATGCACCCCAAAGAGCCCCTCCCAGGAAAGTGTCCCCAGGCACCTACAGACACCAAAATCTCAGAGATGTTTTCCCTAACTCTTCTATACTGTCCTTCCAAATACAGTGAGGGTTGGGTATTGGACATCCAAGTTGTACACTCACAAAGTGGGTCTATCCCAAGTAAGCAGATTGAAAGAGTGCCCAAAAAGGGATTGATGAACCAACAATTCAGAAATCTCCAAAAATTCATTGATTTGTATCATTGGGGTTCTTGCACTTGACAAATGCAAATATCAATGAACTAGCGATTTTGAAAGAATTTTGCAATTTTCTTCTTCTTCAAGTGCCATGTCCTCATAGAACGTTGGTGATCACTAGCCTGAATTGGTTTCTATCTAAAGCTAGTCTAAACAGAGCAGAATTTTGAAATTCCCATTTGAATTTGTGCCCAACTCTAATATAGACAGCACAGCCAGGGTCAGTGGGCAAAAGACTTCATTCAGTTGTGGATTCTTGAATACCACTTAAGGGCTGTAAGTTTAAAATATAGTGCGTCCAGGCTATGGAACTGAGAGGCAACAAAGACAAAATGGCAAGTCTACTTAGCTTCTCCCTTCTCTCTTGACATTTCTGTTGCTCTTACGCTACTTTTCTTGGGGTGCATGAAAAGGATTTGAGAGCCCATCTTAATGTTGCAAGCAATTGAACAGAAACACGCTGCAACAACCTCTGAAGAGTTCCTTTCCTTGTTTTTCACAGGGGGAAAGAATTAGTGGGATGTGTCGGTGAAATCTGACAATGCACTCCAGCATCAGCCCTTCATTGGAAAAATAATACCTTCTTTGGACATTTTAAAGATTTTCCCCCTTTTCCATAAATATGCAGGATAATATTTCTGCCCACATCGAACATCCACACAGCTCATTTTGGTTTACAGTGTTCAGCACTTCAGTATATTGGTTCCCAAGCCATTGTTTTATTGCCAGGAACAGCTAAAAAATTTAGGGTATAAATTACGGAGACGTCAAATCCCCAAACAAGTATGCTTTTGTATAAATAATAGAGCAATTCATGGGGAACGAAGGCTGTTCCTGTCTTTTTCATAAAGCATTGTTCTACACATTTGAATTCCTTTCTTCTCCTCTACATCATCGGACTAAGTCTTCAGAAGATAAATATCCCCATCTACTTCTCAGCTCTTTTAATGGTGAAAATATTTCTTTACCTAGCAGCAGCTACCAAAACAGCTCCTGCCTCACCTGAACACTGAGCTTCTTGAAACAGATAGGTAAAAGTTGGAGCGGATTCAAAAAAAGAAGAAATTCCAAGGAAACACAAAGGAAGAGAAGTTTGATCTTATTTGGGGGGTGAGGGTGGGAATGGGGTTCATAAAGTCAGGCTGGTATCAAGCAACAATACCATACAAGAGGAAGGTATATTTGTCTGTGTGAATGTGTGTGTTTATCTATGTGCATGTATTTATATTTGTGTATGAAATGGTGATTGCTGATGCATAAGTTTCTGAAAGACCATTATTTAAATTGAATGGACATGTTTATTATTTGTGCTTGGAATATTTTTCCAGAATAGATACAATAAATCTAAAATATTCAGACCAAGTGTCAGCATCACCTCAAGTAATCACAACTTGATTCAAATTTGTTTTGTAATAGTTAACAGAAGGTGGACTCAGAAGTTATGGGGACATTTTATCCAGGTCCATACAGTTGACTGTCATTTTTGGACACGTTCAAACACCTTCACCCCTTCAAACACTTGCCTCTCTGAACATTGGTGCTCATTCTTGTCTTCTAGGCTGTTTCATCTGCTTAACACTACCGTTCTCAACCTTCTTTCCCATAGCTGCCCTTATGTGTTGACATTTCTCCCTGATCCAATTGCTTGTGGTGACCCTAGTGATTAGTATTCTTCATGCTACCACATCAGATGCTACGGTACACTGTTTGGAAAATATCATGTAAGAATATTGATGGAATGTTTAGATAAAGTGACACTCCTGTGAGAAGATGAAGCTAGTGGAGCAGGTCACACATTAACAAAGAAGTTGACACTTTTTTTTTTAAATCGGGTGCCCTGCAATCCAGTAGGTTTTGAAGTGTGAATGATCATTGAATGATCATTGCACCTGATCTCTTGTGTGGTCAGAAAGTATGATGCCTGATCACCTTTCCTAAGAGCACTGTATACTCTTTTGAAGACCTCTAGGAAAAATCAGAAGCATGTGTTCATTGCCCCAGATGTTATTCATATTAGAGTTTCTTTCTGAGTGAACCAAATGCAATGACTGTATCCAGGGCCGGTGCTAGGTTTTTTGCACCCTAGGCAAGGGGTGGGGTGGGTGGAGTGCGCGGGGTGGGCAGGGGGCGGCGGGGTGGAGGGCAGGCGGCGGTTGGATGGCGGGGGACAGCGACAGGCACAGGGGGGCGGCGATGGGCACGGGGGCAGTGGGAAGGCGGCGGCGGGCAGCGACGGGCAGACGACGATGGGTGGCTGGCGGGCGGGGGGACGGATGGCGGTTGCCAGTGGTGGGGGGGTGGGGGGGCGCAGGCTGTTCAGCGCCCTCTCTCCATTTTGGTCCCCTAAGCAACTACCTAGTTCTCCTTAATGGAAGTGCCGGCCCTGACTCTATCTTGTACAATTAACTTGCTTCTTTTGAACAGCCTTTAAGTTTCTTACTTCATTTAAAGTAGACAAATGGAATGTTTATATTTTCCCTTCTTTTATTTAACAAACGTATGCAAGCAGATATATGTGTGTAATAGTGTTTCTATCGACTATCCCAAAAATTTAATTACAAAAGCTTAATCTTTTTCAAAAAGGTAGCTATTAAATCTTAATAAAGCATTTCAAAATGAAGCAAAAAAGCACTTAAAATCTTGCAAGAGAATAGTAACTAAACTTTAAAAGTCTCTCATTCAAGTATCTTAACAGATAAAGAACAAGCAGTTAGATAAGCACATCAAACACACTTCTACATTGGTGTCAATTATTGTTTATTGTGAATTGCCCAGAGTGAGTGGTATAAAAATAAAATAAAATAAAATAAAATAAAATAAAATAAAATAAAATAAAATAAAATAAATTCCTATTTAAAAATTACCTCCCCACCTTCCGCCCCGGCATGATTTCTTCCTGCTTACTTATGCTCTCTTCTCAACATTTCCATCTAAATATCTGGTGTTTGAGGAGCATGAGGAGCCTTATTATTATTAAAGAGCCTTACTTCACGGGCTCTCATCTCAAAACAAGAACTGAGACAAGAGGATTCCTGAGGCCAGGGAGAGGTATGGCTCATCATGCTTTGGTCCCAGTTCAGGGGGCGTGGTCAGGATGAACTCCCACCGTCACACAATGGATGTGCAGTAACATTTTTTTCGTACTGGTCCCAAGTGGGACAGCGAACCGCGATGAGAGGGACATGAAGTAACCGTCTATCTGGTATAACTTTCCTAAGCAAACAGAATGTTTGTAGAGGGATCTGGAAGGGCACTAATCCATCATCGTCTTTATCATAGCACTCTAGTTGTTTAATGTTTTAGGAATTTTATCAGTGCTTTGATTATTTTATCAGTGTTTACATGTTAGAGCTTCCTAGGAAAGTGGTCAAGTAATGTTTCAAATGCCTTTACTTTACACTGAACTCGGTTTCCCTGTGATGGCTTTTGAAAGCTATCAGACTTTTTTTTAAAAAGCACAATGTATATTTGCAATTTTCTCCACCTCCCTCCATTATTTGACCATTCAATGTATACAGTATTCAGACCTCAGCATCCTTTAATCTAATATCAAAAGGGTTCTCCAAGTGGCCAGTTTATTTAAGTGCACAAGAAATTGCTCCATTCCCTTGAAGCTCACTCAAATCAAACTGCTGTTATCCTTCCATTTGGGCAGGCCTTTGGGAGAGGTTATTTATGTGAACTGATCTCTTTCTGGCATGGTTTATAGAGGTCTGATGGGAGCTATAAAATAGCAGTAGTTATACCCTTGAGAGTCACATAAGTTGGACAGTCAACTGTTCCTGTTGAATATTTATTTCTGCCCATTTCTGTGAACGGCTGATAACCAGAAATGCTGAGGATTTGCATGTTCACATTGATTGACAATTCAGTGATGCCACAATAACATCTGTTCTAATTTACTCTAGTTCTCTTGGAATTTGAGCAACCCTTTTTTTTCTTAACCAGACAGAGAATTTTATGGACAGCAATGATAACATAGTTCATTTTATGTCAAGATGGAGATATTTTTGCTAGCATGAAGAATGCCTTCTGTTTCCAGAACATGCTTAACTCATTGCTATAAAGAGCTTCAATGCTATAAAAAGTATTCTGTGTGGCCTCTACACTTTAACAAATGGTATGAAAAGCTTACATTCTCCCTAAGTCAAGCAACAACAAAAAAGTTCTATAATTTCCTTCTGTTTTTCTCATTCATGCCCTGTTGATTCAAATAATAAAGCTGTACCAAGATTTTTAATCCATATCTGTCACTTCTTTTATTTGTTCTTTATTCTGTATCCCCCCCCCTAGGCAACCCTTTATTACAATATCTTCTTTCTTTATAAATACATCCTCAATCAATCCATTTAGATTTCCTTGGAATTTCAACAAGGCTAATAGAGAAGCTGGTGAGATAAATATTTTTCTATAACTATTCCGAATTAAAATCATGATCTTTAAGAACAGATTTTCTATAGAGAATACCTATAGAAAAAAATCTGAGAGGCCGGAACTGTCAAAATCAGTTGTCTGGCGGGGCTACAAAGAGCAGCCTTTGGCTCCCATTGAATGAGGGGGATTGGGACATCCTTCCCATGGGAATGCACTGAAAACCAGTTAAACTGTTCCCTTTTTTGCCTTTTTTTCCTACCTCTGAAATGGACTGATTGATTTTCAGTGCATTCCTATGGGAAACTGATATTCGACTTCTGAAAAACTTCTGAAAATGCATTTGGAATGGATTAATTTTGTAAGTTGAGGTACAAATTAAGAGAGCATTCTTGCCTAGTATCTTGGTCTAGAGATAGTTGTTCTCTTATTTCATGATTTTAGTACTGTTGCAATATTTTCAGAGATAATTCATCTATAAGTCTTTTTAAAAATACAGAAATCTAATGCCTTAATTATCATTTTTAATATTGAGCATTCCAGACAATCAAATGCCTTAAAAATATCTATTTAAATTATACCTGCCTTAGTCTTTTATTTAGATATTCCATTTATTACATGCAACACTCTCCTGGTTACATTTGCTCTTTGCATTCCAGACATAAATAGCACTTCAATATTCTTTCATATATTTAGGAATAAAATTTATCAATTCTCTTTGCTAATATCACAGTAAATATCATAGCATCTTGATTTATTAGAGAAATAAGTCTATAGGTTTCAGAATTGGTAGTTTTGTGGTATAATATTACTCAACTATAGCTGTGAACAAAGAACTGGGTAAAAGAACTGGTAAATGTAAGGGATATATGAACTATGAAGAAATATATTACAAAAATAATCAGAAGTTGAAAACAAAGCAGTGGAAGCAATAGCAAGTAAAATTTATATTATATTATTGGAAGCAGAAGATCAGGGGACTCGTGCAAATCATTATAGGAATTTGATATGGGAGGAAAAAAGTATTCCTGTTCGGGGAAAAATATATGGAACTTTGAATGCTAAAAGAGAAACTGAAGGGGAGGGTTAGAAGAATCCAATCTCTTCAGAGTGCATGGAGCCTGTTTAAAACAACAATAATAGAGGCCCAGCACAAGTGCATACCACAAAGAAAGAAGAGCTCATTTAAGTCCAAGAGGACACCAGCATGGTTAACGAGTGGAGTTAGAGAGGCTCTAAAGCACAAGGAGAGGTCCTTCTGTAAATGGAAATCCTCCCCAAATGAGGAAAATAAAAAGGAACACAAACTCTGGCAAAAGAAATGTAAAAAGATGATAAGGGAGGCAAAGAAAGACTTTGAGGAACGCATGGCTAGCAATATAAAGGGTAATAATAAAAGCTTCTTTAAATATGTTAGAAGTAGAAAACCTGCCAGAGAACCAATTGGGCCTCTGGATGGTGAGAGAGGAAAAGGGGAGGTTAAGGAGGACTTGGACATTGCAGAGAAATTGAAATTCTTTGCGTCTGTCTTCACGACAGAGGACCTTGAGCGGATTCCGCTGCCTGAGCCGCCCCTCTTGACTAAAGAATTAAATCAAATACAGGTTAAAAGAGAGGAGGTTTTAGGACTAATTGATAAATTGAGGATTAACAAGTCACCAGGCCCAGATGGCATCCACCCAAGGGTTATTAGGGAACTGAGAAATGAAATTGCAGATCTCTTAACGGTAATATGCAACTTGTCTCTTCAAACGGCCACAGTGCCGGAGGACTGGAGGATAGCGGATGCCACACCAATTTTTAAAAAGGAAGGAGGGGGACCCAGGAAACTACAGCCGGTTAGCCTTACATCTGTCCCAGGGAAGATGGTGGAAGGCCTCATCCAAGAGAAAATCTTAAAACACATAAAAGAACAAACCTTGCTGAGAGAAAATCAGCATGGCTTCTGTAAGGGTAAATCTTGTCTTACAAACCTTTTAGAATTTTTGAAAAGGTCAACAGGCAAACCGTGGATATAGTCTATCTGGATTTTCAAAAGGCTTTTGACACAGTCCCTCACCAAAGGCTGCTGAGAAAATTGCACTCTCAGGGAATAAGAGGGCAGGTCCTCTTATGGATTGAGAACTGGTTGAGATCCCGGAAACAAAGAGTAGGTGTCAATGGGAAATTTTCACAATGGAGAGAAGTGAAAAGCGGTGTGCCCCAGGGCTCGGTCCTGGGACCGGTGCTTTTCAATCTGTTCATAAATGACCTGGAGACAGGGATAAACAGTGTGGTGGCCAAGTTTGCAGATGACACAAAACTTTTCCATGTGGTAAAAACCAGAAGATTGTGAAGAGCTCCAGAAGGATCTCTCCAAACTGGGGGAGTGGGCTGAGAAATGGCAAATGCGTTTTAATGTAACCAAATGTAAAGTAATGCATATTGGGGCAAAAATCCAAACTTCATCTATCAACTCATGGGCTCTGAGTTATCCGTGACGGATCAGGAAAGAGATCTTGGTGTGTTGGTGGACAGCTCCATGAAGGTGTCTCCCCAATGTGTGGCAGCAGTGAAGAAGGCCAATTCCATGCTAGGGATTATCAAAAGGGGATTGAAAATAAAACAGCCAACATTATAATGCCGTTATGTAAGGCCCCACCTGGAGTAAAATTCTGGTCACCGCATCTCAAGAAAGACATAGTGGAACTGGAAAAGGTGCAGAAGAGAGCGACTAAAATGATTACTGGGCTGGGGCACCTCCCTTATGAAGAAAGGCTAAAACAATTGGGCCTCTTCAGTCTGGAAAAAAAGGCGCTTGAGGGGGATATGATTGAGACATACAAAATAATGCAGGGTATGAGTAAAGTGGATAGAGGGAAGCTCTTCTCCCTCTCTCAAAATACCAGAACTAGGGGACATACACTCAAATTGAGTGCTGGGAGAGTAAGAACTCACAAAAGAAAATATTTTTTCACCCAGCGCGTTGTAAGTCTATGGAACTCCCTGCCACAGGATGTGGTGATGGCATCTGGCCTGGATGCCTTCAAAAGGGGATTGGACAGATTCCTAGAGGAAAAGTCCATCACGGGTTACAAACCATGATGGAGATGTGTAATCTCTAGGCTTTAAACCAGGGTACTTCAAGGGCCAGATGCAGGGGAGTGGTATCAGGAGACAGATATCTAGTCTCATGCGCTCCCAAATGCATCTGGTGGGGCCGCTGTGAGATACAGGAAGCTGGACTAGATGGGCCTTTGGCCTGATCCAGCATGGCTCTTCTTATGTTCTTATGTTCTTATGTTCTTAAAAGCTATGTCACTAAAGATAAAATCACACTTTTATATGTTAGTTTGGAGATGGTACTTAAAATTAAATCAAATAGATGGTATTGATTCTAAGATGTGCTGGAAAGGGTGCCAGAAAGCAGGTACTTTTATTTATATTTGATGGGAATGTGATAATACATTGAAATTTTGGCAATTGGTTTTCAAGGAAATGCATGAAATAACGTAGCTGTGTGTCTTAAAATTGTGCATTTATCAATATTCAAAAAAGATGGTTATTGGATGACTAAATAATTAATTTCCAATAATGGTAGCAGCTACAAGATTAAGTATTTCTACAGTTTGGAAAACAGCATACAATTTATGGTTAAGTTATTGGTATAGGACAGTGGTGGCAAACCCTTGGCACTCCAGATGTTTTGGACCACAACCCCCAGAATTCCAAGCCTAGCTTGCCAATGGCAAAGGACTATGGGAGTTGTGGTCCAAAACATATGGAGTGCCGAAGGTTCGCCAGCACTGGTATAGCACCTCCAACAATATAGCGGGATATAGCGGGATATAGCGGGACTGCAGTACCTGAACCGCGAAATGGTGGGGGTGACTGTAGCATGCACCAACATTTGAAATATTTTGATGCATAAGTTAAATCCTATATATGAAACACATGTCTTTAAGCACATAAACATTTTTCATAGTTCAAACTGCAATTACTGGCAAATTATATTCTACACATTGACATCCAACATGAGTATGTCTCCAGATGTTGACATCTGTGCACATGCCTGAGCAATGTTAATTGCTGTTAACTCTTTACCTACTAGTGGAAATAAAAAGGTCCTTTCTGCAACATATAAGTGCTTCTTTCACCTTGATAGCATCAGCATTAATTAGATAAGCAACCTGTCAGATGCTGTACATTGATACATTTAGAATCCTAAATGCTTTTCATGGTAATCCCTATAGCCACTCCACCAGTAAGGAGGTTCTGAAAATGATGGCAACTGGATTATTGCATATTAATAAACGATGAGATGCCTTTTGTAAACCTAATGGCTTTTAATTTCCCACTAAAGGCCAAACCACCCTCAGATATGTTAGAAGTACTGCAACAGGCAGAGCTTCCAACTATATACCATTCCTGGGGAAACCCATTCCTTTCCTAGCTAGTAGCTACTATGAAGATCTGACCTAAGCTCAGAAGGAACAAGGAGATCTTAGAGGTGGATGGCATAATCATTCCTGCTCTTAAAATGGTTCCTGAGATTTTGACCCTGTGAACCCCTGTCCTGCTATATTGCACTGTTGCTACAGAGACCCTGGCAGGTATTTTTGTTCACAACTACTACCTTCATCATTGACTGCAGTGCTACATTGTTCTTCTAGCATTGTACTGAATAAAAAAAGATCACATGTAATTACAACCACTCTGACAATGATGCATCCTGACACTCATGCTGCATGTTCCAATTATATAGTTTAGTGCTGCCCATGTGCAAAAATTCATAATACTGGATTTGCAAGCAGACAAGCTGATTATAATTTATGATGGGGTACACAGAGACAGAATCTGGATTAATGTGCAAATGCAGAGGATAAAAAAAATGTGATAAGCACCATGAAGCTTCTTTATTTGGTGACAGGAGCCTTCATCGGGCCCTAACCCTCAAGAAGATAATACTAGACAACACACACTTTTGAAGTAGGATGAGTTAATACATCCATCACTGTTGACATTTTGAAAAAGTCTTAACAGTGTTTAATAGAATGAATAACTTTACAATAGTTCTAGCTATATATTCCTCATAGAAGATTTTCAACTCAAGATATATTCAGCAGTAAAATTTATTATCCAATTTATATAGGAGAGCTGCTGCCATTTTGTGTCTATATGTGTACATTTGTAATAAGCCTGTGTGCATTGGGGGCATGCTTGCCAATATGCATTGAAGATGCTGTGGAGGAGTACAGTGACTGTTTTTACACTGTTTCAGCAACTCTTATAGTGTGCCTTCCTCTTTGTCTCTTGTCTGAAGCGTGCATCAGGTATGCCAACTTTTCCTTTGATGCAGTGGAGGGTTATTTTTAATCCCATTTAATTCGAATTCATCATTGGTCAAACAGACTCTGCACTCCTATATATATTTCCATGTCCCTTTACATTCCATGGACAACTCAGCATCCGAACGAGATTCTGCTAAGTGGAAAGTTCTGGCACCATACAGTAGCAATGGGGAATTATGGCACTATTACCATTACACTGTGGAATCTGGATTTTCCTCATTGAGACAGCATTTTGAACAATGGCAGCATGAGTACAAGTGGCATAATCCTGGTAGGATTGGTAAGGATTTATCTTTCAGTGGAAGCTCAGGGAAACACTGGTCTATGGGGTGAACTTCTCAGCAGACATGCAGACGGCCGCATTGTTACTATTTAGATCCTATGGACCTATTCTACAGCCTGAAGAAATCTAATAGCAGAGTGCCAAAAGGTTTGCCAGTCCTAAAACAGTTAAGCCATTGTCTGCATAAGACATTTTGATGTGGCAGCCAAATTATCTTCCACCATTCACTTACTCTGTCATCCAGTCTCACACATGTACATACAATATGATATAGCCTGTATCTTTGAAACCCTGACACTAGTTTTTGCCTTTGTACAGTAGGACCCCAGTATCCGCTGGGGATTGGTTCTAAGCCTTCCCTTGGATAATGAAAACCACGGATAAGAGAGAATGCCAAAATGTTCCCCAAAACTGCTGTTTTGTGATAGTAACTTGCTTTACAGCTGCTGTTTTGCAACAGTAGCTTGCTTTACAGCTGCTGTTTGTGACGGTAGCTTACTTTACGGCTGCTGTTTGTGACCATAGCTTGCTTTGTGGCTGCTGAATTATTTATTTATTTTTCCTCTGCTAACCATGGATAACTGAATCAGTGGATAATGAATCAGTGGATATGGGGGTCCTACTGTATATCTATCCCATTCACCATATTGTTCATATGAACTAGAAGTTGGTTGTATATGGCAGGTACTGGTGCAAAAGGACACCTGGAGGGCATGAAGACTGAAATGTACAAATTACTATATGGACCCACACATGTTCTGGATTTTACTATCAATTTCCTTGTCTTTCCACTCATATTTTCTCCAGCAATATTGATTCTTAGCATTAAATAAACATTGAGGGAATCAATGTTTCCTTACCTATATTACTTTGCCTTCCTTTAGAATTTGTGCTCATCTTCTTCAGAGACTATATAGAACATTTTTCTCTATGCAAGCTGAAAGTTACCTTTGACTTTAGCTTCAGTTTGAGTACCAATGGAATGAAATATCAATGATTAATGTGAATATTACAGTTTTTTAAATCTCACACTTTATGATTAATACATGTGTTTGTGCACAAATGTTTAAATTATCCCTTCGGCAGTCAACCAAACACATTTTGAGAAGGAGTTTAGTTATCCTGCACTGTCCATCATAACATGTTTCCTCTTAAGAGGACAGTGTTTATGCCTTGAAATACCACTGATTGATTACTTCTGGGAGATTTTAAACACTGAGTTTCCAGGCAGTTTGGTCCAGTAATGCATTTGCCTTTAGTTCATACATCAATCTCTTCAACTGTCCAGAAATCCAGAAACAATTTACACTATATCATAACTTCTCCCTGGAAATATACTTTATTTTGTTTATTGATGAACTGTTTTATTCCTTATTACACTAGACAAATTGATAGTCTCTATGACTATCCAAAAACATGAACAACTTTCAGACACAGACTATATGCTGGCTTCTAAATATACACAACATGGCAAGGACTGGAATCTAGAAGTGTCACAAAAGTTGAAAAGTTAATGGAAGATCAATACATTTCTCAGTCCTTTAATTATTTTTTAATTCAACTATTTGTAAATTCAAGAGTTGGAGGAAGATTGGAAAAGGCATTCGTCAAGATTACAGTCAAATGGCACTGGAAGACATTTTCAGGTTATAAGATATCCCACGTGAAATTAAAAGTGGGCTCAGAAATAAATCTAAATAGTATGCATTCTTTGTGATTTGTGGAATCCATTTCAAATTGCCAGTGCCTATTACCATGCTTGTCGCCATGCCCAAGAACCACAAATTTCCCAACACTTAATTCTCAATATCAACTTTTTTATTAGAAACATAAATCATACAGCGTATGTACTACCTGGCTGATTTTGCTGTATTAATCTTGGAAGGCAAAATATTTCCAATACACAAAGTCAGCTCCCATGCAAGTGGTCCCCCAATAAATCTATCTAAAGCAAAGCCTTGTGGGTGGATACAAGGGTGGGATTGGGAGTAACAGAGAGAAGCAACATTAGTATTGGGACTTCATCAGCCATTTCTTGTGAGCCTGAGTTGAATTGTGTTTTATTTCTGTTGTGGAAACCTTGCTTATTGTCATCCCTGCCCTTATGCTTTGAATTCAGACCACTTGACATTTTCTTTGTTATCTACTGTTGTTTGTATGGATTTAGAGTAAGACATAGGGTATTTACTTGAATGTGACTACTGACCCACCGCTAGACTGCTCTGTCTGTTGTTGTTCGTGTTCCTCTTACAGTGTTGACTTGAGATCTAGTAGCGAGACCTTGGTATTGTTAGACCTTGTTACTAGAGCATCCCTTCCAATGGACCAGGTTCTTAATCTTCATATGTACTTGCCTTCCCTCTGCCTGCCTTTCACTTTCTCTGCATTCTACTTTCCTTTCTGTCCCATTCTCCAACATGCACATTTCCTTTATGCTCAAAATGTACCATTAAATGTAGAAATGTGAAGCTTTTGTGAAGGTCCTTTCATGATTTTTGTAGTAAGAAGAAAGGTCAACTGTAATAACTGTGTGAGACACTGGCCCAAGGTGCTGTTGTTTACTGTAGAAAAGAAGTTTATTGAAGGGTATAATCCCTAGTATTGAAATATTTACTTGAAAGAAAATTGCTAGCCAGCTCAAATCTTCTCACCAGCATGGATAATACCCTTAACCAGCTTTGGGCCTCAGGACAGGAAGCAGGAATAGGACCAAGTATTCAGAATTCTCCTGTGAACTGGACTCCAGAAGGAGATTCTCATCATCAGAAATACAGCAGATTTCCTGGTAGGTGGCCAATCTTTGAAGATAATCTACAAAAAGAACAAAAAGCCAACACTTTTAAGCTACAGCTTCAACTATTTCTCTCCCCACATGATTCTACAATCCAAATGAAACATGACACAATACCCCCCTTCAAAAAATAAATAAATCCAGATTCAGAATAAGAAGCAAGTTCTGCTTCAAATTTCAACAGCACACAAAATTTAACAGTCACCACAAAGGGACAGAACTGCCCCAAAGGCACTGAGAATGTTTTTGACCCCAGTTTGTGAAAAACCTAATGGTATCTGAAGTATTTGAGTTCTGGTTCAGCTCATGCGATGATTAAAAAAGTGTGCTGTAAAGGATATGATGTGCTTCTAATTGTGAGAAGCAGACTGCACAATTCTCTGGTTTGAAGCCGGTAGATGATGAATAATTTGCTCAGGTGACATAAGCCATCTCTTGAGGCAAGATGACAGCTGTCTGCCTGGGAACATGCCCCTCTCACCTGATTCACCAAGCAAAGTCACCTGCCAGTTTGGGCAATATATTAAATATCAGTGAAGCAAACCTGCACTACGAAAGAACAGAAGGAATAGCTAGTGTAACAACAAGGCTAGATTTACATCATTCTTCTGCTACTAATGATATAATTAATTTCAAATATTGGCAGTATTTGCACATACAGCACATGCCTTGACATGTAATGACATTTTTATTAATAATATGCAAAGCAGGATAGTCAGACTCGTGGTGGCTTAATTCAGATGTCATAAGAAGATAAGAACATAAGAACAGCCTTGCTGGAACAGGCCACAGCCTATCCAATCCAGCATTCTGTCTCACACAGCGGCTCACCATTTGCTTCAGGGTATTCCCAAGCAGATGTTTTCACTGGCTTATGATTCCCTGTAAGTGGAATTGAGAGATATCCTGCCTATCTCTCCAACCTGGAGATTGTCCTTAGGCATCCATAATGATAGCCATTGATACCCTGGTTCTCCATGAACTTGTCTAATCCTTTCTTAAAGCTGACAAGGCTGACAGCTGTCACCACTTCTTTTGGCAGGGAGTTCCACAGACCAGTGATCCTCTGGGTGAAAAAAGTACTTTCTCTTATTTGTTTGAAATCTAGCATCCAAAGGTTTCATGGAGTGCCCCCTAGTTCTAGTGTTGTGCAATAGGGAAAAGAGTTTTTCCTTATCTACTTTGTCCACAGTGTGTATGATTTTATAAACTTAAATCAGGTCACCTCTTAGGTGCCTTCATTCAAGGGTGTAGAGGCCCAGCCATTGCAGCCTCAGATGGTAAGGAAGGTGTTCCAGTCCCCTAATCATTCTGTTTGCCCTCCTCTGCACTTTTTCCATTTCCATAATATCCTTCTGGAGGTATGGTGACCAGAACTGTACACAATACTCCAAATGGGGTCTCACCATAGATTTATAAAGAGGCAAAATGACACTTGCTGGCTTCTTTTCTGTACCCTTCCTTATGATCCCTAACACCGAGTTTGCTTTTTTCACTTCTGCGGCACACTGGGTTGACACCTTCACTGAGCTGTCCACCAGGACACCAAGGTCCATTTCCTGGTTTGTTGCAGAGAGTTCTGACCCCATCAGTTTAGAAATGTAATTGGCATTTTCTGCCCCAACATGCATCACTCTGCATTTACTAATGTTGAAACTCATTTGCCACTGGTTTGCCCACTTCCCCAGTGTCAAGAGCTCCTCACAATCTCTCTCAGTTTTTACTACCCTGTATAATTTAGCATTGTCAGCAAATTTGGCTACCTTGTTATTTACTCCTACTTCTAGATCATTTATGGAAAGGTTGAAAAGCAGGGGTCCCAGTGTCAAGCCCCTGCCAGAACCTATTCCAGAGGCTGAAGAGTTAATGCCTGAAGAAGCTCCAGATGGAGTTCCTGAGCAGTCAGTTCCTCCAGCAGCTGCACAGGATAGTGACTCAGCATCTTCAGGGGAGTCTCCACCTCCACAGAGGGCTGCTTGTCGAAAGCAGCAAAGACTTACAACTAGGAGAAGCAGAGACAAGCTTTATCTGAGCCACCGCCATCTACATTTAGGGAATCCTGAGTTTTGACAGGGTTAGTTTCTGGGGAAGTTATGTTGCTCTCTGGAGACATAAATTAAGCATTCAGGTCTGAGGCAGACTGTGGGAGCAATGTGTTGATACGACAACTTGCTACTGCCTTCCTGCTCGATCCTTGTCCCTGCTCGGCATGACCCTGGATGTTGTCTCCCTTGGCTCTGGACTTTCTCAGTGGACCTGGTGTAAGCTACCATTGGCATTCTGGCTTTGATCTTTGGATTGTTTATCTTGGATTCTGCTTTGCTCTCTGAATAGGCATGACCTTGCTATAGTTTTCCTGGACTCTGATTTGCTTCTGATTTACTGTATTGGAGTTTGGCTCTGAGTTTCCAGTAAAAGCATGAATTTACCTGTGTATGTGAGTCTGTGGGTCGTGACACCCAGAATAGAACCTTGGGGGATCCCACTCTTTACCTCCTGCCACTTGGAGAAGTATCCATTTTGTGCTGCCCTCTGTTTCCTGCCCCTAGCCAGTAGCTGATTCAGGACAAGACCTGTTCCTTTATTCCATGACTGTCTAGTCTATTCAAGAGCCTTTGGTATAGTACTTTGTCAAAAGCCTTCTGAAAGTCCAGATAAAAAATGTCAACTGGATCTCCCTTATCCACATGGTTGTTGACATTCTCAAAGAATTCCAACAGATTAATGAGGCATGAATTGCCCTTGCAAAAGCCATGTTCGCTCTCCTTCTGCAGCACCTTCTCTTCTATGTGCCTATTAATTTTATCTTTTTGGATGGTTTCCATCACTTTACCTGGAACACATGTCAAACTGACCGGCTGGTAATTTCCTGGATCACCCCTGGATCCTTTTTTGAAGATTGGTGTTATATTTGCTACCTTCCAATCATTAGATACAATGCCTGATTTGAGAGAAAGATTATATACAGTATTTTGGCTAGGACATCAGCAATTTCATCTTTAAGTTCCATGAGAACTCATGGATGGATGCCATCTGGTCCTGGTGATTTGTTAGCATTTAGTTAGTTTAACAAATCACCAGGACCAGATGGCATCCATCCAACAAGACATGCAAGGACCTCCTCCCTTGGCCATGTTTGCAATGTTACACAGGAATGTCACTTGTATTTTCAGTACTTGGGTCTCAACACTTGAAACTGTCATTTGTGCAGATTTCTCAGTGATATACAAACTATTGGAAGGAAGGAAGGAAGGGAGGGAGGGAGGGAGGGAGGAATTTGACCCCAGAAGTTTAAAATTGAGATGGTATATCTATTGGTTTTGCTTTCACATATATTCATTCTATTTATGTGGGTAAATTTTTATCCAAAACAAGATGGGGAGAAATCTAACTCATCTCGAGAAGATGGGCAGGTTTGACAGCTTTGCTTTCTCTTACAATGTGTGTTGCATCGTTACAGTCGTGAGCAACTCTTCATGACCCCATGTCCATGGAGTTTTTCTTGGCAGGAATACTGGAGTGGTTTGCCAGTTCCTACTCCAGGCGCCTACAGCACCTGGTATTCTCTTGGTCTCGCATCCAAGTACTAACCAGGGCTGACCCTGCTTAGCTTCCAAAATCAGGTGAGATCGGATGTGCTTAGGACATCTAGGCAGCTTCTCTTACATTAGTAAATTCCAAATAGAACTGAAATTGAAATGTCACCCAGCTCTAGTTTAATATTTTATATTTTCACTATGAGCTCAGGACAGTGGAAATATATCTTAATGGACCACTCAAACACTCACTGGTTTGACACCATTGAAGGGATACCTTTGATGGAACTAAAAGCACTTGTAAGAGATGAAAAGGCATGGAGAGCGTTGATCCACAAAATGAGCAAGAGTTGTATACAACTGAACCGATGGAATAAGTTCCATGCAGAAATCTTCTTCTGAATCATTCAGTGCTCCTTCACATGCTCAGAATCTTAAGAAATGTCCAGCCCATTTTAGTTCTTTTCATCTCAGCAACTATACATTTTTGAAAAATAAAAACAAATCACGAATTGTATTAAATGTGTGTTTTCCTCTTTTTTCTCTCTTTATAATTTCACTGATTGTTTACATAGTAAAACTGCTTTGGGGCAGGACCTGGTTTCTTTCATATTATATGAAACACCTAGTTTCCTTTATATATTTTCCATCATTACACTTTATGTTTAGGGTTTGTCAGAAGTGATTCCTGATTTTCATTATGCATAGGATGGTAGGCACAGAAACCTTCACTTGATCCTCTCCAGGTTCATGGGAGTTAGGGTTCACTTTCACTGATCCTCTTTGCTTTTGGTGTTCCACATGAGATTCTATCCCGATAATCAGGGGAGAAGTATTTGATATATCCTCCCTGTGTCCCTACATTGAATACCAATGGAGACAACTTACTGCCTTGCTGTTGCATGCCCTGTCATCTTTTGGTTGGCAAGTCAGTGTCAGTTGACCAGACAAGCTACTGGATATGCAATTGACAGTTGTGTGTTTGTGCTTATTGACATGGTCCCTGAAATAGAAGCTTAGCCACTGGATTTAAATAACCATATAATTCTCTGGCTGCTTTGATTTCGGGTGACAAACATAATTTAGCTGAATGAAGCATCCAGTATATATTTTTTTAAAAAAACAGAGTTACAGGTACGATCACAATGTTGGTTCCTCCTGATCCATCCATTTGCCCAGGCTGTGTGTGCCCTTAGTATGGCAGTTGTTAGTGTATTTTATTTTATTTATATTTTATGGTTTTACTGATTTTGTTGATTTGTTGTTGTACTTAGGCTGCTCCTCTGTTTGTGATTTGTTATACTGTTTATATTGTTATACTGCTTATATTGTCTTTTGTTTATATTGTAATTTTCCCCTTTTCCTTCTGTCACCATGCTCGCAGGGACTACCATTCCGATTGTGATGGGCTGTGGGCAGTACGCTTGCTGGGGGGTGAGTCGGGTAAGAAGAACTCGGGTCAGGCATCTCACGCCTGTCCCCCGTTCTGGCCCCCCAGCTCACTGCCACGTATCTCGGAGCCATCCCACCAGCACCTCCGGCCTGTCCTGCCTTCTGATGAATGCCAGGTTGGTCCATAACAAGACCCGCATCCTGTATGATGCCATCTGGGATGGGAGGGCCGACCTGGCTTGTATTACCGAGACCTGGGTGGGGACAGAGGGGGGCTTCGCTCACCCAGATGTGCCCGCCTGGGTTTCAGGTTCAGGGCGTGGGCAGGCCAGAGGGTCGGAAGGGGGAGGGCGTCACCATCGTTTATAGGGAATCCATTTATGTCAGCAGGGCCTCGACATTGGTTAGTCCAGGGGGAGAATGCCTTCACCTATTAGTGGGACAGCGGGACAGATTTGGCATTGTGCTGGGCTACCGTGCTCCCCGCAACACAGCACAATCCCTACCAGAACTCACAGAGTTCATTGTGGTGGCACTGTTGAAGTCCCCCACCTCTTGGTGGTTGGGGACTTCATTGTGCACCCTGGCGATGGACTTTCCGGTGCAGCTCTGGAATTCATGGAGTTCATGGCCTCCATAAGTCTGACCCAGCATGTTCTTTGCCCCACCCACAGATCAGGGCATACCCTAGACTTGCTATTTACCTCCATGTTGGGGGATTCTAATCTGGAGGTAGGGGACATTGCTTCCCTGCCGGTGTCATGGTCAGATCATCACCTGCTGTCTTTTCCCCTATCGGTTGTGGCCCCTCCCCGCAGGGATCCTCGGCCATTTGTTTGGGCCCACCCCCGGAGGCTACTGGACCCAACTTGGTTCCAGGAAGCCTTCGGGGAGCTTCCTGGCAGCTTGTCTGACGATCTGGCTGAGGTAGTGGTAGACCAGTGGTTTGAATCAGCTTCCCGCGCCACTGGCCGGATTGCCCCTAGGCACCTCCTCTGTGGCTGAGCTCGATCTTCGCCGTGGTTTATGGCGGAGCTGAGAGCGATGAAGCATTGAGCGGAGGAGATTGGAGTGCAGCTGGAGGAGGGACCGGATGGTGTTCGATAAGGCTGCTGTTGTTATCCAGACTAGGTGCTATGCTCAGGCAATCAGGGAGGCCAAAACATCATATTACTCCCTGAGAATTGGTGAGGCCTCGAACCGCCAGGCAGAACTCTTCTGGGTGGTTCGGGACCTCACCAATCCTAGTCTGGCGAGGCCTCCTCCTACTGAGTTTAGTAGTGAGATGTTTGCAGCCTTTTTTAGATCTAAGATAGAGGCCATCCGGACCATTCTTTACTCCGGTTGCTCTAACTTGCCCTGGACACCCCCTGACGCTGTACCCCCTTGCTCTCCTCGCATGGTTGAGTTTGGGCCTGTTTCCTCTTTGGAGGCCTCCAGGGCTATTGCCCATTGTCAGCCCGTGTCCACCCCCTTCGACCCTTGCCCTGCTTGGCTCATAAAAGCTGCTGGAGAGAGCATGCTGGAATGGGCTTCTGTCATTTCCACAGCCTCCTTCGGGGAGGGGGTTTTTCCCACTCGCCTGAAGGAGGCAGTGGTAAAGCCCATCCTCAAAAAACCTGCAATGGCATCGGATGTATTGGCCAATCATCGCCCGATAGCCAATGTTCCCTTCTTGGGCAAGGTCTTCAAGAGGGTGGCCGCGATCTGACTTCAGACCTATTTGGAGGAACAACAGCTCCTTGACCCATGCCAGTCTGGGTTCAGACCGGGCTGGGGGACTGAGACAGCTTTGGTCGTGCTGCAAGATGACCTCATCCGGGGGGCTGACAGGGGTTGCTCTACCTTGTTGGTTTTCCTGGATCTGTCAGCGGCCTTTGATACCATCAACCACGGTATCCTACTGGGCCTGCTCTCCGAGGTGGGTATCAGGGGCACTGTTGGCAGTTGGCTCCGGTCCTTCGTGGAGTGCCGTCCCCAGTATGTGCAGCATGGGGGCGAGTTGTCGGCCCCGTGGACACTCCCTTGTGGGGTTCCGCAGGGATCGTCTCTCTCCCCCATGCTGTTTAACATCTATGTGAGGCCGCTGGCAGGGGTCATTAGGAGATTTGGAGTCTGCTGCCAGTATGCTGATGACACACAGCTCTATCTCTCCTTTTCTACCTCTGCAGTTGAAGCTGTCCAGACCCTCGACTGGTGCCTGGAGACAGTCATGGCATGGACCAAGGTTAACAGGCTCAAACTCAATCCTGAGAAGACTGAGGTGATGTTCTTCGGGATTTCCCCGACCAGCTATGGAGGCCCTCTCCCCAGCATGGAGGGAGTTTCCCTCCAGCTCGCGGACAGTGTTTGGAATCTGGGTGTGGTTCTGGACCCACCTCTCACCATGGATGCCCAGGTGGTGGCCACGTCCAGAGCCACTTCTTTCCATCTCCATCAAATTGCCCAGATTCACCCATACCAGGACAGGGACTCCCTGAGAACTGTCGTACAAGCGCTGGTGATCTCGAGGATAGATTATTGCAACACGCTCTACATGGGGTTGCCCTTGAATCTTCTCTGGCATCTGAAGTGGGTGCAAAATGCGGCAGCCAGACTGGTGGCGGGTGTGCGTCATTATGACCACATCACCCTGGTTCTGGCTCGCCTGCATTGGCTACCCGTTGCATCCCGGATTAGATTCAAGGTCCTGGTTTTAGTTTATAAAACCCTCTTTTGCCTAGGACCTGATTACCTGGCAGAGCAAATCACCCAGTGGTCAACTTTGGCCAGTCCAATAAGGATGTTGCGGGCACACTTGCTTCAGGTGGCTACGCCCAGAGAGGCCTGGAAAACTTCAACCTGAAACCGGGCCTTCTCTATGGCGGGCCCCACTCTCTGGAATCATCTTCCTTGCGATGTGTGCCTTGCAGAGTCCCTGCCGGTCTTCCAGAGGGAGTTAAAGGCCTTTCTCTTCCGGGAGGCCTTTGGTGACCTGGCTTAGGTTTTTTTTTTAATTATTTTTTTTTTTGCTTCTGCCATCTGTTGATATAACCCCCAAGCTGCAGTTCCCCGCCATTCTGCAGATCTTGCTAAGGTCGCTTATTTTAAAATTGTCGTTATTGTTATTGTAGTTTTGTTGTGTCTGTTTAGCTGATTGCATTGATTTAATGTTGTGAACCGCCCAGAGTTCCTATGGGAAGATGGGCAGTATAGAAGCTTTATAAATAAATAAATAAATAAAATAAATAATATAATTCTCTGGCTGCTTTGATTTCAGGTGACAAACATAATTTAGCTGAATGAAGCATCCAGTATATTTAAAAAAACAGAGTTAAAGGTACAATCACAATGTTTGGAGAATTGAAGAAAGATATGTGATAGATCTGTTTGTAGTAGATGTATGAGTTGTGACCGCTGTGTGGTTGGCAGGCAAAAAGGAAATGGGCATTAGATAGGGTGGTCAAAAGGGTGCCATGTGCACACCCCTCAAGGAAGTTGACTTCATTGCATATTAACCTGGTTTGTTCCAGTTAAAAAGCATGACCATAGTAAGGTACTTTTTGTTTCCCTAACAATGTAGAGAAATCATGGAGAGAAAACCCAGCCTGTGTTACCTCCACTCCCAGCCCATATGTGCTGTCAGGAACATGTGCAAAGGAATTGGAATTGTGATGAGGCGAATGTGGTTATAAACATGCACAATGAGAAAAATACAGAAAACTGGCTTGGAAGTAAATCCTAGGTTAGCTCCTCCTCATGAATAAGGGTGAAAAACACAAAGGTATTCATAGGAGGGTGAGGTGTGATTCGGCACTCTGGAGAAGAAGACAGAATTCAGATGAAAAGATTGCCCACCCCTGCCCCATATTAAGCAATGCTGTACAAAATCATGTTTAAACAAACATGTGTTAATGCAGAGTAATGAAAAAGGACCGTGGTTGCTGGGTTTTTGCAGAGACTTTTAAGAATTTGAGGGATCAGAGAACATATTTTTGTCTCTTTTAACCAACAGTCATTGTCCTGTGTTTTCTGTGTGCGTGTTTTGCTCCCATCCCCCCCTCCCCACCAAGAATACAGATTTTCTGCATTACTGAACTTCATGGAGACCATGGTTGGTGGTGGCGGGGGGGGGGGATAGTATTCACTGTCTTGCTCTTGAGTAAAAGAGAAAAATGTCACGGTGGTCAAAACAGCCATGAAAATAAGCATTGACTTGAGATAAATGAACACTTCCAGATTCAATCCCCAAATTACTATTTTTTTAAAGTATTCTTCCCTAAAACTTTCTATGTGCTGTCTAATGGTAAGATGACTTTTTTGCTGTGTCTTTAGGAGACTCCAACACTCCCACATACCTGGATATTTTTTAAATATCTTCTTTTGACACCACAGGGTACAAGATAGCAATAAAAACAAACAACACTGAAAATGTTCCTTTGTGCCCTCTAGTGCAGGCATGTCCAAACTTTGTCCCTCTTGATGTTTTGGACCACAAGTCCCAGAATTCTAAGCTTAGATTGCCAATGGCAAAGGACTGTGGGAGTTGTGGTCCAAATCACGAAGTCTGGACATACCTGCTCTAGTGGCTGAATAAACACATTTTTAGGATTGGAGAGTGGAATGCAAGGCCCCAGAAGATGCTACAAACTTCAAAGGTCCACGGGTGAGCATTTTTAGACTACAGGACTATGGAGGTTTCCTAGCCCTGCTCCAAAGTTTTTTTACACTGGACTGCACAGATGTCTGATGAAGTAGACTTGTTTGCGAAAGTTCACATTAAAAATACAAAGGTTAGTCTTTAAGGTGCCACCACATTTTTGTATTTGTAGTTTACTTTTACTTTTTATTTTTGTTTTCACCTATAACTCTTGACTGAATACATATACCAAACTAGTTTTGAAAATACCTTTCTTTCTTTTTCTCTTTTTTCCCTAATTGACCTGAACGTCTGTGAAGTTTCTCAGTCATCCAGGTGAGTTTATCAGGAAGTTGAGTCATGGTAACTGGACTTCTTTTCTTGAGAGATAGAAATGTTTCACTGCTCATTGAAACAAGACTGGTGAAGCTGTTTGGATGAGCAGTGAAACATTTCAATCTCTCAAGAAAAGAAGTCCAGTAGCCATGACTCAACTACCAGATAATTGACCTGAAAGTTTCTCTTTATACTGAGATGGGATGGATGGAATGAAAAAAAAAAACATCCAAATGGACACATTGTTATCAGTTTTCAAAGAGCATATGTGCCATGGCTTGTTTCTATTTCATAAACATAATACAGGAAGCCTGAGTTTGTAAGGCAGAAATCCAAAGTGGATTTCCATCTCATGAAAGAGTTGCCAATACCAGACAGGTAAGCAGTGCCATCACAGGGGAAACTATTTAATGCAGTTGTTTTGCCTATACTTTGCAAGGCTTTAAAGTTTTGGAAAAATCTGGGCTTTTATGAAATTCTATATCATAATATGAATATTAGAAGAGGCTTCAAGATGGGAGCAGGAAACATTTTGTGATGGGCTTGATTTCAGAACAGACGCTAAAGTCCTTCACTTGAACTGCTTGAAATAATGATAGAATCTGTGGCTAACCCCTTCATTATAACTCATGCCTAACCTGAGAATATGAATAACCTTCAGCACAATTGTATATCAAAAGTAAGACCGCTGAGTTCAGCAGGCCTTATTCTCAGGTGAGTGAATATAGCATTGCAGCCTCAAAGATAAAATTGATATTCTTGTCCATATCTGATCAATTATTTGTATAGTTTTCTCTCTGTGACAATGTTATATTCTTATTAAATGTCCACAGTCCCTACCTTTCATGAATCTCTAGCTACCCATTTCTAATTTTTAAAATGCTGCATTCCCAGATTTATAAAACACGTGTACAGATTATCAGCGCTGATAGCATTAAGCATAACATTCAACACGACACACAAGTTTCCCATTCTTTCATACATTTTCTAGGCTCCACATTGAACTATCAAAGAGTCGGAATGCATTTTACATTTTCTTTGAGATACAGCTAGCAACCATGTGTGGTTTATAGCGATAAGCTAACTCTTCAGGGGCTGAGCAATGCACTAAAGCTAAAGCCATTGAAAGGTTTAAGCATTTTAAGTCAAGAGTTTTGAAATGCAAGCCCTCGAATGCAAAGCATATTAAATAATTTCCAGGGATGTTGACCTTTGTTTCACTTAAGCTATGTTGTTAAGAAAGCACTAAAGTACATCAGATTAAATGCTTTTCTCTGGTTGTGTAGCCATGTAGATGTGATGCATTTTAACCTTGTAAAAGGTCAATATCCTCTCACATTCAATGCATTAATGCAATTTTATTTCCATTTCAAGCACATCTAGTCTTTTATTTTTCCGGAAAAAAGAAATGCCAAAGGGATTAAAATTAATGTGAGAGAAGCTATGAATTAAATTGTGGATTCAAGCCATGGTTTCACGTGGACAAAATGAGTTGAAGATTGTCTCAGCATGGGGGTACTTCTCTGCTGATTTTGTAACAATAACCAGCTTATATGTGTTGTTCTTATAGGTTCAGATATATGTTATCACTTGTCCAATGGACTAATGGATTTGCCTTATCGATGCAACTTTGACCACTGTTATGTACACTGTACATGAATTGGAACATGCACTATATGTTGGGTTGCCCCACACTAGTGATACAGAAGCAAATTTTGAAGTGAGGATACTGGTTATGTCATTACCTTGCCTTTCTCATGTGACTAGTATCTTCAACTTAAAGGTGTTCCTTATAAATCTATCTGGTTTCAGCAAATTGCCTTGGGTCAACACATTCACATTCTCTTTTGTTTTGGATTATGCTGCCACCATGATCTTTGCACAGATCCAGCAAAGAAAGATTGTTAGGTTTTACATATTTATCCCCAATGGTAGTCATGAAATAGTACACGTGGCTTATCATTGGAGACAAATATTAACTTTGTAATTTACTATCTCAGACATACATGGACCAAGGAAGGGGAGTGTTTCTCCCAGCAATTTAAATAAGAAATGTTCCCCAGCTCAGTCAACAAGCTGTCATTTGCCTCAGGATATATGATACCTTCAACTCTTTCAATAACTTCTTGATGGTTTAAAAAGCAAAATAAAGGATGTTCCATACTGACACATGTTCAGCAAAGTCTGAAAAATCAGGACTACAGTAATGTTGATGCCATAACAGATATACCCTGTGATGAAGAATGATGTTGTTTAATGGCACAAATGCTGCTTTCTTACAATGCACTCACCCATAGGCCGCAGTCTCAATAAAGTTTTCTGCACATCTTATTTTGATGCATAGGTTTTTTGTGTGCGGTCATGTGGTGTTTAATGCACAGTTAGTGTCCTGTCAACAGGGTAGTATTTTACTGCTCTGTGCCCATCTCTACTTGCTTACTGTGCATCTTTTCCCTTTTTTCTGGGTCGATTTTCCTCCGTTGCAGGAAGTGGCAGGAAAGGGGATACAAAGCTAATTACTGCATATTTTCTGGGGTCGCACCTTGCTGTGCATCTTTAAGGGAGGTTTTTAAACCAACCCCTAATGGTGGTTTAAAAAAACTTCAGTGAAAGTGCACTTCCAGGGGTGTGGTTTTCTGGGTCACCAAATTGCTTCCCTTCACGGTTAGGACACGATCTTTTATTTTGCAGTTTGCCACAGCAAAAATTCACAGAAAACACTGGTGGGACCGTGGCCATATTTTGGATTGGTCTTTCTGGCCCCAAACCACATGGAGAGAATGGAATATCTTTAATCAGTATAGATGCTGCAGCTGGTCATGGTCTAGTCTTAGCTTATAACATGTGTGAGCCATGCTGTATTACTAGAGGAATTCTCCTTTGAGTTAACAATGCCTATTTGTTGCCCATGACACATATTCATATTTGCCAGGCCTGACCCTCCTAAAGGGTTAATCACCCCTGCAAATGACATTCAATTCTTTTAAAATATAGTATAAAATTAAATAATAATTTTAAATGCATAGCATTAAATGGACCTGTTTTTCCTCAGCTTTGGTGTATGTCATCCCCCTCACAATTGGCTCTAGTGTCTGAACAATGATAATCCATGGGAATACAGGAAAGATTCAAGATTCGGACTGAAGGATTAATTCTCAGGACTTGACCAAGTAAATGAAGTTTTCCCTTCATCACCATGGCAACATAAAATACATCATTAGTTTTTACGAGAGATGGACACAGACTGAACCCTGAGCTAAAACAAAACCCAAAAGGAAAATAAATAATTAAAATAAAAACAAAACCTGGGTTTGCAGTTTGGTTGGTGAACCAGTTTGAGGATGCCATTTTGCCAAAGCAAAATGAAGCATCAAACTTTTCTCCCCTCAGTACTTTACTTTGCTTTGGCAAAATGGCACCCACCCACCACCATTTCCTCTCTACCAGCTCCTGCCACCTCCAGTTCTGCCACTGCCATTCTCAGAGTCTGCAGGCCAGGCTTCCCTGACAGGGTTGTGGACATTGATGAACCACAAACCAGGAACAAACACCATTTCCCTGGATTGAGTCTATCTCTAGTCAGAAATGACTTGATGGCACACAGTTATTTTTGATCCTTTAATCTGTATCAACAAACCATGTCATCTTCATCAGAATGGGGTGTTTTCTAAGGCCAATGAGTTTCCCTATTCAAGACCATAAACTTGCATTACCTCAGGGATATCACACAACAGCAGCTTGTAGGAAAATCCATCCTCTCCCTCATTCCCAACTAGACTAAGGAACATTGAATGTGAGTAGTAGCAAATAAAAACATTGTTTCTGGTAATATAAAAGACCTGACTTTTTCACTCAGTGAGATCTGGCTCTGTGACAACACTGACCACAACTCCATTTTGCATCATCCTTGACTGAATGATTCCCCTTGCTTTCATCAAGTTTGTATGTGCATTGAAGGACAGACTCCAAAATAACATAAATGGAGTTATGGAGTTACAGACCTAGAGGCCCAACCTTGGTTGTGGGGCAATTTTTATTTTTATTTTTTCTGAAGTGTTATGATTCCAAACTCAACATGATTTGTTAGCAAAATTCTTTTTCAGGTCTATTTGACTTTGATTGAAAGCTGCATTTTTAGCTATCTTCCAGGGGGCTAGTCATGGCTATACTGGAGAGCACGGTCTTAGTAAATGACTTCAGTTTAATATTGTTTTCCATGCAGTTCAGAGGTCTTTTGTAAATGGGTTTCATGTGTAGGTTCTCTCCTGATAACTGAGAATAAGAGCAAGACATGAGCTTGTATAAATCGTGCATGCAGCAATGTATAATGGGGAAGGGGTGAGCATAGATATGATTCCCATCTGAATGTTTCATTTTGAATGCATTTTAAATACATTCAGTTGCATTTATGCATTATTTTGCAGACATTTTTAAAAGTGCAAAATATTTTGAGTTTAATCATTTATTTTTGCCAAACACACACAGCAAACTACAAATCAGACTAACTATAAGTCTTCTAGGAGGTGCAGCTGGGATGTACAAACCTAAGGCTCTGCTCCTCTTCTTGCAAAATGGGTTAAGTATGCCTCGAGGCAATGAAAGTGCCAGGCAAAGCAGTGTCTCTTCATCTTAAATATGTGATTTCTACCAATTATTTTGAGTCTCATAGTCTGCATTGTTCAGACTAATGAAGTTCCACAATTATAAACAAGTCTAATAAAACAGTTGCTATGACTTTCTATTTACTTCCTCACCACTTTCACTTTAAAACAACAACATCTTTATATAAAAGGGTTTGTATGATCATTTAATTACAGCGCCAATTCCATAGAAAGAACCCCACCATGAACCTCTTCTCCAATTCATTCACCTTATTTATAAGCATCAAAACAAAAGAGGCTCCTCACTAAATAATTTTCAAGGGGAGAAGAAACAGTTCAATATTGTGGTGACCATGGATGGAGTGTGCTTGAGGTGAAAAATGCTCCTCCAAATAAAACTGTAACTATACTGGCCGATAGAGGAAGTAACAAACTTAGGGACAGACACTAGGGACCAAGTCTGATTGCTCTTTAGAGAATATTAAATATTTCTAAATAGTGTTAAAACACGAGCCACAATTCAGTCTGCATTCATATAATCCATCCATCCGTCCATCTGTCCATCCATTCGTTCGTTCACTCTTTTGTTCACTTGTTTTTTGTTTGTTTATTTATTTTTGTAGGCTACCTTTCTCCTGATTAGAGATAGGCACAAAACAATTTATTTTGTTTTTGTTTCGTTTCAGAATGAAATGAAAAATGAACTGATCTTAAAAGAAAAACAAAATGAAATGAACTGGAATTTTTTTGGTTTGTTTCCTTTCATTTTTTTCCCCCCACCCCACCCAATCGGGCATGTCTGTAAAAGGGGTCCCTACCTGAGACCTCTCGGTGCCTGGTGCTGCTGTTGCCGCCAATGATCAGGTGCAGTGCGGCCTTGCAAGGCCGTGGGGAGGGTTCTTGGCACCCACCACTGCCGTGGCTGGTGCTGATGATCTGGTGAGGGAGGCCTTCCAGTGCCTGCTGCCACTGCTGCCACCACCAATATATAGATCCCAGAAGGTGCCGGAGCCCAGAAGGAGGAGGAGGAGAGGGTGAGTACAAGCCCCCAGAGGAGTGAAACATTTCATTATTTTTTGTTTGTATGATTTTTTCAAAAATTTGTATGAAATGGAATGAAACAAATGTGGGTAGGGAGGAAATGGAACAAAATGAAACATAATTTTTCTGTTTCATGCCCATCTCTACTCCTGTAAAGTTCTGCAATTTCCTTGATTATTATTTTCCAATAATTCAGGGGACCCTAAAAAAAGATAACTATATAAAGGTTCCAACTCTGTGGTAACAGATCTGCTTGGTGTGTAATGCCTATTAAGTGAAAAATAAAAACAAACCATCAATAAAAACATCAACTTTTGTTCAAGCAAATTCCAGAATTAATTGTACTCTTTAATTGCTTACTCATCTGTGAAAACTTATTGTACATCAGTTTCATTGTGTCAGCCCCCAAAATTCTTACTCAGAGAAATTTCGCTCTATGTAATTTTGTCATCTCATTTCAAGACTCTCGTAAACCTCAATCATAACTTTCCTTTTCTTTAATCTGCTTCTATTCACGTTGTATGAAAACTGGATTTAACACAAGGCATCTTTTTTTTTTCCTCTCAGTGATTTAAAGCGGTTTAAATTTCCTCGGATTTAAATTGTTTTTACCTGTTTGTCCAAAGATAGTTTGGACATTTGCTTACGTTACTCCTGGAGATATGGGAATCAAAGCATATTTGTGCATCTAGTTCTAACATTTTTTAACTATGGCTTTTATAGGCCTTAAGCCATCCATGATATAATTAGCAAAATCCATTGCACAAGTAGATAGTATTGACTGAACATTCACCTTCAGTAATTACAATAAAATGTGCAGATCCAGAATGCACTTATGATATTGCATGGTGTTATTAGACAAGAGACCAACAGTAGAGTAGAACTGCACAATTCCTTGCTGCCATCTATGCAGACATAACCTTATGTCAGGCCTGCATAATGTGGTGACCGCAGGTGACTGGTAGCCCACGGGGCCATTAGAAGTAGCCCACCAGGTCCCTGCCAGCCTCCCAATCCACCACCAGTGGTGGCATGCTCGAAAAAAAGTTTTTCTTGGCCTGCCCACCTGCCCAGATATTAGGTCTGGATTTGTTCCCTTACCTTACCCTCTGCCGCCGTACCCCACCCCCTTGCTCGGCTACTCCGTAGGAGTCTCCACCTTTCTAATCCGGAACCTGGCGAAGAGAGGAGCTGTGGCTGGGACCAGCACCACTTCCTTGAGCTGCTGGCTGGGTGGCACACACACACATGTGCTTCTGTAAATAGACTGTGGGGACGTTTGGCAGTTTAATGTAGACTGCAGGCTGTTCAAAGTTGGACAGCCCTGGCTTATGTTATACCTGTGTGAAAAGTTTTTGCCTCATGTGTGACATAGCTCCTGGCTTGGGTGTTAAGAATGTGTACAGATTAGCAGGAAATGGATCCTAAAGCAGGCTTTCCACATTTGATTTAGGAACCCACATACAATTTGCAGGAACTGGGTATGAAAACAACATTTTCATTTTGATAATGCAATTTTTATAATGAAAAAACCAGATTCATTCCATACTTTTTCCTCTCTAAATGGAACATGAAATAAAATTATTCATGTCTTTGGAGCTTTAAAGAATTTCAAACTAGAACTTGTTGTGCATCTGCTATATTTCCACTCCAAGGCTTTTGTGACAGATTGGGCATTAACAGACTAACCTAATAATAACTCTCGACCAATGTGCCTTTGAAATTAATTAGAGTTGTTCTGCATTCCAATGGCTATAACTAGCCTGGCAAAAAAAGAAAAATGTATTTTAATGTTAGTTTTTTTAAAAACAAATGTTTAGTAGGGAAATTGATTAAACAACAAAACAAAACAACACATTTGCTCCAGATGCAACTCTCTCGGAATTATTGCTTTGCTTATATTATTCATGTTAAACCTCAGGTAATCAGAATCTGATACAATGCATCATGTATTGTCATCACAGTTGGTCTTCTTAGTTGTACACACAAGTGTCTTGTGGGTTGTTGATGAAGATTTCCCAATGAGTAATCCAAAAGGTTCAGAAACAGCTTTGTAGTTTAATAAATGTGTAATGTCCCACATTACATTCCCAGCACACTCTAATTAAATTTCTTTCCATTTTAGTCTCCATTTAGTCTCAAAGGGTTACTGGAGCTCTGGAATATTTGACAAAATTCAGCCAAGCAACTACCTGTGTTAGATCCATTAACCTTGACACAGCATGCAATGTTATTCAGGCCTCACATTCAAATGCCACATTTTTTAAGAAAAAAAAATTAAAATAAAAAATAGTATATTTCAGTCTATGCTAAGAGGGTGAAAATCAATAATTATCACTGCCTTAATATAAAGAGAGCTCTACTTTGCAATCCATCAAGTGCTACTCTGAGGCAAGCCTTTATTGAAATGAATAGGACAGCATACAAATATTATGTAGCCCTTTTCCTGCATGCCACAGTGTACTGGGGTCATGGATTAATTAGAAGGAAAACAACTAACTGAATAATGTTATTTGAAAGTCAGCATTTGCTGTTTATATATTATTTTCCTTTAGTAAAAATCCCTGGGTAGTTTCCAAACATTTTAAAATAACAGCACCACAAAGCAATTTAGAATTTGTATTATCCTGCTGGTATTTTTAGGATATATTGTAATTTGTAATACTTTTGATTTGTTTTCCATTCGACAAACAGTATCCTACTTGTTGTATGCTATGTACAGGCTGGTCTCTTCCTTGAACCATTTCACTTTTAACTTGGCTCACTAGAGATGGGCACGACCAGGAAAAATTATGTTTCGAGTTGCCGTGTGTCGGAGCCGCCCGTTTCAGCTCGTTTCCGTTTTTCATGAAATTTTCCAAAAATTTGTCATTTCATTTGTCGGTTTTTCGTATGTCATTAGTAATGTTTTTTGGGGGGGCTCCTGGAGGCACCTCTCTGGGGTGGGTGCCTCCTCTGGCCCGCCATGAAGGGAAAGCGGTCTCCTGGAGGCACCTCTCTGGGGAGGGTGCCTCCTCTGGCCCGCTACAAAATGGCATGCATAGCCAATTGGATATGCATACCATTAAGTTGCAGTTGCAGCAGGCAGAGGCACCTCTCTTTCGGGTGCCTCTGTGACCCACTGCCTGCGGTACACTTGAGCTGGGGAACGAAGTGAGAGAGGACCCCTACGGGCGCCCGCTGTGACTAACTAAGAAGGGAAGTGTACTTGCTGTAGTGCAATGCGAGTACACCGATCTGGCTTGGGGTTAGGGGTTAGCGCAAGGGCTAGGCTTAGGGTTACTGGTAAGGTTAGTGTGAGTTCATGGGGTGCACCTCTGGGTGCCTCTCTGACCCACTAAGAAGGACAGTGTACTGGCGTATGGGTTAGGGTTAGGGTTCGGGTTCGGGTTCGGGTTCGGGTTAGTGGCTTTTTATGCCCGACTGGAATATCCCAGAAGTCTAGGTCAAAACCTGGCCAAGTGGCCATGCAATTGGTGGAGACGACGAGGATGCGCAGCCCAGGAGAGAAGAGGGGGGAGGCCGGGGACCCCCCCCCAGAAACCACCCTTCTGGTAGGTGCCCTCACTGAGGCAGGCATATTTTCGCCTGCTTTTTTGGCCGGGAATCGGGTTGTTTTTTTTTAACTTTTTTTCTGTGCCGTGCCGCTTGGCGAGTTGGCGACTCGACGAGGATGCACACTTTGCACAGCCCAGGAGAGGAGGGGGGAGGCTGGGGACCCCCCCCCAGAAACCACCCCTCTGGTAGGTGCCCTCAGGCAGGCATATTTTCGCCTGCTTTTTTGGCCGGGAATCGGGTTTTTTATTCATTTTTTAAAACTTTTTTCCTGTGCCGCTTGGCATCACGCGATCACTGCGATGCCAGGAACGACAACGACAAATCAGACCCAATTTTTCTTTAGTCGGTTCGAGTTCGAGTTCTGGCGGAGTAATTGTCATTACCATTTCCATTACGTAACGGAAACGAGAAACGGAAACGGAAACGAGAATTTCGCCAAGTCATGCCCATGTCTATGGCTCACACATGGCAGAAGCCACAAATCCCTTAAGTAGGTGTAATGGCCTGTTGATTTCAACAGAATGCTTCTCAGTGATACAGCACTATACTGTGGGTTACAGACACATTTGTAATAAACCACAAATTAACCCAAAGTATGCATTTATTAGCTGTTGTGAGTTTTTCAGGCTGTTTGGCTGTGTTCTGGAAGTTTTTTTTTTCTGAAGCTGAGCCAGATTCTGTGACCAGCATCTTCAGAGGGCAAGGAGCTCAGGTATCAAGGAGTTCTCTCTGTGCAGCCAAACAGCCCAAAACACACAACAGCTAATAAATGCATACTTTGGGTTAATTTGTGGTTTACTACAAATGTGTCTGTAACCCAGAGTACAGTGTTGTATCTCTGAGTAATAGAAACCAGACCCCTTAGACGTATAGCAATGTCCCAGAAGCAAAAGAGCTTTTGAGGTTTAGGGAGTCTCATCAAGGTCAGGAAGCCTTGAAATGTGATCTGTATGCTTCAGGTCATGACCCACCATCACCACCAGTAGCACCCGGTTTCAAAAAAGAAAACACTCAACAGTAAGGGGGAGTAGAGCAGGAGGGAAGCTTCTGAGGAGAGTTGAACTCGAGACAGCCTATGACCACTTGCTGCGGCCCTTCCCCAACACCCCCTTTCCCCCTGCCACCTAGCCCACCCCACCAGAGCTCAGGGTGTGGTGGCATCCTCTGGCACGCTCCCCAATGGGATGATACCAATGGGTGATGTCAGGGTGGGCTGAGTGGCCCAGTGCAACCTAGGGACTCTCCAGAGCGAGGGCTGCCGGGTGGGTGCTCATCCACTGCAGAAGCGGCCACGGCTGGGCCTGGTGCACCCTGTGTGGGCAGTTTTTCTGGGGTGTTCTCTCTTATCTACAGTTTTTGTAATCCATTGAAAGGCCTGGAACCGATCTCCAGCAGATACCAGGGTCCTTCTGTACCACAAAGCCCTACACTCTACCTTTTAGCCTTCAACTGACCTTACTGAATCCAGCAAACTCCTAACTCTATTTCTCTCACAGATACACACAAACAAGACCCTTTCAGACAGGAATTTACCATCCAATTGACTCACAACTCCATTTACAAGCATTCTTTCATGCCTCTCAAGTGTTTCAACTGTCACTGTAGACTAAAGATGGGCACACAATGAAAATGAAGTGCTGTTTCATCATGTCATTGTGTAACAAAATAAAATGAAATGAAATGGTACAAGGAAACAGCATTTCATTACAGATGAAACAAAATGGTTATTTTTTTGTAGAAATAAACCATTTTGTTCCATCTGCAGTCTTGGGGAAAGGGGAAAAGTTTTTAAAAAAGCTCCAGGCTTTTTAAAAAAACCCCCCAGCTCTGATCAGCTGATGCACAGGACTTTGGGGAGGGAAAAAAGTTTTGGAAAAAAAAAAAAAAGACTAGGCCTTTTTTTTAAACCCTCTCCCTAAGCCCCCCTTGCCAGCTGTTCAGCATTAGGGTGGAGGGGAAAAGTTTTTTCCCCACACTAGCACCGATCAGCTGGCATGCGGGGCTTGGGAAAGGTAAAATGTTTTTTCTAAAAAAGCCCAGGGCCAGCTGATCAGTGCTGGCATGGGGAAAATAGCCCAGGGCTATTAAAAAGCTTTTTTCCATCCCCCAAGCCCCGCCTGCCTGCTGATTGGATCTGAGGTGGAAAAAGCCTCCCCCCTAGTGCCGATCATCTAGTAGGCAGTGCTTGTGGAGGAAAAATTATTTTTTAAATAGTTCAAGGATTTTTAAAAAGCCTTCTTCCCTCCCCCAAGCTCTACCTGCGAGCTGATATGCACTGACCACTTTCCAGCCCCCAAAAAACTATTTCATTAGTGGTTCATTAGGTACAATGTTTTTGTTGAAAAAAATCATATCAAATGAAACTGGAAAAAAATTGGGGGGGAGAGAGAAAAGGAAACAAAATGAAACATAATTTTCCTTTTTCGTGTCCATCCCTACTGTAGACCCAATGCCCAACCTGCAACCATCACTCAAACCTCAAATGCTTACCATGCATGCCAATACAATCCTAAGCACAAAAATATATTACAGCAAGAAAGAGACACATGTGCTCCCTATGAAGTCACCTTATCTGAAGGCAGGAAGCATACGTATCTGTTCCACACTCATATTAGTGTAAGGCAAGCTGACAGGTTGTTCTTGGACAATTTCATAATGTTTATTTTCATCCTCACCGTAATATCCTAAAACCTGCAAAGCTGGGTATTTTCACTATTTTTGAAATAAATAATAATAATAATACAAGAATGTGTAAATATATGTCCTTGCAAATATCAAATTCAATGGAAGCAGCATAAAACTACCAATCTAATCAAATTGAAATACATGAGTTTCATTTCCTTGCCTTATATTGGTAAAGCAGGGATGCAGGTTTTAGTCTTTACTTATATTCCTGCTTTACCAATATGAAGCAAGTATGTTCATAATGAGGTCCTTTTAAAAGCCATCACAGATTCTCACCTCAGTCCAGTTAGGTGCGTAGGCTAGAGAGAAAATGCACTTGCAAATGTATGCTGTGCAAACACACTGTTGGCTCCAAGCCATTATCTTTTGTTTAAATTTCATCCCTAGTTTCATTTTTGCAGGTTGTTGTATTTGAATCTTCTAATAGAGGTCATTAAAGGTGGGCATAATTGCTTCCCAATGTGTGATGAATGTGAATCTCCTTGCTGGACGAATGGTGGCTCCTTCAAATGGCTTTTGTTACTGAAGGTGCAAGCTAAAGTTTGTATAACTAGACACAATGTGCAAGGGGAGTCTAAAAGGTGATGACAACAGTCAAACCTCAGAATAGTTTGTTAATTCTGCAGTAGCTTCTGCAGGGGTTAAAAAGTTGCAATATTCAAAATTCAATCAAACTTAATATTCATGATCCAGAGGGCATACTTCAATCAAAAGGATTTAGCTGTGAATAACTTCAGTCCCACTCAAGATTCATTTTTGTTTAAGTTTATTAGCCCATAGGACATGTAGTACTCCCCCTTTTTTTGCAGAAGCCTGACCCACCCAAAATAAAGATAAATCCACGAAATGCAGACACCTCAGCAAACTGACCTTGGGCTGCTTCTGCTGGCATGCACTTCCAAAGAGAGGATTTTAACCTCCTCCTGACACCTCAGCAATCAGGCCTGGGGCTGCCGCTGCTGGTGGTGTGCACTGCCAGGAGGAGCCCAAGGTTAGTTTGCTGAGGTGTCAGGAGGGGCTTAAAGTCCTCTCTTTGGAAGCGTGCTTCTCTCAAGAAAAAAATCAGTGATATCCTGGGACCGTAGTGTATGAACCACAATGTGGCGGGGACTACTGTATACCATGATATGTTTAAAAATACATTAAAACAAAAAAGTCACATGGACAAAACTTGCTAGCCCAGTGATCAATAGCCATCCCATGTATCTCTGTCATGACTTGAAAATCTGCAGTGATAATGCTGTGATCCAAGTCATGAAGTCCTACTTGAGACACTATAAGGAATGGTCAATTGAAGCCTAATATCAATGTCTGATACAATTCTCAGTCAAAATGAGGAGGTGGACCTCTGGTGTAATAGAAATATTTGATAGTAATATTGTCTTATGCATGCATTGACACACCACAGGTTTGAGTTCTTAGGGCCTCTAGCAGTACTCTTCCCTCTTTCTGTCTTTCCTTTCCATACCTGTTCTAAGACAGGAGACTACATGCCAGGGTACTCAGATGAATGACTAAACAATTGCACCTGTCTTTCTAAATGCTTGTTGTACCATGGGAGGCCCTCTGACAGTGATCAAAGGTGTGTTAGTGGAATTTGCAAATATAGAACTGCATCTTTTTATGTCTATCAACTAGAGATGGGCACAAAATGAGCAATTTTTCATTTTTGTTTTTTTTTTTTCATTTCGTTATGTAATGAAACGAAAAATGAATTTTGTCTCCAAACGAAACGAAACGAAACGAAACGAAACAACAGAAATTTTGTCGTGCGTTTCATTTTCATTGCGGCAAATACATTGAACTGTAATGAATTCTAACGAAACAGCAATTTTTCGTTTTCATTTTCATTTTTTCATTTCATTACATAACGAAACGAAAATGAATTTTTTTGCAAAAAATTCACGAAAAATGAAAGCGAACCAAAATGGACCCCCTAAACGACAAACGACAAACAAAACACCATTTTTTGAGTCGTGCCCATCTCTACTATCAACATTTAATAAGGGACAAAGAACATGTGGCTATCAGAGGTTGTTGGCCTGCAATTCCCACAACCTCTGGTCATTATAGTCAAAGTTGAGGAATGATAAGTCTGTTGGAATAGCAACCTGCATGTTATGCCTTTAAGAGGTTTGTACAGAAGGGATTTTGGGTGAAGGCCAATCACTTAGAGCAGCCAATTGTTTCCCTCTCTATCTCAGATTCTTCTCCTGTCTTTTTAACTCGGCATTCTATGTCAGTTAGAAAAACCTTATTAATGGCAGTGTTCTCTGTGTATACTGAGTTAGTCATGAGTAAAGTATATATGTAACAAGTACCTGTAAGTTAGTGAAGCAAATACTCAGGCTAAACTATGTAGCAAATGAATATGTTTTGTTTGTTTTCTGGCATATCTGAAGATGTTGTAATTACAATAAATATATATTTTTTATTTTTTCACAAAACCAGATTCTCTGACTGAATTTACTGAGATTGTATGCCATTAAATTTAACTAAAACTAACCATATATTAAAGGATGGCAGATTTGAGGAAGAGTTGTCATTAAAATAATCTGCTGTATATGTCTGCTGCATAGCTGGAGTTTTTAAGCCAGCGTACTCTAGTGAATATGTTCAACAGTCTCTGAAGGGCCATGTTTCCTGTCTTTGTTCTAAATCACCAGCCATTTTGTTTTTGTGTTTCTAAAAATGAAATTCATTGGAATGTGGGAATCATCCCACACCCCTCCAGGTTTTTAAAAAATAAAGCACATAATAAAAAGTCACAGCAGGCTCTTGTACTCTTTCTCTCTCATTTTGAGAAAACTATGTTCCGTTGTGGTTCTCTCATACTTCTGACCATTCAGAAAAAGGACAGTGTGTACAGTAAAGGAGGCCTATTGGTCTCAAACTGTAAAAGTTAATTTTTGAGAATGGAAATGGAACTTTAGGGCAATGAAACACTACGCTAGTACAGTCAAATTTTAAGTATGGTAAATTGCAAGCTTGAACATATCTGAAGCTTCTGAACATTTCAATCTGTAGTGGACCACACTACAATAGTTGACCTTAGGTTTTAGCAGTGACATGGATATTTTGGGAAAATACAACCATGCATGCTTCTCCTTTAGCACTAGAGCAAATATCTCCAAACTCCAGCTGTCCAGATATTTTCGACCACAACTCCCACAGTCCTTTGCCATTGGAAATACAGCCTTAGAATTCTGGGAGTTGTGGTCCAAAATAAAAGGAGGGCCGAAGTTTGGACAAGCCTGCACTAGAGTCTGTGGCGAACTTGCTACCTACTTTTTTAAAAAAAACAGGCATAGTACAAACAACAACAACAACAAAACAAAGTGCAGTTTCCAAGGAACTTTTTATCAAGGGAAAGTGTGTGTTTAAAAAAGCAGTTTATCATTTAAAGTGGATACTGTTATTGTTGTACACAGATCTCAGAGATACTCCAAAACTTATCCAGACACTTTATAAGAATGTCATTTGACCAAAAGGACAAGGTGAATAAATGGAAACAAACAATACTTAAATGGAGATTCTGGGCATTTTGTTCTGCAGTGATTAAAGTGCAGTACTGGCACCCAGAGAGACAGAGTATTTTCAGCAGACTTAAATTAAATTTCAGACATCATTGGCCTCAATCTCAGGAATGTAAACATTTATTAAATGGCAGTTTGAAAATAGCTGGCTGAACAGAGGGGATTTCTTGGTATTAATTCTCTGTAGCTCTTCCCTGATCACTTCTTACATTTGGATCTTTTCTGCAAGCATCTAAGAGCTTTTCTTAATGTCATTTCTCAGATCTGCCCATCACCCAGGGGGAAGCGACATGCCAAAGTGTAAATGTGTCAGTACACAATAGCCAGATCATGCTGTCACATCTCCAGGGGCATGATAGTTATTTCAACATGACAATCTCACTTAGGTAAACATGAGTGACCCAGTCCAGAGGCCATGTACTCTTATATTCCAGTGAGCAGACGTCTCTAGTGTATGTTACTCTATCCCATTTCTTTTAATATCTAGAGCAAAAGGATGGCCTTTTGTTTCATCCATTGCAATCATGGGATTGGCATTAGTTTGGGGGTTTGATGAACAGACCAAAATTAAAATACCTTCTCAGGACCAATACCTAGGGAGGCATCCTTTGGAGAGGCTGCCATTTTCAGCAACATCTATTGGGAAAGTAAGAAAAAAATATGACCTTGCTCTTGGATGGGTGGAGACTAGCTGTGTCCAGTGGAGGGGTTCCAAATCTGTTGCTACATGAAGCTGTACATCAGGTGCAATTATTTCTGAGGCTGGGAATAGTTGCAGTGACACAAGTCTTAATTTCAGGCGATGATTTGAAAAGGTCCAAATAACCCATCTCATGCTTCTAATATTCAAAAAGTCAATGCAACAAAATAGAGGCTTTCTCTTATCTATGCAATTTATGCTTTTTTTTGTTTCAGAGTAATATTTTTGATTGTTGGGAAATAGTGGGCAGCATCATGTCCTTTTTCCAGCTTGTGGCCATTACTGGAGCCTCAGCAGAACACGCAGCTGTCATTGAACTCATCTACATAATTGGCAGTAGGCGGTTACTTCATGTCCTTCCTCATTCCAAGATTATGTTTGTTTTGTGATAACATTGTTCGTGGTCACATGGTCTTGTCCTGGTTCTGTTCCTGTTTTTGTTTACCCACGGGCATGATTGATGGTATTGTGACAACTGTTACTTCACGTCCTTGTTTCGTGACAATTTCTGTACTTCCCTGCCTTCGTTTTCCCTTTTTTGTTTTTGGTCCAACCTTTCATTTTTCGATATTTTGATTCTCAGTAACTTTGGCTTTCATGCATTAAGCAGCAAAACTGCCAGTTTCATGCCTTCTTCCCTCTCTGTGATGCATTGTTTACGCCATTAGGATTGTACTGGAGAATGAAACTTCACACTTCTGCCACTAGATGGAGAATGCATACGTTGCATGACAAGCCTTACTTCATGGCCACTTGTCTCGAAACAATAAACAAGACAAGAGAATTCCTGAGGCCAGGGAGAGGTATGGCTCATCACGCTCTGTTCCCAGTTCAGTGGTTGTGGTCGGGACGAGATTCCACTGTCATGCAATGGACATGGAGTAACCCCAAGCGGGACAGTGAACCGTGATGAGAGGGATGTGAAGTAACCATCTAAGAATAAGGAAAAGCTCCTGCAGTGACTGGCCAGGGTGTTGAGGGGGCAGCAGCATGGACAGGGTGGACATTGGGGACAAAAGGCCAGGGCAAAGTTGACCTCAGTCCTGCCACTAATCAGACTGTTCATGTTCCCTACGTTCAAATATGTGCAAGTGGGCTTAGAAAATAACCCAGAATTTACTCTGACAAAAGAGGAATAAAATACTTATCATCTCCACACAGCCAAAGACGGTGGTTGAAAGGAAGGCATGTGACCTTCTATAGCAATGCTATATGGTTCAGCAAAATATCGGAATGAGGTGAAAGTACATGTGCATAGAATCATCTATGTCTTCCTCACTAACAGGAAAAGCATTTTGTTGTTTAGATGGAGTTTCATAATCACCTAAAACTCCAGATTGTGACAAAATATTTTTATGTAAATGTTCAAAACATTTGGCCTCTAACTTTTCGCCAGTTGCCCTAAACAAAGGTGAGTAAACCTTCAGTTTGTTTAATGAAAAATCCATAGTTTCCTTCCTGGCATGTTTGCCGTTTTTGATAATATAGTCTAATGACACTTATTGCTTTGCTGTTTGTTGAGTTGCTAAAAAATCTTTGCAAGTACTTATTAAATTGCTGACACAAAACTGAACAGATGTGTTGTGTCAACTGTTGTACATGAAAATGTTATAAAGTCATATATATGTATTGATTTCCACTGTGGTCCTTCTTAGAATTAAAACAAAATCAAAAATCAATGAAGTTTTACTATTACAAGATGTGCCCTGTGTACATTTTATTATCCACAACAATATTATATTTCAGCTGAACAGTCCCACAGGTAAATTGGCAGGAGAGTTGGATTAAAAATCATGGGGGCCTCAAAGTGAGGTATAGGTCTCTTGCTTATATAAAACAAACCTTCACACTCTGTATCAGAACCTTGAAGATTAGGGCATTTATTTCCCTTAGCACCCAGGAATACTACCCTGCCCCCAACAAAGCTGTGGTGGTGGTGACAACATAATATTTATTAAGTACAGTGGTACCTTGTATAAAGGAATTAATTCGTTCCAAATGAAATTATCTTAAACAAATTTCCTTTATACAAATTCCCATAGGAATGCATTGAAAACAGAGTAATCCCATTTTTATGTTGTACGGATTCTCCCCATAGATGATTATGTTAAGCAAATTTCCCCTATCTCCGGAATTTTTTATGTTGTACAAATTTTATGTTGTACAAGCTGTTTGTTATACAAGGGTCCACTGTACAGTACCTTTCTGTGTATAAGACTATATTTTTTTCTAAAATTGTTAGACTAAAAATTCAGGGTTGTCTTATACACAGAAGTAAGGTGAGGAGAGAACTACAAGGTGGCAAAACTGTAATCATGGGTTGGAAAAGTGAAGTTTATCTTATACATGGGAGTATCTTATAGATGGAAAAATATGGTACCAGGGATTAATATTTGGTATTAAATACCCAATTTAATATCAATTTTATTTTATTCCACATTTAAATGCCCATGGGGAAACCCCTTCCAGTTATTTCTTTCACAAATATAACACATTTTAGATGTTTCAAAAATTAATAGAAGTGAAATTGCTCCCAATTTATGCCAGCAAAACTTGTAAAATGGTGTGGACATTTTTATCTGTTTTCATATAGGCAGGTTGGGTCAAGGAGCAGAAGCATGGGCGCCTCAGCTCAGAATCCCAGAGATACATTTCCCTGACCCAGTCATGAGTCACCCTTATACGTTGGTATTGAACATAAAGAGTTACTGAGAAAAAAAAAGAGTCAGCATTCAGCATCACCAGGTCTCAATTCACAGAGTTCTAAAGCCCAGCCATTTAAGTGTTAACTAGTAAAAGATCTTGGCCTTGACAGATTAGCCTGTTAGTGCTGGCTTCTCACATCTGTAAGTTTTCCCCCTCATCATTTCTCCTTTCCAGATGGAATAAGAAGAGATTTTGGAACGTTGGTAAATTCTTTTTATAAAAATGACCCAAAGTGAAATTTAGTTGCATCCCTAATCCTCGTATGCTCCCAGATTCACCCAGAGGTAAAGCTATATGGGCTGAAAACTAGGCAATTTCTCTCTATTTTTGGACAACTACAGTACTTCTACTGGTGAATGGTAATGTTAGGTACTGAGAGATAGAGATTGTCTGGACTGGAACCACAGTGTGCCTGAAGCACAGACTGCTCTTTCCATTCCTCTAAGCTGATTTATTCACCAGGATCTGCAAGGCTGTGCATATGCTTTGCCTGTAGATGGAAAGCCATGAAACTTGAACAACAGCAAATTTAAATCAGATCTTCAAAGAAGAATGAATTACATCTCAGTCTGTCATATACTCACAACTAGAGATGCGCACAAATAGGAAAAATGATGTTTCGATTTTTCGTTTGTTGGACCGGGTCCGTTTCGTTCCGTTTCCGTTTGTCACGAAATTTTTAGAATTTGTTTTGTTTCGAAATATCATTTGTCGTTTGTCGTTTCTACTGCAATTTAGCGCAATTTGACTTCCCAGAGCATGGGGGCGTCCCGCAATGACCCTGACCAGGCAGAAAACACTTTAAACTGATGAATAATATATCAGTACAACACTGCATCCTATATGCAATAATGCAAAGTTGCAAACAAAGAGGGCAGAATGCAATATTCTCTTTTTCTCTTGTTCAACTGCTGACTGAACCAGCCACCCTACTTGGTCTGGCTGCCTGTGGCTGTTATACTTTTTTTTTTTTTTGAAACCTTTATCCATCCCATTTCCCCTCCACCTCTCAGAGGCAGAAGGAGACACAGTATTCCGTTCCTCCCCCAAATCTGGATGAGGGTCTACTCCTCTCAATGTCCCCAATCCCCATCTCCAATGACACTCCTTGTAAAGCCAAGCAAATGCCAACCTGGTCAACTAGCGGTCAGAGATTCACTCTGGTAGAGGCATGACAGATGCTTCCCCCCCACTCATCTGGATGAGTGCCCCTCCTCTCACTTTCTCCCCCAATTCCCAATACAGTTCCCCTCAACCTCTTGGGGAATCATCGCCAGCTGGAGTATCCCAAGAAGCTGCTGACAGGCAGAATCCCCAAGGATCAAATTCAGGACCCAATGGAGGCCCTCCAGAAAACCCTGGAGGTCAGTCCACCACTCTTTGTGCGGGCAGGTGTGTTTGATTTCCAAATTCCAAACAGGGCTCAGTGGCCATGTTCTCCCCCAACGCAGCAGACCGAGTTCCGCCCAGGAGGCAGAGTCCACGCAGGCCAGAGGGACTTTCCAACCCTCCTTAATTTGTAGGATAGGGTAGGGAACAGCCTGGTGCCTCCTTGTCCTCAGGATTTCCTGCCTCTTCGAGGCCAAAGTGAGAAATATTGGGAGGTGGATTATAAGGGTGAACCAGCAGTAAACTATGCTGCTGCTGCTGCTCGGGAACAGCCTGGAGACCAGACCAGAGGTTTGCCTACCCAGGAGACCAGGTTCCGGCAACCCAGTGGAGAGACACAGTCCACGCAGGGAAGCCAGAGTGCCAGAGCACCAGGGAACTTGAGGGAGGGATTCTTTCAGCCGCCTACTTTGGAGGCCAGAGTTTTGCCTACCCAGGAGACAGAGTTCCGCCTACCCAGTGGAGGAGACACAGTCCACGCAGGAAAGCCAGAGTGCAAGAGCGCCAGGGAACTTGAAGGGAGGGATTCTTTCAGCCACCTACTTTGGAGGCCACTAGGCCATAGTTTTGCCAACCCAGTGGAGGAGACACAGTCCACACAGGAAAGCCACAAAGCCAGAGTGCCAGGGAACTTGAGGGAGGGATTGTTTAAGCCACCTACTTTGGAGGCCACTAGGACAGAGTTTTGCCTACCCAGTGGAGGAGACACAGTCCACGCAGGAAAGCCACAGTGCCAGAGTGCCAGGGAATTTTTCTTGGGGAGGGATTGTTTCAGCCACCTACTTTGAAGGCCAGTTTTGCCTACCCAGGACAGGAGACAAGAGTTCCACCAACCCAGTGGAGACACAGTCCACCCACACAGCAAAGCCACGAAGTCAGAGCGCCAGGGAACTTGAGGGAGGGATTCTTTCAGCCGCCTACTTTGGAGGCCAGAGTTTTGCCTAACCAGAGGAAAAGAGTTCCGCCAACCCAGTGGAGGAGACACAGTCCACGCAGGAAAGCCAGAGCGCCAGAGCACCAGGGAACTTGAGGGAGTGATTCTTTCAGCCGCCTACTTTGGAGGCCAGAGTTTTGCCTACCCAGGAGACAAGAGTTCCACCAACCCAGTGGAGGAGACACAGTCCACCAACAGTGGAGCCAGAGTGCCAGAGTGCCAGGGACCTTGAGGGGAGGGATTGTTTTGCCTAGCCGCCTACTTTGGAGGCCACTAGCACCAGGGAACTTGAGGGAGTGATTCTTTCAGCCCAGGAAGAGTTCTGCCAACCCAGTGGATGAGACACAGTCCATTCAGGAAAGCCAGAGTGCCAGAGCACCAGGGAGCTTGAGGGAGGGATTCTTTCAGCCACCTACTTTGGAGGCCAGAGTTTTGCCTACCCAGAAGAGCAAGTACCACCAACCCAGTGGAGACACAGTCCACGCACACAGCAAAGCCACAAAGCCAGAGCGCCAGGGGCAGGGAAGTTCTATGGGCTGTGGTCTGTCAACCAGCAACATTTCGTCCTACACAGTACCAGTGCAGTGAGTCTAGATGTCCTCTACTTCTTGCTGAACAGTAATGCAAAGGTGGCTCATGCAGGAGACCAAGTTGCTCCATCCCAGAGGAGACACAGTCAATGCAGGGAAGCCAGAGGGTCAGGAAATTAAAATCCTATCCTCCTCATAGAGGATAGGGTACTTGAAATAGAAATAGAAATGGAAATAGATTAGAAATACAAATAGAAAGATAAATAGAAATAGGGTACAAGAAAGAGAAAGAGAAATTTGGAGGATACTAGGGTACTATAGGATAGATAGAGTAAAGATATGTCAAGATATGTAAAAGTTGACAAAACATATGTTATGTATATTTAACAGAATGTGTAAAGAGAATTGTAAAATGGAGGCAGTTAGATTCTGCAGTGTCATGATGTTAATCCACAAGTGTTAGAGACTAGTAATCACAGGCATGTTAAGTGATGAAGTGCAGGTGGAACTGATTGTAACATCATGGTTTGTAATGGATAGATCAGATTGCATCAGATTGTTAATTAGTGATTGCATCAGATCTTATGAGTGCTGAATAAGTATAAAAGGCACTAGCTTACCATTTTGTAATTTGGGGACTGTTATGGTGAGAACAGTTCACCCCACACTCTGTTTGTCTGTTTGCTATATTGTATATAATGCTTGGTTGTTATGCTGTGTATATTTTGATGTATATATGAATATATGAGTTTTTACTCTATTCATTGTCATTGTCTTTCTGATAGACTAACTGCAAACCCTTTATATCAATACTAACATTTTATCTACGTTACTGCTGCACTGCTTTGTGTCAGGCACAAGTATATATTATTATTATTATATTTGCCTGCTGCCCCTTAAATCTGCTGACAGGGTTATGGGCCCAGTTGGTCAGCAGCCTGATGGGTTTTGTTGTACCTGTATAGATAAAGTGTGTGTTGTGTAAAGTTGTGTTTTTGCAGAGGAAACAGGTTGGAGTTGGAACGGAGACAAAGCAGAGCTGCAAAGGATTTTTCTCAGAGGCTTGGAATGAGAGCGGAGGAGAAAAGCAGCTGATAAGGACAAGCCAAGCAAAACAGAGTGTGATTTAAACTGGAAGCTGTGGAGGCTGAGGAAATATTTGCCGAGAAAAAGCTGAAAAAAGTGTTGCAGATAACGGCAGATAAGGAGCCGGCACATATCAGCGAGAATGGCAAGTATAAATTTAAATTCAATGCCTCTTGTAAAGCTCTCTGACAATAATTACCTTAATTGGTGTCTGAGAATGAAGCATTTCTTGATCTTTCATGAGCTATATCAGTATGTAGATAAACAGCTTGATGAGGAAGCTGATGAGGAAGATTTGAAGAAGGATGAAAAAAGCCTTGGCAATTATAATGTTGTCCTTGGAAGAAACACAGTTCGTTTATGTGAAGGAAGCAAAAACAGCTCATGAGGCTTGGTCGTTTCTCAGAGCAGCTCACATCAGAGACACAGCTGGGAGTAAAGTATCTCTAATGAAAAAACTGTTCCGGTTAAGGCAAAGCCCAGGTGAAACTATTTCTGATTATATAAGGAAAGTAAATAGTATATTTCAGCAATTGTCTGAGGTGGGCATAAATCATGAAGAGGAGTATAAATGTCTTGTTATATTGTCAAGCCTGGATGAGTCATATGACAATTTAGTAATGGGATTAGAAGCTATGAAGAGTGATGAATTATCTATCTCATATATACAGTCAAGACTCCAGCAGGAAGAATCAAGAAGGAATGATTCTAAAGTAAATAAAAAGCCTGCTCAAGTGTCTGGAGAAACAATTCAAGTAATTAGAAGATGCTATAATTGTGGGAGTGACCAACATGTTTTTCGTTACTGTGATAAGGTAAACAGCGGCAAAATCAAAATAGAGTTGCCGGCACAAGCTGGAAGAGTGAAGGTCAACAGCTGTCTGTAATTAATGATAATGAACAAAAGGGCTGAAGACAGGAATTATTTATTGTAGATTCAGGAGCCAGTATTCATTGTGTAAACAAGAAATGTTTGTTTGAGAAACTAACTTTGTTTAATTGTAGAAATGTAACCTTGGCAGACGGGACTCAGGCAAAAGTCTGTGGTGAAGGTAATATATTTTTCAAACCTCTAAAATGTGTATTTGATAAGGTCCTGTATATACCGTCTTTAAAGAATAATTTATTGAGTGTGCCTATGCTTGTAAAACAAGGTTATCATGTACAGTTTAGTGAGAGTAGTTGCAAGATTGTAAAGAATGGGAAAACAATAGCAACTGGGAAGCTCCAAAACAGTTTGTTTATGATAAGCACTTCTGAGAAAGTTTTGAACATGGTTGAAAATAAGCCTCTACATGACAAATGCATACATCTAATGCATAGAAGATTAGGGCACCTAAGTTTTGAAAGCATTAGGAAAACTCTGCAACATGTGGAACATGGGTCTGTGCAAAGCTGTAAAATTTTTTTAGATTGCCATGTTTGTAAAGGCACAAAGGTGAAGTCTGCACCCATATCAAAAAAGAGTTTGAGAAAATCACATCAACCACTACAGCTGGTACATATTGATGTGATTGGACCCATGGCTAATTCATTTGGTGGTGCCAGGTTTTGTCTTGTGATAACTGATGATTATTCACGTTATTCTTGGGTATACATAATAAAGCACAAAAGTGAAGTGAGTGCTGTATTTAGGAAATGGTTTGAGATGGCAGAAAGACAGTACAGGCAGAAAATTTTAGCTGTACAAAGTGACAGAGGCGGTGAATTTTTAGCAAAGCAGTTTGTTGATTATTTAGAAAAGAAAGGGGTGAAACATAGATTGTCAAACCCTTCTGCTTCTGCTGAGCATGGATTAGCTGAGAGGAAGAATGGAATTCTTCAGAATATCATGAATGCAATGTTGGCAGATGCAAAACTTCCCAAAGGTTACTGGGCTGGGCAATGAAATATGCAAATTATGTGTCTAATAGAGTGTGGAGTTCAGCTGTGAATGAAATTCCATATACTCTAATGATGGGAAAAAAGCTTCAATCAAATATCTCCATATATTTGGCTCTGAAGCCTGGGTAGGAGACACAAGAACAGTCCAAAGTCAAGAAAGCTCTTATTGGTGTTCAGCCTGCAGCTAAATCCTGGCGTTTTTGTGACAGTCATGGAAATGTTTATATAAGCAGGTCTGCAACATTTTGTGAACAGAAAAATTGGGAAGCTCTACATGCTAATAATGAAGTATTTTTACCAAGCATTTGTCCCCACACTGAGTTTAATGAAGAGGTTGCCAGTGATGGAGGGAGTTTACAGCATTACATGATGGAAAAGTGAAAGATGAGATTGCCAGTGATGGAGGGGGTCTACATCATTTGCATGATGAAAAAGTGAAAGATGAGGAGCCAGTGTTGATCAGAAAATCTAGGATGAAAGGTTTGTTGTGAATTATGTATTCCATGAGTCACAGAATTTTGAAGATGTGCTGCTGATGCCTGGAGAAGAAAGGAGGCAGTGGATGATGGGCTGGCCAAAGAGCATATATCTCTGAAGGAGCGAATGCACCAGTGGATGGCGCCAGAGAGCAAAGGACATTTTGCAAGAGAAATAGGTTGATTGTACACAAAGGTTTTTGATATTGATAGTATTTGTTAATGAAGCATTGGAAAGGTATAAAGCATGTTTTGAAATATCTTAACAATGCATGAAAAGTGAAGATATCCATATGTGATGATCTTGATTTAATTAGCTATGCAGATGCTGACTGGGGTTCAAGTCCAGAAAGGAGGTCAATGTCTGGATATGCCATATTTTAGGTAACTCACTAATTATCTGGAAAGCCGAAGACAGAGTACATTTCGTGTTCTTCTACAGAAGCTGAGTATGGGGCTGTGCCTGTGATTTGTGTTGTGAGTTAACCTGGGTAGTACAGTTGTTAAAGGATGTGAATGTAAATGTAAAACTACCAGTCAAAGTATATAATGATTATTTTTCATGTATCCAATTAACACAGAATCAGAAGCAATGATCCAGAAGCAAGCACATTGGGATCCGTTACCAGAATGTCAAGGACTGCATAGAACAACATTTGATTGTATTGGAATATTGTACAAGTGTTGATAATTATGCTGACATATTTACAAAGCCTTTGTGTAAAGATAAACATGTATGTTTTAAGAAAAGGCTAGGAGTTGAAATCTGTTAAATATAGGAGGGTGTCAAGATATGTAAAGTTGACAAAACATATGTTATGTATATTTAACAGAATGTGTAAAGAGAATTGTAAAATGGAGGCAGTTAGATTCTGCAGTGTCATGATGTTAATCCACAAGTGTTAGAGACTAGTAATCACAGGCATGTTAAGTGATGAAGTGCAGGTGGAACTGATTGTAACATCATGGTTTGTAATGGATGATCAGATTGCATCAGATTGTTAATTAGTGATTGCATCAGATCTTATGAGTGCTGAATAAGTATAAAAGGGACTAGCTTACCATTTTGTAATTTGGGGACTGTTATGGTGAGAACAGTTCACCCCACACTCTGTTTGTCTGTTTGCTATATTGTATATAATGCTTGGTTGTTATGCTGTGTATATTTTGATGTATATATAAATATATGAGTTTTACAGAGGCAGATGGAGGCAGGTAGGCAGAGGGCGGGCAGGCAGCCAGCTGCCTGGGCAGGCCAGAAGGCCAGGAAGTCTGACATATGGTATATTTAACAGAATGTGTAAAGAGAATTGTAAAATGGAGGCAGTTAGATTCTGCAGTGTCATGATGTTAATCCACAAGTGTTAGAGACTAGTAATCACAGGCATGTTAAGTGATGAAGTGCAGGTGGAACTGATTGTAACATCATGGTTTGTAATGGATAGATCAGATTGCATCAGATTGTTAATTAGTGATTGCATCAGATCTTATGAGTGCTGAATAAGTATAAAAGGCACTAGCTTACCATTTTGTAATTTGGGGACTGTTATGGTGAGAACAGTTCACCCCACACTCTGTTTGTCTGTTTGCTATATTGTATATAATGCTTGGTTGTTATGCTGTGTATATTTTGATGTATATATGAATATATGAGTTTTTACTCTATTCATTGTCATTGTCTTTCTGATAGACTAACTCTGCAAACCCTTTATATCAATACTAACATTTTATCTACGTTACTGCTGCACTGCTTTGTGTCAGGCACAAGTATATATTATTATTATTATATTTGCCTGCTGCCCTTAAATCTGCTGACAGGGTTATGGGCCCAGTTGGTCAGCAGCCTGATGGGTTTTGTTGTACCTGTATAGATAAAGTGTGTGTTGTGTAAAGTTGTGTTTTTGCAGAGGAAACAGGTTGGAGTTGGAACGGAGACAAAGCAGAGCTGCAAAGGATTTTCTCAGAGGCTTGGAATGAGAGCGGAGGAGAAAAGCAGCTGATAAGGACAAGCCAAGCAAAACAGAGTGTGATTTAAACTGGAAGCTGTGGAGGCTGAGGAAATATTTGCCGAGAAAAAGCTGAAAAAAGTGTTGCAGATAACGGCAGATAAGGAGCCGGCACATATCAGCGAGAATGGCAAGTATAAATTTAAATTCAATGCCTCTTGTAAAGCTCTCTGACAATAATTACCTTAATTGGTGTCTGAGAATGAAGCATTTCTTGATCTTTCATGAGCTATATCAGTATGTAGATAAACAGCTTGATGAGGAAGCTGATGAGGAAGATTTGAAGAAGGATGAAAAAAGCCTTGGCAATTATAATGTTGTCCTTGGAAGAAACACAGTTCGTTTATGTGAAGGAAGCAAAAACAGCTCATGAGGCTTGGTCGTTTCTCAGAGCAGCTCACATCAGAGACACAGCTGGGAGTAAAGTATCTCTAATGAAAAAACTGTTCCGGTTAAGGCAAAGCCCAGGTGAAACTATTTCTGATTATATAAGGAAAGTAAATAGTATATTTCAGCAATTGTCTGAGGTGGGCATAAATCATGAAGAGGAGTATAAATGTCTTGTTATATTGTCAAGCCTGGATGAGTCATATGACAATTTAGTAATGGGATTAGAAGCTATGAAGAGTGATGAATTATCTATCTCATATATACAGTCAAGACTCCAGCAGGAAGAATCAAGAAGGAATGATTCTAAAGTAAATAAAAAGCCTGCTCAAGTGTCTGGAGAAACAATTCAAGTAATTAGAAGATGCTATAATTGTGGGAGTGACCAACATGTTTTTCGTTACTGTGATAAGGTAAACAAGCGGCAAAATCAAAATAGAGTTGCCGGCACAAGCTGGAAGAGTGAAGGTCAACAGCTGTCTGTAATTAATGATAATGAACAAAAGGGCTGAAGACAGGAATTATTTATTGTAGATTCAGGAGCCAGTATTCATTGTGTAAACAAGAAATGTTTGTTTGAGAAACTAACTTTGTTTAATTGTAGAAATGTAACCTTGGCAGACGGGACTCAGGCAAAAGTCTGTGGTGAAGGTAATATATTTTTCAAACCTCTAAAATGTGTATTTGATAAGGTCCTGTATATACCGTCTTTAAAGAATAATTTATTGAGTGTGCCTATGCTTGTAAAACAAGGTTATCATGTACAGTTTAGTGAGAGTAGTTGCAAGATTGTAAAGAATGGGAAAACAATAGCAACTGGGAAGCTCCAAAACAGTTTGTTTATGATAAGCACTTCTGAAAAGTTTTGAACATGGTTGAAAATAAGCCTCTACATGACAAATGCATACATCTAATGCATAGAAGATTAGGGCACCTAAGTTTTGAAAGCATTAGGAAAACTCTGCAACATGTGGAACATGGGTCTGTGCAAAGCTGTAAAATTTTTTTAGATTGCCATGTTTGTAAAGGCACAAAGGTGAAGTCTGCACCCATATCAAAAAAGAGTTTGAGAAAATCACATCAACCACTACAGCTGGTACATATTGATGTGATTGGACCCATGGCTAATTCATTTGGTGGTGCCAGGTTTTGTCTTGTGATAACTGATGATTATTCACGTTATTCTTGGGTATACATAATAAAGCACAAAAGTGAAGTGAGTGCTGTATTTAGGAAATGGTTTGAGATGGCAGAAAGACAGTACAGGCAGAAAATTTTAGCTGTACAAAGTGACAGAGGCGGTGAATTTTTAGCAAAGCAGTTTGTTGATTATTTAGAAAAGAAAGGGGTGAAACATAGATTGTCAAACCCTTCTGCTTCTGCTGAGCATGGATTAGCTGAGAGGAAGAATGGAATTCTTCAGAATATCATGAATGCAATGTTGGCAGATGCAAAACTTCCCAAAGGTTACTGGGCTGAGGCAATGAAATATGCAAATTATGTGTCTAATAGAGTGTGGAGTTCAGCTGTGAATGAAATTCCATATACTCTAATGCATGGGAAAAAAGCTTCAATCAAATATCTCCATATATTTGGCTCTGAAGCCTGGGTATTAATTCCAAAGAGGTATAGACACAAGAACAGTCCAAAGTCAAGAAAGCTTATGTTTATTGGTGTTCAGCCTGCAGCTAAATCCTGGCGTTTTTGTGACAGTCATGGAAATGTTTATATAAGCAGGTCTGCAACATTTTGTGAACAGAAAAATTGGGAAGCTCTACATGCTAATAATGAAGTATTTTTACCAAGCATTTGTCCCCACACTGAGTTTAATGAAGAGGTTGCCAGTGATGGAGGGGAGTTTACAGCATTACATGATGGAAAAGTGAAAGATGAGATTGCCAGTGATGGAGGGGAGTCTACATCATTGCATGATGAAAAAGTGAAAGATGAGGAGCCAGTGTTGATCAGAAAATCTACTAGATCTAACAAAGGAGTGCCACCTGAAAGGTTTGTTGTGAATTATGTATTCCATGAGTCACAGAATTTTGAAGATGTGCTGCTGATGCCTGGAGAAGAAAGGAAGCAGTGGATGATGGGCCATGGCCAAAGAGCATATATCTCTGAAGGAACGGCAAGTGGATGCACCAGTGGATGGCGCCAGAGAGCAAAGGACATTTTGCAAGAGAAATAGGTTGATTGTACACAAAAGGTTTTTTGATATTGATAGTATTTGTTAATGAAGCATTGGAAAGGTATAAAGCATGTTTTGAAATATCTTAACAATGCATGAAAAGTTGAAGATATCCATATGTGATGATCTTGATTTAATTAGCTATGCAGATGCTGACTGGGGTTCAAGTCCAGAAAGGAGGTCAATGTCTGGATATGCCATATTTTTAGGTAACTCACTAATTATCTGGAAAGCCCGAAGACAGAGGTACATTTCGTGTTCTTCTACAGAAGCTGAGTATGGGGCTGTGAGTGATTTGTGTTGTGAGTTAACCTGGGTAGTACAGTTGTTAAAGGATGTGAATGTAAATGTAAAACTACCAGTCAAAGTATATAATGATTATTTTTCATGTATCCAATTAACACAGAATCAGAAGGTCGGATCCAGAAGCAAGCACATTGGGATCCGTTACCAGAATGTCAAGGACTGCATAGAACAACATTTGATTGTATTGGAATATTGTACAAGTGTTGATAATTATGCTGACATATTTACAAAGCCTTTGTGTAAAGATAAACATGTATGTTTTAAGAAAAGGCTAGGAGTTGAAATCTGTTAAATATAGGAGGGGTGTCAAGATATGTAAAAGTTGACAAAACATATGTTATGTATATTTAACAGAATGTGTAAAGAGAATTGTAAAATGGAGGCAGTTAGATTCTGCAGTGTCATGATGTTAATCCACAAGTGTTAGAGACTAGTAATCACAGGCATGTTAAGTGATGAAGTGCAGGTGGAACTGATTGTAACATCATGGTTTGTAATGGATAGATCAGATTGCATCAGATTGTTAATTAGTGATTGCATCAGATCTTATGAGTGCTGAATAAGTATAAAAGGGACTAGCTTACCATTTTGTAATTTGGGGACTGTTATGGTGAGAACAGTTCACCCCACACTCTGTTTGTCTGTTTGCTATATTGTATATAATGCTTGGTTGTTATGCTGTGTATATTTTGATGTATATATAAATATATGAGTTTTTACTCTATTCATTGTCATTGTCTTTCTGATAGACTAACTCTGCAAACCCTTTATATCAATACTAACATTTTATCTACGTTACTGCTGCACTGCTTTGTGTCAGGCACAAGTATATATTATTATTATTATATTTGCCTGCTGCCCCTTAAATCTGCTGACAAGGATAGGGTACTACTTGAGGCGGCTAAATCCGGTAGGGGCAAGCTGCTGCACAGCTGCCATGGGGTGACAAGCTGTATCACCATTTTGTACCACCATTTTGTACCACCCAAGCAAAGCCAGGCCAGAGTTTTGCCCACAAGGGACACCAAGTTCCACCAACCCAGTGGAGACACAGTCTACGCACGCAGGAAAGCCACAAAGCCAGAGCGCCAGGGAATTTTTCTTCGGGAGGGATTGTTTCAGCTGCGTACTTTGGAGGCCACTAGGCCATAGTTTTGCCAACCTAGTGGAGACACAGTCCACACAGGAAAGCCACGAAGCCAGAGTGCCAGGGAACTTGAGGGAGGGATTGTTTCAGCCACCTACTTTGGAGGACAGTTTTGCCTACCCAGGAGACAAGAGTTCTGCCAACCCCTGCTAATCAGTCTTTGAGGTAGGTTGTTGTAAAGTGCATCTCGACCACTTTGTAAGCAGAGTGGCTCCAAAACCCCAGGGAAGGGAGGAACACATCGAGGAAGGCAGGTATTTAGGGTGTACTACACTCAGACCAGCCATGGCCAACGGGGAAATATCGGGCCTACACTGACCCTAGAAAAAAACCTTCTTTGGCTGCTATAAAGGCCGGGAAACTGAGCTAAGTATGTAGCCCTTGTTAGATCCATGCATGCAGCGGGATTAGAGACAGTCAGGCAGACAAGGGAGGAATGCAGGCAGGAAGGTGAAGCATTCAGGCATTAAGGCAGGCAGTCATACAGACAGAGCAGACAGTCAGGCATAACTGTGTGGCGCTGGTGGGGAATGTTAGGATGGGAGGCATACAGGCATTGGTTGGATGGGGTTAGGGAGGGTTAGTGGAAGTTACACGGCTGCAACCACGACAGTGTTGTCCGGTTCAAAATTATAAACAATCGGTCCTCCCTGGTTTGGATCCACGCAAGGGCTGGAGAAATTGTGCCTACAGAGACCCTTCAAAGTTAAACATTGATTGATCCTCCCTGGTTTGTAGACGGGCAAGGGCTAGAAAAATTGGGCCTACTAAGACCCTTCAAAATTAAACATTCAGTGGTCCTCCATGGTTTGGAGCCAGGGAAGTCCTGGAAAAACTGGGCAATAATGTAACCCTTCAAATTGAGTGGGAATGCAGGAATACTGAGGACCTGTTGGTGGGAATGCAGGAAAGGCAGTCAGTCAGTCAGTCAGGCAGGCAGGCAGGCAGGCAGGTAAGCACAGAGCCAGGCAGGCAGGCAGGCTGGCAGGAAGTCAGGCTTGCAGGGAGGAAGGCAAGCTGCGAAGCAGGCATACTTGCAGGCAGGCACAGGCCATTCATTTCACCAACCACGCGAGTGGTGGACTCCTATGCCTTGGCCCTATTACGTTGGCTGACAAAACTCCCACATGGTGGCACCACTTCCTGCAGAGTGGCCTGCCTCTTTCCACTCTCAGTGGAGCTGTCTCTGGAGTCCTCCTTCCCCATGCCTCCTTCCCCCCTCTTCCTCCCTGAGGAACCAGGGCCTGACACTATCCCAGGGTGCCTTTGCATGAGGTGGCTACGCAAGGCACTTGAGGAGAGTTGTTTGGGGTCATTCCCCCTGCGCATGACCACCCCACATTTCTTGCACACCACAAGCCTCGATTCTTCACGGCTGTTCGCAAAATGCTCCCAGAGAGAGCCGCGAGGCTTATGGAAAGTACTGCCCCCTCTGGTACTGCCTGCTGCTGCTGTGCTGGTGGTGGTGTGGCTTGTACCCTGCTGGGACAATTGACTGCTGCTGTCACTGGTGGTACTCTGGTTCTGGGTGGAAAGAGGGCTGCTCCTTCCATCACTGCCTGAAGCCTGCCTTTCGTCTGTTCCTGCCAACAGGTCCTCAGTATCCAGCAGATGCAGATGAAAAGAGCTTTCTGAATCTGAGTACTCGTCTTCCTCCCGATACAAGGGGGGTGAGAGTGTGAGACCTTGGTGATGGGGATCGCATGCAGTCATCCATGCTTCCCTCAGTGACAGAAGATGGTCCGGTGGTGCTGTTTGTGCAGCTGCTGCTTGGAGAGGGAGTGGTACCAGCAATATCACTATCTGCACTGCTTCCTGTGCCTTCCTTCAGAAACGTGCCCCTATTTATTTTAGTGGGGGTCCCCCTTCCCTTCCCTCTGGTGCTGCCAACCTCCTCATTTTTTTTTTTTATTTTTGGATTTTGCAAAGATGTATAAAATTAGAAATATATTTTCTTAGGAAATATTTCTTATTATATTTGTGTTAAGTAAACAAAATAAACGTATCCTTTTGGCTCACAAGCTTACTCTCACACTATGCTGTTTTCTCCAAGCTTTCAATGTTGCCCTGCTGGCCCTTGATATAATTTTATAAAGTCTAAATTCAACTTGATCCACTGAAATGGAGTGTGTGTGTGTTCACTCAGTCAGTGCACACAACACAACAAGTGTAAACAAACAATGAGCTGGAGTAATGAGTAAATATAATATTGTAAAATGTATATTCTGTCCCCTTAGGATCAGAGCAGGTTCTTTGATTGCACCCCAAATTGTGTGTGTGCCAGCAAACTTGTTAGGCGCTCTGTGTAATTGAACTGGAGTGGTGGAATTGTACAATGAGACTGAGGTAGGGTAATGTTGTATTTCCCCCTCCCCCCAAAAAATGAAGCAGCTGCAGCAGCAAATGAATTTGGTTGCCTTATTAATCAGCCCACCAGTAAAATAACTTAATTTGTTAGGGGTAGGGTGAATGCCCCCCATACACACACAGATTAGGCTGATGTAAATGTAATAGCCTGGGCTGGCAGCAGCACCAGCTGCAACTGGTCTTCTGTTCTGGAAGGGTGGCTTGACAGCCACCCCCCCAAAAGTAACCCTGAAAAGAGAGTAGGGGTACTACTACTTAGATGCCTCCAAAAAGATATTGATGTAAATAAAATATAGTTTAGTTGTACATCAACTGTGTAGTGCAGCTAAATGAATTTGAAAGTCTCTCTCTTCTTTTTTCTCAGGTAGGAAAACGTTGAAAACAAATGGTCCTATTTGAAACTAAATCCAGAAGAAGTCCCTTTTAATCCAATATAATCAAAACTCAGTAGAGAACTTATTGTTGAGTTTTCTCTTCTTTCACCCCAAATTGTGTGTGTGCAAGCAAATTGAAGTTGGAAAAAATTGGAAATAAATGGTATATTTTAAAATAAATCCACACACCTCCCACTCCCAGTCGACCCTCCCCCTTTATCAGAAAACCCTCTCCCCACAAACAGCCAGAAAAGAGAACAAAGAAAAAAGAATAAGTGCTTCCCTTCGGCAGACAAAGCTGCAGGGAATAAAAAAAAAATAATTTTCTAAATTCAATTCGCTCCCTGCCTGCCTAACTGAAAGCCTAAAGCCTCCACCCAGGCCTCCCTCCTCCAATATTTGTCTTGATGGGATCGCACCAGCAGCCACAGCCCTTCTCCCTCAACCACATCTACACACCGACTGCGATTTCTGGAGGTTGCCTTGGGTTTTTATACCCTCTTGCACACCCAGATGTGTCAGTCAAAACCTGGCCATGCCATTGGTGGAATGGATCAAAAAATTTGCATGGTCCCATCCCATGTCCAGCCCATTAATGGGCAGGTCTAAAGAAATAAAAATAAAATAAATTAAAATAAAATCTGCTACTATTAAAAATCAGGCATCCCCCTTGTCCCCCTAAACATTTTATTGCAAAAAAATCTAAAGATAAAAAAGGCCTCACTGTTCCTAATGTTTGCTACTATCTAAAAATCAGGCATTAGAATAAATAAATGTCAATAAATAAATAAATAAATAAATTTAAATAAATAAATAAATAAATAAATAAATAAATAAACCCCAAATGTCAGTGTTTTTGGCCCAGGATTTAAAAATAAAAACAATGTTTGTGTTGTGCTTTTTGTTGGTTCCTCCCCACTGCATGGCATGGCGAGATGACGAGGATGATGCCCCCCCCAGCCTGGTGCAAGCAGCCCAGGACAGGAGAGGAGGGGGGAAGGCCGGGGACCCCCCAGAAACCACCTCTCTGGTAGGTGGCAAAGCCTCAGGCAGGCATATTTTCGCCTGCTTTTTCGGCCGGAAATCAGATTTTTTAAAGCTTTTAAAAACTTTTTTTCTGGGCTTCGCATCGCGCGAATGCCACAAACGGAAACAAAAAACCCGACCAAATTTTTCTTTTTTCGGTTCAGGTTCGAGCTGGGCCAGCTTAATTACCGTTACCGTTTCCGTTACGTAACGGAACCGAAAAAAATGCAGAAATGGAAATGGAAATTTCACCGTTCTGTACCCATGTCTACTCACAACTCCATCATAGTCATGTTTACTTCAAATTAAACCCCAATAAGCTTGACAAGGAGTTAATTTTATCCTGCTCCGCTAGCCACAACCTCAATTTCCTTCTCCTGACAAGTGATGGGGGAGCCATGGGGAGAGACAATGGGCAACTGCATCATTATCTATTGTAACACACAACAGCTTTCTGAGATGTCAGGCAGAGGTCTTAGCCAACACAGCTGCCTGCTCTGTCTTGTAACTGGAGATGGAAAGAACTGAACCAAGACCTTGCAGTGTGCAGGGCATGCACCTTGTGGGGGGAAGCAAGGACTGCTCAACTTTTCCAATATCCTTGGTAGATCAGAATTGGTAGCTGTTAAGATGACACTTAATAGTTATAGCAAACCAAATGAACAAGAAGTAAACCATATATGCACAGAGTGTTTAATGAATGTAGGTCATATTAAGGTGACTTAAAATGGCCCATCCGGCAGAGTATTGGCTACTTATCATCAGGAGCTTATCAAATTCTCACAGGTTTCATCTCTACAGCCCAAATCTATTGAATTAATTCAGCTGGATGGGCCAAGAATCGAACCTGGATTTCCTCCATGCACAGATTAGAACTTGTGATATGTACCTTCCATGTATCTTCTTCCATTTCCATTTATTTTCCAGACATCTGTGACATTCCTCCAGAAATGTTCATGGGCTCTCTATCATATTATGCACTTCCAGGGACAATGGGGCAAGATGGTAATCAAATGTTATGTTTGGGCACCAAAGATCATTTAAGTGTTTCCACTCATTTTGTCTTGTAATTTTAATTTCTTTCCTTTAGCTAGATGTTATGCTAGTTGTTCCCAAGATGGTACTCTCTGAATGTTTGGGAACCTACTTCCATTGTTCCACCTGGCATAACCAATGGCTAGGAAGCCTTGGAGGTGAAATCTAAAGCATCTGGGAAATACCAAATTTAGAAAGGTTCCTTTATTGGGTTTATCCAATTCATTACAGTTTATAATTCATTAAATTTAAATTGAAGGTATTATCAACTATGAGATGAAATGAAAAAGCAAACAGCATGTTGTCAAGAAATGAAACAAAACATGATTATTATTATTTTTTTTGAAATGAAACAATTTGTCCTAGTAGCAAGAGGCCTTGTGATCCAGCCCTCTTGAGAACAGGAGGTTTATTTTTAAACCAATTGATTTGTTTTGCTTCTTTTTCTCCCACACCTCAGCTGTTAAGCTAGCCTATGTCCGATCTTGATCTGCCTGCGGCTAGCCAGGAGCTGAGCTCTTTTCTTCACTCACTGTGTCTGCAAGTTGATTTAAACTGATTGTTTTCCTTTCCTGATTAAGTAGGACTTTTTTTTTTTTTTTTTTTTAGTATTTTACTTCCTTCCCTTGCCCTGCTGCCAATCAGCTGTTGAGCTTATCTCTCTGATCTTCTTGATGAGGTGCAGCAGCTAGCCATTAGGGTTCTTGCTTGTTTGCAGAGGGTTCTTTGCTTGAAAGCAAATTGATTGGAAGGTTTATGGAGGGCCATTGATTCTGGGCAGTGGGCTCCCTGTTAAATAAAAAGAAGGAAAGCTCTCCATTATTTATAGTCTCATGAAACATTTCATTTGATTTCATTTTGTGACACAAATTCTTTAAAAAATATCTGTTATTAATGAAATGAAATGAAATGAAGACTGAAACAAAACAAAATGAAACACTATATTTCCATTTCATGCCCATCTCTAATTTGGCAAACTAGGGAATGAGCTTTCTTTCAAAATCATCATAGATGCTATGATAACCAATAAAATATCCATGACAATTATACTAGAAGATATAAATTTTATTTGCTCTTTATTTATTTTTTTCAAATGTCTATTTACATTCATTGGAGGATATGACTAAATGGTGAATGTTGTATTTAATGGTTCCTCTGAGTGAAATTATATTAAGCAGCAAAAAAGGTTAATGAGGTCACTGGAAACTCTTCAGTCATCTGCACCGCTTCAGAAAGATATCACGCCGAAGCCTAAATATAAGGTTCAAACCTAATTTTAGCTTCCTTTTATTTAGAGCTGTAACATTATGTCCACAACAGATAATCACCCCCCTCCCCATTCTGCAGCCATGTTTGGGGGTTTTCATGGCAGGTAACAGCTTCGCCAAAAAAATAAAAGGCACGTCAAATACACTTTATCTCACAGTCACAGAATTCTTCCAAAAGTATAATTCACTACCACAGTGCTAAAGTACTGTAACTCAGAATAACACCTGTGGTATGTTGACTTTATTTGTGTAGAACAAGAAGTGGAAAAAAAAGACCCTGAGTCTGTTATTGCCATTATTCTTACTCATTATGTCTGCTTGTGTGTTGGCATTCTGTTGAAACACATTAGGTCTCTGGATCAGACAAGTATAGGATTACACTTTAAGTATAAATTAAAACAGGACTAGGCAGTTTCCATACCTGGAATTTTCACATGGTCAGCCTTCAATCTTGGAGGGCTATATCTCTCCTATGGGTCCTGCTCTGATTTATTTAATTATTACCAAATGAAGCAAAACAAAACATTTCAAATCTGTTCACACTTCCTAAGGATTCGAGGTACTGGGCTCACCTCAAAATATGTGAACTTTTCAGGTAGAAATCAAGTAAACAAGTAAGTAAGCAAGCAAATAAATAAATAAATAAATAAATAAATAAATAAATAAATAAATAAATAAATATTGCTTTTTAAAAAGGGGATATATTTTTGCCACACTTATGTAGACATTTTATTGTTATTATTATTATTTCCTTTGTAGTAAAAGGTCTGAAGTTCAAGATGGGTCCCTTCCATAAAGGGGAACAAATAAAAATAGGTGATTCATCATAATTTGTGATTCATCAGGGCTGACAAATTGATGCATTGATGAAACAATGCACTTCCAGTGATGAATGGATATATCAACAAATTGTTTAATTTCCCCTTCAAAATGCTCTAGGAAGCACCCCCCACCAGTATCTAGGTGACCCCACTTTTCAGGAATGCTTTCTATGCCTTTCTTATACTAGCCCTGCAAGATTGGTGGCAATTGGGGTTCAGAGGTCCAGGTTGTTTACCCCCAAAGAGACCCACCTGAGGAAATCCCCTCCCCTAGAATCTAGAGACACCAAACTTGCAGAAAGGGTTTTCCCAACTGTACATTACAATCCCTCCAGGTTTGGTGAAGATTTGGTTTTAGACATCTGAGTTGCACATCCACAAAGAGGATACCCATGGGAAAATGTTCTTTAAAAACTGTGTTGGGAAATCCAGTCTTTACCAATCTTGTACGGATTGTAGAGAGTCTGAGGAGGCTTTTGGAAGTTTGGAGTCTCTATGTACCTGGGGAGAACTTTCATGGAGGTCCTATTTCCGGGCGTATAACTCAGACATCAAATCTCTAATCTCTGCCAAACTTGGAGGGATTGTAGAGCAGAGTCGGGGATTTTTCTCTGCAGTTCAGATGTTTCCAGGTTCCTTATGGCCATTTTATAGCCCAATGAATTAAGAAATTAAAAATCACTTAACATTTGTTAATTCATATTCATGGGCAACTCCATTTATGATGCATATGAATCAATGAATTTTAACAAACCATCAAAATTCATCAGAAAATGTGATTGATTTTTCAGTTTCAATGGATCATCATCATCATCATCATCATCATCATCATCATCATCATCACCACCACCACATCATCATCATCACCACCACCAGCAGCAGCAGCAGCAACAGCAGCATTAGCATCAGCATCTCAACACCAACACTAGCAAACTTAGACCAAATCTTAAAATGGTTTAAATTAAAAGATGTTGTGGAAGCTGTTTAAACTGGTAACATGTCATATACAAAGAATTTGAGCTAGGGTGGCTCTGAAAAGGCAGCATGTAAATGAAGACAGGTGGTGATGAAATGAGTGGGTTTTCTTAATGATAACTAACAATCACATGAGGTTTTGTCTGGTGGGTTAGTGTGATTTGCGGACGGGCTGATTTGTTCCTTTCAAATGGAACCAAATGATGTAAACAACATCACAAACTAACCAGTCCCCATTGTTGCCTTCCTGCACCTTTTTGGGTGCCAGCCAGGGGCTATTTTTCTTTCATTGTTTTGTTTTTGTTTTTGTTTTTGCTACATGTAGGTTTTATCTTTTTTGGTTCAGCTGAGTGCATGTCATCAATGGGATTGAATCAAAGCAGATGACAAGCTGTCACTTTTTGAAGCTACCTGATAATATTGGGAAATGGAGGGAAGGAGAAGAGGAAATAAAGTGTTTTTAAACTCATTCTTAGGAGGTACAGACAAACTATACTACTTAAGTTTTTTTAAAAATTAAAAGCTTCCTTCCACTGTCCCATGGAGGATGAGATAGGAGGGAGAGGGGTGGGGTATTTATTTATTTATTTATTTATTTATTTATTTATTTATTTATTTTTATTTGAATTTTATACCACCCATCTAGACCTAGGGATACTCTGGGAAGTTTACAACAGAATAGCATAACAAAATAACAAAGTTATTTTATTTCTTTCCCTGTAAAGGAAAGAAGACAAAATAGGGCAACTTTGAGGTAAAATGTGGCTTCTTGCACACAAACAACCAAGGCCTTCATCCATATGCAGTATCACAGCTCAAAGCAACCCTGTTTAGGATAATTTAGCTGAATCTAGATTGGGATAATTGGAATAGGAATAGGAATAGGAATGCAAATTATTGTCATTGTATAAATACAACGAGATTAAAAGTGCCATCCAGTCAGTCATTCACACGACCCAGCATAAAAATCCAAGACGTAAAATCTACAATTTAAAAACAAACCATCCATACACATACTCCAACATTCACATGCCAAAACATTACTTACATTCATTTAAAACTGACATAAAATCCAAACATACCCACATCCCCACACTCTTTCACCTAGCAACATTCCTACACAATCCATAAAAACTACAATTTAAAAAACAACAACAGCCATACACCTATACGATATATATGTAACACATTCAACACCAATATTACCCGTCAACTTAATTTTTAACAGAGTTTAGCATGGATAATGCTATTGGGTAAAAACTATTTTTGAATCTTTCCGTCCTTGTTCTAATAGATCTATACCTTCTGCCTGATGGTAGTGGTACAAACAGAGAGTGACCAGGATGAGAAATATCTCCTACAATATTCTGAGCTTTCTTAAGACAGCGGGAGCTGTGTAATTCCTCCAATGTGAGGAGTGGGCATCCAATGATCTTCTGTGCCATATTGATAACCCACTGGAGTGATTTCCTCTGAGCCACCGTCAACTGGCATACCACACACATATGCAGTATGTCAGTACACTTTCTATTACACAATGATAAAAAGACACCAATAGTCTCTGAGTGATGTTATTCTTTCTGAGCACTCTCAGAAAGTACAGTCTCTGTTGGGCCTTTTTCAGCAGCTCAGAGGTGTTTACACTCCAGGTTAAATTCTCCTCAATATGGACTCCCAACAAACGGAAGTCGGTCACCCTTTCTACACAGTCCCCACTGATGAATAGTGGTTGAAGATCTGTTTTCTTCTTCCTGTAATCTATTATGAGCTCCTTAGTTTTTAATGTGTTCAGAAGCAAGTTATTCTCTCTGCACCACTCAATCAACCGCTCCACCTCATCCCTATAAGCAGACTCATCTCCTGCTGAGATAAGCCCCACTACTGTGGTGTCATCCGCAAACTTAACTATAATGTTGTTATGATAGGCGGGAATGCAATCGTAAGTATAAAGAGTAAAGAGCAGTGGACTCAGCACACAGCCCTGTGGAGAGCCAGTACTAAGACTCAGATCTGTAGATGTACATTGACCTACTCTAACCCTCTGACTACGTCCGGACAAAAAACTATTTATCCACATACATATAGAATGTGGAAATCTCAAATCCCCTAATTTAACCACCAGTCTGTGAGGGAGGATGGTATTAAATTAATTAATATTAAATTAAATTAATTAATAAATATTAAATTAATAAATATTAAAAATTGGACCATCTATATGCACCCTTAGCTCCTATTGGCTTCATTGGGTCTATTCTACATTGCGTCCTGAATCAGATTCAAGGTCCTGGTTTTAATTTATAAAACCCTCCATGGCCTAGGACCTGACTACCTGGCAGAGTGGATCATCCAACAGTCAACTACGGCCCATCCAACAAGGATGTCGCGGGCGCACTCGCTACGTGTGGCCACACCCAGAGAGGCCCAAAAAACCTCTACCCGGAGCCAGGCCTTCTCTGTGGCAGGCCCTTCCTTATGGAACCATCTACCCAGCGAAGTGCACCTTGCACAGTCCCTGCCAGACTTTCAGAAGGCTTTAAAAATGATGCTCTTCCATGAAGCGTTTGGTGACTTAATTTAATTTTTTTCCCCACCATCTGCTTCCCATTCTTATGTAAGGGTTGTATTTTATAGCGTCTGTTCAATTGTTGTTATTTGTTTAGTTGGTCATTGTCTGATTTATTCTGTTGTGAACCACCCTGAGTTCCTCTGGGAAGATGGGCAGTATACACGTCTTAAAATAAAATAAAAAATAAATTGATCTAGCATTGGTTTTAGGGATAAAGTATTTCATTTTTAAGCACACCAAAGTATTTTTTCTTTTACATCTTCCTTTTTCTCATTCTCCACTCTCATTTTTGATTACTGGTCATTAGGGATTTTAAAAACTCTCTTCTCTTTTTGCATCAGAAGCAATCCAGTTGTGCTTCCAGAGTGGAAGGATCATCTGACAGGTTGCTGTCATTCCCCAGGGGATGCCTGGATGTGTTTACAGCCCTTCCATCCTTCAGAGAGGCTCCTTCCATTTTCCCCTGGGGAATGTAATCTTGGTTATTTGTTTCTTACTTACTCATTGTTAGAATGTTTCTTGTCAATATGTGTTTTATCCTCTATTTAGCTTTTGGCAATAAGCTCTTTTTATGAGTTGTGTGCCTTCAGTGCTAGATGGTCGTTCAAATTCAGCTAGATGGAAGAAAGAGTCACCAAAAAAAGCCACCTTCCTTGATCATTCATAGGGTCTTCAAATTCTCTTGTCTGTAACTCCACTCTTAGGATAAGGCATACTACAATAATCTCTTAGATATTTTCTGGTATGAGAAAAGAAAAAGTAGCATTGAGGCAGATGATGAGGGTTATGTATCCCCAACACTAATGTTTCATTATCTCTCATATACGTGTAGAAGAATCCACACAGCATGAAAAATAATTCAGCCTTTTAAAGCTTCTCTGGGTTTTTGAAGAGCAGAATAAATTGAATGCCCACCATAGACATGACTATACAGTAGAACATATTAGTATGTCCATCCTGTAGCAAGCGCTATTTCTTTATATGTGTTCAGATCCCTAGAGAATGACCTGAAGATGACTGGTCTGCATGTGCATCACATAGTTCATCACATAGGTCAGCATCACATAGGCCAGCATTTTGCTTTGCTTTAGCAAAATGGGATCCCCAAGTCATGAAATGGGCCATAGAACAGCTCATTTTGTCTGTTTTTTTGGTTCATGTTTTGTGTCATGCCGTTCTCTAATACTCATACTCTCATGCTCATATTTAATAAGAGAATTGTCTTCTGCATGGCCTGATTTAGGAAAGACCATACTAAACTGAATGCAATTCATTCAAAACAATACTATAGATCCAAGATTATAAAAGTAGATCTGCTTGACTAAATACATTTCCTGTTATATAAATGAGTTAATGAAAATCGTAAAATGTGTGTTTTTTACCGGCAATTGCTTGACAATTCTGAGTACCACACTGGCACAGTAAATGCTAAAACAAAAGTTTAAAAATGGTTGCTCATTGTGTGAGGTCAAAGCATGCAAAAATGCTCAGGATAATTTCCAGAATCCATTTTACGCCTCAACCATTCTGTTTTACTGAACTTGAAGCCAAGTTATTTAGTACAGTTTGTGGAAAGTAGTAAAGCAAATTATCTGCAGCATTTTTACATATAATTCCATTAATTCTAATCACTGCAACTTTGGAAGGTACTTTACATTTCTGCTAGTCACAAGTAGTACCATTTTTAGTGGAAAGGATGGTGATCATGTGAAAGTCTTGAAATTTTATTTCTTTCTATACTGGGACAAATTTGCCTCCTTGGTGAACAATTGTGATAGCAGAAATTGGGAATGTTTTAAATTATCATTCTAAACTTGCAGGAAGAAAGTCCTAGATCCCTGGAAAGCTAAGGACTTTTACACCCTTCTGCTATGAAATATCAACCTGGGATTATTTTAATTGATTTGTCAAGTGAACTGGGTGCATAAAAACAATTAAACACACATCAAGATTTGAATTTTTAGAAAAACAATTTTGAAACATTTGAAAATCTGCAAGTTTGAAACTCACATTCCTGAGACAACTTACTGATTAAAAGACTGCCTAAAAAGGATGGATTTTGCTTACCGACCAAAGACAAAAGGCAGGGCATTAACCTGACTTTCAAGTGAATGTCAACAATCTTGGAAGCAGCCACTGAGAATGTCTTCTCTTGTGTCCTCACCAAGCAAGATTGGGAAAGTGGCGGAACTAAGAGAAGAACCAACCCAGAACATCTTAAAGGTTGAGCAGTCTCAAAAGGGGTGATATGATCCTTCAAATACCCTCAACCAATATTGTATAGGGCTTTTTGGGTAATTGTCATCACATTGAATTGGGCCTAGAAGCAAACTGACAGACAGTGAAGTTGCTGTATTAATGGAGTCACATGCTGTCTACAGTTAGTGCCAGTCAGCAGTCTGGCTACAGCATTTTGAACCTGCTGGAATATCCAGACAATGTTCAAAGGCTGACCCATGAAGAGTGCATTGCAATAATCCAAATGAGATATACTGAAGTAGAGATGGGCATGAAATGAAAAATTTTCTCATTCCATTATTCGTTATTTGTTTCATTAGGTAACAAAATGAATAACAATGCCCAGAGTAATTTAGGAACAAACTGGACTGAACCGGAACAAATTAGTTCATTTTGTTTCATTCTTCCCCACTGGCGATGACAGCCTGGCTGTCATTGCCAGTGGGGAAGGACTAGAGAGAGCCCCGTTCTCACCTCCGGACACAGAGGTGGACTGAGGCTCTCTCTAAATGGATTTCTGCCATGGGGAGGTGACAGATTGGTCCAGAGAGGGCTGTGGTCTCACTGCCACAAGCAGAGGCAAGGCCGTGGCTCTCTCACAACCGATCTCCACAGTGAGGGGATGACAGCCGGCTCGGCTGTCAGCTCCCCACTGCGGAGGTCAGTCCAGAGAGGGCCACAGCCTCACTGCCGCAAGCAGAGTGCCACAAAATTACCACAAAATGTTTCTGAGCAGTGTTACAGATATGGGAAAACTTGACCCTGGTTTTCCTTATGGGAAAGATATGTCTCTAGTTCTGCTCAGAAACATTCTGGAAACCTCAAAAAAAAATCCTTTCCTTAGTCTCATGGCAGAAGTGAGAAAGAAAGCACAGAGATGGAGCAAGCACCAAAGGAGCAGCTGAGAGCTAATAAAAATTTTCAGACATTCTCTTCACTGCTTCTAGTATTTAAAAGCCTATGGAACAAGGCAGCAGCTGTTGTAGTTTGGGGCAAAGTAAAATTTCTTTTAAATTCAAAATGCAGACGAAGATGGAAATTCTGCAGTTGTGGTTCTTATGTAAAAACAAGTCAAATGAAGATTTTCATCATAGCTGGCACTATTTATGTATAACAAGAAGCCATGAGATTACACTTGTGTTGCTAAGTAGATAGGGAGGTTTCCAAAATTTTCCTCATCCAAACCCCTTCTTGACTTTCAAATTCTGATTTATCTGGTTTTGTTTCTGTGGCAGACCTAATAAAATGGGAATGCCTTTGATCCTCTTTGATTTCCAGTTTTCACATATAACAATACATAGGCTCATAGTTCAGTAACTTAAATTTACTTAGAGTTCTCTCCTCTCTTTCCTTGCAATGGGAACAGATGAAGTGGTAAAACACAACTGCAAAGAAAGAAATGTGATTTAAGGAATACCTGCAGATTGTCTCAGCTTTCACACAAAGGGATGTTTCAATGGATGAAGATACCACATTGAAAAAGCATCCAATTTTTAAAAATCGTGCAATTTGTAATCCATTATATAAGTGGAAGCCACAGTCACAGAAAATATTGTGAGTGTGGTATGGGATGCTAGTAAGGCTGTTATGCGAGGCCTCTTTATTCAAAGAAATGCGTATCAGAAGAAACAGAAAGAAAAGAAGCAAAATGAGATTTTAAAAGAACTGGTAGAGATAGAGAAGAAATTGGTGGAGAAGCCAAAGGAACAGAAATGGATTCAAAAATTAAAGATGCTTCAAACTCAGTTGTCGATGATTATTAACCAAGAAATTGAGTGGAAGGTAAAGATGATGAGACAAAGAAATTTTGAATCGGCAAATAAAGTAGGGAAGTTATTGGCTTGGCAGCTGAAATGGAAGCAAAAACAAAAGGTTGTGAACAAATTAGTGGTAGACCAAAAATTAGTGGAAGATCCAAGAGAAATTGTAAAGGTGTTTCGGAATTTCTATAGAAATTTATACACGAAGAAAAAAGAGAAATCCGAACAGATTGATAGATATTTGAAAAAGAATGGATTGAAAAAATCTCAACAAACCAAGTGTCGATACTGAGTGAGAAAATTACCCCACATGAAGTACAAAGTGCAATAGAGAGGGCGAAAACTGGAAAATCACCGGGCCCAGACGGTCTGACTGCAAAATATTATAAAAATTGTCAGAAGAAATGTTACCAATAATGGTGGAGGTTATGAATGAAGTTCTAGAAAAAGGAGTCATACCCAACACCTGGAAGGAGGCGTATATAACACTGATTCCAAAGGAGAACGCAGATACAACAGATGTTAAAAATTATAGGCCCATTTCCCTTTTGAATGGAGACTACAAATTATTTGCCGATGTTTTGGCTAATAGATTAAAAAGGGTTTTAAATGAGTTATTACACAAAGATCAAGCGGGGTTTCTTCCTGGCAGACAGATGAAAGATAACATGAGAAATATAATAGATATAATAGAGTATCTAGAAGTCAGGAAAGAGAAACAAGCTGCCTTGATATTTATTGATGCTGAAAAAGCCTTTGATAATGTCTCTTGGCAATTTATGAAGAAGAATTTGGAATATATGGGAGTGGGAATAAAGTTTTGGAACGGTGTTAATGCAATATATAAGGAACAGAAAGCAAGTTTATTGATTAATAATGTGATAACAGAAAGTTTTCCGATTGGGCAAGGTACGAGACAAGGGTGCCCATTGTCTCCATTGTTATTTATTACTGTATTGGAAGTATTGTTAGTCAAACTGAGGGACATGGGGACAATTAAAGGTATATGTGTGGGGGATAAGGAATATAAATTAAAAGCGTTTGCTGATGATTTAGTTCTGATGTTAGAGAATCCAAAAGAAAGTATTATTGAGATGATGAAAATAATTGAGGAATTTGGTAATCTAGCCGGTTTTAAACTAAATAAGAATAAAACGAAGGTTTTATTGAAAAATGTAACAAAGAAAGATTGCGAAGAATTTGAAAAATTGTCCGCCTCTCAGTGGTGAAAAAAGTTAAATATCTGGGAATCAACTTATCTCTTACGAATTTAAATCTCTTTGAGGATAACTATAATACGGTATGGAACTTGATTAAGAGAGATCTGGAAACATGGAATAGATTGAACTTGTCGTTGATGGGAAGAATTTCGTGATAAAGATGAACGTGCTACCAAGGTTGTTATTTCTATTCCAAATGATCCCAATACTTAGAGGAATAGGCCACTTTAAGGAATGGCAGAAGATATTGTCCAAATTTGTCTGGCAAGGTAAAAGACCCAGAATAAGATTTAAATTACTAACAGATGCCAAGGAAAGGGGAGGATTTGCCATGCCAGACCTGAGATTGTACTACGAAGTGGCCTGTCTAGGTTGGATAAAAGATTGGATTACTTTAGCTGATGAGGATCTATTGGATCTAGAAGGTCATGATAACAGATTTGGTTGGCACGCTTATCTTTGGTATGATAAAGTGAAAGTACACAAAAGCTTTATGAATCATGTAATTAGAAAGTCATTACTTCAGGTCTGGGAACGGTTGAAACCCCTTTTAGAGAGAGACATACACCGAGATGGTTATCCCGATTGAGGCATTGGTGATCAAGAGGAAAGATAAAGAAGGAGTGGGGATCACCTATGGTGATGTGTTATTCTTTTCAGAAAAGGTCCTAGACTGAAGTCTTATGATATATTGAAAGAGAAGTTAACAAGCTGGTTTCAGTACCATCAACTAAATGACATTTTTCAGAAAGATAGAAAGATGTCTGGGTTTGGAGAGAAGGAATCTAAGTTCCAGACCATAATTATGGGCCCAAAAAGAAATTGTTGACCAGATTATATAATTTTTTTGTTGGAGTTGAATTTAAAAGATGAACAAGTTAAAGAATGTATGGTAAAATGGGCTATGGATCTGGGTCATAATATTGGGTTAGATGTGTGGGAAAGATTGTGGAAAAAGAATATGAAGTTTACCGCATGTACTTTGATAAAAGAAAACCTGTTGAAAATGATGTATAGGTGGTATATTACTCCAACGAAGTTAGCAAAGATGTATAGGATGAAAGATGACCACTGCTGGAAATGTAAAGAGAAACAAGGTGATTTTTATCATATGTGGTGGACGTGTGAGAAAGTGAAAGAGTATTGGGCATTGATATATGATGAACTTAAAAAGATGTTAAAGTGTACATTCCCAAAACGACCTGAATTTTTTTCTGTTAGGGTTGGTGGATAATGAAATTAAAGGAGCAGATAGGACTCTATTTCTATATGCAACAGCAGCGGCAAGAATGCTCCTGGCACAGAATTGAAGACAACGTATATACCATCTCTGGATGAATGGAGGGCGAAAATATTGGACTTTGCAGAGATGGCCAGACTGACGTGCAAACTGAGGGATCAGGACAACCAGAAGTTCCAAAAAGATTGGCAAAAATTTAAGAACTACATGGAGATTTATTGCAAGGAATTAAAGACTCTTACCGGATTAGGATAGAGCTCGAAGGATTACTACTTATTTTTCAAATCTTTTTTATAAACATATAAAGGGGTTTGTCTGAAAGGAAGGCTAGGAGATGAATAACGCTAAAACCACGGGAAGAACAGAGGGAAGCCAAATTTCAGTAGAATGATTTTGTATTACCAATGTTTTGAATTTGACTTTTTTTTGTATATTAAAATTCTTTAATAAAAACGTATTTTAAAAAAAAGAAAATATTGTGAGGACTTGTGTGTGGTTTAGAGATTCCCAAACCAGGAGATTGTAGAAAGAGCCTGAAGACTGAATGTTTTCAAAGGATCTTGAAAGATGAGTTCCTTACAGGTCCAAAATCTTGTGGGCAAAAGATCTTGCAGGACCTAGAGGCCTGAAATTCTGACATATGACAGGCAGAAAAGAATAAGCTTTAAGCCCAGAGCACATTGTACATAATGCACTTCCCCTAGTTCAGCTGTAAAAGTAATCTCCAATCTCTCCATGATCGGAGTTTAAACCTCTTTGTCAATGTAAGCGACTTCCTGAGCAGTATAAAGTGGCTTTTGTGCAAAAATGAGAAAACGACCCTTTTCCCTGAAATTCTCTTTCAAGCCTCACTTTATCAAACACTTATATACATGCACAAAGTGAATAGGCTCCCAGACTTCCCACAGAGCTCCTTATATACTGAAATCAAACTCCATGCCTTGCTGACTCAGAGTCCTTTCTCTTTTTATGTTTTGAACTGTTCTCTATAGAATGATCACACATTTGGGTTTTAATCCATACCAGTTTTGTCTTGAAGAATGGCTCAAAAAAGGAGGCATGTTACCTAGTTATCAAATACAGGGGGAAACACGAAAATTGTGTTTCTTGTGCAGTCTGCCAGCCTCAAAGGACTGGGTTTCAAGAAGACCTGTGAATGCACTGAAATGTTTCCATTGACTATATTAATTAATGGACTCTGTTTTAATGTTGAAGATATTCAAGATCCACAGGAATTCATAATGTACACATTGAATATCTGTATCAAATTATTCGGGGGGAGGGGAGACATTGACTGTGGAGGCATTTATGTTACGCACCCAAGTTAGCAACAGAGAGAGAGAGACAAATTCAATTTAAAATCTGAAGAAATCCTGACATCAGCCCATAGGCTGCTTTTACCTCTCTTGAAGCTTTCACAAACCTCAAACACCGTTCACAAAGCCTTGCACTGTTTAACTTCCCAGTTTTACATGCCAGCATAACTGTGGGTGACACCAAATTAATGGAGTAGAATCCTATGTTCCAAAGCAGCAGAATACCAAAGATCCGTGGAAAAACAGACATCCGGCAGTCCTGGAAATAGTGAAGAGGGGCTTCATAGGCCAACAAAGGACTGCATTTCTGAGGTGCTCCAGAAACACAGTGAAAAATCATGAATATTTTTCTTTAGTGTTTACTGGATTCCATTCTTTCACCACAGACATAATTTTGGAGCTGACCAAAGCAATATCTTAAAAGGCCAAAATGCAAAAAGGAATGCAAGTGAGAAAAATGGCTACAGTGGGTCAGGGGCACTTGGTGTACCTAGTTCGTTACCCAGAGATTCCCATGGGGGTGATGTACTGTTTTTCTGGATCTTTTTGTTGTTGATAATTTCCCAGATCATATGAAAATAATATCTCTTACCTAAAGCAAGTGTTTGAGGTCAATATTCTTGCCAAGTGATCCATCTAAAGAATTGTGACCTATTTTCAAGAACTTTGCAAAACTTTAAGTCAGTTACAAGTGACTTATCCAGCCCAGATCCACTTGAATCCCAATACTTCTTACAATTCACTGCTCCCTTGATTAATCAAAAGGTTCACAAGCCAAGAAAATTTAAGAAATTGTGCTGTGATTAGAAATGAGGCACCCTCACACAAACTCTCCTTTCTTACAACCTGACTTCCCTGTGGTCATATTTACCCTTAATTAATCAAACTACAGTCTGCATGGACTACCTGGAATCTGCAAAGATGCTCCATCTAGTGCTAGTCTTGTATTGCTTTATGAGGTATTTAAACCACACTGTTCTGGTGGAGGAATTTCCAGTAGATTAATCCATCTCAGTTTGTCACTTACATCACTAGCTGCTAGAATGGTTTTGATGGGAAGCTCAGGTCCTCTTCTCACAATGCTTCAACATAATTATTTTGCTTTTGTTTGGTGCAAAGTGGAATGAAATTATCTCAGAGTTTGCATTCTATGTAAAACTGCAACATGAGTGATGGAAAAAAACTTAATGTTTCCAAGGTGTCTTGGTTGTTTTCAAATCTTAGGGTGCAATCAGATGGCTGCAAAGGTATGCACTTGACCACACCAGAAAGGGGCATTTTAATGAAAGCCATCTCCCTTAAAAGAGCTCTTCCACTCCAGTCCCCCAAAAACCCGACAGCTGGACCAAAAAGCTCTAGCTTGGGAAGAGATTGGGATCGGGTTAGAGCAATTTCCACCTGCACCATGTGATCACCCAGGAACAATCACAGTGAGCAGTCCCACAAGGGGTACATATAGCACTTCATTTTCCTGTGTGATTATTTGGGTTATAATTGGCTGAGGGGCATTATAGAGAACAACTGTTTCCAAATTCCAAGTGGCAGAAATGCTACAAGACAGAATGGCATGGCCATTCTGTTATCAACAGACTTCAAAGCATGTGTTCAAAAAAATTCAACCCTCTTGCAATCTAGCCCTGTTTTGACATTCACCTCCCATCTTTTATTAATCATTGATGTATATCTACCTCCTCTTCAATCTCATACAGAATGTAAAAACCAATAGGCTAAACTAGTTGCTTATATAGATAACTTTTTATCATTATTCCCAAGTGCTTCTCTAATGATAGCAGGAGATTTCAATGCCAGAACTGGAGAAAATGATGAGGTACTATTTGCAAAGTTCAACATGTTGCCTCCGGACCCATCCTCCCCCTGGTGTTCCCACAGACAATCAAAGGACCAAGGATGTAATTATGCAGGTCTTTGTCTCATGGAAATTGTCAACAATTTGGACTTGATACTTTTAAATGGGAACATGGAAGGAGATACGCCTGGAGAATTTACTTTTACCTCACTGGCAGGTGCGTCCACTATTGATTATATCATGGTCTCAAAGGATTTGAAGAATTTAATTACTGAATTTATGGTCAAATGTCGCTCTGAAAGTGACCACTTTCCTTTGTCCACCATACTCAATCTTGGTGCTACCAACGTGTTTGCAGACAAAGAAATGACATTCCCACCCTCACCTGAAATTAGAGCTGCCCGGGTCAAGTGGACTACCGAATTTGATGTTTCCATGAGACAACTACTTTTCTCAAATCCCCTTTCCCATCTCGGTACATTGATCATAACCACAGATTCTAGCTCAACTGCTCTGGATGCTTACAAGGATTTGGTCCAGCATCTTCAGCCCCATCTAAAATATAATAATACAAACCCCCACTTTTCCCACACTAGTGGGGGGGAAATGTGGTTTGATCTTGAATGCAAAATGGCAAAAAAAAAGAGCTGATGGCCACACTCAGACTGTACCGTGAACAGAACTTAGCCAGGATTCCTCCCGATTGGTTCATTCTTAAGAGAAATTACAAAGCCCTTATCAAAAAGAAAAAAATTCAAGCCCAGAGAGAGACCTGGCAACGTTTGACAACAGCAACTATCCTCAAAGACTCAGCCACTTTCTGGAGGATAGTGGCAGGTGAAATGTGGAATCATTCCTTCCGGATTGTTTCTCACATTTTGCCTAGTGCTTGGGAGGAGCACTTTCAGAATATCTATTCCATACACCCTTCCTGTGCCCAAAGTCCACCAGTAAGTGATAGAAATCTACCAGACTGGTCTCCAGTTTCCCCTGCAGAAATCTCTGCCCTGATTTGCAAATTGAAAGCTAGTAAAGCCCCCGGGATGGATTATATTTCAGCAGATTTTTTAAAATCAAACTCTGATTGGTGGGCCCCAGTACTGGCATCCCTGTTCTCCTGGATCAACTACACAGCTTGTATTCCAGAGGACTGGGGTCTTGCAATTATTGTTCCATTATTTAAAAAGGGCCATAGGGGGACCCAGTTAACTATCGGCCAATAAGGCTACTTAGCACTGTTAGTAAGTTATATACCAGCCATTTATTGAGTAAACTAACAGACTGGCTGCAAGTAGAGAACCTGTTGGCAGAGGAGCAAGCTGGATTTAGATTGGGAAGATCTACCTTTGACCAGGGACTTATTCTCCACCACCTTTCTCATAAATATTCCTCCCCTAAAGGTGGTGCCCTGTATGCAGCCTTTGTCGACTTTAAACAGGCTTTTGATCACATCCCAAGGCACAACTTTGGGCAAAGTTTGAAGAGACAAACATAGACAGGAGACTTCTCCTGTTAATGCAACATCTCTATGAAAACTCAGGTCTACGAGTTCTTTGTAATCCAGCAGGGGTGTTGTCCAACTTAATTCCAGCTCATAATGGGGTAAAACAGGGTTGTGTGCTCGCTCCAACCTTGTTTAACTTCTACATAAATGGTATTGTGAGCAATCTCTCGAAACCCGAATTTCATCCCCCCAAGCTATTTTCACGATCCCTTTTCATGTTACTGTTTGCGGATGATGTAGTTTAATTGTCTTTAACTTGTGTTGGCCTGAGAAGGTTTTTGAGGGCCTTCTCCAACTATTGCAATCACGAGCAACTAGTAATAAACTACTCAAAAACCAAAGTACCTATTACTAGTAGAAGAAGAAACAAACACAAATGGGTTATAAATAACCACCCAATAGAGCAGGTTTCATGCTTCAAATACCTGGGCATAATTTTTTGTTCTACAGGCTCCTGGGTCGCTGAACTAAAACATGCATCATTGAATGCCCAGAAGATTGCTGCAGCAATAACCAGTTTCTTTTATTCTAAAGGAGGGTGACAAGTATCTTCTGCTATCCAAGTTTTCAAGGGCAAGGTTATTTCCCAAATGTTGTATGGTTCAAAATTTTTTGCAGGTACAAACTTACATTCCTTGGAAGTAGTACAGACTAAATTTCTGAGATCAATTCTGGCTGTATCTCCATGTACATCAAATGTAGCCCTTCATTTGGAGGCCGGTCTAGTGTCCATAAGAGCATGGGTCAAAGCCCTTATGATTAACTATTGGCTAAAACTTATATTCTTTACAGAAGGGTTGGCCCCCTTGGTTCTAATTGATTCTTTCCAGTCCAAATGGAAACAGTTTTTAACCAAAGAAATACAGCAAACTGGCTTCTCTAACTGTATCTTAAAAGCGATGGGCTATGCTAATGCCAAAGCTACAGTTAGACAAAGGATTTGGGATATAGAATTCCAAGATCACCCTTCTGGGTAATCACAGTCTAGTCTCTTACAACAAATTTACTATATCCCCATACCTGACTGGTTTAATGCCTCCAAAGATTACAAGAGCTTTTACTCTAGCCAGATTGAATGCTCTCCCTTCCAAGCTTTTGGATGGGAAATTTCAAAATATTCCCCTCTCAAATTGCTTGTGCCCATATGAAATGAACCAAGTAGAAACAGTCACCCATGTCCTTCTTTATTGTTCCTTCTACCGTGACTTACGTAAGGAACTTATTCAACCTGTTATCGACAAATTTCCTGGGAGACCTGCCAAATTCTATGCAAAGTTACTTCTCTCTGATAGGTCCCAGCAGATTTCGAATTGTGTTGCCAGATTTTGCACTGCTGCAGTAGTTGTACCTAGGTTTATGACTGCCAGTAATTCTAGCTCCTGACCACCATATGGAGTGTGGTCTCCACTTTGGGGTTTGATGTTGGTTTGATCTTCGATATATTATATTATCTACTCTTCTGATATTGACTATTTTTATAACAGTCCTGTTTGTATTTAGTGGCTTTTATCAAAAGTTTTACAATGTTTTTACAATGTTTTTACAATGTTTTATTCTGGCAAATTCAATGTTTTATTCTGGCAAATCGTTTTATTGTGCCAAATTGATATTTTGGTATTTCTTGACTTGGCTAATAACCGTAAATAAAGATTCATTCATACAAGACATTTGAGATTCCTTTGAAACCTAAGGGACAAAACACTTTGGGTGGTATGGTATTATAATGAAAAAGTAGGTTAATCTTCCCTTTCTAGGACACTCATTCATTTTTATTCTTATTTCAATCCTCCCAACATTAATTTGTAAAAGAAAAGATATGTGGGAGAATGTATCTGAGCTTCATTGTATGTCTTCTTACTCTGTGTCAGTCCCTGTGAGTATATTATAGGGGACAAAAGGTTTATAAATGTTCTGTTGTTTTTTGCAATTATTACTGCACAGGGAAAATGGTGATATTCTGTGGCAGAGAAAAATCAACACTCTACAAAGCAATTCTAAAACTGGGGACACCCAAAACAACAAACAACAGTATTTTGAAACTGAGTGAACTTCAGATCAACACCAGATTTGGCACAGCTATAGCAGACAGTCTGCTCTTGAGTTGTTCCTAAATTCAGGATGTTTGGGCAAAGGGATCTCAAATTATGATTCTCTAAAGGTTAAACAGCCCCCCACACACACTCACACTCAAAACAAGTAACCTTTTTTGTCTGCAGATTTAAAACAGATCAAATAAAGCCCAGTACTCCTTATCTGAAAAGAAAATGGTAGGCTCTGATCCCTCCACCCCCATTTAAAAAAAATTAGAAGGAATTCAAGCTGCAGGGGGTAAAGTACTGCTGCCTTTCAAAAGCCTTTCAAAGGCCTTTCAAAGGTTTAAAAACAATGGGAGATGCTTATAAACTGCTTTACCAGCTCACATATTCCAAAATTAAAAACACTATTGGAGTGTGTGAACCAGGAAGGGAGGTCTGAACTTTTGACCCAGTAAGTTGTGGAAAAATAGCCCTGACAATTGGTTTGTGTTTGGGTAAAAAGTGGTTGATTGGTTAAAAAAATGAGTCAGCTCCTGAGATTTTCCCTTCCTTGGTACCACTTTGTGAACCACAGTGAGCAGAAGAGGGCATTCTGTAGAGCACCTTGACTGCTGTCATTGGTATTATCAACATTCAGGCTGCTCTTTGCTATGTAAAGCATGTTGCCGACCCAGACAGAAATAATGAGACAACACCAAAGTGTTTGGATTAATATGGGCCACAATTTATTAATAACAAGGATAATGATATTTAACGATAAACTGTTAACTGAAACTTAAAAGAGGACTGTGCCTTAGCATAAGTGGTTGACATCTATAGATGTTCTTCAGGACTACTCCTCAGCAGTTAGGTGAGATTGCACTAAATAGGGAAGGATGGTGTTAAGGTAATTAGGCGTGCCTCCCCTCCTGCATCTTTACTGGGAAGTGCAGCCCTCCTTTACCTGACCTGTTGTTATAGGGTCACTTATTCCTATTCAAGTTGTTATGATTTTATATGAGGGCTGCCGGGCACCTTACAGTGCCATTTAAGGATGGCCTTTCAATAATGGAGGTACCACTTGTGCTACCTGCCACACTAAAGAGGCTAGACTCTATGTCTCTTTACCCCATAAGGCTGAGCAGCTTGACCCATAGGCCCTCTTGTAGGTCACGGAGAATTATCTCCTGGCCCATATTGGATAAATGGATGCCATCTGGGCGAAACAGGTCTTTATTGTGGGCCGTGATAGTAGGGTGTTTTATCACTGATCTGAGGCCGCTATTTACAAACCAGGCTACCTCGCGGTTCACACCCTTCCATGCCTTATGCATCTTTTTAGGGTCATGCTGGGGCCCCCAGACCAGACGCGGAATTATTTCCGACCATACAATGTGAGTTGAATGGCATCGACGATGGCAGTCACTCAGGCCATCAATGATCTGGGGGATGAGTGCCTTACCCAACATTCAGGTCATATCATTTCCACTGAGGTGGATTAATATAATGGCTGGTGGATGGTCAAAAGAATGTAGTTCACATTCTCTGTCACCCATTCCACACCAACTTGGCCCCCAAGCCAAGGCCTAGATCTCAGCCACGTCCAGTGCATACTTCATACTTGGCCACCCACTGGATGAAGCTGTCTCTGCACATCCAAATTCTGGCATGCACTCCCGGCAGTGGACCTGAAATGAGAAAAGCAGAAACTGGCCCTGGCCTATTGGTCCATCAATGACCATACATAAGTACGATTGCCAGCATTCTATTTGCTGAATATCTGCTGGGTCCATTCCCATTGCCACCGCTGTGGAGGCAGCGCCAATGTGGAGTGAATGGGTTCCAAGATGCCAGCCAGAAATGCCAGCGGTGTCCGGGCACATTAAACCAAGTGCCAGAACTGGAGTTGGGTGAGTGGTAACCCATTGTTATATTGAAAGAGATAACCCTGGGTGCTCCCAGAGGCTGAAATGTAGCGATGTAGAGCTTTAATGGGGCAAATTTGGGTGAGGTAACATCAACACAGGTGAATCACATGTCCTTTGCCCTTTTCATCTGTTTTAGACTTCTGCAGCAGTTGTGCATACCTTTAAAGTCCATTTTGCATTGTGTGTGCAGGGTGGGGGTATTGCATCATTTTTCAGCACTTGATCCTCACCATGTACATGTTTTTAAAGTCCATTTTGCAAATGTTGTGGACTTGTGTTTTGCAGCCAAATGACAGATATTTGTACCCAAATAATGATTGTTTTAAATTCAAATAAACTATAATTACAGTCATACCTTGGTTACAAGTAACTTGGCTTATAAGCATTCTGATTAACAAGCAAAAATCTCTGAAAATTTTTGACTTATTAATGAGCAGTGTCTTGATATACCAGCACTCTCATGAGTGTCACATAATCAAAAGTGCCCTAAACCAATGGCCTCTCTCCTTTCTCCCTCCTCCTGTTGGAAGTTGGTGACTGTTTCAGTTTCTGTTCCAGGCAACAGCAGCAGCAGAGTTGAAGGAAGGGTGAAAGGCTCAATAAAGGCAAGATCAGTTGCCACCCCCATCAATGCCTGTCCCAAAAAAGGCCACCTCCATGAGGCCTTTCCACACCATCCCTGCCACCACCACTGCAACTAAGACACGCCCACCCCCATTGCCCCATATTTAAAACAGATCCCTCCATGGAGGATTCCTCACATTGCTCCATTTTTAAAACAGCCCCCTCCATGGCAATTTTTCTCCCCTCCTCTGCTCAAGTTGAGATTCCTCCCATCGTCCCATTTGAAAAACACCACAAAATATTTCAAAATATTTTTCAGAAATATTTCTGTAAACTGTTTTTACAGACATTTCTACACTTTTAAAAATATTTTAAAATATTTTAAATGTTACCAAAGATGATTTAAAAATGTTTTCAAAATATTTGCATGTGGTCTATGCAGGAAGCAATTTTGAATTGCTCTGTCTTATATTTAAATAGCTTTATATTTGTCAATAGATAACTTCTACTCAACATGGCTGAAGCTAAAAAGAAATGTAGGCGATGGAATGAAGTTTGGCTTCATTCCATCCCTGTCGGGCAAATGTCTGCCCATGTGCTTTTTGTGCAAAAGAGTTTTACACAATGATGCTATGAAACCATCCAAGCTGGAGGATCATCTGAGAAGTTGTCACATTGATAAAACAGATAAACCTTTGACATACTTTAAAACACTGAAAGAAAAACTTCAGAAGAGAACCACAGTGGACAGTAGGTTCACTTCAACATCAAAAAGAGACTATGATGGTTTGCGGTGTCTTACAATATCTTATGACCCAGGAAAATCAGGAAAACCTCACACTATCAGGGAAGAGCTGATTTTACCAGCCACTGAAGAGGTTTTATAAACTGTTCTACACAAGCCTACATATGATATACTCAAAAGAATTCCTTTGAGCAACAGCACAGTTCAAAGACATATTGAAATCCATGAAGAACTACTTTTTGTGAGAACTTTGACAATATGCCCTAAAGGTGAATCAAGATTCAATATTTCAAAATATTTTCCAGAAATATTTCTGTATATACTATATTACTCCTCTTGTGTTTTGATGTAAGATCTTTTCAGTGGCCAAGTCTCTGCCTTAATGTGTTTGTGAGTTTGAAGTAAATGGGGATGTGGTGTTTCCCCAAAAATCCTTTTAAGCTTCTCAGATACTCCAGTCATGTAAGGAATGATCAGGTTCTTTCTTTGGTTCTAGGTTTCTGACTATTTTATTGTCCTGCTGAATTGGGACACTGCCTTGTTAAAACCACACTTTGGATATCCACAGATCTTAAGAGCTGTCTTCACATGCCAGTCTTCCTTCTTCTTGGCTTCTGAGGAGGTGGGGATGTTTTCTGCTCTATACAGTAGTGAGATTCCTGATGACTCTTAGTTTGTGTTGCAATGGGGTAGGTGGGAGTCAAACTGCAAATCGATGTATGGGGATTTCCTGTAAATGTCTATTCCTAAGCTACTACTGGGTCCTATGATAACTCCTCAGTCTTCCCTGGTGTCTTCCCTGGTGAACTTGATATTTGCGTCCATTTCATTTATGTAGTCTGTGAAGGCCACTTCCTGGATCTTTACCCAGGTGTTGTCCACATACCTGTTCCAATGGGCCAGTGCCATCCCTTGGAAGGTGTTCAGTATTTTCTTCTCCATGTCTTCCATGTATAAAGTTGACAACAATGGGTGAGCTGGGGAACCATTGTTTGGGCATTGGTGATAGGAATACTGCTGAAGAGGATGTGACATCAAATGATACTATGTTTGCATCCATATCCAGTTTCAGCTTCCTCCCTTGAAAGCGAACTCCTCTGAATTGTGAATGTAATGGTCTGTGTGTCCAACCAACCAAGTGTGTCCACACACAATGATCTGTACCTACTGTTTGACTCCCACCCCCATTGCAACATGGTATATAAATGGGAAGTCTCCTAACAACCTTCATCAGACCGAAGAAGATACTTGGATGGGTAGTGAAATCTTAATGTAACAAGAAAAGAATTCAATTTGTCATGACTCAACTTCCGGGTAAGTCTGGTATTGATATGTTCTCATACCCTTTTCTTCATACAAGCACTGAAACGTCATTTTTATCGTTCAATGCTCCTGATACATATTTACATTTTCAGTGTATTTTTTTCTATTATAATTTCCCAATAACCAAAAGAACTAAAATAAATTGAACGGCATCCATTTTTCACATCCCCTACCCCTTCATGCTTAGCAGTGGTAGCCTATACATTCTCAGATCCTAAACAACAGATGCACAAGGGTAGCTACATTTTGTCTCACAGCATCACACAGATATATAGATAGCAATAATTTGCACACAGCATGCAAGCAAGTAAAACATGCCAGCAAAGCACGGTTCTTTCTGGGGGTCTGCAGGTTACAGTGATATATCGCTGAAGCCCATTAGGCACATTAGCATTCGGATGACAGATGCACCACTGACAAATGAAGAGGTTCTTGTTTCTGCCAAGCTGAGCGTCTTTTACAAATATATCACTTTAATCTATTAGAACTGGCTCCTAAACACACGGGGTGGGGGAGAGATAGAGGGGGGAGAGAGAGGGGGGAGAGAGAGAGAGGCAGAGGGAGAGAGAGAGAGTTATTTAATTAGTTAGTCTATCTAACATGTGTAATGCTGCCCATAACATTATTACCAAATATGACTGATGTACCCCACATCAGTGGGGTTTTCAAATAAACAGGCAGAATTATGAAACAGTTTCTTAAGGTTCACAGGACAATTCCCACACCTATATGTCTGGGCATTTTGCTAGTGCACTTCTGATCTGTCTCCTAATCCCATAAATAATTGCTCAGCTACCAAAATGCGATCTATCATTTGTGTCCAGCCAAGACTTCTGTGGAGTGCCTTTTTCACGCCTTTCCTTCTCAGTCCATAATATAAAGTACATCAGAACACATGGTGTATTTGAGCCAAACATGGTTCATCAGTCATGAATGATAACCAACAAGGGACTCAGTACATTTTCCCTGGATTCTGTCTGCCTGGATCTGCAGAAATAGGACAGAAACTTAGCTTCTTAAAGACATACTCACATATATTACAGCGTCTGTAGGCTGCCATCCAATGCTTGGCAGACCACAATTATGAAAGTTAGCAAAACAAATACAGTACTTACCAATGTGCCACTGTTTCACAACTTAACCTTGCTTCATTTGTACCTTCGGATTTGAGAGTTAAAAGGGGAATGACAGACAACATCATACAGAGCTGGGGGGTAGGGAGGAAATCAGATTGAGTCAAGCAGGTCAGGACGAGTGCTCATGTCACTGCAAATCAGGTACAATCCATATTAAAGAAAGTTATAGTAACTCATAGAGATGGGCACGAAACAAGCAATTTTTCGTTTTCGTTTTCATTTTTTCATTTCGTTACGTAACGAAACAAAAAACAAATTTTGTCTCCAAAATGAAATGAAACGAACCGAAACAACAGAAATTTTGTCGTGCGTTTCGTTTTCATTCCAGCAAATACATTGATCTGTAATGAATGTTAACGAAACAGCAATTTTTCATTTTCATTTTTGTTTTTTTGGTTCATTACGTAATGAAACGAAAATGAATTTTTTTGCAAAAAATTCACAAAAAACAAAAACAAACCAAAACGGACCCCCTAAACGACAAATGACAAACGAAACACCATTTTTTGGAGTCGTGCCCATCTCTAGTAACTCAAGGGAGATGCAAGCAAGCCAGTTCACTCTTGGCTTTGTCTGAATTAGCTCAGCAGCAATCAGGATCATGGATGGCTCACAACTTACTCAGTCAAGTGAACTGGGGCATGGTATGAACCACTTGAATAAAAAGGTTGCTCTAGGTCAGAGCTTCTCAACCTTGAGTCCCCAAATGTTCTTGGATTCCAACGTCTAGATATCCTGATCAGCACAGCTAATCATGAAGGCTTCTAGGAGTTTTACTTCAAGCACATCTGGGGCTCCAGGGTTGGAGCTCTATGTAGGTGATACTAGAATGTGGAACCAAGTGCCATGATGACAGTGTTGCTCTGAAGAGGGGAAATATTGATTAACTACATAGGTATTGCTCCAAACTGTAAGGATTTCCAAGAATGACTAAATCTGGCATTTCAGATGTTTTGGGGGACCAACGTCCATCCTATGTTGGTGGCACTAATGGAATTTGGAGTCTGACAGCACCCAAGAGTCCATATATGCCTTAATATGAGTGTTGGACTCAAATGTAGAAAATAAGCTCTATAATTGAACACCTTTAATTGCAAAACAATAACAGAAGAAATTTAGAAAAATAGAAAAATAGATGTTGAGACTATTTAAGAACTGCTGAGAATTACAACACCAAAGGACATAACAAAACTTTTAAAACTCTTTGGGCTCCAAAGATTTCAGCACAGTTTTATTTAAACTGTTCAGTGACCTCCTCTCTCTCCCAAGCTAAAACTTGCACTTGACAAGCTGCATTGTACAAGCTGAGTCCATGAATCATTCTCTGAGCTAATGATCAGTGACTGAATAGCTAACATGAATTCCTAGTCTAGCAGCAATTATTGACCCATTTTGTTTATTAACTTTTGCCAATATTCTGGCTAACCAAATGGAATGAGTTGCACCTAAGATCATTTCAGTTTCAAAGGATCAAGCAGAATATCTGAAACAATTCATTGGCAAGAACATGGACCAGAGATTTCAGCTATTATCACTATAACAGACATCATTTAGGGGGGTGTTTATAATGCCATATTAAAAGTCTCTCCAACAACGTTAACTGTATCTGGTAAGGCAAACTAGCCTTTTCTCACCTGCTTGCATTGCTGTTTAGATGTGTACCATTGTTTTTCTTCTGAATTTCAAACTGATAGAATTATTCAAGATTCCCCAGAAGTTCTTACCAAACCTATATAGGTTTATTTCAACCATTTGGAACTTGATCTGTCTACCATGCTGTCTTAAGTGTACTTTATTAAACAGAAATTTCCCCAGTGTCTTGTGGTAGGGAGACATTGTTCTTTGGGGGTGCCCTCTATAAAGCACAAAGGACAGCAAGAAGACACACCCATAAACACCCACGTCTCCCAGGAAGTACTGGGGCAATTTCCTTTTGCCTTACTACAAACCCACAAAGATGACTGGCCTTGCTGCAGATTTCATTGCATAGAGTTAAATTTGCCCTCCTAATATACCCAACACCATGTCCTTATATATAATCCTCACTTTTGTCCCTCTTTTCTGGTCAGTCCATGCTATTTCTTCTCCAATCTGCTCTTCTGTTTTCCCCTTTGTAGTAGTCAGCATTTGTGTCTTTCAGCAAGCTAAAGCATCACTGGACTTTTTTTGAGAGAGGCACACATGCAAACTATACTCCTGTAAACCACCCAGTTGCTCCAAATGGGCCAATATATTGGTGTTCCTCTTGTACATGGCTGGTGTCACTTTGACTACATAACAACAGGTTCCTTCCCACAATTAGACAAATATACCTGTAATATCATATGGTTGCCTATTCCATTTTGCTTTTCTAAATTTGATACCTTCAGTCTAAAATGTTTTAAATTAAATCCTGAGTGCTCTACAATGGCACACCATATTTTCATGGTGCATTCTATATACAGCTTTTTAAAATGGAGTAATACACATGCACAAGCAAACCAAGTAACTGTCACAGTTCTACTTTCAAAAACGTTGATTGAAAAAAAGATAAGGCTATATGTTCCTCCTCTGACTCCTCCTTTGTTTCTTTCATTCCTACAAAGTTATCAAAGTTTTGTCAAAAGTGGGTGAATTAAATTACTACTTTGAGGCAGTTGACAGTTAATCCCAGATGAATACCTTTGCTACTGGGAAATTCTGAAGCAATGTTCGAACAATATGGTCCTGTAAGACAGAACAAAAACAAAACATTAACATTTTGTTTGTTTTGTTATGTTTCCAACTGAAATGATAGATGAGCAGAGGTTTTTTTTTTTTATTGTTATTAATATTTTATTAATGATTTGTGGATGTTATTTTTGTTTGGTTGGCAAACAAAAATAAAAGCAAACAAGGTATGTAGCAGTCCATTATATTAACAGGAGTTGCCTATGACTTCAAGTGGATAACCCACCATCACATAGGATTTAGGCTTACATTCTTTAACTTGTTTACCAAAACTTGGCTCCTTTTTCTTGGGAATCTCAGCTGTTCAGAAAACCATTAAGAGATCAAGTTTTTTGTATTCATTTGGGCAAAATTACTTACCTTGGGGTACCAAAGTAGCAAGGGTACCTTCAGAAAGCAATTTCAGGGCACCCCCTGAAATTTGGAAACATTTGGGGGGGGTAAGAAAGCTGAGTTATAAAGCTCCAAAGGGGGTGCCCCTAGGAAAAAAACTTTCTAATTTGAATCATATTGGAAGCCTTATCTCCTGCCTGATCAGCTTTGGAGTAGAAGTGTTTTTCCTAGGAAGCTTCATAACTCAGCCCCCTTACCCCCAAATATTTCCAAATTTCAGGGGTTCCTAAAATTGCTTTCTGAAGATACACCTGCTACTTTGGAGTCCCAAGGTAAGTAAATTTTGACTGCATATTTTTTTAAAGTGTGCACTCAAAATTACTTTCCTTAGGGGCACCAAAGTAGCAGGGTTAACTTCAGAAAGCGATTTTAGGGAATCCCCTGAAATTTGGAAACATTTGTGGGTAATGGGGCTGGATTATGAAGCTACAAACAGGGTGCCCATTAACCTCATCATTGGAATCATATGGGAAGCAGAGGCACTGCTGTCGCTTGCTGGATCAGGACTTGCCCTCCGCAGACCTCCCCAAGCCATCTGAGCACCTAATTTTACTCCAAAAAACTGGGAAACATATTGACAAATTGAGTATAAGCTGAGGGTGGTTTTTTCCCCCCAAGCCAAAAATAAGGGCTGAAAAATCTCATTTTTTACTCAAGTATATGTGGTTTGTTAGTTTTTAGGACTCCAAATTCAGAATTCACCTAGAATTTCTCAGGCAGAATTCTGGAATTTTCTGCCCACAGACACAGAATGACATATGCTTAATTTTCACTCTCCTGGAGCAGGGCCTGCTTTCCAAGCTGTTCCAGACATACTTCCTGTACAAAAGCAAGTGTTGTACTTCTGAGAAAACGTAGGTCTTTGGGACTCTGTATAGCACCTCCAAAGAAAAACAATGTTGGTCAATAATTTGTGGCAGTATTGACACCAGCTTCATGAAAATCCTACATAGGAAGGAAGGAAGGAAGGAAGGAAGGAAGCAAGCAAGCTAAGTTTATAACATCCCTCACCCACTGATTTTGCCATCAAGACTATCTTTTTGCTCACCAAAGCAAGAAAGATTTGCATTGTCCACTGAACCTTCACAAGAGAAGTTGCATTAAGATGAATGACATTCATTCCTCATTAATCAAAAGCATTTTCTGCTCCATCAAAGATCACTTTGTGCTTGTCACATGTCACATTAGTGTCATAACAAGATACCAAACAGGAGCTTCTTTACTGAGATATATTACAGTACTTGTATTTAGATGTGGAAAGGCTCTAGACATAGGTTCATTTTGTGTGTAGGTGTGTTGGGCATTTGAACACTTGCTACACTATTTTACCAAGTGACCCAACAAGATACAACTATTGGCTGTACAAACCAATAGCAAATACATGGTCTCTTTAATTTAGCCACTAAATGACTGAAAGAAGGAATGGTGTGAAATGACTGAAAAAAAAAAAACAATTCAGTTCTACTACTCAGTGTTAATATATCCATAAAATATGCCAGGTTTTCTAAGTTATCATAAGTTTTTTAAAAGTGCAAAAGCACAAATTGTGGGGTTCCTTTGCCCACCCAGCCCAGAATAAAGAGACAAGACAAGGTTGTGGGATTCAAATTGGGTAATAATTTATTGATACAAAATTTATTCTATTTCAAAGCAAAAATAGTTGAACCACGGTGCCATCACAAAACACAAATGCAAAACTGGGCTACAGGTGATATCTTTATAGGCCACTAATAAAAAAATACATTGCAAGCTCTTGAGTGCAATACATTCTTCTTCAAAGCAAGCCCCAAAAGTTCAAACATGGCAAAATATGTGCTTTATTCCTAAACGTCTTGGCTAGATGATGTATGCCAGGCAAGGAGTCTTCTTCAAGGCAGGAAGTTGGTTGGCAGTTGTAAAAGCTGCTTAAGCATTGGATTTCACCACCCCAACTGTAAAACAAAGGATCATGGGTAAATACACCCCTCCCCCACACTCACTCACACCTCATCTCCATTTGGCTCTACGAGACATACAAGTCCCTGTTGGCCAGATATGTGGGTGGGGAGAAAAGTGTTAATATAGGTGACCCTTATACAAGGGGGACTGAATGTAGTGCAAGTAGGTATGGCATAATCCCTTATTAATTCAGGAGGGTGCTGCCCACCTGTTCAGCACCCTCCCAAAGTTTAGGGGTCAATTAAATCCAGATAGCCCTACAATTCATAATGTAAGCCTTTCACGCCTATTGCCTTTATTATTCCTATTATTCTAACAATCTTTCTTAACTCTCAGCTTGAGGGCTACCAACCTCTGGCTGTCTTATTCTATTTTTTAGCCTGAATTTACTTTACCTCTTGCATTATCCACCAATTGTGACTAGGATTAACATGAAAACTTCCTTGAAAAACCCCAAAGGGAATGGGATGGATGTGAAAACACAATGCCACTCTCGGCCAATCTGAATAACAGCCAAAAATTCCCAGATGGCCCTTATGAGACCAAGTAATCTCATTCTCTTTTTATTGGGTTGGAGGGAGGGAAAAGTGTCAGCTAAAAAGAGGACGAGAACCATGTGGTGAGATCTTTTAAGGCCTTTTGCATCTGCAACCAGCCCTGTGCTGGCAACATCTTAATGTCATTCCAGGTGGGCGGGCAAAGATGCCCCACCCAGACACTAGGGTGCAGAGAAGCTTCCATTCCTGAGGTCAGGCTAGCTACATCCATACCAAAATGGTCACCAAATGTGTGGCACATAAGGTGGTTAAAACCTAAAAGGCAAATGATCTTCTGTGTGCATCATTTCACCTTGACCTTGACCTTTAAGGTTATTCCATTTATTTTCATCCATAGGTTGTTTTATCTGGTTTTTAAAAAACTGTTTTGTTCTATATTATGATTGTATTGTACATTGTTTTGGGGGAGTCCATAAACAGAAAACATAGTCACAAATACATGAGGAAATAAATTAATGGCAAAAATCTTTTTACTTATGACCACCAGGATAATCCTGAAGACAAATTACTTCAGGTTAAATAATTGTGGTAGGCATTTGCTGCGGCCTACAGAGTCACACCACTCAGTGAGCTTTTTAACTTACACCAACTCGTGAACAGGATTTGTGAGAGTCAATATTTGGGAATTCCAATAGAAATTTGTTCAGTCATTCAATATGTATCCATTGATTCACCTGCATTGAGTGTTCTAATTAGCGTATTTCTCTCTGTCTGTATTAGAGATGGGCACGACCAGGAAAAATTACGTTTCGAGTTGTCATGTGTCGGAGCCGGCCCGTTTCGGCTCGTTTCCGTTTGTCGCGAAATTTTCCAAAAATTTGTCATTTTGTTTGTCATTTTTTCATCTGTCGTTAGTACTGGTTTAGGGGGGGAGCGGGCTCCTGGAGGCACGTCTCTGGGGTGGGTGCCTCCTCTGGCCCGCCATGAAGGGAAAGCGGGCTCCTGGAGGCACCTCTCTGGGGTGAGTGCCTCCTCTGGCCCGCTACAAAATGGCATGCATAGCCAATTGGATATGCATACCAAGTTGCAGTAGCAGGCAGAGGCACCTCTCTGTGACTCACTGCCTGCCGGCATACGGTGCACTTGGGCTGGGGAACAAAGTGAGAGAGGACCCCTACGGGCGCCCTGTGACTTACTAAGAAGGGAAGTGTACTTGCTGTAGTGCAATGTGAGTACACATCTGGCTTACTGGTTAGGGGTTAGTGCAAGGGCTAGGCTTAGGGTTACGGGTAAGGTTAGGGTGAGTTACTGGGGTGCATCTCTGGGTGCCTCTCTGACCCACTAAGAAGGACAGTGTACTGGCATACTGGCATATGGGTTCGGGTTCAGGTTCGGGATCGGGTTCGGGCTAGGGTTAGTGGGCTTTTTATGCCCGACTGGCACATCCCAGAAGTCTCGGTCAAAACCTGGCCAAGTGGTCATGCAATTGGTGGAATGGCTCCAAAAATTTGCATGGTCCACTCCCATGGCCAGCCCATCATTGCGCAGGTGTAAAAAAATAAAAATAAAATAAAATAAAATAAAATAAATGGAGACGTTTTGTTGCAAGAAAAACCCACTGCTGCTACTGAAAAAATTCAGGCAGTTTTAAAATAGCTATTTTCGCATGTTTCTGTGGTGCTTTGGCGTGTTTTTGGACCACGATTTCAAAATAAATATCGCGGTCGCCCCATTTTGGATCCACCGCCCGCATTGCATGGCATGGCGAGTTGGCGAGACGACGAGGATGCCCCCCACGAGAGCAGCCCAGGAGAGGAGAGGGGGGGAGGCCAGGGACCACCCCCCAGAAACCACCCCTCTGGTAGGTGCCCTCAGGCAGGCATATTTTCGCCTGCTTTTTTGGCCGGGAATCGGGTTTCTTTTTATTTTTAAAACTTTTTTTCTGTGCCGCGCCGCTTGGTGAGTTGGCGAGACGACGAGGATGTGCAGCCGCTTGGCATCACGCGATCACTGTGATGCCGCCAGGAACGACCACGACAAACCAGACCCAATTTTTCTTTAGTCGGTTCGAGTTCGAGTTCTGGCGGAATAATTGTAGTTACCGTTTCCATTACGTAACGGAAACGAGGAACGGAAATGGAAAAGAGGATTTCGCCGAGTCATGCCCATGTCTAGTCTGTATTGTACCACATTCATGGTTTATATATTAGAGTAATATTTGACAAATTTGTTCCTAAATGCCATATTGTTTGTTTCACCTTAAATTAAATACAGTAAGAAGTGGGATTACTTCCTCTTTAGAATGAAAACTAAATCCAGCAATAGTTAAATCTGTCTATTTCTGTGTCCAGCTCTAGTATAATATGTCACAAAATCTGTGACAATATGGATAGCAAAGTGTATTCAAAAAGCATACAGGCATGTTATCTTACTAGCAACATGTTGATGCACATCTGATTTTCACTGGTGATCTCAAATCCAGCCAGTGAAGTGAAAGCATAAATCTGCTTACATACATAAATCTCCTTAGTTTGCTGGACTAGGAGATATCCTTTAACTACTTTAAATTGCTGACACTATTGTGTATTGTGATCCTTTGTCAGCTTATAGGAGCTAAAACCTGGTGCTTGAAAGCGTGGGAAGTAATGCTAGCACTTTCATTCAGAATCTGAAGCAAGTATATTCCTTCCTTTCTTCCATCTTAAGCTGGAGGTTTTCAAAGTCACCAGAATGCACCACTTCTTACTAATGCTGTGTTTAAAAGAATGCCTGTGACAAAGACACATTCGTATCCAACGGTGCTTTCTAAGACTAGGATAAAGTCCACTCACACTGACTGCAAATTTTTGAGACAGATTTTCTTCCCTTTCAAAAGAAGTAAAAAATGTTATGTCAGATATATATATACAGAATGTACTTTACCATTTGAGCCACATATTATATTGGTTGAAATGAGAATTCCTGGTGCCCAGACATACACTTGCTCATTCTCATCCTCTTTCTCAAAAGCACAACATATTTCACAGTCACTTTGAAGTAACAGACAATTGTTCAATTTCTCTTCCTTGAGAAAAAGGATGCCCTGTGACAATGAGACATGAGTGTGCAACAAATTGGAAAATATTTTACATTATTCTAAAAATAATGTAAACCATTGCTTAATTTCACCTGCAAGAATGAAAGGGGCAAAACCCCTACTATGAAGATATTTTCTACTGTTTGAAGCAATGGTTATTCCACCCCTATGCAAATATCCATGATAGTATGTTTATTATTGTTTTTGGAAGGAGGAATGTTCAGTTTAGGCAGGAATGGGAAAAACCCTTGACAGATTGATGAGCAAGCCAAGATGGTTGAGTGGAGGAAGGAAACATTAAAACTCATCTCTCTGAGCTATCCCACTTTAAGGGGTCTATTTGATCACAAGGAAGAGAGGGTAATGAGGGCAATATGACTATTTATATACATTAGGGTTGATGTAGATTTGGGAGTAAATATTTTAACCCTCTTTTGTGGGGAGATGTCAGGAATCATTCTAGTTAGTATTTCAAGTGACTACTCAAATGAAGGGAAGATGAAGGAACTGCAAAGGACTCTCATCTGGAACAAATGGGCATTACCCCACCTCTGAACTCACCTGGAAAATCCTAGATTATTGTGTAGCCAGTTTTGCTCCTTTCTTGGTTTTTCTTCACAAGAAGCAACAAAAAAAGCAAAGTATTTTCACAGAATGTTTCCAGAGGACCCACAATCTTCAAAAATCATTTGGACTCATCATTATCTAGAAGTATTTGGCAAATTTGTGGTCAGCTTGTGTGTCCCTCATCAACAAGTCAACAGCTTGTGTGTCCCAAGTAAACAAAAGTAATTCATGTTATCTTGTATCACTGATCACCAAGATGGGTGTTCCTTGTGTGCCATCTACTTTCCATGATGAAATTGTGTATATTGTATATGTTTTTATCTTTTAGGCCAAGTAGGGAGACAAGACATAAATGTGCTGATTATGCTGGCCAGTGGGAGGTGTCCCTGTCCATTTTGTACACCTTTGTAAATGCAAAGTTCAGTCATAGAATTGTTCTGATACTTTGTGTGGTTGCCAAAAATGTGAGCATCAAAATACAGAACTTATAAATACTGAGTTATGAAAAACTATATAAATTAGATTTTTTCTTGCATAGAAAATGGGAAAACTTGAGAAAGCATTCTCCTTGGGGCAAGGTTGAGGGCAACCTTGAGGTTGTGTGTATATTTGGATTCACTATTAGTTATTTATTTATTTTGGTCTTGGAGAATACATAGTCGAGTAATTATACAGAAGAACCCAAAGAGTCACACAGTGTCTTTGACTGTCATAATCTAGAAAAAAAGTCACTGATATCAGGAGATGCCAACATCTGATAGACCATATGCTGTGGATTTTAGTTCACATAATTTGCCATGGCTACTGAGAGCTAAAATCCAAAACACTGGAAGAGAAAAGGGCACATCACTGTATTATATGCTGTAGTGGGAAAATGCAAAGTGCCTAGGTTACAAATATAAACTTAATTAACTTTGTGATGATGGAAAGATATCAATTAGTTGCCCTACACTTGAGAAGAAAGAATTAGATACAAGAGTTAAGAATGAAGAGAATAAATTCACAAGCCATGGAGAATTTTCAGACAAGTTAATGAAAACATCAACACAGAACAGATCTGTGTATTCTCGAAGGCTTTCACAGCTGGGATCTGATAATTGTTGTGAGTTTTCCAGGCTGTCTGGCTGTGTTCTGGAAGTTTTTCTTCCGGACGTTTCACCAGACTCTGTGGCTGGCATCTTCAGAGGGTAAGGAGCTCAGGGAACTAGGGAGTTCTCTCTGTGCTCCAGGGTACAGAGTGAGGTACTGGACAACACTACCAATCACTATGTCAGACAACACAGGGAAGCCCTTGAAATCCACAAACAGAAGCACAGTTTCAACAAAACAGAAGAGAGTCTAAAAATCAACAAACCCTGGCTTCCAGTACTAATGGCTGCTCCGGCCGGCCTCGTGCCGAGCAGGGGCACCTTTGCCGGCCGGTTGAGGGAGGCGGCTATTGGCTCCGCTATCCGCGTAGCCTACGGCAGGGGAGCGCACCCTATATAAGTCCTTGGCGCGCTCCCCTCAGCCCGCCTCCGCAAACGCCAGTTTCGTCAGGGAGCGAGCGGCACGCCTGTCAGGAGTGCCTCGGATACGTCCCGCTGTATCGCTTTCTGTAGTTCCCGACAATCAGCTGATTGTTGGGAACAGCTCTTCCCCGGACTCTCCCACGCCGGCGGCACAGGTTTTGTCAGTTCGGGAAAGGGTCCGGGAGGCAGGCTGATCGGACGTGCAGGCTTGTTGAAGCCTGCTTCCTTGCGGAGCGCCGCGGAAGCGGCGAGAGAGAGCTCTTCGAGCTCCTGTTTGCTCAGCTGCTTGTCGGGTCGCGACAAGCAGCTGAGCTTGGTTGTCAGCGCCGCCTAGGTCCTTGGCCGGCAAGGGGCCGCTTGCCTGAGAAGCTGTTACCTTTCCGGCCAGGTCTTGTGTGCCGGGGAATGGTCCGGGAGGCGGGTGGATCGGGTGGGCAGGTGAGTTCGGAGCCTGCGTCCTGCTGAGCGCGGGGCAGAGGTGAGCGGGAGCTCTTTGAGCTCTTGTTAGCTCAGCTGCTTGTCGGGTCCCGACAAGCAGCTGAGCATAGCGCCAAGCGCTACCTGTCAATTCAGCAGAGCTTCTGTTGAGTTCTTTAGTTCTTCAGGCTTTTCTCTCTTTCTTCTTTGTAGGGGTATTCAGGGGAAAAGTGGGAGGCTGCTTGTCTGGATCCCTCCGTGGGGTAACTAGCAGGGACTGCTTGTCAGTCGGAGCCCTGGGTGACGGAGGAGGTTGACCTGTATGGGTGCGGGACCCTAATTTTTGGCTTTACTGCCTACCCTCTTTACAAGGTTTTAGGGACCTCGATTCCGGCCATACTGCCTTTAGTGTTCAGTTTAGTTTAAGAGTTATTCCAACCTTCCATCGGGGGTGGCTGAGGGAGGCATATTTTAATTTTCTTTTCCTTTCGGGCGGCCATTTTGTTTTTTCCTCACGGTGGCCATTTTGGCCTGGCCTCATGGGCTCACCCCCTCGTCGTTGTTCCACATCCATCCGTTTGGCTAGACCCCCCGCCTGGCCCTTAATTTCACCTGTCCTTTTGTCAACATCTGGGCGGACCCTGGCGTGTTCGTATTTTATTGTTAAAATTAATTTGCCGTGATTCTTTGACCTTGGCAGTAGACTGCCTAGCCATTTGTTTGGCCATTTTGTGAGCATCAAGTTTCAGGGCCTCTGGGGGGGCGGGTGTAATCCGCGCCCATCAACTCTGTTCATTGTTCTTCTATCCTTCCCACGTGTTGTATAGGCAATTGCATAACGGAGACATCCTTTTGACACCCTTGGGTTATGTTTTGGACCTGTGCCACGCCCACGCGGCTGAGTTAATTTTCGCCTTTTGGCTCCTTATATTATGCCATGCCGTATAAGAAGGGAGGTTCTAATGGGAAGGGCAAGGGTAAGGCCCCTGCCAAGAAGAGGCCTAGTCAGGAGCCCCCCCCGATTCATCCTCTGCATCGGATGATGAATTGCCAATTCTTTCGGCTGCTTGGGAGAAGCTACCCCTTTGGAGCGCGAATCTGTCCAATCCTCTGTTGAAGGCATTAAGGCCGGAGGCAACCACCACTTCCTGTGCCGGGGAGTTCCATAGACTTCAATGCGCTGGAATAAAGAGGCCCAAACGTTCTGGCCTTTCTTCATGGGGGAGGCGCCCAGCCCAGTGGTCATTTTGGTCGCTCCCTTCTGCACCTTTTCCGGTTACACTGTGTCTTTCTTGAGATGTGGTGACCAAATTGTGCACAATACTACAGGTGGGGCCTGACTGTTGTTTTGTATAATGACATTATGATGTCGGCTGTTGTAATTTCAATCCCCTTTTGATAATCCCTAGCAACGAACTGGCCTTCTTCACCGCTGTCACACATTGGGGAGACGCCTTCATGGAACTGTCCACCAACGCACCAGGATCTCTTCCCGGGCTGTCACGGATAGGTCAGAGCCCACAAGTTGATAGATGAAGTTTGAATTTTCGCCCCAATATGCATTACTTTACATTTAGTTACATTACACACATTTGCCATTTCTTGGCCCTCTCCCCCAGTCGGGGAGATCTTCCTGGACTTCTTCACAAGCTTCTCTGGGTTTCGCCACGTGGAAAAGTTCTGTGTCATCTGCAAACTTGTCCCCCTCATTGTTTCTCCCTGTCTCCAGGTCAGTTAGGAACAGACTGAACAGCACCGGTCCCAGGACAGGAACCTGGGGCACACCGCTTTGCACTTCTTCACCATCTTCCCCGGGTCAGACGTAAGGCTAACTGGCCGGTAGTTTCCTGGGTCCTCCCTCCTTCCTTTAAATTGGTGACAGCTGCCGTCCTCCAGTCCTCCGGTACTGTGGCCGCTTTATGCGGCAAGTTTCATATAACCGTCGAGCGATCTGCAATTTCATTGCTCAGTTCCCTAATTGCACTTCTTCACCATCTTCCCTGGGTCAAACGTAACCTAACTGGCCTGTAGTGTCCTGGGTCCTCCCTCCTTCCTTTAAATTGGTGTTAGCTGCCGTCCTCCAGTCCTCCGGTACTGTGGCCGCTTTATGCGGCAAGTTGCATATAACCGTTGAGCGATCTACAATTTCATTGCTCAGTTCCCTAATGACCGTTGGGTGGATGCCATCTGGGCCTGGTGACTTGTTAACCCTTGAATTCTCTATGAGTACTAAAGCCTCATCTCTTTTAGCCTGTAGCTGATTTAATTCTTGTGTCCAGAGGGGTGGCCCAGGCAGTGGAATCTGCTCAAGGTCCTCTGTCAGGAAGACAGGCGCTAGGAATCGTGTTGGCTGTTACACACCACGATTGGGGTCGGCTTTCACATACCTGGGCCACTCTTCTCATTCTCCAGGGTCGGCCGTGTCTTATGGGGGCGGGCTTTCTATGAGTGAGGCCAAGGCTCAGAGGAGGGCGGAGCGTAAATTAAGGATGGCTAATGGTGACATGCATTTTTCTCTTGTGTCAGTTTTAGCAGGATCGGCCAGTATCGTTCCTGCACGTACGCCATCTGTGACTACTGAAGTAGCCACGTCATCGCATGCTCCGCTCAGCCCCCTGGTTGTTGTGTCTTCCAACGTAGTCACGTTTCCGCCTGGCGCTGAAGATTCATAGCTTCCGGCCCTTGTTTCAGCCTAGGCTGGGTCTTCGCGTGGTAAGTCAGCTCCAGCTGTCCAGCACCCACTCGTCACGGAGTTGCGGCGCCTGGTCGTCCATTTTGCGCAGACTGTGCTGTAGTATTGTGGGACTTCATAGTCCGCATCAGAGGCGCCGCATTATACGTTGGCGAGCTGCCAGCCCAATCCAGAACACTGATGCCTTGCTTATGCATTACGTGCGTCAGGTATGGTCCGCGAGCAGGATCTGGTCTTTCTGCATAATTGTAGATTGAAGATTGACCAGCGAGGTTAGGCTGGCACGACACACCTTTGTAGGCGTTCTGTGCGCCGAAATTTGCCCGGGCCTACAGTCATATTGGTCTGCCCTGCTCGCTGCTATTTATCGGGGGTACCTATTTCTGTGCAAAGGGGGGTCGCCATTGACAGGTTGCCAATAGCGGATAATTTCACTGAGAGCACGGCATGTTGCTGGCATGTCGGGCCGGCATTTTGGCCGTTATTCGCTCTTGATAGGCGCTGATCACACGGCAGCTGCCTGTGGCACCGATCGGGTTGGCAAGCACCGAATTGGGCAACGGAGATCTGGAGATTTAAACCTTCTGTACGTTTACTAATGGACCGGTAAAGCCGGGCCAGTTGTTCTCTTCTTTTTCGTTACAGCTTTTACCCCCCGGAAGCTGTGTTCGAGTGTTGCTTTACGGACTCAGTTTTGTTTACTGGGCCTTGGAGTTGCTACCCTGCCCGGACGTGGCCGCGTTTCCGGCCTTGGAGGTGGCCGCGCTTTCGGCCTTGGAGGTGGCCGCGCTTTTGGCCTTGGAGGAGGCCGCGCTTTCGGCCTTGGAGGTGGACGTGCTTTCGACCTTGGAGGCGGCTGCGATCTCGGCCTGGGATGCGGCCGCGCTTTGGGCCCAAGACCTGGCCGTGCTTTCGGCCTGTGATGTGGCCGCGCTTTCGGCCTTGGCCTATGGGCCAGTTTCCTGAGGAAGGGCAAGACGGCGATGCCTTGACACGCCTTTCTCACTGTGGCTCTCAGTGAATCCTGCCACCTTGCCAAGCATTGTGGTTACCCAGGGTGGGAGGAATTGACTTGACTCGCAAGTCAGGCGAGTCCCCCATTCTCAAGATCCTAGTGGATCTGAGAGCGTTATATCGGACTCGTCCATTGGTGGCTCGCATGGTGGGCAAGCCCACTATTCCCGAGATCCTCGTGGATCTGAGAGCATTTCAGCGTACTCGCACAGTGGTTCGTGTTGAGTAGCGCGATTTACTATTACACACCATGCAGATTCTCTAAATGTTCAAGGTCCTCGGCGGTCCTCAGTACTAATAACCCCAATGTGATCAAGTGGATTGCCAGAATATTGGGAATGGGGGATGCCCAATAACACTCCGGTATCCCCATTGCACGCACAACTGGCTGCAATAAATTACTTTAGCGAGTGGACCTGATGAACCTTACGTACTTCCTTGAAATTGGGAATAGGGGATACCCAAAACACTCCGGCTTCCTCATTGTATGCATAATTGGCTGCAGTGTATTACTTTATGAGTGGACCTGATGACGAACCTTATGGACCACCTAGAAACTGGGAATAGGGGGATGCCCGAGATACTCCGGCACCCTCACTGCATGCATAACTGGCTGCAATGAATTACTTCAGAGAGTGGACCTGAGTAACCTTACCAATTGCGTTAGTTGCCCGCATAGTGAAGGCCGAAGCAGGAGCTTTTCTTTGGCACTCCAACATCCCTGCTTGGGAAACCACCGTAATTTGTACGGCTGGTGCTCATTTATCGGACAAGGGCCTGGATCCTTATTTGTAACCTTAAGGAGGGCCTGAGGGCCGAATTGTTCGGCTGTGGGGTAAAGAGCCGCGGTGCGCCTCTTTGGTGGCGGGTAGCGCATAAAAGGTTAACCATTTAGGTCCCGAATCTAATTACATCTTCACGTCTTCGGCAGCCTTCCATTAATAACCCAATAGGATTTAGTTAGAGAGCAAATAATAATAATAACCCAAAACCCTAGGAGGGCTGCCAACCTTTAATCAAGCGTTGATGCCAAAAGATCTCGTTGGCATCCTCACTGCGGCAGTTCAACGGGCCGCAGGAAATTGGTGGAGTAGCGGGACCTAATCAATTTGTTGTTACCATCTTGATGATGTGCTACGGCTCAGGCCCTCCTAAAGTTATCGTTCATGGATAAGTAATTACAAATTTGTTACTGTAGTTAATAAAGTTGTGGCCCTTATTTAACCCAAGCGGAATGTGTGTCGCCTCTTTCTTTCAACCTGGCTCGGCAAAAGCTGCAGAGCACAAATGGTCAAAGTTCAATGATTCCCACACAGAGAGAAGCAACAGTGATATGTTCACCCAGTAGAACAGCTAACAACACCCATCAAGGATTGTTTCTACCCCTGATTGCATTGAAACTTCTTAATCCCTTCATCACAATACAATGACTAACACTTATTCTCCTGCATAGGACAAATTTCCTCTTTCCCACAACTTTAAAAACTCCAGTCTCGCTCACTCTGTACCCCAGAGCACAGAGAGAACTCCTAGTTCCCTGAGCTCCTTACCCTCTGAAGATGCCAGCCACAGAGTCTGGCAAAACGTCAGGAAGAAAAACTTCCAGAACACAGCCAAACAGCCTGAAAAACTCACAACAGCTAACAGAACAAGTCTCTTAAAGCAGCTGAACATGGTGACAGGAAATATTGTTTAGTTTTGAGATATTGTGGTTATGAGAGATGGTATTTCTTTGGCAGGCATTGCTTATTGCATGGTCAAGTGGATAATCCTGATCTGTAAGTTTTTATAGGGGTCAAGGAGTAAAACCATATGCTTGTCAATCACTGTTTGAAGTTTTGCCTCCTGCTTCCTATGATGGTATTCCAATGCAAGTCCCCAGTGCTTGGAGACTTCTGTGAACTGAATCTTTGCCTGACATTTAAATTGCTTTTTAATACCATTTCTAGCATTCTGTGAATTAAAAGTCCAAGAGTGTAATGTCCTCCTCACCCCTGCCTCCTGAAAAAAAGTGCAAGATTCAGGCTTGACTTTCACTAGCCATGAATGCTTGTAGTATCTGGAAAATATGCATGTCACATTTTAAAGCAATGTGTAGCCAGGCTGCATTTGAATTGAAACTCATATGCAGAAGAAGGATTTCCAGCTGCTCACAGATTAGTTAGTCCATGTAGGTCAATGTTGGCGAACCTATGGCACGGGTGCCAAAGGTGGCACTCAGGTGGCACTCAGAGCCTTTTCTGTTGGCACCCGACATCACCCCTTCACAACCACTTGTATACAGGTTAAATTGCTGTATTGGCACTTTGTGAAAAATTAGTGGGTTTTGAATCGCAATTTGGGCACTCGGTCTCTAAAAGGTTCACCATCACAGATGAAGGTGTTCCTCTTTGCTGCAATTGCCCAAAACCACTGAGTCCAAGCATGAGAGAGAGAGAGAGAGAGAGAGAGAGAGAGAGAGAGAGAGAATGTTCCAGATAAAGAGTCATTTCCCCATTGTGACTCGGTTATCCTATTTTCATCTCAGATCCCACTCTCAGAAGATGGGAGCATTTTATAAGTCCTTTGAAGCAAAGATAAGAACCTTGACAGTTTTAGTTAGATTCAGCCTTGTAAAACCACTATGAAAATTTATCAATACAGGCATAAAATCAATTTTCTTACCCATTCCCATGGTGATGTATGGCCTCATGGAAAAACTTCTCTAATTACATTTTTGCTTGCCTTCCACCAAATATTTCTTGCCCAAAGCAAATATGGGTTTTTTGTGCGTTAATTTTGTTTTGTTTTGCAAATATAGGTAATATGAAAACTAATGGAAAGGGCATTTTTTTGGAAAAATGACAAGACTCCAATATCTTTTTCAAGATCCTGCTAATTAATTATGATAGAAGTGCTTTAAAAATGAATTTATGAACTGAACCCTCTCTCCTTTCTCTCTTTTATTTCACTGGAATATGTGACTAAAAATGTCTATGACAAGGCTGCCCAACTTTGAACAGGATAAGGTCTACTTTTTCTGGCCCAAAATGCCTGAGGTTTAGTACACTAAAACCTCTACTTACAAATTTTATCCATTCTGAGCACATACTAATCAGTAAAAAAATGTAAGTAGAGCAGCAGTTTCCCATAGGAATGCATTGAAAACCAATTAATATGTTCTGGAGGGAACAGATTTCACTGCATTCCTATTGGAAGGCTGACCATGCACATGCTTACCTTGCACCCGCTTGAGCTGGTGTGGGGGTGGTGGAAGGGAGGTGCATGCATGCTTGCACAGATCACCCCTTCCAAGGGGCAACCCACATGAGCATACACATGCCTCCCTTGCACCAGCTCAAGCGGGTGCAAGGGAGGTGTGTGCATGCTTTTGAGCATCCCAGGCAAGTGGCAATTCTCCTTGGGGAGAAGAGTGGAGATGTCACTGTGCAAAGGAGATGGGCCCATTCACGACCCTACCTCTCACTGTCCCCTCCCCTCCCCTCTCTCTGCTCTGCACCAGCGACTCAGCTGGTCAGGAGATAGTAGCAAGCGGATCATCTGGCTGGCAGAGGGAACAGGGGACAGGTCAGCCAATGCCAGTATCTGCTCCTACTGCTGCACTAATCCAATTCTACTATAAATAGTCCAAGCCGTGGCCTTTTATCATCCATTTATAACTCTTATGTCCAATAAAGTTTCTGAATATAGATCAGTGTGAGTGATTGAGGGGCTGTGATAGGGTTATCTTGCCTATGTCTAAAAGTGATTTATTATTATTATTATTATTATTATTATTATTATTATTATTATTATTATTATTATTATTATTATTATTATTATTACTACTACTACTACTACTACTACTACTACTACTACTACTACTACTACTACTACTTTGCTGTACCTGGATGCCAAATGATTGCTTGGTTGAATGGAAAGGAATATAAAGGTATATAGAATCTAGTGAAGTCAGTCTGAGGCCTCCCAGGGGTATCAACAACATCAGGTGATGGTTTTGTTTTTATGCAGGCTCCTCGAGCTGTCAAATATCTTCTATTTTGGTGCTGCTTGTTTTGTTTTGTTTTTGCTGTAGCAACTGGCACCAAGGGTCATCCTCCCAAGTTTCACAATATATTACTTTCACCCTGACACCAGAGAAAACATGCAATTTCTTAGGAAGCATGAACTGACCTGAGGGCTTTTTAAACTTCCCCTTTGCAGACCTGAAAATGCATCAATATCCCTTCTATGTTCCATTTGGAAATGTTTGCCTGACACCAATTTACAGCTATGTATCTTGTTATTTTCATACACAGCCAATATCCTGTGATGTTCACCAGGGGGACAGTGAAGAATGTCAGGCAGTTAGGTTTCCAAAGCAAAACAGACCTACTCAGGACAAGCTATACTTATATGCACAGTGGCCACCTCTGAAAGCAGGCACTAGGTCTTGTGCAGTAGCAGAGAGATGATGGGGGACAGACCTGCATGTGTACCATGCGATATTTCTTATGCCTTCCAAACCACTTTACAGTTCTCATAAGCTATGGATGCAGAGAATGACACTGATTCATTCCCACTGTCAAAGTAAGATTCTTTGATAGTCAACCCTTGCACATCTAATTTGATGAGACAACAGCTTGTCCTTTGCCTTAGACAAAATAATGGCTTGGGCTGGCACTGGGCATATTTTACTGAAGAAGGCAGGATGCTCTTGGAAGTAGTTTGGAAAGTTAGTGAGTTTTATAAAGAACTCTCTTACTCACATATTCAAGCTATCCATAAATGAACAGCGGTTTGTTAACTCTTTGGAAACCACCATTCTGCAATGCTTCTAAGTAGAGACTGGCATGAAATGCTAAAATGGTGTTTAGTTTAGTTCCTCATTTCATTTTTCCTTCTTTTGTTTTTCCTTTCATATGAAATGAATTTTTTTTAAATGTGTTTCATTTTTTTTTGTTTTTTATGTGTTTTACGTGTTATGTCATGTTTTATGTAACTAACTGTGGGTTTAATGTGTTTTTTATGGTTTTAACTTTGTGTTTTGGGTTTTTTTTTAGCTCCCCAAGTAAGTGGCAGCAGCGGCCATCACCACCATCTTTGGTGGCTAAAAAAAGTTTTAAAAGCCTGTGCTCCTCCCCCCCCAAAAAAATCAGGTGCATTGTGGGGGAAAGCACTAGCTTTTAAAACTTTTTTTTAGCCCCGCCGATGCCAGTGGCAGTGGCCATCGCCACTTGCTTTGGTGTCTAAAAAAATGTTTTAAAAGCCTGTGCTCCCTCACCCATTGAGTGCATTGGGGGAAGTGCGGGCTTTTTAAAACAAATTAGCCCCTGAAGCAAGTCGCGGTGGAGGCCATCACTGTTTGCTTTGGTGGTGGCTAAAAAAGTTTTAAAAGCCCACACTTTTCCCCCCAATCAGGTGCATTGGGAGAGAAAGCACTGGCTTTTAAAACTTTTGTTTAGACCCGAGCGGTGCGGTGGCCATAGCCACTTGCTTTGGTGGCCAAAAAAAAAAATTTTTTTTTAAAAAAAAAGTCTGCACACACACACACCCCTTTCAGGCACATTGGGGGAAAGCATGGGCTTTTGAAACTTTTTTTAGTCCCCGAAGTAAGTGGTGGTGGCCATTGCTGCTTGCTTTGGTGGCTAAAAATATTTTAAAAGCTCATGCTTTCCCCCAGTTGGGCTTATGGGCAGGAAGTGTGGGCTTTTGAAACATTTTTAGCCACCAAAGCAAGTGGTGATGGCCACCGCCGCTTGCTTTGGTGGCTATAAAAAAAAAAATTAAAAGCTGCACTTCCCTTCAACGTACCTGATTGGGAGGGGGGGAATGAAAAGCATAATGGAACAAACTGAATTTGTTTTTCATGCTCATCTCTACTGAAAAATTGTTTTGTGCCCATTTCTAATTCTAAGAATGAAAACTATGCAGTATTTTATGTTTAGGAGGCAGCAATTTCCCACTGCATAGTTAACGATAGTTTCAACTAGTTTATTTATTTTTTAAAATCCTCTGTTCCTTCCTTAGTATAAAGAGCCTCATGGTGTAATGGCTAAGTTCCTGTACTGCAGCAAAACTGTGCTTATGATGACCTGGGGTTCAATCCCAGGTAGCCGGCTCATGGTTGACTCTTGTTTTCTCCTTTCAAGGTCAGTAAAATGAGTATCCAGCTTGCTTGGTGGTGGTGGTGGGGGCAATGTGTAGCTTGCATAATTAAATTGTAAACTGCCCAGAGAGTACTTGAAGTGCCATGGGGTGTTTCATGAGCAGAACACTTTGCTTTCCTTTAGAATATTTTGTCAATATGTGGTATTATGGAAGCTCAATTCCTTTCTACTTAAAGTAGCACCAGAGGGTGGTACACTGCAGATATTTTTATACTAAAGGCTGATAAGACTATCAGAAGTCTCACAGCAAGAGCTTGTATTCTGCCATAGATCGGCAACTGCCTGAACAAAGAATTTAGAAGCTGGACATGTTGATCAATGAACTAATAATAAACAATGGAGGTAGGTGAACTTCAGGGTTGTAGAGGGAGTCAGAATGTTCTCCCCAGATGTTGCCAACTGGAGATTAGATATCATTGTGGCTATTTCATGAGGCAGCTTTCAACCATGATGTGCTGTATCCAAATCAGTCTCCCTTCCCATGTGTTATTCTGCATTTATTTCACCTTAAATGATCCATTGCAATGGCCTGAACATTTTGTTCCTCATTACTTTGTCAAAATTTTCTGGATTGCCTCCATTTTATTTAGTCCTTGGTAATTTGCTTTAATATTTCTTTGTTGGTCAATTTCTCAATCAAACAAGTCCTTGCTACCTTATGATAATCCATGATTCAAATGTTTCTGGCTTTTTCTAGAGTTGCTTGCATTAAGGTCAACAGTTCCATGGCATGCAATAGTGATGACTAGACATGGGCACGACCAGAAAAAATGACGTTTCGAGTTTTCGTTTGTCGGAACGGGTCCGTTTTGGGTCGTTTCCATTTGTCGCGAAATTTTTCAAAAATTTGTCATTTCATCGTTTTGTTTGTCGTTTGTTGTTTCCACTGCGATTTAGCGTGATTTGAGTTCCCCCAGAGCATAGGGGCATCCCGCAATCAGGGCTGGCACTAGGTGTTTTTGCGCCCTAGGCAGCGAGTGGGGTGGAGGGGTGGGCAGCGGGGGGAGGGGGCGGGCGGCGGGCGGCGGTGGCAGGGGGCCATGGATGGGCAGCGACAGCAGCAGGGGGAGGCGCGGGCAGGCAGAGGCGGGTGGTGGGCGGGCAGTGACGCAGGCTGCAGTGAGTGGGCGGGCAGTGACGCGGGGGCAGTTAGGATATCACTTAGAATAGAGGTTCTGTTCTTGGCGGCACGAGCAAATGTGGGCAAGTTGGAAAAATAGAAAATAAATGGTAGTATATAATATATTTTTAAAATAAATCCACATCTCCCACTCCCAGTCGAACCTCCCCCTTTATCCAATATCAGAAAAAAATCCTCACAACCTGCCAGAGAAGAAATAAAGAATAAACGGCTATTCTCTTCAGCAGACAAAGCTGCAGGGAATCAAAGAAATTATTTTCTAAATTCAATTCCCTCCCTGCCTGCCTAACTTAAATCCTAAAGCCTCCAGCCTCCCTCCTCAATCTCAATCGGATCACATCAGCACCAGCAGCCAGCCCTCCTCCCTCAACCACATCCATACACCCGACTGCAATTTCTGGAAGGTGCCTCGGCTTTTTATGCCCTCCGAGACATCCAGAAGTGTCAGTCAAAAACCTGATGCCATTGGTGGAATGGTTCAAACAATTTGCATGGTCCCATCCCATGCCCAGCCCAAATTGGCAGGTCTAAACAAATAAAAAATAAAATAAAATAAAATAAAATCAATACGATGTTTTATTGCTATTAAAAACCCACTGCTGCTACTATTAAAATTCAGGCATTTAAAATAAATAAATTTCACATGTTTCTGTGGTGATTTGGTGTGTTTTTTGACCACGATTGCAAAAGAAAAATTGTGGTCACCATTTTGGATCCCCCCACCGCATGGCATGGTGAGACGACGAGGAAGTGCCGCCCAGCCTGGTGCAAGCAGCCCGGGACAGGAGAAGAGGGGGAAAAGGCTGGGGACCCCCCAGAAACCACCCCTCTTGTAGGTGGCAAAGCCTCAGGCAGGCATATTTTTGCCTGCTTTTTTGGCTGGAAGTCGGGTTTTTTTAAAAAAAAAACTTTAAAAAACTTTTTCTGTGCTTCGCATCGTGATGCCACAAACGGAAACGAAAAACCCGACCCAATTTTTCTTTTTTCGGTTCAAGTTCGTGTTCTGACGGCTTAATTATCGTCACCGTTTCTGTTACACAACGGAAATGAAAAACGAAAACGAAAATGAAAATTTCGCCGAGTCGTGCCCATGTCTCGTGATGACTCATGCTCACTGATCAATCTTATGGTGTCAGTGGTGAATGCCAGCGCTTCTACTTTCACACCCAAATATTTAGAATGAGGACAGATTAGAGGGGTCCAAAAGATCTCACAAAAACTGCCACTCTGTGTGACATGGTTTGAAACAAAATTGATCCCACAACAAAATTATATCTGATTCCTCAGAGTGAAGTATTGTGATCATCACAAAAGTTCAATGAAACCTTCAGTTCAACATATTCTGTTGTGGGAAGAATGCTCAATGGCCAGAATAAGTGCCCCAAGTTACAAGAACAGCTACTAATATAACCATCCAGTCCTAAACCAAATATGTACTTGTCATAATTGGTTTGAAGTAGACAGAAGCCTCTTGTGACAGCACAGCAATGCTTATGCTAGCACGACAACCCTTGTACCAGCAGAACGCCCATATGTTGGCTGGTCTGCTAGCAGAAGGATCTACCAGCACAAATGCTGTCTTGGCTAAGGTCTGCCTGCAGAACAGCCCCCCCCCCCGCAAAAGGGTGGAAATAAGCTATTAGTTGTGTCAAACCCAACCCTCCCTCATCATTTGGAAATTTGGTTTTCCAATGACACTAATTGACAGGCAAGTTTTAGACTATGAGCTGGTTTAAATTCAGATTGCGAGCAGAGCCTTGACTACAATACTGCAACGGCACTACTAGGGCTGCCTTCACATGACCACTAAAATCCGCAGCAAACTTTGATTCGGATCACCCTCCAAAGAGGTCAAGTGGTTGATGTCACAGATCGGGTGTTTCCCATGGTCACACTTTAAATATCCACAAACATTCTGATCCCACAACTGAGAACTGTACCAAAGACACCATAAGAGGTGCGAAAAGGGTTTGGTACAGATTTTCCACGTTCTCACAGACTCAAGTAATGGTTTAAAATCTGCATCAGAACAGCAACAAGGATTTTACCACCTCGAGACCAGGTACTTGTAAAATGTGCTCGGTCGAGCTTAAGTGGGCATGGTCACACTTTATTTTTTAAAGTCCACTGCTCATGGGGAAATGATTTTATGCTCCGCATCTGCGAGCACTTTGTAGCGGATTTTAGTGGTCATGTGAAAGCAGTCTAGGTTAGCTGGCAAAACATAAGTTTCTGGCAAAGGAAATGCTGTGATTGGAAATGCTGAGGTTTGTATTCAGTCAGCTAGCTACTGTTTCCTGTGCTGCATGAGAACTGAGGTTATAGGCATACAGGGGGCTTTATGATATTAGATACTGTACAGTATATGCTGTTCCTGCTTAGGAACAAGTAAGATTCTAGTTTTAACAGCTGCTATCTGATTTTGATTCCATGCTATAGATTTGACATTTTCTCATAGACAGCAACATTAATTGATGCCCGATGTTGCTTTTATAAAATGTAGGAAGTTCTTAGAAACTGGAGACAGAGATAATGACAAGAAAGAATTCCCCTCTGGGTTTTTTTTTAAATTTATTTTTGAGCACACTCTAGTAAACCTTACCTTAAAAATCTGGAAAAGCTATCCAATAAACAGTCATAAAAGATTATAACAGCAGGGCCTTTCTACAACAAAAACATGTCTTAAATGGGTTACAACAATGTCAACACAATTATTAAATAGTTTAAGATTTTTTTCTGGGAGGAAATTAAAAAGTTAAAAGCTTTAGACATCCTAATATAAGAGAGGCATTCTTTATATATTTTCTAATTATGTTCCTAGTTTGTGTTCTTCTTTAGTATTGCATTGTGCTTTGCAGTGCCCTTTGGGCACAAGTAATAAAAAAGACAGGCACACTTTAAAAGTTTAAAACACATGGCCATCTTCTGTGTTTTATATGATTGAAAATCCAAAACTTTGGTCATGATGAAGCTTTTATTTTATTTTTGGTATTTGGATTTACAACTGCCATTTGGACCCTTCTTGCTCCTCCATTTATACAGGGCTACTTTGTTCCTGGCTGCTGTAGAAATGTAAAAGTTCATGCAAATGTGGGAAAAGAAAGAAAGAAAGAAAGAGAGAGGGGAGAGGGAGAGGGAGAGGGAGAGGGAGAGGGAGAGGGAGAGAGAGGGAGGGGGGAGAAGTGGTGGTCATCCTAATTAAAAGGGGCAGCCTTAAATCAGCTCTCTCACCCCTGCCCCAGCCTTAGAAGTAGTGCAAAATCTTCATGCCTCTTTGTGCGGGAGACAACGAAGCCCCAGGGAGGCAGAAGAGCACCCAGTGGAGCCTCCATTCTTTGTGTGCAAATGAACATCTGAACAGGGAAAGTGAACAAGAGAGATCTTATCTGTAAAGGTGATCCTGATACCACATAATCCTCAGATATGTTCTGGGTCTTTCTTGTATCCATAACATGGAATGTCCTTTCTTTACAATTATCTACAATATTTAGTTCTTACCTAATGTTGAGCATAGCTCTTTATGCAGACCTTACCTCTAAAGTCCAGCCTAACATCTGTTCTAAGGTTTACAAACACTGCCTTTGGTAGGTTCTGAAATGAATTGCCCATCCCTAATGGAAGCAAGGCACCTCTCCATCTATTAGCATTTCTGCAGCATTCCCATACAGTGGACTTACAGTTTCCTGTTTGCTGCTTCTTACTCCGAGTACAGTTGAAACCCCCCTTCCCCCATGTTCTGGTGTTTTTAACAACTTGTGCAAGTCTGAGCTCATTTTGAACATTAGCCTACCTAAAGTTCTCTTTAAAAATATCCATTGCTTGTTTCTGTGTTCTCTTGCTAATTTGCCCATCCTTCAATTTTTTGTGTGCATACCCTAAGTGAGCCTTGTGATGCAGTAGTTAAACTGCTGTTCTGTAGCCAAACTCTGCTCACAAACCAGGGTTCAATCCTAGGTAGTTGGCTCAAGGTTCAGTCAGTCTTCCATCCTTCCATGGTGGTCAGTTGGGTGCCCAGCTTGCTTCTGGGGCAATGTGTAGCCTGTATAATTAACTTATGAACCATCTGGAGTGTGCTTTCAGAGATATAGAGCAGAATATAAGCAGCACATTTTGCTTTTTTAAAAAATCTGAACTCCTCTGAAAGCTTCTTATGTGGACAGCTTGGTTTCTTCAGAATCTTCAGGTAACAAACTGGGTAAAATCATTCAAGTACCTTAGTTATGGTACATTATTTTTTTCATCCCTGCTGTCTCAAAATTTCAGTCCGTAGAATCTTCCTCTGTGAAGATATCAGCCCGTTGCGGCTATAAAATCAAAAAGCCCAGAACAACATCTCCTTGCCTGGAAGCAGTGGTGGTGCCATGTTGGAGAGTGCATGGACTATTTCATCAGCTTCCTGATGAATCCTTAACCTCATTTCTATTTTTGATAGGATGTATAAAATGTCGATGCCTTCCTTAAAAAAGGAGGGGGTTAAAACTTCTAAGCTATTTAGCACAGTTAGAGCAAGGGAAAAACTTCAAACATCAGTAGCTTTGCTGGTCAATGTAGCACGTCTTTATTATTTTCTTTTCTTGAAGACATTAGAAACCACTGGCCATTTCTGTCCAAAGGCTGTACAAATAGCCTGCTAAACCTGATTTATGAACAGTGCTTTTATTACAGAAATCCATAAAACTATCCAAATGTTCTGTAAATTGTTTCAGTTCCCTTTCATATCAGTGAAGTACTTTCTCTCTGCATGGTGGCTTTTGTATTACTTCTTTCACTGTGATTCCTGCCCACTCTGTGAATCGAGATGTATTTAGAGGTACTCTGTTACAGAACATTCAGTTGTACTCAGTGACAGCTCTATTAGCCTATGGAGACAGTATCTAAAGAGAAGTGCAAGAAGCCTGGAAGAATGACAAATGGTTACACTGTATATTACAAAAAAGAAAGAAAGAAAGAAGTGGAAGAAATATACAGAGGAGAACCTGTGAGTTCCTGTGAGGAAACAAGACAGACAGGACAAATTATGAGGTAATTAATGCACTGAAAAGTATTACAGGCAGTGGTGGGGTGAGATTGGTAATAAAATCCACTTGATTAGTTTTCCCAGTCTTGTTTTCCTAAGTTAACATGCTGGTTTACACTAGTATCTTTCAACTGAAACAATAACTTCAACCAAAATAATATTTACACTAAAATGCTACACCCATCAGGGAAAACAGTAGGACTTTTCTGAATAAGCATATATGGAATCTTGCTGTTAATCATACTGTCATAATTAAGATTGATCATGCTAAAAGTGTAATGCTTCAAATCTTTGTGGGAAATTTGAATTGAACATGTGAAAGCTTTGTAATTCATCACTTTTCCATTAGTGGAAATTAGAGGTGGGCATGAAACAGAAAATCCATGGTTCAGGCTCATCTGTTTTGGGCCCACCCTTGATTAGGTTTGGTTCGGGTTTGTACGATTTTTTTAAATAAATTGTATGAACTCAAACTGATCCAAACCGGTTCGGGTTGACTTACTCGGCAGTAGCGGCGGCGAGGCGATCCTGGCCCCGGCGGCAAGGGTTTTTGAGGTGCTGGCCCCAAGCTTGCAGGTAGATATTACAGGTATGAGCTTCTCTACATTCTGGTACCCAGTCAAAACATATCCAAGAATATTGTTGAAGAAATGAGGTGGAATAGGGAACATTTTGACTTAAACTTTGTACACCAAATGGGATAGTTTAGCCTCACCCGTAGTGTCAAAACTGGCTGTGTTGTAGAATCCATTCAGATCCTAACCATTCTGTATCATGATCGCCTAGAGTTTAGATTTTTGGGGTTCTGTTCCAGAATTGCTGGAGGACACTAGGCTGAAAAAGAATTGTTTTGACTGCTCACTTTTATCTTTCTGTAAGTTGGCTCTATTCCTGCTGTGCTTCAACTTTCTCTGCCATAATTTATCCTCTTTTCTTGTCCATATTCTCTCTTCCCATTTATTCTATCCTATTTCATTAGTCACATTTATTCCAACACTTAAACCAAAAAGAAAAAAATAGTGATGCTATTGGTGTGATTTGCTTCAGCTTGTGCTCAAGCTACCAGTTGGATATCAGTGGTACAGCATAAGTGGAAGACGAAGTCTGTGGTATGACTTTAAGATTTAAAAGCAGAGAATATTTTTACCCTGGTGAGTAAATTTTAATGTAAAGACTGTAAGGAAACAGAAAATGAAAGCACTAAGAAAATTAAAAGCATCATAAGCATCTGCAAGGAGACTAATGATGACATTCTAGTTTGAAAAAATCAAAAGCTACCAAAAGGGACTTCCCAGTATAATCTCTAATCAGACTCAGCCTTGCTTCTGAGTTTAGTGTATATGCATACAGTATATGGCAAATGAGACATGTGGCATGCTGATTGGAGTGTAAGAGTAAGAAGACGTGATTTAATGTAAATTCCCTTATGCCAAGATTAGATGTTTTGTCTGTCTACCCAGACCTTTTCCTGTTCTGAGAGGAAGAAACTTTCCATGGTCCTGAATGTGCGAGTCCTTGAATACCACTTGCTAATCGGTCTTTTAACTGCAGGTGCTGAAAGGTCAACCTGGGACTTCCTAGATGGAAAAAATGCATTTTTTGCCATTGAGTTTTGATGTCTCCTTTCTTAGTGACAAAGTATAGTATGAATGAACTGGCCCAAATCCTCTTGCCTAGTTATACTGCTGTAATGTAAACAGCATAACCTGGGGGTGAACTTCTGTAAGTTCAGAAATAGTTGTAGACCTTATCTGGTGCATACTGACTTGTGTGACTCGGTGTGTGAGTAAAAAATATTTACAATGCCTTTTTACAGCCATTTGCCTCCAAGCATTGCACATGTGCATAGCTGCATAAGAGGAATCTGGTCACTATTAGAGATGGGCACGAAACGAGCAATTTTTTGTTTTTGTTTTCATTTTTCATTTCGTTACGTAATGAAATGAAAAATGAATTTTGTCTCCAAAATGAAACGAAATGAAATGAAACAACAGAAATTTTGTTGTGCGTTTTGTTTTCGTTCTGGCAAATACATTGAACTGTAATGAATGCTAACGAAACAGCAATTTTTCATTTTTGTTTTCATTTTTTCGTTTCGTTACATAAAGAAATGAATGAATTTTTTTTTGCAAAAAATTCACAAAAAATGAAAATGAACTGAAACGGACCCCCTAAGTGACAAATGACAAACGAAACACCATTTTTTTGAGTTGTGCCCATCTCTAGTCACTATTACTTTAGTTAGTCCATTGATGAGATTCATTTTATAATGCCCTGTGTAACTGTTTGGTTTTTATATGTGTACTTCCTTTGTTTTAATGCCATTAAAGGCTTTTGAAATGGAATGGTCACTATCTCTCAGCCTAAATTGCTTCACTGGATAGAACCATGGGAGTAATACTTTTAACTATAAATAATAGACTTAATAGGATCATTCCTACAGAAATCTCATACACAACAATATTACAATATTTGATGAAAAAGAGGTGGGGACAGGAAGCTGTTCCTGGCACATAATAAGGACTAACATTTCCTTATTGTGTTTGTTCTGAATAATTGTTACTGAAAATATCTATTACAGCAAATGATTAAATTGTGTCATGTGCACCTAATCATTCCAACTTTTTGTTATATGCTATCAAGTTACTTCTCACATTTGGTGACTCTATAAGTTGATGACCTCCAAAGGGTCCTGTCATGAATAGCTCTATTCATCTCTTGCAAACTGAAGGACACAATTCTTTGCTGAGTCACTTCATCTCATATTGAGTATTTTTAATATTATCATACTGGTTTTAAACTGTATTTGACATGTGATTTAATTATGTTCACTTGGTTTTTATAGTCTATTTTACTTTGTTATTATTTCATTTTATTTGTATCTTGTTGTAAACAGCCCAGAGTGGTCCTGTCACCCAGATGGGCAGTATAAAAGTGCAATAAATAAATTAAAAAGGTCAGGCTTGATCTGATCTTGAACTTATTTATTTTCCTTCTTTGATAGCCCATGTAACCTATCAAGTTGTTCCCCGACATCATATTTTGAATGAATCAATTCTTTTCCTGTTAGTTTTCTTTGTTCATTTGTCTGTAAGCTTTTTGTTCTATACCTCCATATATTATAACCAGGAAGACCATAATATGGATGGCTTGCACTTTAGTTTATAATGACACATTCTGACATTTAAGGATCTTTTCTAATTTCTTTGTAGCTGCCTTTCCAAATTTCTGTGCTCTGATTTTTTGATTGCTGTCTCCCATTTGATTACCGAGAGAACCAATGCGTAGAAGATATTAGTAATCTTGATCGTGTTGGCCCACCTTTGTTGACTCAACTTTCTGCATGATATGAACTGAAAATTCTCTGACACCTTTGCAAATAAAAAATATTCTGTTGCTCAGAGTATAGGTCATGCATCAAACCAAATGTTTTGGTGTACTCATTTCATTCAAAGCAATCTGTAGCTTTTTTAAAACGATCTATAGAAAAAAAGGTTTTTACTGTTATGTATAAATCACAAACTGATTTTTCCTGAAATTATTTGGTACACTTCATTAGTCAAATTCCCATATTTTTCACTCCATAAGACTCACCGGACTGTAAGGCACACCTAGTTTTAGAGGCATGTATGTGTGAAAAATATATTCACACATACATACTGTGGTACTGGTACATCTCCAACCCCAGTTTATTCTCCAGCCATGCTGCTCTTGGGAGGCCCAAAGCAGCATGGTTGGAGAGTAAAATGCAAAGATAAGACCCACCACCACCAATTGGGTCTCCATGCTGGGAAGTCTCTGGCCCTTGCAGAGGCCTCCGGACCCGGTGCAGGTCCCAGCCCCAGTTGTAGCCCCAGTAGAGGCTTCTTGACCTGGCTTAAAAAAAAAACCTTGCATGATTGCTTTGTTCCATAGAATAGAAGATGGAGAGTAAACAGCCCTATGGAGACAATAGAAATGAGAAATGGCCTAGAGAGCAACCACCCACTCTGATGACCATAGATCCTCTCTTTATGATGGGCTGAATGGGAGAGCTCCCTCCCATGGATTCACATTCTGCCTGTCTTGAAGAGTGGCTATATGGTCATCATGGTGGTTGGTTACTCTCTAGCCCATTTCTCATCTTGATAGTCTTTGGTAGGACTGGTTACATTCCCTCTTCTATTATATGGGGGGGGGATCAATCATGCAAGGTAAATTTTTTTAACAGCTGGGTCGGGAAGCCTCTGCTCTGGCTGAAGTTTGGGGTGGGATCTGGACCAGGTATGGAGGCTCCATTTTGAACATTTGACAGTTAATAATCCATAAATGGTAAAAAAAATTGTAAAATTCTGGGTGTTATTTAACTTATATGGGGAATTAATAGGGTGGGCCTACACTAAAATTATATTTTGGTATCTGCTTTTCTGGGAATTCAAATGTACATTAAACATTTCCAATCTGTGGGACAATGTTTTATATTACCTATTAGCATATTCTTGTTAGGATTTTTATAGCTGCAACCTCTGTCTCTTGAAACAGCTCTATTGTTATTCCATCTATTCCCAGTGATTTATTTCTTCCAAACACATAAAGAAAACTTTTATTTGGTTTCTAGATTTGCTAATTCTTTACTAAAGAATTATTTAAAACTCTCTCATCCTTGCATCTTCTATCTAATTTTTCAGGTTATTTTGTCATATCTTTTTATTTTATCTTGTACAAATAGTATATTGCATCATTGCTCTTTCAGCAATCATAATTTGATATAAATTTCAGCCACTCTTCAGCACAATATTATTCATAGTCTGACCCTTATCCCAGGATCATGGTGGGTTAAAAAGCTGCATAAAATAATATTAAAACTTAAGATATTTAAGGCAATTTAAAATCAAACAATATACAGTATAACACAAAATTGAGCTTTCATACATTATAAACCTTTTAAAATTTGCGCTAAAACCTATGTACATCCTATTTTACTGACCAGTTCCCTCTTGTACAGTTTCATAACAGTTTTCATTTTCTTTTTCTATAGCACCTGTAGTTGAAGTCTGATTGATTATTCAGTCCATATGCTCATTGTAGGTACTGACAGCTATATACAATATGCTTTCCATTATACTATACAGAATTAAATGGAATTCCATTGGTCCTTTGTGTTCTTTGATCTCTCCACAACAAGTAATTCACATACCATCCTGGGAAGTGATGGGACTGCAGTAAATCAAAAAATAGAATAGTAGTGTTTACAAGGATAATTCTTACTCTTCAGTTCTGAAGATGGTTTGGACTTTCAGCATCAGAATCTCTGATCAGAAGTTTCTCTCTGTCTGCTTCTTTTCCTTTTTCCCTTCAATCCAGCATCACAGATGGAAGCATTTTCTGAGGATACAGAGATTTTGGATATTGATCAGGATGCAGAGCCAGAACAGAGGGCTGATTTTAGTCTAAAGGTGACTACAACAGGAGCTGTGCAGGATGAACTCATGAAGAGAACTGAATTTAATCTTGATCAAGAGATAGCCGATAAAGTACTAACTTGAGTTATAGACGACCTTTGAAATTAAGGATCTCTCAGAAGAATATGTAAATATACCTTGTTGATGACATCTATTATATATTAAGTCAGCTAAAATATAAATCCAAAGTGGTTTAGCCAATTGAAGAATTAATTATCAGGATTCAGTATACTGTTAAAACCATACAGGTTAGTTCAATATATTCTATTTTGCTGTCTCTAGTTTTTGTATTAGATGGAAATGGGTGTAAGTAAAAATATATAGAATATGGATGGGATAAAAGGAAATTATAAAAATATATTCTTTTAAATTGGGAAAGGAAATATGAACTATATTGGGCTGAAATGTTGTAGGGAAATTGTAACATGACCAGAGTCAAGCAACATATATGTTTTATTTTGTTTAGTGTAGAAAACAAATAAAATGCTTTTTTTAAAAAAATAATCACTGATCAGCATCCATGCTGACTGTGAATCCTGGGTGTTGAAGTCCAAATATCTGGAGAACGAAAGATTGAGAACACCTCTATAGCTGGCTACCACACATGGGTGTTTCATTTCAGAACTGGTCTGGTTCCAAAATGAAATGTGGGAGCCCAACTGGTGTTTGGAACCGGACCAGTCCTCTGGAACAAATTCAGCCAATCCCTTACCTTGCTCTGGGCTCACATGAGGCTAAACTCCAAGGAAGAAGCCTCCAACTCCATCTTTCCTTCTCCCTGGCATTGGCCAATCAGGAGCTGTGCAGAGAAATTCGTCATCCTGCTTCCCTGTCTGATTGGCCAGCATCTGGGAGAAGGAAATATGATGTTCGAGACTTCTTCCTTGATGGTGTTTAGCCCCATGCAAGCCCACAGCAAGGTAAGGGATTGGCTGAATTTGTTCTGGAGGGTTGGTCAGGTTCTGAACACCAGCTGGGCTCCCACATTTCCTTTCAGAATTTCCAAAATGAAAATCACTTCCAAAACAAAATGCCCATGCCTACTGGCTAACAAGATAGTGTGCATCAGTGGTTCCCATCCCTGGGTCCCCTGATATTCTTGGACTAAAAGTCCTGAAAATCTTCACTACTTGTTGTGCTGGCCAGAATTTCTGGGAAAAATAGTCCAATATCAGCTGGGGAACCAAGGCAGGGAAAACTAATGTGATTTCTGTTGCTACAGTTCCCATACTGATACACATAGCTTTGCCCTCCGACAGCGAATAACGACGCAAGACACAGTGTTGGGGATATAAGTGGGCCACACTTTATTAATCAACATGAAACACAGGTTTCCAACTACCTGAACTTGAAGAGGGGCCTGCCACTACACAGGTTCATGCTGGGTACAAGGGGTTCTCCTGGGACCCCGCCGACTCAGGGAGCTTTTGGGGCGAGTTCTGCCCCCTGATGGGCTGATGGACCTTCATCCCGTCAGGGCCAGCCAATTCCCTACACCCCCTGTCCAGGACCCAAGCCGTGTTGCTCGTGGCTCATTCCCCGGGTGGGGCATCCTTTGTCATCCTTCCCTGCACTGTAATCTCATGATTTGCAGCATATGAAGTCAGACGACAATGTAGGGGATCTTTGAATTGTACTCACCAGCTCCATTTCCTCTTTAAACCACCAGTGTGACCAAACAAACAACTCAGCAATAGGAAACCACCCCCGAATACCAACATGGGATAGGCGAAAAAACACCCGCCCCTCAGTGCCAATCCTGGGACGGGTCAAACATTCCTATCTGGCCCCGTTAGGTAACCAGTCAGACTCACACTAGTACTTTTAATGCAGTGGGTGTGTGGGGAACATGCTCCAATGATGAAGAGGCTGGTGCTTGTATGGGAGCCACCTATATAGTGCGCCCCCACCCCCAATCCGGGTCCTCTTCAGCCCTTTCCCCTGTCTCACGATATTCACGTGGGGGAAGGGCAAAGAGGCTCTTCGGGCAGACTCACTGCTGTGGAGCCCACATTGCTGCAGTAAGAATATGCAGGGCTTCAGAAAACCTCATTGATGAATGTGGGATGTTATGCTTATATACTCATAGTTCAAAACATCAAGAAATATTCCAATATTGCTACACTATATAGTGCTCGTATTGTCAGCAGGAAAAAGGATGTCAAGGTTGACATAACAAAGAGCAGCATGAATGTTGATAACATAAAAGGCTGCAGTTAATATGGTCTACACAGGATACCCTCTTGTAAGAAAGGAAAATCACAGAAATTGACTGCTTTTTTTCAGTTAGCTACATATCAACCAAAGCAGTTGTCATGGTTGTTTTTCAACAGTTGTGAATGGTAGTGACCACGATAATATAATAATCATAATTCTTATCTCCTGCATTTTCCCCATAGGGCATCTGATAATAAATTAAAACTGAGCAATGATAATATGTTAAGCTAATAATTTAATGTGCAATATTCAAGTTGAGAAAGGGTTTAATGAGGAAAATTAATTTATTTTTGCATTAATAAAACAGGAAAGGCATACACATTTGTCAATGAATTTTTGGAAGGGGACTCCAAAATGGTGTGTGTGTGTGTGTGTGTGTGTGTGTGTGTGTGTGTGTGTGTGTGTGTGTGTGTGTGTGTGTGTGTGTGTGTGTGTGTGTGTGTGTGTCATTTCATCCCTCAGTATTGTTTGGTAAAGCCCTAACTAATGGCCTCATGTCATATACTAAAAAAAAAAAAGTCTAATTTATTTCCTGGCCATTTGTTAGTTTCAGACATTTGTTAATTTCACCTACCTTTTTATACTTGGAATGTGCTTGAGCACAATACAGTATATGTAGCAATAGCTATTATAAACCTGGAGTTGTTCCAATCAGATTAGAGACAGAAAAATGTGAAAACATTAAGGATACCTACATTGCTGGCCTTTTCTATTTGTGGTTACAAAATACTTAGTTTAGAAGATTTGCAACACTGAAAGTGGTTGTAATTCATTTCTCATCTAGCATAACACAAACTCAATGGGCAGTGGAAAATGTAAACATTTTCTCTTTTTAAAAGTGCAGCACAAGTAACTATCAGCAATAGTTCAAATGGAATACTGGGTGTATGAAAACTTTTGCAGCCAATTCTGTAGGCAGGTAAGCAGGTAGCTAGGGTAGAACCAAGTTGATACTATGGGGCAATGTTGGTGCACTCTGCAACATCATTCGCTGAGACATACCTCTGAGTGTGACATACATATATGATGGTTCACTTTTTTGAAAGAGCTCTATTCAGTACAGTATGGGACATCTGAGTAGTCACATACAGGATTGTGTTACTAATTTCAAGATAAGTAAAGTCACTTTTTTGGCCTTGGCCACTCTGCCTTTCATAGGTTCTCAGAAGGGAACTTGACCACTGAACTGAAAATAAATCTTCCATCTCCTGCTTTATAGGCCTGATGAGGAAGTTTCAATTCATGACTGAAATCTAGTAGTAAGTCAGAACTAGACCAGATCCATTGACTTACTGGAGATTTCATGGGTCGGTTCCTCCAAAAGTTTCACTGATACAATGAGCCTGCTTGAATTATTTATTGTTATTTATTTATCTGTCTCTCCCTCTGGCATGTTTATAATATTCAATTATTCAAAACAAAAATAGCCATCACTACCACAACCACAACCCTCTAGTTTATGAATGTGGGATATCATGCCTCTGCTGCATGTGATACCCTCTTATGCTTACTCCCAAAACTTTCTGCTTCTCATCCTATTGCTACCATTGTATTTTATTTTGCTACCGCTATATTTTAGTGTTTGATGTCAATTTTATTCTCTACAAAGCATAGCAGTAGTATAAGGCATTACACACACACACACACACACACACACACACACACACACACACACACACACACACACACACACACACACACACACACACACACACACACACACACACACACACACACTACATAAGCTTCATAACTGCAGCTTTCCTAGCCAGAACCTGCAATGCGTATTCTTCATGTTGTTATCATATCATGGATTAAAGAAATCCCATATTTGCTGAGTGAGGTTAAGATAAGTCCATTTGTGAGGAAATATTGGGGCAGCAAGATGTCCTTGATCTGTGTGATGCTTTTCACAGCTTGGCAGATATCCAAGGAAGGAAAAGTAAGCTTACAAATGGATATTCAACCGAATTCTGAAGAAAGATATCACCTATTTATGTGCTCGTCATATAAAAACATACAGATAGAGAAGGAGTCAGGATAATTCTGCAGACCCCATCTTCAACTTCAAGCTAACTAGCTGGGGGCTGGATGGAGCAATTGTCAGGTGGATACACAGGCAGATACAGAATCATACTCAGAGGGTAATGATTAGAGATGGGCACGACTAGGGAAAATGACGTTTTCGAGTTGTCGTGTGTCGGAGGCGGCCTGTGTTGGCTCGTTTCCGTTTGTCGTGAAACTTCGCAAACATTTGTCATTTTGTTTTTCATTTTTTCATCTGTCGTTAAACTGGTTTGGGGGTAGCGGGCTCCTGGAGGCACCTCTTTTTTGGGGGGTGGGTGCCTCCTATCCTCACCCGCTAGGGAAAGCAGGCTCCTGGAGACCCCTCATACATGGGGGTCTCCTCTCCTCACCTGCTGCAAAAGGGCATGCATGCATAGCCATATATGGATATGATTGCATACCCAGTTGCACACAGAGACACAGCAGACTGGCAGAGGCACCCCTCTTTTTGGGGTGCCTTCCCTGCATCAGTCAGGCCTCGGGGGCATGGTTTGCATGTCACACATGCTGCCGGCCGAGCCAAGCCTGCAGGAGTCACCCAGAGCCACAAGTGGTGGACTGGCAGACTCTCTGCACCCGCTGTGTCTCACTAAGAAGGGAATTGTACTTAATGCAAGTACAGATCTGGCTTAGGCAACAGGGTTAACGCAAGCGCTAGGGTTAGGCTAGTTACGGGTGAGGTTAGGGTGAGTATTGGGGTGCACCTCTGGGGGCCTCTCTGACCCACTTAGAAGGACAGTGTACTGGCATATGGGTTAGGCTTAGGGTTAGGGTTCAGGTTCGGGCTACGGTTAGTGGGCTTTTTATGCCTGGTTGGCACATCCCAGAAGTCTCTGTGGTCAACCTGGCCAAGTGGCCATGCAATTGGTGGAATGGCTCCAAAATTTGCATGGTCACTCCCATGGCCAGCCCATCATTGCGCAGGTGTAAATAAAATAAAATAAAATAAAATAAAATAAAATCAATGGAGAGAGGAAAGAGGAGACATTTTGTTGCAAGAAAAACCCACTGCTACTGTAAAAATTCTGGCAGTTTTAAAATAGCAATTTTTGCATGTTTCTGTGTGGTGCTTGTGTGTTTTTGGACCACAATTTCAAAAAAAAATTGCAGTCGCCGCCCCATTTTGGATCCCCCACCCGCACCGCATGGCATGGCGACTCGAGTCTGGCTGCCCAGGACAGGAGAGGGGGGGAGGCCAGGACCCCCCCCAGAAACCACCCCTCTGGTAGGTGCACTCTGCACTGCAGGCATATTTTCGCCTGCTTTTTGGCCCTGGAATGGGGGGGAGTTTAAAACTTTTTTTCTGTGCCGCTTCTGCTTGAATTGCGGCGGCCGGCGGCGAGTCCGGTGCTTGTTGCGAGCGACTACGACGAGGATTTCCCCCACCACCAGAGCAGCCCAGGACAGGAGTGGGGGGGGTGTCAACCACCCCTCTGGTAGGTGCCCTGAGCCCTCACTCAGGCAGGCATATTTCCGCCTGCTTTTTGGCCAGGAATCAGGTTTTATTTTTTTTACTTTTAAAAACTTTTTTTCTGTGCCGCTTGGCATCGCGACAAATCAGACCCAATTATTCTTTAGTCGGTTCAAGTTCGAGTTCTGGCAGAGTAATTCCCGTTACCGTTTCCGTTCCGTAACGGAAACGAGGAACGGAAACGGAAACGGGAATTACGCCAACTCGTGCCCATCTCTAGTAATGATTAATGATTCTTTCTCAAACTGGGAGGAGGAAACAAGTGTGGTAACCAGGGCTCAGTCCTGGACTCACCTGGCAAATATCATTTGATTTGCATTCCTGCATTGACTAGGCAGTTGGACTCAGTTGCCCTAGAGGCCCTTTCAAACTTTATTATTCTGTGATAGTCTGATTCCTGTTTGACACGGGCCACTCTCTAGCTCTCCATGAATTACTGTTGACAAGAGTGTGGTTCCTAATGCAATGTTCCTAAGTGTAGGATTTCTACTCTTAAGCATTCCCAGACATGCCCAACAGTCATGGAAATCATTGCACTGAAGATACCTGTCAATCCCAATCTGGACATCATTGACTTATTGAAGAGTCCATGGGCAGTAACATGAAGAAATTCAGGGCCAGGTGATCTGTGAGCATTGCTTCAGTTCTCCAGCAGAGTGATTTGGAAGAAACGAATGGGAGTGGGAAAGGTTTAAAAAACAGAAAGGAAAGCAGATGGAAAGGATTTGAGAGCAATGTTGGGTGCTATCAAGTCACTGTTGGCTTCTGCAGGTCCTAGTGAGGTTTTCAAGGTTTGGGAGGCACCCAAAGAGCAGTTCATTGTTGTCACCATTTCCCATGAGTTCCCATGGTGCTGGAAGGATTTGAATCCAGGTCTTCTGACCCCTTGTCCAACATGGTGTCCACTGCACATTCTGCCTCTTTGTTTGAATGAGCCATTTATTTGAAATAAAAGAACAGGAATATGACAGAAAGAGCTTCTTCCATCCCCGCCCCCTCATTCATTCATATTGACACAAAACTCCCATCAGTATTACTTGGACTTCATGCTGCAATCACCCTTAACTTGAGAATTTAAACAAATCTTGAGCTTAGATATGCTGATTTCTGATTAATTTCTGTGTTTCAAAGTAAATGTGACATTTACTTGTATGAATCCATTTTCAGCCCTGAAATCTAAAATGTCTGAAGATGGTATATTCTGCATGCAGAGCGTTGCTTATGGGCTATATCACCTCCTGTTTTTCTAAGCAGGACTTAGAAATACACTTTTAAAAAGAACAAATATAAATCCATGCTGCAATCATCCATAACGGATCAACAACTTATTGCTTTATAAGGAAAGAGAATTTCTCATGTGGAGCCACAAAGGCTCAAACCTTTTGTAGTAGAAATTTCCTGAAGATTGCTGGAAGTTTAAATTTAATAATAGATTCTTTTCAACAAACATGGTTAAATATAAAAATGGAATAACATTTAACACCCCCCCATATTCTTTTTCTAAATTATAATAAAAACATATAGCAAATTGTATTGAAATCCTATTCTTTAAAAATATGCATTTGATCTGCAATAGGTATAGAAAAATATATATCTTATCACTTTATCTGCTGTATTAAATAGAAGAGTGGGATAAATTTCCAGGAAATTTGATTAAGAAAAAAACCAAGATTTTAAGAAACACAGCCTTGGATGCTCCTATCAGCATGTGCTTATTTTGAAATGATCTGGCAAACCTTCCTTTTTATATGCTGAATGATAGACTTAAATAAGAATTGTAAAATATATTGATCTCTCCTCTCTCTGGAAAAATTATGAATTCACTTATCTGAACTGTGTTTAACTGTGATTCTCAAGGGATATTTGTAATGGTTAAGTGTTTGATATGGGGCCAAAAATATACGTTAGCATCAATTTACAAAGGCCAAACAAAGGCCAAGCAAGAGATTTAAAGAAGTCCTTGAATAAAATAGAACAAAAAATCAGAAGGTATAATTATAGTGGCAGGGGATTTTAATTTGAATATACAGGAAAATAAGGAATTTCAACAAATGTGTATGACCCATTTATGGAGCAATGTGGCTAAATTAGAAGATAAGTAGAATGAACCAACGTTTTATTCATATAGACATAAACATTTAGTGTAATTGGTTTTTTCTTAGTGATGGAAGATGTTAAGGAAATTGTTTAGGTTTAAGACGATTAATCTTAGAATGTATCAAATATCTTTCTTGCAACAAACTGTCCCTCAATTACAGTAAGTCCAAAATAGTTGTTTTCAGTAAGACATGGAAACTCCATTCTTGGATTTTTCACGGGAAAGCAATACAACAAGTCAAAGAATTTAAGTACGTAGGTCTAAATTTTTTCTACCGTAACACCTGGGCCAGACATAGGCATATCACTATCAACTCAGCCAGACTGACCATCCAAGCTATCTACCGGTTTTTTATATATGGGGTAATCAACATATCCCCAGTGCTCTGCAGGTTTTCAAAGCCAAGGTCATTTCCCAACTGCTATATGGGGTACCAGTTTGGCTGGATGCCATTGATCCACTGGTTGAAAGGCTTCAATCTACTTTTCTTTATAAAATATTGGCAGTTCCACATTGTGTACCTTATGCAGCCCTCTGTCTGGAGGCTGGACTCAGCAGACTGAACACCCAGGCACAGCTAAGACAATTTAAATACTGGCTGAGAATTTGTTTTACCTCACATAATGACCCTCTGATAGAGGGCATTCTCTCCGACCATTTTTACTCTCCTGGCCTTAAATGGTTTCTCCAAAGAATTATGGCGCTGGGCATTTCACCTGATCAACTGGGGGCACTACCTTTCATGCAGGCTTATAGGCTGTTAAAGCTTAGACTGCTAGACATTGAAAGGCAAGACCTTTTTGCAGCAGCCTCTAAAGCATGTTCTCCTCTCAGTCTACAACTCCCACTACCTGAATACCTACATCTTTTAGAGAATCCACAGGATAAGCTAGATGTAATGTGCCCCTCTAATGTCCTATACAGGAGGTTTGGCTCTCTACCACTAGAGACTCGGTTATGCCCCTGTAATTCAGGGACCATCGAGTCTCTGGCGCATATGATCCTATACTGTCCTCTATATAAGGACATCCGCGCTTCCCACCTAGAGCCACATCTTGCTAGATTCTCTGGCCACCAGGATGAGATCATTTTGCATAATCTTCTCTCAGGCTTAAACAAAACCCACACTAGGCAGATTGCCACATTTATCTATCTGTTAATCCAGCGACGCAGGCCACAGTTACTTAACGGGCCTTTTGTTTAACACCCCCAAATATAGTCCGCTCATTCTGGATGGTCTGCAGTCAATTTTGGCTGGACAAATATAAGGATACATGGGAACACCCCCTTGCTCTCGTTCTATTATAATACTTCCATATTCCCTCCATTCTTCCCTGTTTTTAATTGATACTGGTTCGGGCATGTACACTTTCCCAATTGTGTATTTTATTCTCTATTGTCCATTGTCTATTTTACTTATTTATTTTTTTATTTATTTATGCCAATAAAGGTGTCTGACTGACTGACTGAAATTGTTTCAAAATTTAAGGTGGGGGTATATATATTTCAGACCACACCTACTTAATGATGCAAATTGAATCAAACCTTCTGAAAAAAGATTGGAAATGGAGCTTTTATCCAAGAAATATTTCATCTGAAGTCAAGAAAAAAGAATTGGAAGACAAGATAAAAAGTAATTTTAAGGAAAATGACCAGGAAGGTATAAAATCTTCATTATTATGGGATTCTGCAAAGTGTGTCATAAGAGGAATTTGCCAAGAGGAGGAGAGTAGATATAAAAAGGAGATATCTGGGGGTGACAAAGCTATGGGGGAATTGTTAGGACTACAGAAGAAATTACAAAATTCTAAAAAAAAAAAAAAATAGAAAAGCAAATAAGGGAAAAGAGAGAGAAAATAGATGAAATTAATAACTTATTATTATGGAAGAAACCGGCCTTGATTAAAAATTAATTTCAAAGGACCACAATACAGACAAGGAAAAGATTTGTATCATATTTAAAAACACAAAAAGGAAAACAATTATTAGAAATTTAAAGAATAAAAGGGGGAAATTAAATACCAAGAAGAAGGGAAAAAAGAATTATGAAAGAATATTTTATGGAAGGTTTCAAAAAGAAAAAAGAGGGGGAGGGAAACCTGCAGGTAAGAAGTAAAATATCTGAATTACAGAAACATATATTAAATGTTAAGAGTAATGCAGAGGAAATTAAGGAGGCAATAAAGGAATTAAAAGTGGGAAAGGCTCCAGGTTTGGTTGGCTTTACAGCTGTTTTTTAAACAGTGTCAAGAGGGTCTGGTGGAAAGAATGGAGAAATTTTCAATGATATAATGCAAGGGGGAAATATACCTGAATCATGGAGCAAAATGGAAATTTTACCTTTGAAAAAAGAAGGTAAACCAGATGATCAAGTAGCCTCTTATAGACCAATTACTTTGGCAAATCAAGATTTTAATTTTTTTACCAAGATATTGAGACTTTAACTATCCCACAACTGCGCTGGGCTTTTACAGAAATAAGATTCCAACAGATGCCCTCCGCCTATCTTGAAGGGAGATATAAAAAAATCCCAGTCACGGAACGTAAATGTGTTTACGGATGTGACCATATAGAAGATATAATCCATTATTTATTATTCTGTCCTCTCTATAACCATCCTCGAGCCTATTACTAAGATATTCCCTGCTTGTTCCAACAATGAAATAGTACTAAGGCTGCTCGCCGATAACCAGCCATCAGTTACTCATTCTGTCACACTTTTTGCACTGGCAGCTAAGAAGTTGAGGTTGGGCTTTCTTAAGGACTCAAATGATACTGGGTAGTTCATATTGTTGTTTTAAAAGGATAAGATTTCGATTTCTGGTACTATGTTATCTGTATTTTATAAAGGCCTTTGGTCATAAACAATAAAGGTACTATGTGTAATAATAAATTCATTGGCAAAAAGATTAAAGGATCTAGTTCCTGAACTAACAAAGGAGGAAGGGAAATAAGGTTACAATTATGAATTTGGATATTAAACAAGCCTTTGATTTGGTAGGAAGATATATTTAAACTATTGAGGCAAATGAATATCACAGAGCCCTTTTGGACTGCAGCAAAAGAAATATATAAATATAGTTATATTAAGGTGAGGGTAAATGGATCTTTAACTGAGAGATTTCAAGTGGATAAAGGAACAAAGTAGGGATGCCCCCTGTCACCATTACTATTTGCCCTAGCTATGAAACCATAGCACAAAGAGTGAGAGAATGTAGTAAAATTAAAGGTTATAAAGGAGGCAGTGAGGAAATTAAAAATAATATGTTTGCAGATGATTTAATTTTAGTAATAACCAATCCCACCAAAGTAGCAGATCCACTGTCTAATATTTTAAAGGATTTTGAGGAAATTTCAGGATTACAAGTAAATTTACAAAAATCAGAACTTATGTTTATAAATGTTCCCAGGAAGGACCAAGAGGAATTAAAGTCAAAAATGAATATCAGAAATGGAGTAAATAAAATGATTTATCTGAGGGGTGGTTATAACAAAAACAGGAAGAAAATAGGGGTGGAAAATTATAATAAGGCATGGAGAAAGATTCAAAATAAAATAAAAGATTGGAAAGAAAAAATGGGGATATTGTCAAAGATAAGAGCGTTATTTTTTTAATAATATCTAAGTTACTCTATTTATTCGAAGTATTACCAATATTGCTGCCAGAAAATATATTAAAGAAATGGGATGCCTCATTGAGGAATTGGGTTTTTGGTAAAAAGAGGGCAAGGTTTAGACAAAAAAATTATATGTAGTAAAAGAAGGAGGTTGGAACATTCCCTCATTAGAAAAATATTATATAGCTTTTCAGTTAAAGTGGGCAATGAAAGTGGAGGAGTGCCCCATTCTAAAATGGAAAAGAGTAGAAGATATAATGAATAAATCAATGGGTTCACTAGGATTATTTGATAGAGATAAAATAATATAAAAGGAATTAGATGGCCCAAGGAAGGTAAAAATGGAGATATTGATTAAGAGAATGAAAATAGGAGGATTGCCAAAATGGGGCCCAATAGAGCAATTAAATAAAGTTGACACAGTGTCCCATGTTGGCAATTACAGGGATTTCTTCTGCTGCCACCATTAAATTTAACTATATCTTTATAAATCAGTGAATGGAGACTGACACTTTGTTCTTGTTTCAAACATTAAAAAAATATATTTATTAGAGTTATAAGAATAAAACAAATGATAAAATAACTAGTTGTAGGTTCAGTTTTATTAATACTGGCTTTAATGTATCTCAGTATACAAACATATGACTCTTTATTACTGCAGTATTATACTTTACCAGTCTTAGCTGCTTACTCAAATCTTAACAAGTCCCTAACAGTTTCTATAAGTTCCCTATTTTGACCCTATCCAAACCTTGACCACAGTTATTTCAACAAACATTTATATACATTCTAGCCCTGCCCACCGGCTATTCCAATGGTAATTTAAAATAGCTCATTAAATGTTATTCTCCCTGCCCCTGTCCTTCCATCACACAACTTTGCATTTTCAGCAAGAAAAAGGAGGCCAAGCTCTATATAGCAAAGGGTAGACTGAATCCTGACAACACAACAGTCATGATGGTCTATAGCAGTGGTTTTCGACCTTCCTGATGCTGAGACCCTTTAATACAGTTCCTCATGTTGTTGTGACCCCTTGCCCTGCTTGGAAGAGGCCACAAGCCCCTTTGGCAGGCCACTGCCACAGGTGCCACAGAGAACTTCGCTCTCGTCTACAGGCACCCACAGCCAATCACAGCCTCCAGTGCATTGACTGACATCCCCCCATCCTATCAAGCTGTAACTCACTCTTTTCCCTCCTTCCTCCCACCTCCTCCAGACCCAAGCTGTTTATGTCTTTTTGTTCACTGGCTCATGGCAACCCCTATGAAATGGTCGTTCAACCCCCAAAAGACATTCCTTTGAGTTTCATTATTTTTCCAAGTATAAGACTGTGTGTGTGTGTGTGTGTGTGTGTGTGTGTGTGTGTGTGTGTGTGTGTGTGTGTGTTGTGTCGTTACAGTCGTGACCGACTCTACGTGACTCCATGTCCATGGAGTTTTCTTGGCAAGAGTACTGGAGTGGCTTGCCATTTCCTGCTCCAGGTGCCTACAGCACCTGGTATTCCCCGGTGGTCGCCCATCCAAGTGCTAACCAGGGCCGACCCTGCTTAGTCTCCGAAATCAAGTGAGATCGGATGTGCTTAGGGCATCAAGGCTGCCATATATAAAAATATAAGACTATATTTTTGTCTAAATTTGTTAGACTAAAAATTGAGGGTTGTCTTATACATGGAAGTAAGCCAAGGAGAGAACCACATGGTTGCAAAATTGCAATTTTTGGTTGGAAAAGTGGAGGCCATCTTATATGTGGGGGCATCATATAAATGGGAAAATACAGTACTTTTTTTTAAAGGAAGGCTTGGAGTTAGCAAGAATTGTCATTGGAAATGAAGGTCAAAATCACCCACACTATACTGTACATATGATGTACATAAAAAGACAGCAGAGAAAGATGGGGTGGGAAGTTAAGTTATTTGAAATGTGGTGTTGGAGGAGAATTGAACAGACAACACAGACAGCCAGAAAGGCAGAAAAAGTGGGTGTTCAATGAAGTCAAGCCTAAAGTCTCACTGGAGCAAAAATGAGTAAATGGAGGCTATCCTAACCGTGCACTTATAATAAGAATATTGAACTGAGTAGAATAAATAATATTTCTGGGGGAAAGGGAGCAGTAGAATGATAGGAAGGCTCAAATGAAAAATATGGTCTCAAGAAATGAAGCTACACCTATCAGCTTGCAAGACTGAGCATATCTTACTGGAAAATACAATATTGCTAAGTAAATATGGGCATGAATCACTGATTTTGGTAGTTCATGCCAAACAAATCCATCAGTTCATATTCATTTGGGGGGGGGACTATTTTTATGAGGAATGTGAATAGATGAATTGATCATATTTGTAAGAAAACATGATTTGCATTTCAATTTGTTTCCATCTCTACACATAACCTCTTTGTTTTTGTGCTCTAAATTACCAGATAATTGTATAGGGACAAGGTGGGTAGAAGTGTAGAAATTCTGAATGACAGAATATATGCACCTACATTCCACTAATAACAACAAAGTCCATCCCCAGCCACAAAGGAAAAGGAGTATTTTCATGATATAAACAAGTGAGCTTCTGAATATTTGTTTGGACTGCATCCATATTTGAGATTGCTTTATAGAATGTTAATTTGCTCTGCCAGCAACATGTTCACTGCTACCCTCTTGTGCAGCAAGAATTTTGACCTCTAGACCTAACAATCATGGATCCCTGTTTATTCCTCATTCACAGTGAGTGCTTATTGAAATCTTCTTATTTCTTCTTCACTTTGTGCCAACAGTATACAATTTAAGCTACCATTTTCTTTCATGAGTCTTTTTCAGACTTCTGTTTATTCTGCATCTTTATTTATGCATCTTTGGCACTGTCCTACTTTTCATTCTGCATTTCAAACCTTCTTTTTGTATATCTCAAACTAGACATGGGCATGACTCGGTGAAATCCTCGTTTCCGTTTCCGTTCCTCGTTTCCATTACGTAAAGGAAACGGTAATGGCAATTACTCCGCCAGAACTCGAACTCGAACCGACTAAAGAAAAATTGGGTCTGATTTGTCGTGGTCATTCCTGGCGGCATCGCAGCGATCGATGGAGATCGGGCGGCGGGTCGGCCGCCGGCGATAGCGTGCGGGGGGGTGGCGCGGATGTTCCATCTCTCCGCGGCCCCCACCCCCCGCGGCCCTTGGAGATCAGGCGGCGGGTTGGCCGCCGGCGATAGCCTGGGGGGGGCGCGGATGCTCCATCTCTCCGCGGCCCCCACCCCTTATGGCCCTCAGAGATCGGGCGGCGGGTCGGCCGCTGGCGATAGCCTGCGGGGGGGCGTGGATGCTCCATCTCTCCGCGGCCCCCACCCCTCATGGCCCTCGGAGATCGGGCGGCGGGTAAAAAATGTTCCATCCCACCGCGGCCCCCACCCCTCATGGCCCTTGGAGATCGGGCGGCGGGTCGGCCGCCGGCGATAAAAGATGTTCCATCTCTCCGCGGCCCCCACCCCTCGCGCCCTTGGAGATCGGGCGGCGGGTCGGCCGCCGGCGATAGCCTGAGGGGGCGCGGATGCTCCATCTCTCCACGGCCCCCACCCCTTATGGCCCTCAGAGATCGGGCGGTGGGTCGGCCGCCGGCGATAGCCTGCGGGGGGGGGCGTGGATGCTCCATCTCTCCACGGCCCCCACCCCTCATGGCCCTCGGAGATCGGGCGGCGGGTCGGCCGCCGGCGATAGCCTGCGGGGGGGCGCGGATGTTCCATCCTACCGCGCCCCCACCCCCCTCATGGCCCTTGGAGATCGGGCGGCGGGTTGGCCGCCGCGATAGCCTGCAGGGGGCGCGGATGCTCCATCCCACCGCGGCCCCCACCCCTCAGGCCCTTGGAGATCGGGCGGCAGGTCGGCCGCAGAAAAAGATGTTCCATCTCTCCGTTCTCACGGCCCTTGGAGATCGGGCGGCGGGTTGGCCGCCGCGATAGCCTGGGGGCGCGGATGCTCCATCTCTCCGCGGCCCCCACCCCTCATGGCCCTCGGAGATCGGGCGGCGGGTCGGCCGCCGGCGATAGCCTGCGGGGGGCGCGGATGCTCCATCTCTCCGCGGCCCCCACCCCTCATGGCCCTCGGAGATCGGGCGGCGGGTCGGCCGCCGCGGTAGCTTGCGGGGGCGCGGATGCTCCATCTCTCCGCGGCCCCCACCCCTCATGGCCCTCGGAGATCGGGCGGCGGGTCGCCTGCCTGTGCGGAGGGCGCGGATGCTTCTTCTTCCCGCGGCCCCCACCCCTCATGGCCTTTGGAGACCGGGCGGCGGGTCGTTTCTGGGGTGGGGGCGCGGATGCTCCATCTCTCCGCGGCCCCACCCCTCGTGGTCCTCGGAGATCGGGCGGCGGGTCGGCCGCCGGCGATAGCCTCCTGGGGGGGCGCGGATGTTCCATCTTCCCGCGGCCCCCACCCCTCGAGGCCCTCGGAGATCGGGCGGCATGTCGACCGCTGGCGATAGCCTGTGGGGGCGGATGTCCCATCTTCCCGCCCCCACCCCTCATGGCCCTCAGAGATCGCCGGGTTGGCCGCCAGTGATAGCCTGCGGGGAGGCGCGGATGCTCCATCTCTCCGCAGCCCCCCACTCTGGATTTTGAGCGGAGGACTCGGACAGCTGCGGCGGCTATTGAGACTATCATTTGCAGAGGGCCGGGGCTTGGTCTGCTGCCGTTATGATTGGGCCCAATTTGGCCCCGAGGCCGTTGTTAGCCCTTCTGACGGCCGTCGACCTGTCTCCCTTTGTCCTCTGCTCACACAGTCCTCTCCCTATGTTCCATCTACCATCGCCCACGGATTGCCTTAGTGAAACATTCTGCATCCCCCCCCCCGCTCCTTTCCTCCAGCCCTGGTGTTGAACCCATCGTATGCTTTTTTTTTCCTTTGTAATCTGTAATCTGTAATTTGTAATTTGTAATTGTTTCTGTTACATTGCTGTGTATTTTATTTATAGTGGTATTTTAGTGTTGTTTTTTTCCCACCCTCCATCATGCAGGCAGGGACCGCCATACCTGTCGTGTCGGGCCGTGGTCGGCACGCTTGCTGGGGGTTAGTCGGCTAAGAAGAACCCGGGCCAGACATCTTGTGCCTGTCCCCGTTCTGACCCTCCAGCTCACTGTCACGTGCCTCGGAGCCACTCCGCCAGTGCCTCCGATCTTTCTTGCCTTCTGATGAACGCCAGGTCGGTCCATAATAAGATCCCCATCATTCATGACACCATCGCTGATGGGAGGGCCGACCTGGCGTGCATTACCGAGACCTGGGTGGGTGCAGAGGGGGGCTTCGCTCGCCCAGCTGTGCCCGCCTGGGTTTCTGGTGCAGGGGGCAGGAAGGTCGGAGGGTCGTATGGGGTGGCCATCGTGTACAGGGATACTATTCAAATCAGCAGGGCCTCAACGTTGGTGAGCCCAGGGTTGGAATGTGTTCATCTGTTGGTTGGGCAGCGGGACAGGTTTGGCATTGTGCTCGGTTACCGTGCTCCCGCAACCCAGCACAATCCCTACCAGAGCTCACCGAGTTCATCGCCGCTGCCCTGTTGAGAACCCCCGCCTTTTGGTGGTGGGTGATCTCAACGTGCACGCTGGCGGTGACCTGTCTGGTGCTGCTCTGGAATTCATGCAGTCCATGGCCTCCATGAACCTAGCCCAGCATGTTTTATGCCCAACACACAGATCTGGCACACCCTGGATCTGGTATTTTCCTCCGCGTCTGAGGACTCGTGTCTGAGGGTGTGGGACCTCGTTCCCACCCCCGTGTCATGGTCAGACCATCACCTGCTGTCTTTCTCTGTATCGATCGCCGCCCCACCCCGCGGGACCTCCGGCCCACTGTTTGGGCCCGCCCCGTAGACTCCTTGACCCTGATCGGTTTAAGTCCTCGGGAGCCTCCTGGCGGACTGGCTGACGATCTGGTAGACTCCATGGTGGATCAATGGTTTGATGAAACAGCCCGGGCTGTCGACCAGATCGCCCTAGGCGCCTCATCCGCTGTAGAGCTGGTCCCTCGCCGTGGTTCACGGAAGAGCTTCGAGCGATGAAGCATGAACGGAGGAGGCTGGAGCGCAGCTGGAGGAAGAACCGGACGGCTATTAAGAAGGCTGCAGTCATCGCACAGTCCAGGCGCTATGTTCATGCGATCAGGGTTGCTAGAAGATCTTATTGCACCCTGAGAATTAGTGAGGCCTCGAACCACCAAGCGGAATTGTTCCGTGTGGTTCGCGACCTCACTAATCCTGGACTGACTAGGCCTCCTCCTACTGATTTCAGTAGTGAGAACTTTGCAGCCTTTTTTCGAATCGAAAATAGAGGCCATCCGTTCCGGTTTCGAATCCTGTTGCCATAGCCCACTCTCGGTCTCCTCGCATGGTTGAGTTTGGGCCTGTCACCTCCCTTGAGGCCTCCAGGGCTATTGCCCACTGCCGGCCCGCATCCACCCCCTTCGACCCTTGCCCTTCATGGCTTATGAAAGCAGTCGCCATGAACATCTCAGGGTGGGCTTCGATCATCGCCACGGCCTCCTTCAGGGAAGGGATTTTCCCTTCCCGTCTGAAGGAGACCGTGGTAAAGCCCATCCTGAAGAATCCGAGCTTAGCGCCTGCGACTATCCAACTTTCGCCCGATCGCTAACGTTCCTTTTATGGGCAAGGTGATCGAGAGGGTGGCCGCGATCCGGCTTCAATCCTATCTGGAGGCCGAGCATGTCCTGGATCCGTTCCAGTCTGGGTTCAGGCCTGGTCGGGGGACCGAGACAATCTTGGTCGCTCTGCAAGATGACCTCATCCGGAGGGCCGACGGGGGGTGTTCCTCCCTGTTGGTCCTCCTGGATTTGTCAGCGGCCTTTGATACCGTCGACCACGGTATCCTGCTGGATCGGCTCTCCGAGGCTGGGATCGGAGGCACTGTTCACAGTTGGTTCCGGTCCTTCCTCGGGGACCGCCCCCAGCAGGCTCAGCATGGGGGCGAGATGTCGGCCCCTTGGATACTCCCTTGCGGGGTTCCACAGGGGTCATCTCTCTCTCCCATGCTGTTCAACATTTACATCAGGCCGCTGGCTGAGGTCATTAGGAGGAATGGAGTCTGCTGCCATCAGTACGCTGATGACACGCAGCTCTATGTCTCCTTTTCTACCGCTGCAGATGAGGCTGTCCGGACCCTCGATCAGTGTCTGGGCGCAGTCATGGAATGGACCAGGGCTAACAGGCTCAAACTCAACCCCGATAAGACCGAGGTCATGTTCTTTGGGGCTTCCTCATCCAGCTACGGTGGCCCGTATCCCACCTTGGAGGGTGTTTCCCTCAGGCCATCGGACTGTGTCCAAAATCTGGGCGTAGTCCTGGACCCGGCGCTCACCCTGGAAGCCCAGGTGTCCGCCGTGTCCAGGGCTGCCTTTTTCATCTTCGGCGTAGCCCAGATTCGTCCGTACCTGGATGAGGACTCCCTCAGAACTGTGGTCCAGGCGCTGGTGATCTCTAGACTGGACTATTGCAACGCGCTCTACATGGGGTTGCCCTTGACTCTCATTCGGCGCTTGCAGCGGGTCCAAAATGCAGCAGCCAGACTGGTGGCTGGTGTGCATCGACTCACATCACCCCAGTCTTGGCTCGTTTGCACTGGTTGCCCGTTGCAGCCCAAATTAGATTCAAGGTCCTGGTTTTGGTTTACAAAACCCTCCATGGCCTAGGACCTGGCTACCTGACGGAGCGGATCGACCAGCGGTCATCTTCGGCCTGTCCGACTAGGTCGTCGCGGGCGCACATGCTGCGTGTGGCCACGCCCAGGGAGGCTCGGAGAACTTCCACCCGTACCCGAGCCTTCTCTGTGGCTGGCCCAACCCTATGGAACCACCTACCAGCAGAAGTGCGCCTTGCAGAGTCCCTGCCTGCCTTCCGGAAGGCGCTGAAAACCCTTCTCTTCCGGGAGGCGTTTGGGTGACACAATTTTTTTTTTTTTTTAGTCCCGCCATCTGTTGTAGCCGTTTTGTTTTATTGTTTATTTCAGTTGTTGTTTTAATTTGCTGTCTGTACATTTGTTGTAAACCGCCCGGAGTTCCTCTCAGGAAGACGGGCGGTATATAAGCTGTATAAATAAATAAATAAATAATAAATAAATCGCGCGATGCCAAGCAGCACAGGAAAACAGTTTTAAAAATAAAAAAACCCTGATTCCCGGTCAAAAAAGCAGGCGAAAATATGCCTGCCTGATGGCACCTACCAGAGGGGTGGTTTCTGGGGGGGTTGTCCCGGCCTCCCCCCCTCTCCTGGGCTGCCCATCCTCGTCGTCTCGCCAACTCGCCAAGCAGTGTGGCACAGAAAAAAAGTTTTAAAAATAAAAAAACCCGATTACCGGCCAAAAAAGCAGGTGAAATTTGCCTGCCTGAGTGAGGGCACCTACCAGAGGGGTGGTTTCTGGGGGGGTCCCTGGCCTCCCCCCTCTCCTGTCCTGGGCTGCTCTGGTGGGGGGCATCCTCGTCGTCTCGCCAACTCACCATGCCATGCGGTGCGGGCGGGGGATCCAGAACGGGGCGACCACAATATTTATTTTGAAATCGTGGTCCAAAAACACACCAAAGCACCACAGAAACATGCAAAAATAGCTATTTTAAAACTGCCTGAATTTTTGCAGTAGCAGCCGTGGGTTTTTCTTGCAACAAAACGTCTCCATTTATTTTATTTTATTTTATTTTTATTTTTATTTTTTTACACCTGCGCAATAATGGGCTGGCCATGGGATTGGACCATGCAATTTTTGGAGCCATTCCACCAATTGCATGGCCACTTGGCCAGGTTTTGACCGAGACTTCTGGGATGTGCCAGTCGGGCATAAAAAGCCCACTAACCCTAGCCCGAACCCGAACCCGAACCCGAACCCGAACCCATACGCCAGTACACTGTCCTTCTTAGTGGGTCAGAGAGGCACCCAGAGGTGCACCCCAGTAACTCACCCTAACCCTAACCCCAACCCTAAGCTTAGCCCTTGCGCTAACCCCTAACCAGTAAGCCAGATGTGTACTCGCATTGCACTACAGCAAGTACACTTCCCTTCTTAGTGAGTCACAGGGCGCCCGTAGGGGTCCTCTCTCACTTTGTTCCCCAGCCCAAGTGCACCATATGCCGGCAGGCAGTGAGTCACAGAGGCACCCGAAAGAGAGGTGCCTCTGCCTGCCACTGCAACTTGGTATGCATATCCAATTGGCTATGCATGCCATTTTGTAGTGGGCCAGAGGAGGCACCCACCCCAGAGAGGTGCCTCCAGGAGCCCGCTTTCCCTTCATGGTGGGCCAGAAGAGGCACCCACCCCAGAGAGATGCCTCCTGGAGCCCGCTCCCCCCCCGAAAACCATTACTAACGACAGACAGAAAAAACGACAAACGAAATGACAAATTTTTGGAAAATTTCGCGACAAACGGAGATGAGCCGAAACGGGCCAGCTCTGACACATGACAACTCAAAAACGTAATTTTTCCTGGTCGTGCCCATCTCTATCTCAAACTTTCTCATGTACTCATGAGGTAAAACTAGAAAGCCGACATGCCGGTAACCAAGAATTAATTTCTTTAAAAAGTTATATATGTGTCCGTGATGGAGAAAAAAGTTTCTCTAAACAGGAAAAAGATGCACATTTGGCCAGAGAGGATGCACAGGATGGTAACTGCCCACCAAAGATCACGTGATCGCCCACGGTTTAAGTACGCATCAAATTATGATGCACAGTTAATAGTTGTGTGATAGTGGCCTAAGTTCTTCACATTTTGGTACTTCATCAGGAATGTGCAGCCAACCAAGTTTTTCAGCTAATTGGCTTCTGATCATGATTGGAATCCTTGTGCATAGGGGGCAGAGCCACCATGCAGCACTCTGGAGAATTAGAGGGAATATAGGTCCTAACTAAAATGTTCTCTGTTTATGATAATTTCTGGATGCATTTATCTGAAACTGTGCACCTCCAGTTTCCTTAGTCATTATTCTCCAGACCACATAAATCTGAGACCATTACTCAGGAAAACTCCCAAATAATTAATTTCCTAAGCACTATTAAAGTACCAGCAGGTTCTTCAGTCATTTATTCCCACTGTTCTGGCTTGTTCTCTTACATTCCTTCCTTCCTTCCTTCCTTCCTTCCTTCCTTCCTTCCTTCCTTCCTTCCTTCCTTCCTTCCTTCCTTCCTTCCTTCCTCTCTCTCTCTCTCTCTCTCTCTCTCTTCCCTTCTCCTTCTCTCCTCCTGGTACTGGAAGAAGCAGATACAATAGCATTGGCATTGCTCATCGTCTACCACTTGAAAACAACAACTGCCATTGAAGTGTATTGTACTTGGGGGTATTATCTGCCAGCCTCCAGTCCCACAACTGTTTACTATTTGGTGATGATTTGCAAAATAACTTTTTTTTCTTTACAGGGGTAAGGAAAAGAAAGTAATATCTTTCACAAATGTCTTTCAGGAAGTATTGGCTCAGTACTGATTTACAGTGGTTCTTTATTTTCTCTCAACAACCATTCCTCATTCTTCTGAAACCAGTAAACAAATATCTTAAGTAGCCACATTAACTATCGCTCCATTGATTAGTTTTGAACTAATTAACACATCCCATGACAATTGCTCATTTTAAGTGATTGATCTGTTCACAACAACAACAACAACAACAACAACAACAACAACAACAACAACAACAACAGGAAAATCCCCTTTCAATTTCTCATGTTTTGTTAAAGTCTTTCAATACTTACTCAAACTCCAAAATGCCAAAGAAAATGTATTTCTTTAAGGACTGCATCTTTATCACATGGATTATTTAGGTAACATGGGTTTGGAGTTACAGAATGTATTTCCTATAATGAGTTCTGTTTCCACCAGTGCCTTGAAGGTGAGTAATCCAGTAGCAGTGTGCTGGATCTAAATCTCAAATAAGACTAATCAATGGGGAAAAATCACTTAATGTGGGCAACAATCTTGTACCTGGAGGAGCAAAATTTCTCCTTCCCAGTACTCAACTGGCAGCCAATATGATCCACTGAAAATGATGGTGCAGAAAATAACTGCATCTGTATAACATGGTATTAATTCAGTACAAGTACAACACATTCTCTTCCTGCAGTGATAAACAATCAAAGCATACAAAATAGAAAATGCAAGATTCTGTCATATTTTATTGGGTTTTATTGGTTGTTTAATTAACGATGGAACCCTATCATAGAATTATTACCATCACAGATGACAGTTATATTGAAAAAGGCTTTTTCCCGTTCTCATGACACATGAATTCTTACATTTAATTAAACAATCTTACCATCTGGGTCTGTATCCTTGCCATTCGATTATTCTTCATTACTGGTTTGTCTTTTATTGTATTTTAATGTTGTGTTGTGAACCATGTTGAATATTTTATTTGAAGATTGGGTCATCTGAGATTTAGTTTAAAAAACTGCTTTCTCAGGTAACCCTCCCAGCCAATAAATGAACCCTATGTGTTATGTAATTTAGTATCTCGCCTACCACTATTTTTTAAGGTGTGAATATTATATAAGTAGGAAGAATACTATGAACAAATCAAATCAATATGTCTACCTTTTTCCAAATAGTGACAATGAGTAGCCAATAAATCCCTCAATAGCTTCTAAGGAATCTTCTATGTTATTCAGGAAAAAAAACCTGTTCAAATACTACAACATATTTCTGTCAGAACTGATAACTATATTTAGCATAGGAGTGTTAAAAAAAGAGATTACACTGAGTCAGATGCACTGAAATTTGATAATGATTTCCCTGTGAAACTGAATCATATAACATTATAGTTTTTATTTTAGCAATCTTTGCTGAAGAGAGTGTTGACAGCTGTTTGGCATATGGTGACATTAGTTGAAACTCCGTCCTGCTTGAAAAAATGTTTTTCTTCTTCTTCTGTTGCTGTCATTGAGAGAAAGAAATTTGAAAAATTTGCTTGAAAACATAAATGTTGTCCAAAAGCTCTGAGGCATATTCCATAATATACCCAACTTACTGAGGCCTACTTCATCGTGCTTATTTCTTAATACTGTAATACAATGGGAAAAACAGAACTGTTTACAAAGAGAGGCTAGACAATAATGTTCAAGCTGGTTTATGGAGAACTCTGAAATTACTTCAAAAGCTTCTCAGGAGATTGCTAATGAGACCAATAATGGTGGAATAAAAATTTCCTGAGATATACAGTATTTTATTCACCACCATAGGTTTTGCTTCAATTTCCAGTGGCATGTTCTAGGACAGTGCCCCTTAACCGTTGGCCTTCCAGACTTTGTTAACATAGAAGGATATCTCAGCTCCTGCCAAACCCCATACCTATGAATGGGGTATGGCAGGTTCACTGATGCTTCCTAATAGCATATATGTCTTACCAAATGAAGGAGGCTGTTTTGAAATTTGGGGATTGAACTCCTCAGTCCCTAGCAGCATAAGCTACCAAAAGCAAAGTGTTCTGCTTATATACCGCCCCATATTACTACAAGTAGTCTCTGGGCGGTTTACAATTTTAATTACAGAGTGCAGGCTACACATCCCCCCCCCCCAGCAAGCTGGGTACTCATTTTACCAAGACTTACTGGTAACACCTAGGATTTCAGCTTCAGCAGTTTTACGATAGATCTGTTCCATGTTTCCCAGTGAGCACATAGGCTCCGCATTATAGAAAAGTGACACCTGTTTGCCAGTCCCTGGTTGACAAGCTAGAGAGACCTCTTCTTTCTTGTAAAGTTCTGAGGTTTCTCTCGCTGCTAGCTTTTGTATCTTCTATCTCAGCTCCCTCTGGAGGAAGCTACCTTTATCTGAGATGCTTCATTGAACCAGACCTTTCTTTGTTCAGTATTCTAGAATGGTTTCCAGTTGTTTTGAGCCATGGCAGGCTATATTGTCATCTTTGGCAGATAATAGCTTCTGGGCTTCCTCCCGACTGGCTTGGGTGAAGAAGCCTCCTTTCTAGTTTCCCAAGAGCTAGTTAGGTACCATCTGATTATAGACTTCCTTTTCCAGAATCTTTCAGCATTGTCTATGCTGTTTGGAGCTCTAGGTGGCAGAGGTTTACAGCATCTGAAGAGACTTTAGGAGGTGATCAAAGACTGAAATACATTATTTTAGGGTAGATTCCAAATATGTACAAAGCCACAGTAAAGATCAAAGTGCAATATGATCTTAGTGCTCTGAAATCTAAGGACTAGGGATGGGCACAAAATGGAAAAACAGTGTTTCATTTAATTTAATTTCATCTCCCCCCCACACACATTTTGTTTCATTTCATTACAAAACAAATCTTAAAGTAGTTTTGTTATGAAATTAAAGTAAATGAAATGAGACATTATGTTCCCCTGGGTCAGGGAAGCAAGCAATTTTAGGTCAGCCCCTGAAATTTGCAAAGGTTTAGGGGTCAGGGGACTGAGTAATAAAGGTTCAAAGGACTGCCTCTAGGAAATTTTTTTCTAATTGGAATCAGAAGCTGATTGCATGAGCCATAGCACTGCTGTGGCTTCCCATTGATTACAATTAGAAAGAATTTTTCCTAGGGGCACTCCCTTTGGACATTCATTACTCAGTCCCCTGACCCCCAAATCTTTCCATATTTCAGGGAGTTACCTAAAATTGCTTGAGGAAGGTGCCCCTGCTACTATGGAACCCAAGGTAAGTAAATTTTCAAAATATGCACTCAAAACTTATTTTAAAAAATAAAACTAAATTACCTTGGGCTCCAAATTAACAGAGGTGCCTTCCTTAAGCAATTTTAGGTAACCCCCTGAAATCTGGAAAGATTTGGGGGTCAGAGGACTGAGCTTTGATGCTCTAAATGAAGAGTAAACTCCTAAATTGCCAGAGTGGCTGGCAACCTCCCAGCACACTTTCAGGAGGTGACCTAAAATCACTTGGGGAAGCTACCCCTGGGAGTTTGGGAGAGACACATGGCTGGGATCAGTATTTTGATCCCAGCCATGTATTTCCCTCAAAATGACAGGGCTAGCTTCCTCCATTGATTTTAGGGAACCCTTTAAAATTTAGAAATGTTAGGGTTTCTTGGGGCAGTGATATTAAACTCCAAAGGAGGTGAAGGGGTACTTAATTGAATGAGTGTATTCGGTGCACTTTGATCTCTGAAACCCACAACTTTCCACATTTCAAGGGAGTCACAGGGGAGAGCTTGAGGAAGCTCCCCTACCATTTCCTCTAAAACAAATTGTTTCATTTTAGGGGGGGAAGTGGCATTTCATTTTATTTTGTAATGAAACACTGGCTAGTGTTTCATTTCATTTTGAAATGTTTCGTAAACTTATGACAGTGTGTTATTTTTTGTAAGGTGCCCGTCCCTACTCAGGACATAAAACCAAAACTTTCCTTCTGATTTTGTGTTTCTGTTTTGTGAAAAACTTCTGAGAAACATGACTATTGGGTATTCATACTATCCATTGGCAAATTTATTGTTCTTATTTATTCCACATTAATGCTGTTCTTATTTTGTGGCATTTCCATATTTATTTTCTATCATAGCTGTCTTTGTTACACTGTTGTCTGTGGAAATAAATGTAGGCAGTTGTTTTGTTTGGATAGAGGAAATGCTTCTTCAATTTAATATATAATGCCATGGAATGTTAATTTACATGGAATGGGGAGGAACAGCTCAATGACTGACATCACAACTGATATATGATCTGCAGAGTGATCTAATTTCATTTCTCAGATTTTTATTTAATTTTGACATTCACTGTTTCTGGCAGAGTCAGTTCCATTCCTGCTAAGATGAGATGCCACTGGATGAGATGACTACAGATTTGTTTTCCATTTCAATGTTGCTTCACAAGGAAGATCTTGAACTTTGATGAACTGTCAGGATCTCAAGCTTCTCAACGATGGTGATGAGAAGGAACACGGCATGATGAAGCCACCTCATTCATGGCATTCTATCAAACCTGGCTCCTCCATTTCTCTCATTAGTGAGTAATCCTTTTCCAATGGACATTTGCATGGCCAACAGTGCAAATGGCTTTGCAAGTTTAGTCAAGGTCAGTAGAAAATTTGCTGCCACAGCACCCGTGTGGTTTTCTATCTCTGGCATGCCTCATGGCACCAGTGATTGCTTAAAGGGAATGACACCGCCTGTCTGTATTTTATCTGAGTCCTTGACACAGATCTGACAGTTCATATCTTCTGGGTAACTTCTGTAATGTACGGCTCATCTCATTTTCAGATTTTATCTCTACTGCTCTCTGTTTTTCTTTGGGAAAAAAATTGTTTCTTCTGCTCCTAGGGAAAAAAAAAGATAGACATTTCACACATTGTAATTGCATGGGACAATTCATTGTTGATGGAGAGCATTTTAAATGGAGATGCCAGTACCTGCAGCAACTGCATGCAAAATATTTGCACTGTCACCGAGCTATGCTCAAAGAAGTGAAAATTCTGCATTCTTCCTACACTTATTTATCCAACTGTCAGAGACAGCCAAGCATAAGTTCCAACTTGTGTGAATTTTCCATGCAATGACTCCACTCTTTACTCCTGAGGCCATTGCAAATCTAGAAGATCATGCACGCATAATACTCTTTCTTTGAAGTAAGCACCACAGAATTCCAGAATTTAGCACAATGTCATAGCTTCTGATATACGTTAAATTGTTTTTTGAAAATTCCTAGAGTTTTAAAAATTATTTATCATTCAGAATGGCATATTTCATTTTCAGACATTAAATCCCCAGTACTGCATGGAACATTTAAAGAAATACTTTGTATTCTTGATCTACCAGCACATGTGTCCATTACAGCTGGTTCAAAAGCAAATGCTATCATTTATGTATCACATACCTTTCACTCTAATGCCATCATTTCCCCAGGTGCCTATGTTCATTCTCAGCCAGGGGATGTATGAGTGTTCAAAAAACAAGGAGACAAACATCGTTAAGGGTGGGATTGAGGTGTAAATGCCAGCAATTCTTTGTTGTTGTTGCTGTCATTTAAATATCACTGTTCTGAATACTGAACATGATACTATGCATGTATTGTATGAATTAAATATGAAGAGGTTTTTCACCTTTATGTTTTGCTCACAATGTCCACAAGTGACCAACATGTTCCTTAGACTTTGAGGAAAATGTCAGCTAAGACAGAGTGACCATTCTGCTTTATCAGACATATATAATCTCTGTTCGGTTCTGTTTTAACATCTGGCTTGTAAGCCATAAAATAATGCTTTGAAGCACTTGCATTCCAGAAAAGGCACAAAAACAAATGTAGCACTATATTACTATTGTTGGGTACATATGCTCTCAAAATTATTTACAAAATTTGGGTGCAGAAAAATTGGGGGCATAGTTTTCAAGAGGAAGGAGAAATCCTCTAGCTCAGTGGTGTCCAAACTTTGGCCCTCCAGATGTTTTGGACCAGAATTCCCAAAGTCCTTTGGAATTGGCAATAGAGGCTTGGAATTCTGGGGGTTGTGGTCCAAAGCATCTGGAGGGCAAAAGTTTGGACACCTCTGTTTTTCAAAGGTGGAACCCATCCTAAGAATTGGTTGCAACCCACCTTTTTCTCCAGAGGATTTTTAGGTTTCGCACTGCCATTGCCACTTCTGCCATTTTTCAGCTTCTAAATGCAATATATCTTCCATGATCCTAGGGCATAGAATTACAGGGAATTCTGTGGGGAATGCAGCTACCAAACAAATGACTCCAAAATGCTAGATGATATTCTGCAGAGTGGCTGTGCATTTCTGTGGTAATATGAGAAAGAAAAACCTCATAATGTTTCTGAAAATAAATCTACTGAGAAATTTTGGCTTACCATTATTTGTGAGCTAAATTCTATTGATTCTATTGATTTATTGAATTTCCAAGAGGCTCCTAAATGTTACATCTTGGATTTGGCATTGGCAATGCATTTTGTCTCTACTGAAGAAAATGCTATTATAACAAATAGACATGGGCACGACTAGGCGAAATTGTCGTTTCTGTTTTCGGTTCTCGTTATCATTAAATAATGGGTAACAGTAATGAGAATTACTCTGCTCCAGCTCGAACCCGAACCGAAAAAAAAATTGGGTCTGATTTTTCGTTGTCGTTCATGGCATCGCGGCGATTGCGCAATGCCAAGCAGCACAGAAAAAAAGTTTTAAAAATTAACACCCCCCCCCGATTCCCGGCCATAAAAGCAGGCGAAAATATGCCTGTCTCAGTGAGGGCACCTACCGAGGGGTGGTTTCTGGGGGGGGTCCCCGGCCTTCCCCCTCTCCTGTCCTGGGCTGCTTGCACCAGGCTGGGGCGGGGGCATCCTCGTCGTCTCCATTTGCCATGCGGTGGGGGGGATCCGAAATGGTGACCGCAATTTTTCTTTTTTAATCATGGTCCAAAAACCAACAAAGCACCACAGAAACATGTGAAAATTAGGTATTTTAAATGCCTGAATTTTTATAGTAGCAGCAGTGGGTTTTTATAGCAATAAAACATCGTATTGATTTTATTTTATTTTTATTTTTATTTTTATTTTTATTTTTTTACACCTGCACACGCGCAATGATGGGCTGGCCATGGGATGGGACCATGCAAATTTTTGGAGCCATTCCACCAATCGCATGGCCAGGTTTTGCTGAGACTTCTGGATGTGCCAGAGAGGGCATAAAAAGCCCACCAACCCTAACTCTAATCCTAACCCTAACCCTAACCCTAACCCTAACCTGAACTGTTACCCTAAGCCTAGCCCTTATCCTAACCCAGATTCGTACACAAGTACACTTCTGTTCTTAGTGGGTCAGAGTGATGCACCCAGAGAGGTGCCTTCAACTCCAGAGACCCACTCCCTCCCTCCCTAAGTGTAACCTGTACGGCAGTACGCCAGTATGCTTTCCTTCTTAGTGAGTCAGAGAAGGTTCTTCTGACACACTAACCCCCACCCTTACATAATGTTCTTAGTGAGACAGAGAAGTGCCAATGAGGTTTCCTGTCACACTAACAACCCCAACTTAATGTATAACGGCGGCTACACGTTACGCTCCCTAAACCACAGTACAAACAACAGACGACAAACGGAAATGACAAATTTTTGAAAAATTTCACGACAAACGGAAACGACCCGTAACGGGCCCGTCCCGACAAACGACAACTCGAAATGTAATTTTTTCTGGTTGTGCCCATCTCTAATAACAAACTCTTCCCTCTCAGTGTTGTAGTAGGTTGGAGAGAATGCAATGATGTATGCAGCAAGGCCATGAAGGACCCCCTGATTCAGTTCAGAGGCCAATACATTGCTTTGGGGTGAACTCCTAGTCTGTCCAGAAAGATCTGGATCCCATCCAATTTAATATGTGGCCTGAACCTGGACTATTTTGGAAATTTGGATTGACAGCCTCCCATTGATTGACACTTGAAAACCAAAATATTGGCAGTTTTTTCTTGGTTTTGCCGTCATTTGTAAAAATGTTAGCCATGAAAAGGAAGAAGAGACCCACCAGGTTTCAGACAGTTTGCTTCAGTTGTTTGTGTGTTGAGTATGCCTATCCAAAAAAGAAATTGCTTTTTTAAAGCAGATACTCCCTTCTGAATAGTTACATTTGGGCATTCAGTCTATCAGCCACTTTCATTGTTTGTTCACATCTTTAAGAATGAAGAGATGGAGGGTTTGGTGGTAGCTCTAACACATTGCTGCATAGCTGCCCCTTGACCAGTTCCATGAATTTTTCCTAGCCCTCAAGGTCAAGGTATTAAACTGTGTGATTTGCATTATTTCCACTTAAGTGTTATTGGCACCATTTTGCTTAATCTATACAGAAAATCTGTCCTCTTCTCTTTAAACATATTTGATGATGCAGAATTGAGGTGGATCTCAGCTGGCACAATATCACTTCCCCTTTTGAACAAAGAATGTATATGTATTGTATTTCAATTACAGTGGTACTTTGTATAAAGGAATTAATTCATTCTGAATGAAATTCTGTTAAACATATTTTCCTTTGTAAGAATTTGCCATAGGAATGCATTGAAAATGGATTAATCCTTAATTTTGACCATTTTTCTGTTGTATGTTTGCCCCTTAGGCAATTCAGTTAAGCAATTTCCCCCTATCTCTGGAAATGTTTTCCTTTAAGCGGATTTTCTGTTTAAAAAACCACTTGTTATACAAGGGTCCATTGTAGTTCTTTTCGAATAATATGCCACCCACCCATCTCCCATTTCTTTGTATTTGGCTTGAAAAGAACTTGAGATGGGAATAAACTAGATCTGATGGATACACCCACCCACTCTGACTAGTCAGCTCTGAAAAATCCAGTCTTGAAACCCTATGCCAGTGGTGGCGAACCTTCGGCAATCCAGATGTTTTGGACCACAACTCCCAGAATCCCAAGCCTAGATTGCCAATGGCAAAGGACTGTGGGAGTTGTGGTCCAAAACATGAGGAGTGCCAAAGGTTCGCCATCACTGCCCTGTGCCATTGGCAGGTGGAAATTAACGGTAGCTATTTAATTTGGCTAGGACAGATTTATTTATTTATTTATTTTAGAGTATTTTTAACCCTGCCTTTCTCCTTGGAAAAAGGACCCAAGGTGGCTTACAGAATGAGGGATAATATACAATCCAGTACAATTAAGACATGTTTAAGTATTAGAACATGGAATTGAGAGACATCTTACAGCATTAATAGACAACATTACATTAAATCTACAAGAGAATGCGAGCAGTTAAAGGGAAGTAAAGTTCCATGTAATTATGAGTTATGGAAACTATCTTTAAAAACATAGTGTCAATTTAAATCCCTCAAATAATAAGTAGTTATAAACACAAAGTGAGCGAGCGGGCGGGAGAGCGAATTGGCGAACGGGTGTAGAAACCAGGAAGTTAAAAAAAAATGGGGCTCAGTTGATGCTCTTTCTCCACCCTCACTCTACTCCTCCCAGCTCATGGCACAAGGCTTCAAAGGCAAGCAGTGGCAACAGATCGCCACCACCCCTTCCCTTCCAAACCTCATGGGCTGGGCAAAGACAAATGGTACTCTTAAGATGAATGGAAACTGGGAGGAAAAAATTGTCTTATGATTGTTTTTCTTATCCCAGGACATTGCATTTGTCTTACGAAGTTTTTGTCCTAAGGGACATTTGTCTTATGAAGTATTACTGTAAATACTGTATTCACAAAGGATTCCCACTCAAATATGCCCAATATGGAAGTGTAATTATCTGTAAACATCATAACTGATATAGAATAACAAGGTTAACTAAACTAATCCTTCAATGAATCCCCCTTCTCTCTCTCTCTCTCTCTCTCTCTCTCTCTCTCTCTCTCACACACACACACACACACACACACACACACACACACAGAGAGAGAGAGAGAGAGAGAGAGAGAGAGAGAGAGAGAGAGAGAGAGAGAGAGAGAGAGAGAGAGAGAGAGAGAGAGAGAGAGAGAGAGAGAGAGAGAGAGTTAAGGAATGAAAAAGAAGTGAGGCAAAAGTTCCCTGCTCTTTCTTTTCTTTCCCAAAATTTGTGAATATCTTTACTTTAGGGAAAATAGAAAATCAAAGTCAACCAGGAAAACTCAACCAGAGACGGAGACAGAGACAGAGACAGAGGTACATACAAATGTCTGGTATTTTAAGATGCTGTATGCTATTTAACAGTTCTGTGAACCACTTGTTGGTCAATTATCACATGATTATGTGTTAAATGTTCTTTCATTTACAGGAAAAAAATCTGTAACAATGATTAATGAAGCTGTAATTGAGCATCATTTGAGACTCTAAACATGTACAATCATTCAACTAAGGTGAGATGAATATTGGTCTGCACCTTTGCAGCTGTCCACCTGCACTCTAACCCTCTTTGTATTGGTTCTGATTATTTAACTGACTCACCTGTTTTATAGTGAACTTTCTCCATCACTTATTTCTCAAACATTTTCATTGCAGGAAAAGGACAGAGAACAAAGCAAAAGGCATCTTTTCTGCCATCTTTAACAGCTCCTTATAAAAAGCCTTTTCTTACTATTACTGTAGAGTGAGCTAGAGATACCAGCCTCATCTTCTTTTGCTTGCAAGAAAACTTCTCAATGCAGTGCCTTACCCAGAAGATTTGATGTCAAAATGCCTTTCACTTGGATGAATGTCATTATGTTAAGAATTATTGTATTTTAAAAAGAGTTTGCCCATTTCATTTGTGCAATTAAGAAACAAAAAAGGGACTAACCATGTGATAAATAAAATAAAATAAAGAAAAACATATCCTGTGGCTGGGGCAGGAGGAAGAAATGAAAGAAAAAAACATTATTATTTTTGGCATATTTGTAAACCCCAGGGATGATGGGTGTGTGACTTTTGGAGGTTCTGGACCTCTCACGACCCCCCCCCCAGACTCTCCCTTCTGCAATCAGGTGAAAAAGTCAGATGAAAATAAAACTAAATGTGGGATAATTAAAGGATAATTTGGCACATGATATTTTTTCAGGTATCCGAAACATAAATACTTTACTGAACCATTAAAAGAAAGAGCCATGTTATTTGTGATCCAATTCTCTAACTAGGAGTAAAAAAACAAACAAACCCTCCACAGCTCAGTGAGTTGGGTATCTGGCTGTCAAGCCAGAAGTTGAGAATCCAGTTCCCTACTGTGCCTCTTGGGAAGAGAGCTAGCCTATGCAACTCTGGACAAATTGCAAAACCCTACTACTGCCTTGAGAAGAACAGAGTAGTAAACTGCTTCTGCCTACTCTGCACCTCGAAAATCCTGGAAAGGTCACCATAAGTCAGGCTCACACACTAGAAATTGTTGTTGTTGTTGAAGATGGAACAATGTGATTAAACATCTGAAACACCTCTAGAAATGAAAAGACCACCAATATGCATTATGTCATCGTTCAGGCGAACTGATGTAAACTATTAACAACTTTGCAAAAATAATAACAGAGATTAAAATGTCTTTCACTGTCATATACTTGGGCTAGTAGTTCCCACAAACACTAAAAATGTTTCAAACTGCTTGAAGATGCAATTAATAAAACTGTGTCCCCACGACAAGCAGACTTTAAAGGGAAAAATATGCAACCACTCCCACTTAAGCGTGACCAGCGAGTTTTGCAAGTACCTGGTCTCAAGGTGGTATGAAGCTTGTCTCAGTTCCGATGCAGATTTTTAACCAGTACTTGGAAAATCTGAATCAAAACCTTTTAATTCCGCTGTGTTGCAGTTCCCGCTCGTGGGAACATAGAAGATGCAATTCTTTAAACTGTGTCCATGGGGACACAGGAAAAGCATTTTTAACTATGTGACCTTTTTGGGGGGGAAATCTGCATTTTACTTTGATCTGGATTTCCTGGTCATGGGATAGCAGACTTATATGTGCCATTTTTCTCGGTATCTTTACTTTTTTAAAAAAATCAGACAAAGGCTGCTTTTACACGACCCCTAAAATCTGAGGCAAAGGGCTCCCAGATGCAGAGTTTAAAATTGTTTTCCCACCAGCTGTAGACTTTTAAAAAAATTAAGTATGACCACGCCCACCTAAGCACACCCCAGCGCATTTTACAAGTACCTGGTCTCCGGAAGTAAAAAAAAAAATCTGATGCGGATTATAAAGCTGTAGATGCCGGGCTCTCCTCGCCTTCTGTTTGTTTTTTTGCCCCTGCCACCCCTTTAAGAGACAGGAACCCCTATGGGGTTGCTCTGACCGGCAGACTGAGGTGAGCAGAGGTGAGCCTGCATGTCCCCTCTTTTTTTCTCCCTCCCCTCACTGCAGACAGGAACAATGGAGTGCAGAAGGGTGGGAACACAGAAACAGAACAAAACCCCACAATCTCTGGTCCGAATTTAAGTTGCCAGCAGATTTTAGAGGTTGTGTAAAAGCGCCCTTAGTCTTTCATTGCAAGCAACATATCCCCCTCTGGGGAGTCAGGTAAAGCCAGATCTCTCCTGCACAAAAGGCAGCAGGATTTGCTGTCCTAAGCAAAAGTATCTGCTTCGTTTTCTTTCTCTTTCACCACACCCTGTGAAAGCAATGGACTCCATGTTTCCCTCTGCCCTGCTTGCAGAGTTCTTTAGCTGATGCATATAGTCTTCTGTGTAAAAACATGATTCAGTTCTCTGTCACTCCAAGCCTCCTTTGGTCTCTTTTCCTTTTATATGCTAAGTAATTGCCCTAGAAGGATTTTCTTCTGAACTGATAAGCATTTAAAAAAAAAGAGAGAGGGAGCTCTTTTCCCTCTGGAAAGCAACACTTCCATTGCCTCTGGTTTTGTCCTGCAGGGAAATGAATGTCAGAACTCTGTGGAACTCTTGTTAGGTGCCTCCTCTTAGCTCTCTGGGTGTAAGTCAGCTTAAGTAGCATTGGTGAAGAGCAGAAGTCTAACCAGGAGTTTCTTGGAGGAATTTTTTACGCATGGGGCGGGGGGGAGTATACTAGGCTTGATTTAAAAAAGCTGGTGCCCATCCACTTGCCCATCTGATTGCTCTTCCTTGCACCCATCTCTTGCCTGCTTGATTGCCCCCCTCTGCCTGCATGCTCAATTGCCCTTCACCATCCCTGTCCCACTCACTCACTTGTTAACCCTCCACCCCATTGCTTGCCTGGTTTTCACCCCTCCCTCATCCATGCATACCAGTCACCCCCCTCACTTGCTTGTCCTCTGGCCCACCCCTGCCCCCTTGCTCACCCACCCTCAGGCATCTGTCCCCATGACCTCCCACCCTTAGCCCTTAGCCCCTTCCTTTCCATATTTCTCTCTCTCCCTTTATTTTCTCTGCACTGCTCCCTGTTGGACCCATCTGATAGGAGATGACAGTGGTGGTGGTAGTAGCAGTGGCAGCAGGGAGCCCAAGACAATGGTGATGGTAGCAGCAGCAAGGAGCCCAGCGAGGAGGAGGACAAAGAAAAGACTAATATTCCACCATTAAAAAAATGGATTTGATCTAAAGGCCACAAGATTTTAATCCAATTAGTTTTTAAAAAACACACAGATAGATCCATCTGGTGATTTATTCTGGCAGTGGAAAGAGGCCTCAGCTGTAAACTGGTGTTGAAACACTGTCATTAGATTATAGAGTTTCTGTATCTGTTCATGAAGAACTGAAGATAATTCCACTTTCCCACATGCTCCAAGAAAAAAACCCTTCAACAGGAAGTGAGGGAATATAAATTGAATGAATGAGAAACATATCATGCTCTCTCCTCCTCCTCCTCCTCCTGCTCCAAAGCACTGACCACTGGCTACCATTAGAATGAATGAGGCAGTCACCAGATAAGAGCAGACAAAGGTCGCTGCCTCTGCCTTTCACAAGACCTGCACTCAGGACATCTGTTGTGGTTGTTTCTGGAACCATTTGTTTCCAGAACAGTTCCACATTCTTCAGTAATGGAGGCACTGTTCTATTTCCATGCTGTGCAGAATAAGAAAATACTGCAGTGCACAGAGCTTTCCTACATGTCTTTGTCTTAGAACCTCTACCTGAGAGACATATAATCCTCCAAATAGGTATCTCACTGTAGAATTGGACCCTATCTGTGGTGGAACTGCTGTTGCTGTCACTGTGGATTATACACTTTTTCTCTTACTTCTTCTTCTTTGGAGAAGGATCCCATCCACCATCTTTGCTACAGGATCACTACTACAATCAGGTCTTCCTTGTCTGTTGCCATATCCTCTTCCTGGTGTTGGTGTTCCTACCATTATTCATGTCTCAGTTTGTGACATTTTTTGTGCTGCAAGCTTAACCCACCTGAGAATAAATATCATTTAACTCAGTAAGTCTGCTCTAGAGTCAACATGCACAGGTCTTGCATGCTTTTATACAAGTTGCTCACCACATATTAAAGAGATTTATTTATTTTCATCATACACCTAAATGCAATACTCTATGCTGCAATTCACATAGCAAAAGGCCTCCAGTGAAATGGTGCTGTGCATATAGATCTTCTTGTTATTGTGGATAAATGGTTTTGTACATACCGGAACAGAGTGCAAGACATAAGTTGTCACCACTTCTCATGGTGTCACACTGAGGACCAGGGTTGGACCTTCCACTGTCCCTTCAACACCAGGTCACACCAGGGTCAATCTAGGTCCTCCATACCATGGAAGATGCTATGGGGAATATCAAGTCATGGTGACTCAGAAGCTTGGGTTGTTGATGAAGACTGACGGCCCAGGAGCAGAAAGGGAGACAAGCCTGAATGGCACTGAGTCTCAGAACCTTCTGGAAGTTTCAAGAGACAAGAGGTTCAGGGTGGTTTTCAGCCAGAGGGAGTATGTATGGGAACTTGTAGGGTTAGATGAGGAGGAAGGGACAGTCTTACCACTAAAGCTAACCATGGGGAGAGGCTAAAGGCAAATTGTGGTGGAGAGTACAGGAAGAAGAAATAAGAAAGGACAAAGAGGGAAAGTTTGGGTTCTGTCATCAGAGTTCCCTCAACCTAAACCTCACAAGTAAGCCCCTAAACCTCCTGGTTTAGTTGGCCTTGCAACAACACTGTGCAGAGGAGGTTTAACCAACCTCCCACAGATTCTCCCCATACAAATCTGACCTCCACACAGTTGCATTGACTGAGGAGATAATTTGGAGGCAGAGGTGCCAGCTAGCTTACAGCTGGAGATAGTGGACAAAACTATGAGTTTGGGGACACATTGCAAATACATGTGTATGTGTGTGAGAGATAACCACTTCCCATATTTTTGGAGTATGATCTAGACAGTAGAAGACGAAGAAAGAAAGAGAGCTATATCAAGTTAATAGTTTGTTAAAGCTTTGTTGGTTTGTAACTGTAAATCCTGCCTCTATGTCAGATCTGTGGGGACTTTTGATGCCTCTTAACTGTGGAGGACTTGGAGATGCACACAGTAATATATTAGCAACATTCATTATGTCAAAATGTTCACCTGTTCCTCTAGGGGAGGCAAAAAGCACTTCACTGGCTCCTCTAGATATCAAACATTAAAGGGTGATTACCAATGGTAAAAGTAGAATCACTGGAAACTCTCTGGAGATGAGCCATTACAGAGAAAGAGCTAAGAAGGCATGGCACATCAGAGAGGTGTCATCCACATGCAAACAAAATGGGTATTCATGCTTGTTTGTTGAACAGCTCAGAGCCATCCCTTTCAAACTGGGGAAATAAGAGAAAGGAGAACATGGTTGGCAGATTTGAGGTGGAAAGTCATCTAAGTCCAGTGGCAGCCACAACAGTAATGGAATAGATGGGAAACAGCCTCATGCTATTTTGATGCCAGGAAAACAAGCAGTGACACATACAATAAAAAGCAATGAACCTCTTGCTGAATGTTGTCATCCCTACTGTTCTTTAAATGGTGGCCAAGCAATATGTCCAGTGCTTGGTGGTGCAAATTTGTAACCTTGTTCTTCCTTGACAATTTTCTTTCTGTTTGAAAAAAATATATGACTTTTCTAGTTTGATTCATTGGTGTTGTCATTCTCTTGGGTGAACTTCTTTCCTTTTTACAGCTACATGTTTTGGAGTTATTGGCTCATGACAATGTGGAATGTACCCATTTGAAGCTTCAGTCTGTTCATTCTTCAAGTATGTGAACAGGGTAAGTACAGTGACAAGGGGATACAGTGACTCGGAATTACAGTGTTCCACTACAGCTCACCTGTTAAACATAACCAGAGAAATATACATTGGACAAGTAATTTGTATGTTAACAATTCCTGGGAAAATGAGAAAAACATTAAGAAGTAAGCCATATCATGTGTAACAATGTTATCTGGCTCATTAGAACGCACCTTGAAAGTTCTTGGGGATGTGACAGAGATATAAATTCTCTGTTCAACATTTTAAGGGGGGAGTCTTGTGCTGTTCACAACAACAGAATACCTTATTTGCTGTTTGCAGGGATTGAAGTATGATCCAGTTCTACTGTGGGATGCAATTGTTTTGGAAATGCCCACAAAGTGTGGGCATTTCCTGGCCACATTTCTTGGCTTCTGTACTCCAACTACTAACACCAATTGGCTAAACCTTGTGAATTTATTAAATTTTTACCCTGGTTCCCAGATGGAGGACTTAGGCTCTCTGTGTCAATGTCAACTCTCAGGTCAAGCAGGAACATATCTGTTTTGAACAAAGGCCAAATGCAGAGCTTTGCTTTTCTTGGTTTGGAAAACTGGATTGTTGCATTCATTCTGCAGTTGCCAAAGTTGTAACCATAAAAAGCTCCTGACTTCCATCTAAGAGACAAGCTTGGAGAAACTTATTACATCAAGAGCATCTGGATTTAACATCTAAGAGCAACTTGCCTGGTAATATCCATCTTGCCATGTATGTTTGGACTTGACGTTTCGGACTCTTAAGTTCTTCACACTTGTAGAAGCCTGAAAAAGTATTTGTTTTTTGAAAGCTTGTTAATTGTATGATATTTAGTGGACTACAGAGCTATCGCCTATTTTGGCATTTGCTTCCTGGATTAAATTTCATGGATTTCACCATTGGACTCAGTTTCAAACTGCTTTGAACAGGATGGGGTCCTTTCATAGCACAAGAATGCATCATCTCACTTTAAGAAACAGGGATTAACCATCCCTTGTTAGAAATGGAAACCAATTTTAAAAAAATTGTGGTTCATCATTATTCGTAATTCATCAGGGCTCAAGAATTAACAAATTGATAAATTGATAAATTTTAGTGACGAAGTGATGAATCAACAAATTGATTTGTCTCCCCTTTAAAATACTATTAAAAAGACCACCCCCAAGGTATCTCAAGTCCTCAGATTTCTAGGTATGCTTCCTTTGATGCTCCTCTACATCCTAAAAGTTTTCTGAGGATTGGGGTTCATATGTCTGTATTATGTACCCCCAAAGAGCTTACCCAGGAAAGTGCCCCACCCCCCCGGCACCTAGAGACAACAAACTTGCAGAGAGGCTTCTTCCAACTCTCCCCTACAATGCCTCCATGTTTGGTAAATATTGGGTTTCAGACATGAGTTATACATGCACAAAGTGAAACTGTCCTTTAGAAACTGGCTTAGGAAAACCCAGTCTTCACCAAACATGAAGGTATTGTAGAGTCAAGTCAGGAAAAAAACTCTCTGTAATATTGGAATCTCTAGGTTCCTGGGGAGAACATTTCTGGGGTGGAGGTGGAATGCATGTCAGGTGGGGATGCAGAACTCAGATGCCAAAACTCCAATCTCTACTCTAAATTATGCACTAGAGATGGGCAAGACTAGGGAAAATGATTTTCGTCCAGTGCTTTCCGTTTTCGGTTAGTCAGTGCAAGTACTGGTGGGGGAGGTAAGGCTCCTGGAGGGAGCTGTGATGGACTGGCAGACTCTTTGCACCCGCTGTGTCTTGACAATGTAGTGCAATTAGATCTGGCTTTTAAGATGGGTTAAAAAAGGGCTAGGGTTAGGCTAGTTACGGTGAGGTTAGGGTGAGTTTGGGGTGCACCTCTGGGTGCCTTTGACCCACTTAGAAGGACAGTGTACTGGCGTTGTTATTAGGCTTAGGGTTCGGGTTTGGGTGATTAGTGGGCTGTTTATGCCCGATTGGCACATCCCAGAAGTCTCTTTCAACCTGGCCAAGTGGCCATGCATGTTTTGCATGGTCCACTCCCATGGCTCATTGCAAATGTGGAACAAATAAAATAAAATAAAATAAAATAAAATAAAATAAAATAAAATAAAATAAAATAAAAATCAACGGAGACTTTTTTGCAAGAAAAACCCACTGCTGCTACTGTAAAAATTCAAGCATTTAAAATAGCTAATTTTCGCATGTTTCTGTGGTGCTTTGGTGGGGTTTCTTCATTTAAAAAAAAAAATTGTGGTCGCCATTTTGGATCCCCCGCACTTCATGGCAAATGGATGCACCCTCCCAGCCTGGTACCAGCAGCGCAGTGACAAGGCCATACAGTGAAATAAAACACCCTTCTGGCCTGGTAGGTGCCCTCCGACAGTTTTCGCCTACTTTTAGGGCAGCGGGGTTTTTTTAACTTTTAAAAACCTGTTAAACATAACAAGTAACAAGATGAAAAATCAGAAAATTGTTCGTTCGTCGGTTCGATACCTTGGACAAGTAATTTGTAAGTCGTTCTCTATTATGCAATTCCTGGTAAGAAAACAAGCCCTGTTCAATGTCTGCATGTATCCCCCTACAGATCCACCTTAAAAGCTGGTGGCAAGGAACACTGTGACTCTATAGGGTGCACATTTTTCCAGAGTAAAAAAAAAATCCCTAGATTCTTTGAGACTCTCAGAGTATGTGCTGGTCTTTGCACACTGCTGTTGTTCAGGGTATGGATTGGTTTGGATTTATGAAAAAAAATAAAGGCCAGAGTTGAGCAGGCTTCACTCTGGACTGTCTGGGAAGCATTTAAACAGCCCCCCCCCCCAAAAAAAAAAATCCCAGCACCAGCAAATGGTGGAATTCACCTACCCCACTCACCTTTCAATCAGTTAACTGGGACCTTTTCTGGAAGTTATGCTGTGGGATTGGATATGTAAGGGGAGGAGGTGTACTGATCCTGGGAGTTTCCTTTATTTCATTTTGACAGTTTCTTCACTTTGGGAGAATCAGACCCTATCCTCATGGTATGGATTCCCTTATAGGATATTGGGGTGGGCAATATAAGGTGCAGGCCCAGCTGAAGCATGCACATGCTTGCTTCTACAGTAATTAGTAGAGGGTCCTTGGAGTAGTCTTGGCCTCCCAGCATGCATCTCCTGTCATGCTCTGGTGTATCCAGCACACAAAGTGCTGTTGTTGATGATAGTGGGATGTCCTCAGCCAGTACTTGCAGTACCTAATGTTTGGATGTGGTCATGCTTGCAATGAGTGGATCACACTTCTCTGTAATTCTCGGGGCTGCTTCAAGGCATTTTGCAATGTCTTATTTCTGCCGTTCTTAAAGTCAGTGTGGTGCAGTGGTTAATGCATTGGAATACAGCCCAAGAGACCTGGGCTCATATCCTCACATAGCTGTGAAATTCCCTAGGTGAATGTTGGGCAGTCATATTCTTTCAGCCTTACTTTCCTCACAGCAGCTTGCAGATCTCAGGTGAGGACAGCCACATAAATCACACTGAAGCCCCTGGGGGGAAGGCAGGATACAAATGTAGGAAACAGACTCATCTACTCTTGGAGAAAAACCTTAATGTTTATAGGGAGATGTCATCTTTTCCATCTTGTTCTTAGGACCTATTCCTTGCCTTTTTATTATACATATGAAGAGAACATCTGAACAGCAATTGTATACAACTATTTTCCTTACATGCTGGATGTGTATGTATTAGAAGGTGATTGTGTGTGCAGTGTAGGGTAGATGGCATTAGTCAAATCTCATAAACCCCCAAGTCTCATGAACATTCAACACCAACTGCAGAAACTAACTCTTACATTGTATGACCTGTAAGAAATCTATCCAGCTGTTTTCTGTACTCTGGCCTATCACACAATGCTCTGGTCTCTGAATGCTTATTCAAAGCAATTCAAAGTACTGGAAACTGAAAGCATCTGAAAGTCTTTCAAGTAGCTTGGAAATTCCATTTTTTGAATTTAATGACACATATTTCTAATCTATCACCACCACCTGTCGTTCCTTATTATTTTCTTGATTTTAAGGGCTTAATGTAAGTTTGAAGAATCATTGCATGCTATCGTTCAATAAGCTCTATTTTTAGGTCCACTCTTTGTCAATGCAGAACATTTGATAAACAGTGCAAGATCTCTCCCTTTTACAAAGCTAGCACAACAGTTTAAGTTGTTTTGATTTGCAACTACCTTTGATGTTTATGGTAATACATGCAGGAATAAGCCCCATGTCTGAAGGAATGTGGTTCCATTTATAAACAGAGGAGGTGTAATGTACATTCTTCAGGCTCAGCATTATTAATGAGAATTTATATTCAATTGGAAAATTAAATGGCACTTAATAATTTATTGCAGCCTTCCAATGCATCAAATAATAATAGTATATCTTTTGTTTTTCCTAGTATTGGTGCATGTCTTTATTCCCCATTTTCTCTGAATATTTTATTTGCTCTGCTAGCATTAAAATATTGTAACATTATTTAGCTAAACATTATTATTTTAAATAGATGTTAGCTATATAACTAAGGAACTATGTATTTCTTAATTTATACATTACTGAAACAGTACAGTAGATGTTCCGGTGAGGTGGGAAAGCCTTATCACAGCTTTTGTTTGATTATGTTTTAAAAGTAATAACTGTATCATCCTTGCCTTGAAAATTTGCACCTCTGGTCTAGCCAGAGAAGCTTTCCTAGCAACTTAAGATAAACTGCTGCTGATGAGTAAAAATGTGTGGCACAAAGGTGTAAGCCTGATAAAACTGCAGGGAGATATTTTGCTGAGTGTAAGAGCTAGACAAAGAGCCACCATTCTCATTCAATATGATAGAAAAGAATTTGCCTTTGAAAAGGGTTTCAGAGAAAGAAAGAAAAATATTAGATAAACATTTACCAATAAAGTTCTGGAATCCTTTGCTTAACCTATTTCTCAGGTACATCTTATCTTTCACAACAGAATCAGCTCTGTGGCAGAAGGCAGCCATCCAGATTTCCTTTGCTTCAGTTAAGGCCAAGGAGAAAATGTCATAAGGTAAAGACTTCTCATGCGGCTTTTTTAAATCGGGGTCGAGGCAGCCTGAGAAAGTGCAGAGTGATGAAGAGATGTGCAATGGACCGTTCTCAAAAAACATAGCCAAAAGACATTTTAAAAGGCTTTAGGAATGGGGCAAAGGAACGGGAAGGTGGGAGATTGGAGGACAAATCATGGTGTAATGTTAGCTCCCCTTCCCCCGAGCTGAACAACCCATTCTGTTCTTCCAGAGCTGAAATTGCTAGCTTTGGTGCTTGGGTCTCAGGCTGAATCTCAGTGCACCTTGTTTTCTGACTCCTCTCTTCCTCCACCAACTATACCAGCCTGAAAAGGTTCCTGTTCTACCCTGGGAATAAACAAATAAAAATAAGAAGCGCCACTCTCTCCTAGTGGAGGCCGATGGTCACTGTTGTTGCTAGGACAGCAGAGCAGTCAATTGCAGATGAGTAAATGGTACCGTAATGGGCAAAAGTGGATGTTTGTATATTCACACAGATGTTCACATACAATGAGACACATATTCTCTCTCTCTTTCTCTCACACATAGGGGCTGGCTGGTCTTCACACAGGTGCTCATGTCTGTCCCATTCATTCAACAATGCACATTTAGTAACAACAACAACAACAACAACAACAACAACAACAACAACAACAACAACAGAGTTTCTAACTCTGGAATAAGGATAGGTAGCTTATAAGATTCGTCTTTTTATGTAAGCACATGGTTATCATAAAGGTAAAAATTGGGGTAAAATTTGATCTTTGAATCAGGTTTAGCAAGTTTTGCATCAGTTTTTCAAGGGGTAACTACATAACACAAGATTGTTTTGATATTGGGTTGTTTTATTTTGATCAAAAGCAAGGTATTTTATTCTTATGCCAGAGGGCCATTTTTTTAATTCATATGTCAAATGGATTTAATTTAAATCAATTCAGTTTATGACAATCCCTCGATTGGCATTTTTAAAATTAGCCCTTGTGCCAGTTGTCCCTGCTGCTGTGGTGTTATTAATATTATTTAAGTCTTATTATTTGGTATAGCATTATTCTAGATAGCAAGATTTTTTTAAAGAGTAAAACAAAGTTTTTCCCTGTTCTCCTTCAGTGCTGCTACCACTCACCCTCCAGCTGGATCTAGGTATCTGAAGATGGCTCCCTTGTCAGTGCAATGTTTTAAAGAAACACAGTTTAAAATGCATGTGCAGTTTATAACATCAGAATTTGACTGTGCATTAGGCAAACAAGCTCTTGTAGATGTGATGAATTTGGCTTTCTCAATTTAATTTGATTTTGTTCCTTACAGAACTGATGCCTCTTATGGATCCTAAAAAATTGAAGTTTCCAGTAATTTGTAGTACTGTGTTGAGGAACAGATGTTTTGGGTTAGAGCAGTGGTTCTCAACCTGAGGGTCCCCAGATGGTCCTGCAACTCCCAGAAGTCTTCATCACCAGGTAAGCAGGCCAGGATTTCTGGGAGTTGCAGTCCAGGAACATCTGGGGACCCACCAGCTGAGAAAATACTGGGTTAGAGCGTTCACAATCCAGCATTGTTGGGATTTAAAAGCCAGAATATCTGGAGAGCCAAAGAGTGCCCACCCTTTCTCTAATGCATTATGTTTCAAAGGTTCTCAGTTTACAGAGGCCTTCATTGTGCCTGCTATGCAACTGTGACAGTCATGGTCTGAACTTGGGTGCTGTCATTCCACAGCCCATGGAGTAAATCGGCTCTGGAAGTTGCTTTCTTGGGAATATGGTCTCCAGGCAGGCTAGTGTGACAAAGCCTTTCCAGTCTGCTCCAGTGTAGACTGCAAACTGGGACCCAAGTTTCTGAATCAGTCATGCTGTCCAGTGTCAAGATCCTTGTCCCAACCATAAACAATTCTATGATTCATACCCAATGGTGATAGCTATACTTTTAACACATTATCTCTTTTGGAATACTTGCTATCTCTGTTCTATGCTTTGTGTACAAATGTAGCAATGTTCAATTTCAGGTAGGGCAGATAAGCCCAAAATATCTAGGCTAAGTATAATTGTACTCTCCATTAATATAATAATAGCATCATCTTTATTGCATCTCATTATTTGTGGAACACTAGCATTTGTGATAATCAGTGCCACATTGCCAATTAATTTATTTTAGATCATTTTCTTAAGTGGCAGCAGCAGCAACATCAACCTTACTGCTTAATGTGGTGATACTCTTGTGTGAATAGCAGGATGAATATTGTTGATCTTGTTGATTTCATTGTACACACAGGAAACAGAGTTTGGATTTGTAATGAATAAGAGAAGCATCAGAGAAGCTATTGTGCAGGATGAAAATTCATTCTGACTGATATCTAAGGATGGGATAGTTTATCTAATCTAGCCTCAGTATTTGCACTGCCTTCGGATAAATTCTTCTCCAGAAGGAATAAATACTGGTCATGAACCTCCACAAGAAGTTCTATTTCACATCTCCCTGTGGGGTTAGAAATTTTGCAGGGATTAGTTTTTGAAAATTGTGGGATCTGTTCACAAGCTAAATTCCTGGAGAATTGTTTTTGTTTTATGTTTTGCATACGAATTGCATTTTCAATGTAGAATCCTTGAAGCTTTTGTCAGTTTATATTTTGCTAATATACGAACAGCATAAATCGTAGGAATGTTTCTTTAGTCACAGGAAGCTTTAAGATCTTGATAATGTTAAGCTTCTAAAAGCCATGTTCTGCAGATAGCATAGGAATCAACACAATGCTGTGATATATAATAAAAACCAAGAGCATTATTTCCTATGTCAGGAGGCCTTTTCCTTCCACTTAAGGTAACCAAAATTTAAGTGTTCCTGTAAAACACAAAGCAGATTCAGAATTGCACCTTTTCTATGCCCACTATAAATGTACAGTGTATTGCTACAAAGGCATAGAGGTCTTTGTCTATTCCCAGCAGGCTTGTAAAAATGTCTGCAGATGAGCAACTCTCATGGGCTAATCTAAAGATTGATCTATAGTCCTAGCAAGTACTTTCACTAGAAGGTCTCTCTGAGAAACAGGAGTAGGATGAAAGAGATATGGCCTCTCCCAAATCCACGAGGGGCTGTGTCAGAACCCTATGCCAGAGGGAAGCTTCTGTGACAGGGAGTGGACCCCTGATGGTTCACATGATCTCTTCCATTGTTGTGATTCTGTTACCACTTCACTGCTTCCTGTCACTGACATAAACCTTAAGTACTGTGTTCCTGATGTCATAACCTCTGTCATGGTCCTGACAATGGCCCCACTTGCCTCCTTTGTTGTCCCAATCCTGCCATCATTTATCTCAGCTCAGTCTCCCGAGGGTGATGTGACCTGGCTGGCTTGAAGAAGGTGAATTGAGCAATTAAATACCTTATATTTCTGTTTCACTGTTCTTTCAAACAGATATATAGAGAGATAGGATTGAAGTGCCCCTGCCCTGTGGAGTTTCTTGAGCCCCTGACAGATTCGGACAGATCTGTTTATTGGTTGATGAATTGTCACCAAAATAAAGAATGTTTAAACATGCATATATGTTAGGAGTGTAATAGTTGCCCTTCATTTTCAAAGAAGACAAAGTCTATCAGATTCAATCTGTGATCACAGAGAAATAGAGTGACATTTGGACACTTGAGGAACTATGTGGTGTGATTTGCATCCTGGTGATTATACAACACATCGAGGAATGCACTCTAGCTTGACTCGTACCTGTCCCCAAGCTGGACTTGACAGGTGCGGCTATAGAAACTTATACCAAGGGCCAGCAGGGCAACATTGAAAGCTCGTACAAAAGAACACAGTGTGAGAGTAAGCTTGTGGGTCAAAAGGATATGTTTATTAGAATAGTTTGTTACTTAACACATGTATAAAAAGAAAATATATTTCTATAACTTTGAGAAATAAAAAAAATGAGGAGGGGTGGCAGAGCCAGAGGGAAGGGCAGGGGGACCCTCACTAAAATAAATAGGGGCACATTTCTGAAGCAAGGCACAGGAAGTAGGGCAGATAGTGATATTGCTGCCACTCCCTCTCCAAGCAGCAGCTGCACAACCAGCACGACCGGACCATCTTCTGTCACTGAGGAAAGCATGGATGACTGCATGCGAGCCCCATCGCCACCAGGCTTTGACATGGACACACCCCCCGTTTATCAGGAGGAAGATGAGTACTTGGAATCAGAAATGGGCTCTTTGCATCTACATATCCCGGATTCTGAGGACCTGTTGGCAGGAACAGACGAAAGGCAGGCTTCAGGCAGTGATGGAAGGAGCAGCCCTCTTTCCACCCAGAGTACCACCAGTGACAACAGCAGTCAATTGTCCCAGCAGGGTACAAGCCACACCACCAGCAGCACAGCAGCGGCAGGCAGTACCAGAGGGGGCAGTACTTTCCATAAGCCTCGTGGCTCTCTCTGGGAGCATTTTGATAACAGCCCGAAAGACTCAAGGCTTGTGGTGTGCAAGAAATGTGGGGTGGTCGTGCGCAGGGGGAATGATCCCAAACACCTCTCCTCAAGTGCCTTGCATAGCCACCTCATGCGAAGGCACCCTGGGACTCTGCCTGGGACAGTCTCAGGCCCTGGTTCCTCAGGGAGGAAGAGAGGGGAAGCAGGCATGGGGAAGGACTCCAGAGACAGTTCCGCTGAGAGTGGGAAGAGGCAGGCCACTCTGCAGGAAATGGTGCTGCTGTGTGGGAGTTTTGTCAGCCAACGAAATAGGGCCAAGGCACAGGAGTCCACCACTCGCGTGGTTGGTGAAATGGTGGCCATGAACGGGTTGCCCCTCGCCTTTGTGGAGTCATCAGGCTTCAGGCATCTGATGAAGCATGTGGCTCCATGGTACGAGCCTCCATCCCGGTGTAACTTCAGCAGGCGGGTGATTCCCTCCCTTTTTGAGTCCATCAGGGACATGGCCCGGGCCCTGCTGCAGGGGGCCAGAGGAAGGAAGATCCACTTCACTTCTGACCTCTGGACTGGTGGACACCATGGATACCTCTCTCTGACGGCTCATTGGTGGCAACCCAAGGAGGTCCTTGACACCAGGGCATTCCAAGAACAGCTGGAGGGGGAGCCACAAGGGAGCACCCCAAGAGGGTACAGGGTGGTGCTTCTCCAGGCACAAAGCATGGAGGACAGTGCCAAAGGCATCCACATTGCTGAGGTCCTCAAGACGGCACTGTGAGAGTGGGCACCCAAGGGGGAGGTCAATCGCGGATTCATGGTTACTGTCACAGGCCGTAACATGATCAACGCGGTTGATAGGGCAGGGCTCCATGGCATCGTGTGCACAGAACACAAACTGCACCTAGTGGTGGGCAATGCCATTGGGCTGGGAGCACCAAAGGACTCCTGGGATGAGGGGACCCTGGAGACCAAGGCCTTGCTGGACAAGTGCAGGAAAATAGTCGGGCACTTCTCATGCAGTGTCAAGGCATCCAGGATGATGCGTGAGAGGCAGGCAGATACGGGCCGACCAGAGCACATCCTGATGCAGGACGTGACCACCCGGTGGAACTACACCTACGAAATGGTCAAGCGCCTGCTGGAGCAGAGGCAAGTGGTGGAATACGTCATGTCAACCACTCCCGTCCTGCCTGAGGGAACGGTGTTGGATATTGGTGCTATCGAGTGGCTTGCCCTGTCCCAGATGGTGGGTATCCTGCAGCCTTTTGAGGAGATCACCCACGTCCTCAGCAACTACAACACCAGCCTGGGCCACATACTCCCCCTGGTAAATGCCTTCGCCAATGCCAACAGGCCAGTATCCGGGAAGAAGCCAATCTTCTCCCAAAGAGCTGGGCCTTGGCAGACAGGCTGCTGACCGGTGTGGATACCCGCCTTAGCCCACTGAGGAGGGAAAAGGTGTACCAGATGGCATGCCTGTGCGACCCTCACGTCAAGGGTTCCCTGGCGGGCAGTGCTGCCGACCTAAACTCCTGGAAGACAGAGCTATGCCGTCAAGTCCGCAGGGCTGCCTCAAACCAGTCCCAGGCATTCCCGAGGGCACACGGAAGCCAGAGCGATCCAGAAGAGGAATCCTCACAAAGATCCTCTTCCTCTCTACTCCAGGAGCGTACACCCAGAGACCAGGTTCCGTACCAGCAGCCAACTACCTGGCCTCTGCCCTAGCCATGGCAGTCTCCTCCTCAGTGGAGGCAAGGAAGGAAGAAGAACCGGACCCCGCTCTGACCATGGTGAGGGAGTACATGGCCGAGCCCCTAAAACCCCTCACCTTGGACCCACTCCACTACTGGGCCAGAAAGGCAGACCTCTGGCCCGCTCTTTCTACTCTGGCGTTGGACCTCTTGTCCATCCCACCCAACAGTGTCCAGAGTGAGCGTGTCTTCTCCCACATGGGAGATGTCCTGAGGCCGCCCCGCTCTCGTCTGGACCCGGAGACCATGGAAAGGTTGACTTTCATCTGCTTCAACCTTTCCACATTGGGATTACCTCAACACTCCAAGACCTACGCCCACAGTCGTTCTTCCACCGGTTCCTTCCAAACAGGCCTCCCTTGCTCTAACATGCACTACCAGAGCAACACTTATGCCTGCCTGCCTGCAATTATGCCTGCCTCCCAGCTTGGCTTCCTCCCTGCAAGCCCAACTTCCTGCCAGCCAGCCAGCCAGCCTGCCTGCCTGCCTGCCTGCCTTCCTGTCTGTCTGTCTGCCTTCCTGCATTCCCACTTAATTTGAAGGGTTTGATTACTGCCCAATTTTTAAAGGACTTGCCTGGCTCCAAACCAGGGAGGACCACTCAATGTGTCATTTGGAAGGGTCTGTGTAGGCCCAATTTTTTTAGCCCTTGCCTGGCTCCAAATCAGGGAGGACCACTCAATGTGTCATTTGAAGGGAATCATACTGTATCTGTAGGACACTCTCTGCTTACAAAGTGGTCAGGATGCACTTTACAACAACCTACCTCAAAGACTGATTAGCAGGGGCCTAGCTTTCCTTACAGCCTTAAAGAAATAGCCCTGTTCTCCTGCATCCACTCCGTCTCCTGGGTTGACAAAACTCGGTCTCCTAGGGTGGAGAAACTCTGCCTACAAAGGCAGAAACAATCCTCCCTTCTGGCACTTTGGCTTTGTGCCTTCCCTAGCCTGGGTGGGTACCCTGCAAGCGTGCCTTCCTACCTGTAAGCCAGACTGCCTGCTTCCCTGCCTGCCTGGCTGCCTGCCCGCCTCTCTGCCTACCTGCCTGCCTGTTAGGCTCCCAGGACTCCCGGCTTGTAGGAGGCCTTCCAGGTGCTTCTCCTTCAGCCTATCAGTGGTTCAGTGCTTCAAGTTCAGCCTCCGCACCAACATGTGCCCTGTCGGCCACTCTCCTCAACTTCCCCAGGCAGCAACCCCAGCTGCCCCCGCCTCTAGGCAGAAAATCACTTGAGGAGACCAACTCTGTCTCCACTGGGTTGGTGGAAGTGGTCTCCTGGATATGAAAACTGGCCTCCAAAGTAGGTGGCTGAAAGAATCCCTCCCCATTTTCCCCCGCCATTCTGGCTTCTTTCCTGCATGCGTGGACTGTGTCTCCACTGGGTTGGTGGAACTGCTCTCCTTCCTGGAACCTTCGCTGAGACAGAAAAGTACCAGGCTGAAAGAATCCCTCCCAGTTGTTCCCCGCTGTTCTGGCTTTGTGGCTTTGCTGAAAGCAGACAAGAGCAGCTGAAGGTAGGCCCACATGTCCTCCGGATCATGCTGAGCGGGAAGGAAGCCTCTGCCCACGGCCGCCTGAGACAACACCGAGACCATTTCTGCTCCATGAGCGAACCGGGCTTCTCGGGACACGCCAACTGGTGATGATTCCCCGAGAGATTGAGGGGAACTCATCCGGATGAGTGTGTGTGGGGGGAAGCATCTGAATCTCTGACCGCTAGTTGACCTGGGTGGCATTTGCTTGGCTCTACAAGGAGTGTCATGGGGAGGGGACATTGAGAGGAGTAGAGTAGACCCTCATCCAGATTTGGGGGAGGAACAGAATACTGTGTTTCCTGCTGCCTCTGAGAGGTGGAGGGGAAATGGGATGGATAAAGGCTTCAAAACAAACAAACAAACAAAGTATAACAGGCAGCCAGACCAAGTAGGGTGGCCGGTTCAGTCAGCATTGACCAAGAGAAAAAAAGAATATTGCATTCTGCCCACTTTGTTTGCTTTATTGCATAGGATGAAGTCTTATGCTATAATATATTTATTAAATATATTATTCCTCACCCAGTTTAAAATGTTTTCCGCCTGCTCTGGGTCATTGTGGGATGCCCCCATGCTCTGGGAAGTCAAATCGCACTAAATCGCAGTATAAATGACAAACGATGAATGAAATGTCAAAACGACAAATTTTCAAAAAAAAGTTGCAACAAACAGAGACGGAACGAAATGGACCCATTCCGACAAACAAAAAATCAAAACGTCATTTTTTCTGGTCATGCCCATCTCTAATGGCAACACACAATGAAATAAGCTGTTTTTAAATGTTAAAAAACATCCTGAATATCCGTAAAAATCCCAGTGATAATTATTTATTCTGCCTGATAATACCCACCAGGGGGCTTGGGGTACTTAAAACATGCATTTATGTCTTTTCTCAGATTGCTGTATTTTTTTTTCCTTTAAGGGGGGTTAGGGGACATTGACCCAAAATGGGTCCCAGATGCCTAATATTGATTTTTGGGTATTAAAATGCCCTGAACATCTGTAAAAATGCAGTGATAATTATTTGAAATTATTACCTACCAGGGGGTTGGGGTCCTTAAAACGTTTGTTTTTGTCTTTCTCCCATCGCAATGTATTTTTTCTTTTCCCTTTAAGGATGACACAAAATGGACCCCATCCACAAGATGGATGCAAACCATGTGATGGGATCATGACCATTCTTGGACAATTTTAACCAATACCATGCCCAGGTTGCAGACTGGGTAGATGTGGCAGCCACAGAGGGCATAAAAAGCTTTGGCATCCTGGCCTCCTTGCAGTCTGCCGTGGGAGTTAGGGTGGGATTGCTGACTCTGCGACTCGTTACTTTAGGCCAGCCAGGCAGGTGTGTGTCTCTGTGTTCCTGCTGGCTGCAGCCTGGCTCTTAGGGGAGAGAAAGAAGAGATTTCTCTTGCAGCCTCCCTGTGTGCATGCATACCTCTCGGTGAGTACCCTCCCCTGCCCCGCAGTGCAGCCACTCTGCGGCTGCCTTACGCCCTGGGCAATGCCCGCCGCTGCCTTTGCAGCCTCCCTGCATACCTAGTCTATACTGTGTCTCTGCCAGCATCATTTCTTTTAGTGTTTTCCCTCTGATCTGGGGCGTTGGGGGACATCCGTGCACGGAAATGCTTTAAGTCGCGCAAAAAGCGGGTAAAAACAAAAAGCAAAAAACAAAAAACAAATGAATTTTTTTAAAAAAATCATGAAAAACAAAAATGAACTGAAATGGACCCGCAACAAATGAAAACTGAAACATCATTTTTTCGATTTGTGCCCATCTCTAGTTGCAATGTAGGGAAAAACCCAACAAAATAAAACAAACAAAAACCATGGAAGCATTTCACAAATAATGAGTTGCAGCCATTGCTGTCTACAAAGTAAACTTTTTATGTTCTATTTCTGGAAGTCTCACTTTTTATATGCTACAGGAGAATTTATCAAATTTGACAGGCCTTTACAAAGAAATCCCTTTAAATGCAAAACACATTACAGTGTACCATGCCCAGGAATGCCTCAAACACCTTCCTGCTCCATGAACTTTGCAACAGTTCATGCTTGTAACTGGCAAGAACATCTGAAAAAGAAGTGTATAATCTCATCATGTAGTCATTATCTTTCTCCACTTATTCTCTATTGAAAGAGTTATTTGCTACCAGGTGGGGAAGAGGTGATTCAAAATAGAAACCAATCAAATGGGAGCTTCATTTTCTTCAGCCCTAATTCACAATTCCGTTTTCATATTATACGTAATAGCCAGGGAGCTATTGGGTTTGTGCTCATACTTTTTTTTCCTGTTGGACAGAATAGTGTAGAAGGAATTGATGCCACTCTTCTTTCTTAGGCCATGATAAGGAGGCATGATACAATTTTCTCTCACTTCATACTCTGTGTCCATTACCAGAATGACAGAGAACTACCTCTCCTGTTAGCCCACTAAGGTAACATTAATAGCACAAGGCTTTCCAGGACTCAAGGTTTCAGCTGAAATCTTAGGGATTATCACACATCTTGTGTAGAGGCAAATCTCAGGATAAGTGACTTTGAAGGAGCAGAAAGTCAGAAAGTATTTTGTATGTGATTGTTTTAAAGCTTGGTGTCATAGCTTTGCTTGAAGTTTCCAGTGAAGGCAGGCACTGTCCCTTGAACCCATCAATGATGAGGAGAGGCTGGATCTTACATTTATTTATTTATTTATCTATCTATCTATCTATCTATCTATCTATCTATTTTGTTGGGTGGGTGGGTGGTTGAACTGATTGGCCCTCAGAAATCTAGACCAAACACTACATCTCAGTACTTGACCCATCTGAGGCCAAGCATCTGAATCGTCAGATAAAGATGGCTCTGTGGATTAATCAGAAGAGTGATGAATGCCTCAGGTTGAAGGCATCATCTTGGATAGGAGCTCCCTGACAAAAATGGTTGACTTCAGGGTAAGACTCTTCAGAAGAAGTTTACTCAGGAGCAAGGAGGCCCGTTGTGGGAAACATTTCCTTCTAGGGAATCCAGCAGGTCAAATCGTGCATCTAAGCTCTGCTGTCAATTGGCCAATGTAGTTTAAGCTCTCCAGCAAGTGGCTTCCATATCTGACATATATCTGATACTAGACCTCTCTATCTAGTTTCAAGTACCCTACCCTATGCATGTATTTGTTTAGATACCAGTGAAGGAAATTCATGCTTTCTGTCTCACTTGAGTACACACATAAATAAGAACCAATAGATACTGGTCTACAATTGTTTTGCGATTGTCTCTCCCCCATGCTATGCACAAGTGCCCATTTTCTGCTCTCAGGGACTGGAAAGCTCTTGACCTGGCAACTCTGCAAACCACTTCAAGCTATTTTGACTCTTGGCATTTAGCTGCTTAGAAGAAGTTCCTTAGCCTGAGAGTCTGGGGGATATTACTGAGTTATCTTGCATTTTGAATTGGCATCATTTCCAAGGATGCATTAAGCTCCCTTTGCTTTCAGAAAATGGCAGCTCCTGCCAAGTCCTCCCTCTAAGCAACTAGATAATTTATTGCAAATATAGAAACTGGAGCAAGTGACCCAAACGCCAGTGCATGGGTAAGCTGGACAACAATGTACTTGAATTCTCTTTGGACTCAGGTTTTAAAATGTTTTTCAGTCAAAGCAATGCCGCAGTAACCCCACAGACATGCTTTTCTCAATTTGCCCTTTGAGCACTATGGTCTGGCCTGCACACATTCTTGTATATCAAGGGATGAAATCTGGAAGAAAAGACTGCACTAGCAGCAGCTAAACAGCATCAGTCAAACAAGAAATAAATTAGGGCTAAAAAAAAAAAAAAGATTGTTGTGAGGAATGTTTCCTGTTTCATGCTTGGCAACTGTTATGCTTGCCAGCATAATAACAGAGTAGCTATTACTTGATGTTCTCTCCCACCTCCAAAATATGTTCGTGTTACCATAATCGAGGTAGGATGCAGCTAAAACCACTTTATTTCAAAGCAAAATGAACCAGTTACTTACATGTAAAGGTGGTTCTTCGAGTGGACCTTTGTGAAGCCACACAGATGGGTTTCCCATTTAAGGTCTCCAATTGGAAAGTTCAAGTCCACCCCCACACCCTGTTCATGTGCGTGGGTGTTCCCGCCTAAACTTCCATTCCTCTTGACTCAGGTAATGGATGTCTGAGTCAGGGTGACAGTCCGAGGAGGCGGGGCGGGTATCTGTGTTTCCACTCAAGAACCACCTTTTTACAGGTAAGTAACTGGTTCTTCTCCATTGTGGCCTTCCCACACAGATGGGTGATTGATGTATGGCAGGAGGGTGTTTGTCACAAAGGAAAGCACTGCCCTCCCGAAGGAAGTGGCCGACATCATGCTTGCATCCACTCTGTAGTGGGTCATGAAGGTTTCGGGTGTTGACCAAGTGGCCACCTGGCAGATGTTGTCCAGGGGCACACCCTTCAGGAAAGCCGCAGAGGAGGTCAAAGCTCTTGCGGAATGTGCCCTGATGCCCATAGGTAAGGGAACCTTAGCAAGCTCATAAGAGAGCTTAATAGTCTGCACAACCCAGTGGGCAAAATGTTGGGAAAAGACAGGAGAACCCAGCATGGAAGGGTCATGGCACACAAACAGTTTATTAGACTTTCTATTTATTTATTTATTTATTTATTTTTAGGTCTATTCAGTGGGGACTGTTTTAAAAGTATAAAACAGATAAAATCAAACACAAGCAATGGGCAACAAATTTGCTAAAAACAGTTAGATCCAAGATTAAATAGGCGGGGAGGGAAGGAAAAGAACAAAAAAAAAAAAAAAAAACAGAGTCCCTAACCCTGCTAAGAGCATGGTCTTAAGGCTCTTCTTAAACGCCGCCAGCCCATTTTGGGAGATTGTTCTGCTGCAGGGACTGGAAAGCCTGGAAAGGGCTCTCCGCAGGGAAAGGGCCACCGAGGCACGGGTGGGTCGGGCCAGATCTAATTGTCTGGGAAGACGCTCCACCAAATAAGCCGGGGCCAAGCCATTTTTGAAACTTGAACTTATTCGGGAGGCATTTAGCCAGGATGGGGGTGGCGCGGTTAGAAACCACCAGCCTTCCTTTCTGGAGCCTGGGGAGAGTCTAGTCCAGCCTCGGGATACCACTGTCCTCACCCTGAGTTATCTTGCATTTGAGAATCCAGGGTCAGATTCCAGGCATCATTTCGCCAGCTGGAGGATGCATTAAGCTAACCTCGGTTTGCCTTTCCTGAGCCTGTGGGTCCTGGTCCAATCCAGAAAATGGCAGCTCCTCCACTGCACAAAAGTCCTCCATCAGCGTCTACAGCAGACTCCATAACTCTCAGCCAGCGGCTTCAATTTAAAGAGCATTGGGGAGAGCGACGACCCTGAGGCACCCCACAAGAGGGTGTCCAATCACCACCCAAGCTCAGAAACTGGAGCCAAGGCCTGGCCCCCAATCCCAACCTCCGAAAGCGCCAGTGCAGGATACATGGGTAAAAAGCCACTGACAGGTCAATGTAACAGATCATCATGAATTCTCTGATTGAACCCGGACTGGAAAGGATCCAGGTTTTCCTCCAAAATGTTTTGGGACGATAGTTGGACAGATCAAAGCAATCTTTTAATAATGGGCCACCGTCTCCTTCAGAAGACTAGGAAGAATCCCGTAAGGAGGCCCAATCAGTGAAGCATTTCGTTTTCTTAATCAACCAGGAAGGGCAAGGGTTGAACGGAGAGGCCGCAGACCTGCAATGTCCCAGTGCCCTGGAGGCATCCACCGGTGTAACAGGCCCAAACTCAACAAACCGAGGTGACCGAGGCGGCCCGACACTGGCTTGTCAGGCAACCGGCATCCATAATGGCCTCTATCTTAGATTTAAAATAGGCTGTGACTCACTAGAAATCACTGAGGAGGCCCAGGCGGAGGGGAACCACTTTTGACACCCGAGGCAGGAAAGATCTCCTAGATATCGACGTTCAACGCCTTAACCGCAGCCCAATGCCACCATCTGCTCTCTAGCCTCCTGGTGCTCCTCAGTAAACCAAGAACTGCAAATCGATCCTCAAACCACCGGAGGGAGTCGGCCGGATCGTCAAAGGTCTGGAACATCCCCGAGGGCCTCCGAAAACCGCAAAAGCTCGGGACTGGAAGGGCCCAGCTCCTTCTAGCGAGAGAAAGTCAGCAGATAATGATCTGAATGACACGCCAGCAACCTCCCGAAAAAGGCAAAACCAGGTCCAGCGTTTCCACCCTAGGTAGGTCCGATGACTAATTGGGACAGGTCTGGAGGCCATGGACCATAGATGCCATCGGTTCAAAGGCGAGGGGACGTGCCGCCGAGATGAAAGAGCTCTGGAAGGGACCAGGACAGGGCACTACCCCAAACCTGTGACCATAAGGTGGAGACATTCCAAGCCTGGACTCACCAACATCGCGGATCTACTGACGTAAAAAGATTCCCTAAAGATCATAGCCACCCCACCCCCGCCCCTCTGACCTGCCCAGCTGCTGCACACGGTAGCCTGGGGGCAGAGGAGGGTGAGAGAAGCCCCACCCCCTCACCCACCCAGGTCTCCGTGAGAAAGGCCAGGTCCTGATCGTGGATGAGAGGGATTTTATTATGTACCGACCTGGCATTGATCAGCAGACAGTTCTTGGCAGGTCTGTCCCGAAAACTTCTCCTTATCCGATCGAAACTCCCACGACCCATAATGGGGCACCCAACGGGTTCCATAAGGTCTCTAGGAATCAGGGACACGCTACAAAGCAAAATAACCACAAATAAAGTACAATAAAATAAAATAAAATACGCCGTCAAAATATTATAATCGCAACACAGAATATAAAAGCAACTAACAATTTAAGGAAAAAAAAAACAAGATACAAAATAAGCAAAACAAAGTAAGAAAACAAACAGGAAACTAACATATAGAGCACTCAAATGGCAACAGCTGGAAGAAAGCGGGGGAGGGGAGGGGGCGAGTCTTAGCCGCCAACAGTGACTATTAAAATGGATAATCCGCAGCCTACAAAGGCTGTCGTGCCTCCCGAACAGCCAAAGGTAGCGGCAACAGACCAAGTTCTCTCTCCATGGGGGCAGTGTAGACGCAAGGTTGGGATCAGTCAAGCTGCCACCAAGACCAGATCACAAGGGGGCGTGGAGACGCCGACGGCCGGCATGCCGCCCGATTGCAAAGGCCTCTCCCCACCAGGTCCAAGGAGCAATCCACGGGTTGATGGAAAGAGGGGGCAGCCTCCGAAAAGATGTTACTGGAGGCCGAACTGCCGCCCGCAAAGTCGGGTCCCACCGGGAACGATGTCACTCCGACGGCGGCCGGCATGCCGCCCGAGAGCCAAAAGCCCCTCCCCCCACCAGGTCAAGAACAATCGACAGATCAAAAAGGAGGGAGGGGACGGCCTCCAGGGGCGATGTTACTCCGGCGACCGAACTGCCGCCCGCAAAACAGGTCCCACCGGGACGATGTTACTCCGCGGCCGAACTGCCACCCGCAAAAACAGGTCCCCACCCGGGACGATGTTACTCCGGCGGCCGACCTGCCGCCCGCAGAAGCAGGTCTCAGCATGGATGATGTAACTCCGGCGGCCGGCCAGCCACCCGGGAACCTGGGGCCCACGCCGCCCCCAACACCGACGGCCGAGCTGCCGTCCGAAGGAGGGAACCCACAGGTACAAAGGCGCCGGCAGCCGGCATACTGCCGGGAGTCGGAACCCACGCCACCCTCCTCCAACAAATGGCACCCACAGCCAAGCTGTAACAAGGAAACCGGGCCACCGACCCGGGAGCAGGAACCACCAACCACAAAGGAGCCATGGCGCCTGTAACCCGCAGTTGGCCCGCCACCCTCTCCGGGAAATAAAAAACAACAACCGGGGGGTGGGAGATAACCAGGGCTAGGGCAGCAGAACAACCAACCGCTCCTAGCCCCCCCACAAAGCGGCAAAAAGGGCGCCGGCCGCTCAAACCAGCAACCAAAAACAGCAGGCGGGGGGAGGGCGGGAAGACCGCGGGGGCCAGCTCGAACTATGCCCGAGCGCCGAGCCGCAGACAACTCTGCAGCCCGGACACCCCCCAAGAGCACCGATGAGATGGAAGGAAGGGGGGAGGGGGAAAAGTCGCCCGGGCTGCCCCGAAGTGTAAGGGGAGTACCTCCCTACAACGGAGACCCAGCGTCGGCATCTCGGCGTCCCCGGCGTCTCCGAAGATGAAGAAACGAAAAACGGAGTCCCCGGCGGCCACACGAAAGCAGGTAGGCAGTTCCCCAGATAGTCCGTTCCAATCAGCCCCCCAAGGCCCCGCTCCGACCCCCGCAAGGCCAGAGAGCTCACATTACGAAAATAAGAATCAAAATAAAAGCCCAGGCAGCGCTAAACAAAAAAGTAATAGAGCGCTACGGTGCAAGCAAACAAAGTAGCTGCTGCCGCCCGCCATCTTGGATGACAACTAATAGATTTGGTCCTAGAAACATAGAAAGCTAGGGCCCGGCAGACATCAAGGACATGCATGTCGTTCAATCCTGGTAGTCAGATTGGGAAAGAAGGCTGGCAATATAATTGGCTGTGAGACATGAAAGGAGGAAACCACTTTCTGCAGGAAAGTGATATCCGTGTATGCCACCACTCTGTCCTGGTGGAACTGCAAATATGGAGGGTCACACCTAAGAGCGCAAAACTCGCTGGACCTTCTAGCGGAAGTAATGGCCACCAAAAAGGCAGCTTTTAGGGTGAGAAGTCTGAGGTCCATAGATGCCATCGGTTCAAAGGGAGGGCGTTGAAAAACCCGAAGGACCAAGGACAGGGACCATTGAGGTGGAATCAGTTTCCTGTCAGGGAAAGTGTTCTTGAGGCCCTTGAGAAACTGCTTCATTCTAGGGTGTCTAAAGAAGGACGCTGCTTCCGAAAACTGTGGTTGGTGAGCCACAATCGCTGAGAGGTGGACCCAAAGACAAGCAGAGGTAAGTCCAGAATACTTCAATTGAAGGAGATATTGCAAGACCCAGGTAAGAGAAGGATTAACTGGGTCAAACCCCCTATCTGCCGCAAACAGAATCGTTTCCACTTATAGGCATACTGTCTGTCAGTGGAAGGCTTGCGGCAAGAGGCAATAATCGAGTTGATCAAGGTAGAATCCTCCAGGCCACGAGCTGGAGGCGAGTCAGATCTGGGTGCAGCATTTGGCCCTTGTCCAGTGAGAGCAGTTCTGGAAACTGGGCAAGGCGTAGATAGTCTGAGGAGATTTGTAGGAGGGACGCAAACCAGGGCTGTCGAGGCCACCAAGGAGCTATCAGTATGAGGTTCGCTCTCTCCTGAACGGTCTTTATGACTACCCTGTGTATCAGAGGAACAGGAGGGAAGGCATAGAGGAGGTTGTTCGACCACGGGAGAAGGAGTGCATCCCCCAACGCGTGACGTCCTTTTCCTGCCCTGGAGCAAAACTCCTGGCATTTGGTGCTGGATTGGGAGGCGAACAGGTCCACATGAGGAGAGCCCCATTTGCTGCAAAGGAGGCTGAAAGTCATGGGATGGAGTTCCCATTCGTGAGTCGCCTGAAGACATCGGCTGAGGTCGTCGGCATCAGAGTTCTCCTCTCCAGGTAAGTGCATCGCAATCGGGTGGATGTTGTTGGAGATGCACCAATTCCAGAAGCGGATCGTGAGCTGCAGAAGACTCTGTGAGTGGGTTCCCCCCTGTTTGTTGATGTAGTACATGGCGGTTGTGTTGTCAGTCACCGCCAGTACTACATTGCCGGAGAGGTGTTGGATGAACGCCCGGAATGCCTTGAAGATTGCCAGCAGCTCCAGCTCGTTGATGTGGAGCTGTTGCTCCTGCGGAGTCCAGGTATCATGGATGGAGTGTGAGAGACAAACAGCCCCCAACCTGTGTTGCTGGCATCTGTAGTTACTTGATTGGTGGGAAATGGATTCTTGAAAGGATGACTGGAGAGGATGTTGGGCCGGCAGGACCACCAGCGAAGATGATGGGGTAAGTCTGGAGGGATGGTGAGGAGATTGTTGGGAGGGTCCCGAAGAGGGTCAAAATGTTGGAGGAACCAGGCCTGAAGAGGTCTGAGTTGAAGCCTCGCATGAACCAAGATGGAGGTCATGGAGGCCATGAATCCTAATAATCTTTGTACCTTGACTGCTGGAATGTTGTGATGCGGATGGAATTGTTGCAGTAGATGGAGGGCTTCTGCAACCCTGTTCCGCTTAGGGAAGGCCATGGCTCGAGTAGAGTCCAGACCAGCGCTGATAAAGTTCACTACTGGTGAGGGATCGAGATGCGACTTTTTGTAATTGACCTGCATGCCCAGAGATGTCAAGGACTGTGGTGATGTCTTGGCGTGCCTTGTCCTGTGAGACTGTGACAATCAACCAGTCGTCGAGGTAGGGGAAGATAACCACTCCCAGTGTGCGGAGGTACGCAGCCACTGGTGCCATGCACTTGATGAAGACTCTTGGTGCTGTTGCTAAACCAAATGGCAGGGTGGAATATTGAAAGATGTCTTCCCCTACGGCGAATCTGAGCAGGTGACGATGAGCTGGGTGGATCGAGATGTGGAAATATGCATCTCATAGATCCACAACCCCAAACCAGTCTCCCCTGCGGAGGAGGGGAATGATCTTTTCCAAGGTTACCATTAGAAACTTTTTGTAAACTAAAAATTTGTTTAGGTACAGCAGGTCCAGGATAGGGCGCAGCCCGCCGTCCTTCTTTGGGACCATGAAATAACGGGAGAAGAGTCCATGATGAGTGACAGTCCTTGGGACTCTTTCGATGGCACCGTTTTGAAGCAGCGAAGACACCTCTTCCTGAAGTCAAGGAGATGGAGTAGTGCAAACTAAATTCCCCAATGGGGGAAGGGAAGCCAACTCTAACAGGTAACCTCTTTGAACAACAGAAAGGACCCACTGGTCCGAAGTGATGTGATGCCAAGCAGGGAGGAACGGATTGAGACGGATGGATGAACAGTCAGTAGTCATCTCGGGAACGTCTGTCTCTGGGCTTGGCAGAGATGGAGGTGGATTTGGACTTCTTTGCCTTTGTGGAAAATCCAGAGAAGGTAGAAGAACGGGTAGGGCAGTCGCATTGCTGCTGCTTGGAGGAGGATTGGATGGAAGGAGGCCAGAAGTGCCTTCTTGGTTGAAAGCGAAAGGAAGTCTTTGGTCGAGAGGGAATGACGTTTAACTTTTTGGCATTGTCTTGTTTTTTGTGCCTGTCCTCCATGAGGTCATCAGCCATGGTATTGAATAAGCCTGAGCCATCAAAGGGCAAGGACTCAATTTGGGCCTTGTGGTCATCGGTGAGACCAGTGGTGTGCAGCCAAGCATGCCTTCGGAGGGTGATGGATGAGTTGAGAACCCTCGAGGCAGCATCAAAAGAGTGCTTAGAGGCATGCATCTGCTGGGCAGCCAAGGCCATGGATTCTTCATATAAAGTCGAAGCTTCAGCACGGTTGTCCTCAGGGATGGGCTCTAGGAAGGAATGAAGGTGTGTCAGCAGATCATGCTGATAAGCACCCATGGCACCTTGGTAGTTGGCTATCTTATGCTGGAGAATAGCATAAGAGTAGAGATGTCTGCCAACTGTGTCCAGTTTCCTTTCTTCTTTAGAAGGTGGAATCAGGGTCTGTTTGGTACGTGATTGTACCTGCGAAGATGCAAAGACCACCGGGTGTTTGTTAAGATAGGGTAACTTATCATCATGCACAGGATAGAGTGCTTTGAGCTTGCAAGGAACTGCAACAGCCGACATAGCTTGAAAGGAGTCTTCCACCATAGTGAGGAAGGATGGGATTAAAGTTAAGTGGACCGGGGCCGTCTCCTCATTCACAATTCTCCCAAAGATATGGCGTACTCGCTTGGGTTGAGATTGATGAATTGGTAGGTCGATGGTTTTTGACATATGGACCAGAAAGTTGGCATAATTCCTCACTGATTTTGAAGAAGAAGGAGGAGACTTCTCATCAACCTCTGAATCAGGAGAAGTAACTAACTGTAGAGATGTCGAATCCAAGAACTCATATACAATGGATTCAATGTCAGAAGCCTCGTTACGGGATGAACCAGAAGAGGATGCTACCAACGCAAGCTGGTCGGTTTCGACAGCGTCTGAAGTATGGATGGATCACTGCTTGCTGTCAAAATGGAGGGAAAAGGCCAGGATGGGAGGAACAGCCAGAGACAGAGCTTGCAAATGGTGTTCCTTGTGCCTTTTCTTCTTAGGTGGTGTGGTCAAATCCGACGCCTCCTTCGTCGGTTTTGGAGGAGTCAAAGCCTGCACCACAGCAGAAGCCACAGATTCAGTTTGCGTGGCAGTGACAGTAGACTCGAAACTGACCAACAGGTTCGGGAGAGCAGGCTGCAGCTTAACATGCTTGCACCGAGGCTTCTTCTCTGGTTTGGGGGACAAACCCAAAAGAAACGTCGGAGGCAACGAGGACACACATTCCTTGAATTCGGTCTCCGCTATTGGAACGGGAGATGAGGCCGCCTTCGAGGCCAGGGATGGAGAGCGCAATGGAAGCTCTCTGGACCGACCGGTCCCTGCATCTGAAGTGGACTGACAGGTCCTGGAATCCATAGTTGGAGTCACACCCATTAGTGTAATGTTGGGAGGGAGGGCTGCGTCATCGTCGGATGACGACTCCGAAGGATCCGAGGGGAGCAACTCCTGGTACTTCGGTCGAGATGCCAATGGAACCAAGGACGCTGCCGAACCAGAAAACTCGGTTTCGACCATAACCGAAGGGGAGGTCATAGACGACGTGAGAGCCGGTGCGGAGGTCTAACCCGAAAGCACCATGGAAGTCTTCAGTGGATGTAACAACGATTTCGAAGGTTTTGAAGGCTTGGAGGACTTTGCTAGGGACGGGCTAGAGGAATGTTTCGGTTTCGATGAAACCACACCCTACAGGACCGGAATTTTCTTCGGTTTCTCCACCCATCCCGACCCCTCTGACTTTACGGGCCACCTCAACAGATTTCTGCTCCATTGGTTGAGGTCGAAGGGAGCGTTCTAAGAGGTAGTTGGCCAAACGGTTGCAGTGGTTCTTGAGGGCCTGCGAGCTGAATCCTCTACAGATCGGGCAAGCCTTGGTTCGATGGTGTTCACTGAGGCAAAAAAGACAGCGGTCGTGCCCGTCTGTGTGAGGAATCTTGGCCCGGCAACCAGAGCAATGTTTGAAAGGGGGCATGAAAGACATGAGCCAAAGACAGTCCGAGATCAAAGCCAAACGGAGAAGAAAAATCCTAAAGAGAAAAATCGCATGTAGACCAATGGAAAGGAGCCTCTAGCCATAGCGGTTAAGAGTATCTGAGGCGTTTGGGCGGGAACACCCACGCACATGCGCAGGGTGCAGTGGTGGAGACTAACAAACTTTCCTATTGCTAGGGAAGTTCCAACCTCTGGTGCAGGGGCACCTGGGAAACCCATCTGTGTGGCTTCACAAAGGCCATGATGGAGAAGTTTGGTTTAAATCCACCACTGGGATCAAGCTTATTATTTTACCTTCAAACTGTACAACACTATATGTGTACCTTTCTGACAGCCCTTTACTCGATATTTGGAACTCTGTGATCTGTGTTGTTGGTTAGGGTTAATCCTGAAAAAAACATTTGGCCCTAAGGAATACTGGTGCAACCTGAAGCAAGCATTTCTGAAACAAGCATTTGGCCCCAAGGAATACTGATACAACCATGACTGGGAAGGAGCCCAGAGGGGGTAGATTCAGGAGGCGGCATACTTTCTAATTTAAATTTTTACAGAAAGACACACAATTCCTTTTCTATCAACCAGTTCAGACCATCACTGTGAACTGAGGTCAGAATGCCCCCCTGGGAATAGGATGTATGCTATATTAATAGTCAGGTAGAACTGTACCTTTTGGCATTCTGGCCCTAATTGATCCTTGTGGTGCAGCGGTTAAACTGCTGTACTGCAGCTGTAACTGTGCTCATGACTTGGGGTTCAATCCCAGGTAGCAAACTCAAGGTTCACTCAATCCTATATCCTTCTAAGGTCAGTAAAATGAATACACAGCTCACTGGGGGAGGGGTCTGTGTGAAGCCTGCATAAATAAATTGTAAATTGCCCAAGTGCCCATCCCAAGAGTGCTTTAAGCACCATGGGATGGTATCTAAGCAAAACAGTTTGCTTTGCTTTGCTTTCATTTGCAGTTTTCCTTTGGCTTTATTTTTAAGTGTTTTGAAGGTGGAGGAGGGAACAGTAGCTACTATACAGTTGCCATGAGTTTGTGGTCACTATGGCCGTTACTTCACGAAGTACTTCGCTTCGCAGCGGGATTGCCTTCGCTTTGAATGCGAAGGCGGTCACGTGGTCTCCCTTCGCTCCCACCCCTCTTTCTCTGTCCTCACGTGGTGAAGTTTTAGGATCGAATCCATTACTACCTCACGTGTTCCCTTCGCATTGGGAAGCTTATTTGCAACATCCGGTTTCAGCTTTCTTTAATTTTTTTTAAAAAAAATTACCTCGACGTATCGATGCATCAATACCCGGCTGTCATTTGCGGCTGAGCAAAATTACTGCATGATCCTTCGTTTTCTACTCCCGAATTGTATTATTTTGTCCATTGGCGGCGTGAAAAAAAACTCCGTCAGGGTCACTAGGTGGACCAGCACACAACATTTGTTGTTTATGATCCATCGGTCCTCCAAGGGCATTCGAGTAATCCCTTCCTAAATCCCTGGAGCAGTGACCAAGCAACTTCCGCCTCAAACTACCATTACAAAGCTATCATGCCTCCCTCGCGTTCATCGGTATTTCGGAGAAAAAGTAACTGAAAAAAATAAAAAAAAGAAAAATTAGTGGCCACACGTGACATTGGATGCGAAGCGAAAAAGATTCCCGGCCTCCGGCAGGGGAATCTCTCGCCCCGCTTGGAGCATGGTTTAGTGGGCGTGGTCGGGGTGGCGCCGCAGCCAAAAAGGAGGAGCGTGCGGACTGAAACGATCGATTCGCACAGAAATGATGGCTTGCCGCGAAGCGAGAGGTTCGTGAAGTAACGGCCTATGTCATTAGGTAAGCACAGACTTTGGAGCAGCATCATTTAAGGGGATGGCTAAGAATTCCTTTTTCACCACTTGGATCCCAAAGTTATCTTTCCTTCCCCTTAATCTTTGCTACTGCTTTCCCTAAATTGTTGAGCAAGGTAATCCTTTTTCAGATACTACATTTTCCAGGAAGAAGAAGAAACAGCAGCAAATGCTGTAGTTTTGAAATCTAGTGCCTAACAGCCGTTTTACCAAATTTTCACTACCATCTGTGGTCATCTTGCCTGTCCAATGATGTTTTCTTTGTAAGGCATATAGATAAAATAAGCCCAATTTCTTTAAATAGCAAGTCAGTACCACAAACATTTAATGGTAACAAAACAAATAAAATTGCCCCTCAATTTTATTATTTTCAGAAAAGTAAGGATAATTGCCATCACTTAAATAAAACAAACCCGGTGTGATTAGGGTAAATTCCCAATAATTTATGTGAAATACTTAAGGAAACCCTTAGTTAATAGGATTCTGTTTGGTTTACTAAGTTTAAAACAAATGTATAAGAAAGAGATATTATGGTATTTGGCTGTGCCGTTTGCACGATTCAGAGCACCACTTCATAGCATAGATAATCTTTATTATTCTCCTGTAGATTATTCGTGTTCTTCTGAAGTAGAGCAGTTTGTTCATTTAGAGCTTTTAGCAATTGGACATTTTGGGGCAAAGGCAATCAAGCATCCTTTGACATTCAGCACTTAGCTAAGATGGGGGTTAATTGTGGTAGCCAGTGTCCTGTCGGGCTTCCATGGACTAAACAGTAAGATTAACATTGAATTGTTTTGCTCATGCCAACATTGATTTTGGAAATGGAACATGGGTTTTCCTCATGGGACAGCAGTATCTGCACAACTTGAGTTCCTATATTATCATGCTGAACTGACTTTCAGGGGAAGCTCAGTAGGCCTCTGTATTACCTAAAAAGTAGCTATGTAATGGTTACGAATTGAGTGTTCAACTTTACATTTAATGTTCCTTCTTCTTAATATATGCCATCACTGTTGTGTTTTATTTTTCACTCTCAAAATTGTGATCTGAAAAACTCAGATTCAACTAGTAACATTGTTGCTTGTTACAGTGAAAAAATAGAATTACTATATCTTTGCCTTCCCCACTTCCCATCCCTAAATCCCTGTTCAGCCCTTCTTTAAGTATCATATAATCATAGAATCGTGACGTTGGAAGGGTTAGCAGGATTAGATTTAGATGAAGAGAGGCCCTAGGCTGCTGCACTTGTGAGGTCTCTCCCAATCCCCCACCCTCATGACTAGAAGAAACTGGAAGTGCCGTAAATAAAATTGAGTGAAGCCAAGGATGAGTATGGCTATTTAAAATTTTGCAATTCACAATTTCTCATCTAAAGGACGTACAATATTACAGTAGGACTCCTGTATCTGTGGGGAATTGGTTCTGGGCTGCCCTGAAGATAATGAAATCCAGGGATAATAGTAAATGCTTTGTCCACCCAGCCTGGAAATAAAGAAGCAAGATGTTTGTGGGATTAAAATTGGGCCATAATTTATTGATATGAATTCACTCAATTCAACTGTTAAACTTCCCTTAAACAAGGGGGCCTTAATGATTCCTAATATTATTAGAAGGGCACTGCCCACCTGTTCAGCACCTCTCCCAAACCTGCAGTCTGGGCAGCCCTCATTCCTAATCTTTGAACCTATTTATACCTAATACCTAATGCCCCTAATTTACTAATCAATTTCCTAATTAATATTGAGGGCTACCGGCCCAATAAGGATATATTATTCAATAACTTTAACCTGACTTAATTATTCCTTATTCAGGCTTTATCAGTTTGCTTGGGGTCCTGTGCCTCTCTCTGAACTAGTGTGACGTGATATTGGACCAAATCAATCCCAACATGGGAAAACTGTCTGTAATGGTTCGTGGCTCAGCCTTGACCTGGGACACCAGCAACTTGCCTAACCACTGGGTCAAGTCATAGCCACTGCTGTGGCTCCACACAATGGCAGGGTCCATTCCCTCCATTCAACCTGGCCCTTTCAAGGCCCAGCCATTTTGATGTGGCTCGACATGATGGCAGGGGGCATCCCCTGCATGCACACTTGGCCTGTTACCAAGGCCCAGCCACCAAGATGGTACAACTCAATGGCAGGGGTCATCCCCTCCATTTCAACAGGGCCCATTCAGGGCCCAGCCACTGGACTGCAAGGAGATCAAACCTATCCATCCTGAAAGAAATAAACCCTGAATGCTCACTGGAAGGACAGGTTTTGAAGCTGAGGCTCCAGTACTTTGGCCACCTCATGAGGAGAGAGGAGTCCTTGGAAAAGTCCCTGATGTTGGGAAAGATTAAAGGCAAAAGGAAAAGGGGATGGCAGAGAATGGGATGGTTGGATGGTGTCAGGGATGCAACCAATATGGATTTGACCAAATTCCAGGAGGCATGGGGTTACAAAGAGTCGGACATGACTGAACAACTGAACAACAACAAATTATGAATTTTAACATTGTTGCTGTTAGAGTAATTAGCAACAATCCATGGATAGGCAAATGGGGTGTGTGGCACTGGCTTAAAAGTTCCTGTGTGTGGTTTTTATTCTGCTTTTCAAACCTTGTCTCATAAAAGCTTACCATATCCTTCCAAAGAAGGTTGTTAGAGGTGGAAATGATATAACAGCCTTAACTTGGGGGGTGACCACCCAAAAGTTCTAGCTCAGACTGCATAAACTGAAATAAACTTCTACTTAACCACTTCAGAAAAAGAAGTGAGCCCCTTAAAAGAAGACAAAACACTCTGGAGGAAGATATAGGAATGTGAAAACAGGACTGTGGTGTATAATTTGAAATGCAACGTTATTACGCTTAGTGAGAGTCACTCCCTCTTATCCTGAAACAGAGCACTCTTATATTAGCATACTGTCTCCTACGTGTGTGTGTGTGTGTGTGTGTGTGTGTGTGTGTGTGTGTGTGTGTGTGTGTGTGTGTGTGTGTGTTTCCTGGTTGTTGCCCATCCAAGTACTAACCAGGGCTGACCCTGCTTTGCTTCCGAAATCAGGAAATATTGGATGGGTTTAGGGCATTCTTAACTAGGCAGTGATTCTCTCTCTCTCTCTCTCTCTCTTACACACACACACACACACACACACAGAGAGAGAGAGAGAGAGAGAGAGAGAGAGAGAGAGAGAGAGAGAGAGAGAGAGAGAGAGAGAGAGAGAATCACTGCCAGTAGCACTGCCAAGATGGATGGTCGGCTAAAGCATACAGGTACCTCACCATCTGTTTCATATGTGCTAGGGGATGAGACTCTGTCTAGGTGGCCATGGTGGCAATGACATCAGCAGAAGCAGCAAAAGTTCTTCCACTTCAGCTGAAGTGGAGAGGCAGGATTACAAGTTTCTTCTATGGCTTTGAAATTTCTTTGATGAAGTATCTCATGAACTTAAGATAGCCTACATTAATGACAGTGAGGGATTTATTTATCAAACATTCTTCTGCTTCTGCTTCTCAGCATCATGGGTCACCAAAATAAACAAACAAAAACAAAACAAGTGTGAGACATCTTTGTCTAGATGTTGATTGGAGAAAACAAAATATGTATTTATTTATACAACTTATATGCCTCCCACTACCCAAAGGTCTCTGGGTAGCTCACAGTCAATGCAATTAAAACAATTAAAATGTTAAAATGCCAATTAATATTTAAAATTGTAAAAACATTTAAATACAAATACAATACCATAAAAATTCCCATCAAGACCCACAATCTATGTTATATCAGTTAAAAAACTTCCAGAACAGGAAGATTTTTGTCTGGTGCTGAAATGTCATCAAGGTTGGTGCCAGGCAGATCTCATTTGGGAGGGCATTCCATAGTCTGGAGGAAGCTGCCAAAAGGGCCCTTTACCTGCAAGCCATCCCTTTCACCCTTTCAATGTGAGAATAAGAAAAATAAATGGAAGAAAGTTTTTTCGTTTGGTGGATTCTTTGTTTGTGAATTAACATATTCAAGGGAAAGGTCTTGGAGTGATGCTCTTTTTCTGAATTCCCTCCTAACTTCCATTATAGATTTTCTATCTTGGAAATATGTAAACGGAGAAACACAGAACCAGCGAGTATGCTCTGATTGGCTTTGAAATAACATGTGATTTTTTTTCCAGACTGTGAACTGTGTGAGAGTTTTGCTGAAAAAAAGAGAGAAGGAAGAGAGAGCTCCGTTCTTCACGGCTAGCTAATTCGTTTGCTTGGACTTTTCAAAATATGATATTACAAATAGGCAGAGGCTTTTTGCCTGTTAGATTTTAGAATAGTAATATGTAAACAGAATAGGGTTTCAATTGTATTATTTTCAAGATAGTTATATTACTGCAAAAATCTCTGTAACAGAATAATATTTATTTATTTATTTATTTATTTATTTATTTATTTATTTATTTATTTATTTATTTATTATATTTCTAGACTGCCCATCTTCTGAACAGAACTCTGGGCGGTTTACAATTAAGACAAGGTAACAAGGAAAAAAAATACAAGGGCAAAAGTACTAATAAAATAAGGAGGGATGAGACCTTCCGCAAAAGACAGCGCGGGCGGCAAAACATAATAATAATTAAAAATTAAATAAAAATTAAATAAAAAGGTCGCCATATGCCTTTAAAAATCTTTTTGGAATGTTTTTAAAATCTATGAAGTTGCCTGATTACCTGATTCCTTAAGATAAGAGTGTTTATACCTCACAAGCAAGGCTGGGAGTCATAAAAAGAACTCACGTCCTTTTTACATGACCCCTAAGATCCGCTGGTCCCTTAAATTTGGACCAGAGATCTTGAGGGTTCGTTGCTGTTCCTCTGTCTCCACCCGCTCCGCACTTCTTTGTTCTGTCTGTGTGAGGGGGGGAGAAAAAAAAAGCCTTAGACAGAGACAAAAGAATAAAAGGCTTACCTCCGGTGCTGGTGGAAGTTGCTCCAACCTCCATTTACTTCCTGGTTCCTCTTTAAGAGGCGGAGGCAAAATAAAAACAACAGAAAGAAGCGAGGAGAGCTCAGGCAGTCTCCGCATCAATTTTTTTCACCATCAAAGAGCAGGTACAAGAAAACTGCTGTTTGGTCGTGCTAAAGTGGGCGGGTCGCACTTAATTGTCTGCAAACTCCGGAGCTGGTGGGTAAACATTTTTAAAGTCCGGAGCTTGCAGCCATTTGCGGCGGAGCTTAGGGGTCGTGTATAAACGCCCTCAGTGTGGTGTGATTTCAGAGAAGGGATTAACATCTCCAGGTGTCAGCATTAACTCTCGGCTGAGCGTCGTGGGTTGGCTGAATCTGGGTAGAGACCACCCCCCACACACACTCTGCTGCTTTTCATTACAGTGAAAAGGAACCTTAAATATATCATATAGCTAGCTGAATCTGAGAGACTTTATTTTACAAGTATTCTGTTTCATACCCTTGGAAAGGAAGAGTTCATGTTTTCCCAGAAGCATTCTTTTTCTCAAGATTTCAGCCGATTTAACTTGAACTCTAGTTTCAGTTTTGTTGCTGATCCTTTTTGGAATAGAAACTGGTGTTAGTTCTATTTGCATTGACCAGTTCTTTAATGTGTATGCACAACACAAAACCCTGTTGGCATCCGTCAGTGTTGGATAGAACTGAAAAAAGGAAGTGCATGAGCCTTAGAAATATTCTGTTACAGAGGAGTATGGGCTTGGCTATCTAACTGATCCTGAGTGATCTTCAGCCCATCTTTGACAAGAACATCTCACTCTCCAAAGCCCTGGATGGAAGACAAACTTTCCTACAGACCACCCCGCTCCCAACCTCAAACAGATACTAACACACAAAGGATTACAAAACAGCAACAGAGATGGAAGAACTAAATCCTACTGCAGACCCAGATGCTAACTCTGCTTACATATCTATTCTGGCAACATGTCACAAGACCTAACAATACCACTTGTGTGATCCTCAACCAATGTGATCTATGTTGTCTTTTCCGAACCCTCTGCACTCTACATTGGAGAAACAAATCAATCTCTAGGGAAAGAGATCAACAGCCACAAATCTGACATCAGAAACCACAATGCACAGGAACCTATCATTTCAATCTATCAGGACACTCTGTGGAAGATATGAAGGTCACCATTTTAGAACAGAAATAATACAAATCAAGAATACAGAGGAAAACAGCTGTGATAAAATACAAATGCATGATGGACAGCCATTAAAATAGACTGAATATAAGTCATGGTTCCTTAAGTCATTACTAAATGTAATAATACTGTATTGCCACTGCTATTTTCTTCACTATTACTAAGCCTATTTTTCACCACAAGGCTCTAAGATAAATATTGTCTATAATTCCTACATTACCTTTACTCATCATTTCTATATTTAATATTCTCCTTTGCTCTCAAACGTTAAGTGATTCCTCAGTCTTCAACTCCTCCCTTCCCTCTCTCCACTCAACTTCACCCAGGCCTGTTTTTCTGTCTCATGAGGAATTTTTAAAACAGAGCCCCAAAACAACATTAGCCAAAACACTGCATGCAAATGTACCATACACCCAAGAGTGAATGAATATTTGGTATAAAACTGACATTGTATTCAACATTTCATTCTGTTGCTATATTATGTCTGAAGAAGTGGACTTATCTATGAAAGCTTTCATTATAATAGTCTTTAAGGTGCTACGAGTTTTTTCTTTTCTTTTCTTTTCTTTCTTTGCATTTTACCACAGAATTTTTTGTCTCTTCCAAAACTACACCTATAATGTTACATCCACTGTTCCGCTGACCCACAACCCAAGGTAATACATTGGCTAGGTCTGAACTGCTGGATTGAATGCTGTCACTCTTGTTAGATAGATATTAAAAATTGTTAAAGTAAGCCCAGGTCAAGCTCTCTTACTAGTTTGAATTTATGATAATGAACTTCCTCTCAAATCATTGCCAGTTCTGCATACTGTATTATGAAAAGAGGGATTAGAATATGCTGTAAAACAAAAAAGAGTATGCTAAACAAGCTTATGAGAGTGCCCTGTTCGTATGCCACTGTACTGTGTTAAATCTTGTCACGGCACATCACCCAATGATGTAACCCATTATTTGCTTTCTATTTTTCAGTGGCTGAGCAGTCACCCAAGACAAGTACAATGTCTTCCAGAAATTTTAATCTCTCTAATTCTGCCAGAGTAATAAGCTTTTAAGACATCAAAGTGCTCTTTATGTCCATCTATCTTTAGACCTTGAATGCTTGCCAGGCTGACCTTTGCAAAGGTTTGTGTCATAACAATAGGTCAGTGGTTTTAGTGTTTCTTCCCAATGAACAGTAATCAGCTGCAGAATCATGTCATACTGTGGAAGAACACCTGATGAGGATACAAAAGAGAAACAATAAGAACTACTGCTGCTGTGTTCTCAGAATTCCCCACCCTGCTCACAGGGAAGAAATTGGTACATCATTGCAGCAAATTTCATCAGGGCAAAAGCTGCTTTCTCACAGTTTTAGGGTCAGATTACCAGGGGAAATGGCAGCTGTTGTTTTAAGAAGTTTGGAAAGAAACAGTGCAAAAGAAGAGTGTTGTGTACAAAGAACTTATTTCAGGAAGGGGAAAAATACTCAAAAATGTCCTGTAAGAAATTTTCACTCTGCTCAGGTAAAAGATAGCAAAAAAGCAGAACTGCCTCATCATTACATTGCTGTACATTATTTGCACATGTCACAAAACATCCCTATTACTTTGTGTTTGACTGAGAAATGGTTAACTCTTGGGGAAAAAATCAGTTTTTGGAGTCTTCTCTTCCTTTGTGTCACTTTGTGAATGGTAGAGGGCAGACGAGGGTCTCCAATAGACCATCTTGACTGGTGCCATTGGTGTTATCAACATCCCGGCTCCCCTTTGCCCTGTCAAGCTTGCCATTCTTTTTCCTGCTGGGAACATGGGCACAACATTATGCAGCAATATAAGGCTGTTTACAGGTGTTTGGGGTACAGAAGCATAATATTCCACATACATAAACCAGAGTTTTAAGATAAATGACCCAGTTAAAAAATCATTTTCATTCCCACTGTCTGAAGTTAGATGCAAGTGGGAAATTCAGGAAAGGACCATAGATGTTACATTCTTCCCGCCCTTTTTGATTGCTGCTATCTTTTGGTCGCCAGAGATATAGTGTGCCTAATCAATCCCTGTTGTCTTTTGAGGTCTCACAAGAACTGTGGATTAAAGTAGGTTTCTTTCATCAAGCATATAAAATAAACTGAGAAGGTCATGCATATACACTTGGGCTGTAAACTGATAAGATATTTGTGTATGGATTAAGAACCAGGTGTTTAACTTAACCTTCAAATGCTTGCATATTAACAAAGAGCTTTAATGTAGGTGGTTTTTGAGAGGGTGATGGAAGATTGATAAAACCTTATCAGATAATTTGCCCCTGCAATTAATATTTTTGCCACCAAGTGATGAACTCAAACAGTAATTTTCAAAGTGTACTCTGAAAAACCCCATGGTTACAACATAGTTCTACACATGTGGACTCCAAAGTAATCTCCACAGTGGGTTTAGAGTCTTAGATATTTTAAAAGTTCTCTAAATACACCATTTGGTCTGAATTCCAATTGGATACTTTAGAAAATGGCCCTCTATGTCTCAGATAAATTTGGAGCCTGCATGCATCAAGTTAGATCCAAAACCTGAGTTGAGATTTAGAAATCTGAAGATTTGTGCATCCCACAGAATATCATTAGATGTTGAATAATGGCTTTTTCTTTTTCTTTATCAGTATTAAATGCAAAGACGGGGGGGATAAAAAGTCCCCCTCCCACCAGTCATCCTAGTGAGATGGTGAAACCACAGGGGGGGGGTCCCAAGCAAAAAACTAGTACATTCTCAGAATGGCTCTTCATAATTTATGAAAAAGGACACAAATTATGATGCTTGCAATCCAATTTCAGGTTCTCCTTTTGAAGAAGTGTAGGTACTGTCTAGGGAAAAACATTTCACGACCAGCTGTTCTTCACTATGTCTCTTGCCTCTCTATCATGACACCTATCATGACACCTCTGCCCATGGTCCTGTCTTGCAATGAAGCTATTCTGGTGGGATAATTAACCAGATTTAATACTGTTCAACTGATATAATTTTTGTTTTATTTATAGACTGTGCCTGCTTTGAAGAAATGTAAGGTCCTGGTTTTGACTTTCAAAGCCCTCCATGGCTTGGGACCAGAGTACCTGTCGGAGCGTATCTCTCAGAGGTTGACTGGGACCAGACCCACGAGAATGGCGCAGGTGCGCTCACTTAGGATGGACACACCCAGAGAGGCACAGAAGTCACTCACACATAACCGCGCCTTCTCTGTGGTGGGCCCTACTCTGTGGAATCAGATACCTAGTGAGCTGTGCCTTGCAGTGTCCCTGCCTGACTTTAAAAAAGCCTTGAAAACCCATTTCTTCAAGGACGCATATGGCGACCTTTTTGTTTAATTCATATTTTTTCTCTGTGCCGCCCACACCATTCTCAGCGGAGGGTATTGTACCCTCCTATTTTTACTGGTGCCTCTGATTTTATGCTCGTTTGTTGTTGTTTTTATTCTTTTTTTAGTGTTCACCGCCCTGAGTTCTGTTTCGGAAGATGGGGCGGTATATAAATAAATAAATAAATAAATAAATAAATAAATAAATAAATAAATAAACCTAATTTGATGAGATACTGGTCCTCCTCTCTTTAGCACTGGTCAGGCCTTATCTAAAGTAATGTGTCCAGTTCTGGACACCACACTTTGCAGTCCCACGGCAAAATAACACACGAGACAACTTATAGGGTATAACTGCAGGCAACACTTTATTAACCATAACATGTTCAACACAGTTCATGTCAACACATAACGTACTGAGTGGCCTGCCACTATGCAGGTTAGAGTTGGTTCCAGGGGGCTCTCCTGGGACCCCTCCAACTATGGAGCCTTTGGGCAAGTCACACCCCCTGGGGGCCTGAGATGGCCACAGATCCCCAGGGCTGTCCGATTCCCTCCCCCTTGCCTGGGTCCCAGGGCTGCATTATTTGTGCCCCATGGCCCAGACAAGGCCTCCAGACACATCCTCCCCTACTGCTGTAATCTCTAGATTGGCAGCGCTCAGGGTCGGATGGGCCCAGAGGGGATCTTAGAATTTGACTCATGAGCTCTGCCAGTGTGACTCTGCACAACTCTGCGCAACTCATGAGCTCTGCCAGTGTGACTCTGCGCAACTGCCAGTGTGACCATGGACTTCTCAAACCTAGGGGAAAAGCCACCCCCGCTTGCCAGCATGGGATAGGCGAAAAATCCATGCTCCATTTAGCCAATTGTGGAGCAGGTCAAAAATTCCTATCCGGCCCACAAGGTGACCAGTCAGTCTCATGCTAGCAGTGGATGGGCGGGGGATGCACTGGTTGTGAAGAGGCTTAGGCCCAGGTGGGGGTTGCCTTTCTAGGCTTGCCCCACCCCCATCAGGAATCTTGTTTACTCCCCATCTTGTGATACTCACTCGGGGGGAGGGCAAAGAAACTACGGCAACGCATGTGCTGCCTCAGAGCGAACATTAAGAAGGATGTCAGCAACCTACAGCAAATTTAATGAGGATGGTCAGGGAACTGGAGACCAATCTCTATGAGGAAAGACTGAAAGAAGTAAGCACGTTTAGCCTTGAGAAAAGAAGACTGAGGGGAGATATGATAGCAATTTTAAAACATTTGAAAGATAGTCATACAGAGAAGGAAAAGAGTTATTTCTGGTCATGCAGGACATGAAATAGTGGCCTCAACTTATAGGTTTAGACTGAATATCAGGAAAGCCTTCCCAACTGTTAGATCAGTAGGGCAATGGAACCAAGTATCTCAGGAGGAAGTGAGCACTCCAACACAGGAGGAATTAAAAGAAAATTGGTAAATCACCGGTGAGATCTGCTTTGATTTGGATTCCTGCATTGAGCAGGGGGTTGAGCCTGATAGTTCCCTTCTAACTCAATTCTTCTGTGATTCTATGACTTGTGTCAGGTGCTATGCATAGCTTTAGAGACTACTTCTATTTAGGTAGGCACAGGTAACAGTGCAGCTTGAAATGGTAGAAGTCCTCCGCACTATGCAAAATGTAGCTGCCAATAATAGGGAAGGATCAGCACCTCATGCATGCAAACTTTATCCTTTGGGGTTCTCAGTTATATATGTACTCAACTACTTGAAGTAGAGTCAGTGGTCATCCACATACTGGTAATAAATCTGGCATGCATATCCCACTGCTCTTCTTGTTTGTTTCTGCTCTTGTCAACACTTTCCACTTTTAAAAAAGCCCACCACATTTTTAAAAATGTGAGCATAGTGGAATATGGCACCTGCAACTCACAAAAACATGGTTTTCATTACTGACAGTACTGTAGAGTATCCTCTTGTGTTTGTTAATCTGAAAGACATCACAAACAAAATAACTAGGCATCTTCTTTCTGTTAAGAATGTAAAATGATGCAAGTAAAATCATGTTAAGTGACAGTGATAAATTGCAACTAATTAAGGAGGTGTTTGTTATGCGACATGCATTTCCTCAGGTGTGGTGTCACCTCCAAAGTTATGCTTGTACGAAAACCAGCAAAGGAGAATGAGTCATGCAAACTCTTAATACCCAAATAACAAATATTATGTCCACTCACTGACCATGAAACAATAATCCTTCCACAATCACATATACTTCATTCCAATAGTATTACACCTTTAATTAATTTTTTTAACTGTATGCCAACAAATCAGTTCTGACTTATGGCAATACTTTTCAGAGTTTTCCAGGCAGAGAGTACTCAGAAGTAGCTTACCATTCCTTCCTCTGTGGGCTACCTGGGACTGTGCAGCTTGCACAAAGCCATATAGGCTGGTTCTCCTTGAAGGAGGCACAGTTGAGCATCAAAACCCAAACCTCTGACTCTACAGCCAGATACCCAAATCACTGAGCTACCTAACCAGCTAGTGTTCTAACATTTCCATATAATTTATCATATAAATTGAGGGGAAGAACAATGGAAAAGAATATTCCACAATGTAAAAAAGAGAGTCTAGACTGTGATGAAAAGCTTCCTCTTTGCCCAGAAGTTCTGGGGAGTTCAGTTATCATTTAGCTTCTCTTCTTGATGCCAGCAGATCTGTCTACTGCATTACTATAAATGTCACCTTTCCTGAACTTTTCTAACCCTACACATGAAATGCAAAAGATCTGTTATAATATTAGTTCACTCTGGGCATTATCAGCAGCATTTTGCTCCACTTTCTAGTTACACCCAAATCACATTCATACTTCTGAATAGGTTCCATTTTGCACATTTGTCAAAAGACCATGCCTAAATTTCTATACAGTGGTAACTCTACTTATGAGTGGCTCTACTTACGAGCATTTCAACTGAAGAATGGAAAACCATTGGCATTTTAACTGCTGCCTCACAAATTTTACATGCAGTCTGCTCTACTTGCAAAATTATCATTATTTTTTATTTTTTAGTTATGGCTGCTCTACTTATGTGTTGTTCAACTTATGAGCATGCATTCGAAGCAGATTAAACTCGTAAGTAGAGGCACCACTGTAATGTATAAACAAATGTATTAAAAACTATTACAAATGTTTAATGTCATTTTGGATAGTGTAATGCTGTAATGCACACAGTATTAGCATCTGAACATGTTGGATGTAATGTGTATCTACATGTATATTAGCCAAAGTTGTAAAGTGGTTAGAGTGTTAGACTTGACTTGAAAGATCCACTCCACAGAGACATGAAACTCACTGGATGACTTTGGATTAGTCATATCTCACACCCTGAATAACTTTATAAGATTATCATAACAATAAAGGAAAGAGGTGGCAAGCTATGCATATTGCTTTGAGATTGTTGGAGGATGCCAGAATCCATGCAAGAAATAAATGTGCATTTTTATATGTCCCATATAAGAATCCAAGTACAAGTGCTGTAAATCTGATTTTATGGCTTCTTTGGAACAGCCAGATGGATTACAAAATAACAATGTCAAAAATTTGGAAAGACATTCTGTAGAACAATATAATAATAAAAATGATAGAGGGCACAACGTAAAAGTTTAAAATGAACTCAGTTTAATGATATCTATTGATTGTTTCTTTTCCATGTTTTTGAAATATTATGCCACTCTCATACTTAATGTTGTAGTGAATAATTTGAAAAATTAAAAATAGTTCAATAGTAGTATTTCTTTCATTCTTGCCATCTATTCTTATAAAATGTGTCATCATTAGAGATGGGCATGACTCAAAAATGGTGTTTCGTTTGTCGTTTGTCATTTAGGGGGTCCATTTCAGTTCATTTTTGTTTTTCGTGAATTTTTGCAAAAAAATTGTTTTCATTTCGCTACGTAACAAAATGAAAAAATGAAAACAAAAACGAAAAATTGCTGTTTCGTTAGCATTCATTACAGTTCAATGTATTTGCCGCAAAGAAAAACAAAACGCACAACAAAATTTTTGTTGTTTTGGTTCATTTTGTTTCATTTTGGGGACAAAATTCATTTTTCATTTTGTTACATTACAAAACGAAAAATTGCTCGTTTCGTGCCCATCTCTAGTCATCATTATGTTAGGAGACTGCAGGTATGGCAAGATTACACTAATAAAATAGGAATGTTAGTATGCTGGGGAGGGGGAAAATCTACTGACATCATTCCAAGAAGTCTATTCAGGATAAAATGGAAAGAGACTTGAGTGAAGAGGCCTGTAGAGCTGGTTTTCATGCAGGTGAATGTGCTAAACACCAGCATGAAAACACTGCCAGAGTTTGGGCAATTTGATCTGCCAGTGGAAGCTATAAAAAGGTGATAAAGACTCAAACAGGCAAACAGGCAAAGATTTTTTTTTTAAAAAAATAGCTGTATTGCATATATACAGATATAACAGAGTTTCAGCAACATTTCACCTCAGCCAGCATATCAACATAACATAACACAGATACAGAGCATGGCAACCTTCTCACCAAAGGTCCAAAGTCAACTGATTTCTGGAGTCTTTTTATACTTTATCATAACCAATCAGGAAACGGGTTACCTCATATTGTTGCACCTATCTTGCATCAGCATTGCTCATTAATTCATTCTGTACACCTGGGTTTCACAGTGATTCAGCATTACACGTTTGATTCCATTTTACAAATCAATTAAATACATTATGCAAAACACATTTAAACAAACCTCTTCTAATACAAAATATTTTCTCTTTAATATCTGTCAGGCTCTGCCATGACCACTGGAGATGAAGGAGAATAAGCAAACTATTTTTTTCCTTGAAGAAGGGGAAGTGATCTGAAGTGGAAGTGGCCTCAGGGTGACAATCTACCAATGTATCAGGGAAAAAAAACAAAATTAAAAAGAAAAATAAAGAAGATAAAAACACTGTGGGATCTTAAAAACTAACTGGTATATTTTAATGTCACCTGGTCATAGACAAGTCCACTTCCATAGACATAAACATTGCAAATATTTATTTATACCTTTATACATACTGTACTCTCTCTCTCCGTGTATGTGTGTGGAAACCAAGACAGGGCAAGATGGCTGCCCGTCTGTCACCTGCTCTCAGTGATTATGATAAATGTGGCATTGCTGCATTTATTGTAACAGTTCTGAACTTGTCTTCCTTGAAAGAAATGAAGTTATTTGTGCATCCTATAGAAGCATTTAATTACCTGTCCTAACTGGATCCCCCATTTCCAAGAAACCATGCTGCCAAATGGCCAGCTGGTGAATGAACCCAGAATTCCCCAACATACTACCTTGATTTCACACTAAATGTTTACCTCATGTGAACTTAAATGTGAAGTAATGGTGGTGGTTCTTCCTCAGAAGAAGAACATTTGAATAATATTTATGGACTCCAAGGGCATTCCAGTAAATTTATTTACTTGTTGTGCAGTGGTTAAATGCCTGTACTGCAGGTAAAACTGTGCTCACGACCTGGGGTTCAGTCCCAGGTATCCGGCTCATGGTTGATTCAGCCTTCCGTTCTTCTCAGGTGGGTAAAATGAGTACCCAACTTGCTGGGGGGCAATGTGTAGCCTGCATACTTTAATTAAAACTGTAAACCACCCAGAGACTACTTGAAGTGGTATGGGGCGGTATATAAGCAGAACACTTTTGCTTTTGATTTAAATAATAATAATAATCAGGATCATTTTGTATGTCTGTTCCTTGTTCTCATTGACCTCTGCTTGGACTGTACTTTTTCTAAAAGCCAGCAATGCTTTAAATCAATAACAAATTAGTTTATTTATAGAGAATGCACAGTTAGCTAGATCTTGTTTAGGTGCTCTACCATCTTGCCACATTAGATTTTAGTTGGATTAGGACTTAAATCATATGACAGCAGGTTTTTGGATAAAGGTGCCATGTTTCTTAAATCTGAACCAGTATTGTGCTTAGATTCAACACCAGATTAAGAGAAACCATTAGATAACTTCTCCTGATTGCACGATTATGCATACTCCTCCTGCACCATGATTACTGCACAAGTATGTTAATCAATCTAGTGGGAAAGAAAAACACTTGAGGGCACTGTTCTCCCATGGGAAAACTGTAATTTGATTATCTGTTCACAGGTAAGTGAACAGAAGGTACTAGATTTGATGATGATGATGATAATGATGATTACTCCATATTCTCTAAGGGGTAACTATAGCCACTTGACCTAGTATTACATTGGTTAAATGAAGAGGAGCTTATTTAAGTACAATTAAACATTAAGCTATTGACATGAGATCATCATTGCTTTTGCTTTGAGAGCTATTTCCTAATTCCAGATGAACAGGTTCCTCTTGTTCTTTTCAGCCTCTCCTGGTCTAAGATTCATTGTTCCGCTCTGGGGATCTATTCTATATCGCTATTCATTCCTAGTTAATCTCCCCCATTGTAAAATCCAGCTTGTTAAGTAGGCTCTGGATGAGTGTTGACACTTTATAAAAATGTCTGCCGCAAATTCTAGTACCACCTGAGGGACCAGTCCCATCCCTTTCCAATTTTCATTTTAATACTATTCAATACTATGGTTTCAGAACATTGCTACCATCATTTTACAGCATTCTTTTTATCACTATGCTGTTATATTTCCTCAAAAATGATCTTCAGGCTGTGTCCCTTGTCAAACTTGTGACACATCTTTTCACACAGAGGATTCATCACCCCTTGCTAATGTCAGATGTCAAATGGAAGGTAAATGGAAAGCCTAAAGAAATTATAAAATAAAGATGTATTTTTAAATAGTTGTGCAGTTTCATTATCCAGAGACAAAACCAGACAAAATAGGGGGGAAATGGTATGGATGGGGGAGGGTATTTTTTTTTTAATTTACAGAATGATGTATTGATTAGCACAATGAAATTTTAAATATTGCTGCTCTGTTTAACAGCAAAGTTTAAAACTTGAAAGTCTACTTCAGCAATGTTTTTTTCTCCTTTAGACTCGTGGACTTGCTTACTTACTTACTTACTTACTTACTTTACTTACTTACTTACTTACTTACTTTATTTATTTATTTATTTATTTATTTATTTATTTATTTATTTATTTATTTATTTATTTATTTGGCTTTTATACCGCACCACCTGGCAAAAAAGGCCACTCTGAGCAGTTTACAGGGTTAAACAAACAGATACATCCAGTCAATATAATAATATATTAAAATTTACAGGCAAAAATTAAAGAAAAATAAAACAAAACAAAAGACACAAAACATGTGGCACCTTAAAGACTAACTTTCATATTTTAATGTAACATTTCATGGATATGTCCACTTATTCGACATATAGCATCAGAATCATTCTTAGATATTTGCCTGCAAATCTTAAAATTTACAGTATTATATAACAAACAAAATAACAACACTAAGTCAATCAAGATCAATAAAAGCAGAGATGAAGCAGAAAACACAATAAAGTAAATGAGCAGCAAGACATAATGGCTGAAACTAATAACCCAGGAAAGGCTTCCTAAATCACCTTGTTTTAGCCCTCTGGAAACCCACTTCTCCAAATGGGGGTGCTTCCCCCTAAAGTGATCTTCCCAGAAGAATGGTTGCTCATAAATGTAAAGGTGTAAAAGAAAATCAACAGTCTTATTAAATGAAGTTTGGATGACATATGGTGTGATTCAGAAACCCCTTCTGGCTGAAAATTACACCTGCAATTTCAAGTGGGACTCTTCTACCGAACAGATTCCTCCCACCCATCATGTGCTTGCTCAACTCAATCATCACATACCACCACCTTCATCCTAGAGCACAAAAAGAAGTGTACAAAGCAGTTTGTGTCCAGAATATAAATTTAAATGAGCCTGACACATATAACTTTCTTTCTTTCTTTCTTTCTTTCTTTCTTTCTTTCTTTCTTTCTTTCTTTCTTTCTTTCTTTCTTTCATTCATTCTTTCTTTCTTTCTTTCTTTCTTTCTTTTTTCCTTCCTTCCTTCCTTCCTTCCTTCCTTCCTTCCTTCCTTCAAAGAAAAAAAAGAGTTCAAGGATGCCTTGTATACAAACTCTGTCTAAAGTTGCTTCCATTTCTTTTTTGGAGTCTAGATTGTTTCCCTATATCATAATTAGGTGAAGTTTGGATGACAGATGGTGTGCTGAGGGTCTTTCCCTCTTTTTCTGCCAATTTTGTTCACCTGTTATTTATTGTTGTTTTTAATTTTGCTGTAAACCACCCAGAGTTCCTATTGGAAGATGGGTGGTATAGAAATGAAACCAACTAAACAACAACAACAACAACAACAACAACAACAACAACAACAACACACTTCAGTGCATAAACAAACAAAAGGTTGGATCTATTTTTATTTTCTAATGCAAGTGAATGGCATGGTGCCTTGAAAGAAAGAAAGAAAGAAAGAAAGAAAGAAAGAAAGAAAGAAAGAAAGAAAGAAAGAAAGAAAGAAAGAAAGAAAGAAAGAAAGAAAGAAAGAAAGAAAGAAAGAAAGAGCCCAGCATGAGGGTAGGCGCAGCTGAGGAGTGAGAGTGTATATGCAGAAGGTGGGCACCTGGATGGGATGCCTCTAACAAATGAAGAGAAAATAAGGAATGGAAAAGTAAAGCGGGGAAGAGAGATTTTTTTAAAGACAGCCTGCAGAATTTCCAGCAGACTGTCTCTATGGATGTTCCTGCCTCGTAGCTGAGTCCATGTTCAGTGACAGTCAGCCAGGAGCTGTTCAAAGAAAGCTGAGCCACCCTTTTGCTGGTTTGTGCCCATTAGAGATGGGCACAAAACGAAAAACAAAATTGCTCCGTTATTCATTATTTGTTTCATTACGTAACGAAACAAATAATGAAAATTGTGATGAAATTGGAATGAACCGAACAGAACCACAAAAATTAGGTTTGTTAGTTTTGTTTTCATTAATGGTGACATGCAATGAAATTAACTGTTTTTAAATGTTAAAAAACGTCCTGAATATCCATAAAAACCCAGCAATAATTATTTATTCTGCCTGATAATACCTACTAGGGTGTTTGGGGTCCTTAAAACGTGCATTTATGTGTCTTTTCTCAGATCGCTGTATTTTTTTCCTTTAATGGGAGTTAGGGGACATCAACAAAAAATGGCTCCCAGATGCCTAATATTGATTTCTTGGGTATTAAAATGCCCTGGATATCCATAAAAATACAGTGATAATTATTTGAAATTATTACCTACCAGGGGGTTGCAGTCCTTAAAATGTTTGTTTTTGTTTTTCTCCCATCGCGATGTATTTTTTTTTCCCTTTAAGGATGACACAAAATGGATTCCAGCCACAAGGTGGATGCAAGCCATGTGATGGGATCATGTAAATTCTTGGACAATTTCAACCAATAGCATGCCCAGGTTGCAGACTGGGTAGGTGTGGCAGCCACAGAGGGCATAAAAAGCTTTGGCAGCCCCCGTCCTCCTTGCAGTCTGTGGTGGGAGGTAAGGTGGGATTGCTCTCTCTGTGACTCATTGCTTTAGGCCAGCCAGGCAGGTGTGTGTCTCTGTGTTCCTGCTGGCTGCAGCCTGGCTCTTAGGGAGGAGAAAGAAGAGATTTCTCTTGCAGCCTCCCTGTGTGCATGTGTACCTCTCGGTGAGTACCCTCCCCTGCCCCACAGTGCAGTCACTCTGTGGCTGCCTTATGCCCTGGGCAACGCCTGCCACTGCCTTTGCAGCCTCTCTGCATACCTTGTCTATACTGTGTCTCTGCCATCATCATTTTTTTTAGTGTTTTCCCTCTGGTCTGTGGTGTTGGGAGATGTCCGCGCACGGAAATGCTTTAAGTCGCACAAAAAGCAGGTAAAAACAAAAAACAAAAAAACATTTTTTCAAAAAAAAATTGCGAAAAATGAAAATGAACCAAAATGGACCCGCAACGAAAAATGAAAAACCGAAACACAATTTTTTCGATTCGTGGCCATCACTAGTGCCCATCTTTAGATTTCTCATATTTGTTTCTTTTTGACATGTGCAATCTCTACAAGTGAACCTAAAGGAGTCTTTGCCCGCCAGAATATTTGTGCATATCTATCTTCCTGGGCTTCTCAATCCCTGAATGCTACAGGATCCCTATAATTTTATAAAACTATTCCTACAGATACTGTAGATATATTTGTTACAAAGTGAGATCATTAGAATTCCAGGAACATATGGGAATTCTATCAAGAACACTATTAAGAACAGTAGTAGAATGGGAGGAAGAAACTAACAGTTATTAATGTTTGTGGATCAATCAGCAGCTCTGTAGATTTTGGGACATCTCATTATGTGTTTAAATTCCTGCATAGCCAGCAATCTAATATTATGAGAGGAAATTGTGTTTGTTATATTATTCACAATGCAGTGAAGCATGCATGTAAACATCTGTCCTATGATTTGAAAGCATTGGTTATTAAGATTTTAATGAATTTTCAGCTTCGGGGTGGGTAGGAGGGAGGGAGAGCCCAGAAGGCAAGCAGTCTGTTTTGTGTCTTTTTCTTAAGGAGTTTGCATTCATTCTTTCTCTTTTTCTATCTTGATTGTAATTATTATGCTATTATCTTGTTTTTACAGAATGCATCAGTCTCCTAGTTAGGAGTAAATGAAACTGTGTCCCAGTTCTCAGATCAGGTCTGCTTCATTCATTTGGTTGACATTAACTTTTTCCTCTCCTGGTTTCCAAGTAGGGATTTCAGAACACACACACACACACACACACACACACACACACACACACACACACACACACACACACACACACACACACACACACACACACACACACAAAGGGAAAGAGGGAAATATTTGAAACAAGTAGGGAATCTTGTGCAAACTTTTTAAAACCCCCTTTGAACTGGGAGAAAACATTATCTCTAAGGTACAATCTGGCCTCAGTGAAGCAACAAAATGTCCCATGTCCTAAGAGGTGGTATGCAGACATTTGTGGCTTTTATGTAGAAAACCCAGAGCCAGAAAACTAAAAGTGGAATAATGCTAAAGTAAAACGAGGTAAAATAATAAGGAAAGGTGGCTCTATAATTCCTGACTATTTGAATTCTTTGAGGGGGTGGGATTCTCTCAAATAGAACAGCTGTGTTTGGGAGAATTTCTGTTTTGCTGCACCACAATTCACCCCCCAAAAAACAAAAAGTCCAAGGCTCTTTTTTCATCCCAATATAGTGCATTGGCCAACATAGAGCTAATGGAATTCCTCCCATCCCTTGTTAAATCTTTTTTTTTTTTGCTCAACATCTACTGGTTTGGTTTTAACAAAGAAGCTCTATTTTCTCGAAAGTCTAAAAATCAGCAAAGCCTGGCTTCCAGTACTGAAAACTACAGCCTGCAAAAGATCATAGTTAATGATTCCCACCCAGCCACAAGCACCAGTGATCAATTCACACAATAGAACAGCCAATGACACCCATCAACCACAGCAAAGGATCCCCACCACCCCTGATTTCAATGTAATTTGTTAATCCCTCCATCACAATACAATGACTAACACCTGCAGATACCGGTCACAGAGTCTGATGAAACATCAGGGGAAAAAATTCCAGAACACAGCCATATAGCCTGAAAAACTCACAACAGCTATAAAGAAACTATAGTTAAGTACAACTGATTTGTACAAATCTGGGATTGACATGGGGTTAGAAGGGCAATTTTGAGATTCCTGTGAAAATTATTCATTCCACACTTCATGAAACTTGTGAACTTAGAACTGGTCCCTGACAAATACCATGGTCCTACTGTATTTTTAAAAAAATCAAAAAAATGCATTGAAAATATTTTTAAAATATATTTTAATAGAACATAAAACAGATATCCATACGTTCAGTCATTTATACTGTGAGATTACTGATTTTTTGCTTTCTGATTGGGGATGGTCCTACTTGATGTTAGTAGAACTTTGGTGCCTATATTATCTCATAGTCTCAACCATTCCACCTATCTTGGTCCAAGCTGTTTCAAGGAACAAACCTTCCTTTGTGAGACTGCCCAGCTGTTATCATCCTTAGGAGAGGCTTTTCTTTTGTCCCCATGGCCTTTACCGATTTGTATGGTGGGGACATGGGAGAGGGTCTTCTTTGAGGGAAAGAGCTTCATGGCTCAGTGGTTAAATGCATGTACCGCAGCTAAAACTGTGCTCATGGCCTGGACTCCAATCCTAGGTAGACGGCTCAGGTTGACTCAGCCTTCTAGCCTTCCGAGGACAAAAAAATGAGTACACAGCTTGCTGAGGGGGGCAATGTGTAGCCTGCATAATTAAATTGAAAACTGCCCAGAGAGTGCTTTAAATGCTATGGGGTGGTATATAAGCAGAACTTTGCATTGCTTTTCCAGTAAGTCCTGCTTGCACCTTGCAAATTAATAGCTGTGCATTCCTTTGTTCAGGCACTCCATCCCATCTTAGACTTTGCCCTTTTTTACTGTCTCCATTTCCCCCAGAAATACTGCATTTTCTAGTCAGTTATGTATAATTATTATGGTGTTTAGACTTGGCATAATTGAGCACCCACTTATTCCCCTTTCTGACTCTCTGTGGTATCTGTAAGGCTTAACCTCCAGCACCTCATTTCAAATGTTTTGACACCCCCATGTTTCTTCACTGTCCATCTTTCATATGGCATTGATGATTTTCATCTAGGTTTCAAAGGGATTTCAAACCAACTTGCAAACTTCCTGACACCCTTTTTATTTCAAAAGAGGGAAAAGTGTGGCATCAGAAACATAATATTGCACATTCATAAACCATAAAGAGTGCCTTCTGATTAGTATATGAAAAGTGGACAGCGAGCTATATACAAGTTTCATTTAATCAATGTATTTGAAAAGCAAATTGGCCAGTAAATGCCTAGGTGTATAACTATATCAATAAAATGCTGAAAGTGAGAATATTTTGGTCATGTAATGAGAAAGAATTTCAGATTTTTGCTAATGATCATTTCAATTAAAACAAATGGGGCTGGGAAGAGTTGGAAAGGGTGAAACTTATTGGCCGAAGAACCTGGAAACTAGTTGGCATGTACTACAATGTCATAGCTTAGAGCTGCCCCATCCAAAGGTAATATAGGCTGTGTTATGTTCAAGTATCCTCAGTATCCATTCCATTTTCTGTGTTTCAGTTCTAGGAGTTCTTATGGGAAAAAACAAACCCATATTCTTTTATAGGTGTATTCTGATACAGTAGCCCAGAGACATAGCTATGTAATAAGATGACACTGTGTAAATGAACTCTTGGCCGAGTTCATAATGATTTCAAGGGAGCAGGTCAATACAACATATTCAGATAATTTCGGTGGCTGACAATTACTTTGCCTCTCTGTGAGTGCTTTCTTCAGAAGCCAAGACTTTTGACGAGGAATATAAAAAAAGATGTGACCCACATGGTGCTGACTCTTTCATTGCCTTTCTGAAGTTGAGCCCTTTTTATCCCACGGCATGGTTGCTTCCTAATTAGAAAACAAAATCCAACAAACATTTCAATATTTATTTATTTATTTATTTATTTATTTATTTATTTATTTATTTATTTATTTATTTATTTCATTTCATTTCATTTCTATACCACCCATCTTCCAGCAGGAACTTTGGGTGGTTTACAACAAGATTAAAATCAAGAATACACTACAATAACCAGATCAGAGAAAGCCAAAACAATAAGAGGGAAAACCCTTAGCAAGAGGTGTCAAAATGGTGGGAAAAAAGATTAAATTAAATTAAATTGAATTAAAGGTCACCAAATGCCTCCCTAAAAAGCATGGTTTTAAGCACTTTTTTGAAGGCAGGCAGGGACTATGCAAGGCGCAGCTCACTCGGAAGATGGTTCCACAGCGAGGGGCCCATCACAGAGAAGGCACGGTTGTGCGTGAGCAACTTCTGTGCCTCCCTGAATGTGGCCACTTGGAGTGAAATGAACCCCTGTACCTTTTTTGGATATTCCAGCCAACAAACTTTAATATTTTCCACCAATCATAGCCTGCTAGAGATATACAGAGAAGGCATTACTATTACTAACATATAATTTGAATAACAGTCCTACAGCAATCAAGATTTGATGCTAAGTCCACTGGATCCCCCAAAGCTGTATCCATGCTCAGGATATATAACAAGAATTGATGAGGCAGACTTTCATCAACACTTCATCCTAATGTGCATGCCCTTTAAAAGATTCTAATAAAATATTGTTTGCATAAGTAGAGAGCATTTATTTGCATATGTGTACAATACAGTAATCTCTACTGAGATTGCAGGAGCCATCTTCTTAATTATTTCCTTATTTTCATTTACCCTTTTGTGTTTAGGATCCATATTATATCAAGGTTTAATTATCCCTCCATTCAGAGCAAGGAATTGAGTATATTTTTCTTTCAGGCTCAAGTTGCATAGATACAGTTTGCATAGAAGGAAAATTATGAAGTTTCAGTTGGGTTGTGTGGGAACCTTAGGAGTTTTGGGACAGCAAGAAGAAGTTTTTAATTACCTAATTATGATGTTCAATATTTATTTATTTATTTACAAAAAAAAAAATAGCCGCCACACTACCAAGTGGTCTCTGCACAATAGTGATACATTATCTATATGTACCTCAAAACACTTTTTAAAGGTCTGATCTGCAGCAAGTCTATGCCAGTAGAGCTTCTTTGCCCTCCCCACACAAATTAATGCAAGACGGGGAGGGAGAACAGAGGCTGGGCAGGGCTACCCTATAAAAGGGGTAGTCGGGCTGGGCCCAAGCCTCTTCACTGAGAAGGCATCCCCCACCCACCCACCACATTATTCAGTACTAGTGTGAGTGAAAGTGGTCACTTTTGGGGGCTGGATAGGAATTTTTACCTGTTCCAAAATTGGCTGGAAGGGGCAGGAGTTTTTCGCCTATCCCACACTGGTGCTCGGGGGTGGCCAATTCCCTTGAGGACATGAGGAGAGCTAGAATTGTTCACTCGGTGGAGGTGTAAGATGATAAGAGTTGATGAGTCAAATTCTAAGATCCCCTGTGGGCCCATCCAACCTTCGAATGCGGATCCAGAGATTACAGCAATGGGGGAAGGATGTGCCCGGAGGCCTTGCCCGGGCTGTGTGTTATGAAGAAAGCAGTGTGAGGACCCAGGCAGGGGGGAGGGATTTTGCTGGCCCTGGCGGACCTGTGCCAACCACAGGGCCCCCAGGGGGCATAGACTCACCCAAAGCTCATCGGTCGGAAGGGTCCCAGCAGACCCAATGGACCTGACCTCAAAGATACACCTGCAGGCCCTTCAGGTTACTGTTGACATAAGTTGTTTGAGTTACAAGTTAATAGAGTGTGACCCTGGTCTTTATACCCAATGCTGTTGTCTTGCATGGTTATTTCGGGCTGGGAGGGCAATGCTTGTTTGACATAGTTTATGAGTTCACAAAATTGAATAGGATGTTAAGGAAATGTAAACGTACATGTAAAACATTGCATTGATGAGTCAGTGGGTGAATAGGTGAGTAGGTAAGTGGCTTCACAGGGATCAAATTACTTAGCCTTCCCTACGGGCAAGTGCAGATTGCAGGCACCAAGGGAGAAACCTGGGAGGATGAACCAGCCCTCCAGGATGAGGATATTCACTCCATCTCTAATTAGGGAGCTAGCTATGTGGCACATCTGTCAGGTGAAGTTGTGGAATAGTCAGCTGAGCAAGAACTCATTCCCATCAATTTGTTTGTGTCCATCAGCTCAACCATGTTCCAGTGATGGGCATCTCATAAAAGGCTAGGCAAAATGGTGATAACTAATTTTGAAATTATGCACAAGGGGTCAAAATCTGCTCCTAAGGCTGTGACAAGGAAAGCAATTAACTTGTCATTTCCTAGGCTGTGTTTTAGTTCTGTGTGCACGTCGCTTCTAAGCAATTCCCTTCTGGAAATTCTTTTGGAGAATTTACTTTTCTGGAACTGCTTCCACTGCCATCTGGTGTAGCAGAAGATGCCTATTTACAGCCATGTTCCTTCGTACTCTCCCAGGACATCTCCAGCTTCTAGCCCAACCTACCCTCTTCAGTCTCAACATCATCATACCCTCTCTTCTTATCTGTAGGTGCCAGTTCTCCTCCCTCCCCACAGTGGGTTGTGCTTTTCATTTTTCACACCATTGACATGCCATAATTTTCCAATCAATTGACTGGCCCCTTGGGCTCGACTAACCAATTTCAGCTACCAAACTTTCACTGAACAATTGTTGTTAGATGAAAACACACTGTACTTCCTGCCAGGAACACAGACAATTTTATGACTGACTTGAAAGGCAATGAGAGAGAAAAAATTGAAGTGTTGACACATCTGTCCTTGTTTCCATCCTAATTTTTCATGCACATGTACACTTGTATGATTAAAAATAAAATAAAAACATTGTGCCTCAGTAAGCAGAGCTTTATTAGAGAATTCAATTTTTTCCAGGTCATCTCTCCTTTAAATAGGGTCATATGCAAAACTCAAAACATAATGTGAACGGTGCATTTCTGCAGCACAACAGATTCACATTTAATGTAATGCTGAATGGGTTAAATAGATATATGCCCTATGCAGACATTTGAGTTCTGCATGAAATGAATAAGTGAAGAGATAGAGCGCACTAGTTCCATCTCCTTTGTTGTCATTTCCATCACATATGGTAATTGTTATAATTAACAGGGCTGTGGTAAGAAGAAAGGGAAATTTCAGCTACTGTAAATAGCAGTGTTTTACTTGGGTCCTTAGAGCTTCCCTTCATACCACTCTGAACCACTTCCTACTCCTGGAATCAAGATCACCTCACCCTGGCAAAACAATGACAATATAGCTTTATTCAGCCATTAAGGAAGCATCTACAGCCCATGCACATTGAGAGGAGCGTGTTAGCTGCATTCTGCTCTATCATTTGTGATGAGCACAGGAATACAACAACTTGAGCAGATTGGGACTGTTTTACCCTTGTAGGCTCTTCACATGAGCTAGAACTCTGATTCTGGGGTTTTGGACTCGTGTGTAGTAGATGCTTCCTGGTCGAACTGCCTCTTGCTATTCAAACATTTATGATTTCTCGTTCAATGTGATGATGAAGAGCATGGAAATAGCACAGATCCCTCAAAGTGTGTGGGCTTTGCACACTTCCTCAAGCACTGAATGGAGCTAAAATGAGTCTGTGCATCTGATCAGTAGTATTCCCATGGTAAATTAGGTTGCATAAAAATCACTTAAGTGTAGAGGCTTTCAAACACTGATGAAAGCTTTTGTAGCTAGTGCAGTGATGCTATTGTGCAGCAGAGCAAATCAACATTGCCCCCCCACTCGGAATGACGAGGCGAGACAGTGTGTTGGGGGTAACTGGGCCACACTTTATTAACAGATAACCATACAACAACAACAGGAGGGGCCAGGCATCAATTCCTTTGGTTGGAACCCCGGGGTCTCCCGGGACCCCTCCAACCGGGCAGCCTCCGGCGAGCCATCAACCCCCAGGTGGTGCAGTCGTCCGACAGCACCCACCAGGCCAGTTAATTTGGTTTCCTCCTCCCTGCCTGTTATTCCCCCTTCTGGGTAATTCCCAGCGCAGGGAGGCGTTTGCCCTCCCCCACCCCAGCTCCGAGACCTCCTGGCCCGCAGTGCTGTGGTGAAGGGGCGTTTGGATTTATCTGCCAATCGTAGGCTCCCTGCTGCCCTCCATGCTTTTAGCCGCCATAGTGTGACCAACAAACAATTCCATACACATTCAAACCTCGAGGAACCAGTGTGGGATAGGCGAAAAATCCCCGCTCTCAACGGCCAATCTAGAGTGCGGGTCAAAAATTCCTATCCGGCCCCAAAATAGGCGACCAGGTAAACTCACACTAGCCCTAACGCGGTGGGTGGGTGGGGAACGCCGCTCGATGCTGACTGCTGGCCGGGGGGAGGAGCCACCCCTTATAGGGCGCTCCTCCCCCCGCCCCCGCAGGACATCCGGGTCCTGCCTCGCCTTTTTCGCCCCCCTCGGGAGGGGCAAATCGGCTCCGCGGAGGGACAAGCCGACCGCGGAGCCAGCATTGCCCCCCCACTCGGAATGACGAGGCGAGACAGTGTGTTGGGGGTAACTGGGCCACACTTTATTAACAGATAACCATACAACAACAACAGGAGGGGCCAGGCATCAATTCCTTTGGTTGGAACCCCGGGGTCTCCCGGGACCCCTCCAACCGGGCAGCCTCCGGCGAGCCATCAACCCCCAGGTGGTGCAGTCGTCCGACAGCACCCACCAGGCCAGTTAATTTGGTTTCCTCCTCCCTGCCTGTTATTCCCCCTTCTGGGTAATTCCCAGCGCAGGGAGGCGTTTGCCCTCCCCCACCCCAGCTCCGAGACCTCCTGGCCCGCAGTGCTGTGGTGAAGGGGCGTTTGGATTTATCTGCCAATCGTAGGCTCCCTGCTGCCCTCCATGCTTTTAGCCGCCACAGCCGCAGGCCTAGCCTTGCTATGGCCCCGGCCACCCACAAGCCGCCAATTCCCCTGCCAGGCCCCTCCGCAAGTCACGCAGGAACAACTCGGTGCCCACATCCGTCAGGTGAACCCCGTCCGGCCTGTAGAGCTCCCTCCTGCGGACATTAAACTCTGGATGGCCCAAAACCGCCCCGAATTCCCTGCAGACCGCCCTACAAACCTCCTGGTTCACTCCCTTCCTGGAGCGGTTGAGCTTTTGTGGGTCACAGTCTGCCCTCCACACTTGCCGTGGTATCAAAGTTGACCACAAGACTCTGGAGGCTGGGAACCGAGCCTTCCAAGCCGCAAGGTCCCTCAGAATTTCCAAAATTAGTGATTTGCCCGTCTGGCTTGTCAGGTCATTTCCCCCCAAGTGAACCATGAGGAAATCCGGTGGCATGCCCCGGGCCGCCGCCATCGCTGTCCCAAGGAACTCCCGCCACCTCATTCCCCTTTTTCCCCACCATTCAATCGTAGCCCGACTACCCAGCCCCAAATTTGTTCCCCATCCAGATCTGCGGGCGTATTTCTCTGCCCAGTATACATAACTGTGCCCCACACATATCACTCTCGCCCGGCAGGTGCGGCCCTCCGATCCTGAGGAAACAAAAACAACAAGTTACAGCGCCGGCAACGGCCGCACGTACCTCTTATAACAACGTGAGGCCCACCTCCCTAGCCGGCGTATAGATCCCTCATCATATCCTACCGCTGCGGCCGTCGACGCTGCCCCAATCCGGAACGAATGTGTCCCAAACCTGAGTGCCCCCAGCCCTAGGGTCCCCAAAACCCTACTGGTCAAGGTTGCAAACTGAAATTTGGTCAAAGGGTGTCCATTCTGATGAATAAAGGCGTACCCCCTACCCGAGCCCCTCTGGGTCAAGTATTCCCTCATGGCCGCCACCGGGCATATTCCCTCCACCGAGCATGGGCCTAGCACTATCTCCGCCCCCTTTCCCTGCTGATCTGTCTTGGACCTCCGAATTCTCACTGCCAGAGTCCCCTCAGCCAGGTGGATGTCCGCCATGCAGAGGGCTGTAAATGATTTGTCCTGCCCGCTCGCTGCCACCAGCTCGCTGACGCGCAGGGCGCCAAAGAAGGCCAGCAGCGAGGCCGCCCTAAGTAAGGACGCCTCGTAACCATTCGTACACACCCCCGGCCAGCTGTCGCTCATGCGCTCCAGCAGCTGCGGCGAGAGCGGAAATCTGGCATCCGGGACTCTTCCCCTCATCCGTGACCAGCCTGCCACCATGCCCCGCACCCGGAAGTCCCCCGTCGTGTCCGGGTGCCCCTGAGCCTGGAGAAGAATGCTAGGGCGGCCAGCTTTCCCTGCAGGGAACCGGGCGCCAGGCCCTTGCGGTGCAAATACACTAGGAACCTCTGCAGGTGCTCAATGGGTAGGGGCCAAAGTTGGGCCAGGCCGTGCTCCTCCCGAAAAGTTGTAAATTCCCTCATTGCTGCATCGTAACCCCGCTGCGTCCGGGGCGCCACGGAGCCGCGCAGAGCTCCGTCAGCCTCGGCACGCCAGCCTGCCATACCTCCGACGGGATCTCCACGGGCAGCATGGCCGCTTCTGGGGCAAGGGCCCGGAAACGCTCGTCCTGTTGGCGGGACAAAGCGTCAGCGATCTCGTTCTCGGTCCCCGGCACATGACGAGCGTGTACCACGATGTTAAATTGCAACGCTCTCAATACAAAAGCCCGGACCAGCCTCATCACCCGCGGGAACGGGACGTCAGGCTATTGATGACGTATACCACTGCCTGATTATCGCACCAAAAGTGCACCACCGAGTTGGCCCAGGCCTCCGACCAGATGTAGAGGGCCACCCAGATAGGGAATAATTCCAGGAAGGTGAGGTCCCGAGTGACACCCTCCCCCTGCCAGTCTTGCGGCCAAGGCCCCCTGCACCATTCCCCCCTCCAGTAGATGCCAAACCCCAGGCCCCCCGCCGCGTCAGTGTGGACCTGGAACTGGGCGCCCAACCGGAGTTCTTCCCGCCAGAACGAGACCCCGTTAAATCCCTGCAGGAAAAGACCCCATACTGCCAGATCCTCCCTCATTTCCGCCGTCACTCTCGTCCTATGAGTGGGCTTGCGCAGCCCACCCATGGGTGTGCACAGCCGTCGCAAGAATGCGCGCCCTGGGGCCACCACTTTGCAAGCAAAGTTAAGGTGACCCACGAGCTCCTGCAGCTCCCTTAGGGAAATCTTGCGGCGCTGTTGGGCCAGGCTCACCCTGGCCCGTAGTGCCAGGAGCTTATCCCGGGGCAGCCTGCAAGCCTGTTCCCTGGTATCGATCTCGATTCCCAGGAAAGTGATCACCTGGCTGGGCCCTTCTGTCTTTTCCTCCGCCAGTGGTAGGCCCAATTCGCCTGCCAATGCACGGAATCGGTCCAACAAGCGCCGACACCTGTCCGTGCCCACCGGGCCACAGAACAGGTAATCATCTAAATAATGGGCCGTGCTGTCCCACCCTGTAACGTGGCGAAGCCGCCACTCCACAAACGAGCTGAACGCCTCAAAGATGGCGCAGGACACGGAGCACCCAAATGGGAGGGCCCTATCCATATAAAATTGGTCCTGAAACCTGAAACCCAGGAGCTCAAAATCCAGGGGATGGACGGGTAGAAGGCGAAAGGCCGACTTAATGTCGCATTTCGCCATCTCTGCCGCTGGACCGCAGGCGCGCACCATGCGCACCGCGGCGTCAAAAGACGTGTACCTAACTGCACACAGCTCAGGCGGAATACCATCATTGATGGACGACCCAGAGGGATGGGACAGGTGATGTATCAGGCGGAACTCGCCCGGGGCTTTCTTGGGCACCAAACCAATTGGTGACACCCTCAGGTTGGGCACGGGTGGATCCCGGAAAGGGCCGAGTACACGGCCTTCCCTAACCTCCTTGCGTATCTTCTCCGCGGCCACCCCTTCGGCCAACTCCAGAGATCTCAAGTTCTTTGCCAGCCGGGGGATACGGGCCCCATAGAACGGAATACGAAACCCCAACTCAAAACCATTAACCAAGAAAACTGCGGCAGCCCTGTCCGGATACTCTGCCGCCCAACGCCGCAACACCTCGAGTCTAATTGGGCTGGGCCCCTTTCGCAGTGGGGCCCTCGGGTCCCCCTGGCTTCTTGGGCCCTCCCCCGTCCCGAGGTCTGCCTTGTTGTGGGCGAGCTCTACTACAGCTGGTGGCCGGGTGCTGGGCCCCGCAGACGGAGCACTCATGCTTAAAGCGGCAGGGTTTCCTATTGCAGACACCCTGACCGTTGTAGTCCCAGCAGACCAGCCGGACTTGAACCGGCTGGCCCGCAGCGCGGGCAGGTGTATTGGCTGATCCCCTCCTAATTGTATGACCACTGTCGTACCTGTCCCCGAGCAGGGGCCTATTTGGTGTCATAAACTGCAGCCAGAGGGGGGGGAGAGGTTCGTCCCACCGGACAAACGGGTCCAGGGCCGCCCTGCGACGAAACTCCTCGTCATACAGCAGCCAGCAATGTCCCGGGTAGTGTACGAAAGCCCTGTATATGATGTCTAAGTACTTCAACAGGGCTTGGGCCCTCCAAGGGTGGGCTTGTAGTGTGAGGGACATGAATATTAGATATGCTGGCAGCCAGGCGGCCCAGGAACGTTCCGGCTTCTTCTTGAGCCTGCGCTCCTTATCCAGGGGGTCTTCCTTGTCCAACTCCTTAACATCCAGTTCCCTATTGAGCAGACTAAAGATGTCTACATAGTCGCCCCTCCATATTTTTTCCCTCGTCGCCTGCGCCAAGTGGTGTCCGAATGGTGAGGCATAATCCCCGTATGGCACAGCGGCCGCCGCTACCCCCGGGTAACCCGGGGCGGCCGCTGCGCCCACCCAGGGCAGCCCACCCCCTGCCATATGCCCAGCCCCCGACCAGCCCGCCGGGTGGCCGGGTGGCCATTGCGATGGGACACCCGGGTGGCCTGGCTGCAAGGGCCCCATCCCTCCCATAACCGATGTAGGCTGGCCCGGTCTCGGACCCACCACAGGGGGCGCCGATCCAGGCAGCCAGGCTGGGATCGGCCCCCATGCTGGGAGCACTGTTGTGGGGAACTGAGCCGGCCATAAGTGGGTCGCTCCCTGTGCCGGCGCTGCCGCCCCGTCCTGGGCAGAACCCCCTGGCCAAGGCCATGTTATAGTGGGCGCAGGTTCAGGCGCGCATGCCAACTCACTGGGGGTCGCGATCTCCGCAGAAGGTAGGGGGGGTTGGGCCCCTTCTACCACGGCTGCCTCCACGCCCCCGTCTTCTTCTGGCTCAGACGGCGCCGGTCGCGGCCGCTTTGCCGTGGCTGGCGCTGCGCTGGCTCCCGCCGATGTACTGGGTACCGCCTCCAGTTGTTCCAGGGCTGTAAAGCGAGCAGACATATCAGCAATCCTCTCTTTCAGCTGTGCTCGCTTACGCGACTTGGCTGGCCTGGCACTGGTTCTAGGGGCCTGCTGGGACTGGGTGTCCGGCTTATCCATTCCCTTCGAAGCTTCTAAAGCCTTTAGCCTCGCCTCCAGCTGCTGCCATATAGGCCACTGTTCCTCGTCAGAGTCCTCGGCCGAGCTGGGCGCCTGCTGTTGTGGCTGGCGCACTGCTGGCTGTTTGCCCTTTCCGGCCCTCCGGCCCTTTCCCGGGGCCATGGCACCACTCTGCTCAAAAGCGTGGCCGGGCTTGCCCAGCAATGACCAGTCCCCCCGCTATGGGCTGCAGCTGCTGGGAAGTTGGGCTGCTATATGGGGGGGGGGACGAGGGAAAGGCCAGGGAGGCTGGAGGAAAGGAGACTGGTGTCTGCTGTCTCGGGCCTCAGGGTAAACCACCCTCTCCCCCGGCAGCAGCCGTGAACCTATAGCCAACCGCCCGCCCTCCACCCAAGCCTTACTGGGAGGGCCTGGCTGACAGCGCCTCCACGGCCTACCCGGCCTAGCTCGGCCGGTCGGCCTCCCTTCTTCCCAACCGCTTCCCCCCCACTGGGGACCCCCTGGGACCAGTGCCTGTCCCTGCTATTCTCAAAAGGGGATGGGGCGGGGTGCTGCCTATGCTTGCGCTGCCGCACCCCTCGTGTCTGCCCTCTCCCCGCCGCTCGTCCCCGCGAAGCTGGGCGATAGGCTGCGTTGACGGTGGCCCGGCGGCCGGTCTCCCGCCGCCCCCGCCTGGCCCGCACCGGCCTCCTCACTCAGTGGGGGGGAGGGCCGATGCCGCTCCCCCCAATCCGCTGCCCGGCTCCGGCCGGGATCGGGCCGCGGCCACCCCAGCCGCTGCGCGCGCCGCGCCGCTGCCCGCGCCCGCGCCGCCGCCGACAAGCCGCCGCACCGCCGCCCGCCTTATGCCCTATGCCCGACAAACGTTCTGCATGAAATGAATAAGTGAAGAGATAGAGCCGCCGCCCGACAAGCCACCACATATGCCGCCCGAATTAACAGGGCTGCCGTAAGAAGAAAGGGAAATTTCAGCTACTGTAAATAGCAGTGTTTTCTCCGCCGCTTAGAGCGTCCGCCCATTCCACTCGCCGCACGGCCTACTCCTGGCCTCAAGATCACCTGCGCCCTGGCAAAACAATGCCACCAACCCAAAGGCAGGTAGGCTCCCAGCGCGCCGCTCTCGCTCCCGGTCCTCTTCTGCATCCCCTGCGGCCATTTGTGATGAGCACAGGCCGCAAACGCGGCCTAGACAAATGGCGCCCGCCACGTGGCTCCCGGGAGCCCAAAATGGCGGCGCCAGACGGGGTTTTGGAAACGGAGGTGCTCCTCCGAACTGCGCCGCTCGATGCTGACTGCTGGCCGGGGAGGAGCCACCCCTTATAGGGCGCTCCTCCCCCGCCCCGCAGGACATCCGGGTCCTGCCTCGCCTTTTTATTCCCCTCGGGGGAGGGGCAAATCGGCTCCGCGGAGGGACAAGCCGACCGCGGAGCCAGCATTCTACAAGGCAATTCTAGAAATGGGAGCAACCCAAACAACAAATTATAACTTTGAAACTGGACTTCAGTTCTGCAACAAAGTTGGCACAGGTGTAGCAGGCAGGTGGATCTTGCACTGGGGAACGTTTGGACAAAGGGTATTCGGGTCAGGATTTTTCAGATTAAAATTGTTTACACACACACCACAGAAATATTTGAGTAGACCTATCTTGCTTACCTTGAAAGAGAATGGTAGACCCTTCTCACTTTTAATGGAAGGAGTCTAGCCTGTGTAGGCTGAAATATTTATCCTCAAAAAGACATTCAAAAGGGTATAAAACTGTGATAAACCGAGGATGCATGGAACAGCCTTACCAAAAACAGCATTTCAAATCAGATACATTGTTGCAACTTCATGAGCTAGAAAGGGAGATATTTGGAGGGCATGAAATGTCATCAAAACAGTCAAAATACAGATTTTCTTTAAAGAGTCAAAACAACAACAGCATCCCGAAAACAATAACAAACACCAACAACCAGGCTTGCTTTAAAGAAAGCAAGGGAGCAACATTTCTCCAGAAATGGACATTTTGCCATCTAATGTATATCTAGGGAGCCAGCATACACTTTTGTAAGGGAATTAAGTGTATTTGAACAATACTCACACAATTTCTGAGACTATGTTCCTTTCTATAATCCTCAAAAGAAAAATCACCTGGTTTGGAACAATCTTAGTTTTTGACTTTGTTAATACCCAATTAGTAGACTCCCAGGAGGATAATGTTTTTAAAATTCCTTTCTGGACAAAAAGTCATTGGTACTGGGAAAGAGATTCTATGTATGCGTATAAAAATTTTTAAATATATTTTTTAAAAAATGGAGAACACATATTCTGAGGTTTACTCATCCAAGCTGTGAAATTACAACTGCTTGCTTGCTTGCTTAACACTTGTCAAAAACTGCCCTGAAAATGGCTTTGTGTTTGGTAAGTGGATAAGTGATTTGAGAAAAAATGAGCGAGTTTCTGTGATTTTCCATTGTATGGGGACACTTTGTGAATGGCAATATGCACAAGAAGGCATCTCTTAGACCATCTTGACTGCTGCCATTGGTGTTGCCAGCGTTCAGGCTTCCCTTTTCTATGTAAAGCTTGGCACTCTTTCTCCTGCTGGCAATGTAGATACAAAAATGTGTACAAATATTGGGTTATTTCCTCGTGTTTTGAATCACGGATAGAGAAGCACAATATTTCACACACAAACCATAGGCTTTTTTAAAAAAGAACTCAGCAATACATTTCATCCCTTGCACCCTTTTTCAGAATATAGGCACAAATCTTTGCACATTACAGTTGGGTACTACAGTAATCCCCCGCTACTTCTCGGTTTGTATATTGTGGTCCCTATATAGATAGAGTATTTCCATTTAAAGAGAAGTTACCTGCATTGAGCCTCTCCCATCCCCTGCTGCAGCTGCGATCCCCCCATCCATTGCCCTGTTTGCAAACAGGCTTCCTCCACAGAGCCCCTCCACACCATCCCTGCTACCCCCTTCTCCTATGTCCCCAAAGTGGTCTCCTCCTGGGAGCCTCTCCCCTCTCTTGCTGTAGCAGGGATTCCACCCTCACCCCAATCACCTCATTTGCAAAAAGGTATCCTCCATGGAGCCTCTCCTGCATTCTGCAGCCAAGATTCCCCAGTCCCAGTCCCTCGTTTGCAGAGGTCTCCTCCATGGATCCTCTCCACTCCCCTTCTGCAGCCAGGATTCCCCAGTCCCAATTGCCTCGTTTGCAAAGAGGTCTACTCCATGGAGCCTCTCCCCACCCTTCCCTGCTGCCTGGATTTCCCCGCCCCCATTGCCTTATTTGTAAAGAAACAAAGGAGGTTATTGGGGTGGGAGAATTCTGGCTGCAGAATGGAAGGGAAGAGGCTCCATGGAGGAGACTTTTGCAAATGAGGGGATTGGGACTGGGGAATCCTGGCGGCAGAAGGGGAGGGTTGGGGAGAGGCCCCATGGAGGAAGCCTCTTTGGAAACAGGGCAATGGTATCCACATATTGCAGATTTTCCTTTATTGTGGGTGGTCAGAAAACATAACCGCCATGATAAACGGGGGACTAGTGTATCTTTATTGTACCACTGAAATTTTGTTAAAAATCTGACTCTTGAAGCCTTTCATGACTCTTCTTAAAGCTGGGGTTTGCAGAACATAGGACTACATGAAAAAATTAAAAGTCCCCAAATCACCCTGACTGGGTGTTGAAGCTACAGGATCTGAAGTTAAACTAAGGTTTCAAAGTGAAGTCTGCAAGCTCCAAAAATCAGTTTGAGAATGTGGTAAAATCAGGTTTCATCTCAGGGAACATGGAATCAATCATCTCTGTCTATTTCTGTAGACAAAGAAGTGTAATTTATTCTCTGAACTTCCCCCTGCTTTTTCTCAAAGCACATGGTTCCTGCTCTGGCTGGTAGCACAAGCCCATGGAAACACAGTAATCAATGGAGATTAAATTTAGGCTTCCCACTAGGCAAAAAAATCAGTCAATTTAAGATAGATTATCAGTATTATCTTCTAGTAGGAAAAGGTGGCATCCCAAGTGTAGTGCAGTCATTCTCGAGTGATGATAAATCATAATCTAGAGATGAACTATATCCTGAGTGCGTAATCATAGGCTGAATCATTTTTGTCACTTAAGCCCAAGTGTAGCTTTCTGTCCCTTCCTCCCTGGTAAACAAAGCACTACTGCTGCAGTTTTTGAGGGTGCCTATGCACTCTGGCTTGATGTATGTCTCCGAATGCCCCCACTAAAACATTGCTCTGTCTTTCGCTACAAACAGAATTTCATCCCTGGTATGCTTCATAACAAAACAAAAGCTGCAACAGAGATTTGTGGTCCCAAAGCAAGATTCAAACCCAGGGTTGGCAGAACACCTGTTCTGGATCACCAAAGTATCTTTTTAAAAATACATTTTTATTTATTTTCTACACTAAATTGCATAAAACAAATATATTGCTTGTCTCTTGTCATGTTACACATTCAATCACAGTCTCTTGTCGTGTTACACATTGCAACATTTGAGCCCAATATAATTCATATCTCCTTTTCCAGCTTTTATGAGTATACTTTCATACTTAGTTTCCTTACTATCTCATCCCTTTTCTATCTATCTTTACTTATATCTATTTTAGTACAAAAATATAGCCTATCTAATCTCAACAATCTATTCAATCTCATTGTTTAGCTCTTCAGTATTTAGCAATTTAGAATAGATTTGGCTAACCATATATATTCTATATATAATCCTTAATATATTTACCCATTCTTCCAAAGAGTACCTAATCTCAGCAATCATCTCTAAATCAAGTTAATACCTTAAGGGCTATTATAGGAGAGCTACCTCCTGGTCTATATGTTTCACTTTATGTAAATAAGTTATTGTTTATACCCAACTGCCTCTATTCTATTAAAAATCCAACAAATTCACATTTATTTATTTATCAGGTTTGTCTTCACATTTCCATTTTACTTTTCCCATATCATACCAATTAACTAGTGGCCTTAGACAATCAGAATACAGAAAACATTTTTAATGTAATAAATTCACTAAGTCAGAAATTCCTTCCCCTGCCCCCAATTTTCTCTTTTTCTGCCAACTCCACCTTATCTTCACAGGTTGTTTTCCCCTTGTCAAATCCATAATCTTCTTGGGTTGTTGTATTATCTTGGTAGTAATCTTGATGGCTGCTCTGCTACTGACAAAGTCCAAAATTTTCCTCTCCCCCCTTAATTAAGTAAGACATATGCCCTTATCATGTGTACTTGTCACATCTAAGGGCTTGAAGTCTGGACCATTCTTGTCATATTTGTCTTCATGTTGAGATCCACCATCTGTTCTGATTTAATCTTCTGATTTGAGCTGATTTCAGTAGATGCGTTTATCATATTTTGTGAATTTGGCATATTGAGTGATTTATCTTGCATCAAACTTGTTGTGTTTGTCTGTAGATTAAGATCAGGTGTCTGTTTTAATTCAATCTCTTGATCAGAACAATTTCAGTTTTTTTCCCTAGAGACCCAGTACTATCAACCACTCCATCTTGAGGTTTATCTTACAGTGTTGCTGTTGTAGTTATCTGCAGACTGCATTTCGGTCTCTGTTTTGCCTCTGTGTCTTTATCAGAATTGAAGGTCTCTGTATCTTCAGAGGTTGAGTCGGTGTAGATTTCTATAATTTTTTGCAAACCACATAAAATTATGTTGGCAAAATCTTCTTCTGAGATGTTTTCCCAATCCATTGTGTTTTATAGCTCACAAGGAAGGATTAATTTTGCTTGCAATAGTTTCTGCCACTTAGTTTCCAAAAAGGGAGGTAGAGAGGAGAGTAACTAGACTAGATTGAAGCCAAATGTTTTTAAAAAGTGCCGTTATTCTAAGGTCGGATGGTGTTTTGTGGGGGGGGGAAACAACTTTCCCAACACTGCTCTTATAGTTGCATCTTTAAATTCAGTATATAGAAAGCATGGAGGCATAAGGTAGTTTCTTTTAATTTTTTTCTTTGAATCCACCACATATAAAGAGCACCAAAAACATAAAATATTTTTCCACAAGAAGAAAAACAATAGGCAGAAAGACAAGTTCATGAAATAATGTGAAAACAATCACTTCTTCTGTGTGTGTCTTTCAAAAAACATTCACCCCTTCTTTGCTAATATCCGCTTCCTCGGAGGGAGGGGGTCTAGTGCTTGTGTGAATGAAAGATTTCCAGATACCAAGGAGAAGCTTCACATAGAAATAAATAAAAGTATTCTACTCATGACACACCAAATATTTACAGTTTTAATGATCACTGATCCGATTTAGTTGGTGTTAAATCCAGCATTGTGTCCACAGTTATAAATGAACACCAGTGGGTCTGAAGAGGCGAATCCTCTGGTCATTTGCAGGCTTGACATATGAACCAGCATTTTGAACAAGGAGAGATCTTCCTGTCCATGGATCACATGGGAGCAGGAACCTCTACTCTTTAGCTTTGTTGCTACTTGCAATTAGAAAGAAATAACAGAACAGGGTGAGTCCCTGCACCCTGTCCAAACATGTTAATATTGCTGGATTTGATAAAGATTGAACCAGGGGTAATCTGGTCATCCCAAAATTTCAGCAGAGCCAGTTGAAAAGGCAGAGCTCCCATCTATGAAAAACCCATACACGTACATTTTACACTCACATAGTTGGATCTGTTTGGCCTCTTTGGCATCCAGGTAGCTGGAAGTTGGAGCAATTTTGTGGATAATCCATTATGTGTGTTCAGTCAAAGGAGTCCATTAATCATGGGATCAGTATCTGTGGATTCACTTATCTACAATATGAAAATATTAAAAATATTAAAATAAAAACTATCAGAGGAAAAACCCCTATTTCCACATGTATCACCGGGGGAGGGGGGACAGAGACTGTGCTATGAATGCATGTTAGTGAAAAATACTAAGTGTCCAGATCTCTGATCCCCCAACTTTGCCATGGTATATGTGTAGGGGGGTGGAGCAAATCCTCAGAGGATATGGGGGGGGGTCAAACAATAATAAAAAATTAGCACACCGAAAATGATAATTTAAGCAAAACTGAATTTGACAGGTTGGGGCATTGGTTTTCAAGATGGCGGGTGGCAGCTTCACCCATTCGCGGCCGTGCTAGACATTTTGTTCCTTTTCCTTTTCTCAGTTATTTTATTTTGTTTCTCCCCTCTAATTAGGCACTGGCCCCCATCAGTGGCCATAGGGGTGTGGAGTGGTGAGGGGCTACGGAGGCCATGGAGGTTGCGAGCCCCATTTTCCTCCCCCCTCCTCCTCCTTTTCTATCTCCACCTGAGCCTATCCCCTCTCGCTCCAGGCTTGCGTCCCGGGCTCATTCCACCTTGCCGAGCTGCCTGACCCTGGCTTCGGCCATTCACTGTGGTTCCTTAGGGGTGGCCCCCGCTGATAAGTGGTTCTACCTTCTCTTGCGGACCCCCCAACGAACTCCTTGCTGGCTTTCTGCTGCCCTCTCAGAGGCAGTGGCTCGACTCGGTGGCGGCGGTGGCAGCGGCAGTTGTGGGGCTTCCCTGCCATGTTGTTGGGGTCCAGAGAGCCCGCCTGGACTTGGAGGTGGCGGCCTTGTATTGCCGGTGATGAACGGGGGTGGTGGCCCAGCTACAAGGCTGTGACCACAGCTTTGTGGCTGTGGAGGCTCCCTGGAGAAGACAACTGTGTCTCCCGAAGGGTGGCGGCAGCCCAGCCATGAGGTGGTGACTGCGGCTCCGTGGCAGCGGAGGCTCCCAGCTGAAGATTACCCTGGTCTGGAGGAGGAGGCCCTGAGCCGACTGAGGTGGAGGCTGAGATCGATGGCAGCCCTACCGGCGGCCCTACCTGGTGGCAGCTTACCTGGGGGGGAGGTGGGGGGGAGGTGGCTGGGGGGGGAGATGGCTGGGGGACCCGGACTGTGCTGGCATGGGGGGGGAGGTGGCTGGGGGAGGTGGCGGACTGTGCTGGCATGCCGACCAGAAGGACTTTGATTTCATCTCTGCTCTCGTTTGCCTCTTGGGCTGGAGAGCTGCCCACGGATGGCTCAGGTGATGGTTGGTGGAGATGGCCTCAACTGTTTGACTTTGTTTGGGGGTTTGATCTGTGGCTATGATGAAGGGAATTTTGAACTCTAGGACTTTGAGGATTTGGAGGCAGTGTCCTGCCTCCAGGCGGTGGACCTTTAAGTAACATCCCAGACATTTTTGGCGGTCTACTTCTAAGTAACATCTTGACCTCCAAGTAACATCTTGGACATTGCTGGCAATCTATCTTCAAGTAACATCTTGGACTTCCAAGCCATCTTGCTGCTCTCTCTCCGGAACATGGCTTCCTCCCGCCCCTCTCCCCCTTTCTCCCCCCCTTTTTCTATGCTATCCTAGCCCGGAAATGCCCCCCCCCGGTCCCCCCTCCCCCTTCTCTACCATCCTGACCACTGACTTACAGGCCTTTATATTGATTACTTTGCTTTTACTTATTTTTATTATTATTATTATTATTATTATTATTATTATTATTATTATTATTATTATTATTATTATTATTATTATCATTATTATTTTCATTATTATTAGAGTGTCTTTTCTTTTCCCATGTGCTTTGTTTGTATATTTATTGTTCAGCCTTGTTTGTATTTTTGTACTCCTGTATTGTAGGTTTTTTTTTTGTTTGTTTGTTTGTTTGTTTGTCACCATTTGGCATGGAACCCTATTCCCGTGGTGTCTCACCATGGGAGGTATGCTTTGAGCGGGGGGTTAGTCAGGTTAGAAGAACTCGGGTCCAGCAATTGATGCCAGTCCCCAGTTCTGACCCCACACCCACCACCACGTATCAGGGAGCCACTCCACTGGCACCTCTGGCCTTTCCTGCCTCCTGGTTAACGCCAGGTTGGTTCACAATAAAACCCCTCTCATCCACGATGTCATGGTGGATGAACGAATCGACCTGGCATGTATTACTGAGACCTGGGTGGGTGAGGAGGCAGGGGCCTCCCCTGGGTTTCAGGTCCAGTGGGTGGGCAGGCCAGAGGGTCAGGGGGGTGGGGGCATCGTTTACAGGGAATCCCTTCTTATTAGCAGATCTGTGACATTGGTGTGTCCCGGGTTAGAGAGCCTCCATCTATCAGTGGGTCAGCGAGATAGGTTTGGTATTGTGCTGGTGTACCGTGCTCCCTGCAACCCAGCCCAAACTTTTCCAGAGACCACTGAGTTCGTCTCGGCTGCCCTGTTGAGGTCCCCCCCGCCTTCTAGTGGTTGGGGACTTCAACGTGCATGCTGAGGCAGAACTTTCAGGAGGGAGCTGCTCTGGAATTCATGGAGTCCATGGCCTCTATGAACCTATCTCAGCATGTTGTATGCCCCACCCATAATGCTGGCCATACCCTGGACCTGGTCTTTTCCTCCATGCCGTCAGATTCCTTTCTGAGGGTTGGGGGCATTGTATCCCATCCTGTGTCATGTTCAGATCATCATCTGCTAAAATTTTCCCTGTGGATCGCCACCCCGCCCCACGGAGAGCATCTGCCCTAGGTTTGGGCCCGCCCCATAGGCTCCTGCCCGGTTCATGCAGGCCTTTGGGGAGCTTTCCGGCGAACTGGCTGACAATCCAGTTGAAGCCCAGGTGGAAAGGTGGTATGTGGGTGCCGCCTGGGCTGTTGACTGGATCGCCCCCAAGCGCTTCCTCCGATGTCGAGCCCACTCCTTGCCGTGGTTCACGTCTGGGTAGTAGGTGATGAAGCAAGAATGGAGGAAGCTTGAGTGTGTTTGGAGAAAGGATCAGACAGAAGTGAATAAGGCTGCCCTTAAGCGGCTGACTGGCCATTATGTTCACACGATCAGGGATGCAAGAACAGCTCATGTCTCCCGGAGAATTGGTGAGGCCTCAAACTGCCAGGCGGAGTTGTTCCGGGTGGTTCGAGACCTTTCCAATCCTGGTCAGCCTGGTCCTCCTCCTAGTGATTTCACTAGTGAGCAATTCACAGCCTATTTTAGATCTAAGATTGAGGCCATCCACTCCGATCTGGACTCCAGCTGCACTGGTCCCTCCCTGCATATCCCGGGGGCCGCACCTCCTCAGTTTCCTTGCCTGGTTGAATTTGGGCCTGTATCACTGACGGAGGCCTCCAGGGTTTTGGCTTATTGCCGCCGCCGGCCTCCCCTTTTGACCCTTGCCCAGCCTGGCTTATTAAATCCGCTGGAGGGAACATGCTGGAGTAGGCTTCCTCTATTGCCACCGCCTCCTTCCAGGAGGGGATTTTCCCCTCTTGTTTGAAGGAGACGGTGGTGAAGCCCACACTGAAGAAGCCCGGCTTGGCTTTGGACAATGTTTCCAGCTATCGTCCGAGTGCCATTGTTCCCTTCCCTTTCATCGAGAGGGTGGCCGCCGTTCGGCTACAGTCATACCTGGAGGAAAATCATATCCTTGATCCTCTCCAGTCTGGTTTCAGGCCATTTTGCGGAACTGAAACTGCCCTGGTCGCTCTGCAGGATGATCTCCTCAGGGAGGCTGACAGGGGGTGTTCATCCCTGTTGGTTCTCTTTGATCTTTCAGCTGCCTTTGATACCATTGACCATGGTAACCTACTGGACCAGCTCGCCGAGGCGGGTATCAGGGGCTCAGCACTCTGCTGGCTCTGGTCCTTCCTTGACGGCCGGCTCCAGCGGGTTCAGTTGGGGGATGAATTGTTGGCTCCTTGGACGCTCCCTTGTGGGGTGCCCCAGGGGTCAGCAATCTCCCCTATACTGTTCAATGTTTATATGAGGCTGTTGATGGAGGTCATCAGGAGATTTAGAGTTCACTGTCATCAGTATGCTGATGACACGCAGCTCTATCTCTCCTTTTCTTCTTCTGCAGTGGAGGCAGTTTGCTCCCTCGATCTGTGCCTGGAGGCGTTCTTGGAGTGGACTACGAGTAAGAGGCTCAACCTTAACCTGGAGAAGACCGAGGTTCTGTTCTTCGAGGCGCCCTCATCCAGGTACAATGGCCCCCTCCCTAGTCTGGGGGGAATTTCCCTCCAGCCTATGGACAGGGTCAGGAATCTGGGTGTGGTCCTGGACTCAGTACTCTTCCTGGAAGCCCAGGTGATGGCAATCACCAGGGCTACTTTTTTCCAACTCTGCAGGATCGCCCAGATCCGTCTGTATTTCGATGAGTCATCCCTGAGAGCAGTTGTGCAGGCCCATGTGATTTTGAGGATTGACTACTGCAACACACTCTACGTGGGGTTGCCCTTGACTCTTGTTCAGAGACTTCAATGGGTACAAATTGCAGCGACCAGACTGGTGGTGGGTGCTCATAAATATGACCACATCACCCCAGTTCTGGCTCGCCTGCACTGGTTGTCCGTGGCCCTCTGGATAAGATTCAAGGTCTTGGTTTTGCTTTTAAAATCCTCCACGGCTTGGGTCCTGAATACCTGTTGGAGCATATTTCCCAGAGGTCAACAGAGGCCAGACCCACTCAAATGTCACAGGTGTGCTCACTCAGGGTGGCCATGCCTAGGGAGGCGTGGAAGTCGGCAACACGTAGCCGCACCTTCTCGGTCGTTGGCCCATCACTATGGAACCATCTACCTAGTGAGCTGTGCCTTGCATCATCCCTGCCAGCCTTCAAAAAGGCTCTAATATCGATGCTTTTTAGGGAGGCTTACGGTGACCATATTTCTGTTTAAGTTCTTTTTGTGTGTGTGCCTACTGCTGCCTGCTGAGGGGTTCCCTCTTTGCCCTATTGTCCTTCTGCTGCCCCCTCATTGTTGTTTTATTGTTTTAACTTATGTTTTTATTTGTGAACTGCCTAGAGTCCCACCAGGAAATGGTGCAGTATAAAAGTACAATAATCTCTCTCTCTCTCTCTCTCTCTCTCTCTCTCTCTCTCTCTCTCTCTCTCTCTCTCTATCTATCTATCTATCTATCTATCTATCTATCTATCTATCTATCTATCTATCTTCATTTCCATTTTGAATATCTGAAAGCAAATTGACATCTACTTCAGGAACTAGGGTACCATTAAAATGGATCTAGTGGATTGGAAAGCACCAGGTATGGCCCTGCAATATGGTCATGGAAACTGATTCACAACTGGAGCCTAGGGGTCCATGGTGGGAGCTGACCAGGCTTAGGTGAGGCAGATCCCCACTCCCCCCGGGGGGTTGCAGAGACACAGAATGACATATATCCATGTGGTCTCCGAAGATGTGCCATTCTAAGAGCTCTCACAGGAAAGGTCTCCATTGACAGGGTGCAACCACATTGGGTGACATGGAGCTAACTCAATGTTAGTCAGCTAAGTGATGCTGTAAGTAATAAAGTTGTGGCATTTTTACTTCCAATTTGGTATATGAGTGTTAATTATTGCAGTGGGAAGACAGTCGGGTTAGCAATAGGGTCACAACTACAGGACCAGTTTGTTTGTTGTTTTTGCATTTTAAACATGAGTCTTGGTTAGGACCAAATTCAAAATCCACAGATGGGCAGTACTGTTTTCAGGATCACCTACAAATACCCAAACCAGGCAAGCTTTCAAGATCTCATGAGCCTAGATAGGGAGGGAGAAAATCATGGATGTCCCAAACAGCAGTCATTCATGAATCAACATCCAGCCTTAGACAAAATGAGGAGGCAACCTGAGAGTTGACAGCTGAAACCCTTTCATGTAGTCATGCTAAAAGTTCATCCCCCTGTAGCTTTTTACCTAGATAACCACATTATTCCCATAACTAAATTCTGGGTTGCACAAGTAAGAATGTAAAGTTATTGTTTTCAGCTCTGTTTCCCCCCATTGGAAACAGATGTTGTTTTATATGGATGTTTGGAATGATCCAACAGGACACATTGGTTCATGGTGTTTGTCCCGTCTTCTTTTCCACTTTTAAGAGCTGCCCTTCTGTAGACTGTCATCTTTAAAGGGAAAAAAATAGAGATAGGGGACATTATACATTTTTTCATTTTTCTACCTCCCCCCCCCAAGAGATATTGAAGTTGTGGCTCATGGGGGCTCAACGGTAACTCCTGTTAAGTCGGTCAGCTTTTCTCCGAGGATTGATAGCTGGTAAAAAAGCATATATTGCCTCTTTTGCTTTCTAGTTTGAAATAATGCCAAAATCAGTAGCAGAATTTCTGATACAGGCAATGGAAGCCCTGCGTGAGTTTTCTATCCCCAGTGAAAAGGCATCAAACACCTTGTATTTGACCAGGTGTTGTGGAAATGTGCCTTTGGCTGTTTTCCCACCTTTTGGGCAGAAGGCATGGCTTTGCGTTTTGTATCCTTTTTACTTGTTTGCTCTTCAGTGTGCTCCCTTGTGTAGTGGCTGCCATGGAATAGCCTTTGTTCAAAGCAACTGCAAGCTGTGTGCTCATCTCACATTCATTTTGACACTCGGTGCACTCTGTAGGTTTCTTTCACCTGGCACTTGTTGCAATATTCATACTCTGAGCTTTCCCGTCCTTCAATGGTGAAGAGGTGCTTATTTTGTTTTGCCCCCAATTTCTGCAACACAACTGTCAAGCAATGTGACTGAAGGTGATCGCATATGTGGCCACATGGTAAAACCATTCTCAGAAAGCAGAAAATGGAGGCAGAATTCAAGGGACCAGATTGGCAGCCACTGTATTTTTTCCCCTCAACTTAAGAGCATTATTTATGAATGAATCACAATGACAGGTGACATTGCAAGATATGATGGACTTGGGCAAATGCAGGAAATGCAAACATGGGTAAATTAGAAAAAATAAAAAGTGTACTGTTTACAAATTATTTCTGAATGAGATATTCTGCTCACTAGCAGTTAACTGGAGCTGGAGCTGGTTTAGTGGTTTAAGTAGCTTGCTGTGGAGCCAGAGTTTGAGAGCTTTATTCCCCACAGTGCCTCCTGTGAGTATAGCCAGCCTATGTAACCTTGGGCAAGCTGCACAATCCCAGGACACTCCCAGAAGAAGGGCATGGTAAGGATCAACAAAAGTTAAAATTGACTTAATAGCATATCATGATGATGATGATGATGATGATGATGATGATGATGATGATGATGATGATGATGATGATGATGATGATGATGATGATGGTTAACTGAACATCAGTGTTATGTAATTGATAGAGGGTTGGACTAGGATTCTGCAGACCTCAGTAATGGAAACTGAGCTCTGTGTGTGTGTGTGTGTCAATGGGAAGTCATTTTTGAATAACATATATATCTCCAAAGCCCTATTAGAGTTTCTGTCAGCTGGAAAAGATGGCAAATAACAAATGACAAAATGATTAATTGAACAGTTGACTTTTCTCTACTAACTTTCCCATTTTTGTGGAAATGCCAGTCCTGCACATTTTCTCTCCAGAACACTTTTCTAGGGTAATTCAGGTGGGCACTGGGTACTTCCTTGCAAAACCACCATGAGCTAATGGTGCAGAAGGGCACGGGAGAGAATCTATACATCCATGACATCAAACTACAGGTGATGCTTGCTAGGTGCTTTCAGAAAAGGGAAAGAAGATGATACGAGGCCACAATATAGACTCCACTGCAGAGGCAGCAATGCAAGAGTATACACATGCACCCCCCCCAAAAAAAGAACAAAATCAGAAGTGTAATGAAATTCATTTGAAATCATTTATAAAAGCAAGGTCAGGACTAGTAAGCATCTTTGTTAATACTGCACTATCACACTCCTTGAACAGAATGCTATGAAGACAGTTGGCAGAACTCCCCTCTGAATTGGTTTTTTAGTCAATTTAATTATGTTCTGCATGTCCGTCAATAATATTGTAGGCATTTTAATCTCAGTCATGTGTCTCTGAGCCTTCCTTTTGCATATCACAGGAACGGGTAGTTCCTAACATCCTAATTTCCTCCTGTTTCGCTGGATTGCTGCCATGATGTATAAGCACATGTGTGGCCTAGTTTGAAGACTAGTGTGTTCTATTTTATTTCCACTGAAACTTCCAAGTAAGTGTGCTTGCTTGTAGCCGGAGGCTTAAATAGACTAGTAGTACAGCTGATGGAGTCAAGAAATGTGTCTGATATGAATAGTGTCTGTTAGGCAGCTTAAGTACTATTAGTGCCATTCTTTTCGACAGTAGTTACATTGAAAAGAAATTACTTGGGAAAGCATTTTTCATGCTTGATTGACATGTAGATAAAGGCATTCTTGGTGTACTAAAACCCATTTCAAGTGCTCTGTTAGCATAGTGAGGAGGCTGTGAAGTGTTCCTGAAGTGTTCCAATTTGAGATTGCCTCAAAAGATTGCCTCAATGACTGGATTAAAAAAAAAACCTGGACTTACTGTTGAGTTGGTTGGCCTATAATCGTGGGAGCCAAGAAATTAGGTAGTTCTTTTTTGGTGCAAGGAAAGAAAGCTGAAAGTTCAGGTAACATCATGAAAACTTCATGTTGCTCTGTTCAAGCTACAGTTCCTCAACCTATAACAAAAAGAACAAGATCAAAATTCCTAAAATGGCCTTTTAAAATTGCTTCAATTTCTTACTTGGAAGGGAGAGATAAGTAATGAGCTAAAATGTCTGTGAACATAATGTATAATTGCAAGTCATCAAGTCATTTGAGATTTACAGCACCCTTTGTATGGTTCTCTGGATACAAAATACTCAAAAGTGGTTTGCCTGGCCTTCCTTCTGGTGGTGCTCTGAGAACGTGGAGCTAGTCAATGGCTGCAAAAGTGACAGAACACGAAATTCCATCAGCCACTTATGATCTGGGGAACTTTTCTGGCCCTTCTCTTGGGAAGCACACTTCAAACCCTCAGCCACCATAGGCTGCTTTCACACAACCACTAAAATCCACAGCAAACTTTGATCTGGATCGCCCCCCCCGAGCAGTCACATGGTTGATGTTGCAGATCAGATGTTCCCATGGTCATGTTTTGAAAATCCACAGCCGTTCTGATCCCATGACTGAGAACCACAGCAAAGACACCATAATTGGGGGCAAAAACGTTTTGGTGTGGATTTCCCATGTTCCCATGGACGTGAGTAATGGTTTAAAATATGCATCGGAACAGTGACAAGGATTTTACCGCCTCGAGACCAGGTACTTGTAAAATATGCTGGGTTGTGGTATAGTGGGTGTGGTCACACTTTTTTAAAAAGTTTGCTGCTCATGGGAAAACAATTTTATGCTCTGCATCTGTGAGCACTTTCTAGCGGATTTTAGTGGTCTTGTGAAAGCAGCCATAATAGTGAGGTATGGCAGCAGCTTGATGACTATCCCTGGGGAAATTGTATGAAAGATACAGGAAAATGCAAACAAGTTTACATTCTGGAGTCAGAATCCTGAATGGATTTAACATGGGTTCATTTGGAAGAAACATGGCAGGTAAGTAAGTAAGTAAGTAAGTAAGTAAGTAAGTAAGTAAGTAAGTAAGTAAGTAAGTCATTTTTAATTGAACCTCTGATGCCTTAAAGGAATAGCAATGGTGGGGTAATCAGAGGAGCAAAATATTCTTAGCTGGTAGTTCTAGGAGCCAGCTGAATCCTGCCTGGGACTCAGACAACACCTGGAGTCTATGATGGAGAGGGAGATGAAACCCATTAGGTCAGGCATGTCTAAACTTTGGCCCACCTGATGTTTTGGACCACAACTCCCAGAATTCTAAGCTTCGATTGCCAATGACAAAGGACTCTGGGAGTTGTGGTCTAAAACATCTGGAGGACCAAAGTTTAGTCATGCCTGCATTAGATACACAGGAGATCAGGAGACAGTAGGGTTTGGGAAGAGCAAAAATGAACTGGCTCTCTGGTGGCTAGATTTGTCTTGTAGCTGGAAGACCCTCTAACTTGGGGGTGGAGTTGGGGCAGAGCACAAAATGAGTGGAGATGAGAGTGTATTTGGACTACTACTGACCAAATAATGCTTTGAATGAACAATCTCTTTTAAAATTTTATCATTAGTGCTTTTCTCAGCCCCCTCCCCAGTAGAATTCCTACACTCAAACACAGCTTCTGCAGCAGCTGTAGAGTATTTATTTATTTATTTATTTATTCTTGTATTTATATCCCGCTTATCTACTACAAGTAGTACTCTAAGCGGCTAAGAAGCAATGAATGTAAAATCAACAACAATAGATGCATCAAGTATAAAGCAAAACAACATAAAACAATAAAACAACATAACATGTAAAATCCTCCTACATCCCAGCATGCAGAGGGCCAGATCCTAACAGGTTAAAATTAGGCACACCGAATAGGCTGACTAATTTAAAACAGTAGCGATGGCGGGGGGGGGGAGAGAAAAAAAAAAAAAATAAAAAAAGAAAGAAACCTAACTGAGATCGCCAAACTGAGAGTAGTTTAACAAGTGTGACAAAACCCCTCTGGGTAACATGTTGAAGAGCAAATTGATGCGCAAGTTATCGTATAAAACCAAATTGTTTATAATTATTTTTATTCAAAATGCAGTCTTGATTAAGATATAGATCAGTGATGTTGAAACTTATAGACACCGGGTGCCCAAACTATGATTCAAAACCCACTGATATAGATGGCCTATGACCAGGATAGTGAATTCCCACCCATCCATCACCCACAAAGGGTAAGGGACTCCTTCTGCCGAATCCATGAGTTGTGTCGTACTCCATCTCTGCCTTGCATTGTTTATGATGTTGTCTATGATCATGAATGGATGATGTAATGTGCAAGTAAGCCAGCCATGGATAATAAAAGGCATGCAGAGGGAATTTAACAGTGATAAAAAGCAGACACAACAGATATAATTGAAACAAATCTCTAGAGGGATAGCTGTTAAGGTCCAGAATTCTTTGTAACAAAACCAGAAGAGTCTTGTGTTATCCTAAAAGTGCAACCAGGTTTTCTTGACAGAAGAAAAACACAATAAAAAAATCAGCAACAACCAAGTCAAAGTCACCCCTAACACCAGCCCAGCTTCAACAGCAAATATCTAGCTGAATAGAAATGATTTTTCTTGCTGGCAGAAAGATAACAGGAAGGGGGCTAGCTGAGGCTCCCTTGCAGGGGCTCAGTTGGGGGTTTCTTTATCAGGAGAACCACACATCCAAACCAGCAGATTACTGTTTGCTCCAGATCATGCATGCAAGGAGGCAGAAATATCTGTGGAAGAAGAGACATAGTTTTTGCACATCTCAAGCTTAGAAGTCAAGAAAGCAGTAATATGTCATTGAAAAATAGTGGACTATTTATGATCAAAATCTAAAACAAGTTGTGACAATAACTGGGACTGACAGACCCACAGGGAGTGGAGTGGGGTGGACTAATATTTTCTCTACAGAGGTGAAGGAAGCAGGATAGATGAGGCACACAAAGCTCTCCTTGGAGAGCCAAACAATGCCCAGTGTAATTGTTGGGTGGAATTCTGTGTGTAAATGGAATGTCTACCAGTATAGCTCTATTGCAATGGATTGTGGTATACTGTGCTATTATAGCATAATAATGTGATAGCAATAATTTTATGCTATTTTATTGCAATAAAAACTGCAGTTATTTGTAGCTTTTAAACATTTGAGAAGATCATTAGCGCTGAGGGAGGGGGATTCTACTTATCTACCTACAAATGTACCAGCTGTCTCAGCTGAAGCTTAGAAAGTGAGCCATTAAAAAGGCCTGAAAAACATAAAAGAATGAATCTGCTTTATGATCATGTTCCATAAATGCTAGTCATACAGCTACAAAGCGGAAGGTTGAAGCCATGAAACTATTAAAGGCAGCAATACTGCCAATTTGCAAGAGGCTATGAGTAGCTGAGCACTAGATATTGCCAAAGCTTTTTTGATGAGGGTGAAAGAAATATAGATAGAAACATAGAAAATAAGGCATTAATGTATTAACATGTTTCTTCTGTGCTGTATGCCTTTTTGTTTTGATTTGGTTTATTCCAGAACCTCTTGGTTCCTTTGTCAACTTTCTGGTCTGAACCAATGGCAAAAGCAACAAGCCAAAACTGTGTTCCAGCTGCAACCAATTCTCCAAGATGCCCTCTTTTTTGTGTCAGACTTTTCCTCTTCCCCATTAAAAATATACTCACAGAGCCTGTAAACCTACAGCAAATGCCATTCATGGAAAGGCTTTCCAACTTTCCAACTTAACAGACCATCACTTTTACCTAACAGTTTCTTATATGAAACAAGAAGTGGGAACTAATAATAATCATATTGGTAATGGTTGTAAGATTCAAGTTTTTAAAGATTTATGACTGCCAATTTTTAATTTCATTGATTTTTTCAAAAATTTGTAGATTAAGAAAAAGAGTGGAACAGATTCAGGATAAGTATGAGTAGGATAATATATGTTATATAAGCAAAAGAGATGGGCATTTTTTTTTTTTTCGTGTTTCATGTTTCATTTTGTTACAGAATGAAACAAAAAATGAAGTGCCCTTAAAAAAAAGAAACAAAACGAAATGGAAATTTTTGTTTCATTCTCTTTCATTTTTGTGTATTATTTATTTTGACAAGCACCAATCTCAGCACTTGTCAAAATAAATAATAAAAATAAGCGCAAACAGCTGGTGGCAGTTGGTGTAAGGTTTTTTTTTTAAAGTGACAATTGGCTCATGGACCAGCTGGTCAGCATGAGGTTTCCTAAAAAAAATGCCAACTGACCCACAGTCCAGCTGGTCAGTGTGAGGTTTAAAATCACCCATTGACTTACCTTGCCTTTCCTCTCATGGGGCTAAACTGAAACCAGGAAGTAGCCTTCTATGCATCATCCTCCCTTCTCCCTGATGCTGGCTAATCAGACAGGGAGGTGGGATGATGCATGTCCCTGCCCAGCTCCTGACTGGCCAGTGCCAGGGAGAAGGAATGATAATGTGTCAGAGGCAAATTCCCTGGTTGGAGTTTAGCCCTGCACTTGGTATGGCAAGGTCAGTCAATAGATGATTTCATTTTGGAGGTTGAGTCCAGGTTGAGCTATCAAAACCAGCTGGGTGGTGGTGCAGAGAATTGGAGATTGGAGGAGTGAAGCTTTTGAATTTCCCACCCCAATAACCTCCTTACTTCACTCTCTGGTTCACAACAGGTCTGGGATGACAAGCATTGACATTAGCACTCTCCCTCTCGGACCTCTGCTGTGTTGAAAGCTCAGTGGATTCCCTGGGATTCCACACACAGCAGGGGTCAGGTCAGAGAAGGTGAGCACTCACATCAGTGCTCATCTTCTTAGACAGCTGCTGCTGTGTTGGAAGCCCAGGGGATTCCCTGGATTCCCACGCAGCAGGGGTCTGAGAGGATGAGCGCTGATGTCAACCATCACCTTCTCAGGTGGCTGCTGCTGCTGTGTCAGAAGCTGAGCAGCAAAACCTGCTCCCTTCTCAGGAGTCACCCCTCCTCCCTGCTTCCCAGATGGTTTTATTTTTGGACAGGTCAAGGAGTGGAGAGCCCCTTGGAATTTTATTCCACATGGTGTCCATCCTAAAAATGCAGAAATACCCCTGAATCATTACAATGCCCATCCCACTTACAGCTGGGTTTCAGGTAGCAATCAAGGTGACATCTGATTGCCAACATTCTGAAAGAAAATTTGAATAAGCAGATTCCTAGGTTCTCCCAAACTCATTGCCTTGATCATCAGCCAGAGGAAAAGAAAGTGGACATTTTTATATAGCAGATTCTCTATAGTGGAGGCTATTTTCTCTCTAATGGCTACCCTAAGCCCAAATGAAAACATTCAGAAAAGCCAAGAAGAGCTAGATAATCATGTCTTAATTATGCATGGTAAAGTCAATTCTGATATTTAATGAACTTTATTTTTTAGAGTTTCCAAAGAAAGCTCAGTGAGTAGGGTATTTGGCTGTGGAACAAGATGCTGGGAGTTAATTCCCTATTGTGCCTCCTGTAAGTATAGCCAGCCTGTCTAGTCATGGGCAAGGAGCACAATTCCAGGAGGTGCTTAAACTGCCTCTGCACACTCTCTACCGAGAAAACCCTGAAAATCATTTCCATAAGTCGGAATTGACTTAATGGCACACAATTACTATGATGCTTATTAGGTACAGAATAGCAGAATTAATTTACCATTGCCTTCTTCAAAATAGCAGAATTATTGTTTTCAAACAGGAAAGCACCGCAAGGCAAGTCTGTCTCAGACTTGGTTACAGTCCTGTTTGCACTAATTCAGCATTGTGCACATGAGAAGCTGAGCGCGGACCTTATCAGGGACAAGCTGGTAGCAAGGCTTCAAGGCAGCTGCCTGTCTGAGACATTGCAAACTGATCCTAATCTCACCCTAGAAACAGCCAATGACCTACAATGTTCTTCTATAGAGCAACAGCAGGCTCCGTTCAGGAAAAAGAACTTGCAAGACAGGATGTGACCTTCTCAAGAAAGGGTAAACCCACATTCAGCTTGCATGTTTCTATGGACAGATTTTATAGGAGTAAAAGAAACATAGTTCAGAAGAAAATACCAATAATAGATGGGTTTTGTTTGCCCCAATGTCCCAAAATCAAATGATGCTTGTGGATAGAATAATGTTTGCAAGTTTTGTTGCAAGTTGTTACTTGTGATTCCTAGAGTATGCCCTGGGTTTCAAAATTGGAACCCCTCTGGCTGAGATGTTAGCCAACAAGCCCTCACTATCTAAGAAATAGTCAAAGAGTCAAAATAGCTTTTGGGGTTAAATTAGTTTTAATTCTTTGTTTGTGTTAAGGAGGATTTCTGCTCTTCAGATGCTCATGGTCACAATCAGCTTATTGCTGCAGTAAAGGAAAAAAGTAATGCTTACTGTACTATTATATTTTTAGAAAGAACTGTTTTTACGCTGCTCTCTACTTAGGTTCTAAAGCATATGTATATAAACAAAGAGAATGCATATGTTTATAGATATATGAGTAAATATAGTACTGTATAGGAAAATATATTTTTTCTACGTGTCTGGACCAGCGTGTCAGGGAAAGCTTAGTGCCATAGACTAGAGATGGGCATGACTCAAAAAAATGGTGTTTTCATTTGTCGTTTGGTCGTTTAGGGGTCCATTTCGGTTCGTTTTCATTTTCGTGACTTTTTTGACAAAAAAATTCATTTTTGTTTTGTTAGGTAACGAAACAAAAAAACAAAAATGAAAATGAAAAATTGCTGTTTCGTTAGCATTCTTTTTAGTTCAATGCATCTGCTGCAACAAAAATGAAAAACACGGCAAATTGGGTCGTTTCGTTTTTGTTTTTGTTTTGTTTAAAACAAAATTCATTTTGTTTTCATTGCATAACGAAATGAAAAAACGAAAATGAAAACAAAAAAATTGCTCGTTTCGTGCCCATTTCTTCCATAGACTAGGTAGACTGGCCTCTTTCTTTGTGTCAATTCCTGTTTCCTTTCATCCTCTTCCCTCAGTCTCTCTTTCTCTTATATTTTTGTCCTGAGAAATGCTGCATGCTTCTGTCTCACATCTCCGCATATGGAAACCACTCATGGACTTCTCCTGAGTAACCAAATAGACATTTGTTCAGTTTTGATTGGCTTTGACTGGAACACTTTTTGTTCTAAGCCTCTCAATGCACACACTAACAAGTCATTGTACAAGCAACATCTTCTGAACTGATTCTGCTGCTTCATTTACAGAAAAACAGTCTGTGTGGTTGCCAGGATTAAGGAAATAGCTCCAGCAGAGAAGTGGAAACTGAGGCATCTGTGGTGATATGAGAGTAACCCCCAGCCTGAGCCATTTATGGTCTCTGTCTTCCTGTCCTTGGCAGAAATATAGGTCTGACCTTTTCTATCAGTTTCTAATAAAAGCAGATGTTTTTAAAAAGAGCATACTGGTATCTCTCAGCTTCCAGGTATATCAGGCATGCTTATCAACAAAAGAAAAGAGTTTTTTAAAATGTCAGATAGTAGCTCTAGTTTGTAGGTTTTTCCAAAAATATTATTTGGGCAGTTTATGGGAGCCTTGAGCTATATGCACATTACCTGAAGTCTAATACAGTTCCTCATGTGGTGGTGACCCCTTGCCCTGCTTGGAAGAGGCCACAAGCCCCCTTTGGCAGGCTACTGCCACAGGTGCCATGGAGAACTTCCCTCTACAGGCACTCTCAGCCAATCACAGCCTCTGGTACCATTGACTGACACCCCCTCCAACCTATCATGCGATAAGTCACTCTTTCCTCCCCTTCCTCCCCCTCCTCCTCCAGACCCAAGCCGCTTGTTCCTTTTTCTTCACTGGCTCATGGCGACTTCTGTGAAATGGTCATTCAAATAACAAACAGGTCCCGACCCCCAAGTTGGGAACCACTGTCCTGGAGTAAGTTTGGGGGATAACATGTCCTTAAATAAACTGATCTCTAAATCTTCAGATTCCTATCTTGTTTTTGGTTTTGGCATAATGGTCCAGACTTTGGACAAATGGTTGCAGCCCAACAGCTGCAGATTGAATGAAAGTTACAATTTATAATACATTTTTCAAAAAAATCCATGGGTTTTATTGACAAAATAATAGATGTAGGGCTTACTAGGAGACCATCTGAGATAGGGACAGTTAAACCCTTAAGAATTAGCTAGTCAGTTCAACTAACAAACTTCAAGAAAATGGCAATCACACAAAGACAGGCAGGGAGCCCTGACCTGGACCCCATGCCATTACAATGCCAATGGAAAATCTATTTCAACCAAGCACAGATTTTAGCTCTGGGATGGATTACTTCAGCATGCCTGAGGAACACATTGTCACCCTACCACATCCCACATCAAGGTCCCAAAATAACCCCTTGAAATGCCCAAGCTTGCTTTCCCCTTAAACTACAGTTCTCAGTGTTGCCTTCATCGAGAGCTACAAGAATTAAATATATCTGAAACTGAATTACAACCGGAATGTAGATATTCTATCAAATCTTGTCCATGGATATCTTTCAAAATAAATTATGCATAATTGATTTGGGCCATTTTGAAATCCATTCAACTGAACTGGGAGAAAGTTCAGCAAGCATGTGTTTAAGCTAGGCTGAACCATGACTTTTGTACTTTCTGCCCCTTCTGTGAGAAACTCTAGATGAAATGTGTTTAGCATCTTTATGCAGCAAGATAATGTGTTAAGAATTTCATGCTACATACTCCAAACTGCATGGCATAGTGTAATTTCAATGGAACTTAGAGTTTTCATGCCCATTTTTCTCCTTTCCAAATTCTGTTTGAATTTATAATAAAAATATGGAAGTACAATGAACCAAAAATTATACTCTTGATCTAATTTTATTCACAGCACATTTGCTACAGATTTGTGCTTCTAATCCTCATTCACAGTTCAACTCTTGGGGGGGGGGAGCTTTGACTCATTCCATCCCTTTTATACAACTACTATTACTATTTAATGGTAACAATGGCCAAAACTTGTAATAGCATTTCATTAATGTTACAAAAGGGTTTTATAAATATAACCCAATTAAGCTTATAATGGTTTCATGGAATTAAGAACAATAATTCCAAACCCTCCTTTTAAATGCAAAGAAGAAATGAGGAAAACCTACCATCCTTGTCTGATACAACAGCACTTTGAAAAAGTGTTCCATTACTCTGATAGAGAGATGTAAAAAGAAGGAGAAAAATATATCATAAGCCTCACTATTACACCCAACAAGTCTTTATTCAGGTGTTGGCAGCAGAGTACCTTGGTCAGCAGGGCTGACTCATAAGCCTTCTAAGACATGGTAACCTGTAGAGATGGGCATGACTTGGCGGAATTTCCGTTTCCGTTTCCGTTCCTCGTTTCTGTTACGGAACGGACACGGTAACGGGAATTACTCCGCCAGAACTCGAACTCGAACCGACTAAAGAATAATTGGGTCAGATTTGTCGTGGTCGTTCCTGGCATCGCGGCGATCCCGTGATGCCAAGCGGCACAGAAAAAAGTTTTTAAAAGTTTAAAAAAAACCCGATTCCCGGCCAAAAAGCAGGCGGAAATATGCCTGCCTGAGTGAGGGCTCAGGGCACCTACCAGAGGGGTGGTTGACCCCCCCTCTCCTGTCCTGGGCTGCTCTGGTGGGGGGGGAATCCTCGTCATAGTCACTCGCAAAGCACCGGACTCGCTGCCGGCCACCGCAATTCAAGCAGAAGCGGCACAGAAAAAAGTTTTAAACTCCTCCCATTCCCGGGCCAAAAAGCAGGCGAAAATATGCCTGCAGTGCAGAGTGCACCTACCAGAGGGGTGGTTTCTGGGGGGGGTTCCCGGCCTCCCCCCTCTCCTGTCCTGGGCAGCCGGACTCGAGTCGCCATGCCATGCGGTGCGGATCCAAAATGGGGCGATGACCGCAATTTTTTTTTGAAATCGTGGTCCAAAAACACACAAGCACCACACAGAAACATGCGAAAATTGCTATTTTAAAACTGCCAGAATGTTTACAGTAGCAGTGGGTTTTTCTTGCAACAAAATGTCTCCTCTTTCGTCTCCATATATTTTATTTTATTTTATTTTATTTTATTTTATTTTATTTTATTTTTTTACACCTGCACAATGATGGGCTGGCCATGGGATTGACCATGCAAATTTTTGGAGCCATTCCACCAATCGCATGGCCACTTGGCCAGGTTGACCACAGAGACTTCTGGGATGTGCAAACCGGGCATAAAAAGCCCACTAACCGTAGCCCGAACCCGAAGCCTAAGCCTAAGCCTAACCCATACGCCAGTACACTGTCCTTCTAAGTGGGTCAGAGAGGCCCCCAGAGGTGCACCCCAATACTCACCCTAACCTCACCCGTAACTAGCCTAACCCTAGCCCTTGCGCTAACCCTGTTGCCTAAGCCAGATCTGTACTTGCATCATTGCACTATAGCAAGTACAATTCCCTTCTTAGTGAGACACAGCAGGTGCAGAGAGTCTGCCAGTCCGCCACGTGGCTCTGGGTGACTCCTGAAGGCTTGGCTCGGCCAGCAGCATGTGTGACATCATGCAAACCATGCCCCCAAGGCCTGACTGATGCAGGGAAGGCACCCCAAAAAGAGGGGTGCCTCTGCCCGTCTGCTGTGTCTCTCCGTGCAACTGGGTATGCAATCATAGCCATATGGCTATGCATGCATGCCCTTTTGCAGCAGGTGAGGAGAGGAGACCCCCATGTATGAGGGGTCTCCAGGAGCCTGCTTTCCCTAGCGGGTGAGGATAGGAGACACCCACCCACCCAAAAGAGGTGCCTCCAGGAGCCCGCTACCCCCCCAAACCAGTTTAATGACAGATGAAAAAACAAAAAATTAAACAACAAATTTTTGCAAAGTTTCGCAAAAAACGGAAATGAGCCGACAGAGGCCGCCTCCGACACACGACAACTCAAAAACGTCATTTTCCCTAGTTGTGCCCATCTCTAGTAACCTGCATCATGATAAGCTGTGCCTCTGAATTGAAACCCCTTGCTGTGCTGTTCTTTTTTCATGGAGAATCTGTGGAATTCTATTAGATCAGAACATGCTCTGTAGTACAATTATAGTAGGACACCAGTATCTGCTGTGGATTGGTTCCAGGCCTTCCCGTGGATAATTAAAACCATGAATAAGAGAAAACACCCCCAAAACTGCTATTTTGTGACAGTAGCTTGCTTTGCAGCTGCTAAAATATTTATTTATTTTTTCTCTTCCAGCTGTGGATAACTTAATCAATAGTGGATATGGGGGTCCTACTGTAGCTACAATTCATTTCATTTCATTTTATTGCAGCTTGTGTCTTCTAAATCCATCTGAGCGAAACATGTGTGATTCACACACACATATACTAGTTGTAGTATTTAATATGTTATTTTTATTAAAATATAAAATACACATAAAATGAAACTAACAAATAAAAACTTCATATATACATATATGCAAATATACATACATATATACATACATCAATAAATACAAAAAATGTGTTTCTCCATCAGAACCCTTTGAAGACATGCTGTATTTATTTCATTTATGATGCCCCATTCCACTTCCAAACCTCCATTGTTTCTTTTGATGACACATGACCCTACCTTTTAATTAGAGATGGGCACAGAACAAACATTTTTTCGTTTCCGTTACCGTTTGTCGTTTCCGTTACATAACGAAACGACAAACGAAAATTGTGATGAAAATGAAACGAAACGAACAGAACTACGAAAATTGTGGTTGTTACGTTTCGTTTCCGTTAATGGCGACACACAATGAAATGAGCTGTTTTAAATATTAAAAAACGCCCTGGACATCCGTAAAAATGCAGTGATGATTATTTATATTGTCTGATAATACCTACCAGGGGGGTTGGGGTCCTTAAAATGTTTGTTTTTGTCTTCTTCCATCGCGATGTATTTTTCTTTTCCCTTTAAAATGGATGTCGCCACCAGCCACAAAATGGAGGCAAGCCATGTGATGGGATCATGTTCAACCAATAGCATGCCCAGGTGGCAGACTGGGTGGGCAGGTCTGGCAGCCACAGAGGGCATAAAAAGGTCTGGCAGCCCCCGTCCTCCTTGCAGTCTCTAGTGGGAGTTAGGGTGGGATTGCTGTCTCTGCAACTCTCGCTTCAGTCCTGCAGCCTCCCTGTGTGTGTGCGTGCTGCGTACCTCTCGGTGAGTACCCTCCCTTGCCCTGCAGTGCAGTCACTCTGTGGCTGCCTTGCACTCTGGGCAACGCCCGCCGCTGCCTTTGCAGCCTCCCTGCGTACCTAGTCTATACTGTGTCTCTGGCAGCATCCAATTTTTTTAGTGTTTTCCATCTGGTCTGGGGCGTTGGGGGATGCCTGTGCACAGAAATGCTTTAAAAATCGCGCAAAAAGCTAGTAGAAATGACAAACAAAAAAACAAAAAATTGTAAAAATTTTTTCCAAAAATTCACGACAAACGGAAATGAACCGAAACAGACCTCTCAATGAGAAACGAAAAACCGAAATGCCATTTTTTTATTTGTGCCCATCTCTACTTTTAATTAATACATAGACAATAAAACCTTCTCAAATATTGCTCAAGGTATTTTATTTATTGAACCCTTTTAAAACTTTATATCACAAGTTTATCATTACTAGCAATATTCCATACTTCTTTATACCTTTCACTTAATTGAAAGTAATGCTTTCAATTAAATTGAATTTTCATTTAAATGTTTTTTTCAATTGATTTAAGTTTTCATTTTCAAATTTATGTATAATTAATCGTGCTTCTGATAATAAATTTGTTATTAATTCTTTTACTGCCCAGTCCCATTGTTCCTTATCAAATATTGATAATAACAATGCTGTTCTCAAGGCCATCTCTAAATTTAACTCCAGAATTGAAATAATTTCTCCAAAAACAAGCTTTCAGAATTTCATTACATTTTTACAGGCCCACCACAGATAAAAATAAGTACCTATATAAATATCATACCTCCAACATAAAACTGAAAATTTACCATATATACAATTCAAATTTACCATTGTTAAAATATCATTTCAAAACTAGTAAAATAATTGTCTTTTATTTTTACTGACATATATTTTAATATTCTTTTATCTTTTGATTCCTGACTCTGGACAGAGCTCAGCTGAGGAAAAAGCTTGTGACCAGAAAGAGGAAACAGGGAGAGGAAACAGGAGTTTCTAAGGGCGATAGGAAGGAAAGATAGGTAGGAAGGAAAGATAGCTAATTAGCTCTCCCAGGGGACACTAGAGATGGAAGAAAACCCAAACAATGCAAGAAGCAAAGGAAGATGACACTTTCACCTGTCGAATTACAAAACTAATTCTAGATTCTTGAGGAGGAGTCGGCTGGACAGCATAAAGTGGTGACCCCACAGGATGGTATGACAAAGACTGAAGCACAGCAAAATACAGTCATGGAACCAATGCCCTGAAGAGGAGATTAGTTGTAACAGGAGATTCCCTACTGCATGGAATGGAGGTTAAGCTATGACCATAGACAATAGAATAATGAATTTGGAAGGGGTGTATAAGACCATCAAGTCCAACCGCCTGCTCCATGGAGGAATAGAAATCAAAGGATATCTGCCAGGTGGCTCTCCAGATTTCTCCTGAATGCCCAGTGTGGGAGCACTCACCACCTCTTGAGGTATTTGGTCCCCCCCCCCGACACACACAGAGAGATTCATTGAAATCTGGCTTCCTGTTACTTGAGCCCATTGTTGCGTATCCTGCACTTTGGGTTGAGTGAGAACAGATCCTGGCCCTCCTCTGTGTGAGGAGTTTTCAACTATTTGGAAAGTGCTATCATCTCTCTTTTCAGTTTCCCCAAGGCTAAACATGCCCAGTTCTTTCAGTTTTCACTGAAAGGGTTTCATTTCCAGCCCCCCTAATCATCCTTGTTGTCTTCCACTGAACTTGTTCCAATTTGTCAGCACCCTTCTTGAAGTGTGGTGTCCAAAACTTGACACAGTACTCAAGATGAGGCCTTGCAAGTGCAGAATAGAGAGGAATTATCATCTCATGGAAATTGGAGACTATCTATTAATGCTGCCTAAAATATCCTTTGTCTTTTTTGTGGCTACATCACATATTCAGCTTATGATCTACAACAATTCTAAGATCCTTCTTTCTTATAATATTACAAAGCCAGTTGTCCACCATCTTGTAATTGTCCACTTGTCTTCACTTTTCCCCATTGATTTCAACAGAAGATTTGAGAACATACATGATTTTAACTAAGAAATCAGTAAGTCTTTAAATTTGACTGGATTGTCATAATCATAACTCAGACTCTGGCTTAAATTTTAATATTTCAGTTTAAATCTAGATATTGCTGCCCTCTCTTTTTCTCTCTAGATTTTATAATACTCTGTGAAGGAAATCCTGCAAATTTTTGGTTGGATTTTGGTCTTACATTCCTGGTTGAACAGATGTCCTTATAATTTACAATTAACCCATTCTGTGGCTCCTTCCTGTTTTCTGATAATTGAGTCATTGCAAATGGACTTCTTGTGCAATCGAAACATTTTGCTACTCCTCCAAGCAGGAGCAAAACTTTTCGATCACACAAGAAAAGAATGTAAATGGTACTATTCATTATAGTCAGTAGGTTTGACCTAGATTAAAAATCTATAGACCAGTCCATTTGTGATATACATCAGTTTCAAACACAGTCATTAAACCATTCCATCCTATTTCAGCATCAAGCATCAGTTTGTTCTGAAAATGAAGAACAACCATGAGTCCCTCAAGGCCCATTGTTTTAATTATCTGCTCTAAATATGACTAAGTATGGATCCAACTTTCCATGTGTCAGACAATGTTTGTCAAAATTCAGCTTTATACATGTGACTAAAATAGTTTAGGCTATCTGTAATTAAAATAGTTTAGGCTATTAATTACTGATTCTATGAATGAACTGGTGAAGTGGGAATTTAGATATATAGATATTTCAGCTATATGGGGGCTATTTGTGGATTTGGTGCTGCTTTACATCTTATTTTCCCATTAAAACCATGTGTTTTTATTATAATTGGACAATAAATGTACAGTATTTCCTCCGTTGCTTCTTTTATTGAACCAACAGCTGAGCAGTAGCAGCTTGAAAAAGCTGCACCCAGCCAGCAACAGCATCACAAGTTTCTGGCATTGGCTGCCTCTCTCAGGTTTATCCTGTTCTGTTGCTAAGTAACAGCAAGAAAGTAAAGCTTCATCTTCCACACCTTTCAAACTGTGGTACCTAAGATGAGATGTAAAATCTTGTCTTCTCTTTCCTCAACTTCAGAAATCAAACATTCTGACGGTTTTAGCAGTGGGTGCATTAACACAAAATAGAGCATATAATAACATTATAGATTAAGTACTCCTACCAAAGCTTTGCTTTTGACTCTTGATTCTGAGGCAAGGAAGAATAGGAACAGAAAATTTAAAATAATAATAACGGAGTAAAGGCTTCATCCCAGCAAGTCAATCAGATGTATTAAGCCAACATCCAAAGGTGCTCTCCCTTCCCACCTCCTCAGCTGGCCTAGTTCTGCCCTGTCAGGTGCTTTGAGTTCTTGTGTATTAATGGAATGAGCAAACATAATCCCTTTACCTCTGCTTTTCTCATCCTTCCCTCTGACTACAGTTTGTAAAGTAATATGTTGCATGTATTTAAAATGTGCACATTTTTTATTAAACAGTTCCACACCGGTCCACCAGTGCGAGAAGTCTGGTGCACAGAAATGGCACCCAACCAGGCAGTTCCAAAAGGACAGACTACAATAAGCACACTAAAGTTTTGTCTGAAACTGGACTCCTAACACATTCCTAATCTGATTTTTGGCCACTGACTATAGCAGCATTGAAAGACTGTCTTTGAAACACAGATAGTCATCACATAAGTGTAGATCACTTCCTTGGGGAATTGTTTTACATACATAATATGTATTTATAAGTGGCTCATTACACTAAGGAATAAAATCTCAGCTATTTCATAATTGCAGTACATTGTTATTACAGTTAAATCATTTTACTGATCAAATTACCTAGATTCCCTGTAGGGTTCAGCATGCGTTGACAGATTATGTAAAAAAATACTACAGAGCCAGCATTATTGGAGGTAAAGAACAAGGAGGTGTTTAAAGTAAAGCAAATAAAAGGTCAATACAGGAAAAAAATGATGCAAATACGAGCTGATAGCTGGCATAATAAAACATTGCATGGATAGTTCCTCAAAAACATCACATAAGGAAAAGACCCGGTAATGGCTCACCAATGGAACACTGAAAAAAAAGAGACAGAAGCCCTGACTTTTTCAGCTCAAGAACAAGCTATCAGAACAAATGCAGTTAAGGCTAGAATAGAAAAATCAGTTGAGTACCACACATGTAGACTCTGTGTAGAGAGGTGGATGAATCAACCATATATTGAGTTGTTGCAAGAAAGTTGCTCAGAATGAATACAAACAGCATCATAATGTAGTTGCTCAAATGGTCCACTGGAATTTGTGTCACATCTATCATCTGCCTGTAGCAAAAAACTGGTGGGAGCATAAGCCTGAAAATGTTATTGAAAATGAGCATGCAGAATGACTTTGTGACTTCCAAATACAGACAGACAGGGTTTTGGAGCATAAGACCCTTGATATTACGATTGTGGAGAAGAAAAAAGTGTGGATAATTGATATTGCTATAGCAGGTGATAATAGAGTCACCGAGAACCAACATGAAAAAAATTACCCGATATCATGATCTGAAAATTGAACTTGAAAAACTCTGGCATAAACCAATACACCATTAATTATTATTATTATTATTATTATTATTATTATTATTATTATTATTATTATTATTATTATTATTATTATTATTATTATTATTATTATTATTATTATTGGGAACCTGGTGGCCTCAGTTTTTTTAAGAGACAGCCCAGCCAGCATGCACCTGCCTCTCAGGTGTGAGTGGAAGTCATTTGTAGAAACCTGACTTCATAGTACCTTTCTCATAGAACAAGATAAAAATTGTACTATTCACAATTTCTTATAGTTAGTAGGTCTGACCTAAATTAAAAAGTTATGGGACAGTCCATTTGTGATTTCAACTGCATTCAGTTATAAGATCATTTTATCCTGTTTCAAAATCAAGCAGCAGTTTGTTCTGAAATTGAATAACACCCATGACTACCTTAAGACCCATTAATTGATGGGTCTTCTCCAAGTATGTCTAACTGTGGATCCAATGTTCTATGTGTTTGTTTGTTTGTTTGTTCATTTATTTATTTATTTATTTTGATGCTTGTTTGTTACTTTTTAGAGGTAGCCTGGCCAGTTCCCTTTTGGCTGCATCTGCACATGAACTCACCTCTTTGCTGAATGATTTGAATTCCACTAATTTTAGTACACCTACTCAAAATATGATTGGGAAAGGATGCTGCATTTTACATCGTAAAGGACAGTTGGAGTTTATTTATTTAAATTATATCCTGGATAACACCATCTGCCCCAAAGGCCACTCTGGGTGCTTTACAAAATTATAAAATGCAAAATGATACAATGTGAATAAATAAAATCATGAGAACATAAATCAAATCAAAATATATTAAATCAAATTAACATTAGCATAACCTTTGGCAGTGTTGGCGAACCTATGGCATGGGTACCAAAGGTGGAACTCGTAGCCCTTTCTGTGGGCACCCAAGATCACCCCTTCACAGCCACCTGTATTCAGGTTAAATTGCTGTATTGGCACTTTATGAAAAATTAGTGGGTTTTGAATCACAGTTTGGGCACTCAGTCTCTAAACGGTTCACCAGCACTGACATATAACATAAAAACAAATCATAAATCAAATAATAAAGCAACAAGAAAGAAAAACAACCACCATGTTCAGAGAGAAAAAATCACAGTCTCAGAAATGCAAGTATAAATAACAGAGGATAAAATCAGAAACAAAAAGAGGCGTAGGTAATAAATAGAGTTATAAATGTTGACAACACTGGTGGAAGCAGTCAAGATGATCTAGATTCTATCACATATCTACTTCTACTCACACTTGGCAAAAACCAGCCCTGACAATTGCTTTGTGATTGGATAAGTAGTGGTTAAATGGGGTGTGAGAATGCCAGCCTATACAAAGGGGTCTGACTTCCAGGTCAGTGGATGCATCAGTCAGCAGCTAGCCATGCTCCCAATCAGTGTTGGCAAAGATCCATTGGCTAGTGTGGCCAGTAATATAACTTAGAAGTAGGGAAGCCTTCGTCTAAGGCCAAATGTAAACACTGCCAATATAAATGTGCTATGCCTAGCCTGCTGTAGATTTGCTATCTCAAATGAATGTAAACAAAGCCCGAAGACACATTCAATCTAAAAGGCAAGTGAACCCTGATTGGTCAAAGAGGCGACATGTGACTTTTTTCTCATGCTGTGGACAGAGACCAAGAGACCGAGAGATTTTTCCTGAATGGATTCTGCAATATGAACTAATGGACTTTTATTTATTTATTTATTTATTTATTTATTTATTTATCTACCACCCTTCTTCTGAAGGATCTCCAGGCGGTTTACAACACCAAATAAACAGTAATCAAACATTTCAATAATATAGTAATAAGAGTAAAAGAGACAAAAATATATATGAATAAAATTAACAATTGCTTTGCCATGTAGTTTTAAAGTAGAATTAGTGAAGCTTTTGCCTCTAAAAGTTTGCTTTAGATTTCATTGAGTTAGGAAGGGAAATCATGGTGTTATACTTAACACCAAAAATCTAAAGAACTTATAATTGATTTTAGGAGGAAGAGAGATGTACATCTATCACTAAACATAAATGGTGAGGAGGTGGATAGTGTTGGTAGCTTTAAATATCTGGACACTTACATCTCAGAGGACCTTTCATGGACTGCAAACACCAACATGGTGAAGAAGGCACAGAAGAGGCTGTATTTCCTGAGGATGCTCAGGAAGATGAATTTATCTCAGCATCTACTTCTGTCCTACTATCACAGCACCACTGAGAGTGTCCTAACCTATGGCATGCTTTCATGGTACATGAGCAGCTCTGTAGCAGTCAAAAAAGCTTTACAGAGAATAATTAAAATTGCCCAGGATGTTACTGGGCTCCAGCTACCAACCCTGGATGACATCTTCACATCTCACTGTTTGAAGAACTCACACAACATTCTGAGAGACTCTACTGATCCTGCTCATAATTTCTTTGAACTGTTGCCTTCTGGCAGAAGATATAGAACAATTAAAACTCGGACCACACGTCTTCTGAACAGTTTTATCCCAGAGCTATAATTGCACTTAATAATGAACTTAAGGACCACCAGCATTGAGCACTTGGACAGTATTACCCAGCATGTTGTGTAGAAGCTTGTGTTTTTAGGGGTGGGTGGGGGGTGGGGGAGTGTTTGGGGTTTTTTTAATGGGTGTGTGTTGAGGGGATTTTTTAATGTGTGTGAGAGTGTTCTGGGATTTTGTGTGTGTGTGTATGTGTGTGTGTGCATGTGTGTGTTGAATCTGGTCTCTGGGTGTCTGAATTTCGTTGTATGTGTATACTGTGTATACACAAAATGATAATAAATGATGATGATGATGATGATGATATCTTTATTTTCCAGTAAGAGAATATTTCTATGAAATCCTTATTAATCAAATAAATGCTTTTACTTATTTTTCAAGTGAAGGTGCCTTGCGGAATAATTATTCTGGTAAGTGGAATAGCCATCCCAGGCTGGGAGATGAAAAGAATCCAAAGGGATATAGCTTTTGTTTCTCCAGATGCCTGATTTCAGCAGCTGATGTTGATTGATTACAGATGGAATCTGGGAAGAAAAATGGCCTTATTCTGGTGCGTGGACAGGTCTGGTAGGAGGCCCCCTCACCTGCACAACTGTTCCTCCAAGGACACAAGAGGCTTATCTGAAACTGAAGGTAATGGACAGATAACAGCAGTCAAAATATGAGGGACTCCTGCATGCAGGTTTTTGTTTGATTGTAATTTACTAAATGGAGGAAGCTTACCCCTAATAATATGGCGGAGAAATTTAACTTCATTAATTTCTCAATAAATGTTCACACTGAGATTATGCTAAGAAATAATATAATGCTAACTACAATACTAAGTAAATAATAAGTAAAAGTCTTTCCCGTAGATGATATGTCCAACTATCATCCTATAGCCAATGTTCCCTTCATGGGCAAGGTGGTGGAGTGAGTTGCTGCCATGCAGCTCCAGTCATTCCTGGAGGAGGTCCTTTTCTTGCAGAGCAGCAAAGAGGAAGGAGGTGGTGAGGAGAAGGACACGGCTATAGAGGAAGCACATGGCCAGAGGGCATAGAGATTGCTTCCTGTTTTTGCAGGAGGTAAGGGGCGGAATTTTATCTTTAAATAGCTTTAAAAAAATCTTTAAATATCTTTTTAAAAAAACCTGAGTATATTTGAGCTCCCAAGCCAAGCTACTCCTGAGGAGATCCTACACACATTAGCAAGTTAGCACTGGAAACTTCCTGACGTGCTTGCACTTGGTGTAGAGGTGCTTTAGCGGCCCCTACACTGTTAGATTTTGAATAAACAACAAAAGAAGTAAAGAGTCTTACTTGATTAAAAAAAATTAGTGTAAGTTTACATTTTTGAGACCTTGAATATATTTTATTGCACTCGTTAAAATGGAGTTGGAGGGAGCAGCTGTAGTTACCTGCAGTACTTGTGCCATGTTTGTCATCTTGACAGAGCGTGTGCAGAACTACATCTGCTGCAAGTGCAAGCTGGTTGCGCTATTGGAAGAGAAGGTCCAGCAGCTAGAGGCTCACATATCAGACCAGCAACATATTAAGGAGCTTGAGCGGTTCTTGGACAGAGCGGAACGGACTATCCAGGTCCAAGAAGAGACAGGGCACACTTCTGAGGATGAAGTCACTTCCCCAACTCAGGAGATAGATGGGTGGAGGAATGTGACTCAAAGGAGTAGAAGGCCAAGGCATCGCTCAGAGAGTCTCATATTGCACAATCAGTTTGAAGCTCTTTCCCTCAGCACACCTCATGAGGCACACACAGAGGAAGATTTGGTTTCACCGGAGGATCTCTCCCTCATCACTATTGATGAGATACAAGATCATGTACATGTAGATGAGCAGGCTGCAGGAGAGAAGCTTCTTCTACTAGGGGATTCTATCATTAGAAATACAGAGGGATGGATTTGTGACGAGCATGATAACCGTATGGTTACTTGCCTGCCAGTTGCAAAGGTTGCAGACATCACCAGAAATATAGATAGCTTGTTAGAGAGAACTGGGAAGGAGCCAGTGGTCATGGTACACGTTGGTACCAATGATGTCGGGAAGGCCAAGCGGTCAGTCTTGGAAGCCAAATTCAGGTTGTTAGGTAGAAGATTGAAGTCCCGGGCTTCCAAGGTAGCATTTTCAGAAGTGCTACCTGTTCCTCGTGCAGGACCTGCAAGGCAGGCAGAACTCAGAAGCCTCAATGCGTGGATGAGGTGATGGTGTCGAGAGGAGGGCTTTAGATTTGTCAGGAACTGAAGAACATTTTGGGACAAGCCAAACCTGTTCAGGAGGGATGGGTTACACTTGAATCATGACGGGACAAGATTGCTGGCACTCAACCTCAAAAAGGCAGCAGAGCAGCTTTTAAACTGATAACTGGGGGAAAGCCGACAGGAGCTGAGTGGCATCCGGTTCAGAACACCTCATCCTCGGTGAATGGGGTTGGAGAGGGTAGAGAATCACATAGAGAAGACATAGCAGGTATTAGCACTTGGAGAATAATGGAATGTGACAGTTTGTCTACTGAAAATAAAAGCTGTCGGGGGAAAAGAACAAGGCAGCAGCTGTTGTTGCAGGACCCACTGTACAGGTGCGTCTACGCCAATGCTCGAAGCCTCCGAGCAAAGATGGGAGAACTTGAACATTTGGCAGCTAGGGATAACATAGATATAATAGCCATAACAGAAACCTGGTGGAATGAGGAGAACCAGTGGGATACAGCAATCCCAGGCTATAAACTCTATAGAAGGGATAGAGAGGGGCGGGTTGGAGGAGGAGTGGCCATCTATGTCAAAGAAGGGGTAAAATCCAGCAGAATGGAGATGGACAGAGGGTCTGACTCCACCATAGAATCACTTTGGGTTAAACTACCAGGTCCAAGGAGTGATGTGATAGTTGGAGTATTCTATTGTCCACCAGATCAAAAACTTGAGGGGGACCTTGAAATGAGGAGGAAATCATGGAGGTGGCTAAGAGGGATAGGATAGTAATCATGGGGGACTTCAATTATCCCCACATTGACTGGGTCAATGCGAGCTCCGGGCAAGAAAGAGAAACTGGGTTTCTCGACTTGCTGAATGATTGTGCCTTAGAGCAAATTGTCATGGAGCCCACCCGAGAACAGGCAACTCTGGATCTAATACTGTGCGATACTCAGGACCTGGGATGTGAATGTCACTGAGCCTCTGGGGAACAGTGACCATGCTGCAAATTCCTTTGCCATTCATGTCGGAGGAAGAGCGTCAACCAAATCAGACATTAAAACCCTTGATTTTTGAAGGGCAAACTTCCCTCAGATGAGGAAACTAGTTAGAGAGAAATTGAAGGGGAAGGTTAGAAGAATCCAACCTCTTCAGAGTGCATGGAGCCTCTTTAAAACAACAATAATAGAGGCCCAGCACAAGTGCATACCACAAAGAAAGAAGAGCTCATTTAAGTCCAAGAGGACACCGGCATGGTTAACGAGTGGAGTTAGAGAGGCTCTAAAGCACAAGGAGAGGTCCTTCTGTAAATGGAAATCCTCCCCAAATGAGGAAAATAAAAAGGAACACAAACTCTGGCAAAAGAAATGTAAGAAGATGATAAGGGAGGCAAAGAAAGATTTTGAGGAACGCATGGCTAGCAATATAAAGGGTAATAATAAAAGCTTCTTTAAATATGTTAGAAGTAGAAAACCTGCCAGAGAACCAGTTGGCCCTCTGGATGGTGAGGGAGGAAAAGGGGAGGTTAAGGAAGACTTGGGAGCCTTTGCACCTGGCAGGCAAGTGACCATACGGTTATCATGCTCCTCACAAATCCATCCCTCCGTATTTCTAATTATAGAATCCCCTAGTACAATGAGCTTCTCTCTGGCAGCCTTGTCATCAACATGTACCTGATCTTGTATCTCATCAATAGTGATGAGGGAGAGATCCTCCGGTGGAACCAATTCTTCCTCTATGTGTGCCTCATGAGGTGTGCTGAGGGAAAGAGCTTCAAACTGATTGTGCAAGATGAGACTCTCTGAGCGATGCCTTGGCCTTCTACTCCTTTGAGTCACATTCCTCCACCCATCCACCTCCTGAGTTGCGGGAGTGACTTCCTCCTCTGAAGTTTGCCCTGTCTCCTCTTGGACTTGAGTAGTCTGTTCCGCTAGGTCCAGGAACCACTCAAGCTCCTTAATATGTTGCTGGTCGGATATGTGAGCCTCCAGCTGCTGGACCTTCTCTTCCAATAGCGCCACCAGCTTGCACTTGCAGCAGATGTAGTTCTGCACACGCTCTGTCAAGATAACAAACATGGGACAAGTACTGCAGGTAACAACAGTTGCTCCCTGCAACTCCATTTTAACGAGTGCAATAAAATGTATTGAAGGTCTCAAAAATGTAAACTTGCACTATTTTTTTTAATCTAGTAAGACTCTTTACTTCTTTTGTTGTTTATTGAAAATCTAACTGTGTAGGGGCTGCTAAAGCACCTCTACTCCAACTGCAATCACGTCAGGAAGTTTCCAGTGCTAACTTGCTAATGTGTGTAGGACTTCCTCAGGAGTAGCTTGGCTTCAGGAACTCAATTATACCCAGAAGAAATTATAAGGGGTTTTTTTTTTGTAGTTTGCATGCACTGTCAGGTGTGTGCTGCTGGGAGCAAGTATTTAAACCTAAAACTCTGCCCCTTGCTCCTGCAAGAACAGGAAGTTAGCTCTCTGCCCTTTGGCCGTGTGCTCCTCTCACCGTCTGCTTCCTCTCTGCTGCTCTGCCAGAAAAGGACTGAGGGGCTGCTGGGAGCAGGTATTTAAATCTAAAACTCCGCCCCTTGCTCCTGCAAGAACTGGAAGTTAGCTCTCTGCCCTTTGGCCGTGTGCTCCTCTCACCGCCTGCTTCCTCTCAGCTGCTCTGCCAGAAAAGGACTGAGGGGCTGCTGGGAGCAGGTATTTAAAGCTAAAACTCCGCCCCTTGCTCCTGCAAGAACAGGAAGTTAGCTCTCTGCCCTTTGGCCGTGTGCTCCTCTCACTGCCTGCTTCCTCTCTGCTGCTCTGCCAGAAAAGGGATATCTAGTCTCATGCGCTCCCAAACGCATCTGGTGGAGCCGCTGTGAGATACAGGAAGCTGGACTAGAATGGCCTTTGGCCTGATCCAGCATGGCTCTTCTTATGTTCTTATGTTCTTGTCTTGGATCCTTTCCAGTCTGGGTTCAGGCCACGTCATGGGACTGAGACTGTCCTGGTCGCACTGTAGGATGACCTGTTGAGGAGGGCTGATGTGGTTGCTCTACCCTGCTGGTCCTTCTTGACCTGTCAGCAGCCTTTGATACCGCCAAATACGGTATCCTCCCGGGTAGGCTCTCTGAGGTGGGGATTGGGGGTTTAGCCTTTGGCTGGCTCCACTCCTTCCTCGAGGGCCGTGCTCAGCGAGTGAGCTTGGGGTGATCTGTCTTCTCCTGGACACTCTCTTGTGGGGTGCCTCAGGGGTCGGCTCTCTTCCCCATGCTCTTGAATATCTATATGAGGACGCTGGCTGAGGTCATCTGGAGTTTTGGAGCTTGCTATCATCAGTAAGCTGATGACACACAGCTCTGTCTCTCCTTTTCCACCTCTGCAGTGGAGGCTGTCCAGGCCCTGGATCGCTGCCTGGCAGTGGTACTGGAGTGGACCAGGACCAACAGGTTCAGGCTCAATCCTGAGAAGACCAAGGTTCTGTTCTTTGGGAGCTCTCCAAAAGGGTACAGAGGCCCTCTCCCGAGTCTGGTTGGGACTGTCTTCCAGCTGGCAGATACAGTGAGGAATCTGGGCATCGTCCTGGATCCAGCGTTGTCCCTGGAGTCCCAGGTGGCAGCCATGTCCAGGTCGGCCTTTTACCATATAAGGCTTACCTCAATGGGGACTCCTTGAGGACAGTTGCCGTTGAACCTTGTTCGGCGACTGCAGTGGGTGCAGAAGGTGGCAGCCAGATTGGTGGTTGGTGTGGGCAGATTTGACTGCATCAACCCAATTCTGGCTCACCTGCACTGGTTGCCAGTGGCCTCCTGAATAAGGTTCAAGGTGTTGGTTTTGGTTTACAAAACCCTCCATGGCTTGGGTCCTGATTATCTGGCAGAGAGTCTCTCCCTAAGATCAGAACTGCCTTGGCCCACCTGATCCTTCATGGCTCTCTCGCTCTGGGTGGCCACCCCCAAGGAAGCCCATAAGTTTGCAACATGCAATTGGGCCTTCTTAGTGGCTGGCCCTGCTCTCTGGAACAAACTGCTGAGCAAGATATGCCAGGCTCCTTTCCTGGCATCATTCAAAAAAGCTGTTAAAACCTGGCTATTTAGGGACATCTTCAGCAATTGCTAGGGTGTGTATTGTTCTCCACTGTCTTGAGGTTTGTGCATATTATCAGTTGTTTTATGCCTCTTGCCAATTATCTCTTTGTTGTTGTGTATTTTTTCTTCCTTCTTTTTCTTGTTTGTTTGTTTGTTTGTTTGTATTTCTCATGGCTTTTATGTGAACTGCCCAGAGTTCCCTTTGGGTATACAAATATTAAATAAATAAATAAATAAATAAATAAATAAATAAATAAATAAATAAATAAATAAATAAATACAATGTCCAAGGGAAGAGGATTTGAGATAGTAAATATGGATAGTATGATGCAGAAGGAAATAGAATTCTTAAGGTCTTAAGTACAGACAGTTTTCAAGTTGTTATTTTTTTATAATTATAGAATAATTCAGGTGAGAGACAGGGGGTGATCTCTCTTTCAAGGACATGAAGTTCCCTGGCTTCTCACATACCCACAGGGCACAGCTCCAATATGAGCTGGATACTTGGTCTCATTGCCATTATTGGGAACAGAGTTGGATGAGGGAGGGGGTGAGGGTGGGAGGGCACAGGCACAGGGGAAGCAGGAAAGCATGAAGACAGGAACAAAAGGAGAAGCAATTAGACAATCTTATTTAGTAAAACATCATGACAAGACAAATATGATATATAAGAAATGTGTTAAAATAATATTTAGAAAGATGATGTTTGAGAAAACAGCTTACAAAATTTATGAAAGTAATGTTGGATAATCTCAATATAATTTCATGAAATACAAATGGTCTAGGGTCACCAGTTAAAAGATATAGGGTGATCAAGGCTATTCAAGAGCTTGGAGCAGATGCATTTCTGCAACAAGAGACTCATCGGAAGAATCAAAAAGGGATAAATAAACATCCAATGTTAGGCAATCAATTTACTACAAATGGAACAAATAAAGCCCGAGGAATCATAATAATTTTCATGAGAAATTGAAAATTTTAAGTGATAGATCAAATGAGCGATCCTTATGGCAGATACATTATACTGAAGGGAAAATTGGAAAATAAATTACTGACCATATGCTCTTATTATGCCCCTAATACAGGTAAAGCAAAATTTATGCCAAATATGCTAAGAGATGTCAGAAATTTTGCCCAGGGAGAAATCATTCTTGGGGGGGGGATACAAATTGTATTTTAAGTCCCTAGCAGTGTCCCTGCCTGCCTTTAAAAAAGCCTTGAAAACACATCTCTTCAAGGAGGCATTTGGTGACCTTTCTATTTATTTATTTTTTTGTTGCCGCCCATGCCATCCTTTGTGGAGGGTATTGTACCCCCCTATTTTTATTGATAGTTTGCCTCTGATTCTCATGTTTGTTTGCTGCTGTCTGTTTTAAGTGTACACCACCCAGAATTCCTCTTCGGAAGATGGGGCGGTATATAAATGTAATAAATAAATAAATAAATAAATAAATAAATAAATAAATAAATAAATAAATAAAGTAGATAAAACAGCAAAAATAGAAAAGAATCAAATGAGGGTATTAAAATTGGGAAATTAATAAAGAGATTGGGGTTAATGGATGGAAGGATACATTTAAACCCCAGACTGAGAGAATATACATTTTCCCCTAAAAGATATACAACTTATATACAGCATACACCAATAAAACTTTCATGGCCTGATGAAATCAGTAACAAATCTAGAAGTTGGACACCGAGCTGCAATACATGTTTAAACACAGAAATTATTTAAATAAAGATATAAAAATAATTTATGATGTATACAATAAAGAAGAATGTAAACTAGCACTATTGTGGGATAAATTAAAGGCCATTTACATTGAAAATTCATTATGGAAGCTTCTAGATTAAAAAAAGAAAAGAATAAGCTTCAAGAACAAGTGGAAAATAAAATGAAAATGCTGTCAGTAGAACTTAAAAAGTCAGGATCAAATAAGGTACTTATTGAACTGACAAAAGCTAGAGCAGAGTTACGAGGCATTAGATGTAGCTAGAGTCCATACTGCTATAAATTACTTAAAGAGAGAATGCTATGAATATGGGAATAGAAATTCCAAATTGCTATCATATGCAGTTAAAAGAAAGGCAGCAAAAAGAACTTGTTTCTCTAAAAACAAAAGAAGGAACAATAGTAAATTCACAACAAATTTATGTAACATTTATGTAATATTACAAAAATCTGTATGAATCAGAAACAACATCTGATATATACTCTTGGAAATTTGTAATTTCATTATCAATTATAGAGATGGGCACAAAACACCAAAATGGAGTTTCATTTTTGTTATTCAGGCCCTGGGGCCTGTTTCGTTTCATTTAATATGACACATGTTTTTTTAAAAATTGTTTCGTATTTGTTTGTTTCTGGGCATTCCGTGGCTGCAGGGAGCCCTACTGGGGTGGGCGCCGCCAGCAGCAAGCCTACCGGGAGAGCGTTCCCATGGCCACGGGGAGCTCAGAGCCAGCAGCAAGACTGCCGGGAGAGCATTCCTGTGGCCAAGGGGAGCCTTCCTGGGGTGGGCGCTGCCTTAGCTGGCGGCAAGCCTGCTGGGAGAGCGGTTCTATGGCTGCGGGGAGCCTTCCTGGGGCCGGGCACCGCTGGAGTCAGTGGCAAGCCTGCCAGGAAAGTGGTCCCATGGCTGTGGCGACCCCTCCCGGTGCCAGGTGCCGCCAGAGCCAGCGGCAAGCCTGCCAGGAGAGTGATCCCATGGCCACGGGGAGCCCTCCTGGAGCTGGGCCCTGCCAGAGCCGCCGTCAAGCCAGCCAGGAGAAAAGTCCTGCAGCCACGTAGCACTCAGGTGGGAGGAGAGAGTCGGCTTTTAAAATCTTCTCCCCTCCTGAAGCTAGCACCAAGCGGCTACTGGGCGCTGGCTCTGGGAGGGGGGAAGTGGGGGAGAGAGCACACTCTTCTTCCCTCCACCCCATGTGTTGGTGGGGATAGCGCGCTTTTTAAACTTGTTTCCAGGCTCCCGAATGTAGCAGCAAGCAGCTTCTTGTTTCTATCTTCGGGACCCTGGAAACAAATTTAAGCAGCGCACTCTCCCCACCACCACCTGGGTGGTGGAGGGAAGAGCGAGCACTGAGCTGTCAATCGCTGGACCCCTTTAAACCTGATATAGTCAGTACCATGAGGTCCCCCTGGTACTGACTGGGCCAGTTTTAAAGAAGTCCAGCAAATGATAGCCCGGCAGGAATCCTGTGAAAATGCTAGGGAGGGCTGTTCCAGGGATTGAGCTGCCCTCCCTAGCATTTTCAGAGAGCCCCTGCCGACCTGTCATCGCCTGGGCCTCTTTAAAAATTGCCCAGTAGCCACCAGGGGTTCTTCCCAGTGCTGACTGGGCCATTTTTAAAGAGGCCCAGCTGATGACAGCTCCCGCTGGTGTCCTGACCATTTTCAGAGGGATCCTGCCTAGCTGTCATTGGCTGGACCCCTTTAAAATGGCCCAGTCAGCAATGGGGAGAACCCCTGGTGGCGACTGGGCCATTTTTAAATGGGCCTAGCCAATTACAGGGAAGCGGGGTCTTTTTAAAGGGATCTTCCCTGCAGTGGATGACAGCGCCCACTCGGTGCTGCCATCCACTGCAGGGAAAAATGTCAAAAGAGACCCCGCTCCTCACCTCCTCATGCGGAGGTGGAAGGAAGGGTCTGTTTGAGGTGCTGGCCCCAAGCCATCGCCTCTCAGCTGAGAGGCGCTGGCTGGGGGAGCTCTTTCCCCACAGTGGCTGGGGGGAAGATTAAGCCCCTCTTTCCCCCAGCCAAAGTTGCACAACCACACACACACACACACACACAAAACACACAAAATGAATAACAAATCAATGAATCAACAAATCAATGAAACATTTTTAAAAAAACATTTAAAATGAAACAAAACAAAATGAACTGAACCCTAAAATGAACTGAACCAAAACGAATCACCATTTTTTTGGTTTGTGCCCATCTCTAATAATTCTCATTATTTACTAGGGTAAATGAAAAGCTGCAAATTAAGAGGTAATTGTGAACTTTATAGGGACAGCAAGGTTTGACATTGCTAAAAATTGAAGATATGCTCAAGATCTTTCACTACAGACGTTTATGAAAAGGACAAGGCAAACAATGCTGATCAAAAAAATTAACTTAAGTTTGAAATATATAAAGGATAAATAAAGCATGTTCAATGCATGGAAACCTGGCAACCCTTACTAAAATATATGAATGACTTAACTGAGAAATGACATGGTTTAGGAAATAATCTAGATTGTTGGTCTCTTAATTTTTAGGATGAAAAAGTGAATTGTAACCATGCTAAACTGTGTAAATAGCTGGTGCCTAAAATGCTAAACTAATTAATGAGGAAGATTTCAATGTATGTTACTATGTTATGTAAAGGTTCCTTTTTTGTCTTTTATCTTTTCCCTTTTGCTTGTAATGTGAAGAATTGCTAAAATAAAGGAAAAAATAAGAAAACAAATGGCTAAATGACAGAAAAAAGAATTCACCTTCTGGGAATCTCCCTTCTGTGGTGTCACTTTGTGACTGGCAGTGAGTCAAAAAAGATACTCTATAAACCATCTTGACTGCTGTTCTTGGTGTTGTAAAAACTCAGGCTGCCCTTTTGTATGTATAGCTTGGCATCATTTTTCCTACTTACAATGAGAGCACAATATGGTGCAACGATATCAGGGAATTTCTTATCTTTTTGAATTGTGCTTGCAGAAGCACAATATTCCACTTTCAAAAATAAGAAAAGCATCAAATGAGGGTATTAAAATTGGGAAATTGGGAGGTTCTTTGCAGAATTCAATACATTCAAAAGTTAATAATTCTGGGGAGCATTGAAGATAGCAAGAAAAAATGGAGACCAGAATTAGACTGATGGATCCAGCCAAGGAACCTGTGGTCGCAAGTTTGCGCCAGCTGAGCATTGTATCATCAGGAATTTGATTTGTCTGTAATTGTATCACACCCAAATAAAGCCTTAGATATTCCCTAGCATGGTTTATTGTCATCTCTTTCAGAGGCATATGGGTAAGGGCTTTCTTTTCATGCGTGCAATTCTGTTTCAGCATCTGCCATTGTTACATCAAACAATGCTTGGCAGCTAACTGGATCCCTAAGAAACATGTCAATCATCACAGTCATTCTGCTTCTGTAACTTTGGTTAGCATGTAGTGTAAGCGAAGGACTGATTCATCTTCAGTGAGCATGATTGATATGCAGCATATGTGTCTTTTGATTCCTTGTGTTGCAACACTTCAAAGCCACAACCGTTGCTAGTAGTAAAATCACATCCACAGGTGTAGCACAAATAACGGAGGGGGGAGGGGGAATCCTCAACTAACCTGAAGATCTAGGAAAGTGCTATAATCCAGCTGCTGGGAATGGCAGTTGTTTCTTGTCAGTTGGAGTTCTCTGATGCTGCTGGATTAATAACATTCTCCTCTAGTGTTATCATCCCCCACGATGACAGGATCACTTTGAGTAGATTCAATTTTTCCTATTTTGTCATCCAAACTATTTTAATGGGATCTTAAATTGTACTTCAGAAATCTTTCCAGTCTTTCATTTTTACCATTCACAGACCTAACTGGACAAAGCTGAAATGCTGAATTAATGTGCAATGACCAGAACCAAACTCATTCAGAAAATGTGACCAAGCATCCAAGATTGCCCAGACATTTTTACAATATTTGTTCTGGACAATGAAATGAATATTTGTGGTTCCCCTCAACCAAGAGATTGATTGTCAAGATTATATCAATACATTTATATATGCAAAAAAAAAAAAAAAGCTGTCCCTCAATTATGGGAGTTGCAACAGTAAAAAGTATCTTGAAAGACTAGCATACAATTCTCTTACATGTTAGAAAAAAGTAAAGAAATAAAAAAATGATTCAATTATCATTGAAGAGCACATCTGTACTTTAAACACCATATTTTAAACTCTAACAATGGTATTGTGGTTTGCCTAACTCCTATATCATACTCCATAGTCTGAATCCTTGCATATTCCTACTAGTTTGATAAGATGATCTGTTGGCATGAAAAACAGGGCTTGGTTACATATGAGAAAAGAACCCCAGTTATACCAATCTTTTCATATTTCTGTTGTACCAGTGCACTTTTTTCAATGGTCACATGATAGATAGATAGAAGCCAGCATAGACGTTTCCAAGGAGTTTTTTTATACATAAAAAAGGAAATGAAACATGAAATTGCAAGTGAGAGATTAGATGATAGATAGATAGATAGATAGATAGATAGATAGATAGATAGATAGATAGATAGATAGATAGATAGATAGATAGATAGATAGATAGATAGATAGATCACATTGTTTTAAATGGCAAATATTCATTTATTTCTGTTTGAACCATTCTATGAGGTAACACTGATCTTTAATTTTGTATTGATCCATTTTTTTCTTTTTGTGTGCTCTTTGTAGCTTTAATGTTACTTTTTAATGTTCTAAGATGCTTCTTCTAATTCTCTGTCCTTAACTTGAATATTTCTTAAATGCTCTGGGCTGTATATAATCCCTCATTATTGTACGCCGCCTTGGGTCATTTTCCAAGGAAAAAGGTGGGTTAAAATATTCAAAATAAAATAATAAATAAAACAAATACTGTTTCTTGAGGCAATTAGTTGTCCCTTGTCCTTTAAAAAACAAATAAACAAAACAAAAACAAAAGTGATATATTGATAGGCTTACAGAGTAGAACCTTCTCTTCTCCCCCCTTCCTCTTCTCTCCTTTACTCACACATTTTCCTTAATCCCTGCATATCTTCTTGACTTTCACTTTCACTTTCCCTGTCAAGAAAAGGAAGCAGGTTCTAAAAGACATACAAAATGGAGGATTGAGAGAGAGAGAGAGAGAGAGAGAGAGAGAGAAGACTTTAATGCTACACTCCTTTCTTAACCAATCAAAACAAGACATATCTCCCTTTCATATTCTCTTTCACCTGCAAATGGTAGGAAGGGTGTCTCCTTCCAGCTGACTCCTTCTGAGCTATATATTCCTGTTATTTTAAATAGTAGCAGCAGTTGCAACTAGAAAGTTACCAATATCTCTTTAAAATGGGGGCACAGGTTAAGTGGCTGCAGAAGTGGCTGCAACTCCCCAAAGCCTGACTCCTTGGCAAAGGAAATAAATTGATAGCAAGGTTCATATACACTGAAATGATAAGAAATGAAGAGATGTATTGTTGGTATAAATTAAAACAACCCTTTGAGTGAGGGTGGAAATAAACCAATTGCCAGGGCAAATGAATCTATGTTGGCTGTGCATTGTATAACTAGAAAATTATGAAACAATTGAGGGGGAAATTGCCAGATCAGTATAACTGGGATACTTTTGGCAAGTGTGGACAAACACTTAACTCAGGCTCCTTTTATTTCAGTGGAATCATTTAATAATCTTAAGAATGGCTCAAATTTTCCAGTTTGCTATATAGTTAATAATCCAGCAAATACGTTCCAAATGTGTTTAGTGAAAACTTATCTTAATTGTATCTTCTATACTTACAATGCACACCAACATTTGTTATCCTCTACAGACCATTCTTATTAGTTTAAGCATTATGATCAGTTCACCAATAGATAAATTTTAAAGAGGATGAATAAACAGCTTTTACAATTCAGCAAGCAAGAAAGAAAATCAATCATCCAATACAGTTAATTGGGACACTAAATCAATGTTTGAACATAAGTGAGCCTTCTCTTTCTACGGTTGGGCATTATATATTACTTAGATGTTCATGTTCTACATGAGAAAGAAAGGAGATTTTTGTTTTAAGTACATCTGGGATAACTTTCAAAGGGCATATATTTTAATGAGGAACTTAGGAAAAGCTTCATGTTGCCTTCTGGCCACATACCTGACAGTCTTCTCTTTATTTAAAAAACTATGCCTCACCACAATATAAGGTTTGGCAACCCTTTTAGCATTAAAATGTAGGTTCTTCAAGTTGCCCTTCTACATTTCATTGTCTCTCTTTTAACCCATGATACCATTACAGTATTGATTCTTCTGACTACTTTGGAGTTGTGCTGATGTTACTTGAAATTATATGATGATTGAAGGGGAAAGAGCAAGATCAGGTGCAAATATGTATTATACAAAGTCAGCTGAAGCACATTTTTCTAAATATCAAATATTGCTATCACTACCACTTTTTATGGGGCCCTCCCAAATTATTTTTCTTCTCTGGGACAAAATTCATTTTGATAGCCACATAGTGTCATATGCAAGGTTATGCAATAAAGGTGTATTAAATGAGGATTAGTTTACCAAAACATGGGTTGAGTGAGCACTTACTTTGATGTATTTCTTGACTAAGACTTTCTAAAATCCCTTAATGCTTTCATAAGCATACTAGAAAGAATGTAAGGTACTACAAAATAGAATGTGTAAGAGAACATAAATGATTCATTAGGCCATCAAGAGAGTCTAAATGTTTAGTTCTTTAAAATCTGTGTGTATTCGAACATAGCTATGAAGCAGAACTGGGCTTGCACCTTTTCCCCCATGAAAGACTCCTAATCTTTAATTATTACATAGCCGATAAATGTGTCACGGACCCATTTCATTTTGGCCCAAGTAGTCCTCCTCAAATCAAAGTACAGCATACCACAAATCACCATGGCCTTGCACAAAACAATATTGAAAACAGTTCTGGAGCATCTCTCCTTGTCTTCAGCAGTAAAAATATAGTAGTAACAGATTAAATAATAAACAACTTGCTTTCCTTTCATGGTACCCCTTAGGCATGATGCCCCTGAGAAGCTGCCTTGTTTTGACTAATGGATGGGTCAGCCCTCATTCTTCCCATTGTGGAAGTACAGTAACTTGACATATTAAGTAGAGAGGGAACAAGGACACAAAGGAATCAGGTTTTTCCATCTCTATACATGGTACTGGTTTTATATCATGTTAATATCCCATTAAGGACCAATGATTATGGCTAGTATTTAAGGAAAATGAAGTCAGCAATCTCTGGAGAACAATAGGTTCTCCACCCTTAGAATCATAATCACAGTAGCAGTGACTGGTACCATATGTGTTTTCTATGTATGAATAAATGATGCTGACCTATATGTAGCAAAGATCAGTCAGAATGTTGAAAACACCACATCATCAGTCAAGACGGAATATAGAGGATAACCTTCTTTGGTCACTTAATTACAAGTAGAGGCATTAAAGAAGAGAAAATCACAGAACCTGCCTGCTTTTAAAAATTAATTAACCACATCTGTCCCCCAAGCACAAAGTGGTTATCATATTATTTTTCAAGACATTCCCTGGGTATTTATTGCTTGGAGCAAAAATGGTTGTAGGTCACAAGCTGAATATAAGCTGTGAAAGCGTGGGGTTTAGTGATTTCAGCAAGTGATTTCAGCTCTGTGACATAGTTTACTGGAGACAGCTTCTATGGTAACAACTCTTTATTCAGGGAGAGAACAAGGCTGGGGACTGGGGAGAGGGAGCTACATTTATAGGAACGAGGACAGGCTAGGAAAAGATACATTTTGGAGGGAACAATTACAAGCAATCACAAAGCTGCATTTTGGCGGAAACCAATAGGATTGAGGATCCAAATGCAGCAACTAGAAATAACCAATAGGCCTGTTCCCTTTGGAACAGGAAGGCAGTTACTTCAACATAAGCAATTACAGATAATAGGAATACAGATCAATAGACAACATAAGCAAACTGTGTGATGTGGTTGCAAAAAAAAAGCTGATGATATATTAAGATGAATTAAGAGAAATATAGTCTCCAAATCCCATGAAGAATTCCCAGTTAGGCCTCATCTTGAATACTTTCTCCATTTGCAAACACTGCACTTGAAAAGGGGTGCCAGCAAACTGGAATAAGTTCAGCAGACAGTCAAAGGGTGATCCAGAAAATGGAAGAACAAACTCTATAAGGCTAAAATAAGTGAGCATGTTTAGCCTTGAGAAAAGGACAGGGAAGGGAGATACAATAGCAAAACCTGAAAGGCGAGTTATGTTCACGATCATCTCTTTGTTCAGGACACGTAATAGTGATCTCAAGTTAAAAGAAGCCAGATTTTGGTTGACTATCAAGAAAAAACTTCCTCTCATCTCAAGCTTCGTTGTTGTGAATGGCTACCCCAAGGGAGGCCTGGAAAATGACCACCACAGGAGTAGTGCTTCTTGGTGGTGGCTGTGGCATAGTGGAACTCACTACCTGCTGATGTACAATAAGCTTCCTCCCTTCTGTCCTTCAGGAAGCATGCCAAAATAATGCTATTCAAAGAGATGTTCAGGAACACCCTCCCTCTCTCTCCCGTCCCATGCTTTTTCTTAGCTTTTGCTGCCCATTGTGTGCATTTTGTTATATTATGCTTTTGCCTGCTTTTGTTATTGACACTGCAAAGAATGATTTTGGGTCTATGTTGTGGATTTGTGTTTGACCTTTATAAACTTCCCAGAGTAGTTGCTTGCCACTAGATGAGCATTATATAAATTCCATCCATCCATAACATAAAATGATGGTACTGGAATTTATTACCCCAAGATGTGGTGGGTGTTCCAATGCTGCAGGCATTCAAGAGAAATTTAGGCAACTATCTATCTGACATATTTTGACTTGGATTCCTGCACTGTGCAGGAGGTTGGACTGCATAGGACGATTCCAACACCATTATTCTCTGATTTTATGATGCTATGTGTTCTCTCACACACTGTATGTGAGGAAAAGAGATGGTTTCAGTACAATCTGAAATATTGGTTGGTTGTTGTCTTATATAAATTTGAAGGTTAGAACTAATGTTAGAGGCAAAGTTCATCTTATTTTATTTTAGCTGAATAATTCAACACAACATTACAATTTGGAAAACAAATATACCTAAGCATACTTTTCCAGAACTTAATTTATTCTGCCAGTTGAAATTACCATGAATAAAGTATTTACTAGCCCAGATTTTAATTATGTATTTCGATCCACATTTGGAAACCCTTTAAAGTGAATCACTTATGTAAGGAGATGTTTTGGAGCAGCTGTGAAAAGGAACTAGCAGCTCACATTCAGATAGTCAATCTTGTTAGAAAGCTGCTGATCTTTGTCAATAGGTGTTTTGGTGCTTTGAACAGCAGAGGACCAGTAGCACTGCGATAAATAAACTTGCTATACTGACATTTACTGCCAAGAATAGGTCAAAATATTTTTATTTTTGTTTGACTGTAAAACATCAAACAGCTTATAGGTGCACACAAACCCTATTTTCGCCACATATCTACTCAGCAGTTTATGGCTAACAGGTATATAGATAGGAGACAGAAACCTTTAAAATGGGATGAGCAACATCTGATCTTATAGTTGATTTTTGAACTTCACCACTCATAATCTCTCACCATCACTTAAGGCTTCAAGGAGTTGCATTTTAACAACTTGTGGATGATTGTAAACAAGAGGTTGTTGGGTGGATTTATTTATTTGTTGAAGAATTAAATCAATGAATTCTCCAACAAACAAATACATAAACCCAACAACCTGTGGTTTACAAATGTAGGATATGTTGTGCTTCTGTATCCATGAATCAGGATGCTGAGAAATGGCCTTATCTTGAAGCATATTATCATACCTGTGCTGCCGGCAAGAAAAAGGATTCTAAGCTTTCCATAGCAAAAGGTAGCCAAAATGTTGGCAAGACCAATGGCAGCAGATGGTCTACATACAGGATTCTCTTTTGTGCTCACTACTATTCATACAGTTATTCCAGACAAGGGAAAATCCCAGCAGTTGACTCCTTCTCTCCCCCAGCATCTAACAATTTCTCAGCCAAACCAAAGCATTTATTTATTTATTTATTTATTTATTTATTTATTTATTTATTTATTTATACCACCCATCTTCCCAAAGGGAACTCTGGGCAGTTTACATAGACTGAACAAGTTCAGCCAGCCGACAACACATAAGTAAAACAACAGTAGACATACAATAGTAAAATATAAAAATTAAAAAATCTGACCCTGGCAAGTGCATATGGCTGATTGTCCTAATGGATGGCGGAAAAAGAAACAACAACAACAACAACAACAACAACAACAACAACAACAACAACAACAACAACAACAACAACAACAACAACAACAACAAAACACTACACTAGGTCACCAAAGGCCTCCCGGAAGAGCCAGGTCTTTAGCGCCCTCCGGAAGGCTGGCAGGGACTCTGCAAGGCACACTTCGCAGGGGAGGTGGTTCCAAAGAGAGGGAGCTGCCACAGAAAAGGCCTGATTCTGAGTTGAGGTTTTCCGGGCCTCTCTGGGCGTAGGCACCCAATGCAAGTGTGCCCGCGACATCCTCATAGGACAGGCCAAAGTTGACCGCTGGGTGATTCACTCTGCCAGGTAGTCAGGTCCCAAGCCATGGAGGGTTTTATAAACTAAAACCAGGACCTTGAATCTAATCTGGGATGCAACAGGTAGCCAATGCTGGCGAGCCAGAACCGGGGTGATGTGGTCGAAATGATGCACACCCGCCAAAAGCCTGGCCACCACATTTTGCACCTGCTGCAGATGCCGGAGAAGATTCAAGGGCAACCCCATGTGGAGCGTGTTGCAATAATCCAGCCTCAAGACCACCAGCACTTGCACGACAGTTCTCAGGGAGTCCCCATCCAGGTATGGGCGAATCTGGGCAATTTGGTGGAGGTGGAAAAAAGCAGTTCTGGACATGACTGCCACCTGGGCCTCCATGGTGAGGGACGGGTCCAGGACCACACCCAGATTCTGAACCCTGTCTGCCAGCTGGAGGGAAACACCTTCCATGCTGAGGGAGAGGGCCTTCAAAACTGGAAGGGGAACACCCGAAGAACAACACCTCGGTCTTCTCGGGATTGAGTTTGAGTCTGTTAGCCTTGGTCCAAGCCATGACTGCATCCAGGCACTGGTCGAGGATCTGGACAGCTGCCAGTGGCCTCACATAGATGTTGAACAGCATGGGGGGGGAGACGAGCCCTGCAGGACCCCGCAAGGGAGTCTCCACGGGGCCGACAACGTGCCCCCATGCTGCACATACTGGGGACGGCACTCCAAGAAGAATTGGAGCCAACTGAGAACAGTGCCCCCGATACCCACCTCGGAGAGCCGGTCCAGTAGGATACCGTGGTCGACGGTATCGAAGGCCACTGACAAATCCAGGAGGACCAGCAGGGTAGAGCAACCCCTGTCGGCCCCCCGGATGAGATCATCCTGCAGCGCGACCATAGCTGTCTCAGTTCCACAGCCAGGCCTTAACCCAGACTGACAAGGGTCAAGGAGCTGATGTTCCTCCAAAAAAGTCTGGAGTCGGATCATGGCCACCCTCTCGAGAACCATGCCCATGAAGAGGATGTTGGTGATCGGACAATAGTTGGCCAATACGTCTGACACCATGCCTGGTTTTTTGAGAATGGGCTTTACCATGGTCTCCTTCAGTCGAGAGGGAAAAAACCCCTCGCTGAAGGAGGCTGTGGTGATGGTAGACACCCATTCTGGCATACTCCCTCCGGCTGCTTTTATAAGCCAAGACGGGCAAGGGTCGAAGGGGCTGGATGCGGGCTGGCAGTGGGCAATTGCCCTGAAGGCCTCTGAAGAGGAAATAGGCCCAAACTCAACCATGCGAGGAGAACAGGGGGTGCAGTGTCTGGTGGTGCCTAGGGTGGACTAGAGCAACTGGAGTCGAGACCGGTCTGGATGGCCTCTATCTTTGATCTAAAAAAGGATGTGATCGTCTCACTACTGAACTCAGTAAGAGGAGGCCTTGCCAGACTAGGATTGGTGAGGTCTTGAATGACCCGGAAAAGTTCTGCCTGGCCGTTCGAGGCCTCACCAATTCTCAGGGAGTAGTAGGATGTTTTGGCCTCCCTGATCTCAAGAATGTAGCGTCCAGTCTGGATAACAACAGCAGCCTGATTAAATGCCGTCCAGTTCCTCCTACAGCTGCACTCCAGCCTCCTCCACTCCTGCTTCATCGCTCTCAACAACGCCGTGAACCATGGCGAAGATGGAGCTCTGCAAAGGAGGGGGCGCTTGGGGGCCATCCGATCGATGGCGCGGGAAGCTGACTCAAACCACTGATCGGTCGCTGGCTCGGCCAGATCATCAGCCAAGCTGCCAGGAAGCTCCCCGAAGGCTTCCTGGAACCGAACTGGATTCAGAAGCCTCCGGGGGGCAGGCCCGGACAAGTGGCCGGGGGTCCCTGCGGGGAGGGACTGCGACTGACAGGGAATAGGACAGCAGGTGATGATCTGACCATGACACCGGCAGGGAGACAATGTCCCTTACCTTCAGATCAGAATCCCCCAACATGGAGGTAAATACCAAGTCTAGGGTGTACACTGATCTGTGGGTGGGACAAAAAACATGCTGGGATAGACTCATGGAGCTCATGGACTCCATAAATTCCAGAGCCGCACCAGAAAGTCCATCACTGGGATGCACATTGAAGTCCCCAACCACCAACAGGCAGGGGGACTTCAACAGTGCCGCAGTGATGAACTCCGCGAACTCCAGTAGGGATTGTGCTGGGCTGCGGGGAGCTCAGTAACCCAGCACAATGTCAAATATATCCTGCTGTCCCACCAACAGGTGAAGGCACTCTAACCCCAGACTGACCAATGTAGAGGCCCTGCTGACAGGAATAGAATCCCTGTAGACGATGGTGACCCCTCCCCCTTTTGATCCCTCCGATCTGCCCATGCCTTGAACCTGAAACCCAGGCAGGCACAGCTGGGTGAGCGAAGCCCCCTCTGCTCCCACCCAGGTCTCGGTAATGCAAGCCAGGTCTGCCCTCCCATCCAAGATGGCATCATAAAGGATGGGGATCTTATTGTGGACCGACCTGGCATTCATCAAAAGGCAAGACAGGTCGGAGGTGCTGGCGGGATGGCTCCAAGACACGTGGCAGCCAGTTGGGGGGTCAGAATGCGGGACAGGCTTGAGCTGCCTGACCCGGGTTCTTCTCACCTGACTAACCCCCCAACTCCTAGCGTAACACCCATGGCCCGACACAATGGAAATAGTGGTCCCTGCAGACATGGTGACCTGGGGGAGAGGGGAAAATGCTATGAATAAAATAAAATGAAAACAGCAATATATCAAAATAACAAGCAATCAAAAAATACAACAATAAATGAAATACAATAAACCAATAAAACACAAATAAACCAATAAAATACAATAAACCAGTAAAAATAGAGGGGGGGAAGCAATAATAATAATAAATAGCAATAAAAAGAAAAATAACGTCAAGCATCAAACAGGCACACACCAGAGCAGATGGATAAAAGAGGGGGAGGGAGCGAGAAGATAAAACAGGCATAGAGAGACCTTAAAAAGGAGAGCAGCCACTTATGGAGGCTTGAGCAGATAATATTAACCAGAAGGTCAGCCAGGTGGAACCGAAATGTGACCTTGATGATGATAACTGCCTCCACTGACTACTTCGACAGGCGGTTTGCAGAAATAATCAACCCCAGCATCCGAATTGCAATCCCCCCTCCAGCCTCGAATCCCAGATACAAACTATTAGGAGTTATAGAGTCCAGACCCAGTTGGAAAAGCACCCAAACTAAGTTCAAATTAGCTTGAAGAGCCAAGGAGGGCGCAAGGAACAGCCATCAGTACTAGTTCTCGATGACAGGTCACAGCTCTGCAGGTCTCAAAGCGTGAGAACTGGGTCAGAGTCCCCCAACCAGCCAAAAAGATAAAACCACAGGGTACACAAACTCCCAGCAAAGATGGTTATCATGATGGTAGGTCCTCCTCCGGAACGCCAGACCCTGCCCAGGGTCCCCAAAAGCAGCCAAACCATTGCCCCACTGTGTGGACATTCGAAGTAAGCTCCCAAGCCACGGACCCAGCAGCAGAGCTTAGCGATAGATGGTCCACACACGATCGGGGAGGGAGGCAAGGAAAGCGGCAAGCCATGATGGTGATAGGCGAAAACAGGCAACGACCACCGTGGGAGCCAATCCATTGCCCTCAGATGCCAACGGGACCCCCCGGGGGCCAAGTGCTTGAAATCAGCCGTATCCTCCCCGCATCCTCCCCCCTCCGTTGTATGCACGCCAGGCCATACACAACCACGGCAGAAGGAGGGGAGATCTCGATCGTACTCCAGACGCTCGCGCCAGACTCGGAGAGCTCAATGCAGCAGACAACACAGCTGGAGAGAGCGAAGGGGTAGGAGCCAATTCGGAAGCACCGGACAGGAGGCGAGCGGTGGGTGGAAGCCAGCATCAGCAGCCAGCCAAGATGAGACCAAGACGCCATCACAGCCCACAGTTCTGCCAAAGGCTCCCGATGGTCAGAGTGCCAGAAGAGCCGAGCCTCCGAAGCTTTCATCACCCAGGCAAATGCCCTTTCCAATGACCTGAGGTGGAAATTGGGTGTTGGGGGGCAGCTTACGGCAGGCGAGTCCCCTAGCAGATGGAGCCTGGCTGGTGAGAGGGGGTCATAAAACCAAGCCTCAATAGCGGCGGCATGACCGGGCTCTGGCATTCCAGCTTCCAACATCTTCGGGGCTCCTATAGCCACCATCAGCAAAGATGACATGGCAAACAGGCACTGGCAGAGGTAGGCAAAACTCCAGCTAGGTGAGGCGAGGGGGAAGGAGCACTTGAACTCCATCAAGGGAACGGCTTGCTGCGGGACCAGCATCCCAGCAAAACTTCTTCTGGCATTGCCTCAAATCCCGAAACTCAGTCTCAGACTCAAGCCCCCTTTTAAACCCCTCCTAAAAGCTCTGGCAGGCCCAGCGTGACTAAAAGAAAAAAGCACAGGGCGGTAGCTGATGAGTGAAAATTCCGGGCGCGCCAGGGAGAAGCCACCATGAACAACCGCTACCACCATCCATTATTATTATTATTATTATTATTATTATTATTATTATTATTATTATTATTATTATTATTATTATTATTATTATTATTATTATTATTATTATTATTATTAAAGAATAGTAGTGAGCACAATAGGGCATCTGACTGTTGGCATGAGTGTTGCCAACAATGGGGGACATTTTTACCTTTTTTAAAAATCATGCAACTCTTTCCCCCAAAGTTCCTCGAATTTGTTACAATGCAAGAGCAGACTGTCTACTACCTGTTTCAAATTAGCTGCTGTTACAAAGTCCTGTTTCAAAGTTATATATATATATATTTTTGGGGGGGCTGCCGCAATTTTAGAATTCCCTTGTAGAAGGTTGATTTTCTATACTGCATAATAATAGATGCACTCTTCTATATAATATAGATGCACTGTACTCCAGAATCATATCTTCTGGAGAGGCAGGGGCATGTTCTCTTGGTAGCATAAAAATAAGTTATGAAAACTGGTATCTCTTCTCAGAACACTGGTATATTTTTGGTATGAACTTATGATTAAATGATTACAATTTAATATATATATATATATATATATATATATATATATATGCATGTTAGGGTGGATTCGGGTTTCTTCCCGTGTAGAAATCTGGTTGTTTTGGCGATTTCGACGAGGTCTCACTATCTTCAGGCTGGTGTTCTGGCTTCTTTCTTCTTGAAGCAAAGTGTGGTCTCAGTTGAAGTCCTTCTATAAGTACTGCTGGGGTGTGTGTGGTTTGCTTGCTCTGTTGCTGATTGTAGGTTCCTTTGTTCCTTTGTTCTTTTGTGATCTGCTGTGTGGCTGAGGCGATCGTTAAGGGATTAACTGCTGATGGCTGTTTAGATGGCTGTTTACATGCTGGTGGGTTAAATGGCTGGTAGGTTCTGGCAGTATCCTGGGCTTTGGTGGAGTGGGGTCCTGTGTCTTGTGAATTCATTTTGGTCTGGCTACGTGTCTGTGGTCTCCCAATGTTTTTTTGGGGTGTGTGAGTGTGCTCCATGTGGTGACTGGAGTGGGGTGCCGCAGTAGATGGTGCAGTCGTGGTTTTGTTATTGGATGGTGGTTTCGTTTCATCTGTGGGAAGGGTCTGGGTTTGTGTTTGGTGTGGATGGAAGGTGGTGGCATCTTGTGTCCTTTTGGACCTGGTGTCAGTCTTTGTGACAGAGGCTCGTCTGTTGACCAGGGCTAGTTTCCAGATGTCAGGCAAGCGGGAGGTGTCATCACGTTTATTCATGTTGTTTGGGTGTTTCTCTATTTCAATATATATATATATATTTATTTATTCAACTTTTGTACCAACCATCGAGCCCTAAGGCTATTCTGGGCAGTTTACAACACAGAATGATTTTAGAATGATAATTTATATCTGTTGCAGTTATATCATTAAACAGTTCTGGACTACAAAGGTAGTGTTAAAAGAGAACATTCTACACTAAAGAGTCTAATTTTATTTATTTACAATTTGTCTTTTCATTGGATAACTTTATGTTAATTTAAATATAAATATGATAGTTACTATATTCAACCATGTCCTATAGCATGTTGTATGTACGGCATCAAATTTAACACCTAAATTTCAGACTGACCGAATTGAGCAAACTTAAAGCAATGTGGAATGGTAAAAACATATTGGTTCAGTGATCAGGGCCTAAGATTCAGCAGACCTTTATTCAAAGCCCTCCTTGGCCATGAAGCTCAATGGGTGAGCTTATGCCACTCACATTCTCTCAGTCTAGCTGGGTTGTTCTGGGGAGAATGTGAGAAGAATTAAAACCATAAGGAGCATCTTGAGTCCCCTGGAGGAAAAGAAGAAAGCAAATAAGATAGCCCGTGAGTGACTGCCAGGATCTATATCTGTTTCCATAAATTCCATTGTGCCATGCATTCTGCCACTTGGTAAAGGACAAACTGTGATGTCACGTCCAAGGCAAAGCAACTGGCAACATTTTGCAAACAAGTTTCCATTCCATTAGCTGTAGCTGTAACCAAAGGGTCATAATGCTGAGTAACTCCGCGCAGGACTGGTATACAAAATTTGTCTCTTAGCCTAATATTTGTGCATTTCATTTATCAGGTAAATTAATATTCCTAGTGTACTGCCAAAAAAATGACACTCTTGGTGAATAATAGTGTGGAGAAAAATCAAATAAATATAGATGCAATTAAAACATAAGAAAAAAAATTAACTCAATTAAAGATCCATCAATAAGAAAAAAACATTACCATCTAACTCATCAAAGACCTCTTGAGCAATAACCAAGCTAAATGTCAAGGACCTGTCTGAATAATATGAAAGACACCAGGGAGAGGGGGAGCCTAGTCACCCTTAACAGAAGCTTCCACAGTGTGGGAATGGCTGGGGGTGGGGAGCCTGCTTTTTGGCTCTTCATTTTCTCATGATCTCAACAAGAGATTTGCATAAATCAGAGACTGGCTGTTCTCCTCATAACTGGAAGACCTGACACTCAGTTTCAGAAAATCTTGAGAAAAGCAAGGACTTTTGTCAAGATATGTAGATGTCCTTGCTAGGTCTGTCTCTTAAAATTAAGGCCCAGAATGCAAGCTGCAAATGCAAGTAGGCTTTATGGTCTACCCCTGCTGGCAATAAACATTCTCACAAGCATGGGGAAGGAGTTTGGGGATTGTCACAGGGTGTTTTATTGAGCAGGTATGCCCACACGTTATGTAAGGAGCCAGTTTCTCATTTAAAGTGGCATTTTGACCTCAAGATGCTGCAACATGACCATCAAATTGCTTCTGAATTTTAAAAAAATGTGCAGAATATTTTTGTTTTCTTTTGAGGAATGAAAGGCAGGCATTGTAAACGTAAAGATAAAAGTTTGTCTGTGGCAACAAAAAGTGGGTCATTTATAACAGTTGCAGTAGAACAATCAATCTTTTTAAAAATATTATTTGTCCAAACTTTCCCATATCCATCATTAGACATGGGCATGACTTGGCGAAATTCTCGTTTCCATTTTCGTTCCTCATTTCCGTTACGCAACGGAAACGGAAACAACAATTAAGCCGTCAGAACTTGAACTCGATAAACGATAAATTGGGTCTGATTTGTCGTTGTCGTTCATGGCATCGCGTGGCGATCGCGCGATGCCAAGCGGCACAGAAAAAAGTTTTAAAAATAAAAAAAAATCCCGATTCCCGGCCAAAAAAGCAGGTGAAAATATGCCTGTCTGAGAGCACCTACCAGAGGGGTGGTTTCTGGGGGGGGGTCCCCGGCCTCCCCCCCTCTCCTGTCCTGGGCTGCTGGACCTGGTACCAGGCTGGGGAGGGCATCAGTCTCGTCGCCTCCATTTGCCATGCGGTGTGGGGGGATCCAAAATGGTGACCGCAATATTTTTTTTGAAATTGTGGTCCAAAAACCCACCAAAGCACCACAGAAACATGTGAAAATTAGCTATTTTAAATGCTTGAATTTTTACAGTAGCAGCAGTGGGTTTTTCTTGCAATAAAACATCTCCATTGATTTTATTTTATTTTATTTTATTTTTATTTTTTTACACCTGCGTAATGGGATGGGACCATGCAAATTTTTGGACCCATTCTACCAATTGCATGGCCAGGTTTTGACTGACACTTCTGGATGTGCCAGAGGGCATAAAAAGGCAAGGCACTCTCAGAACAGTCAAAGTCCGGGCTTGGATGAGGGTGGAGGAGGGCTGTGAGTAGCTGGCTGCTGTGCTAGTTTCGATTTCGCAGAGCCTTTAGATTTTTCAGTTAGGCAGGCAGGGAGGGAATTGATTCAATTGAATTTTTAGGAAATAACTCATTTCATTCCCTGTCTGCTGCGGGGAATAGCAACACAGTTTATTCATTTTTATTCTCCTGCAGTTTTATTGTGAGGATTTCTTTTCTGATATTGCTTCAAAGGAAGAGGTTTGACTGGGAGGGGAGGTGTGGATTTATTTTAAATATATATATTTATATACTACCATTTATTTTCTATTTTCCAAAGTTCATTTGCTTGGTGGCAAGCCAAGGTCCTTTCATACCTTGTGGGGGGGGGGATAGCAAGCCTAGCAGTTTATTCTTTTTTATTCTCCTGTTTGTGAGGATTTTTCTGATATTGCTTCAAAGGGGAGGTTTGACTGGGAGGCGAGGTGTGGATTTATTTTAAAAATATATATTTATATACTGCCCTACCATTTATTTTCTATTTTCCAAAGTTCATTTTGGCAAGCCAAGGTCCTTTCATACCCTGTGTGGGGGGGGAATAGCAAGCCTAGCAGTTTATTCTTTTTTATTCTCCTGTTTGTGAGGATTTCTTTTCTGATATTGCTTCAAAGGGGAGGTTTGACTGGGAGGCGAGGTGTGGATTTATTTTAAAAATATATACTAGTATATTTTAGGTTTCCCCAACCAGTGCACTCAAACACATTTGTTGGCAAGCCAAGGACACCTCTATCTAGTGGAGAATATTTTACATTTTAGAAATACATTACAATATTATTTATGTACTTTACTTTTACTTACATTGTTTGTTTCCTAAACTTCTTGTGAGGACACTGCATTTCAACAACACAGGCCCATTCTGATATCAGCCTTATTAACAGACTTGGGGTTCCATCCAACTCCAACACTGTTTACTTTGTTTGTTTATCATTGTACAATACATTCATTTACAAGGCACACCTTTTGCTTGGGCACTGCCCTCTGAGTCTGAGATCAGCCTTTCTTCCAGACTTGGGGTTCCAGCTCCAGTTTACTTTGTTTACTTGTCCTTTATATTACTGCTGTAGAATACAACACACTGTGCCAGCCTGGCACAAACTACTACTGTACTAGTATACTTGCTCAATCTCATTCATTTATTTACAAGGCACACCTTTTGCTTGGGCACTGCCCTCTGAGTGTGAGATCTGCCTTTCTACCAGACTTGGGGTTCCAGCTCCAGTTTACTTTTTTTTACTTTTAATTGCTTGGCTTTACAGTGTGAAGCCAGGACCTTGGAGATGGGGGGGCATTGAGAGGAGTAGACCCTCATCCAGATTTGGGGAGGAACGGAATGTCTGTGTCTCCTGCTGCCTCTGAGAGGTGGAGGGGAGATGGGATGGATAAAAGCTTCAAAACAAAACAATAAAAAAGTATAACAGGTACAGCAGCCAGACCAAGTAGGGTGGCCGGCCGGTTCAGCATTTACCAAGAGAGAAAAAAGAAATATATTGATTTCTGCCCACTTTGTTTGCTTTATTGCATAGGATGCATGCAGTCTTGTGCAGCAAGTCCATCACCCAGTTTCAAGTGTTTTCCGCCTGCTCTGAGTCATTGCGGGACCCCCGCCACCGCCCGCGTGCCCGCCTGCGTGCCCGCCCCTCCCCCCTGCTGCTGTTGCCGCCCGCCCATGCCCCCTCGTCACCGCCGCCCGCACCTCCCCACCACCAGCACCCCCCGCCGCCACCTACGGCGCAAAAACACCTAGTGTCGGCCCTGATTGCAGGATGCCACTCACTGGGACGTCAAATCGCGCGAAATCACAGTGGTAACGACAAACGACAAATGACATGACAAAACGACAGATTTTTAAAAAATTCATAAAAAACGGAAACGACCCAAAATGGACCCGTCCTGACAAACAACAACTCGAAAAAAAATTCTGGTCATGCCCATCTCTATCCATCATGCATCAAGCCCAGGCTGTGGTCTTAATCTGAAAAAACAAATTAAAGGGTTATCATCTTTTGTTTGAACTGCCATATCAGGCATATAATGCCTTATACGTCACTGATTTGTTTTGTCATGAAATATCAAAGGGATACTCCAATAGTCATTTGCTAACACAAACAAAAAATCCTGTCTATATAGTCAAAACTGCATAATACATGGAAGAAAATAATGAGTAAAAGGAACAGAGGATGAATTATGGCAATGACTGTAATTAATGTAGAGTACTTCTGTTTTGTTGTTGAACATCCTGAAACATGGAGGATAAAGGAGCAGTTGGGGCAGATAGCATGATGGCCACACATTAAATTCCCATGAAGCTGCAATTTCTGTAGTAGTTTATCTATTTATTTTTTTACAACTTATTTATTTATATTTACAACTTATATGTTGCTTGTTTGGTGGTAAGCGACACTACTTTCATTCAAATTTATCAGTATACATGTATGTTTCTATCAGTATACATGTATGTTTCTGCTTTCTCATATCCCTCTGCTATTAAATCAGCATTGATTCAGAAAAAAAGGTGCCAAACCTATTCCATCATTAAGATTCAGGATGGAATATAGGATTCTTACACACAGAGTTTGATGCTTGAAACATGCACTTCAATGGATAAATCTGTCGGTTTTTCTGTCTCCAATATCCAACTGTTTTTAAACTTAAGGTTTTTAATATATATATTTTGAAAAGGTTGTGTTACATTTTTTAAGCCAACCATCTGTGCTTCCCCAATTTTAAGGGCATTTATTACCTCTCTTCAAAATCGCATGTTGTATCAAAAGATTGTGAGGAGAAACCAAAGATGGCAACCCATCTATGTAGGGATTGAAAACCAGATCAGAAGAGTTAAGCACTCTGTGTCCACTGGCTAGATTTGAGAATCTATCCATTTGCTTTTTCTCACACTTGATTTATTTCCTATCTCAAGTTCTTTCTTTTGAATTTATGAACAAATCAGATTATCAGCAAATCATCCAGCAAACACTCTTGCTGCTGCTGCTACTGGACTAAGCCTAGAGGAGTTGCCTTTCCTCTTCGACTGCTCCTTTCCTGCTACTCTGGCGTCGGTGAGAGGGACACCTGGAGAGGCAGGGCCAGACAACATCAGAAGGGCGGGGCTGAAGAAGAGGACTCCCACCTAAGGCTTTTTAGCTGACCTCAGCTCCTGGCAGCCACAACATCATCCAGCAAACACTCTTGCTGCTGCTGCTACTGGACTAAGCCTAGAGGAGTTGCCTTTCCTCTTCGACTGCTCCTTTCCTGCTACTCTGGCGTCGGTGAGAGGGACACCTGGAGAGGCAGGGCCAGACAACATCAGAAGGGCGGGGCTGAAGAAGAGGGACTCCCACCTAAGGCTTTTTAGCTGACCTCAGCTCCTGGCAGCCACAACATCATCCAGCAAACACTCTTGCTGCTGCTGCTACTGGACTAAGCCTAGAGGAGTTGCCTTTCCTCTTCGACTGCTCCTTTCCTGCTACTCTGGCGTCGGTGAGAGGGACACCTGGAGAGGCAGGGCCAGACAACATCAGAAGGGCGGGGCTGAAGAAGAGGGACTCCCACCTAAGGCTTTTTAGCTGACCTCAGCTCCTGGCAGCCACAACATCACCCAGCAAACACTCTTGCTGCTGCTGCACCTGGACTAAGCCTGGAGGAGTTGCCTTTCCTCCTCGACTGCTCCTTCCTGCTACTCTGGTGTCGGTGAGAGGGACACCTGGAGAGGCAGGGCCAGACAACATCAGAAGGGCGGGGCTGAAGAAGAGGGACTCCCACCTAAGGCTTTTTAGCTGAATTGTTAGGTGCATCTGTTTTTTGTTTTTGTTTTTTATTTTTATTTTTTGCTTTTTGTTTTTTTGCCATTAGGTGTAGGTGGTTGGGACCCACAATGGAACTGAAAGAACAGGAAGGGGGGAGGGCAATGGAGGGGGCAGCCATTGAAATTGTGCTGGGTAGGGGAAGGTATGGTGGTAGGAGTGGAACATGCCTGCGTAGGAGAAGAGGGGTTAGATATTTTACATCTATCCCCTCTTCTGGTCCCACTTCTAGCCAGAAGGAATCAGGTGACCATGTCAGCGAGCCCACGGGCCACATGGTGCTGTTGTTAAATGCCAGGTCAGTACAAAATAAAACCACCCTCATCCATGATGTTATTTTGGATGAGGGTGCTGACCTGGCATGTATTACTGAGACCTGGGTGGGAGAGGAGGATGGAGTCCCCTTTCCCAGCTATGCCCACCTGGGTACTCAGTCCAGCACCAGTGTCGCCCGGTGGGCCGGGGAGGTGGAGTTGCTATAGTCTACAGGAGTTCCATTTCCTTGGCCAGGCTTCCTGTTTCCTTGGGAAAAGGTCTGGAGGGCCTGTATTGTGTGTTGGGCTCACGAGACAGATTGGGGATTCTGTTGGTGTACCGCCCACCCTGCTGCATTCCAACAGTCTCCCTGCCTGAGCTGACAGAGGTGGTCTCGGACCTGGTGTTGAAGACCCCCAGACTGTTGGTACTGGGGATCTCAACATCCATGCCGAGGCTACCTTAACTGGAGCAGCTCAGGACTTCATGGCCGCCATGACAACCATGGGGCTGTCTCAACATGTCATCGGCCCAACACATGAGAAGGGTCATACCCTGGACCTAGTATTCTCAACGGGACTGGGGATGGTGGTTTGGATGTGGAGGGGTTGGCTTTGACTCCATTGTCATGGTCAGACCACTTCCTGGTCAAGTTTAGGCTATTAGCTACTCCAACCCTCTGCAAGGGTGGGGGATCCATTAAGTCGATCCGCCCTCAGAGACTAATGGATCCGGATGGTTTCCTGAAAGCTCTGGGGGATTATCCAGCTGACATGATCGGCGCTCCTGTCGAAGCTCAGGTCACCTTATGGAATAGGGAGATGACCCGGGCAGTTGACATGATCGCACCTAGCGCCCTCTCCCCCTACGCAGAGCCCGGACAGCTCCGTGGTATACATCTGAGTTGCGGGCAATGAAGCGGGAGGGGAGACGGCTGGAGCGCAAGTGGAGAAAATATCGCAGTGAGTCTGATCAAACACGGCTTAGAGCCCATTATCGAGCCTATTCCGTGGCTATACGGTTGGCGAAAAGGCAGTATTTCGCCAACCGTATTGCTTCCTCAGAGTGCCGTCCAGCGGAGCTGTTTCGGGTGGTCCGGGAACTTCTTCAGCCAGGAGATAGGGTGGAGGCCCAGGACCATTCGGCGGCACGCTGTGAGGAGTTTGCTGTTCACTTTGAGGGAAAAATTGCTCAGATTCGCAGTGAACTGGACTCCACTATTGATACAGTATCAAGGGATGTGTCCAGTGCACCGTGCTTAGGTCCAGTGTTATTGGATGAGTTTCAATTGTTGAGACCCGAGGATGTGGACAGGGTGCTTGGATCTGTTCGTTCCACCACCACGCTGCTCGACCCTTGCCCTTCTTGGCTAATTGAAAGATCTGCCAAGGGGTTCGCACCTGGGTCCAAGAAGCTGTAAATGCCTCTTTAAGAGAGGGAGGGTCCCTGCTGCCTTAAAAGAGGCAGTAATCAGACCACTCCTAAAAAAACCTAACCTGGACCCAGGACTGGTGGTCAACTACCGACCAGTAGCGAACCTTCCTTATTTGGGCAAGGTGTTGGAGCGGGTGGTGGCCGGACAGCTCCAGGCGCTGCTGGATGAAACGGATTTTCTAGATCCATTTCAATCTGGTTTCAGGCCGGGTTTTGGAACAGAGACTGCCTTGGTCGCCCTGTACGATGACCTTTGCCGGGAGAGAGACAGGGGGAGTGCAACCCTGTTGATACTCCTGGACCTCTCAGCGGCTTTCGACACCATCGACCATGGTGTCCTTCTGGATAGGCTGGCCAGGTTGGGAGTTGGAGGCACCGCTTTGCGGTGGTTCCGATCCTTCCTGGCTGACCGTGTCCAGAAGGTGGTGCTGGGGGATAGTAGCTCTGCCCCTTGGCGTTTACGTCATGGGGTTCCACAGGGCTCAATACTATCCCCCATGCTGTTTAACATCTACATGGAACCGCTGGGAGAGGTCATCAGGAGGTTTGGGCTGAGGAGTCAGCAATATGCTGATGATACTCAGCTCTACCTCTCGTTCTCCACCAATCCAGGTGAGGCGGTTTCTGTTCTGAACTCGTGTCTGGGCCAGATAATGGACTGGATGAGGGTTAATAAATTGAAACTCAATCCAGACAAGACGGAAGTGCTGTTAGTGGGTGCTTCGTCAGACAGGCTAGAGGGCCACTTCCCTGTTCTGGATGGGGTTGCACTCCCCCTAAGGGACAGGGTCCGTAGCTTGGGGTGCTCCTGGACCCGGTCTAACTCTGGAAGCCCAGGTGGACTCGGTGGCCAGGGTGCCTTTCTCCAGCTGCGGAATATATACCAGCTGCGCCCTACCTAGATGAACGGAGCCTCATGACAGTTACACATGCACTGGTAACATCCCGTATAGATTACTGTAATGCGCTTTACGTGGGGCTGCCTCTGAAGACGGTTCGGCGATTGCAACTGGTTCAGAATCGTGCGGCACGGCTGGTGAGTGGTAGGGCCACCAAGGAACACATCACGCCGATTCTGTATAACCTTCACTGGTTACCAGTTGCTGCCCGAGCCCAATTCAAAGTGCTTGTTTTGACATATAAAGCCCTAAACGGCTTAGGACCTAGATACCTGAAGGACCGCCTCCTTCCATATGAACCTACCCGGCAATTAAGATCTAGTCAGGGAGCCCTCCTGAAAGAGCCATCCCTTAAGGAGGTGAAGGGGATGGCTTGCAGGAATAGGGCTTTTTCAGCAACTGCCCCCAGACTATGGAATACCCTCCCATATGAGACTCGCCTGGCACCGACGTTGCTAACATTTCGGCGCCAGGTAAAAACCCTCCTATTCCAAAAGTTTTTTAACTAATGATTGTGGGCCCTGATGGCAATTTTAGTGGTGTGTTTTTAATGTATTGTATTTATTGCATCTACATGTTTTATTGTCTTAATTTTATTGTATTTGATGTTTTAACTGTTTATTCTTATTGTGAGCCGCCCAGAGACCTTTGGGTAGTGGGCGGCATACAAGCTAAATAAATCAAATCAAATCAAATCAAATCAATCCTTTTTTGAAAATAAACAATAGGCTTAGTAAATACATTAAATGCACAGGAAGGCCTTTTACAAACCCAGTCCCAACCACCATACTAACTTTATTGCTAGAATCCTGGCATACTAGACACCCTGGAGTCAGAAAATAATGCACAAGTGACTTCATATAGTATATCTTAACCTTTGTAGGTTAAAAGCATATTGATTGAAATCCAGTGGTAAGTCACAGATAGAGTAAGTTCATTGAATCAGGTTAATTTATGGAGGAGTTGACTTGCTAAATCCCCAATGATTCAATGGGCATGTTCTAATTGCGACTTACTACTGGTCTTCAGTCAAAATGGCAAAAGCATAAAACATAGTAACCTTATTTATTTATTTATTTATTTATTTATTTATTTATTTATTTATTAAATTTGTACCGCACCCATCTTCCCGGGGGAACTCTTGGTGCTTTCTAGATCTTTTGTACTATATTTCCTATAAGATTCACTTACAATGGCCAGTGGTCACAAATTATGGAAGTGGTGGCTCAAATGCATATGGCAGGCACAAAATCTCCTAACCCAGGTGTAAGGATCCTTGAACTATAGCCTACTGAATTTGGTGCATGAGACATTAGCTTCCACTGGTGGACATCACAATTTACGCTCCCTTTTCTTCATGGCACTTATCTGAAGGAAATATTCTATATTAAGTGGATGGGAAGAGGATTATTGTGGCTTCTTTTATGCACGTTACTCAAATTGACTCCCCTCTCATTTGAAACAGCCATGTTTGCTTGTTCCTTTATTTTTATTATCTGCATTTAATCTTCCCTGAAGAATTTCAGTAAAGCCTCTCACTTGTTTCAATTAGAATATTATTTTAAACCAATAGATTTCTGTACACCTCTTCCAAGGTGACTCAGATTGTTCCATCACTATAGATTTCTGCTACCCTGACTCTCCAAAAGCACTCCAGAAAGGTCAAGAAATAGTATGTGTGTCAAGTAATGTAACTTTTAACAAAATGTAAGTAATAATATTTAACAGGTTCAAAATGGTTTCTGTGTATAAATGCATCGTCATTTGTCAAGACAAAGGTAAATAATGTAATCACATGAAAAGGTCAGAATAATTATATCCAGATGCCATGGATAACTGCTTAACATTGTCTGCCTATGTATACTCATGTGATTGGTTTATATGATGTCTGTCATATGTATAAAAGGCAGGATTGTAATGCATTTTGCTTTGGAACTGCTTTTTGGTGAGATGAGCAGTTTCCCCACTACTCTGTAATATTTCTGTTTTGTCTTGTTGTGTATTTGTATATGTTTTGGTAATACAAGCTTTTAAGCTAAAGTTTACTTTCTCTCTCCCTGCTTCAAGTCCGTGCTTAGCCATTATCTTTCCACACCACTGTATAACTCTGCTAATATTTGAAACATTTAAAACTCAACCATTTTTAACAATGTGATATGGTACAGGGTTTTCCAGTAGAACAGGAGAATAAAGCAAACCCTGTGAAGCTGCAAAAGTTACATTCTAATCATACAGAATGTCTTTGATTCCAAATCATTTTTGTGGCAGTAAAACACCCTATATTGGATAAAAAGGGACTTTTTGAAGTAAAACGTTGTTTGGAACCTCAGTGCTTTAATGTGCTTATGATGGAACATTTTTAACTTTCATCACAGAGTTAAACAAAATAAAGACATTAGCATCACATTTTGTTAAACTCATAACAACTTCCTTTATTTCAGAAAATGATAATAAATCATGCATGCATTTAACCGGACTAGTGACACAGAAATCTGATAAAATGTTCATCAGCGGAATAATTTTTAAAATAATGGAGAAAAATGCAGGAACGGCTAAATATTTAGACATACCTGTCTCCAAAGTGCATCATAACACACGAAGAATTTGATGAGCTGTTTCAGTTTTCTGAAGTGAAAAACAATCTATCATTTCAGTTTATGACTTCTTTTTTTTAAAAAAGGTGAGGCCTCAGCACAACACTTGGCTACATCACCATTTGTGTGGCCATGGGGATCTCAGGCACATCACTCAACGCAGCATTTGGGTGGGATGGTGTCCTTGGGGTCGCCTCCTGTTAATCTCGGACCCACGCAGTTTGGCTTGTCTGGGTTCACTAGGTATGCCCCTGTTGAGGCTTCTGTGCAGACACACACTGAGCAACCTGAGATACAAGTGCGGCTGCCAACTGCAGTGGACACTGCTGTGCAGGTTGATTTGTCCCCATCTAAATCAGACACTGTCACTGCATCCAGTAAGTCAGCGCAGGATGTTCTACAACTGCCTGAGGGTGATGCTTCTCTCCCTTTGGGAGACCAGCTATCGGATGTGATGATCGATAGGATTGTAGCAGACAAGTATGTAGACTTATTTGACCTGCTTAACAGGGAAATTGAAGGCATTTGACCTGCTTAACAGGGAAATTGAAGGCATTGATAAGGAGGACAGGGACAGAATTAAGAGGAAGAAGTCTTGATAAATGTTGGGAGAACTGGCTTTCTGCATTTGCAATTTTTGCAGGTATCCTGTCCAAGGCTAAGCCTGATATGGCACCTGTATTATTCCATTAATTTGACATGATTCATCGGGCTAGAATGGACTTTCCGGGCACTGCATGGCTTTCTTATGACGAAGGTTTTCGTCGTAGGGTTGCACGGGACCCTAGTCTTAGGTGGGACTTGCCTTTGGATGCGATATATGAACTCCCCTCAGCCTACTACTGGTGAGAGGTTCAATAGTGGACACCTTATACAAAGAGCGAGTCAGGCGCCTGCTACCCACCCTGGGGCGGGCCAGCCAGTTCAACCCCGGCTGGTCTGCTTTGAATTTAACAATAAAGGAGCATGTGGGTGCAGGCAATGTTGATTTTGACATGTCTGCTCTAGCTGTGGGGGAACTCATGCAGCCTCTGCCTGCCCTAAAAAATCAGGTAACAATGGGAACAAGGAGCAGGGGGGAAGCGAAACCCTCCCACTGAAACCTCGCTTCCCAAAGGGCCCTAGTCCTATAAAAGTGCCTGTACTAAGGGAGTGGCTTAGGAGCTACCCTTTCCGTGATAAGGCACGCTACGGCACACTACCTCCTCGATGGTTTCCAATATGTCTTTCAGATTCCTGCCTTTGGGGAATGATCGTCATACATGGCCCGTAATCTTAAATCTGTTCGGGGCATGGAGGATGTTGTTAGAAATAAGATTGCAACTGAACTCAAAGCCAGACGGGTTCTGGGCCCCTTTTATGCGCCACCTTTGCAGCAATTTAGAGTTTCCCCTCTAGGGGTTTTCCAAAGAAAACCTCTGGTGAGTATCGTTTAATACACAATCTTTCGTATCCTTCGGGGGCTTCAGTAAATGACATGATCCCCCAGGAACTGTGTAGTGTGCATTACACATCTTTTGATGCTGCGATCAAGATGGTGCGTAGCTGTGGGCCTGGGGCAGAGGTTGGGAAGTGTGATATAAAATCTGCCTTCCGGCTTCTGCCTGTTAACCTGGCTGATTTTGAGTTGCTTGGTTTTGCCTTTGAAGGTAAGTTTTATATGGATAGGGCTATACCATTGGGTTGTTCAATTTCATGTTCAGCGTTCGAAACCTTTAGTTCTTTTGTTGAGTGGTTTGTCCGCTTTCGGACTGGTGATTCTCATGTGGTGCATTATTTAGATGACTTTTTATTTGCAGGTCGGGTGGGGACACAGCAGTGTGCTGCCCTTATGGCGGCTTTTCATGATATGGCTCAGGAACTTGGCATGCCTTTAGCTGTAGATAAAACTGAGGGACCCGCCACTGTTTTGACTTTTCTGGGGATTGAACTGGATACTATTCAGCAATCCAGTCGATTGACAGAACAGATGCTTTCTGAGCTTAGGACCCATTTAAGCCACATGCTTTCACGTTGTAAAGTTACCCTGCTTGAACTTCAGCAGGTTGTGGGGTCACCTCAACTGTCATGAAGTTGCACCCGGCAGGGAATTTTTGCATAGACTGTGTGATGCCATGGCAGGGTTGAGGCATCCTCATCATAAGTGCAGGTTATCTGCTGCTATGAAGGCTGACTTGAGCATGTGGTTGCGGTTCTTAGCCGATTTTAATGGGGTTTGCTTTTGGCGATCTGAAGTCTTATCGGCCTCTGACTTGCAGGTGCAGACCGATGCCTCTGGTGCCCTTGGATTCAGGCTGTATTTCAGAGGTCGCTGGGCTCACGGCACTTGGTCGGACGAATGGCACCACAAAGGAATCACCAGAGATCTTACCTTTTTAGAATTGTTTCCTATTGTGGGAGTGTTATGGATTTGGGCTGATCAGTGGGCTAACAATGCGGTAAAATTTTGGTGTGATAATATGGCTGTTGTTCATATTGTCAATTCCCTATCTTCTAAGTCACCTCGTGTTATGCACCTGGTCAGAGCCTTTACCCTCCGATGCCTTCAGTTTAACATCATATTTCACGCTAAACATGTCCCGGGTGTTAAGAATGACATTGCTGATGCATTGTCATGCCAACAGATGTTGCAGTTCAGATCGTTGGCACCTCTGGCATCCCGGGACCCCGATATTCTTCCACTGGAGGTATGGAGGCTTGGAGGATAGAGGCTAACTGAGCCATGGGATTGGCTTTGGCTCCAAGCACCCGTTGATCCTACTCGGCCGCTTGTGCTGAGTACGCATGCTTTTGTGCCAGAGAAGGGCTCTTTACTATGTGGCCTGCTTCCTCTGATCAATTAGTTCATTTTGCCGTGGAGTTGCATTTTAGGGGATTAGCCCCTTGTACTATTCAGGGCAAGATGTCGGCACTTTATTATTATGCAAAGGCACAGGGCTATGAACTTCCTAATTGCCAATTTAGAATAGCTAAAATGATTGAGGGTTGGTCCCGGGAAAAGGGGAAGGTCAAAGACTCAAGGACGTCCATTTCGCCCCAGATGTTGATTAAGTTAGCTCTTACTTGGCCTCAAATTTGTTCTGACCATTATGAGGTGGAGTTGTTTCAGGCAGCTTCTATTACTGCCTTCTTTGCTGCTCTTAGAGTGAGTGAACTGGTTGCTCGTTCCCACTCTGACCAATCTCAAGATGCTTTACAGTGGTCCGATTTGGATTTCTCGAAAGGGCAGGTTTCCTTGTGCATCTGTCGGTCTAAGACTGACCAAAGAGGCAAAGGGCAACTGATACACCTTGGTAGGTGTTCAATTGCTCACATTTGCCCTGTGTTGTCCCTGCATAATTATGCCATATTGAGGGGCAGTAATCCGGGTTATCTCTTCGTACATAAGACCAGAGCCCCGTTGACCCATTTTCAATTTTGGAAGACCACCAGGAGGGCGTTGGAGTCTGCCAGCATATCCAGCTGGCATTTTGGTACCCATTCTTTTCGCATTGGTGCAGCTTCTACGGCTGCCGCCATGGGCATTGATTCTGTGGGCATTCAGCAGATTGGAAGGTGGCGATCTCACCAATTTAAGACGTATGTTCAGCCATTCATGGAACGGTGATTCCAGGCCAGTCTCTTCTGTTCTTCTCGTTTCAGGTGATTGGAGAGCAGGCTCGAGTTGTGATCTGCGGCCATAGTTTTATATTTTGGGCTGCCAAGTTTGCTACTCACTCCGGATGTGGCCGAGATCTTGGCCTTGGGCAATGGGCCGAGTTGGTGTGGAGGGGAAGATGGGGGATGTGTTGGGATGGCCTTTTTGTTGCTTCCATGTTGGATCTCCCTGACCGTCCTCCGGCCATTATGGTTGTCCACCTTGGTGGCAACGATCTATCCCGAATGTCGGGTAAAGCCTTTATTATTCGAATAATTGATGCCCTGAGAGCTTTTAAAGAGCGATCACCTTCCACCAGGATCCTCTGGTCTGCCATTATCCCTCGTTTATTCTGGAGCCCATCTCATCCCCTGCAAAAAATGCACAAGGCCAGAAAAGGGGTTAATCGGGAGGTGTCTCACTTTCTTTTTAATTCTGGATTGGGGTCAGTTATTTGGCACCGTAATATCACGGCTCATGATCCTGAGTTGTTTCAATCTGATGGGGTTCACCTGTCTGATAAAGGCCTTCAGACATTCCTTGACAATTTAAAAGAGGGCCTGTTGGCTGAGTTGTTTGGCTGTGTTGGGTAAAGAGACTGTCGGTGCGTCTCTTTTGTGGCGGTTAGGGCAAGCGGTTTTGTTATTTAAGTAGGCACCTCTGTTATACAGCACCTGTTTGGTGTTGGCAGCCCTCATGGATAAAAATTTAAGCTAGGATGTCAAGTCTTATTGTTAAAAAGGAGCCCCCGTTAGGTAATGAGGGCTGCCAGTGTTTATGAGAATTGAAGGTAAGATGGTGTTGTTACTGTTTGGCATCTTACCAAAGGCATTATACTTTCATGCCAGTTTAATCTCTTATTATCAGGCAGAGGTGCTGATTAATTATAACATAGAATTATCCACCACTTGCCCCACGGCACAGGCCCTCTTTAATTTGCAATTATTCTTTACAGTTAAATAATGTTATAAATAAATTGAGGCCCATATTAACTCCATAAACTTTGTCTTGTGTCTTTATTTCTTCTGGGGAGGCAAATGAGTCTTTTTAAAAATACTGAAGTCAACAAGAAAACACGACTACTATTTAATTACCAGTATAAACTCATTACTCTGATGGCCAAGAACCAGCTGAATTGACTCTAGGCCAGCTAAAACTTTGCTGAATGTAAACCCTCCAAACCTAGAGATGTAACCTAATTAAGAGTGTGGCACTGCTTATGCACAACAAGGCACTCAAGTTAAGAGAACTCAGCTTTTGGCTGAATATCAGGAAGAGCATTACAGCAGAGGAACCCATGAACTCAACAGATGGTGAGTGCTCCAACACTAGAGATATTCAAGAGAAATTTGGACAACCACCTGGCATATACCCTTTGATTTGTACTCCTGCATTGGGCAGGAGTTTGGACTTGATGCCCTTGTAGACCCATTCCAAACTCACTGTTCTATGATTCTATGAAGATGTTGGCCATTTGTAATGTGGCCTCTCTTTTGCCCCTCCCCTTCCCACACTTCTTTCAACTGTTCCACTGACAGAGTTTATCTTCAATTATGGGTTGCTGCTTGCAGAACTCTGCATCACCCAGCAAAAGAGAGTTCTGCCAGAAGAAGGAGATTTCTGCCAAGTGAGGAGACTTGGGCTTCGTCCTAACCCTACCTTTCTATAGCAAAGAATTAGAATTGTACTTTGGGCTACTATTTCCTGTCAAGAGCTACTAAGTGTGCTTCCCTCTCTGTTGTCCTTTTGGTACTAAACAAATACATTTTTTAACCAAGCACTTCCTTGGACACAGCCAGCTGGTTTTCTGTGGAAGTCTCTTTAACCTGTTTGGTGTTGGCCACGTTCTTCCATTGTTCTGTTTTCAATGTGTGCTTATTTCATGCTTTAATTAAGCTTTGGTCTCAACCTGTTCATTATTTAGAGTATTATTTTATGGAGAGAGCGCATTGACTAACTAATCCAATAAATTAATTTTAAGTGAGGTATTGAGCAAGGGCAACACCACACCGAAATTAAAACAGTGTTGCAGTTGGGAAGACTGGAGTCTTCCAATGGGAAAATAGCAAATGAATACAACATCAGTTTTACAGCAAAATTTATGACAGTGATAACTGCCCTCTGGCTGACAACTGGCCTGCAGCCATCAGATAAATCTATTGAGGGCAAATGTTCTGTCTGTGTTGAAGATTTTTTTCTCTCCTTCTGAATACACGTAAGTTGGGAAGATCTTTTACCACAGGAGAGGAAACATCTAATTTTGCTGCCATTTTTATTATATCCTCATGTTCAAGTCTTTCCACTTCTGTTTCCCTCCTAGCATACACATGCAGAGAATGAATATAATGGGGGAGATGGACACATTTCAATTATCTCTATTGATTATTAAAGGTTTCATATTCTCCATACCTTTGCAAACCAACTGAATTAACAGACTCTGCCTGTTACATTTTGAAGAATCTGGGAAGGCTGAACAGAAAGTAGGAAAGAGGGAAGTGAAAACACAGCACTGGAACTGAGCTGGGAACAGTTGGTTTTGGGGGGGCTGCCCATCACAGGATGGGTACCAAACTGGCCAAACTGGTTTGGTAGTGCTTGAAATTGGAGCTCAAAATGCAACTAAATGTGGGTGATGCTGGAAATCTGGTAATGACTAATCTACAGTACTAGGAAGGAGGAGGAGGAGCAAGAGATGGTGTGGATTAGGACTAGATCTACAGTAGGGTTAGATCTACAATTGATGATTACAGGTGCATTTTTGCTGCACTCTCTCACACACCTTAAGCCTACTTATTAGCATTGAATGTACAGAAGAATAAAGTTTGTGGTATTTTATTATGAAGCCCAGAATGACCCTCTGTACCACTAAGCTCTCCCATATTTCTGTGTGAAAAGGCTTTTGTCTTAGTTTCTGGATAAGTCTTTGAAAGACAAATATGATCAGGAAGGGTCAGATCTCAAAGTTACTTTTTAAAGTTAGAATACCAGAATACCATCAGCTCCAGCTTGAACAATGGAACATACAGTAGAAATAATTTTACATCCCATGTATTTTACAAGTTAGGAACACAGGGATATTAGTAATTGACAATTGCCTTTCATCCAAATTCCTGATGGCATGCTAATGTCAATATAATCCTCCAGTAAGCAGGGTTCTAAGACCTGTGACCATGGGAGTATTGTAGAGTTGATAGTCCCTGCAGTCACAGAGACTGCAGAGGTACAATGAACAATACCCTCAGAAGGAGGAGACTCATTGGTGGACTTGAATGAGAGAGCCAGACCCTTTCCCATCACTCATTCCCCAAGAGTGATGCCAGAAAAAGACAAATATGTATCTACAGAGATTGAGAAATAATGCCTAGCTCGGGAGCAGGTGGTCTCTTTGATAATCAGTCATGGCAAACAGGGTGACCCAGAACTGAAGAGTCACAGTTGAGTCTTGGATGGACTGTAACAGCAGCCTCTGGAACACCACACAAGCTTATGGCTCCTGAACGCACAGTGCTGGCAACAGATGTGTTTATTAAAGCTTACACTGTGTTGTGAGTGACCCAGACTATCATTGTACTTCTTCATAGGAATCCCTTTCTCCCTGCCAGTTACTAATCTTGAACTATTGTCTTTGCTTTGGATGCTTCTCATTTCAACAGATAACAACTTGTAAGGATTGCTTCCCAAACCTTGTGCTAGTTAACTCCTTGAAACCTAGTTATCACTATTAATGAGCTTCTGTGACACCTGCTAGGAATTGACTGTGGAGAAACAAGATGCCCTGCTGCTGAAGAAACTATTCACCTAGCACAGATAAATAATTTTATATGGGTGTAATTGATTAACCATATTAAATAGCAGATAATTTGTCTGTCGGGGGGTCTTTTATCTGTTGTCAGCCATAAAAAAATGTTGCCATCCTCTGCCAAGTTGAGATTTCAGAGGGAATTAGGCCTTCTTGAGCACTGAACTACTTTTCTCTGATGCAATTCCACACATAGATTTGCATGTGATCATCACAATGATACAGGATGGACCAAACGTGTGACTCCTCTTTCTCAATTACTAACAGAACAGCCATTATATCCATAGATTCATTCTCTTTAAAGCTTTAGTTTTGATCTCTTCAGCCTAGCTCGTGGCACCAGCTGATTGGCGCTCCCACCCCAGTGCCAATCAGCTGGTGCCTGGGGTTTGGGAGAGGGGGGGAAGTAAAAGCCTTTTAAAAGTTTTTTTCTCCCCAAGCCCTGGGTGTCATTGGTGCTGATTGGTTCAGGGGGGATTGGTTCGGGGGGGGGGAGAACTCATTTTATGTGATAAATTTTCTCTTTCTCTTCAAACACCTACTTTTTATATGTTTACTGTTCTACTAAACTCAGCATAAAGAAGTGATACAATCTATATTAATAGACAAATGAATTATTCATTTGTTTTCTTCAGAAATAATATTGTACAATTATTTCCCTTGTGGTAAAGTGCAGCATTTACTTAATATATGCAAGCAGGTATAATATCCATTTTATTTACTAAAATATGTGAAAATAAGTTGTAAGAAATGCAGGATTGAATGGTTGTGTTTACCTATGGATCGATTGGAATGAAAAGTGTTTTTCAAAGTGAAAAATCTTCCATGGGTGAAAAATCTATATTCCCATGATGAAGAATAAGACATAGTTTTAGGAACCTAAATTTCCCCATATCAGTTTATTAGATCCCAGTTTGTCCTCACTTCTGTGAATGCTTGACCCACACATTGTCAAGTATTTCTGCAAATGTCCAGTGTTCGTACCAGTAAATTTATGTCAAGGAAGGACAATTGTAACCCTACAACTTTGAGCAACCCTGACAAGTATAGCTAGGATTGTAGTAATGTCAGTCTATAGACATTCTATCCACTCTGCATTACTTCAAAGGGGGGAAAAACAATGCAAATGTTGCTTCTCTCTCACTTCTGTCATGCTACAATGAACTTGGGCAAGGTGAATTATACAGCTGTCGATAGCAGAAGTGACCATGTTTGCTTTGCATCAGGTTTCTTAGGAGGGTGCTCCTCTCATTTTCATTTTTTGTACATAAGATCCTTCATTTAACATGGAAAGTATAAGCTGTTTTTGGGACCTTCTGTTTTGGATTTCATTTTTATGCTTCATCACATTCTGAAAGCCCTACAGAACCCTTTTAAAACTCTTTAAAATTACTGGGGAAAAAGCATAGGGAGAAGGCAACATAGAATCTACCTACTCCAAAACCTGGGTAGACTCTGCACAGTGGAAAAAAGTATGTTAACCAAACTTTGAGACTCAATTAACATGGAGTCTCTCTGTATGCTTTCTAGCTGTAAATTAGCCCACTTCTTCCACAAAGGCACCAATAATCATACTGAAAGTAGAGAAAGAGACCTGAGGGTCAACTGTTAAGTCCTAGCTAAGTGTTTTTAGTTTCTAAGTATTTCATTTCTTCCAACAGTCATTAAGTGGTCTGCATCCCCTCCCCACTATAGTCCTTTCTTTGAAGCTGTAGGCTTCTATAGTCCAATTAGCACATTAAGCCTAATGGCCACTATGCAATAGAGATGTGAATCTCATAGCCTCTTCCTCTCAGCAAGAAACTGAGGCAGGGAAAACACCTCTTTTCTCTTCACAGAGCCAATTCTTTTGTGGGATAGATTCCAAACAGAATTATTACAATTCTTTTGCAAAATTGCATTTCTCCCGTACATGATTCCCTGGAGAGGGCATTGCACTTCCTAGAATTAAGCAGTTTCTTGTACAAAAGAACAAGCAAAAGAATGGTCTCATTTTCACAGGAAGCTAAGACACTTTGGTCATTTAGGGGAAAGTCTTGGTGCGAAGTCTCTGCCTGACAAAACCCAGAAGATCGCAGAGGTCAAGAAACTGTTCAAGTATTCTTCATATCTGTAGGATGAGCAAGCTCTCTGTTGTCAATGTTCATAGTAGTAAAGGTTCAGAGACCATGAACCCTCCCAGCAATACCATATGGCTTACCTCTTCTGTGTCCAGCATGATAGGAGTGACTGTCACTCCCACCCTTCTGTGCCTGGGTTCATCTTGGAGCATTTGAAAGAAAATTCCCTTTGCCACTCGTAGGAACTTTCTTCTGTCTTAGTTATGCAGGCAGAGTAGAGTGGATGGTGGAAATGCCTTTTATTCCAAAATTGCTGGGGAGAGAATAGATAAGTCTCTACGTCTTACATAATGTGTTCCTGATAGAAGGAGCTACTTGGGAATACTGTATTTGTTATGTATGTCTTAATGACCAGAGGTGGAAGTTATTGGTCGTAGTGTATTGTACAATTATTCTAAGAAAGAGGTGAAGAACCTTTGAAGATTCCACCCTCCTTCATCATCAGGCATGCTGGCTGAGGCTTTTGGAAGTTTAAAACCAAAATATCTGGAGGGTGTAAAGTCTCTTCTTTTTTCTTTCTTTCTTTCTTTAGTAGAAATAAAATACTGTGTGAGTTGTGGAATGACAAAGGTAAATCGGTTACATATAACATTCCTGTCCTGTGTTTGACCTAGAACCCCAGAATGGGTTTCATTTTAGAATAGAATAGAATAGAATAGAGTTTTATTGTCATTATGCATATGCAAAATATGCACAACAAAATTAGAGTGCTGTTCCACTACACACTCTAAGCATACAAACACATAAAACATATAAAACACCATACAAAATATTAAAAACTCTTAAAATTGCTTACAAAATTTAAAACACTACTTAAAACTGATTAAGATAGTGCTAAAACTGTCGCATTTAGCTTGGATACCGCTCTGTGATAAAAACTGTTCTTTAGTCTATTTGTCCTTGACCTAAGAGTCCTGTATCTCCTGCCAGACGGCAACAGTTCAAAAAATTGGTAGCCAGGATGCGAAGGGTCTCTCAAAATTCTAGATGTCTTCCTTGAGCATCTGGAGTTGTATACTTCTTCCAAAGGAGGAGAGGACAGCCCACTATCCTCTCAGCAGTGTTTATGACCCTCTGGAGTGCCCTTCTATCTGCCACTGTGCAACTGGAAAACCAGACACAGAGGCAGTAAGTGATAGTGCTTTCTATAAAGCCCCGGTTTACCAACAGTTTCTTAGACAGTTGTTCCCTCCTGAGAAGTCTCAGAATATATAATCTCTGTTGGGCCTTCTTAACCAGTGCTTCAGTGTTGGCACTCCAGGTCAAATCCTTCTGTAGAATAACTCCTAAGAACCTACTGTCCGTCACCTGCTCTACACAAACTCCATCAATAATCAGGGGCTGAGTGTCTGATTTCCTTTTCGATAGTCCACTATAAGTTCTTTGGTCTTGTTGATATTTATTATCAGATTGTTGGTTCTGCACCACCGTAGCAGCCGATGCACCTCCTCTCGGTAGGCTGACTCGTCTCCACCAGAGATGAGTCCCACTACTGTTGTGTCATCGGCAAACTTGATGATTTTATTTTCAGGATGAGTATGAGTGCAGTCAGAGGTGTAAATACTAAACAATAGTGGGCTCAACACACAGCCCTGTGGAGTACCCATGTTGAGAGTGAGGGCTGACGACATGTAGTCACCTAATCTGACCCTCTGTGAGCGATTTGATAAGAAATCCATGATCCAGGCACAGATGGAATGACAAAAACCAAGGTCCTTAAGTTTAGATATCAGCTTGTGAGGTATAATTGTATTGAAAGCAGAGCTAAAGTCCACAAAGAGCATCCTTACATAGGTCCCCCGCAGCTCCAAATGGGTAAGAGCAGTGTGCAAGGTGATATCTATAGCATCTTCCGTGGATCTATTTGCTCTGTAAGCAAACTGATATTTATCAAATGTGCCTGGGAGGCAAGAGATGATATGCTGGTGGACTAATCGTTCCAGAGACTTCATTACAATGGAGGTAAGTGCTACAGGTCTATAATCATTTAAGCTGTTAATAGATGGCTTCTTTGGCAGTGGAACAATAATGGAAGCCTTCAGACAAGATGGAATAGTTGACTGGGCTAGAGACCGGTTAAAAATTTCAGTAAAAACTCCAGCCAACTGGTCTGCGCACTCCCTAATCACCCAACCAGAAATGCCATCAGGTCCTGCAGCTTTCCTCGGGTTCACAGTTCTCAAGATGTTTCTCACTTCCCACGTTTCAACAAGAAGGAAGGGGCTAAACATGGGTATCATCCAGGGTGAAAATACATCTCACATTGATTATGCTAAATGTTTGTGACAACCAGTGGGTTTTGGACTCACCAATTCAGTAGTTTACTGCATAAGTACATAAAATCAAATGTACAGGCACCCCAATATTTGATGTTAAGCATGAACTATGGAATTACATTGTTTCATACTGGAAATGACACTGTTGTTTTTGCAGTTTTCATCTGATTGCAATCTGTACCTATGCATATTTTAATTCAGCAGCACACTTACTTTCCAGCCTTGAAATACAACCCCCACAATCCTCAACTGCTGGACACGCTTACAGGAACTTTGGAGTCTGGAGTCCAGCAATATCATGGAACCACCTTAGGAATCATCAAGGCAATATATTATGGAAAGGGCTTCACTAAACCTTTCACCACATTATGCTGCATGGGAAGTGCTTTTCCACTGAAGAAATGGGAAACACAGGAGAGTTTTCCTTCACAGGTAAACTCATGCCACTCATTCTGTATAGCATGTAAAAGAGCACCAAAGTCAGAGAAGGTAATGAAGTCCCCTGTGAGGGCAGCCAATGAGGAAAAGTAATAGCAACCATGAAGAGAATGGCAGGATTCCAGCGAGGCATACCCTTAGTGAGAAATCACTTGCATGCAGTTTCAGAAACCTGTATGATACTTGTAGGATGACAGGGGGGTTCACAGAATACATAAGGCACCCTACCCATCTGGCAGGATAGAGCTGCAGCTGCCTTTGCAGCTCAAGTGGGATTGGCAGTCTGTGCTCTTTTTAAATTCTCACCTCTGGGTTTTGCATGCACAATGTGGTGCACACAGGGAGCCAGGTGTCTGATGAATAATGGCAGGATAACAGACATTTCCACTGGGAACATGGAGAGTCTCGCCTGACTACCAAACAGTTTGGAGGAGACCAATTTCAGGAATGCTGCACCTGTAGCATGCTGGCAGAGACAAAGAACGTGGCCCAATTTGGCTGGGAAGGAAAAAGCAGTGAGGTACTTTGAAAAGAAGTTGAGAAAGAGATGTGCAAATATTCACCAAATTGCCCAGAAGAGATGCTGTGGTGAAAGGGAACAAACCATTTTGCTTTTAAAAAAAAAAGATTGAAGTGGACATAGAAGAACAAATGGGAACACTATGGATCTTTCTTTTCCTCTAATGAGATACCTGGTAATGTGTTAGCTACAGCATGTGTAAAAGAAAGGAAAGGTTTGCATGTTACAGGGCCTTTGGTGTGTGTCTATATTATGTGCATGTAGTACATTTCCACTTTTTGCCAGGTCAAGGGTACCAGCCTCAAGAAACTATCTCCTCTGATCCCTATGAAGAGGCTGAAAGTCAGTGGGTGATTCTAAAGCCACCTAATCTGATGGAATAGTAAATTTCAAGGAATTATAAATGGCAGGCTGGGACTTTCTCTGAAAATGCTTTTTGGGATGTAGACTTAGCTGCTGCAGGGAAGAATGACTGGTGAGGGGTCATTCTGTTGTGACAACCAATGTCACCTTGGATTTAATTCATAAAAATAATATAGCCATTAATATAGATGATCAAGGCTTCTAAGAAAGATATGTGACTGTGCTCATCACAATGTCCACAACTACCAAAGCAGCTGAGGAACATGAAGGGGAGTGGTATCAGGAGACAGATATCTAGTCTTGTGCGCTCCCAGACGCATCTGGTGGGGCCACTGTGAGATACAGGAAGCTGGACTAGATAGGCCATTGGCCTGATCCAGCATGGCTCTTCTTATGTTCTTATGTTCTAACACAAGGGAAATTTGCCATCTTAGGCTATAGGCAAGATGACTCCTCTCCTTTATGTATACAGAAGTGAACCAATGGTTGTACCTTGCCTGGCCATGTACCAACTGAAGGATTCTGATTCCTGGAGTGTGGCTGGAAGAACCGACAGACCAGTATCAAAGGCAATTAGGCTGGGAAAATAGAGTCAGATCCCTCAGATGAGTGAAACCAATGGTTTCAAACCCTGATTCAAGCTGAATGTCTACCAGGGTATGCAAAAGAGAGAGCGAAAAAGGGAGTACAATGAAGAAGAACGGAAGCCATCTGAAGACAAAGGATAAGCAGGTTGGCTAAGAATGTTTGATGATTGTGGCTTTCTGGGTACCATTCTCACTGCAGGGACCCTTGCCCCCTCTATCTCTTCTACTGGCAAGGCACACTGCACAGCTTTTCTTGAAGAATTAGCCTTTGCACATGGCTCAGATTTATCCAGCAGTTTATTATATCTTTAATTAAACAACAAAGAGCAGTGAAAACCCTGGAGCTGATTATATCTCAGCTGATCTATTACAGGCAAATTCAGATTGGTGGCCCCCAATTTTAGCATCTTTATTTTATTGGATTAATTATACTACAACTATACCTGAGGACTGGAATTTGTCTACTATAATCCTATATATAAAAAGGGTAACAGGCTGGATCTGGCTAATTACTGCCTAATAAGTTTGTTAAGTACAATTAGTAAACTTTATGTGAGATATCTGCTTGGTAAATTATCAGATTGGTTTAAAAGGCAAAATATTCTAGCAAAAGAGCAGGCAGGTTTTTGACCTGGTAGATCGACTGTTGACCAACCTCTTATTCTGCATCATCTGGCAGACAAATATTCTTCACCTAAGGGTGGAGCTTTATATGCTGCTTTTATTTATTTCAAATTTGCATTTGATCTGTTGCCTAGAGATAGACTCTGGAGCAAATTTGAAACTATTTCTATCAACAGGCGCCTTTAATGCTAATGCGGCAACAGCATGAAAATACTCGTTTGTGAGTTATATGCAATAAAGCCAGAATTTTGTCAAATTCAATCCCCGCCCTTCAAGGAGTTGAGCAAGGTTGTATCTTGGCTCCTGGGTTATTTAATTTTTATATCAACAGAATTGTAGGTAGTTTATCCAAGCCCAATTTTCATCTTCCTAAGTTATCTTCCCATTCTATATCAATTCTCTTATATGTGGATGATGCAGTTCTGTTGTCCTTCTCCAGTGTTGGTCTACAGTGCCTCTTGAGAGTCCTCTCCTCCTATTGTGTCAGAGAACAATTAATTGTTAATTATTCCAAGTCCAAGGTGATGGTTATCAGCAGAAGGAGAATTAAACACAATTGGTATACCAGGGGGAACCCTATAAAGCAAGTGACTAGTTTTAAATATCTCGGCATTATTTTCCATTCCACTGGATTTTGGCTCCCCCATATCAGATATGTAGTAATAAATGACAGGAAAATGACTACTGCTTTACTTTTCTATACCAAGGGTGGGTAACATATACCTTCTGCAATGCAGGTGTTTAAGGACAAAGTCATCACTTAAAGTATATATGGTTCCCAATTATTTGTGCACACCAATCTGAGTCCCCTAGACATAGTCCAAACTAAATATCTGAGAGCCTTATTTGTGGTCCCACCATGCATTTCTAACCTAGCCATTTGGATGAATGCTGGTCCAATTGTTAATATTTGGTTAAAATTTCTTTTTCTTCCCGAGGGCTTGGCTCAATTGATCCTTTTGGATTCATTCCAATTGAAATGGAAGCAGTTCTTAGTGAATGAGTGCCTGCATCTGAGTTTCTCATTAAATCATGTTACCTCTTTGGGCTATTATAGTGCTAAAGCAGCTATCCAGCAGAAGATTTGAGACAACAAACTTCAAGAGAACCGGAGCTCCCTAATATATTTAAGTATTGTAAGAAAAAATGTTTTTTTTTCATTCCCCTCTTACTTGAACACAATTTTTGCTCTGAAATTCAGAAGAGCTTTTACCTTATCAAGACTAAACGTGCTACCTTCTAAATTGCTAGATGGAAGATTTCAAGGGGTACCTTATTGCCATTGTCTATACCCCTGCAATAGTGGAGATGTGGAAACTGTGGAACATGTGCTTCTTTATTGTGGATTTTATAGGCACCCACATAAAGATATTTTGTATCTAGTCCTCCAAAAGTTCCTGGGGAGATCTACGGAATTCTATATTTACCATTTACTGGCCGAAGGGGTTCCAAATATTACAATGGCAGTGGCCAAATTTTGTGTGACAGGTATGAGAAGTTGCAGTTATGGAAAAACTGACTGGTAGGTCTAAACAATACAGGGGAGAGATAAAACACGATAAATTTCTGAATATATGGCAACCTCTATTAACCTCAGATGGTATAAAAAAAACTAAATTGGACAAATCAGAATATGGATTGGACTGTTGGATAGTTTAGGAATGTTTAATTTGTTGTGTTATTCGGTATTGCTTGTATAATCAAGCTTGGAAAGTATGTATTATCTTAAGTGGATTGTCAGTTATTATTATTTTTAAAGTAAGATGTTGTCCATGTCTGAACCCTAGATCCCTAGAGCCTTTTGCAGTTTATGGTTTAATATTTAATATTTTAATTGTTATATATAGGAATATTATTCTTTTGTGTTGCTCCTCATATCCATAACTTTATATATCTAGTTTATCAAGTTTATCTACTTATAAATTTTATTCATGTGTGCTTTACATGATTACTAATTTTTGACTGGGCTTTGCCGCTCATATGTATTATTTGTATTATCCCTGATTTTAGATTGTATATGTAGTATTTTGGTCAAAGACTGTTAATAAAGATTGATTGATTGGTTGCACAATGAAAAAGAAAGAAGGGACAAGGAAAAGAGAGGAGGCACTGATGGGGAGTTTATGGTTGTTGTTTTTTCAAATAATTGTACATTTATTTTCAGCTAAATTATTGGATGATTAAGGATGCCTGATTCCAAAATAGAACAGGGTCAGTGAGAGTGTTACACTCTCATGTACATATAATCTCAGAACTTCATAGTTAGAAGGAACCTTATTGGTCACTGAGTCTAGGCCCTGCATAGAGACAAAGTGGGCATCGAAATCCCAACTAGATACCTAAACCGCTGAGTTATCCAGCAGCAATACAACAGCAAGCAAAAATTCAAAAGCTTATGTGCAAAATTTATACTACAAAGAGAAATATCTGAATCTATACGCTATTTAAAAGGCATAAACTGAAAAGAAAATAGAAAATAATACATTTGTTAAAATCAAGAAAAATAAACAAGAGAAAATAATTTTCCCTTATTCTATTATTCCAAGAAGTGATAAACAAGGCCCCTCTTTCAGGAAACAAATTATTCTGCTGCTAATTTAATTCTCCTTTGTGGGATTTTAACCCTGACAAAGCTGGAAACAGTCGTTTAGAAATAATATTGAAAGCCTGAATGCTTCTTTGTGTATTGGCCTGAAAGAACTCTGAAACAGTAATGGCTGGGAAAATAAAATGTTGTACGAATGCTTTAGGATGTTCACCTTAAAGTAGGTGGATTGCATCTCAACTAACTGTTTGGTAGCTTCTGGGAGTTGCAGCCTATTTACAAGAAATACTACATTTTGCATGCATACTGTTGATGTCCCAGTTTAAATAACTGAATAGGGCATATCTTGAATAACCATGGGATCTGAGGATTCTGAGAGTTTCTGTCATGTTACCAAAGTGATAGGTGTTCAAAGCACAAACATTCATAATGGACCACTGATGTAACCTACTGGATAATTTGCACCTCAGCTGCCAGTATCTGTGTTGACCAGAGGATTCTGGGAGTTGTAGTGGAAGAAGCTGCATTTAGTTCCCATGAGTACTGGGCTCAGCACTCTGGTGGGGGTTGAACAAAAATCACAGAAAAACAAATGAAAGCAAAAGTCTTCTAGGTGTGGAGGAGATTGAGTACTGAGGTTAAGTTGCATTGCATTGATGAGTTTCTCAACCATATATGAGCTGCATAAATACAAAGTTTGGGGAAGAGAAAGCTGTCTGATATAAAATATTTGGGTGCAGGAGACAGAGGAGAGAGGGCATTAGTGTCAGGGCAGAGTTCCTTATATTAAGTTAGCCCTACTAAATGGTATATTCTCAGACAGAGATTTACCTGCTGAATAGAGATGGGCACGACCAGAAATTTTTTTTTCGAGTTGTCGTTTTTCAGGACGGGTCCATTTCGGGTTGTTTCCGTTTTTCGTGAAATTTTTCAAAAACTTGTCATTTCGTCGTGTCGTTTGTCGTTTGTCGTTACCGCCATGATTTAGCGCAACTTGACTTCCCAGAGCATGGGGTTAGGGGGTAAGGGCTAGGCTTAGGGTAATGGTTAAGGTTAGGATGGGTTAGTGGGCTGTACCTCTGGGTGCCTCTGGCCCACTAAGAACACAGTGTACTGGTGTATGGGTTAGGGTTAGGGTTAGGATTAGGATTAGGGTCGGTTTTGCTTTTTATGCCCTCTCTGGCAAATCCAGAAGTCTCAGCAAAACCTGGCCATGCGATTGGTGGAATGGCTCCAAAATTTGCATGGTCCCATCCCATGGCCAGCCCATCATTGCACGTGCGCAGGTGTAAAAAAATAAAATAAAATAAAATAAAATAAAATCAATGGAGACGTTTTGTTGCAAGAAAAACCCACTGCTGCTACTGTAAAAATTCAAGCATTTAAAATAGCTAATTTTTGCATGTTTCTGTGGTGCTTTGGTGGGTTTTTGGACCACGATTTCAAAAAAAATATTGCGGTCACCATTTTGGATCCCCCCGCACCGCATGGCAAATGGAGACGCCGAGGATGCCCCCTCACAGCCCGGTACCAGCAGCCCAGGACAGGAGAGGGGGGAAGGCTGGGGACTCCCCCCCCCCGAAACCACCCCTCTGGTAGGTGCCCTCAGGCAGGCATATTTTCACCTGCTTTTTTGGCCGGGAATCAGGGTTTTTTTTTATTTCTAAAACTTTTTTTCTGTGCCGCTTAGCATCGCGCGATCGCTGCGATGCCAGGAACGACAACGACAAATCAGACCCAATTTTTCTTTTGTCAGTTCGAGTTCGAGTTCTGGGGGAGTAATTGTCGTTGCCGTTTCCGTTGCATAACGGAATCGAGTAACGGAAATGGAAACGAGAATTTCGCCAAGTCGTGCCCATGTCTACTGCTGAATTTACAGTGGATGTTACATCTTCAAATTGTTGGAAATTTTGAATTCTTTGCAATTTTTCTCCAACGTGTCCAAAATTTCCTGTGCTATTTATGCTGCTGTTGAATATTTCTGCCCCTTCACAACAGCAACATGTTGTTGGGGAACTACTTGTTCATCAGTAAGAAGAGTCTGACTGCCATTTCCACATGCCAGAGCCCTAAACACAGTGAACACTAATGAAATAATTGTCTTGATTTTAAGAGGAATTCATTGCCTACATATGTTTATGTATAGAAAACTTTGCAGTGTTAAGGAGATGGATGTTAATTGTGTGTGTGTGTGTGTTTGTTTGTATTCATGTTATCTATCTATCTATCTATCTATCTATCTATCTATCTATCTATCTATCTATCTATCTATCTATCTATCTATCTATCTATCTATCATCAATACACATGCACACACACAGAACAATGAATGCAAGGGATAAGTTTTACAAAAACTTATAATGGAAAAGAAACTACATCTTCTAGTTGATGGTTAACTTTTTTTTAATTGACTTTAGGCAAAAAAAAACAGTGAATGCATATTTAAGGGCTATCCCTCTTAGAGGCAGCATTTTGGCACATAGTTATTTGATTGTGCTGTGTTTGCATGTGTGTGTGTGTGCTCATGCACACGCATGCACACACACACACACACACACACACACACACACACACACACACACACACACACACACACACACAGAGAGAGAGAGAGAGAGAGAGAGAGAGAGAGAGAGAGAGAGAGAGAGAGAAACTGAAGAAATTCTGTAATTGTATATGTAGACTGCCCTTGCTACAGTTTTCAGACAATCTCTAAGAATATGGTTATTATGCTCCCAGCAAGAAGAGCACATGAAAGAATGAAATGACTGGGGGGTTACTTTTGCTTGTTACATTCTTGCATATAAATGGGGTTTACATGAACAGCAACTTTCCAAACTTATTTGATACTAGGTTCTCACAGGGAGCAAACTGATCACCATGGTTACTGAATAGTAAATGTATAAGAGCAGAGCAGGGGCAATAGATGTGGAACAGTTTCATTGATTTTGTTTTCTCACTGGGCCTTATTTACAATTAACTACAAGGGCAAAATGTTCCTAACGATGTTGGCAATTATTAATTCAAAACGCCCTAGATGAGAAAGCTGGGAGTCCACATCTTCAAAATACGGAAACAGGCTGGGATAAAAATGGATGTCTTTTTGGACAATAGCACTGTTTTTGCATGGAAACTGTCTCATTCAAATCCCTGCAGCTGCAGATTGTGTTAGAAAAGACCCTCTGTGCTGAATGCTAGTCCCAAATGCTAGTCCTATTTGACAAATCATTACCCCATTTACCTCATTACACATAATGAACAGCTCCCTCCTCTTGTGATCATGTATACAGCACACACACCCACAACCTGCAGCAACCACTGACCCCTCTGCTGGCATGGATGAGTTTACTTGCCAGCCATACATGATTTGCCTGATCCCCCCCCCCCATTTCCTTTCGGCCCCAAAACCAAGAGGTACCTAATGCCAAGTTAAAATCCTTGATTCTTCTTCACAGACACATTCTGTAGATCTCTATGTGTAAAGACCGAGAACTCTGCTGTTTTAGGCACCTAGATCACAATTGAGGATTTTGGCCTAGGGTTCAGTGCTATTGTGATGATCCTGGACCTCTATAATAATTGGGTCCATAACTAAACAAATCTGGCTTTGTTATAAGAGGATATGACATTTGTACATTTTTGCTATTCCCCATAACTCAATGTAGTCGATATTCTTTAGCTAATTAATTTGGGGAACATTCTTAATAACCTGATTAGAGAAATGTAACAAACATATTTCAGAGTAGGAATATAAGAGGCCCACAGACCTGCTCTGTGCCTAAATTAGGAGAACACAGATCAGGTTCCACCCTCTGTCCTTTTGGTGACACTCAAAACCAGTCCTTGACTAAACCCATGACTTGTTTGTGATTTTTCACTTCTCCATACAGGTGCCATTTCTGTGAATGGAGATAATCAAACAACAAGGCGAGGCTGTACTGTATTATGTGGTGCTGGCTGCTCTGCTTCATTTTTATTTCCCACCTTAAAGCAGCTACCATGGAACAAGGGGATGATTTTAAAAGGGCCATGGGCACCATGATCTAAGATGGCTTCTTAAAGGGACAGGGAGCATGCTGCTCTACACTTTCTGTCCTTTCATCCCCCATCATTTATGTTCTCTGCATCAGAAATTAGTGGTACTGCAGCTCTAAGTTTTTGATGATTTAATCAATGACACTGCAGCATGAACAGCAAGGAAGTTTCAAGTCTAGGATAAAGAGCATTCTTTTCTTCATCTACCTTAGTTTCTCTTTCTCTTTTTTAATAAAAAGAGATCAGTGGAGGTAACGCTCCACCCTGTGGGTGACTGGTGATCTTTGTTGTACCTGTTCATCCTCAAAATACACAAATACCCTTGATTCAGCACATATATGGACATTTATCCATGTGCCTATTTCTAGTATGGTGTTGCTACTTGGCTGAGTTCCTAAAGTTAAAAACAGCTTGTGAAGGTTATCCTGCATGATGATAACATCAACTCAGCCTTGCAGTCCATTTGTGTTTACAAACTAGACATAACACAAAGTGCACCACAGTTGATTTCTACGTTCTCCTGTTAAATTTTAGTTGCAAGAAAGATTCTAATGGGAGAGAGAAAAAACAATTCTGGTTAAGATTACTCTCTCCTTTCCTTTGCCTTTGTCTTCTCCCTGAGTTGTTGGTATGTCTGTGATACATATTACAAATATTGTATTGTTTTAATGTGTCCACATAAAACTGATGTGTATATTCTGTACCAAAGCCAAGTTAAAGATGTTGCAGTTCTAGATATTTGCCAGTGTTACTGCAGTTTTTAAAGGTATTGTGAATTCAAATAGGAAGAGGTAATGAATAAGCAAGAATGAACAGATATCAATTGTGTGCGTCTGCACACATGCAATCCTATGTGCATTTTTTCTGTATCTGTGATTAAAAATGAGAGAGTTTGGGTCTGATATGTAAATCCAACGGGAAATAGAAGAACAATAACTGACTTTACATGAGATACATATTGTGCACAATAGGAATACAAAGATGTTTTTGTGCAAAGCACAATCTAAGACTTTCATATAGAGTATATGATATTTTTTGCAGCTTGGTTCAGCTTTAGCAGCTATGGCGCTAACCATGGTGCTGAAGAATGGGTGATACCAGCAGCCCAACAAAAAATCTGAGCAAAAAAGCTGCCGAACATATTTGAACATACTTGAACTTAGAGATCCAACTATGTGTGGATTATTTCATTAGCCAGCCAACATTTTTGTATACACTATTTTCCTGATTTCTCTTCATTTTCATCCAAACCAAAGCCAACAATTTCCCTTCATTTTCATCCAATGCATGCTCCGCGGGCGGCTTGTCCGCCCGCGGTGCGGATTTGCCCCTCGCGAGAATGGCGAGGGGCGAGACAGGACCTAGGGGTCCTGGAAGGGAGGGGGAGGAGCGCACTATATTTGCTCCTCCCCCAAACAACAGTCAGTTTTCTGGGCGTTCGTCCGAGCGCCGGGAGCACAGGGCGCCACATGGCGGGCGCCATTTTGAGAGGCCGCATCGGCAGTGGTGACAGGACACGGCGCGGCGGCGCTCCCCGGCCTGGGCCGGGCCGAAGCGAGCCGGTAGAGCCCGGGCCCCGGAGCAGCCGCAGCGCTGTGAGAAGCTGAGCAGCAGCGCTGCCACCGCGTGGAACAAGCGGCGGCGGCGGCGCGAAGCAGGGCGGCCCAGCTGGTCCCAGCTGGGCGGGACGACAGAGTGGGGGAGAGGCCTCAGCCCTCCCCCTCGGAGTGAGCGGGGCCGCGGAGTGCGGGCGTCGCGGCGGGAGGCTGATTGCCGGACTCCCCCCCTAACCCTGCGGAGCGCGGGGGTGGGGGTCCACCGCTGCATCCAGGGCCAGCGACGAAGGGGTGCCGGCCAGGCCGGGAGGGACGCGTAGGCCAGCGGGTGGGCTCCTCACCTCCACCCCTACCCATGGTGGTTCGGCGCGACGGAGGCGCTGAATCCCGACTGGGCCCCAGGGGAAGCCCAAGCGGATTAAGGGGAGCGGCATTGGCCCTCCCCCCCAGAGTGAGCGGGGCCCCGGAGCGTGCACGGCCGCGGAGCCAGGCGGCACGGCAGTACAACCGGCCGGCCGTCTTACCCTCACCTCCTCGAATAGGAACAGGGCCAGCGATGGGGGGTTGGGGGAAGTTAAGAGGGCCAAGCCGGGGGTGAGGCAATTGGGCCACACCGGGGGAAGAAAGGCACCCGGCCAGCCAGGCGGGATGCGTGGGTTGGCGGGTGGGCTCCTTCTCCATCCTCCGCCGGCAGGCCGCGCTGCGGGCTCGAGAAAGGATCCGGACCCCTACCAGGCCCCTGCCAGGCCCAGCACCAGGCAGCGGGCCCCGGGGGGTTGGAACGCCGGTGGAGGCAAAGGGGGACCCCCCGATTCCCGGGGGTGGGTGGGACCGTCTGCCCCCCCTGCAGGGTGTGCCCCCCCAGCTGCTCACCCCCCCTTGGGGTCGTGGCTGGCCTGGTAAAAGAAGCGATCCAGGCCTTCCAGTGGCGGATGAGAGCACATGAAGAGCCATGCTGGAGCGGGTCAAGGGCCCGTTTAGTCCAGTTTCTGGGGGCTTGCAGTGGGCCGCACCGGATGCGTTTGGGAGAACGGGAGACTGGAGACCAGTCCTCCGATGCCACTCCCCTGCACCTGGCCCTGGAAGTGCCCTGGTTTTGGGGCATGGAGATCCATCCCCGCCATGGTTTGTGACCTGTGATGGATTTTTGCCCTGGGAGTCTGTCTAGTCCCATTTTGGGGGCATGCGAGCTGGATGCCACCAGCACATGCCGTGGCAGGGAGTGCCATGGACTAACAAAGCGCTGGGTGACAAAATACTGGCTTTGGTCTGTTCATCCTCTCCCAGCCCTCAATGGGATTGTATGTCCTCTAGCGCTGGTATTCGGTGGGAGGGAGAAGAGCTTCCCTCTATCCACTTAACTCATGAGGAAGGAAGTATTTTCTTAGCAGAAGACATTCAGATTTGCAAAAGCAAAGTGTGCATATCATATACCACCCCATAGTGAGAACATCAGAAGAGCCATAGGAACATAGAAACATAAGAAGTGCCATGCTGGATCAGGCCTAGGGGCCCATATAGTCCAGCTTCCTGTGTCTCGCAGCGGCTCCACCGGGTGCGCTTGGGAGCGCGTGAGACTGGATGTCTGTCTCCTGAGACTACCCCCCTGCACCTGGCCCTTAAAGTACCCTGGTTTAAGGCCTGGAGATTACACATCTACATCATGGTTTGTAACCTGTGAGGGACTATTCCTCCAGGAATCTGCCCAACCCCCTTTTGAGGCACCCAGGCCAGATGCCATTACCACATCCTGCAGCAGGGAGTTCCATAGACTGACAACGTGCTGGGTATTAAAATATAAATATATATATATATTCTCCTTTGTCAGCTCTCACTCTCACAGCCCTCAATTTTAGTATACGTTCCCTAGTCGAGCGGGACAAAGGCCCATCCAGTACAGCTCCCTGTATCTCACTAGTGGCCCCACCAGATGCCCTGGGAGCGCATGAAACTAGATACCTGCCCCCCCATACATCTCCCCTGCATCTGGCCCTTGGAATACCCTGGTTAATCCATCATGGTGTGGGGTACTCTGTTTGAAGTGCCCTAGTTTCTCATCAAGGGAACGCCGACGGCAGTGAGGCAGCCCCATAGCGGGCCCAGCCACCGGCAGGGGTTGCAAGCAACGAACGATGGCCCCGCCTTGTTACACGGGGAGGCTCGCTTTAAAGTATGGGAGGCGCCAAAGCGCATGGTGGGCTTGGGACCCCAGCCAGGCCCACCGCTCAGAATAGGGGCGCGTCCCGCAGGTGCACGTCAGGGGGAGCAGTTGAGGGTCTTGACTCACGATACGTCATCTCGTTTTGCAGCGCTCGAGCAGATGGAAGCAGCCGCGGGACCGGCCGCGGGGTACAGCGAGGCCGCAGCCTTGGGCAAGCGCCCACGGCTGGCCCCACAGAACGCAAACGGGGACGAAGTTCTGGCAGTGGAACCAGGGGGAGGAGACCAGCCCCCGAGGCCTGCAACAGAGAGCACAGCACTCAGTGAGTTGGCATGCGCACCCGAAACTGCGCCCACTGTCATTTGGCCTTGGCCGGGGGGGTAGTTTCTGGGCGGGGATAGCCTCCCCGGCGCAGGGTACAGCCCAGGCGCCGCCTGCCTAGCTACCGGCGGCCAGACTCCCGGCGTGGAGGCCGATCCCATCGTGGATGCCCGGCCAGTGCCCCCGCAGGTGGGGCCGAGACCGGTCCGACCGACACCTTCAAGGGGGCGGGCCAGGTCAGCACCAACCAACTTGGCCAGGGTTCCCCACAATGGGGGCACCCGGCCTGTTGCTGGTCTGCTCTGTGATCGGCCATATGGCTGGGGGAATGGCAGCAGGGCCAGGGATGGGGGCAGCCCCGGACTACCCCGGGGCGACAGTGGCTGCCATGCCCTATGGCGACTTCGCCTCCCCACTTGGGCATCAATTGTCTCAGCCCACTAAGGAAAAAACCTAGTACGGGGCAATCATAGACATCTTCAGCTTACTCGCGCGGGAGCTGGATGTCAAGGACTTGGACGGGGAAAAACCCCACAAGGCAGGGAGCGCAGTCTCAGGAAAAAGCTGACCCGATCCAGGACAATATAGCTGCTGGCCTACCTGGATTTTGGGTCTTTGATCTGGCAGGCCCACCCATGGGGGCCCAGGCGATGTGTAAGCATTTAGATTTTATACACAATGCTGTTGGGTACCTGGACCCCTACGTCCATTGGGATGAGCCGCTGCCACCCATTGGTTGCAGTTCGGACCCCAGTTGGGCCAATACTGTGGGAAAGGTACGACAGTGGCCACACCATAAGGTCAGGGCCGGCCAACACACCAAAATACAGGCCAAATAGGTCCGGCTGGTCTGCTGAGGTTACAATGGCCAGGAGTCTATAGGAAACCCTGCAGTTTTAAACATGAGTGTTTCCCTGGCGGTCCATGTGCAAAGCGCCCCCTAATTTGGCCCACGAAGAGGGGGAGGGCCCAAACGTGGTGGTTGGAGGGACCCCCGGTAAAGGGGCCCAGCCAGATTAGGCTGGAGTTCCTGCGGCTTTGGGCTGCGAACATACCCGTTAAGGCAGCAGCACATTTTCTAGTGCAGGGTTTTGGGTCGGGGTTCCATATTCCGATTAAGGGGGCTTAAATACCCTGGTCAGCGAAAACTGTAACCCCGGGATGGCGGTTGGGGCGGCTGAGGACAGCCTTCCCAAGGAAGTCCATTTGTCTGCGCCTCCTAGGAGCCGCCAGTACTATATCGGCGAGTGTCCCCGATTGACGCGGTAACAAAGGTGGTTCCAGGGGAGTTCCGGTACTCCATCACCTGTCCCGTCCCCAGCGGGGTATCCATCGGGACGGGATATAAATTTTGCGTTCAGGCGCAAGAAAGATTCTTGAGTGCGTGGTGTGCACCTGGGAGGGACGGCGGAGAGGGCGAAACAGGACATTAAGTCTGCCTCCTGCCTTCTCCCCATTCCCCGGAGGACTTACTTAGGGCTCTGGGCCCGGGGCCGGTTCTTTCTCCCATTTGGAGGCTGGGCATCTTGCGCCATGTTCGTGGTTAAACTCACGTGTGGAGGAGAGTCTCCGCCACTGCGCGGGCTGGACAATTACGGTGCGTCACTGGGATGCTTACCTGTTATGTGGACACAACAGCTTCAGTAGGTGCAGAGCCCTTTGGATCATTCTGCTAACTGGCCAACGGGGACATCGCATTAGTGAAGAAAGGACTGATGGGCCCAGTCCGGTGCTCACCTTTCTGGGCATAGAGAGGGCCACCGGGGCCCAGGCGCGCAGGTCCCCACTGCCACTGTGTCGCCGCAGTGTTCCGCACTGGGGGAGGAGTTCACTGCCTTTTCAACGCCCAGGGCCGGGGCTATTGCCCATGGGGCACTTTCATGATGCAAATCACAGGGGACTGGCAATTCTGGAAGGGGAGTTGAACACAGCAGCAGCGGGGCCATGATCTGTCCCGATGTGCCAGTGGGGAGGTGGGCCCCTCAATCTTTGCAGAGGCGTAATCCGTTGCCGGCGCTGTAACGTGTTGTTTTTTCTGGATCTGTGATTAAAAATGGGCGAGCATTAGTTTGGTGGGTCACAGTTATGTGTAAGGCCGAGGAAGGGGAAAACGGGCACTCCTGGAACAATGACCAAGGGCTGACTTTACATGAGATCTCGACAATCATTCCCTTGTCTCACTTGGGGGAAGGATTTGAACAGGCAAGCTGGCAAGTCCATAATTCTCAAAGTTCGTGCAACCTGGCGTACTCGGTCTACGGTCTGCAGGGTGCTCTGGTTAATGATGATTCCGCACCCGATTCGAGAGCAAACTGGACCCATTGGAAAGGGGTGAGGTTTGTCAGGCGGTCTGCCGGGATGGTGGGGCAGTGATGGGCCACCCGGAGACCAATGGACACAGGACAGAGCCATGCAGGCCGGACTAACCGGGCATGGGCACCGGTGTTCTTGCTAGAAGGAAGGGGCCTGGCTATGGAAGGGGCGGTTTGATGGGTGACCGGGGCCAACAAAAATCAGCAGTGGCGGCTAAAAGCTGATGGAGGGCAGCGAGCATAAAATTTCTGAACAAACCTCCTCATCCACAGCACCGCGGGCCAGGAGGTCTCAACTGGGGGTGGGAGAGAGAAAACACCTCCCTGCCCTGGGAATCTCCCTGATGGGTGACAGAAGGGGCATGGAGGATCAAATAAATCAACTGGCCTGGTGGGTGCTGTCGGATGCACCACCTGGGGTTCGTGGCTTTTCCCGGTTGGAGGGGTCCCGGAGACCCCGGGTTCCAACCAAGTTATGGATGCCTGGCCCCTCCTGTTGTTGCTGATGATGTTTGGTTATATGTGTTAATAAAGTGTGGCCCATTTACCCCCAACACACTGTCTCGCCTGGTCATTTCGAGTGGGGGGGGCAATGCCTCTTTGTCCACAGCCAGCTTTTGCTTAAAGCTGAAGCAAAATGCAAGGAATACTAATTATTATGATTATAGCTCACTGAATTGTGAGTTGAAATACCTGGCTGAAGAGCCAGGGGGTGCGGATTCAGTTCTCCAATGTGTGTCTCACAAGAAAAGCCACCTTGTGTTGTTTGGAGCAAGTTCCACACTCCCACAGCATCACCAGCATAAGGGACTGGTAAGCCACATCAGAGTATTTTATATCTGGAAGACACTGATAAAGGGCACCGTAAGTCAGAATGAAATCGACAGGGTATAACTATGAGCCAATTTGACATAGTGGATAGAATGGTGGACTAAGGCTCAGGAGACATTGACTCAAATTCCGTTTCAGCTATCTGGCCCAAAGGCCACTCTGGGTGGTGCACAAATATGATAAAATACAAAGCAGGGCAGCAAAGAGTGGTAGAAACATAAGTAACAAAAATCAAAATAATGTTAACATAGGAATGAACATTACAAATCAAATAATAAAACAACTATATTATAGGAACAACTATAATAATTAAATAAAATCATATATCCTAATCTCAAAACATATGCAGAACAGCTAAGGATTAGTGAAACAAAATCAAAGGAAAATTAAATACAGAGTAAAAAGATCTAGAATAACAATTTAGACTAAATCAACAGTGGTCAAAAGATTGACATTTTGTGTGTGTCTAATTACAGTTTGAATCCAGGTAAGCCAGTTTAAACAGCCAGATTTTCAATTGGCATTTATATACCTGGAATGGGAGTACTTGGCAAATCTCAGATGGAAAGGTGTTCCACAGCTGAGGGGCAACCAGCCATGGCAACATGGTGTGTGTGTTTTTATGTAGTAAAGCCATTCCTCAAATATCTTGTATAACTTGAAAAACCCTATTAGCATTACTATACCTTGATGCAACTTTGTGGTGGATTGCACACAAAAATATTCTTCAATGAAAGGTTCACAACTGAAATGGATTAAAATTAAAAGAATTCAGACTGATTTCATTATAGGTTTTTTTATTGCATGTACAGATGTTGTACAGATGTTGACCACACCACTTGAAAAACTGAAAACCTAACTATACAGGGGGGAAATGCAATGAATTTGTATTGTTTTCCCCATCAATCACAAGATGAAACAGGAAATGAGAATCATCCCTGAATCCCACACCACCAATTCCAGTTTTTCGTCCCCAACAGAGACCCTTCAGCTTTTAAAGAAGTCATATCCATTCACATTAGTTCAAAACATGATCACTTTGAACTGATACAGAAAGGAAAGTCTAACCACACACACACACACACACACACACACACACACACACAGAGAGAGAGAGAGAGAGAGAGAGAGAACACTATTTTGGCAAAGATGAGGAGAGTGTGCACATGTGCGCACATGCAGCCACACACATGCACCAGCATTCAACTTTCTTCTGAGACATTTTCTTCTTCTTTTCAACACAGCTTCTGTTTGGGCAGAGTTCCTTTTTGTTTGCTTGCTTTAACAGATTAACAAGCTCTCCAGTTTGTAAGACAAGATGAGGAAATGGATAACTGAGGAAATAAAAGCCTTCTTAAAGTTGTTCCTTTCAACCATGCCACTTACAAGTGTTTTAATAGAACTGCAATAGAACTACAGTTCAAATGCTTTTGGTCCTCTGCTGTGTGTCCACTTGTACTGAAGTGAACTAAATGGCCCAATGCAATTTCACAGTGATTGAAGATAGAGGTGCATTTCCTTTGCTGTGTAGTTGCCACCCACAAATGTGTCCTGAACAGCAAACAGAACAAATCAGCAAATAATCATGTGATTGTCTTATGGTGTTCTTGTTCTCAGATTAAAAACAAAACCTGATTGTTTGATGGGGGGATGTATAGGTACCACAATAAAAGTATGATTAGGAGGCTAAATATATCTTTCTGCCAACCTAGATGAACTGGGGCATGATTGAAGCTTTAAATCATAAGGTATATAGCAACAGTACTCATCCTGGCTGGTTACATCTTCACATAATTTATTGCTTTCTAGCCAGTCAGCCTGTAGACATAAACCCACATCAAAAGATAATAGTTGGCCTCTAACATAAACACATATAAACAGTCAGAAAAATATAACATAATAAAACAAACATTTTCAATAAAGTATCAAGCTGGAAAATTAACTTGATCAGATTGTGAAACAATCAATGGGTTCCATCCTTCCATGGCTCATTTAAGAAAGTTAGTGGTCCTATAGGATATATAATAGTCTATGCCAGCTAGCAGAAATAACATGGTACATAAAGAGGCTTTTGTTCTTGATCTCATTTATTTAGAGTTGAAGACAATGATTCCCTCAAATCCACAGACCGAGGGCACTGTGTTATAAAATGTACCATGTCCTCCCTTTTAAGCATCCTGCTGGGCAATAGCTACTTGTGTTATGTTGGTGAGCCCATATGGTAAACTATCTTGAGGCAGAACAGCATGGCTAATTTCTTAGGCAGAGTACCCAATGAGTAGCACAGTATCTCAGAATGGATGAGGACCGTGGAGGTAGATCTTGGTACTTCTATTGCTATGGTTAAAATTTTATCTTTTACAGAGTCCAATATTGTGATATTTGATAGAACAATAATTGGACTCCATTGAATATCTGAGGAAGCAAGTTAGCTTTATACAATTGTATTGACGGCACCACAATTTTTTCCATCTGGTTCAAAGGAGAAAGAATAAATAGCATACACTGATACCTCAGCAGACAGAGGTACAACACATCTGACAATGCTCCTGAACTTTTAAATACCACTCCAAGGTATGAATTTCTTTCTAAAATTCTGATTGTGTGGCAGAGTGTAACGGCACATATACACGGGATTTTTAAAAAGCCAATTTTAATGAACTGAAAACAAGGATTAGTAAGGTCTTATGGCAGAAGATCCTAACAATAAAATGAGTCCAATAATGGTGGGAATTAAAGGGAAAAATTAGCTCTCCCCCCCCCCAAAAAAAAAGATAGGCTATGACACTCCAGAGAAATGTGAAGACCAAGTGGAGGGGGCAAGATTGCAGATGGAGTTATAACTTATTCCCTGTGAATGTGTTTGACTCTCTAGGCTGCATCCAAGTGTATTGAAGGACTTGGCTGAAGAACCCTCAGAGCCACTGTGGTGTGGTTGTTGTTTTTAAATAATAGGATAATCATGAGTTACCAATGATTAGAGGATGGTTAATGTTGTCCCTATCTTATTTTTAAAAAGTCCACCTGGGGGAAGCCTGAACAGAAGGGATTTGCTCCCTAACCAAAAGACATGCAAAGCTGCAGAAGCAGATAAGCTATTATTTCCACTCAAGTTTCTACCAACTTTGTATATGCCAAGGCATTGGGTTTTATTTTAATTGGTCCTGTCATTTACAGTAAAAATTAAGAAACTTTGTTAACTTCAAGAAATACTCGTGGTCTAAAGTAGGCTAGAGTTTAGTAAGTGAACATTCTCAAGCTTGCACTCTGCATTTGGCAATTAAAATGTTAACAAGAGAAGTGCAACTGCAAAGTGAAGGGTCCAAAGCTATATATCATTGTCACCTCTGAAAAAGCAATAGTAAGCACAAAGCATACGCGTAGACCAAAGCCTCATTGAACTTGTTTGAACAGCTACCCCAATGTATAATGCTCCCTCCTGTGCAACTTAGAAAATAATGTTAGTCAAACAGCATGTACTGGAGTAATGCTAATTAACTCTGAAGTATAGAACATCTTGTGAAAGACAACCAATTAGCATAGCATATAATTTATATGTTTTTTAAAAATAATTAAAAATGTAAAGAGGGTTCAGCTCATTTTTATGGAAGAAAAAAAAACAACTTTTGAAGTGTAATATTCTTTTCATGCAAACTCAAAAGTCCTGTCTGCCAATTAAGGTCATACGTTTATTGGAACTTGTTGCCATTTAATAGGGAAATATGAAAAGCAACATCAGGGCAAGTGGTGGTAATGGGGAACCAGACCTTTTCCCCAACCCTATCCACACCCTTCCAATTCAGAGCTCCTTGAAAATTCTACTGCAGATAGAAAGGCCTTGCCTGTAATTGTATTCTGCATTGAGCTGAAAGGAGTAGGTTTTTCAAGCAAAACTTCCTTTTGCCTTTTTTAAAAATTATTCCCATCTGATGTTTTAGAACTCTTTGGGCAAGGACAAAGACCATGACTGAAGTACTGGGTTGCTGTGTGTACCTTTGCCCACCCAGCCAGGAATAAAGACACAATACACGTTCACTTGGGTTCAAAATGGGCCACAATTTTATTGATAATATAAATTAACTCTGAACTGTGTTTATTCTGTCAAGGGGACCTGGAATGTAGTGCAAGCAGGTACTGTGCTACATTTATTTATTTATTTATTTATTTATTTATTTATTTATTTATTTATTTATTTATTTGTACACCACAATCCAATTTTCCTCAAACAGGAACTCTGGGCAGTTAACAACAATGATTTGCCAAACAACCCAAAACATAATAATAATGGTAATAATCTAGAGAGAGAAAAGAAAAAATACAACAAAAACCATAATGGGACAAGACAACAAGTACCTGGCAAGAGGGAATAGTAATAATAAAAATAATATTAATAAACAAACAAAGAACGAACAAACACAGGGAACACAACACTTCTAGCAATTTCCAAAGGCATCCTTGAACAGCCAGGTCTTCACAGCCATTTTAAGGGATGCCAGGGATGGAGCCAGGCAAATCTCACTTGGCAATTTATTCCATGCTACCAGGCCGGCCACCAAGAAGGCCCGATTGTATGTTGCAACCTTACGGGCCTCTCCAGGGGTGGCCACCAGGAGTGAGAATGCAATGGAGACACTGGTAGGTCGGGCCAGCTCTGAACTCTACCAGATATTCAGGTCCCAAGCCATGGAAGGTTTTGTAAACCAAAACTGACACCTTAAACTTTATTCAGGAAGCAACGGGCAGCCAATGCCTGGCTCCGCGGCATGGCTGCGCCTGGCGGAGCTCCTTTGCCCCCCCGCCCGGAAGTCTCGCGAGACTTACCGGATCTCGTTGGAGGCCGGGAATCCAGCCCTCATAGGGGCTGGCTGCGTGGCTCCCAGCCTCTTTCGAAGACAGCTTTCCCCGCCCACCCGCCACGTTTATGCAGCAGTATGAGTTAATCTGGTTGCTTCGGGGCCAGATAGGAATTTTTGACCCAGATGCCGGATTGGCTGGAAGCATCCAGGGATTTTTCGCCTATCCCATACTGCTGCGGCGTGCAGGGCTTTCCTGGTAGTGGGTTGTTGGCCACTGGGGCGGTAGTGCGGGGTACAGATGGGCAGTAGGGAGTCAGGCCTCAAATTCCTTGTAGGAACGTCCGCTCTCATGGCATTGCGGGTCGGAGATCACAATGCTGGGGGGGGATGGATGTACCTGGAGGGCCCACCGGACTGGCAGGCACAAATAGCGCGCCTGGGCAGCCCGGCTGGGGAAATGGGACCTTGCTGGCCGGGGCAGACCTGTCTATGGGCGATTGACTCCCCCAGAGACACTGCCAGAGATTGGGTTCATGGTGACCCAAGGAACAAATTGCTACCCGCACTACAGCAGGCCCCTTGTTGGAGTTGTGTTTATTGAACTGGTTAATAAAGTGGCCCGAGTTTATACCCAAGAACTTGTCTCACGTGGTCATTCTGGCATGGGGGGGGGCAATGCAGGTGAGCCAGAATTGGGGTGATGTGGTCAAACCTGCCTGCAGCAACCACCAATGTGGCTGCCGCACTCTGCACCCAGTGCAGTCGCTGAACAAAGGTCAAGGGGAGCCCCATGTAGAGAGCATTACAATAATCTATCCTCAACATGACCAGTGCCTGCACAACCGACCCAGGACAACACCCAGACTCCTCACTCTTTCAGCAAGCTGGAGGGCGGACCCACCCAGTCTGGGAAGAGGGCCTCTGTACCCATCCAGGGTAGCCCCGAAAAACAGAACCTCAATAATCTCAGGATTGAGTTTGAGTCTGTTGGTCTTGGTCTCCTCCAAGGGTCTGGACAGCCTCCACTGCAGAGGTGGAGAAGGAGAGATAGAGCTGTGTGTCAGCAGCGTACAGATGACATCAAGCTCCCAAACTCTGGATGACCTCAGCCAGTGGCCTCATATAGATATTAAAGAGCATGGGAGAGAGTGCCAACCCTTGAGGCACCCCACAAGAAAGTGTCCAGGGGGAGATGGCATATCACACCCCAAGCTCACTCGCTGAGCACAACCCCCAAGGAAGAAGCAGAGCCAGCCAAAGGCTGGACCCCCAATCCCCACCTCAGAGAGCCAGACTTGGGGGCGATCCAGTCCACAACTCCAATGACACCTATCCACCAGAGAGTTGACCGGGACATCAACCAAACTGTCCGGTAGGGCCCCAAAGGCTTCTGAAAACTGTGCAGGATGCAGGAGCCTTCAGGGGTGAGCCCAAATGGTAGAGCTGGGCTCCCCATGGGGTGGGGCAGCAATTGATAGGGGAAAGGTCAGCAGATAGTGTTCTGATCATGACACAGGCCGGGAACACAAGTTCCCAACCCCCAGATCCAAAGCTCATGGATGTGGAGGCAAACACCAGGTCCAGGGTATGTCCACCACTGTGAGTGGGACTGATTACAAACTGGGACAGGTTCATGGAGGCCAGGGATTCCATGAACCTCAGAGCCACTCCAGACAGCTCATGCCCAGCATGCACATTGAAATCCCCAACTACCAAAAGGCAGGGGGACCTCAAAAGTGCTGCTGAGATGAACTCAGAGAGTTCTGGGAGGGAGAATGCAGGGTCACAGAGAGCTTGGTCTACTCCACAGTCCCATACCTGTCCCTCTGGCTCACCACAAGGTGTAGACACTTTAATCATGGGCACACCAATATCATGGATCTGCTGACTTGAAGAGATTTGCTATAAACAACAGCCACCCCCACCCCCTGACCTGCCCAGATGCTGAACACAGAAGCCTTGGGGGTGCAGCTGGGACAGAGAATCTCCCTGCTCCACACCCACCCAGGTCTCTGTGAGAAACACCAGGTTGGCCCGCTCATTCACGATCCAGTGGTGGATCATGGGGATCATTATGAACTGACCTGGCATTGATCAGCAAACAGGACAGGTTGGAAGTGCAGCAGGAGTGGTTCCCTAATATGTGGCAGTGAACCGGAGGGTCAGAATGGGGGACAGGCACAAATGCCTGGCCCAAGTTCTCCTTACCCGATCAACCCCCTGGCCCAAAGTGCATCTCCTATGGCTCAACACCACCGGGATGGAAGATCCCATAGACTTCAGCAATCACAAGGAGAAATACAACGGGAGGCTAAAAATACAACACAACTCAGAACAAAGCTAAATAATGATAACCCACCCATCCCCAGGCTAATGAGAACCCCATCGCCCAGCCACAGCTGGTGTGTGCAATAAATGTGGTGTGGTGCGCTCATCTGGAGGTGAAATGCCTGCTGTGTGGCTGACTCCACTAAGGCTACCTCCTTAGCTAGGCACCAGTTCTTCTGTGTGACCAGCCCCATCAGAAGTGTCCGGTGTTGTATGCACACTGCCAGTAGGGCTCTGTATTGTCCAGCTCTGCAGACTTCTACAGAACAGAAATGGGTGATCACTGCTCCATTCAAACATAGGCATAGAAGGTTCTGCCCTGCTGGATGATCCTGTATGCTCACTCTCTAGAAAACTGAATCTGAAAATCATTAAATCACCTATTACCTTAGGTTCTACCAACTTGTGTGCCTTTCACTCCCTTCTGTCCCTACCCCCCACCTATAAGCCATCTCCCACCACTGTGCCTGAGCCCGTTCTTGTTCGAGGTGACTCGGTTACTCCAGATAGCCCCATCATCTGTGTACTCTTCATTGGATGAGAGGGAGGGTGTTTTTAGTTTTTTTTCTTTTATTATTATTATTATTATTATTATTATTATTATTATTATTATTATTATTATTATTATTATTATTATTATTATTATTATTATTATTATTATTATTATTATTATTGTTATTATTGTTGTTGCTTGCTTGCTTTGCTGCTGCTGCTGCTGCTGCTGCTGCTGCTGCTGTTACTGGGCGCTCCTATTGCCTCCCTTTTTCTTTCTTGGGGGCCATGGGGGTCTGGCTACTAATGAAGGAAAATTAAACTCAAGCCTGATCTCTATGGATCACAAACAAAAACCTCCAGACCACAACACAATTAAAATTACACTCCCAAATAAGGGCCTGCAAAGGGTTGACTTGTTTGGTGGATGCAAGACTAAGTCTCCCCTAAAATGTAAGCACCTGCCAGCACTATCTCCCCACCCTAGAAACCATCCTGCAAAGAGTGTATTTCTTCTCTCCCCTGCCCCTTCCCCCTACCCCAAGTACAGCAGTAAGAACTCAAATGAATTAATTAAAAAAGCACAATGCCCAAAAGAATGGCTTTGCAGCTGCAACTCCTTGGCCTGGCTGATGCACAGGCCAGCTCCAGCAGCAGCCATGAGGCTCAAAACTAGAGATTGGCATGAAATGCAAAAATGGTGTTTTGTTTTCATTTTGTTTCATCTCCATTTCATTTTGTTTTAAACAATTTTTTAAAAGTTTATTTCGTTTTCATTTTGGTTCATTTTGTTCCTCTGTGTTGTGTGTGTGTGTTGTGTTTCATTTCACTTTTTGTTTACTGTTTTTTTGGGTGTGGTGCAATGTGGTGCTTATGCAACATTTGTGTGTGTGTATTTTTTCCCTCCCCCAAGTCCATGCCAGCTGATCAGTGCTGTGGCAGGAAAAAAAGGTTTTCCCCCACCCCAGCGCCGATCAGCTTCAACCCACTTGGGAAGGTGGACCATGGCTCTCTCCCAACCCAAGGGATCTCCGCCAGCTGTCATCCACTCATGGCAGAAATCCCTTCAGTTGGGAGAGAGCCGCAGCCCCGCCTCCGCTTGCAGAGGCGAGACCGTGGCCCTCTCACAAACGCCCTCCACCGTGGGTAGATGACAGTCAGGCCAGCTGTCATCCACTCGCGGTGGAGATCCCTTGGGTCGGGAGAGAGCCCTGGTCCTGGCTCCGCTTGCAGAAGTGAGACCGTGGCCCTCTCTCAAATGCCACCCATGGCAGAGATCCCTTGGGAGAGAGGCCCGGTCCTGCCTCTGTGTGCAGAGGCAGGAATGGGGCTCTGTCACAGTCCTCCCCCATGGGTGGTGACAGCCGGGCTGTCATCGCCAGTAGGGAAGAATGAAACAAACCTAACCTAACCATTTTTTTCTAAAATCACTATGGGTTTCGTTATTCTTTTCATTACCTAATGAAATGAATAACAAATAACAAAATGACCTAAAAGTTCATTTTGTGCCCATCTCTACTCAAAACCGAAAGTAATTTCAAAGGCATGCAAGCTCTGCTCCTGCTGAGCTCACAATCAAGAAGAAAGAACAATGGAGGAGCTGGGCTAAATGGCCTCCCAGCCCCTCCCTCCAGATCATATTTTTGGCCTGAACTCTATGGTGCCAAGGATCTATCCAAGTGGGCAAAGAAGCCCCACCCACAAACTTGTCCGAGTCAGGGCAGCCACTGTTCCAAACTAGCTGCATAGTTTTGTGTGCAAGTTTAGTATTTCATGGTATAGTTCCTCTCCAATGAGTCCCTCTGTTTTCTCACTATTTAGTTAAAGCCCAGGGCAAGATGTTATGAGATAGGTCTCATCAGAGGTTATGGACAAAGTCTCCTAAGCCCTTTCAGTTCAGGAAGCACAAGTAGCCAGAGAGGCTTGGAATGGGCAAAGAAAAAGAAAAATCACAATACAGTGGTACCTTGTAAAACGTAATTAATTCATTCCAAATGAAATTATGTTATAAAAAAATTTCCTTTGTACAAATTGTGATTTCCCATAGGAATGCATTGAAAAAGGATTTAATCCATTCCAATGCATAGCCAAGGCTAATGAGGTTGCTGGAGAGGATGAGCTGCTGCAGGAGCCTGCAGACAGGAAGGGGTGAGGATGATGGTGGTGGTGGTGGTGGTGGTAGTGCTGCTGTTTCTTTTGCCCTGCCCAGACAGTGCTCCACCACCAGCCCCGGCCACACAGCTGCTTGGCCACCCGCATACTGTCTCTGGGTATCTCTGTCATGGTTGAAGTCTTGGAGACTTATGCCCAGTCACCATGGTGCACATTTGCCTATTTAAAATGGTAAAAACACTTCCCAAAGCAATGTGGCCCCTGGGAAGATGGAAGGCCAGGTTTGCCTCTGATCCCTCCCTTGATCACTGAAGACATCAATTTTTAAAAAGGGGAGGAAATGGCGAAATTCACTTCTACTTCTACTTTTTGGAAGAAAATATCTGAAGCCTAAATATGATGTGTGGGAAGAAAATGGTCTGAAATGGCCAATTGTTTATATATATAAACAGGCTTTTAGTAGCTATATTTATTTATTTATTTATTATTTATTTATTGTTGAATTTATATCCCGCCCATCTTCCCAACGGGAACTCTATATTGGATATTAAAAGTATATTCTCCCTGAGTTCTTGGCTATTCTTTCAGTGTGTTGCTACAGATTCCTTCAGTGGTCTTTTGATGATTCCTCATTGTACTAATGTATTGTGGTAATACACTACCATAATTCATTTCTAAAAATAATAATAATGTATTGCATTTGTATTATATTTTTAATATTACTCATGATTTAATTATTGGGAACTGTCTTGCATCCTATAATGGGAGACAGATAGCATATTGAATAAATAAATACATCAATAAAGTCTTTAATTAGAAGGACAGTGGGGGAAAATAAACCTCAGAAGTTACATGCAACTCGTTAGCAACTTTGCCTGTCCCTAATTTAAAACTCAACCCCAAGTTTGAAATTTTACTCAGAACCATGCATTTTAAAAGAATAAATAGCCCCTCCAACAACATACCAATACATTTTGTGATTCTAAACACTCATCTCACTTGGTTTTCCATCTCTATCCAACTCCTGGTCAGGTTTTTGTGGCTCCTGAGGGTAGTCTCATTAGACCCTTCTCCCTCCATATTGACACCCATAACGAAAGATATTTATTCATATTTCTTCAAATTGTTACTCTCTCTTACACATGGATGGTGTCAGCTACACAACCAATAGAAATCTCTCTGAAGTCTGGAAAGAGTTAGAAGGACAAACTCAACATCTTTTCTTTTTCATTTTTTTAACTCTTACCATCAGACATCAAATTAACATCAAATAAAACAAATGGTTTTAACAGAGGTTTTTTTTCTTTTTTGACATCAAATCATCAACAAATGGTAACGAGGTTGCAGATAAGCTAAATTAATGCTCTGAACCACCCTCCATCCAAGAAGATAAAATAGGGAGGCTGTTTGATGTGAGCTGTTCTCAAAGACATGCTCCTTCCCAGTAATAATGGGTTCTCTCAGAAATTGATGTCTCCTGGGGAGAAATGATTTGACTAGCATAAATTTCTATCCCAACTTGCTATGCAGAAAAAAAGGAAGATGAAGCCAAATAAGAAGTTGCAGTATATGTGCAGCATCTCTAGGGTTAAATGGTATGTGTCCAAGGCTCTGATATGTTGAATGGCCAAATTGTAACAAGTCACAGTGATAAAATTTAGGGACCATAGGAGTCATAAAAGAATTTATCATCCAGATAGTCCAACAGCTTTAGGTAGTATCTTTGCAGACACACTAATTAAAAGCAGAATAATCAAGCATCTGGAAAAGGTGACTGATTAAGGTCTAAAACAGCATGCCTTCTTCAAGGGAAACTGTACCTCATTAATCTGACAGAGTACTTGGATGTGTGAATCAAGTGGTAAGTGAAGGTGACCATGCAGAGATAGTTTATTAAGACTTTCAGAAAGACCTTTGCAAAACAAAAGAGAAAAGAGAGGATCCCCATGAGAGCTCAATGGAATAAAATAGCCGGGATTGTAAAGATTTAAAATAATCCAAGGTTCCTGAGAAGTAAGACAAGAGGCCCTAGCTTTTGCTTTTCTTCCTTCCTTTCTTCTTTCCTTCCTTTTTTTCTTTCTAGGCCATATTGTGATGTCCTACAGTTTGAGGCAAACCAATTCAACATGTCTAGCACCCAAAGTCAAGTATATCAAGCCAAGAAACTGACAAACTGTGAATGTTACTTTTAAAAAAGCAAAGATGTATATTAACAAAGAAAATCAGGAATCTGTTGCCTGAGCTGGCCACTTCATTAAGCCCAAAGGTAGAGCTGGTCCTATCAGAGGGGCCTGTCTGAATTATAAGAAAATACTCTTTTCATCTCCTTCAAACTTCATTCACTGAGAAATATTTCAGTGGCCATTATCTCCCCTCAATGACATACAAAAGAGACTTGGAAGAGGGGGTGGATATTTATATGGATCATGAGGGAAGGTTAATATGATTAGTAAACTGGGATAAATTAGCAAATATGCTTTGCTGGGAAAAACATTTTCCCCTGAGGATGGTTAGCCTTAGCCATTTTGAACCTGGGTGTGTTCACAAGCAAAGCTGCTGCTGAGAGAGACAAACAAACAGAAATAAGCTGGTAAATTTCTGGAGTGTTTGCAGTTGGAGTAGAGCTGCTTTAGATGCCTCTGCTAATTTAAACTTCTAATTTAAACTGCAAAGAGCCACCTCTATTGCTAATTTAAACCCAAGAAGAGTGTAAGGCAGCCTATCTCCAAGCACCGAAAGTCTGGAGAGTTCAATGCTGGGAGGGGGAGGGGGAGGTATTTGTCCCTTTGAGCACAGACTGCCTAGAAAAAGGATAGCCAAGCAGCTTGAGCCTTTGGGGAGGTCACTTACATTAAAGAAAACGCACATGGAGTAGGTCGTGATTTGAGGCAAGAATGCACCCAGTGATTTGGCACTATGAAAGGGGTTTTAAAACTCCCCCCCCCATCAGAGTGCAGACCAGCTGGTGCATGGGGCTACAGGCAGGAAAAAAAGTGTAAAAAGCCCATGGTTTCTCCATGACCAATCAGTTTCCCATAGGAATACATTGCTTCAATGCATTCCTATGGGAAAACAAACAAAAAATGAAATGGAATGAAATGAAAATTTCCATTTCATTTCATTCCATTTCTCTTTGATGGGTCATTTATTTTTTCATTTTGTTAGGGAACAAGTGTGCCCCTGTTTATAATCCATTCCTGTTGTCTCATCTGATTATTCTGGGCTGGGTAGACAATGTCTTTTCCAGTAAGTTCTGCTCAGGTCTTGCATACAACTGTTGTTGCTTCCTTCATTGAGAAAACCTTTTCCATAGGGATGGGCACCAAAACAAAAATGAAATGCTGTTTTGTCGTTTCATTCGCTAATGAAATGAAACAAAATGAAACAAAATGGGGAAGCAGTGTTTCGTTAGTAACAAAATAAAGCAGCAGTTTTTTTCCATTTAAAATGAACCAATTCGTTTCACTGTAAATTGGCTCCCCTGGGTCCTAGATGCACCAAATTTGGTGTGAACCTTCCTTGGCCCCTTCCCTTTCACCCCTACAAATTCAGAGATATTTGGGGATCAAGAGGTTGAATTATTCAACTTCAAAGAGGGTGTCCCAGAAAAAACATTTCTAATTGCAATGTTATGCGGTTGAAAATAGTGACCACCAGGTAGCTAGCAGAATGGAATTTACAGTGGAGCTTCCTCAAGTTCTTCCCTCTAAGCACCTCCAATTTGAAGAGGTTTAGGGTTATATATATATATATCTTTTTCCCTTCCTACCCCTTTGAGTCTACATTCCTTCCCACCCACCCACATTGTTATTCCTACCACCAACCAGTACCAGTTCCCCCAATTCTCAACTGGTACAATATGAATGCACCCGACCATCCCTCTTAATAATGGCCCCACTTAAAAAAAAATAGAACTGGAGTCCTCCTGTTCCAGTACTCATAGCTGGAGTATTCCAGCAAACTCCTGCCTTCCTCCCAGGCCTGCTGGCCTGCCTGCATGTTATGGATCTGAAAGACCAATTTATTTCTAAGACCTGCCATCGTCTTCTTGATGATGCAAGGAAGATCTACACTTTCTCTTCATACCCAAAATATTTGTAAGAACTTCCCTGGATCTGGTATCTTTTATACCTAGGACATTCAAGGGAGTTCCACTCACATTCTCTCTTCATACCCGAGAGTCGTAGGGCCCAAGCCCGATGCTAAATTCTTGCCTGCCTGCCTGCCTGCCTGCCTGCCTGCCTGCCTGCCTGCCTGCCTGGTGGAGTGCAGTTCTGATACAGCCCAATGTGCCTTGGTGGGCTTAAAGGGAAGAGCTTGAAGAAGCTCCACTGCAGTTTCCATGCTGCTAGATGCCTGACATCAGTATTTTCAAATACTTTTAAATTGCAATTTTTTTCCTGATGGCACCCCTTTGGAGTTGATTAACTTGGCCCCTGTACCCCAAACCTCTGCAAATTGATGGTGCTTCAGGGGGAGAGCTTGAGGAAGCTCCACTGTAATTTCCATGTTGCTAGCTTCCTGCGATCATGGTTTTCAACACATAACTTTGCAATTAGAAATGTTTTTTTCCAGGGGCACCTCTTTTGAAGTTTTTTTTTTAAGTTTAAAAAATATCTCCCCACCCTGCTCCAGCACCAATCTGCTGGCACCTGGGGTTTGGGGAAGGGGAAAAAAGTTTTAGAACCCTAGGGCTTTTAAAACTTTTTTGTTCCCCAAGCCCTGCATGGCAGCTAATAGGTGCTGAGGGGAAGTTTTTTTTTAACCCCCCCACCCCAGCACTGATCAGCTGGCTTGAGAGAGGGAAAAAGTTTTAAAAGCCAGGTGGGGAAAACCATGGACTTTTCAAACTTTTTTCCCTGCCGAAGCACCGATCAGCTGGTGCATGGAGCTTTGGGCAGGAAAAAAGTATAAAAAGCCCGTGGTTTCCCCATGACCGATCAGTTTCTCATAGTAATGCATTGATGCAATGCATTCCTATGGGAAAACAAAAAATGAAACAGAATGAAACGAAAATTTCCATTTCATTTTGTTCCATTTTTCTTTGATGGGTCACTTCATTTTTCATTTTGTTAGGGAATGAAATGAAAAACGAAAAACAAAATAAAAAAATTCATTTTGTGCCCATCTCTATTACAAAATGATAATCCTGTGATCTGTACAGTAACAAAGGAGTTAAACATAATGCTATAAGTTATAGAGTTAGCCCTGGAAAAGTCTGCAGAAAATAATCTGAGGCAATAAATAAACTCTGACAGGCCTGCATTTATGAAGCATGTGGAGAGACGGGAGAGTAAGAAGAAACACCTGTAGTGAATATAAACAGCATTAAAAGCTTGCAGAAAAAGCTGGTGTCTAAAGTTATTTGGGAGAGATGAAGGCCTTAGAGACAAACAGAGAGGATGGCTTTGTACACACAAGAGTGGAAAGAGAAGTACAGTTGTATAACAAGTCTGGCACGAGTGCCTCCTCTTTTGTCTCCCTTATAAAGCAGATACTGTATAGAGTTGGGAGGCAAAGCTCATAATCAGTTTAATTATGTTATTTTAAAATGTGGTAGTAATGAAAACAAGGGGATTTTCCTTGAAGCAGGGGCTGGAAATAATGAAGAAACCTAGTTGTTAAAATAGTTCTGAACCCTCTTCTTCTTTAGAAAATGATTTTCTAAAGGGACAGCCAAATTGTGTATGTATGTATGTGCTCTCTCTCTCTCTCTCTCTCTCTCTCTCTCACACACACACACACACACACACACACACACACACACACACACACACACACACACACACACACACACAAGAACCCCCACACACACATTTACGATTTTGTAAAAACTGCAGAATAAAATACTCAACTTCAAAAAATCGCAAAGAGAGGGATAGTTAATACACTGGGATCTGATATGGGTTTACTTTCTCACTGTAGAAAATATCACAGAAAGCTTCTCTTTGCCAGATATATAGCACGGGAGCCTTTAAAGTAGATTGCCAGGATCATGCATTAATGCATCAGTTGTGAAATCTATCTGAACTCTCAACTGGGGGGGTTGGATCCTCCTAAGGCCTAAGCCAATTCACTAGATGGTGATATATGAGCAGTTTAATGTGTATACAGCTTTATTTTGTTGCTGATCTATGGAACCATTCTAGTATAAAGGAAGGATGGTGGTTTTTGTTTTGTTTTGTGCAATATTTCTGCTGCTGTCATTGCACTGATAGAGCAAATTCCTGCAAGATAGCACTATGTATCTGCACACACACACACACACACACACACACACACACACACACACACACACACACACACACACACACACACACACACACACACACACACATGTGGATACAGATGAAGAAATGTGTAAATATACGCACACTACCTAAAGACCTCTTCCCGAGATCCGTCAGAGTCTAGTGAGAGATTAAGCATACTCCCCTGTGCCTTGCCAAGGGCAGAAAGTTACAAGGTGGCAGCTTTTGGTCTCGAAACAGAGATCCCATAAGAGTTAAATAATATTTGTTTGTTTCCCTACCCAAACATTGTGCAGCTCAGCAGGCTGCAAATGAGTTTGCTTTTTGTTTGATGTAGGAATACGAGTCTCAAAGCTTCTCACTTTTAGATAGATATGAAAGGGGGGGATCATTCCATTGTCCTCACAGTGAGTTTTTTTTCAGATGGGGAGGAGAATCTTTGACATGTCAATGGTTTATCACTTTCAGATCCTGAAGCTAGTTTTTCCTCTGTTTCAACCCTAAATTATCAGTTTTCAGGATAGAAACAATTAAATGTCTAGTTCATTAATATGAGGCTATCAGGAAAATCATGTAGTAAGGGATTAAAATGTACTTCAGATGCATTTTTTTGAAAGAAAGAAAATGAAGCAGGGTTATTTGTCAATTTCTGAATCAGTCTAAAGTGAAGCCTGATGTGGCACTCAGATTGAATCAGGGCTCTCCAGAGCACTCAATACTGCTTCAATGCTTTGGCAATTTAAAAAGCCGCATGTGGGGGCAGAAATGATGCTAGTGAGCCTCACTTGGGAAATAAAACATTTTAACTGTGTTGGAGAGTAAGTACACAGCGATACAGGAGCAAGATTAACTTGTAGATTCAACCTTTTCAAACATGGAGTAATGGTCTAAGTACATTTCTCTCTTTGTAAAGGAATTATGTTCCCTGTTTCTTCTATTAAAAACAAGAAAGTTTGAGTTTCTTAGAGAAAAACACCTGTGAGAGAAAAGGTGATAGAAGTTATGATTCTGGCCAAGTAAGTTGAACATGCCAGGATCCCTCTCTGTTCCTTGCATCTTTAGGCGCCTGAGGGGGGCATGATTGAGATATAGAAAATAATGCAGGGCATGAGTAAAGAAGATAGAGGGATGCTCTTCTCCCTCTCACAAAATACCAGAATAGGGGACATACACTCAAATTGAGGGGTGGGAGAGTAAGAACAGACAAAGAAAACATTTTTTTTCACCCAGCACGTTGTAAGTCTGTGGAACTCCCTGCCACAGGATCTGGTGATGGCACCTGGCCTGGATGCTTTCAAAAGGGGATTGGAAAGATTCCTGGAGGAAAAGTCCATCACAGGTTGCAAACCATGATGGAAATGTGTAATCTCCAGGCTTAAATCCAGGGTACTTCAAAGGCCAGATGCAGGGTAGTGGTATCAGGAGACAGATAGCTAGTCTTGTGCGCTACCAGAAGCATCTGGTGGGGCCACTGTGAGATACAGGAAGCTGGACTAAATGGGCCTTTGGCCTCATCCAGCATGGCTCTTCTTATGTTCTTATGTTCTTACAAAAGAAAGTAAGGATAGCTTCTCCTTGGAGAGACAAGAGGGAAATGTGGGAGTTATGGAAGGGACATTAGCAACCCTAAGTGTAGTAGTTGAAGGCTGAAGGAAGATCAGATCATGCCAGATGAAGAACAGAGCAGGAAACATAAGAAGGTCCTCTCTCTGTATGCTTCCCCATGGATACATGTCTCCTTGCATATATGCTGAATTCCACCCAGCTACTTTGAACAAACAAAATCAAGGCAGCCCAAAGCAAAAGGAGATATCTCGAGCAGCAATGGAATGTCCAAGCTCTCCCATGAAAGGCAAAATCGCGACTGACAGCCATTTCATGTGTAGGCAGGTTGAGGGAAAGGTGCTCATCTGTTAACGATCTGTATCTAGTACAGTGTGCGCGCACTGGATTTTTGTTTCTTCTTTTATTTATTTATTTATTTGTTAGTCTTGTATACCACCCCTCTTCCCGGAGGAACTCCGGGCAGTTCACAACAAGAAATATAAACAAAATCAAAACAATTAAATATCACAATATAAAAACACTTCAACAGGCAATAAAACCAAACAAATGACAGATGGCAGATGGCGGGAAAAATTGAATTTAGTCACCAAACGCCTCTTGGAAAAGCAAGGTTCCTAAAAGCTGGCAGGGACTGTGCAAGGTGCAATTTGCTGGGGAGGTGGTTCCATAGGGCAGGGCCAGCCACAGAGAAGGCTCAAGTTTGGGTGGATGTTTTTCAAGCCTCCCTGGGCATGGCCACCCGCAGCATGTGTGCCCACGACAACCTAGTTGGTTGGGCCGATGTTGACCGCTGGGCGATTCACTCTGCCAGGTAGTCAGGTCCTAGGCCATGGAGGGTTTTATAAATTAAAACCAAGACCTTGAATCTGATTTGGGACGCAACGGGCAACCAATGCAGATGAGCCAGAACTGGGGTGATGTGGTCGAACCGGTGCACACCCGCCACCAGTCTGGCTGCCACATTCTGTACCGCTGCAGTTGCTGAAGGAGAGTCAAGGGCAACCCCATGTAGAGTGTGTTGCAATAGTCTAGCCTCGAGATCACCAACGCTTGCACAACAGTCCTGAGGGAGTCCCCATCTAGGTAGGGACGAATCTGGGCTATTTGTTGAAGATGAAAAAATGCAGTCCTGGACACAGCAGCCACCTGGGCCTCCATAGTGAGCACTGGGTCCAGGACTACACCCAGATTCCAGACACTGTCCGATGGCCGGAGGGAAACACCCTCCAAGATGGGAAAAAGGCCTCCATAGCCAGATGGGGAAGTCCCAAAGAACATAACCTCAGTCTTCTCAGGGTTGAGTTTGAGTCTGTTGGCCCTGGTCCATTCCATGACTGCATCCAGGCACTGGTCGAGGGTCTGGACAGCCTCAACTGCAGAGGTGGAAAAGGAGAGATAGAGCTGCGTGTCATCAGCATACTGATGACAAAAGACTCCAAATCTCCTTATGACCTCTGCCAGCAGCCTCATAGATGTTGAACAGTATAAGAGAGAGAGATGGCCCCTGCGGCACCCCACAAAGGAGTGTCCACAGGGCAGACAAGTCCCCCCATGCTGCACACGCTGGGGGTGGCTCTCCAAGAAGGACCAGAACCAACTGTGAACAGTGCCTCTGATCCCAATCTCGGAGAGCCGATCCAGCAGGATGCCGTGGTCGATGGTATCGAAGGCTGGTGACAAACCCAGAAGGACCAACAGGGTAGATCTACCCCTGTTGGCCCCCCAGAGGAGGTCATCTTGCAGAGTGACCAAGCCCAAGACTGTCTCAGTCCCCCGACCTGGCCTGAACCCAAACTGGAATGGATCAAGGACCCATTCTCCCTCCAGAAATGATTGAAGCTGGACTGCGGCCACCCTCTCGATTACCTTGCCCATAAAGGCAACATTTGCAATCGGGCAGTAGTTGGTCAATTCACCCAATGCCATGCCAGTTTTTTTCAGAATGGGCTTCACCACTGTCTCCTTCAGGCGAGAGAAGGGAAAAATCCCTTCCCTGAAGGAGGCAGTGGCAATAGTAGAAGCCTATTTTGGACATGCTCCCACCAGCAGCTTTTATAAGCCAGGATGGGCAAGGATCAAAGGGGGTGGACGCAGGCTGGCAATGGGCAAGAGCCCTGGAGGCCTCAAGTGAGGAGACAGGCCCAAACTCAACCATGCGAGGAGACCGAGGGGGTGCAGCATCAGGGGATGCCGAGGGTAGGCTAGAGCAAAAAAAAAGGTCTGAATGGCCTCTATTTTAGATCTAAAAAAGGCTGCAAAAGTCTCACTACTGAAATCAGTAGGAGGAGGCCTTACCAGACCAGGATTAGTGAGGTCGCGAACCACAATGCTTGGCGGTTCGAGGCCTCACTAATTCTCAGGGAGGAAAAAAGATGTTTTAGCCTCCCTGATAGCCCGAATGTAGCGCCTGGTCTGGGCTATAACTGCAGACTTATTAATTGCCATCCTGTTCTTCCTCCAGCTACACTCCAGCCTCTTCCATTCTTGCTTCATCACTCTCATATCCGCTGTATACCACGGTGAAGAGAGAGCTCTGCAACGGAGGAGGCACCTAGGGGCGATCTGATCAACAGCCTGGGAGGCTTCTTCAAACCATTGATCCACCATGGCTTCGACCAGGTCATCAGCCAGAATGCCAGGAAGCTCCCCGAAGGCCTCCCGGAACTGATCAGGCTCCAGGAGTCTCTGGGGCAGGCCCAAACAGATGGTCGGGGATCCCCATGGGGTGGGGTGGTGATTGATAGAGAGAAAGACAGCAGGTGATGGTCTGACCATGACACAGGAGTGGCCGCAATGTCCCACACCCTCAGAAAAGAATCCTCCGACATGGAGGTAAATACCAAGTCCAGGGTATGTCCAGATCTATGAGCGGTGCATAAAACATGCTGGGTCAGGTCCATGGAGGTCATGGACTCCATGAATTCCAGAGCTGCACCTGAAAGTCTATCACCAGCATGCACATTGAGGTTCCCCTACCACCAGGAGGCGGGGGGATCTCAATAGTGCAGCTGCAATGAACTTGGTGAGCTCTGGTAGGGATTGTGCTGGGTTGCGGGGAGAACGGTAACCAAGCACAATGCCGAATCTGTCCTGCTATCCTACCAATAAATGAAGACATTCCAACCCCGGACTCACCAACGTTGAGGCCCTGCTGACATGAATAGTGTCTCTATATACAATGGCCGCTCCACCCCCCTTATGACCCTCTGACCTGCCCACACCCTGGACCAGAAACACAGGGGGACACAGTTGGGCGAGCGAAGCTCCCCCTTCTGCTCCCACCCAGGTCTCCGTAATACAAGCCAGGTTGGCCGTCCCATCCTGGATGGCATCATAAATGATGGGGGTCTTATTATGGACTGACCTGGCATTCATCAGGAGGCAGGACAGGTCAGAGGCGCTGATGGGATGGCTCCGAGACATGTGGCAGTTAGTTGAGGGGTCAGAACGGGGGACAGGCATGAGTTGCCTGGCCCGAGTTCTTCTTATCCGACCAACCCCCCAACTCCTAGCATATTCCATAGGCAGCTGCTAATCTTATTTTGCATGCCATTTTAGAGCTCGATTACTGAAGTACTTGGGTGTGTGAATGTGTCATGAATGAGTTTCTTATACAATGTTTGAGTGAGGGTAAAATACGATAGTATTAGGACAAGTACCTAAACTAACTTGCCTCCCCTTACACGTTTTGTGTTTTTCCATTTCTTTTTATTTCTTTTGAAATCTTTTAAGCTATGGGCTTTCATTTTTGCCACAATGTGTCTTTTTCTTTCTTTGTTTCTTTTAAAACTATGCCTGCCTGTGTTCCAGATGGGGGTGGGTGGCACGTGTGACACACAAGGCAGCAGTCAAGGACTTTGCCCACTGGGGGAGCAAAGCTACTAACTGAGGGCATTTTTCACCCCTTCAGTAAATGTTCACGTGGAATAAATTTAGTAAATTGCATGAGAGGAGGAGAAGGAAAGAAACAAAGTAGTGGGAGCTTTTTCCCATGGTGGTCCAGCAGTAGTTGATAGGACTGAATTTCACCCCGCTCTCTGATCCCAGGTCAAAGCTTTTTCTCTCCTCCACATGCACGCATGCACACACACACACACACACACACACACACACACACACACACACACACACACACACACACACACACACACACACACACACACACACACACACACTTCCTATAACTACAAACATACTGAGGTTTTGAAATATTTTGGTACGAACTGAGCTGGACAGGCCGCTATTTGTCTCCGAGTGAGTTGGTTGCAATATGTAAACTGAAAACTTAGACCAAATTGAAGCAGATGGTATTCTCACGCCCTGACAAGAATCTTCCATATACAGTAACATATATGTGCATTTAGACCCTGTGTTGTCCGTTCTGGCTGGCAGAGGCTGGTATTTAAAAAGGTAGTATATTTAAAAAGCAGATATTTTTCCTAACCTCAGATACTTTTTGAATCCCTTAACCTCTGCATACACATCATACAGTGCTTTCTTGTTGTTCTTCTACCCAGTGTTCCACTAAATATATATATATATATCTGAATTTCACAGTGTTTATCCAGAGAATGATGTTTCTCTTAAATGCATATCCTTAAATAGAAAATACAGATTAAAATACAAGGGGAATTTTTGTGCAAAGGATGGTAGTGGCTTTGGATTAATATGAAAACAGGATGGAATTGATCTATGGGCAAGCACATAGAAAAGGGACATGGAGTAGAAATAATGGATTTCTCCTCCATTGGTACATATTTTTTACTCTCTGCCATGTAATCAAAAGTATTTCTAATCAAAATTGCCTCGTAGATTATTCTTTTGAGAAGATGTCCTTGAACATTTTTAAACATGTATAGCATTATATCTATTTACCAGGATTTCTTTTTCAGGCAATATTTTATGTTGTCTCCAGTTACATTGAATTCCTTAAATAGCCTTAATTTTTTTCTTCCTTCCCAGTGTTACAATGGCTTCTATTATCAGCCCTCATCAGAGGCAGGCTGAGCTGAGCAATCTTTACGAATCTTATAAGATTGCATTTAGGAGCTTACTGCCATTTCTTAAGCTTGTTCTTATTTTCCAGCCTCATGCTCCCATTAGTCTCCTGATGTGAATTTATCCCAAGGACAATTTTACAGTTTCTCCAGCACAGAACTGGTGGGTCGGCTTCATTAGTGGAAGCACAAAGATGCTGAGATGAAAATGCCCATTATTTCTCTTTTAATAGCCGAGAAAGGCAAGCCACAGGGCAAGCTCAAGTCGGCATGGCCAAGGCAACAAGGAAGTAAAAAAGAACCGAGTCATATAACATTAATGGAGCTAATTTGACTTTATAATTAATATGTGTCTGGTTAAAAAGACAAGAAGAGAGGTCACTGAAGGGCAGTCGAAATATGGAACAGAACATATTCTAAGTATCTTCTTCCACTACAGCTTTGCAGCATTTCTGGCCCAACTCACTCTCCTTAAAAAACCTCCAGAGTTACAGTTCTTAGGGATGTGCAGCATTCCTCATCCTGGCCCATGACTTGGGCCAGGTTGGGAAATCAGTGCTCAGCCTGTCCTCCTGTGCTCTTGGCATGACAACCTACCATCATTTTCTGTTTATAAGATGCCCCTGTGTATAAGACGATCCCCACTTTTCCGAACCCAAATTACAGTTTTGCAACCACCCAGTTCTCTCCTCACCTTATAAGATGACCCTCAATTCAGCAGAAAGAAAAGACCATAATAAAGTCAGATTAGGGAATTGAGGGCTGGTTGGGGCTAGTCGATTTCTTGAACCGGGTGTGCAGCATGCTTCTGACACTGTAGTATCTCTGAATTCATCCAGAGGCTCGATGATTACGGTCACATTGCCAGTACCTGTTTGCACTGTGTTTCAAGCCCTCCTTACAGAAATTAGGATCGAAAAAATAAAAAAAATATATATCAATAAAGTGTGGCCCAATTTTAACCCAATTGGAATTTTTCTAACCTCTTTATTTTGGACTGGGTGGGCAATGACTGATGTCTGCCATCATTGATATGCCCTGAAAGAGATAGAACAGTATCCTACTAGAGAACGTTTATTCTCCCTTCTTAATAATATGGCTGTCATAGGCCAGTAAAACCTCTCTGTTGTTCTGTACTGAGGAACCATCAAACTCTTAACTACAGGAGAATCAGATATTAGCAGACTCTATGGTAGGCAGGCACTGGTCTACACAGTTACTTTAAAGTGAATCAAGTATACTAGGTATACATACTGTACAAGGTTATCATACATTCTTGGAAGCAATTGCAAATACCATACACTACAGTTCAAAAGCAGCTTCTCCTGTGAACTCTTTGGCAGACAAATTCAATTGCTGGCATAATCTAGTTACAACACAAGTAAAACAAATATAAGATCTCACTTTTTACTGGATTTCAGAGCTCTGAATCTGAGAGAGATGTTTTCTCTGTTCTCTTCTCTGTACAGAAGTGATTGCCATTTCTGCTTGCTGTTGGATTCCACTTCCTTCCATGCTTCTGATTAGCTGTTTTCATATAAACAGTGACATCATCATTCCTGACTCTCAAAGGTTCTAACCCAGGACTAAGGGGCAATATCCTGTAGTATTTGAAATACAACAAATTGCATGTGTAATGAAGGATAATGGCTAGACCTCAAGCTTCTAGCCTGCTATTGCCATGAACTCGAATGCTCCCCAAATGGTAAAAATGCTCCCTATAGGTAGGTCCACCTGAAGGTGCACCTAGCACTATCATCAGAACTGCATTTTCTATTCTTCATTCATTCCTGACCTTCCTTCTTGTCACAGTGGTACCTCCTTCCAGAGAGTTATGAGAGAGCCATAGGCAATTCCCATCAGAATTTCATAACAACCATGGCAGCTGCAAATTTTTGGGTAACAAATGTAGAAATATCAGTGTCATCATGGTAGCTATTTTCAGAGGTTCAGAGGAGCCACAATCCAGTGAAGGGTCCAATTCTGATTCCAAGTATTTAAGAAGTAGATATATGCATGGGTCCCTGATATTATTCTGAGGCTATTTGGGGGCTCTGAAATAAATCCTGATATGATCCAGAACAACGTGTATCCCTATCTGATTTTATTTGTTCCATGGATCTGAGTTGATTTGTACATTTCCCACTCATTTTCACTGGGAAATCAAAATAACTATAGTCCCCCCCGCCCACAATTATACATGACATTTAGGAAAACATATACCTGTGCTAATTTCGAGTACAGTATTTGCATTTAAAAGAACTTCAAACATTGCTTATTCATACACCACACAAAAGATGTGACAATTAAAAAGCTGAAGCATCCAGGATGGCACCCTTTGATATATGATCTGGACATAATGGCTCTTTGACTTTACCTTACAATGTTCTATCCCAAATCTAGCCATTCCACTTTGATCTGAGACAGGTCATATTTCTGATTTGACCAGAGTCAATGCACAGGCTTGCACAGGCTTGTAAGAATACAACAATATGCATTCTAGAGGCCTGCTGACTTCCTGTCATATTTATGGAATTATCAAGAGATTTAAGATTGGTCATTCTGGAAAATCCAGGCCATTGGGCTGATCTTTCAGGGTTCCAGTTACACTCATAAGACCAGCCTCTTACAGAATCATACCTAGCTATGAAAGACTTTGAACAAGGCAGGGCCTCTGAATTTGGTTAAACAATTTCTGATGAATTCCCTAATCCACAGAAATCTCAATTCCAGTTTGAGACTGTGAGACCAAATCCTGTTTTCTGAAATGTGTACTGCAATCTACATGAAATCTCTCCTCAAAAGTACTATATTGTATTTTATCTTTGTATAGATCAATGTTTGAACTTTTACAGCCAGACCCACAGAAGGTAGACACAAAAGGAAAGGCTGGTCCATCAAAAGAATGTTAAGGAATCTGCAAGGATGTGAGGTGTTCTCTATAGAGCCCAATGACTCCAGACCTGCCCCCCCACTGCACATTCAAGCACCCCTGCTGTCATGTAGCCCATTAGGGGAGAATGCTGGGAGTCATAGTCTTGCTGTGAATTTCCCAGAGTAGTCTAATGGGTGGTGTAAAAATCTAAACAAGCAAGTAAACAACAAACACTATTGGTGCCCTGCAAGCTCTACTGAAAATGGCTCCCAAAGAACTAAAACTCCCAAGAAGAATTTTTTAAAAATATATATATCAATAGAAGGATAAAGCTAGAAAACCAGTGATGGGTTTATGGAAGAACAAGAAATAAACCACCTAAAAGCCCAATCTAGAGATCTGCAGATTTGTTTGTGAGCTACTGCTCTCAGAAGTCTGCTTGGGGAATTTTCAGGGGTGGCTGTCCTAAATCATGAAAGAGTGCACCACTACCCCAACATTTCAAAACAGAAATAAGTGTGTGTGTGTGTGTGTGTGTGTGTGTGTGTGTGTGTGTGTGTGTGTGTGTGTGTGTGTGTGTGTGTGTGTGTGTTGTGCCATCAAGTTAGAATTGACTTATAGTGATGTGACCCCAATAGGGCTTTCAAGATAAGGCATATATTTAAGGAGTGATTTTACCAGTTCCATTCCCCCAGTAAGTTTCCATGGCTGAGCAGGGATTCAAAGTCTGTTCTCCAGACACCTAGATCATCATTCTTCCCAGTACATCACACCGGTAAGTTTCATATTTAGATAGTCTGTCTCTTTTGTCAGTTGCCAATAGAACATGAATTATATGCAAGAGAGTCTCTTTTGTGTTTTGGAGTTTTCTCTTAGACATATTTATTTATTTATTTATTTATTTATTTATTTATTTATTTATTTATTTATTTATTGCTTATATACCGCCCGTCTTCCCAAAGGAACTCCAGGCGGTTTACAACATAAAAAAAATACTAATAACAACTATTAAATAGAAACAATTAGTTTAAAAACAATTTAACACAAATAACCAAACTAAACAATAAGAAAATAGCTTTGCAGATGGCGGGGGGGGGGGACTTCAGTCACCAAACGCCTCCCAGAAAAGAAGAGTTTTTAATGCCTTCTGGAAGGCTGGCAGGGACTCTGCTAGGCGCACTTCTGCTGGAAGATGGTTCCACATGGTGGGGCCAGCCACAGAGAAGGCTCGGGTACGGGTGGATGTTCTCTGAGCCTCCCTGGGCGTGGCCACATGCAGCATGTGCGCCCGTGACAACCTAGTCGGACGGGCTGATGTTGACCACTGGTCGATCCGCTCTGTCAGGTAGTCAGGTCCTAGGCCATGGAGGGTTTTGTAAACCAAAACCAGGACCTTGAATCTGATTCGGGACGCAACGGGCAACCAATGCAGGCGGGCCAGAACTGGGGTGATGTGCTCGAACTGATGCACACCCGCCACCAGTCTGGCCACCGCATTCTGGACCCGCTGCAGTCACCGAAGGAGAGTCAAGGGCAACCCCATGTAGAGCGTGTTACAGTAGTCCAGTCTTGAGATCACCAGCGCTTGCACCACAGTTCTGAGGGAATCCCCATCTAGGTATGGAAAAGCCCACCTGTACTTTCCACTCTGCTCCCTGTTCTGTAAGAAAGAAACATGGCCTAATTCATTAGGCTTCATCTCCATATATTGGCCCTTTAGGAAGGAAACTTGCCACGTGCAAACAGGCAAAGTATTGGGTTGGTTAGAGGGATATTTCAGGGGTTTATACCCTCCCCTGAAGGATTGCTTGCATCTGCAACTTGGGGGTACTCTTGGATCAAGCACTCTCTGTGGAGGCTCAACTATCTGCTGTAGCCAAGAGTGCCTTCTATCAACTTTGATTGTTTGCACCCCTACCATGATAGGAAATGCCTAGCAGTGGTGGCTCATGAACTGGTAATCTGAAAAGTAGACTACTATAACACTCTCTGTGTAGGAACATCCTTAGAATCTTTTGGAGGTCCAAAATGTGGCTGGACTGATTATACATAGCAGCAGATATGAAAACACTTCTCCAATCTAGGCACCTCTTCATTGGCTCCCTGTTATTTTCCATGATCAATTTAAGGATCACCAGATGTCATCCCTCTCAGTTTTTAGGAAGCTGCTTAAGGCTGAAATGTAGATACTCAATTGTGTTTTAATTGGTGCACTTCTGTTTAAAGGTAAGCTCATTGTTTTAACCTAGTGACAGGGTTCATTGTCCTTTTTTAAAAATAATTTGGATTGCCTTTTACTGCATTGTGTTTTTATTGAACAACTTGTTTCATGTTGTGAACTGCCTAGATAAAACTAGAAGCGGAAATTCTAAAACAGAATAAACAGTATTGTGGAAGCCCCAGACAACAGGAAAAGGTAGAAGGGCATAAGTCGTGATGAATCACTAGTCAAGGGAGCTGATTGACTATAGAGACACCACAGAGAGAAGCAGAAACTGCAGGGCTAAGCTTACAGCTCCCCGAGGCTTTGCAAAAGCCTGTGGAGGATGGAAGACATTGCACATTTGCTAGAGGTGTTGTCAGATGCTTGGAAATGCTTGTTAAAAGAAAGGACACAAATCCCACTGTTAATCCTTCTGCAGTACTCTTCCAAATGCCAATATCTTTAATTAGTTCTGCCAAAAAAACCTGTCATCTGATGAGAATGTCCACAGCAAAATAAAGATACTTGCCTGACTGGCTGCTAATGCTGTGTTTTATCGGCACTGTTTTCAAGGGAAAACATTATGGATAAGTGTGAGTGTGTTTTGTTTTATTGGGACAGCTTCTGACTGAGTGTTTCTCACACACAGAATTAATCCACTTCCCAAACCTATACAGTTCCTGATTTGTTTGTTTTTCTCAGAGCTGGTTCAATATACTGAAATGAGCTTCAATTTCCAATGCAAATTGTTGTTAAAAGGGATAATCCTAAACTTTGTTTTTTTTTACTGTTGTACTAAATGGATCTTCATTCACAACACCCCAAATTGTTGCTTTCCAAAGTCTGATTTGCCAAAGGGCTGGAATATATTTCAAACTACAGAGAATGGCTTGTATATCTGTGAAGATTATCAGTCATCCACTTGAGTTTATCTGGAAGTTGAGTCATGGCTACTGGACTTCTGAGGTGGCGGCCTCAAGCATAGTCTATTTATTACTTATCAGGGTGTGCTTTAAACAGTACCCAGACAAATCAAAAAGCCTTCACACCACCAAGGCCATAGCTAACGACCCATTCTTTATAGGTTTCAGCACCTTAGGCCATTGTTCACCTTAAAGCTATGGATACTATTGTCTACCTAATGAGCCTATTCAGGCCATTGTTCATCTTATGAGCCTATTTCAGACCAGGGGGACAAGAGGTCAAAGCTGACTATAAGATGCACTAGTTGTATTCAGAATGATGAAGCTGTTTGGATGAGCAGCGAAACGTTTCTATCTCTCAAGAAACAGAAGTGCAGTAGCCATGACTCTACTTCCAGAAAAATGGCTTGTCTAGTACAAGATTTTGCATATAGATGCTTGCAGACGTATGCCAGTTACATATCTCAACTAGACATGGGCACAACCAGAAAAAATGATATTTTGAGTTTTCATTTGTCGGAACGGGTCCGTTTTGGGTCGTTTCCATTTTTCAAAAAATTGTTGTTTCCATTTGTCGTTTTTCATTTGTCGTTTCCACTGCGATTTAGCGCAATTTGACTTCCCAAATAGGGGAGTCCCGCAATCAGGGCTGGCGCTAGGTGTTTTTGCACCCTAGGCGGCAGGCGGGGTGGGGGCGGGCGGCAGGGGGTAGGTGCGGGCGGGCGGCAGTGGCAGGGGGCCATGGGTGGGCGGTGGCCGCGGGCGGGCGAGTGGGTGGGCGGCGGCGTGGGCCGCAGGTGGGTGGTGGCACGGGCAGACGGGTGAGTGGGCAGTTAAGATATCACTTAGGATAGAGGTTCTGTTCTTGGCTTGCACCCCAAATGTGTGTGTGTGCAAGCAAAATGAAGTTGGGAAAATAGAAAAAAATGGTAGTATATAATATATTTTTAAAATAAATCCACACCTCCCACTCCCAGTCGAACCTCCCCCCTTTATCCAATATCAGAAAAAAAAATCCTCAAACTGCCAGAGAGGAAAGAAAGAATAAACTGCTATTCCCTTCAGCAGACAAAACTGCAGGGAATCAAAGAAATTATTTTCTAAATTCAATTCCCTCCCTGCCTGCCTAACTTAAATCCAAAAGCCTCCAGCCTCCCTCCTCAATCTCGATCGGATCACACCAGCACCAGCAGCCAGCCCTCCTCCCTCAACCACATCCATACACCTGACTGCAATTTCTGGAAGGTGCCTCGGCTTTTTATGCCCTCCGAGACATCCAGAAGTGTCAGTCAAAAACCTGGTGATGCCATTGGTGGAATGGTTCAAAAAAATTGCATGGTCCCATCCCATGCCCAGCCCAAATGGGCAGGTCTAAAAAATAAAAAATAAAAAATAAAATAAAATAAAATCAATACGTTTTATTGCTATAAAAAAACCCACTGCTGCTACTATTAAAATTCAGACATTTAAAAGAAATAAATTTCACATGTTTCTGTGGTGATTTGGTGTGTTTTTTGACCACGATTTCAAAAGAAAAATTGCGGTCGCCATTTTTGATCCCCACCACCACATGGCATGCAGCGAGACAGACGACGAGGATGACCCCCCCACCCCAGCCTGGTGCAAGCAGCCCAGGACAGGAGAAGAGGGGGGAAAGGCCGGGGTCCCCCCAGAAACCACCCCTCTGGTAGGTGGCAAAGCCTCAGGCAGGCATATTTTCGCCTGCTTTTTTGGTCAGGTGTCGGGGTTTTTTTTAAAAAAACTTTTAAAAACTTTTTCTGTGCTTCGCATCGCATGATCGCCGCGATGCCACAAACGGAAATGAAAAACCTGACCAAATTTTTCTTTTTTCGGTTCGAGTTTGAGTTCTGACAGCTTAATTATCGTTACCGTTTCCGTTACGTAACGGAAACGATAACGGAAAACTGAAACGACAATTTCGCCGAGTCGTGCCCATTTCTAATCTCAACTACAGCTCTCAACTCAACTATAGCCTTCCATGTGTGTTAGGTAGAATAGAGCTACACCACAGTCACAGTCTCCAATGTTGCATTTCACACTTCTCTAATGCCCTAAATAGCTACATAGTCAAGGGGAATATATGCAAGCAATGGTTACCCTAAAGCAACTGTGTCTTATTTCACAGCCAGTATACATCCTGTCAAGGTAACTTGGTTATGGCAGCACTGGGTATGAGCAATTGTTGTTGTTGTGTCATTACATCCATGACCGACTCTTAGTGACCCCATGTCCATGGAGTTTTCTTGGCAGGAATACTGAAGGGCACTCTCCAGCAAACGTGATAAAATAACACTTTATTAAATCTTTCATCCAAACTGCTGCTACCACTTAGACTCTATCCAATTGCCTGAAAACCATGGATCCATAAGGGGCCAACATTTGGCAAGAAAGTGTTCCTATCTTAATCTCGTCGCTCCCCTCTGCTCGCATGTTCCTTACCCTTCTGGGCCAGGTGACATCTGGCCCAACTTCAGCCTACAAAACTCTTATCAGATGGGAAGTTTCCTAGTGCTAGATCTTTGAAAATGCTGATCCAGCCACCTGAGACTTGAAAACCTAGTCATGATTTCAAATGTGTTCTTCCTAGGATGAATCTGTATAGTTCTATGTGTGTGCAGTGTCCTTTGACAACTGTTAAATGGAATCTGCTGCTTAGGGCCATGGCAAGCCTGAGGCTACTAGGATATTGCTTGACAGGTGCCCACCGGTGCCTCCTTGACTCCGCTGGAACTCTGAAAACAACACTGGCAGTCAAGCTGTGTTATTCCGTTTAGTTCCAATAATCAGGTGATAGACAACTCACGAGAGGCTATACCACCCATGCTTTCTGCTCCTTTGTCTGGGTAATTGCCTGAGGTGATAAAATGTGAAGATTTCTGATGCTGAACTGATGCATCTCACATGTTGAGGCAATCAGTTAAGAACTGCAGTCGTAGCATGCCTAACAGAGCATTGAAGCTTGTCTGTTTTCTGACGCTAGAATGTTTGAGTGATTTAATTAAATGTTCCCACAACTTTTAATCTCTTCCCAAGCACACTAAATCTGTCATAGCAAAAAAACAAAAACTGGCTAGACCAGGTCAAAAGAGGAGAAAAAAGCAATTGTAGGGAGTTTTTCCTAGCAGTGGCAAATCCATCTGTACCAAGTCCATGTCTGTCACCTGTGCATCCAATTCTAGCTTTGTTATATGCAATTTCTCTTAAAAGTGGATTTTTCTTTTTAAAGATTTTTCAAAATGCTTTTTCTTTATTTACCTTCATTGGGTATGGCTGTAGCTAAAGGCACAGTTGCACTCCAGAAATTAATTGAGAGATGGGCCAACGGTTTAAAGTATCATGGTAGTTGTGTGGTTTTGGGCTTGGTATGTCACCTGTTGGGAAAACGTTTAATCCATTCTCGAATTGTGTTGTATATCAGTTAAAGGGGGTTACACAGGCTTTTAGAATAGTTGCATTTGAGGCTTTGTCATGCACCCATCTGCTCTTCTGCTGGCTGCCTCGTATGGGCACTCAAAACTGCTGCTCTGGTGTTACTTTTAATATTTATCTTTTTTAAAAAAGTTGGAACTGGAATAGATCAATATGACAGATGGGGTGGAGAGAGAGACTGAATGGCAAAGTTTTCCTGCATCCTCACACACATACATAGGAAAACAGAAAACATACATAGGAAACAAAAAAAATATTCTGAGCAAAAGCAATCCATCCTTCCCTGTTTGTCATGTGGTCAGAATGTTAAAAACTGATTCAAATGTGCTAAACCTGATGCAAGAACCTGTTTTTTATGTGTAACCATACCCTAGCTTATTTACTTTGATGGTTGGGTATTTCTCTTCCAGTTCATAACAAAGATCCCTTGGTATCCTTAGAACTGGGGTGAAAGACTTCTGCCTGATTCTGTCACATACCACACGAGTCTCCACTGGAAGCTGCTTTCTCCACTGATGCAAAAGGCAAACCAGCCATAGCTTTGCAGCTTCATTCATTCATTCCGTCGTTCCGATGTCAATTTCCCCACCCCAGTCGCCCGCCCCTCCTCCAACCATTCATGGAACATCCGGCTGTCCAAGCATCTTCTCCCCCTCCCCACCCCCAATCCGTTTGTCCCCTTCACTTCACCCGCGCCAAGGGGGTGCATGTGTGTGTGTGTGTGTGTGTGTGTGTGTTCTGCTTATATACCGTAAATGTCTCTGGGTGGTCGGCATTTTTGTGCTATGTGCAGTTTGTCTGCTCCATTTTCCTTTGCCTTAGGGAGGGCTCCAAGCTCCGTCTGCGTAAGGATATTGCCCAGCAAGGTGAGAAAATTTGGAGATGGGCTCTCTGATGAATAGGGCTCCGGCAGTGGGAGCTTTTGGGAGGCGGTGCCCATCCTTCCTCCGGCTCCCGGTGCCGCGGCACACCAGCCAACATCTCGCGGCACAGTAATGCAATGGTCTAGAGCAATGGTGGTGAACCTTCAGCAATCCAGATGATCCACAGTCCTTTGTCACTGGCAATCTAGGCTCAGAATTCTGGGAGTTGTGGTCCAAGACATCTGGAGTACCGAAGGTTCTCCACCACCACTGGTCTAGGGTATGCAAATGAGATAAGATCATTAAAAGGGTAGACCAAACAAATTCTTCCTCATCTAGGGATGCTACCTTCAGTGTTCACCATGATCCTGCCATCTCCTGCACCTACTACAACTCATGCAATAGCTTTAGAGAAATCCCCACTACAGCAGATGAGGAAAACAAACTCAGGGAGGGACTGTATATGGTAGAGTGTATGTGGCAGTTTTAAATCACTTGCACTCATAAGGGAGTTGAGTCAGGGGAACTGGACTTACTGTATACACTCCAGTATAAGCCGACCAGAATATAACCCGAGGCACCTAATTTTACCACAAAAAAACTGGGAAAACATATTGACTCAAGTATAAGCCTAGGGTAAGAAATGCAGCAGCTACTGGTAAATTTCAAAAATAAAAAAACTTGCCCTCCGCTGCCTTCTCCAAGCCAGCATTTCCCTTGCCCCACTGAGTGGTGGAAGGGGCAGTGAGTGTTTCCATGGAGACCAGTCTCCCCTTTCTCCCCCCCATCCCAGTTCAGAGCCGAATGTTAGTGAAAGGGGTTTGAGAGGTGGGAGTGGCAGCGGGGCGAGCATGGAGGAAGCCGTGGTGCTCTTGCTTTTCTTCTTGTTCTGCTGCTGCTGCTTCTGCTGCACAGGTGGCGGTAACTTTATATTCACTCGAATATAAGACAAGGGCCTTTTTTTCAGCCAAAAATAAGGGCTATAAAACTTGGCTTATATTTGAATATATATGGTCTTTTCTTGTGAGATTAAAACACTTCATTACACATTCAAGTAGCTTCTTCAGTCTGAGAAAAGTTGATGGGAAGCTTTTGATTTGTAGTTCACTTTGGTTTTACTTCACCCGGGTCTGACTAGGCTCATTAGATGGACAGTGCCCTGGTGTGTGTGAAAGTCACACCTATGCAGCCCTTCAGAATATTGGCTAGACCGATATTCTCAAGGGATAACTTTATTTTCAACTCTCTTAATGCCCTTCTACCTATGTACCTAGTATAGCAATTAGAGATGAGCGTGAAATGAATTTTTTATTCATTTTGTTATTCATTATTTGTTTTATTACATAACAAAATGAATAATGAACCTAGGAGTAAAATCTAAACGAAATGAAATGAACTGGGAAAAATTGGTTCGTTACATTTTGTTTCGTTAATGGCAGCGCGTGAAGAAATGAGCTGTTTTTAAATGCTTTAAATGGATGACAAACACTTCAAAAATAGATGATTTAAAACATCTAAAAATGTGTTTTTAAAGAGATCTGGGTTTTTTAAGGGGACAAAATGGCTGCCACACACTTTTGTTAATGGCAGCGAATCTGTGCAGAATGGCATTTTTAAGGTATTAAAACATCCTGAATATACTTAAAAATACAGCGGAAATTATTTTTTTCTGCCTGATAATACCTGGCAGGGGGGTGAGGAGTGCTTAAAATGTCCATTTGTGTTTTCTCAGATCACTTTTTTTTTTAAAAAAATGTTTTCCGTTTGGTCTGGGGCGTGAGACGCCCGTGCACTGTCAAATGGATTAAATTGCTCAAAGTGGGTAAAAATGAATAACGAACCAATGAAACAATGAAATTGTTTTTTTAAAAAAATGTTAAAAATGAAACAAAACAAACAGAAGCCTTAAATGAAACAAAATGAAATGAATCACCTTTTTTCCCCGGTTCGTGCCCATCTCTAATAGGAATATCTTCCCAAGTCGTTTTTTCACTTCAGATGGAGGTCTTATAATCAAGCTTATTTTCTTGGAAACAATATATGCTACTTAAGCAATCATGTCACTTCTACCCCTCACTCTTGCATTAGCTGCCAAATCTGCCCAGGTAAATGGAAATCCTTCTTGTACTATTTGATAATCTCCATCATCGGCAACAGCAAGATCAGAAACAGCAGCAGAAGCAACAACAACAACAACAACAACAACAACTTATCCTAATGCAGCTCATAACTACCTTCTATACCACAACAGAAAAGCAGGAGGTTGAAATTCCAAGATGCAGGAAAGGAGAAGCAGCAGATACACACAAATATAAAATATCCTGCTTGTTTCTTAGGCCAGAAACAACAACCCACCCACCACAGAACACTTCCAGTTTGAGTGCCCAGAACAATATGCTCTTTAAAAAGGTAAGCTTTAACTTCGGAACTTGTTTAAATGCTTCATAAGCAAATTTCTATCAGCCACAGGGGCCAGGTAACTCCAGACTGTCTGCCCTGCAGGAGTTATGAATCTGTCAGAATTTTAAGCTTTACACAGACTGTTGTGTTTATTTTTATCTAAGCAAGGCTGATCAGCCCTATTTAAGAAAGGATTTTCTGCTTTTCAATAAAACTGCTTCATCCTGTCTCTTAAACACCAAATATTCCTGGACACGGTAATCTTGAATAACATGTTTTCTCTGCTAGGGAACTTTAAACTCTTTACCACTAACTTTAAAATACACAACCCCACCTAATGATTATGTGCACAGAGTGTCATTATTAACATGGTTTAATCTATCTATACATAGATTGCTTCATCCATGACTTCATTATTTATTTTCTGCTAGAATCAAAGTCCTGTTTTATGATAACCTGGTGTAGCTACAGCATTTTAATGTCTAACTTTGGTGAGGGGGGGGAGGAGGCTTTCAGGTTTCTTATTATACTCAGATGCCTTCATCCTCCATTGGAATAAAAGCAATACATAAATTTTTCACTACTTGGATCATATTTATGGTAGGAAACAATCAAACACTACTGTCTCTTAGAGCCTTACATGAATGGTTTACCACGCAGTCTCTGTATTCTAATACTTGTGTCTGAAGAAATGGACAATGAACAACATTTTGTGAAAGCTTACATAGAAATATAACAGTTTGTATTTATAGTACCATTTATTTTTCTTTTTTAACTTTTGTTTTGTTTTTTTGTTTCTTGTTGAAATGCTTGCACAGACTGAAACAGCTACAACTCTGAAAACAATGGAAACAAAGCATTGATTGATTGATTGATTGATATAACCTATTTTTTTTTAGTTTAGCCTTGAGGCACAAATGGGACTTGAAGCATTCAGTTTGGTCTGTCCAAAATGAATATTAGCTTGATGCAACTCTGCCTAATAACAGCATATGAAAAGCCAAGCCAGATCAGAATTAAGACCTATCTAGTCTAAGACTTGGTTCACCAAATACTTAATAAGATGGCAATGCAATGCAGGAAGAAGAGTCAAGCATCCTCTGGTTTATATTCTCAAGCAACTTTCTTTCTTTCTTTCTTTCTTTCTTTCTTTCTTTCTTTCTTTCTTTCTTTCTTTCTTTCTTTCTTTCTTTCTTTCTTTCTTTCTTTCTTTCTTTCAACTGCTGCTGTAGGCTGCTTAGACCTGACTAGGAATGGGTATATTATATTATATTATAAATGGCATTAGATCAAGCAGAGATGTGCAGTGCTCCATCTTGTCAGGATACCTTGACTACCTTTCAACCTGTGATGTTGTTGCAAATGAACAGGGCCCTTGATTATTGTCGTGCCACGCCTCCTCCCTTGACCCCTTCCTGGCCTGACTTATGAAAGCAGCCAGGCTGGTTACCACTGAAAGGGTCATGGTAATAATTAATGGGTCTCTCTGTGAGGGAAGAGTTTCCCCTGCCATCAGGGAGACACTCATTAGACCCATTCAGAAGAAACCTAATCTGGTGACAGACCAAATTGGTAATTAGGCCCATCACCAATATACCATTCATAAGCAAGGTGGTTGAGATGGTGGTGGCAGATCAACTTCAGGGGCTCCTGGATGACAGGAATGCCCCTGATCCATTCCAGTCAGGCTTCAGGATGCACCACATGACAGAACCAGCATTGGTTGCCCTGCATGTCGACCTGTTGAGGGAGTCTGCCAGGGGCAAATCATCCTTGTTGGTCCTCCTTGATATCTCAGTGGCGTTTGACACTCTTGACCATGGTATTATCTTGAGAAGGCTCTCTGAGTTGGGGATCAGGGGCACTGCTTTGCAGTGGTTCTGCTCCTTCTTGCAGCTTCATCTCATCTAAAATGTCCTTTACCCATTGAAACAGTGTGTTAGTATCAGACTCGTCTCTTGACTTGCTGTTTTGCAGGGATTTACTTTCTGCTGGACTAGAACTCATTGCTAACTCATCTGTTTGCTTTTGCATAAACTCATCTACTTCTTTTCTTCCCTTCTCCTCCCTGCTGGTGTCCAAAGCATTTTCAACAGCTATTATTTCTGTTGCCAAGTCAGGAGCAGAATCTTCCTCATTTATTTTGTCTGTTATAGGTCTGTGCTCGATTGACCAGTCTAAGTTAGGTATGGATGGTGATGTCATTAGAATTTCATTAGTATTGCTGGGGCACTCATCTTGGGGAGAAAAAAAGTTGGTAATTTTCTTTTGCCTCCATTTCCTCTCTTCTAGTAAATTACCATGAACTGGAGACATTCCTTGTTTTTTATACGCCTGTCTAGTGAACACCATTGTTCGATAAAGTTGGAATAATTCTGTGGTGGACTAAGTATGGGGATTATTCTTTAAAGAGGAGGCAAGACAAATAAGGAGCGCCCCTCCTAAGGGAGGAGAGAAAGAGAGGGGGGGAGAAAAAGAAAGAAAGAAAGAAAGAAAGAAAGATCCTCCAAAAGGTCAAATTATAAAAGCTAAGTGCAAAAAGGAATTTAGATCAATAATAAATAAATCATTAACAGTAGTAACAATGGGTAGAGTAAATACAGGAGATATAAAAGGGGCAATACAAGACCATGTAACCCTATGATAATACTGATAATGGCGTTATGATAATAAAGTGCAGTAAATTGCAATTCAGGGCTGCATGGGAATAAAGTTTATAGTTCTTTTTTAGCAGCAGCCAAACACTAGACCTTTAAGCAGTACCAATATCAGCTCTGCTTGTTGTGAGATCTTGTCCAAAGACTGTTGACCTCTCTGCGGTTAGGAGTTCGCTGATGTGAATATCGAATATCACGATGAAAGTGGGATGAAGTCTGTTGGTATCATCAATCCTCAGGTGCAGCTGATCAGTCAATCCGCTTTCTTCTGTCCTTTCAGAGTTTTCCACCGTGATATATAGCTTTTAATTCCTTATGCAGAGTAGCTCGTTATGATGATTTCGCTGTTCTGTTTTTCTTCCAAGTCTGGAGTAAAGCTCAGTTGATTTCTGACAGTAACAACTCCCCCGGAGCAACTGATAGGGCCCAAGTTGATAATGTCCACAAAATAACCACAAAGTCTGTCTGACCTTCACTATCCCCTTCCAACTGGGGGGGGGGGTAATTGGAAATAGGATCCCAAACTTGTGCTTCTAGAAAAGCACTCCTGTTCTCAAAGCATTTGAGCAAATTGAAGCCTTCAAGCAGATTAAAAATAAAATGGAGGAAAGCAAGAGAAAACAACACCAATGCTTCCCAAGGAAATTGGCCTTCAGTGGAGCTCTTTTGAGAAACTAAAAGGGGAAAAATTAAATAGTGAGAGATAAGGCAGATACTCAGCCGTACTGCAGTTTCTCTTCCACCACAGGAACTCCAGGCAGTCTGTTCCCAACAATAACGAATATATCTAAATTATAAAATGGTTAAAAGGGCTAAAAAGATAAAAGATTTAAAAGAAGTTTAAAAGATTTTAAAAAGGGAGTGGAGCTCAGCAGCAGCACTGCTCCCACTCAGCCAAACCGGAAGCCCTTCCAATTAAACTATTTCTGTATGAATCTCACAACCTCTTAACTATTTTAACAGAGATCAATAGGCTACCTGTGAACAGTAATAAACCAACTGGCCAAGGCATTGTACCTCTACAGTGTCCTGAAAAGGGGAGGAAACCAGAAAAGAAAACTAAGAGCCCAAGTAGAGATCCCCCATAGACGCTTAAAGAACCCCAGAGAGTACAGCTGGAGGAGATGGCCTCCACCCCTTGGTCACTCAATTGTGGGGTGCCACAGGGTCCAGTCATCTCTCCCATGCTCTTTAACATCTATATGAGGCTGCTGAGTGAGGCTGTCAGGAGGTATGGGGTTTCCTGTCATCAGTACACTGATGACACCCTACTCTATATCTCCTTTCCCCCACATCTGCAGGGGATGCCTTCATCCCTGGATGCATGCCTGGAGGCTGTACTGGGTTTGATGGGGGCAAATAGACTGAGGTTGAACCCAGGCAAGACAGAGTTCCTCTGGGTAGGGCTACCAGGTGTTGGCAGGTTGGGAAGCTCCCTGAGGTTTTTTTGGGGAGAGGGAGACTCTCCCTGTGCAGGATGAGGTGCGGAGTTTGGGTTTAATGTTGGACCCAGCGCTTTCCCTGGAATCCCATGTGGTATCAATGGTCCATTCCGCACATTATCGCCTTTGGTGGATCGCCCAGGTCCGTGCCTTCCTGGACCCAGTGCACTCGCGACATTGGTCCATGCACTCATAGTCTCAAGATTAGACTACTGCAATGCTCTCTATGTGGGGCTGCCTTGGAAGTTGATGCGGAAGCTCCAGCTGGTGCAGAATTTATTGGCCAGATTAGTAACTGTGATGAGTAAATTCCATCATATTACTCCCACAGTGGTTGCTCTGCAGTTGTTGCCAATCTGTTACTGCATTGACTTCAAGGTTTTAATGATGACATACAAAGCCCTAAACAGTTCGGCACCTTGCTATCTGTCAGAGTGGCTCCTACCACAGAATATTGCCCATTGTTCCTGACCATCTCAGGCAGGACACTTGAGTTTGCCGTCGCTGAAGGAGGCTTGTAAATCATTGGTGAGGAACTGGGCTTTCTCAGTGGCAGCCCCTCAACTTTGGAATCAACTTCCTCCTGAGATTTGTTTGCCCCCTCACTGTCTGTTTTTAAGAAACATTCTAAGACATGGCTATTTATGAAAGCTTTCCATGGTTATTAGTTTCTTCCATTATATTTCACTGCTCATTTCATTCTTGTCTATTCTGCTCTCTTTGATCTTACTGATTTGACTGACTTAGTATCATTATTTTGTTTATATTGCATTTTTAATATATTATCATGATTAATGGTTGAACCTTTTTAAACTCTGTAAACTGCCCAGAGTGGCCTTTGCTGCCAAATGGTGTGGTATATAAATCTAATAGATAAATAAATAAATAAATAAATAAATAAATAAATAAATAAATAAATAAATATTGGTGATAGTGATAGGATGGACATGGGAGAGGAGTAGCAGCAGCACATTTGCTTCTCAATCCAGGTAAGGCAAATAGGAGAAGGAGATTCCCAGAGTTCATAAAAAACCAAGAAACTGGGATGGTGACAGTGGGGGTATGGACCCTCCAGTGCTAAAACTAACAAGTTTCATTGCTCAAAACCTATACAAGAATGGCAAGCACCCAACTCAGACATATCACATTCGATCCCAAACCATAGTGAAATGAAACAAACCATCTACCCTAACCTAACAAGATCCTATGAAAACTGAGCAGAAATGCAGCATTGAAGACTATGAAGCCCAATAAGTTTCAACAACTGAGAGTGTCAAATAGGTCCTGTATTTGCACAGTGTGTGTGTGTGAAATGAAGCTGCCTGTTTTCACAACCCATCTTGAATTTGTTGACAGTTTGTTTTCCCACCTCATCCCATGAGCCTAGATAGATAGATAGATAGATAGATAGATAGATAGATAGATAGACAGACAGACAGACAGACAGACAGACAGACAGACAGACAGACAGAACTTCTTTTCCCCTTTCCCTGCTGTTCTATGTTTCTTTACTAGAGATGAGCAGGAAATATAAAATGAAATGCTGTTTCATTATTTTGTTATGAAATAAAATGGAATACATTTTTTCCTCTAAGAAAATTCATCCTAGAAGCACCAATATTTCAGGGTAGGTTCTTTGGAGTCTTCCCTATAAGCCCCCAATTTGAAGATGTTTGAAGAGCTGTTTGGGGTTTAGAATGAGAAAGTGATGGAGTTGTTCTCCTTCATTAAAAAAAGGGCTCAAATGGGGGTCACATGATACTGAACCCCAGACGGCCCACTTGGAAGGGGGGTATTATGTGAGAATGGGAAAGTGATGGAGCATGGAAGAGAGAGTGTGCCTTCTGGCAAGACAGACGATGATAAGAAGGAAGAACCCTCAAAGAAGCTGAGATCGTGTATACGGGATATGCAGAATATAAGTATTAAGGAAGAGTGCAAAGGGAGTGAAGGGGTTAAAGAACAGGAGGTGTTCTGGACCATAGATGAGTTAGAAGATGAGTGGGAGGAGCGCGAGGAGAGAGGGGCGTGAGGTCCGGAGGAACCGGAGGCGCGAGGTCCAGGGTGCAAGATGACAGTTGGGACTGTCAGTTACAGACGGTCAGGACCCAAAACCGAGGAGAGTAGGCTAAGCAAGGCAGGGAGGACAGTGAGACTGAAAAGAGATGAAGAATTTCAATGGGCGGTAACTGTCAAGCCTCTTAGATGGCCAGAGACCTCAGAAAAGTTTCAACAAGAATGGAGGAGAGATCAGAATACGGTCCCGGTGGCTCAATGGGCGAAACACCCTTGCTGTGGCACCCAATGTCTGGGTCGAGGAAGGAACACTCCTCCATTTATATAGAGGAAGGTGAAGTTGAGTTTAACCCATTTGAAACAAGTTATAAAGAATCTGTCATGTTAGAAAATGTTATGCAGCCTTTATCTAAAGAAGAAAGAGCGTACAGTGATTCACAAACTGTATGTAATAAAAATCCTTTCAATGTTGAAGTTAAAAAGGACTCCCGTCTTATTTGTGGATCGGAACCGCTGGGTCGACGGACCGAACCCTCACAGGGTCCCCTAGGAGAACATCATTTATAAATGAGTTGGGAAACAGCTAATTACTCCCCCATGTGGCAGGAGGGGGGCTATTATTGGCTTCCACTCAATTAGAAATGATTTTCTCCCAGGGAGCCACATTTGGAGTTTAATAACTCAGTTCTCCGAACCCCAAACCTCTCTAAATTTGGGGTGCTTACAGAGAAGAGTCCAAAGAATCTACCCTATGATTTTGGAGTCTCTGGGACCCAGGGGAGCTATTAATGAATCATTTCATTTTGTTCTGAAACTACTTTAAACATTTGTTACTAACAAAATGAAATGAAATTACTAAAGAAACAAAATGAAAAAGTACTATATTTTTATTTTGTGCCCATCTCTATTCTTTACATATAAATATTTATAACCCTCAGAAGCCTTAAGGAAGGTCCTCTTCCTCCTATCTCTAACAGTGCTCTAATTTCATCTCTAGCACTGTCAAAAGTTCTGTTCATCTCACTTTTCTTTTTCACTGTTCCCTTTCTTCCTCTACTTTTCCTTCCAGCTTTACATTTTTACACTAATTTTATCCACCTTTCCAATTTTTGGACCACTCGGAAGACCAGGGTGATAGTTAAATTTCAATTTATTAAAATCAGTTTATCTTCCTGCCCTCAGTCCTTTATTTTCAATGAATGTGGGATATTTCAAGAATCTCTTCTGGCTACTCTTTAACTACATTGCACAGAAAAGCCTCTCAAACAAAGGAGGATTTATTTAGGTTTGGATTCCACAATAACCTCCCTGCTGTCTAGATGATGTCAGGGGATTGGCCATGCACCTAACATCATGGGTATACCTCATGTTTTAAGAAGTAAAGTGGTACCTTGTATAAAGGAATTAATTCATTCCAAATGAAATTCTGTTAAGCAAAATTTCCTTTATACAAATTTCCCATAGGAATAAATTGAAAACGGAGTAATCCCTAATCGTGACCATTTTTATGTTGTACGGTTTCACCCCATAGGTGATTCTGTTAAACAAATTTCCCCTATCTCTGGAATTTTTTATGTTGTAGAGATTTTATGTTATACAAACCATTTGTTATATGAGGGTCCAATGTATATCAATCCCCAAGCAAAGTACTGTCTGGAGCTCATCTCCTCTGACTGTATGAGCAGTTCTTTCATCCTATTCTAGTTATTATAGATGGGACCCCAACTTAACAGGGTCCTGCATTGATGCTGGGGTGGCTCTTGGGGTGGCAGTGGTAATGGTGTCTGCAACGTGGAGCCACCAACAAGGAAGAAAGAGACCCGGATGTAGCCAGCTGAAGTGATTGGCCTGTGGAAAGCAGGAGGGCGGGACTGCCATCTGCAAGGAAGGAGGTGGAATGACATCACAGCTGTGCGTCATCAAGGGTTAAAAAGGGGAGGCGGGCTGGAAGGAGCTTCAGTCCTGCTGAAGTAGCAATACCCAACCCTCCCTCCCAGTTTGTTAATGTTAGAGTTCAGTTGCTGTATATTGTTTGTTTGTCACAACAATTGGCATTTTTTCAGGCATTGGGATGGATTCAATGGCTTTTGGAAGGCAGGCACAGCCTGCTGGTGGAGTTCAAAGGAAAACCGGTGGTGAGGGGGACGGGAAGGTGAGGCATCCCAGCTCAGGGAGATGCCTGTAAACCCCCTCCCAGGGTAGGATGCCATGGTGTGGCCTATGTCCACATGGCATCTGGGATCCCACCTGGGAGTTTGCTTGTTGGGAACATTGTCATCGTGGGCAAACGGGACCCTCAATGGTTGTATCCATCTCCAATGCCTAGCCAGATAACTGCTGCTGTTACCAATAAAGTTGTGGCCTTTTGTATTCCATAACATGTTTGATTGTGTCATTTGTATAGACAGAAGAAGGCTTAGCTATAGGCCATCAAATACTACAGTGTTCCCCTGCCCTTTCGTGGTTCATATACTGCAGTCCCAGTACATTGCAGGATGACAGTATATATGAAATGCAAGCCCCCTGGGGTAATCTGGATGGGCCTGTTTCAGGCCTCCCATACTTACCCCAGGCTTGGCACTGCCCCGAATGCAACTCTGATGGCCTTCCTGGGCCTGTAACAGGCCCCAAAATTGCTTTCCAGTGAACCAGAAGTGACATCTGGAAAACCGGAAGTGACTTCCGGACCACCAGATAGCATTTCTGGAGCCTCTGACAGGCCAACAAAAAGCCCAACGGAGGCTTCTTTGGGATGGCACCTAAGTGTAGGAAGCTCCAGACAGGTCCTTCCAGTCCCAACTCAACCTAGCATCCACATACTGCGGATTTTCAATTTATCACAGGTCGGGTCGGGTCCCTAACCCCAACAATAGGCGGGGGGTTGTAACTGTACAATCCAAAAGTCTTCCTCTGTCCCAGATAGGAGTAGAAGGGACACTCACAAAATTTCTCCTTTTTATAGATTTACACTGATTTTACATGGTGAAAAAGTCAGTGAGGAATTTTGAAGCCCCATGATATTGCTAAAAGTAGACAAAGAACTGTTTCTCCCTACCACCCCACATCATGATCTTGGTAAATTTCACAAATGGTCTCCAGTGTTCTTTTGTTTTTGAAAGGCAAGCACATGTACAATAAGCACAGGGAGACTAACCGATCATTATGAAATATGCCAACAACTTCTCTGGTGCTTCAAATTCTTACGTAAATCAGGAGCCAAGATAATTTTGAGTCTGTTGGCATAACTGGCAGGTAGGAAGCTGAACAGTGTGCTCGAAGGGTGTCCTCATTCAGTGAGAATGTGATCACCATAAAATAAAGGAGTATACCTAAAAATCTATAAAGGGACTTGCAATGGGTTGGTCCTCTGATATTATATGGCATGCTAGGCCGATAGAATGTTGGGCTGTTGTGTAAGCATTCAGTATGAATTTATTGGAATTCTGCTCTGTATCCAGCACCATCAGTTGCATGGGAAAACTTTGCTTGTGATGTTTATCCTGGGTGCATTCCTTGCTCCATGAATGTGTACTACACTGGAAGCAAAAGGGCCATTCTATAAGGAAGATTAGAATTCTGCTTGTGATTCAGGGCTAAGAAGGAACATAAATACTGATGACTCCTTCCACTGATTATTTTTTTTTTAAATTAAGTTTCCTATTTCTGTTGCTACTCACCCGCCCTACAACACTGATCCATAGCATTCCTAATTCCGGTCCTGCAGCATCTGCTGATTTCCAAAGACCTAAGTTTGGATGCTAAATAGAGAAGAATTGATGCCTTTATAGTTTGTATTTTTTATTGCCCATGATTTTATTAGTGACTGCAAGTGAAAATGAGTAAGATCTTTTAAAAGGATTGACAACAATCCATGAATACTCAGTCTGCAATCTATTTAGTTGAGATGTGCCAATCAAGGTTAAAAATCATGAACACTCTAGAAGTCCATGCTGGGAATATTTTGATTGCAATCAAGAATTATGTAACCAAAGGTAGAGTTAAATCTATTCAGCATCCTGTATGGGATGATTGAGAGTGTATGTACAGTGGACCTCATATAACAGACGGCTTGTATAACATAAAATCTGTACGACATAAAACATTCCGGAGGTAGGGAAATTTGCTTAAAAGAATTGCCTTTGGGATGAATCCATACAACATAAAAATGGTTGTGATTAGGGATCAATGCATTCCTATGGGAAATTTGTATAAAGTAAATTTTGCTTAACAGAATTTCATTTGGAATGAATTAATTCCTTTATACAAGGCACCACTGCAATACTATTTTTTCCCTATAGACATTTCTTACCTAGGAACACAAGACACAGACATTGGCAAAGATAAAATAATTATTGGTAATAATCAGTGGTATTTATTTCATTCATAACATCATGGAAGGGGCTTATAAGGCCATCAAGTCCACTCCCTTCTCCCGACTCCATGCAGGAATACAGATCAAAGGATATCTGCCAGGTGGTTGACCAAATTTCTCTTGTTGCCTCCAGTGTTGAAGCACTCACCATATCTTGGGGTAACTGGTTCCATTGCCATACTCCTCTAACAGTTAAGAAGTTTTGTTCCTTGGATATTCAACTGAAATCTGGCTTCCTGTTACTTAAGCCAGTGGTTGCATATCCTGCACTTTAGGTTAATTGAGGAGAGATCCTTGTATCTCTCTGAATGACAGCCCTTCAAATATTTGACAAGTGCTATCATGTCGCACCTCAGGCTTCTTTCCTCTAGGCTAAGCATGCCCAATCATTTCAGTCTTTCCTTATAGAGCTTGGTTTCCAGACCTTGTTGCTCTCCTCTGAACTTGTTCCAGATTGTCAGCATCTTTCTTGAACTGGATGCAGTACTCAAGTTGTGGCCTAATGAGTGCTGAATAGAGAGGGATAAGCACATTTGGAAATTATACTTCTGCTAATGCAGCCTAAAATACCATTTACCTTTTTTGTGGCCACTCCACACTGTTGGCTCATATTCACCTTTAATCTACAAGAATTCAAAAATCCTTCTTACTTGTAGTATTACTGAGCCAAGTAATTGTGCATTTGGTTTCTTCCTCCTATGTGCAGTACATGCCACTTATCCCTGATGAATTTCATTCTGTTGTTTTTGGCCGGGTGCTCCAGCCTAGGAAGATCATTTTAAATTTTATTTATTTATTTATTTTATTTATTTTGAAGTATTTTTACCCCACCTTTCTTTTTGGGAAAAGGACCCAAGGCAGCTTACAGAATAAGGGATAATATACAGTGCAGTACAATTAATACATGTTCAAGTATTTAGAACAGGAAAATGAGGGACATCAACATAGTAATAACAACACATTTAAATAAACAAAATACAAACAACATAATATAACAATATATAACCAAATAAGTCAGCAACAATAAGTAAAATAAATGCAGACATAACCACACAATAGATCAAATAAAAAATAGAGGTAAGTGGTGAAAAGATAGTGTCTTGCTAGCTATTTAAGAAGTTAGGGAAGGCAATTTTATCAAACCATGTTTTCAGTAATTTTTGGAGGTGTGAAGTGAGGGTGCTGGGTGAATTTCTGGTGGCAAACAATTTTATAAGTGGGGGACCACCAAGAAGGCTTTTTCTTGCCACAGCTTTCTGGGCCACTCTTGGGGTTGGAACACCCAAATGTCCTGCCTGGTTAGCAAAAGTGGTCCAGGCAGTTCTTCTTGGGAGGAGCCATTCTATCAGATACTGAAGTCCCAAGCTGTTTAGGGCCTTTTATGTTAACATCAAAACCTTGAACTCAATGTGGTAGCATATCGGCAGCCAGTGCATAACTTCCAGTACAGGGGCAATATGGTGGTGTCTTTTTAGCCCCATTAATAATCTGGCAGCTCTATTCTACACTAACTGCAATTTCTATATTAACCTCAAGGGAAACCATATGTAGAGACCACTCCAGTAATCTATTCTCAACATTACAAGTGCATGAATCAATGTGGTTAATGCCCTGACATCAAAGAGGGCCTGCAGCAGGGCAATTCTCCACAGTCGTTAATGAGCAGAATTGACCCCCGATGCCACCTGTGTTTCCATAGTGAATGCGAGTTCCAGCAGGACACCCAAACTGCAGACCACATCCTTCACAGAGAGAGTTACCCCCTCCAAAACATGAGGGAACTCCCCAAACCACAGACCTCAGGGGGCCTACACGCAAGATCTCCATCTTGCCCTGTTTCATCCTCTGCCTATTAGCCCCCATCCAGTCCAGGATGGCTGACAAGCTGTGCTCAAGTGATGGAATGGCATAAACTGCAGAAGATGGAAAGGAGATATAGAGCTGTGTGTCATCTGCATATTGATGACACAATGCTTCATACCCCCTTATGACCCTTCCTAACAGCCTCATATAGATGTTGAAGAGCATGAGATGATTGACCATACAGTTGAGGGACAAAGGATCAGAGGTTATCTCACCCAGCTGCACTCGCTGGAGGTGGTCCTCCAAGAAGGACCGGAACCATGCCAAAACATGCACCCTTTAATCCCCAACGCAGAGAGCCTCCCCAGAAGTATACTACGATTGATGGTACCAAATGCTGATGAGAGATCGAGGAGGAACAACAGAGATATTTTACCCATCAGCCTCCCTCGAAAGATCACCATGCAGGGTGACCAATGCCATTTGCATACTATGGCATGGCCTGAAGTCCACCTGAAATGGATTGAGGGTGTTTGTGGCATCCAGAATACCCTGAAGCTGGTCTGCCACCACCCTCTTCAGGACTTGCTCATATACGGGAGAAAAATTGGTGACAGGCCTATGGTTACCAATTTGGTCTGCTGCCACATCAGGCTTTTTCTGAATGGGCCTAATGAGTGTCTCCTTGAGAGTTAGGGGAGCTATCAAGTAATCTTGAGATTCAAGTGATATTAGTGCTGAATGCTATGAAAGCAATCGGAATAAATGCAATGATTTCTGTTTCGTTGCAAGCCTCAGTTCTTCAGAGAGAGAAGCTATTGCCAAAAGAAACTTCATAATTGGTTTTGCCCCCTTCTGCATGCACTCCTAAGCGTTGCCATTTCTCAATGCAAAAGTGGTGACATTGCGGCCCATCCTGAAGGCATTAGAAAGTGATGTTTGCCAGATGGATCAATCTTGATATTCTGCTGTAAAAATTGCTGGAACTGCATAACTAAATTCATCAAGCACTCAATACGTGTGGGGTGTGTTGAATCCAAATTGTCTAATTTCACTGTGACTAACTTCAAGGTCAATTGCTTGTTTACCATGATCACAAGGTTTTTAAGAACATGAGAAAAGTGCTCCATTGTGCTCTTTTCAACCCCAGCAAACATAGCTAATTGAATGGTTCTATAGAGTTGCACTGCTATCTTCTCTCAAGGCAACACCTCCTCTGCCTTTTTTACCCATGAAGGGGGTAATGGGAGCTTCATCATCTTCTCATTATGATGATGCAGTTCATCCCATATGGTTAATATCAGGAATATGCACTGCCTGTAGACAAATGCATAAAATTAGAGCATTGCTTATTTTTCAGCATGAACATGGATTGAGGAACAAGTCCAGAGGCCTTCATGGAATGGAGAGCATATTCTTTGGGTTATATAGTGATTAGATGTGGAGAAAGAAAGAAAAAGTCTGGAAGATGCCAAACTGTAGCAACAGAGAATAGTATATTCTTAAACCTAGAAATGAACCTCCTTTGTCTCTGCTCCAGAATAGAGATGGGCACGAAATGAAAAAATGGCAATTCATTTTGGTTCAGTTTGTTTTAGGGTTTGCTTCAATTCATTTCACTTTTAACAAAAAAATAACAATGAAAATTTGTCTCATTGGTTCATTGATTCATTATTTGTTTTCCCAACTTTGCACAATTTAATCCATTTGAGAGTGCAGGCAGGAAAAAAACATTTTTAAAAATCACATATGTTGACAACAACAGCACAAATTGGACTGGCAGCCTCCTCATCCTCATCCTCATCCTCATTTTCAATCAACACATCATCCTTACTGGGCAGTGGCGGTGGTGGCAGCGGCACAGAGGGATCCTGGCCCCTGTGGCAGGTGCTTTTTGAGATGCTGGCTATGGGTCAGCACCTCTTTTTTTTTTTCAGGCATTGACCACATGGCCCCTGGGACTGGTTTTATATATGTATTCTTTATTTTAGGGTGCCAACCCGGCCACCCCTGGAACTGGGTCGGTGCTTCTTTTTTTTCTCCAAGTGGCCACCGCGCGGCCCCTGGGGCTGGGTTGGCACTGGTTTTATTTTTTATATTTCTTCTTTATTTTAGGATGCCAACCCGGCCACCTCCGGGACTGGGTCAGCGCTCCTTCTATTATTATTATTTTGATTTATTTTTATTAGATAGATAGATAGATAGATAGATAGATAGATAGATAGATAGATAGATAGATAGATAGATAGATAGATAGATAGATAGATAGATAGATAGATAGATTAGAGATGGGCACAAAATGGAAAAATGGGGTTTCGTTTCTGTTCTGTTTTGTGCCCATCTCCCTTCATTTACAGTTTTTAGGACATGTATTGTTTAAAAAAATTGTTCCGTTTTTTGTGTTTTGGGTTCTTCTTTCCCGTGGTGCATGAAGTGCCAGGCGCGCTGTCACCCCCGCGGGGAAGATCCCTTTAAAGAGACCCCATTCTGCCTCTGCATGCAGAGGCAGAATGGGGGTCTCTTCTTCCCCGCACTGGTCATGACAGCGCCTGACGCTGTCATGACCCTCACAGAGAAGATCCCATTGGGACCCCTGTTCTGCCCCTCTGCATGCTGCCCTTTCATGGGCTCGACCCCTTTAAAAATGCCCCAGTCAGCACCAGGGCCAACTGGGCCATTTTTAAAGGGGTCCAGCCGATGACATCTCGGCAGGATCCCACTGAAAATGGCCCCATTGCCAGCACGGAGCTCCTGCTTTGGCAATGTGGCCATTTTCAGTTTCTTTGTTTCATTTTGTTTCATTCTAAATCCACTCTGGGGTTCGTTTTTCATTTTGTTACATAATGAAATGAATAACAAATAACGAAATGAACTAAAAGTTTGTTTCGTGTCCATCTCTACTCCAGAAGAATGGACTAAATCATCAAGGTTTCTGGTTGCTGAACCATTAATTTCAGCTCACAGAGCAGCAACAGCAAGTGACAAGAGCAGAAACATATAACACCCCTTCCAAGAAAAATGGAATCACAAAATAATTGAGTTAGAAGAGGCCTACAAGGCCATCGATTCAAGCCCCCTACTCAAGGCAGGAGTCCAGGCCAAAGCAGATCTGATGGATATGATTTTAATGTTTTGATTTAAAATATTTCTCTACCATGTTTCCCCTTGAAAAGACCCAAGGCAGCTTACATCATAAAACAGGATTTAAAAGCTAAAAACAAAAGCTATACAACAAATATTATATTTAAATAGTACTAAAATAAATATTAAAACCAACAGATAGCTGTCTAATTTTCTCTCAAATGCCTCCAGAATTGGAGTGCTCACTACCTCCCAAGGTTATTGGTGCCACACCATCTCTGTTCTGCTCTAATCCAGCCTAGATCTGTCTTCCTGCAGTTTGGAATGACCAAAAACAGATCCTACCCCTCCTCTGTATTTGAAAATTATTTGAAAAGTGCTCTCTTTTCTTCTTTTTTCAAGGCTAAACATGCCCTGTTCCTTCACTCTTTCTTTTCATCACCATTTAGAGAAGGAACCAAACGTTGTTCTGGGCCACCACACAGTTAAAATCCCTCTTTTCTCAGGAAATCAATTGAAGTTTTCTTCTGGTGGCTGGAAAAAGGGAGAGAAAAAAATAAAACTTAGTCAGAGCACCTGTCTAATCTGTGGTCTATTTCAAGCACAGGCCGGATTGGAGGCTGGTGCCCTAAGCACATCCGATCTTGCCTCATTTCGGAAGCTAAGCAGGGTCGGCCTTGGTTAGTACTTGGATGGGAGACCACCAGGGATTACCAGGTGTTGTAGGCGCCTGGAGTAGGAACTGGCAAACCACTCCAGTATTCCTGCCAATAAAACTCCATGGGCATGGATTCACGAATAGTCGGTCACGACTGTAACAACACAACACACACAAACACTCCTAGTAAATATTTATTAATAATTTGGTTTATATAGTTTGACTTGTAGTTAAGAAATGCCTCAGGATTCATTTTGCAGTGTGTGTGTGTGTGTGTGTGTGTGTGTGTGTGTGTGTGTGTGTGTGTGTGTGTGTGTGTGTGTGTGTGTGTGTGTGTGTGTGTGTGTGTGTGTGTGTGTGTGTGTGTGTGTGTGTGTGTGTGTGTGTGAGAGAGAGAGAGAGAGAGAGAGAGAGAGAGAGAGAGAAATCTGTGTATGAATTTTCCTTGCACTACAGTAGTGGTTTTTTTTTAAAAAAATCATTATGTGAAACCTCATCAATGGCTATTTCTCTCATTGGCCTTTCCAGATATAGAAATAGAGTGTTATAAGTGGGAAGATTTCTGGGTTGTTGTTTTGAGTCTGTATTCGGAGACAGAATGGGGAACCGGAATAGGAATGGCAGGAGAATCTGTCTCTAACCTGCAAAAACTTCTTAATTAGCCCAGCAGTTTCGCTGCCAGTCTCTTCTCCTCCTGCAGGATCCTACAAAGATCTTCCCCATTGGCCCCATAGAACTTCAACATCCGTGATGGGTGCTTGGCAGAGAGATGACCTTTCGAATAACTGGCAGGAAGAAATAATTGGTCTGGGAGATAAATCTTGCCTCCCGTCTTTACTAGGAGTGTTTGTACATTTAGAAGAAACAGGATCCAGCTACTCTGGAGGTTAGCACTTTTCTTTTCATGATTTCTCCTTTGTTTCATACAGAGAACAATTTTAACCAAAATAATGTGCATTGACATTTCACTGCAGACTCCACAGTTGCCTCACACCTTCCTGAACAGGTAAAATCAATTTGATATCATCATCCTTGATTACAGAGAGAGCACCGTTAACCTGCAAGATATTATCCTAAGAGCATTATTGGCAAGATGACACCAAACAACCTTGTCTGACAGTGATGATTTTTGTATGAAAAGACTTCCTCCTTCTACCTTGTGGCTCCCACAGCTTTCAAATAATGAAAGGGATTACTCGGGTCTTGGAAAAGTTATGGGACAGAATCAGTACATATTTAACTACTGAAAATCACTTGGACTGAGGTCATCTTAACTCTTGCACAAGTGTAGTTATAATGCCAACAGGTTTTCAACCAATTTTTGGGTGGAGACCAGCCTGAAATAAAGGATGGCTAAGAATTTTGTTCAATCTGCCCCCACCCACCCACCCACCCACACCAGTACCTAGAAGGCAGTACAACATTTGGCTGGAGGAGAGAAGTGGTCCTTTAGCAGTTCTGCAAAGGAAACATAATAACACAAATTTTATCTTTGTCCAAAGCTGAGTAAGGGATTTCTGTCAGTCCTAATCAACATGGTTTATGGTCAGGAGTGATGGGTGATGTAACTCCTGCAGAAAGATCTCATGTGAAAAAGAATGACTTACAGAGCCAAGTGCTTGAAACTTACTGGATATTATAAGAGGCAAATGGATTATGCTTAGTTTTGAACACATGCTGATTGATTTTTGTGTATTTTATGCATCCATATTTATTCACTTAACGTATATGCTTTTAGCAAATAAAAAGAAAATGAAGCCAGTTTAATATCAAGAAGTAACAAACCTATTAGTACTGTGATAATATTTGGCAATCTATCAATATATTATATCACTATTTTTACTTTGCTTGACATATTCAATGTAAATTTTAAAATTGTATCCCCCCTTTGCTTTTTTCCCCCTTTTCCCCATAACCCCTCCCTTTGTCCCCTCCCCTTAAAACCCAATAAAATTATTTAAAAAATATCAATTTGTTTTTATATCTTTAAAAGATGGGATGGGGGAAATGCCAAATTGCTGCGAATTCTCTCTGATTAGCAACAGCTTAATACTGACATTCTATTCAGCCATCAGTGGCAGATGCCCATTAAGCTAGACAGCTCAGACAAAGCATTCTGGCACTGTTTAGGAGATTGTGCATTATGAGGCCCTATGAAATTAAATTATCCCTTGGATAAGACATATTATAAAACAGTGTGCATTTCCTTGGAGGCATCTTTTAGCACCAATGGGAAAAGATGCTCTACAAATTAGCCTGTCACATATAATTTCTTTATTAATATCCTTCCATATAAAGCAGGACTGGCACAATCATCTCTGTCCTTTCCCAAGAGATGTCCGGGAACCATACTTATGTTAACCCTTATATCACTAGCTAACAGAGTACAGTGATTCTACAAATTTCTTAAAAGGAGCTTCTTCCCTTCAGACCTAATAACCAACACACGTACATAATGTACAGTACCCCATCTGCAGCTATCTCCATTCAACATCCTTTCTACAATGCACTCCTTTTTCAAAATACAAACTATAAATCCCCATGCTGCTTTGCAGTACAAATGCTAGATTTGGGAAATGATGATGCATTAGTAATCTGAAGCTTAACTTCTAGGAACATTGTTACCCATTGACTTTTCCACTTCAAAAGTAATGTTCTTGGATTTGCCCTCTCATTTGTGACATGGATTGGGAGACACCAACATATATCTCTGACACTGGCCTCCTTGCACTGGCTTTTATTTCATTTCCACATTGACTTCAAGATACTGATGATTAGAGATGGGCATGACCAGGGAAAATGACATTTTCGAGTTGTCGTGTGTCGGAGCCGGCCCATTTTGGCTCGTTTCCGTTCTTTGTGAAATTTTCCAAAAATTTGTTGTTTTGTTTGTCATTTTTTTTGTCTGTCGTTAGTACTGGTTTTGGGGGGGAGCGGGCTCCTGGAGGCACCTCTCTGGGGTGGGTGCCTCCGCTGGCCCGTTACAAAATGGCATGCATAGCCAATTGGATATGCATACCAAGTTGAGACTCGAGGCACCTCTTTTTTGGGTGCCTCTCTGTTGACCACAGGCCCACTGCTAACTGCAGTGTCACAGTGCGCACACTGGGGGAAGGCTCCTCCTCAGTCTCGGCGCTCTGTGGTTCACCAAGAAGGGAACTGTACTTGCGTGTGTGCAATGCGAGTACAGATTTGGCTTAGGGTTAGGGGGGTTAGTGCAAGGGCTAGGCTTAGGGTTGTTATGGGTAAGGTTAGGGTGAGTTCGTGGGGTGCACCTCTGGGTGCCTCTCTGACCCACTAAGAAGGACAGTGTACTGGCATATGGGTTCGGGTTCGGGTTCGAAGTTTTAGTGGCAGGCAGAGGCACTTCTCTTTCGGGTGCCTCTGTGACTCACTGGCTGCCTGCATACGGTGCACTTGGTCTGGGGAACAAAGTGAGAGAGGACCCCTACGGGCGCCCTGTGACTCACTAAGAAGGGAAGTGTAAAATAAAAATAAAATGCAATAAAATACACAGATCTGGCTTTGTGGTTAAGGGTTAACCCAAGGCTGCTACTGTAAAAATTCAGGCAGTCTTAAAATTAGGGTGAGTTACTGTTTCTGCACCTCTGGGTGCCTTTGGACCCACTAAGAAGGACAGTATAAATAAATATGGGTTCGGGTTCGGGTTTGGGTTCGGGTTCGGACTACGGTTAGTGGGCTTTTGATGCCCGAGAGGCACATCCCAGAAGTCTCGGTCAAAACCTGGTCAAGTGGCCATGATTGGTGGAATGGCTCCAAAATTTGCATGGTCCACTCCCACTGAGCCAGGCATATTTTTGCCTGCTTTTTTGGTGTAAAAAAATAAAATAAAAATAAAATAAAATAAAATCAATGGAGATGTTTTGTTGCAAGAAAAACCCACTGCTGCTACTGTAAAAATTCAGGCAGTTTTAAAATAGCTATTTTCACATGTTTCTGTGGTGCTTTGGTGTGTTTTTGGACCACCACTATTTCAAAATAAATAAATTGTGGTCGCCCCATTTTGGATCCCCCGCCCACACTGCATGGCATGGTGAGTTGGCAAGACGATGAGGAATGGATGCGCAGCCCAGGAGAGGAGAGGGGGGGAGGCCGGGGACACCCCCCCCAGAAACCACCCCTCTGGTAGGTGCCCTCACTGAGGCAGGCATATTTTCGCCTGTTTTTTTGGCCGGGAATCGGGTTTTTTTATTTTTAAAACTTTTTTTCTATGTCGTGCCGCTTCGCGAGTTGGCGAGACGACGAGGATGCGCAGCCCAGGAGAGGAGGGGGGAGGCCGGGGGACCCCCCCCAGAAACCACCCCTCTGGTAGGTGCCCTCCCTCAGGCAGGCATATTTTCACCTGCTTTTTTGGCTGGGAATCTGGTTTTTTTATTTTAAAAACTTTTTCTCTGTGCCGTGCCGCTTGGCGAGTTGGCGAGATAACGAGGATGTGCAGCCCAGGAGAGGAGGGGGGAGGCCAGGGACCCCCCCAGAAACCACCCCTCTGGTAGGTGCCCTCACTCAGGCAGGCATATTTTCACCTGCTATTTTTGCCGGGAATCGGGTTTTTTTTAAAACTTTTTTCCTGTGCCGCTTGGCATCGCACGATCGCTGCGATGCCGCCAGGAACGATCAGGACAAATCAGACCCAATTTTTCTTTAGTCGGTTCGAGTTCGAGTTCTGGCGGAGTAATTGTCGTTCTTCATTTCATTACGTAACGGAAATGAGGAATGGAAATGGAAACGAGGATTTCGCCGAGTCGTGCCCATGTCTACTGATGATAACATACAAAGTTCTAAATGGATTATGACCTTGTTGCTTGGCAGTGCATCTTCACCCAATTAGAATTGCTCATGACACCCAATCCTCCCAGGCCAGGAACTTGAGGCTTTAAAAGCCACGAAAGACCAGGAAAGATAAAACAAGGAACAGGATCTTCTCTGCAATTGTCCAACACATCTGAAATAGTCTTTCACCTGAAATCTCCCCCTGGCCCCCTCTCTGGGCATTTTTAAAGGATCCTTGAAATTTTGGTTATTAAGGAGGCATTCGCCCAAAATGAAACACCACTATAGCACTTTGCCCATCAAAATAGAGCCTTCTACTTTACTTGCCTGTCTATATTTTTTTCTTATATACATTTTAATACATGTTTTCATATTGGTTTTAAATGTCTTTGTCAGCATATTCATGCTGGAGAAGTTTGAAAGTAATGTTGTATTAGAGACATTTGTGGAAGAAGGCTGTACACATAAGTGACCTAGGTTAAAAGTTGAGAGTTTCAAGGTCCCAAAAGCAGACAGACATAATAAAATGGACAAAAGTGAAGACTCTAATACTTGGTTGTGTGTGTCAAGTCAGGTGGTGTAAACTAGCAATGGTGACTGGTTATTAATATCATATATACTAGATCAAGGGTCCTCAATCTATGGCCTGTGGGCAGGATCTGGCCCTCCAGGGCCCTGAACCTGGCCCATTACCAACTGCAAAAACTGGGGGAATTAATTATTAGAAATAGAGATGGATGGATTTGTGATGCACATGATAAACTGTATGGTGACTTGCCTGTCAAGTGCAAAGGTTGCAGACATCACAAGAAATCTAGATATTTTATTAGAGAGAACTGGGAAGGAGCCTGTGGTCATGGTACATGTTGGTACCAATGATGTTAGGAAGGCAAAAAGGTCAGTCCTGAAAGCCAAATTCAGGTTGTTAGGAAGAAAATTGAAGTCCTGGACTTCCAAGATAGCATTTTCAGAAGTGCTGCCTGTTCCTTGTGCAGAACCTGCCAGGCAGGCAGAGCTCAGAAGCCTCAATGCATGGATGGAGGAGGGCTTCAGATTTGTCAGGAACTGGAGAACATTTAGGGACAAGCCAAACCTGTTCAGGAGGGATGGGTTGCATTTGAACCATGATGGCACCAGATTGTTGGCACTCAACATCAAAAAGGCTACCGAGCAGCTTTTAAACTGATTAATGGGGGAAAGCCAACAGAAGCTGGGCAGCATCCAGTTCAGGAAAGTGTATACTTGAGTATTGAGGAGGATGCAAAAATTATTGAGCAGAGCAAGGAGCTAATCACCAGTACTACAGCAGAGGGATTCAAGAGGCAGGCTAAGGATGCAACTGGACTCAAAAGACTGCATCACAAAAGCATCTCTAAATGCTTATATGCAAATGGCAGAAGCCTCTGGAACAAAATAGGGGAGCTGAAATACTTAGCAATAGATAAAATATTGATATTATTGGCATCACTGAAACCTAGTGGATGGATGATAACCAATGGAATACAGTTATCCCAGGCTATAAACAGTACAGGAAGGACAGGGAGGGGCAAACAGGAGGTGGTGTAGCCTGGTATGTCAAAGAAGAGATAAAATCATATGAATTGGAATATCCAGGTGATTTGGAGTCACCATTAGAAACTCTGTGGTTAAGAGTATCAGGCCACAAGGATGGCCTAACAGTAGGTTTGCTATCACCCTTCAACCCGTGTCCCTGAGGGAGACTGGCAGCTGGAGAATGTTGTAAAGGAGGCATCCAAGAATAGAAGCCTGGTTATAATGGGGGACTTCAATTACCCTCACATAGACTGGGTGAACTGTTGTTCAGCACATGATACAGAGATAAAGTTCCTAGATATGCTAAATGATTGTTCCCTGGAACAGATGGTTGAAGACCCAACTAGAGGTACAAGAATCATTGACTTGATCCTGAGTAATACACAGGATTTGGTGCAAAATGTTAATGTTTGCTGATCCAATAGGGAACTGTGACCACAACATGATTACTTTTAACTCAATCATAGACTGCCAATCACTGATAAAATCTAAAACAGAGACTAAATTTTCAAAAAGGAAATTTCCCAAAGATGAGGAAACTAGTAAAAAAGAATCTGAAAGGAAAAACTGAGAGTCCAAACACTCCAAGAGGCGTGGAGGCTGTTCACAAAAACAATAACAGAGGCCGAATTGGAATGCATACCCAAAAGGAAAAAGAGCACTGCCAGGTCCAAGAGGCCTCTGGTGTGGCTAACAGGAGCTGTTCAGGAAGTGATCAAAAACAAGAAACGCTGATTTAGAAGATGGAAGGCTTGTTTAAACGAGGACAACAGGCAGAAACATAAATTCTGGCAGAACAAATGCAAGGCAACAATCAGGGAAGCAAAGCAAGACTTGGAAGAGCTTATAGCTAAAAACTCTCAAAAAATAATGAGTTCTTTAAGTACATTAGAAGTAATAACCCAACTAAGAAGGCCATTGGACCATTAGACGACAATGGAAGGCAAGGGATTATTAAAGAGGAAACAGAGATTGCATAGAGACTCAATGAATTATTCGCTTCAGTATTCACTGAAGAAGACAGAGACCACATGTCCAAAACAGAGTTTATCTTCGTAGGGAGGGAAACTAAAGAATTAAGCCAGATAGAAATAAGCAGGGAGGAGATCCTTGCATGTCTTGTTAAACTAAATGCTAACAAATCACCAGGACCAGGGGGCAGCCATCCATGAGTGCTCAAGGAACTGAAAGATGAAATTGCTGAGGTCCTATCCAAAATATACAATATTTCCCTCAAATCAGGTGTTGTGCCTGATGACTGGAAGGTAGTGAATGTAACACCAACCTTCAAACAAGTATCCAGAGGTGATCCAGGAAATTACCAACCAGTCAGTTTGACATGTGTCCCAGGTAAAGTGATGGAAACCATCCTAAAATATAAAATTAATAGGCACATAGAAGAGAAGGTGCTGCTGAAGGAGTGCCAACATGACTTCTGCAAGGGCAAATCATTCCTCACTAATCTTTTGGATTTCTTTGAGAGTGTCAACAAGCATGTGGATAAGGGATATCCAGTTGACATTGTTTATCTGGACTTTCAGAAGGTTTTTGACAAGGGCCCACACCAAAGGCTCTTGAATAAACTTGCCAGCAATGGAATCAAGGGACAGGTCTTGACCTGAATCAGCAACTGGATAAGGGACAGGAAACAGAGGTAGCACTAAATGGACACTTCTCCAAGTGGAGGGAGGTAAAGAGTGGGGTCCCCCAAGGTTCAGTACGGGGACCACTGCTTTTCAACCTCTTCATCAATGTTCTAGAAATAGGAGTAAATAACAAGGTAGCCAAATTTTCCGACAATACTAAATTATACAGTCTAGAGATGGGCACGAATAAAAAAAATGGTGTTTTGTTTGTCGTTTGTCGTTGAGAGGTCTGTTTCGGTTCGTTTCCATTTTTCGTGAATTTTTTTAAAAAAATCATTTCCGTTTTTCGTTTTTTGTTTCTACCTGCTTTTTGCGCGATTTTAAACCATTTCTGGGGGCTGCCAGAGCTTTTTATGCCCTCCATGGCTGCCAGACCTGCCCAGTCTGCAACCTGGACATGCTATTGGTTGAAGTTGTCCAAAAATTTACATGGTCCCATCACATGGCTTGCCTCCATGTTGTGGCTGGAGTGGCGACATCCATTTTGTCATCCTTAAAGGGAAAAGAAAAATACATCACAATGGGAGAAGACAAAAACAAATGTTTTAAGGACCCCAACCCTCTGGTAGGTAATAATTTCAAATAATTATCACATTATCACTGCATTTTTATGGATGTCCAGGGCATTTTAATACCCATGAAATCAATATTAGGCATCTGGGAGCCATTTTGGGTCGATGTCCCCTAACTCCCCTTAAAGGAAAAAAATACAGCAATCTGAGAAAAGACATAAATGCATGTTTTAAGACCCCCAACCCCCCTGTAGGTATTATCAGACAGTATAAATAATTATTGCTGCATTTTTATGGATGTCCAGGGCATTTTTTAACATTTAAAACAGCTCAATTTCATTGCACGCCACCAATAATGGAAACGAAATGTACAAACAAAATCTTTGTGGTTCTGTTCATTTCGTTTCATTTTATCACAATTTTCATTTGTCGTTTTGTTGCGTAACGGTAATGGTAACGAATAACAGAAACGAAAAAAATGTTCATTTCGTGCCCATCTCTAATACAGGTTAGTAAAAACAGAGAGATATTTTGAGGAAATCCAGAGGGATCTCTTGACACTGGGGGAGCGGGCAAACCAGTGGCAAATGAGCTTCAAAATTAGTAAGTGCAGAGTGATGCATGTTGGGGGGGTGAATTACATTTATAAACTGATGGGGCCTGAAATCTCTGCAACAAACCAGGAAAGGGACCTTGGTGTTCTGGTGGACAGCTCAATGAAGGTGTCAACCCAGTGTGCTGTGGCAGTGAAAAAAGCAAACTGAATGCTAGGGATCATTAGGAAGTATCTAGAAAATAAGTCAGCAAGTTTCATTTTGCCTCTTTATAACTCTATGGTGAGGACCCATCTGGAGTATTGTGTACAGTTGTGTTCACCATAGCTGCAGAAGGATGTTATAGAAATGGAAAAAGTGCAGAGGAAGGCAACCAGAATGTAGGGGACTGGAACACCTTCCTTACCATCTGAGGCTGCAACGGCTGGGCCTCTTCACTCTTAAATTATGGAATTTAAGAGGTGATCTGAATGAAGTTTATAAAATCATATACGGTGTGGACAAAGTAGATAAGAAAAAACTGTTGTCCCTATCGCACAACACTAGAACTAGGGGGCAGACCATGAATCTTTTGGGTGCTAGATCTCAAACAAATCACTGGTCTGTGGAACTCCCTGCCAGAAGTTGTGACAGCTGTCAGTCTTGACAGCTTAAAGAAAGAATTGGAAAAGTTCATGGAGAACAAGAGTTTCAATGGCTTTATGGATGCCTAAGGACAACCTCCGTGTTGGAGAGATAGGCATGATATCTCTTAATAACATTTGCAGGGAATCTTAAGCAGGTGAAGACATCTGCTTGGGAATACCATGAAGCAAATGGTGAGCCACTATGTGAGACAGAATGCTGGACTGGATGGACTGTGGTCTATTCCAGCAAGGCTGTTCTTATGTTCTTATCCCTATACTATACACTTACTGTTTTGCATTGGTCTTATGCCAATAAAGGTTCTGCATCTTAAATCTCTTTTCAGACATAGTCACTGAAAGCACAAATGTCTGGTGTGTGTGTGTGTGTGTGTGTGTGTGTGTGTGTGTGTGTGTGTGTGTGTGTGTGTGTGTGTGTGTGTGTGTGTGTGTGTGTGTGTGTGTGTGTGTGAAACTCCCATGCATTCCCCCCTCACTTATATCCCTGCTCACTTTCAGTCTATAACTCCTGTCTTCCTTTCTTCAGCATTGATCTCATTTTTGGGCAGATAGTGAATCTATATCTGTGTTAGTCTTTCCAATTTGCTAATGAATTAGATAGGACAGCCTGCCACCCATTCGTCACTGCTTGCATCTAAGATGTCAGCCTGTGAATATAGGTAAGTGGGAGTTGTCCATCCAAACCTGGGTTTTAATGCCGTATAAATATTCCCAAGGCACAGTCTCATACCCTTTAAAATAGCTAACTTGCTGGAAGTGATGATCTTGAGCTGTCTTGATTCCCTCTTTCTTGGCAGTTATGAGACATAACTTGTCAAAGCTTGCTCCCCATATCAAGACAGCCTGTCCATGTGAGAAACCATATATTAGCATTCTTCACTGTTTTATTTTAATATGAGGTTTCTTAGATAAAAATCCACTTCCTCGGACATAAGAGAGAGAGAGAGAGAACTTGGCAAATATTTATAGATTAAATTATAATAAAGAGATGACTGACTGGTAAGAAAGTCAATGTCACATTTAACTGTGGGGTAATAGCCTTCTTGATAGTCAGAACTATTGCATTGTTGCTTGTACTGTAAAGGATGTAAGAATCTCTGGCATAGAATAATAATGATATAAATAACATGAATGTCAATTATACTAAAGAGACTGGCCTTTTACAATTGTTAATTACCTTTAAGGTAGCTGTTTGATATTTAGTTCCTTTATAGAATGTGGTAATGTTTACCTTTGAAACATTTGAAGTTAATATGTTAAGGGATGTGTGATATATCTGGTACCTACTGTACAGTACATTTGTTGTAGTGTTTCTATTTGGTAATGCCCTACAAAGCATTGACTAATATTGAGTCTATTGAGATAGGTATCTATCATGTATATATATATTAGTTCAGTTGTCTGGATTTTTATCTTCTAGATTCTTTTTCCCAGAAGGGTCACTTTTAGATCTTATGCAAAGTGTCCTGGTAAATTAAAATTACATGACATAAGTTTCTATGTATTGCTATTCCTGACATCATTTGTCCTATGTAGAGTACAGATGAGTCTTTTTGGCCAAAGATGGCATAAATAATATTGATAGAGGAACAGATAAAAGTGCTCTTGATGTTGTGTGTGACATTGTTAGTTACTATAATTATGTTACCAGAATAAAGCTGGCATCAGGATTTTTAGCAGGATTTACTCCCCAACAATTTGTAAGTGTTGTGTAGTCCACTGTGTGTAAGTAGTGTTTTTTAAAGGGTGGGCTGTTTTTTATAAGGAAATATACATATGCCACCAATGGCTTGGGAGATATGAACACATCTCAAGGATATGTTCCCAAATGTAGATTTATGTAATGAGAACACACTTGCAAGGTGGCATGCTTGACTAAAACTGTCTGGGACCTCTTTCACACTCAAGCTCCCCATATAATAGAATGGGATGCCTCTTGCAAACCCTGGAAAAGTTCTTTTTTCTTTTCTGGTATACAGTACTCTGCGAAGCCTCGGGCGGAGCGCGGGGGGCAGCGCGGAGTGACCCGATCCCCCCCGCTGCCCCCCATGGCCCGAGGCTTCTCAGAGGAGCGCGAGGGGCAGCACAGAGCCACCTGATCGCCCCCACTGCCCCCCCACGCGGCCCCGAGGTGCAGGTACTGTGATCCTGTGATGTAGTGGGACCGCAGTACCAGAACCGCAAAATGGCGGGGGTGACTGTATATAAAACCCACATCACAAACCTAGCCATTTTGAGAACTGCAGTTCCCAAAGTCACATTTCCACAGGCCAGCAAAGAGGGTTTTGCCCTGTGTCAGCAACATTCTGGATACTAGCACAAAGCTTCAACTGGTTAACTACATTTGCATTTACCTGCACATGAAATTTGTGTTAGAATGAAAGAGGCAGTTGTAGATTTGTACAGTTAGTGTCACCACACACATATTTGTCTCCCACTTATTCTACTTTTTCACTTCACAAACTAAATCTTCCTCATAATAGGTATCATGTGTCTTGACTTCCCCTCCAATTATCCCAGCAAATGTCAGACCATAACGACTTGAACTAGTGCAGAAGGTAGAAATTCTAGACAATTGTTACAGTTTTATTTGTTCCTTTTACTGTTAAAGATAAAAATGAGTGTGGAGGTTTTTCTTATTTATTTTAAAGATGTGCAAGATGAAACAGAATGCCATGCTCTGAAGGAAAGTGCACTTGTTAAAAATGAATAAGGCGAACGGTAAACAAGAAGCAACCAAAACCCAAAATAATTGATAGGGTGGCATCATAATATCATGGGGGCAGTAGGGAAAAACACCAAGCAGGACCGATTTTTACTGCTGTTCTGGAAAAAATAAAGAAATCCTAATTAGCACTGAGTTTACATTAAGAAGAAGAAGAAAAATGACAAGATTTTTAACTAAGCCCTCACTTCTGTATTTCCAGGAGACAAAACAATGGTCCTTGTTCACCAAAATGTTAGAAATGGAATTACATGGTTCCCCTGCCCCCCCCCCCAAATACCAAACCATCCTCAACACACCAATCTCAAATAATTTTGGAAGGATCGGAATTAGGATCAGGACTGATTAGCACTTGGATGTGAGACCACAAGGGAATACCAGGGATCTCAATGTAGGAAAATAAAGAAATATACCCGAAATACTGGAGAACCACTATGAATGGTGATTTGTTTTGTTAATGAAGCTGAGCTGGACAGACCAGTGACTCTCTGAATTCTTAACCTTTCATATTTCAAGCATGCTCTGTATATTTTAAGAATATATTAATGTTATATTTATATTTTAATGTTATGCTTGTCTACTGAAATATGTTCTAGTGTACAAAGGAATTATTATTATTATTATTATTATTATTATTATTATTATTATTATTATTATTATTATTATTATTATTATTATTATTATTATTATTATTATTATTGAGGGAAGAAGACCAGTATAAACCCCTGGGGACGTGTCATCAGAGTGTAAAGTTCAGACAGCTTTCTTCACCCCATTAGTCCTTTAATTGATTTGATGTAAAAGAGATACATATTATCTCAGAACTTCAGTTAGGATGGATCATATTATGGCAATAAAGACCAGTAGATTCACTTTTAGAGCTCAAGGATGGAAATGGAGAAACAGTAAGTAGTGGCTCTAGCAAAGTCATGTGAGTGATAAGTGGCAGCAGAATTAGCCTTGAAGGGATGGTGCATAGTTTTGAACATAAGGTCCTATTTGTTGTTGTTTTTTTTTTTTAAATATTATTATCCCGCCAAATTTCTTTTGGTCATTGCTGTTTTGCTAGATGTTTTAACTTTTGATACTGTCAGAGTCCCCATTGTGGGAATTTATTTATTTATTTATTTATTTTATTTATTTATTTATTAGTTAGTTAGTTAGTTAGTTAGTTAGTTAGTTAGTTAGTTAGTTAGTTATAATTTTATAGTAATTAAGCATTGGAAAGTTCACACTGATGGAGAAAATAGGTGGTGACAGGATCAGGGTCAGAGAAACAGAAATCGCTGGCAACCTTACATCCTAGAGTTAGTAAATGCCATCAGATACACAGTCAGGAAATGACATCTGTGTCATTCTTAGAGAGATGGTAATGGCACCAGGACAGTCATGGTTGAAAGTCATCCGTATATATGGATGATATATCCCCAGAGTTCGAGGCTGGGGGCCCTGCTCTCTTGGAAATATCATCTGAAAGCAACAGTTTTGAAAGCCTCCCACTCCACTCAATCCCTTTTGAGATTCTTTTCAACCGAAGGTGGTAAACTGGTTGCTCCTGCAGTTGAGGTGTTTTCAAGAAAGATAGTCCCCCAATTAACATATGGGGCCGAAATCTAGGGGTATACTAAAATACCACACCTTGATGTGGTTCAAAATTCTTTTATCCAATTTCTCCTTGCTCTACCCCATGGCATACCCTCTGCATATTTAAGAGCTGAAGTAGGGCTAACTCCTATTGAAACTCACGTACACATTGCCTTGGCAATGTACTGGTTGAAGCTGGCCGGCATGAGCGACTCCCGCTTGCTAAATAAGTGCTATATAGAACAACTCCAGCACCCCTTGCGGGAGTACTGGGCAAAGCTAGTTATATCCATATTACATCATTATGGGATCAATACTGAATCTATCCCCTCTTTTGTCTCCCTCAGTATCAAAAAAAATGGTCAAAGACAAGATTTATTTATGTTCAAAAGGAAGGAATTGGCTGTGGTTTCATTAACGCCATTCTCCCTTTATTATCCTTTGTATAAAATATCTTTCCGGCTGGAAAGCTATTTCCACAATTTAACCTCAGCTCCCTTGAGGACAGCTTTCACAGCCCTGCACTCTCAGACCATGCCTTCTGCTTTTTTAGAGGGGAGACGTGATAATATCCCTGTTCTGGACAGACTTTGCCCTTGTGGCTGAGATGAAGTCAAAGATGTGCCCCACTACTTGCTCAGGTGCCCCCTTCACGACCAACCTAAATGCAAATTCCTTGGTGGGATTATTAGTTCACTAGTTGATAGATCCCTTGTGGACGGCGGCAACCCTCTCAACTACCTTGCCCAGGAAGGGAACAATGGCGAAGAATCAGGTAACTTTGGTAAGGAGTCAGAAATTCCTTCCATGACATGAGTTAATCTGCTGGAGCAGTCAATATTCCTGCATAAATGCTATACTAATGCATCCTCTTAACAAAGAGTTACTTTTGAGCATATTATCATCTAGTCTAGAGATGCACAGATTGCACCGGACATGCCTTCATTTTTGTTTAGATTTGATAACATTTCTTCCTAACACATATAAGATTTATCTGAATGAAATAGTGAAGACTATCATTACAGGGCTCCAATGGGAATAAAGAGGTGTAATTACAAGCACCCAGCTTTAATAGTTGTGATAGGTACATGTCCAGTCTTCAGGTATACCAAGAAACTAAGATGTCTTGAAATTAGCTTTGAATAAACTGAACAACTTCAAATAATGCAGCTCATATAAATAACAGTGGGTCTACATTTCGCCCTTGTCTTCTAGCTGCATTTGTGAAAGTGGTAAATTGTTTAAGTGAAAGTCTGTTTTGTTGGCCTGCTTGACCTTCTTTGCCGAGCCAGGTTGAAAGAAAGAGGCGACACACATTCCGCTTGGGTTGAATAAGGGCCACAACTTTATTAACTACAGTAACGAATTTTCAATTACTTCTCAATGAACGATAACTTTAGGAGGGCCTGAGCCGTAGCGCATCATCAAGATGGTAACAACAAATTGATTAGGTCCCGCTACTCCACCAATTTCCTGCGGCCCGTTGAACTGCCGCAGTGAGGATGCCAACGAGATCTTTTGGCATCAACGCTTGATTAAAGGTTGGCAGCCCTCCTCGGGTTTTGGGTTATTATTATTATTTGCTCTCTAACTAAATCCTATTGGGTTATTAATGGAAGGCTGCCGAAGACGTGAAGATGAAATTAGATTCGGGACCTAAATGGTTAACCTTTTATGCGCTACCCGCCAGTTGTGACCGTGGTTATTACCTAAAACACCCGCCGCCAATATGTGAATGGTGGGATGGGCGAAAAAACACCACCACTCAAGGCCAATCAGAGAAGTGGTCAAAAATTCCCATCCGGCCCCGAAGCGACCAGCAAAGCATCACCAGCACATCGTAAGCAGTGGCGGGAGGGCGGGGAAACCGGCGATTGCGGAGGCAGGCTGAGGGGAGTGCGCCAAAGACTTATATAGGGCGCGCTCCCCTACCGTAGGCTACGCTAATAGCGGAGCCGATAGCCGCCTCCCTCAACCGGCCGGCAAAGGTGCCCCTGCTCGGCACGAGGCCGGCCGGAGCAGCCATTGCCGAGCCAGGTTGAAAGAAAGAGGCGACACACATTCCGCTTGGGTTGAATAAGGGCCACAACTTTATTAACTACAGTAACGAATTTTCAATTACTTCTCAATGAACGATAACTTTAGGAGGGCCTGAGCCGTAGCGCATCATCAAGATGGTAACAACAAATTGATTAGGTCCCGCTACTCCACCAATTTCCTGCGGCCCGTTGAACTGCCGCAGTGAGGATGCCAACGAGATCTTTTGGCATCAACGCTTGATTAAAGGTTGGCAGCCCTCCTCGGGTTTTGGGTTATTATTATTATTTGCTCTCTAACTAAATCCTATTGGGTTATTAATGGAAGGCTGCCGAAGACGTGAAGATGAAATTAGATTCGGGACCTAAATGGTTAACCTTTTATGCGCTACCCGCCACCAAAGAGGCGCACTGCGGCTCTTTACCCCACAGCCGAACAATTCGGCCCTCAGGCCCTCCTTAAGGTTACAAATAAGAATCCAGGCCCTTGTCCGATAATTGAGCACCCGCCGGACAAATTACGGTGGTTTCCCGAGCAGGGATGTTAGAGTGCTAAAGAAAAGCTCCCGCTTCGGCCTGCACAATGTGGGCAACTAACGCAATTGGTAAGTTTAATCAGGTCCACTCTCTGAAGTAATTTATTGCAGCCAGTTATGCATGCAGTGAGGATGCCGGAGTGTTTCGGGCATCCCCCTACTCCCAGTTTCTAGGCGATCCAGAAGGTTCATCGGGTCCACTCTTAAAGTAATACATTGCAGCCAATTATGCGTACAATGAGGAAGCCGGAGTGTTTTGGGCTTCCCCCATTCCCAATTTCTAGGAAGTACATAAGGTTCATCAGGTCCACTCGCTAAAGTAATTTATTGCAGCGAGTTGTGCGTGCAATGGGGATACCGGAGTGTTATCGGGCATCCCCCATTCCCAATATTCTGGCAGTCCACTTGATCACATTGGGGTTATTATTACTGAGGACTGCCGAGGACCTTGAACCTGTTAGAGAGATCTGCATGGTGTGTAATAGTAAATTGCGCTACCCATGGTAGCACGAACCCCCGTTCAACCAGGGAATGATCACAGACGAAACAACACGAACCACTGTGCGAGTACGCTGAAATGCTCTCAGATCCACGAGGGTCTTGAGAATAATGGACTTGCCCACCATGCGAGCCACCAATGTACGAGTCCGATATAACGCTCTCAGATCCACTAGGATCTTGAGAATGAGGGACTTGCCCGACTTACGAATCAAGTCAATTCCTCCCAGAATGGGTAACCACGATGCTTGGCAAGGTGGCAGGATTCACTGAGAGCCACAGTGAGAAAGGCGTGTCAAGGCATCACCGTCTTGCCCTTCCTCAGGAAACTGGCCCATTGGCCAAGGCCGAAAGCGCGGCCACCTCCCAGGTCGAAAGCGTGTCCACCTCCAAGGCCGAAAGCGCGGCCACCTCCAAGGCCGAAAGCGCGGCCACCTCCAAGGCCGAAAGCGCGGCCACCTCCAAGGCCCGAAGCGCGGCCACGTCCAGGCAGGGTAGCAACTCCAAGGCCCAGTAAACAAAACTGAGGCCGTAAAGCAACACTCGAACCCAGCTCCCGGGAGGTAAAAGCTGTAACGAAAAAGAAAAGAACAACTGGCCCGGCTTTACCGGTCCGTTAGTAAACGTACAGAAGGTTTAAGTCTCCAGATCTCCATCGCCCAATTCGGTGCTCGCCAACCCGATCGGTGCGAAAGGCAGCTGCTGTGTGATCAGCGCCTATCAAGAGCGAATAACGCCCCAAATGCCAGCCCTACATGCCAGCAACCTGCCGTGCCCTCAGTGGAATTATCCAATATTGGCAACCTGTCAATGGCAACCCCTCTTTGCACAGAAATAGGTTCCCCCGATAAATAGAAGCGAGCAGGGCAGCCCAATATGACGCTAGGCCTGGGCAAATTTCGGCGCACAGAATACCTACAAAGGTGTGTCGTGCCAGCCTAACCTCGCTGGTCGATCTTCTATCTACAAATATGCAGAAAGACCAGATCCTGCTCGCGGACCATACCTGACCAACGTAATGCATAAGCAAGGTGTCGGTGTTCTGGATTGGGCTGGCAGCTCGCCAACGTATAATGCGGCACCTCTGATGAGGACTACGAAGTCCCACAATACTATAGCACAGTCTGCGCAAAAATGGACGACCGGGTGCCACAACTCCATGACGAGTGGGTGCTGGACAGCTGGAGCCGACTTACCACGCGAATACACAGCCTAGGCTGAAACAAGGGCCGGAAGCGATGAATCTTCAGCGCCAGGCGGAAACGTGACTACGTTGGAAGACACAACAACCAGGGGGGCTGAGCGGAGCATGCGATAACGTGGCTACTTCAGTAGTCACAGATGGCGTACCTGCAGAAACGATACTGGCGGATCCTGCTAAAACGGACGCAAGGGAAAAATGCATGTCACCATTAGCCATCCTTAGTTTACGCTCCGCCCTCCTCTGAGCCTTGGCCTAACTCGTAGAAAGCCCGCCCCCATAAGACACGGCCATCCCCGGAGAATGAGAAGGGTGGCCCTGGCATGTAACAGCCAACCCAAATCGTGGTGTGTAACAGCCAACACGATTCATGGCGCCTGTCTTCCTGACAGAGGACCTTGAGCAGAATCCGCTGCCTGGGCCACCCCTCTGGACAACAGAATTAAATCAAATACAGGCTAAAAGAGAGGAGGCTTTAAGGCTCATCGAAAATTCGAGGATTAACAAGTCACAGGGCCCAGATAGCATCCACCCAAGGGTTATTAGGGAACTGAGCAATGAAATTGCAGATCACTTAACGGTTATATGCAACTTGTCGCATAAAGCGGCCACAGTACCGGAGGACTGGAGGACGGCAGCTGTCACCAATTTAAAGGAAGGAGGGAGGACCCAGGAAACTACAGGCCAGTTAGCCTTACATCTGACCCAGGGAAGATGGTGAAGAAGTGCAAAGCGGTGTGCCCCAGGTTTCTGTCCTGGGACCGGTGCTGTTCAGTCTGTTCATAATTGACCTGGAGACAGGGAGAAACAGTGAGGGGGCCAAGTTTGCAGATAGCTCAAAACTTTTCCATGTGGTAAAAACCAGAGAAGATTGAGAAGAGCTCCAGAAAGATCTCTCCCAACTGGGGGAAAGGGCTGAGAAATGGCAAATGTGTGTTAATGTAACCAAATGTAAAGTAATGCATATTGGGGGAAAAAAAAAAAAAATTCAAACTTCGTCTATCAACTCGTGGGCTCTGACCTATCCGTGACAGACCAGGAAGGAGATCCCGGTGCGTTGGTGAACAGTTCCATGAAGGCGTCTCCCCAATGTGCGACAGCAGTGAAGAAGGCCAGTTCGTTGCTAGGGATTATCAAAAAGGGAACCGAAAACACAACAGCCAACATCATAATGCCATTATACAAAACAATAGAAAGGCCCCACCTGGAGCACTGTGCACAATTCCGGCCACCACCCCTCAAGAAAGACACAGCGGAACTGGAAAAGGTACAGAAGAGAACGACCAAAATGACTACTGGGCCGGGGCACCTCCCCCCTGAAGAAAGGCCAGAACGTTTGGGCCTCTTTACTCTGGAAAAAGGTGCTTGGGGGGGGCTATGATTGAGACATACCAAATAATGAAGGGCATGAGTAAAGTAGATAAAGGAAAGCTCTTCTTTCTCTCCCAAAATACCAGAACTGGGGGGGGGGGCTACACTCAAATTGAGGGCTGGGAGAGTAAGCACTGACAAGAGAAAATAGTTATTATTTATTTCTTCATTTTACCCAGCGCATTGAAGTCAATGGAACTCCCTGGCACAAGAAGTGGTGGTGGCCTCTGGCCTGAATGCCTTCAAAATAGGATTGGACACATTCCTGGAGGAACAGTCCATCACAGGTTACAAACCATGACGGAGAAGCCAGGGCATTTCAAGGGCCAGATGCAGGGGAGTGGTATCAGAAAATAGATGTCTAGTCTCATGCCCTCCCAAACACATCGGGTGGGGCTTAAAAGCAGGCGACCAGTAACTCAGCCGCGTGGGTGCAGGATGGATCCAAAATGGGTTCCAAGAGTATCAAAAGGATGGCCCTATTATGTGACAGCCGAAACAAATCGTGGCACGTATATAACAACAATGAAGAAGGAGGATGGATGAGGATTCCACCCACCCCCCAAACACCCTGAAATATGATGTGCACAAAATGGCCGACGCGCGGGCCGGCCGGCCACCACCGAAGTTGAAAATTACTGCCACTTAACTTCAGGTGAACAATACAAACACACCAGACTCCACTAATAAGTCAACAAACGGACAGAGGGGTTCAGGGCCACTCGGACTGCCCAGCCTTCTTAGACGGCATGGCGAATATATGGAGCAAAGAGGTGAAAATAATTCAGCCGCGTGGGCATGGCACAAACCCCAAACGGAGTCAAAGAGTATCGAAAGGATGGCCCTGTTATGTAACTGCCAACACAACTTGTGGCACGAGTATAACAACAAAGAACAGAGAGGATGGATGCGGATTACGCCCACCCCCCAGGCACAGTGAAATACGACGCTCACAAAATGGCCGAACAGGAGGCTGAGCATGCTACTGCTGAGGTCGGAAAATTGCCACAAATTAACTTCCTGGTAAAATTAAAGAAAGAAAAAAAAATTTTTAAAAACACGTGATGCTCCACTCAAAAGTCAACAAAAGGACAAAACAACTAAGGGTCACAGAGAATGTCCATCTGGGCAGGATGGACGTGGATCAATGCCCAGGGGGTTATCCCATGAGGCACGGCCAAAATGGCCGCCAAGTGCCAAAACAAAATGGCCACGCAAGAGATATGCCTCCCTGAGCGAGGCCTATGAAAGGTAGCAATAACTCCTAAACGAATCCGAACACGGAAGGACCAGGGTAACTGCAATAACGGTCCCCTAAACACAGGAAGGATAGATACCCAAAGCAAACAAGCTATCATTCTCACGCCATCGACCCCCCCCCCGGGCTCCAACCAACAAGTAACCCTGCTAATGACAACCCAGCAGGGATCCCAACCTGCAGCCTCCCACCTTTTCCCTGCAGACCCCGGCACCGTGGGAAGAAAGCCCAGCAGGGTTACAAGAGACCTGGGCCAGCCAGCCTGCTGGGTTAAGGAGGGAGCGCTATATCTCCAAGCGCGGCTGCTTGATGGACCGACAAGCAGCTGAGCTAACCGGAGCTCAAAGAGCTCCCGCTGTCCACTTCTGCAGCGGACCTCAAGAATGCAGGCTTTGCCAAGCCTGCCCGTCCACCCAACCTGCCTCCCAGACCCGTCCCCGGAACGACCAAAGCTGTGCCGCAGATCGGGGGAGTCTGGGAAACAGCCGAACAGGTGGCGCTTATCACTAAGCTCAGCTGCTCATCGGGACCCGACAAGCAGCTGAGCTGACAGGAGCTCAAATAGCTCCCGCTCACCACTTCAGCGGCGCTCAGCAGGACGCAGGCGATGAACGCGCCTGCCCGCCCGATCCACCTGCCTCCCTGACTCTTCCCCGGCAGACAGAAAAGGTGACAGCTTCTCCCGACAATCAGCTGATTGTCGGGATTCTTAGCAAGCGGCTGCTTGCCGGCGAAAAAACAGAGCACCAGACGCTTTAGGGAGGCGCTCCTGACCGGCGTGCCGTTCGCTCTGGGAAGAAACCGGCGATTGCGGAGGCAGGCTGAGGGGAGTGCGCCAAAGACTTATATAGGGCGCGCTCCCCTACCGTAGGCTACGCTAATAGCGGAGCCGATAGCCGCCTCCCTCAACCGGCCGGCAAAGGTGCCCCTGCTCGGCACGAGGCCGGCCGGAGCAGCCATTCTTTGCTTCAGATACTCCTTCTTTTATACATTCCCAAAGGCCACTTTAAGCTTTCTGAAAATCATGAGGAAAGTGTCTTTTCTTTTCTTTTCTTTTCTTTTCTCCCTCCTCTCCCCTTCCCCCAAATGTTAATGGCTCAAGAGTGCTTCAAAAATGAATATGGCTGAAGAAAGCTCTTCAATAGCTTGCTAAATAGAGAGGGTTCTTTGTACCATTCTTGAAAATGAATCAGACCACTTTCAGAACCATGTGGTCCCCTGAGCCCAAGTAGATTCTCATAATCTAGGCCTATTGGAGTTTTTGTGCCAATCTTATTCCACCAGCACTTTTTAAGATCATGTTGTTGTTGTCCTTGCAGTGTTTTCTCCTCCTGTGGTTTTTAGCACAATCTTGATATTATCTCACCACAGTCAAGAGGGACTTGTAAACAAAAATATATATGAGTGTGAAGAGAGTTTTTATTGACGGCAGATGGAGGGCTCAACAGGCATCCTCAAATGCTGATTCACCTCCTCCCTGATCTTTTTTTGGTTGTCTCACCTGGTAATTCTTTGCAGTTTTTACCTCCCTTCTCACTGATAAGATTTGAAAAAGAGCTGCCTTTTGTTTGACAGGTGGCAGGTCTGACAATATTAGCACCTTCAGAGAGTTATTTCCCTGACCCAGAAGCTACCACCACCACAGGCTCTATTTCCTCCCTCCCACCTCACCACTTTCCTGTCACTGTAATTTGACAGCAAACTTTTAGATCAACTTGCTGAATCAAGCAGGATGCATTTCACTTAAACAAGGTGTTAGGGGAACACGGTGGCAAACTATGACATAGTGGTATGGTGTCTCTGACTTTGAATGCTTCAGGGCAGGGAGATAAGTGAGGCCTGTAAAAAACAACTTAGAGGGCAATACGTCTGTGAAGATTCTCAGCCATCCAGGTTCGTTTAACTGGGAGTTGAGTCATGGCTACTGGACTTCTTTTTTGAGAGATAGAAACATTTCACTGTTCATCCAAACAGCTTCATCGGTCAGACCAATGAAGCTGTTTGGATGAACAGTGAAACGTTTCTATCTCTCAAAAAAGAAGTCCAGTAGCCATGACTCAACTCCCAGTTAACTTAGAGGGCACATACATAATTCAATGTGTTGCCTCCTCCTGGTGTACAAGAAGTGAATAGTGCTTACCATTTGTGCAACAAAATTTCCAGTGGTAGCATTCAACTGTGGGCACACTTACACAAGCAATAAAAACTGCACTTGAATTGGGTTTTGCATAATCAATATCAGTTTTAGAAATCACTCCTATACATTAACTGCAAACCATTATTTTTAAAAAGAGATCAACAGGGCCTTTTTAATTTAACATATTTTTGAAGTTGATTTCTTTTTATTAATCGCTTTTGTCTATGTCAACATCCTTGCTGTATTAAACACTGATTTATGGTCAGTTGTAGGTTTCAGACAGAAGGCATAGCAGTGTCCCTTGGAAATAATTTTGTTTAATTCCAGCACTGCATCACTGTAATAATATGCCACTTAATTTTTTTATTATTTTTTTACAAAATAAGAGAGAGAGAGAGAGAGAGAGAGAGAGAGAGAGAGAGAGAGAGATGCATATTCCAAAGGATACCTGAAAACCAAAGAAATACTACATTACACCAAAAATGATCTGTATACATGCTGGTTAATAATATGATTTAAAACCTCACATATAGTTTCCTGCAGCAGTTTTAAGTCCCATTTTTATATTGGGCAATTTTCTGACTGGCCAGTGGTCCAAAGCCATATTTGCATAGGGAGAGTCAGCACTTAAAGGTCAAAGAACAACGAATAAAGAATGTGGGTAAAAAAGCTAATCCATATATTTTACTTTTAGCTGGAAAGTGTTATAAGCCAAGCATTTACGTCATGTGAAGGACTCATGCAAAGCTCTTGTGGCATGTGTACTCTGCTACACTACATTTGGCTAACTGGTAAGAAATGACAAGAAGTGTTGAAAAATTGTTAAAGTTAGACTTTATAATAGTCTCCCCTCATTACAAGTTTCCCCACTCCATATATTGCTAACATTTCATCAATAAATTCGAAAGCATCTTTCTTTCAAATATTCAATTCTTCAAAGCAAAAACAAAGCAAAAAAAAAGTCTATGAATGTGGGATATTGTTTCTGTATCTGATTCAAAATGCTGGGAAATGGCCCAATATTGTTACTTAGGATTGTGCCTGCATTGCCAGCAGGAAAAAGGATGACAAAGCTTCACACAGCAAAGGGCATCCTGAATGCTGACAAAAACAATGTCAGCAATCAAGATGATCTACATGATACCTTCTTCTGCTCACTATGGTTCACAAACTGACAACATGTAAGAGGAAATCCTAGAAGTGGACACTTTCTTCTTCTGTTAAGTACTTCTCACGTAAACATAAAGCAATGATCATGACTGTTCTTTGACAAGTGTGTATGGGGGGGCATAACTCTTTGCTCAAACCTCTCCAAATACAATACAGAGCAAGGGTAGGCTGTCCGCTACATCTGTTCCAAATCCAGTGCTGATTCAAACTCCACTTTCAAAGTTATATATTTTTGAGCTGTCCCCATTGTTAAAATAGCCTTGAAAAATTGTGATTTGCTCTGCTGCACAATAAATATAAAAACCATATTTTCATCACATCATGAATTTCCTCAAACACTTACATCTCAACAAGTTTCCTAAGTAATTAAGAAAATAATGGTTTGATGATTTCTTCCATGTTAGGGAAAATATTTTAAGTGATTTGGCTGATCAGTTGAATTGGCACCCAACAAATATGTTTTGCTTGAGAGTTCTCTCACTAAACAGATTTTTTCACATAAATATTTTGAGTATATTTGATAGATGTGGCTTTAAGACAGTGATGACAGCAATGTATTTTGATAACTTTGCTAGGATTCTAAATACATGATTAATTAACCTTGTGTTTTAGTATGCTACTGGAGTTTGACTATAATGGGTTTAGTGTGTGAATTCTCTCTGCTCACACTGCTCTGTTTTATTACTAGTTGAGTTCCCTTACTCTGAAGTCATTACTCCATTCATAATTAAAACCAAATATGAGTTGTATAAATTTGTGTGTATATGTGGTTCTTATTCATAAGGGCACAAGCCCAAAAGCTGGTTGCTACAGTTAATGAATTCTTAGAAGTTTGTTACTTTTCCAATTTTATTCTGAAACAATTATGACCTTGGTTGGTGAAAATGATTTATTTATTGAATGAAAATGAATTTATAGCACAGCAACTTGGCTGCTGGATAGCCAATTGGCCTAGAAAACTTACATACAGATTGTATTTGGCTAGGGACTGCAAAGAGATGGTAGATCCATGTGATCTCCTAGTTTTCACTAATTTCCTAGTTGATCAAAGTACTATAAAGTATCCTGGGAAATACTAGGAAGATTCTTATGTGATTCATGACCAATTTCAGATCCTGGGGGAAGACAGGCTAGTAGGAATGAAATGAACTGGATTTGGAGAACAGTCACAAGTTGAAATTCCTGGGAGCCAACAGCTCTTTTAAAAAGATGAGGGAGATATAGGTGAATCGGTTGTCGAAAAAGATGGCTGCCTGCTCCCTGCAACCTTTTTAAGCTCTCTGAGTTTTTATCCTTTTACCATTTTCACACAGCCCGAGTAGGCTCTTGATGCGTACCAAGATATCCATTCTGTTCTTTTAGACTTTTAAAGGGTTTTTTTTTTAGAGCCTCGAGTCTGAAAACAACTGCTGCTGCTGACATTTGAGTGGAACTCTCGTCCGGACCCAAAGTTCTTGCCAGGGAATATATAATCATAATGAGGAGGAAGAAGAAGCGGCAGAGGGCTCAATCAGGATCCCCAGCCAAGGCGGCAAAACAACTGCGGCTTGACGAGATACTGGCACGGACATTAAGAGAAACCGTAAGTGAGATATCTGAAATGTCCTCCCCAAACAAATTTGCAGTGTTGGAAGTTGAACCCCCTCCGGCTTATGGTGATGATGATGAAAATAAGATCCCAGAACAGACTGCCTCTCCCCCCCCCCCGATCTGGGATTACTGCCCAAGGCTCAAGTCCAAGTTCATGAAGGCAATCAGCCCTCTTCACCCTCTGATACTTGCACAAGACCTTGTAATACTTCTGTGATCATCAATGGAGGGGAGCACGAGAGACAATTAATTGAAACTGTTGGAGAGCATTGTATTCTCACAGGGAGAACTGTCCTAGCAATATTTCAAAAGCTTGAAAACATCAGCAATCAATGGGATAGTGTCCATAAATCCCTCAATAAAAATGGAGAACTTTCAAAAGCCCATCCTCACTCATATCCCCTTGCTGAAACAGTGACAGGGGGCCATATGGAGGATATGGGCAAAACAGTCGAAGAGCCCTCTAAGGACAGTAAGGCGTGTGGGTCCCATTCCCGTCGCCTTCAAGTAGCTAAAATAATGCTTGAGATTACAAACAACTATATGAATAGAGGGAAATGGGCAAATAGACAGAAGGTTGTATCCTCCCTAAGCTCCCTCCTCAGAACGACACCATCACAAATTGATCTAAAATCCATTGTGCCCTTACCTGCATCACGCAACTCCACAAGGCTGCTTTTAGAATTTGATGCATCTACAATTCCTCTTATGCTTTTTAAAATGAGGGACTTTTTGAACACTCTCTGCATAAGAACTAGAAGAGTTTTTAGTGAGGACACTTTAAAACCACTGTTATCATTGGAAAAAGCTTCCTTTGCTAAACACTGCCTCCATGCCAAGGCCACATCAAGTTGGCTGCTTGCCAAACCACAACTCTGCAGATAACCAAAAAGAGGATGTGCAGCTACTACAGTTAACCCCTGAAAGGCAGCTTCCACCTGAAATTGAGTCCTTGAGAAAGCTAACCTCTTCTCTGGAAGAATCCCTTGCAAAATTCACGGAGTCCTTAACAGTCTGGAGTCAAGTACCGACTGATAAGACAATGCGACAAACACAAGGAAAACCTGCTTCCAATGTCATCTCACGTGGCACTAGCATACCGGAGGGAAAACCAAATCAAGATTCGGATTTGTCTTCTGCTGCTACTCCACATAATCTGGAAATAACAGAGGGCTGTCGTAAAGAGGTATCTCACCCCTTGGAAGAAGACCTACTTCTGCACCTTGACGTTGACGTGGACGGGGATAATATAACTACTGCCGCCTTTAAAGGCCTCTCTTGGACAGAACAAACTAAGATCATCTCGTCCCTAGACAAAGTTAGGTCTGAGCTGTCCCACAATATGAACAATGCCTTAACTCAACCTATTACTTCTCCCAAAGCTGCCATACTCTTACCTCCAGATATTAATGTTATGCACAGGCCAGTTCCTGCCCAACCCAGCACCCCCCACTTGTGTTCAGAACATGCCAATGGTGCTGCTATATCTAATTGACTCTCTCCCCTTCCCTCCCCCTCCCCCCCCTCCATCTAGTATCAAACTGGTCTCATGGAACATTGCAGGTTGGGAGAGGAAAAGGAACGACTCCGATTTTATAGAATATCTCTCCAGGCATGATATTATTTTTCTCCAGGAAACCTGGTTCCTCACAGGCCCCAGTGTTCCTGGATTTGTTTCCTACAATCTTCCTGTTTTTAAACTAAATAAGTTGGGTCGTCCCCACTCTGGCTTAAGCTGTCTAGTGAAACCCTCCTCCTCCTTTGTTCTGTCCCCTTTTACCTCTCACTCCCCTTATGTTCAAGCCTTTCTATTTAATAATAGTGAGCACTACATCCTCATGCTGAATGTTTACATCCCTCCCTATGGTTCTTCTTCCACAGATCCATGGACAGAAGTAAAAGGAATTACTGACCAAGTACTAGTATCCAATCCCTCTATCTCTCTTCTCTTTGCTGGTGATTTTAACTCTAGGCTAGGAGCAAATAATCTAAGCCTTGCCAAATATATGAATTGGGATATGGAGGAGATGATTCCTCCTTCTTTCTCGGGGGTCAGGAAGTCCAAGGACCTTTCCATCAATAAGAATGCCTTATTAATGGTTGATCTATGTCTAAGTTATGATCTCCATATTTTGAACGGTGCTCCTGATTATACTCTTTCAGGTGATTTTACCTTCTTCTCACCCTTAGGGTTGAGCGTGGTTGATTATATATTAATTTCCCCCGACCTTCTTGCGAAGACTTCTGATTTTGAACTTTGCTCGCGCACCGATAGTGACCATATCCCTCTGCAGGTGTCGTTATTGAACCCCCTCTCAGATCCTTCCAGTAGCAACTCCCCCACTGATCTCTTTATATATCCTAAGTGGACCTCTAGAACTTCACTGGCCTTCCAACAATTGTCCAGATCACTAGAAACTGTTCGCCAGTGTGCAACTATTCAATCAACCAACTCCCCCGAAGTTGCTATCCAAGCATATTCTGCAATTATCTCACAGTTAACCAACTCACTGAACCCTCCCCGTCCACACAGAGGGAAGAGCAAACCAGTTTCCTGGTTTGACCAGGATTGTCGATCTGCAAAATATGAACTGAGACAATTGTTCTCCTTTGTTTGCTCTCATCCTTCTTCTGAGGAACTTACCTTTTATTTTTCAGTTAGAAAGTCCTTCCATCTTTTCTTGGAAGAGAAACAGCACATTTTTGCTCTAAATCAGTAGGATAGGTTATTGGACTCCATATCCTCCAAGAACAGCAGAGTATTTTGGCAACTGGTTTCCCGTTCCAACCCGGTTCCCCCTTTAATTGATGTTCCTCCCATGTCTCCCTCTGATTGGACTACACACTATTCTAAATTCTTTGCTGCTTCTGACCTGGTATTCCCTTTTCCTCCCCTGCCCCCTGACCTTCCCCCTTGGCCTCCCGTTTTAGAACCGAAATACTAGAACTGATTAGCACCTTGAAACCCGGAAAAGCCCCGGGACCCGATGGGATTGTAAGCGAAATACTGATTAATGCCCCTGACTGGTGGGCTCCCTTCCTGGCTAAACTATTTACCCTGATTAACCATTTTGGGATTTTCCCAGAATCATGGTTATCTTCGATTTTAGTACCAATTTTCAAAAAGGATGACCCTACATCCCCATCCAACTATAGGCCTATTAATCTCCTTTCCACTATAGGAAAACTCTATGCAAAATTCCTTCTCAAACGTTTAGTAGCCTGGGCGGAGGCAAAGTGCCTTCCCGGCAATGAGCAAATTGGTTTCCGTCCAGGATCATCCACTTTAGACCATGCACTTTTGCTGTCTTTCCTTGCGGAAAAATATTCTTTTCAATTTAAAGGGAAACTCTACGCTGCTTTCATCGATCTGAGAGGTGCGTTTGATTCTATCAATAGGAACCTATTATGGCACAAACTTGCTTCTTGGGGAATTGACTCTCAACTGCTTTTCTTAATTAGGAATCTTCACTCCTCCAATTCATGTCTGCTAGGGCTGCAAGGGCTCCCTTTCTGAAAAGATTACTATATCCAAAGGTGTCCGTCAGGGTTGTATACTAGCGCCCCAACTATTCAATCTCTTCCTTGCCGATTTACATTCTCAACTATCTCATTGTGATAAGTACGCCCCTTGTTTGAGTAACTCCCCATTACCAATTCTCCTTTATGCTGATGATTCTGTCCTTCTCTCCATCTCCAAAATCGGGCTACGGCATCTCCTATCTGTGTTTCATTCTTATTATATGATTTAATAATCAACTCCGAAAAAACCAAAATATTGGTTTTTTCTCATCTATGGAAACCGCTATCCTGGAGCATTGACAGCAGACCAGTCGAACAAGTTAAAACATTCAAATATTTAGGTATAAATTTCCACCACCGATTAGAATGGAATTTCCATAGAGACTTGGCAATATCTTCAACCAAACTCCATTTGAATGCAGTATCCCGTTTTCATTACCATAGTGGCAACCAGTATGTACCTGCGGCCCTCAAGGTTCTTCAGACAAAGACCTTGAGTCAGCTTCTGTATGGAGTTCCAATTTGGATCAAGGCAGCTTCCACAAAAGTAGACCTAGTAATTGCCCCCCTTTTAAGGCAAATGCTAGGTGTTCCTAACACAATCAAACTTTCAACCATGATCCTTGAGTTGGGCATTCACTTACCTTCCACTTTGGCATGGTCTCGGGCCATCAAATACTGGTTAGCCCTCCATTATAATTCCTCCCCCGGTTCCTTACTTTCCGATCTTTTAAAGGATCCCTTTACTTCCACCTGGGATTCCCTCTTTGTAAACAAACTCCACAACTTAGGCTTTACTCTTGATTATTTTGCCAACTTTGACTTTAAAAGAGCTTACTTGACCATTAAGGCAAAATTATTTGAAGAAGAAACTGAATTACTTTCCTCTAATCTAAATTGGACCTGCTCTCCACGTTTCCTTAACCTATCCCCGGTCTTTTGCCATGATTTCTGTTATTTCCACAAGCTAATTAATCCAAATAAGAGACGTGCTTTCATGTTGGCCAGACTCAATATTTTCCCCTCCTCAGTACTCTCAGGAAGATACTTGGGTATACCATCATCCCAGAGGCTCTGTAAATTTTGCCATCTTGAACCGGACACAGTCCCTCATATACTGTGCAGTTGCCCTGCCCATACTAGGTTACGCAAAGAGTTTTTAGACCCAATTATGTCTATGTTCTCTGGCCCTCCAGAGGAATACACAAGCTTTTTACTTCATGAAAATTCCGAATGGGTCACCTTACAAGTTGCAGATTTTCTAGTAGCTGTTATTTATAAGAAATGAGAGTGTATCCCCTTTTTGGCTTTTTACCTATTGTTTTACTTGACAATGGTTTACCATCACTGTTTTGGTTGTGTTCTATCTTCTTTGTTTTAATGCAATAAAGGTGTATGTATGTATATATAGGTGAATTGATGGTGGTCATGGTGATGATAATGACAGTTTGACTGTTCTATAATGGCACTCACAAATTGTATTCTACTTGTATTTGATTATAGTGATTGTTACTACATTATAATCTGTTTTCTGCATATAACAAAGGAGTTCAGAAATGATGGGCTATCTTATTGTTATGCAGGTGTGTTATGATTTATATACATGTGTAAAGACAGATAGAATTGAGTTTTGTGTGATTTTTTTCAGTGACTATGAGGTAGAATGAAGAGTTGCTGTTACTCCCTGTGATGGAGGAACACCACTAGGGAGTCCTCTTGTCCTATGTAATATTTACCCCATAAACAAAATGGCCAGGAACTTGAAAGGCCAAGACAAAGTAATCAATTAGACTGCACAGGTGTCCTCAGAAGAGAAGGTGAGTGACAGTTAAACAATCAATAAAACCCAAGATCTTTCTTGAACCATCATATTTTGAGTCTTATGATAACGTATTGAGAAGTGCAAGCCTGGTTCAGGTTTCCAGCTGCTCCATTCCAATTTCCTTTTCTCTTCTCTGATTTTTGATTATTCTCCACTTTCAGTGCCTTTGCTACCTTACTAGAAGAGAGGGCCTTTCAAGCCAGTTGAAACATTTTGAACCATAATAAAAGTCTAAGGTATGTCTGTTTAGACTTTTCCTTCATCACATCTGTTTGAATGGTATTTTGCCAGTTAGATTTAATCGAACTTAATCAAACCTTGCCTAGGGCAATGCTATGGATTAAACCAATATGTAGAGCCTATTTCTCGGGTATCCTGTAAATAATGACTCTCTGCACCAATGAAATCTAGAAAATTGTAGTTTTTATGGATTGTGTAGGAATGTTGCTAGGTGAAAGAGTGTAGGGATGTGGGTATGTTTGGATTTTATGTCGGACACCAAATGTTGGTTATTCCCCCATCTGAAATGTGGGTGTACCAGGTTATAAATTTCCTGAACATTTGCTTTTGGGATGTACTAATTTCCTGAACATTTGCTTTTAGGATGTACTGTGTTGGAAACCTGCAGTGAAGCAGTTTTCTGAACCTTCAACATGCATTTACGCTCCCTACATCTCATTGTATATTGTTTACTCCATATCATTAGTAATAAGATTTAGGATTAGTTAAATTCATAAATTAATATGTTATAAATCAATGGGGAAAATACTGTATTAGGTTTTGGCTCCTTTGAGTTAATAGATCTTGTGTCACTCTCTCTCTCTGTGTGTAGCTGGTTTGCATTGGGAGGGTTTGTGTTCAGGTGCAGTAGAATCTGATATTGTTCTTCTTTGGGTGGAGTCTTCAGGCAGCATGGAACCAGAGTGTGGTAGAAGAAGGCACTTAAGGAAGACTGCAGGATTGTTTCCTTTACTCACTGCAGCAGCTTTTGCTGAGTGGACTGGGAGAGGGAAAAGGGGGGGGGGAGAGGGAAAGGCAGTCCTTGCAAATCAAATCTGTCACCCAGCTGCCTTTTTCACCACTGACTCTATGAAAGTGCAACTGGCAGAAGTTAGAAATGGGCATGAAACAAAAATATAGTGTTTCTTTTCATTTTGTTTCTTTAGTAGTTTTGTTTTGTTTCATTATGAATTTTAAAGAATTATCAGAATGGAACAGAATGATTCATTAACGGCTCCCCTAGGTGCTAGTGGCAGCAAAATTGTAGGGCAGCTTTGTTGGACTCATTCCTGTAAGCACCCCACATCTGGAGAGGTTTGGGGTTCAGGGAGCTGACTTATTAAACTCCAAACGGGGTCTCCCTAGGATAAAATCATTTCTAATTGAATTGGGAAACCCTTAATCACTGGCCGTTAGCCATTTCGCAACTCAATTAGAAATTATTTTCCCCTAATGCGAACCCCTTTGGAGTTTAATAAATCAATCCCCTGAACCCCAAACCTCTCCAAATTTGGTGGGATTACAGGCAAGCGTCCATAGAAGCTACCCTGTGATTTTAGTTCCTCTAGGATGAAGCATTTTGTTCCTAAAGGGGAAAAATACCATTTTGTTTGGTAACAATACAATTCATTACAGAGCAAAAGAATGAAACAGTGTTTTCTTTTTTTGTTTCCTGCCCATCTCAAGTAGAAGTATTTTTTGTGTGCATGTGCACAAATCAAGGAGGTGAGACGTAAGCCTCTGGTTCAACGTTGGATAGGTATGAGTGAACCTTGGACATCTTTGTACAATCCAGCTATGTCAGCCAGGCTAAAGAGTGAAAAAGATTGTGAATAAGACACCTTTCTTCCAAATAGTTGATATGGCAGAGACGGACAAATGGTATCAGCATTCATATTGACAATGCCCATCATATAGGATTGGACAGGAGCATGGCTGCTGTTTTAGTAGTTGAAAAAGAGATCCATGAAGAGCACCAAGCATTGACTTCCACATCCATAACAGCAAGAGTAGTTTATTCTCATGGTTTCCACACACAAATCAGCAGTTTGCCTGATAAGATCACTCTAAAAGTATTTAAAGTAGAAATTGGATATATTTACGTACAATTGTCATTTGTAGTTACAGTCAGAAGTAGAGATGGGGATGATGACTCATGATTCAATTTGATTGGGATTATAGGAGCAGAGTCAGAGGACCCTCCTCTGCATGTTTGGTATCTCTTGGTACATAGGGGACCTTCCTGAGGAGCCATATGTGAGGATGCACATAAATCCAATCCTCCATAAATGTACATAAATCCAATCCTCCATAAATCCAATCCTCCCTGACCCCAAAGAAGTGGGGATTGTAGAGATAAGTCAGAAGAAGTTTCTATGCAGGTTGAACTTTTGGCTGGACTGGAGTGCAGCTGGAGGAGGAGGACCTCAGCAATGCACGACACAATGTGGGTGGGCCTGCTGGATGCACTGGAGTTGGGAACAGTTCAGTGTAGCACCAAAGGACCTTGTATGAATTGCAATGAACAGATTTTTGCCCATAACTTGTTATGGATATAAAGCAGCAGCAAGTGAGGGTCAGGAATGTCTGACAACATTGCATCACATGCAGCAGTGGCTAATGAAGACAGCCATGTTCAGAATGAGGGGTCAACACAAAATAAGAAGAAACTAATAATGTTCACAGCACTGTAACTAGCAGCTCCACTTGGGTTCTAGAGTCCAAATCCCTCACTGCTGCTACAGCAGGGCACGTTTTCTGAGACAATATTTAGACAAATATAGCAGAGGTCTGTCCTCCAGAGACAGAGGAAGGAGATGACAGAGACAGAGGTCAAGGCATACATCAGGAGCTCTGCAAGCTGAAGGTTACTGCTTCCCTTGCCTAAGAAGGAGCCTGCTTGGTAATATCTGGTCAAGGTGGCAGTGGTTCTGTTGTCTTGACCCCCAAGTAGTGTGCCCGGTGTTCTCTCAGCTTAGGATGTATTCATTCTGTACTGTTCATGCCTTGAATCTAGATTTGTAGAAAAACTTGTTTTCCTTAAGGTCAGCATAATATTGCTAGGCTTCCCTGAAGTCCCCTTTAAGTAGGAGAGAGTGGCACAAAATTCTCATAGTATTAGGGGTGCTATGATTCAGTCTGCTGGCCCCTCCTTTTGCTGTTTTTATTCTTTCAACTACTACTTGAAGACTACGCTCACTCATTCAGCTGTGCTGTGCCCGATGCTGTTGGCAGAGGTCCCACCCACCACAGGCTATCCACTGCTCCATTCTGCCTGCCAGCACTGACCCAGTGTAATCTGTCCTCTTCTTCTCAAATGCTGCCAGCATTTCTGCTGCATCCCCACTGTTCTGGATTCAACCAGTATGCCTATTATAGTCCTTTCTTAATATGTAAGCATTGCTGTCTATTGATATGCATATTTTTTTTTGCACAAACACTGAGCTGTCAGAGAACACAGGGAAACCCTTTAAAACTGTTTTGTCTGTTTGTACTTTTTAAAACAGGGAAATAATGACAACATAGTATCCAATCCATATTGAATGTAAGAGAAATCTGGATATCTGGAATGTTGATTTTTTAAAAAACTTCAAATTCAGAATAAATAAATAAATAAATAAATACCAATCCGTAAACTGAACAAATCCCAAAACTGGTGCTAGTGAAAATTCCTAATTTCACACTCATAGATATTTCTAGCATAATAAGTCTACAATATCATTTTGTTATTGCACATGTGTTCAAAAAGTATCATTTGCAGTTGAGGGGGTGCAATATGTACCTCATCTCTGTACAAGTTGCCTAGGACTGTGGGAGACTTGTGTTTAAACAGACATGCTTTGAAACTCACCACGGAAGGCTTCGATGTCATATTGAGTTATTCATGTGAAATAGAGATGGGAACGAAATGAACAAGTATACAGTAACAAGGCGGAGACCTCAAAGATGTTGCTTCGAATAGTTTATAGAGTCAGCTGAGGCTGCGTTCTACATCTGCCCTAGGTCTCCCCTGCAGTACAGCACTCTACCATTGGGCTTCAAACCAGACCTAGGCCTTCAGTTTTCTCCACTCCTGAGGGCTGAAAGGTTGCCTATCCTGCTTCGTGGACTCAACATCTGAGGTCCCATCATCCAGAAGCTTAGGCTTCTGGATCCCTAAAGGCCTGGGCTTTCTGAGGTCAAGCAGGTCTTTCTCCCTTTGAGACTTTGGAAGATCCATTTCCTCAGGGTTGTCTTTGCTGGAGAAGCTTACTGTTCATGTCATGACAAATTGTACTCTGGTAGGAAAACAGATTTTTTTTTTTTTTTAAGAATAGAGGCTGGAGAGTATGAAATATACAAACCAATTTAAAGCTTTTATAACAGTGAGGGGGAAAGGGGGAGAGTTTCCTTTATGGAAGTTGCAGTCCAGATGAAAAAGCAAGGCAGAAAATCCTTTGTAAAACACCAGACAACTTATTCATTCCTACCTCTTCCTTTGCCACTCTCCACCCTAAACAAAACAAAACAAAACTAATGAAACATTTATTTCATTGCTAATTCAGTTCTCCCTCTCTGCCTCTTATTTCCCAAAGTCTGAACCTTCAGCTGAATTCCAGCCTAAGTTCTGTTAGCATTGGAAGGAAAACTTCTATCTTATTATTTTAAAAAGCACCAGCAGTTCTCTAAAGGGACACAAAATTGTTTTCATATTTGAGATTTAATCCAAATTTGATGTGAATTCCTAGCCAATAAGGATATACAGGTATATGGAGAAGGTACTTAAGTGGGCAGGAGTCTTAGTAAGGAAGTATAATTCTAAAAAATGGAACTAAATATGGGGTGTTGTAAAGTCTACCATGTTATAATGAAATGCACATGTGAACCTAACTATAGCTGTGTGACTTTATTCTTTTTAATTAATAGCAGATATATTCAAAGAATGTTCCTGTTCCTCTAGTTATATCAATCTAGTGCTAGGCACACCTCTGCCTTTTTAAAAACAGAAAATGTTATTTGTGCTTAATACACACAGCCCTACAACTAGCTAAATGAAACTTGGCAGGTTTAATTCCATCTACAGGATATCATGTGTCAAAACTGCATGTACCTCAATGCATTCAAAAATAATATGGCAATTTAGGTTTTCTAAAGCATCATCCCTGCAAATGTAGCAATCAATTGATGTTGGTGCACAAACTGAATTGGATGGATCATAGATCATTCCAGACAAAATCAAAATATATTCCAAAATCTTGCATGGGCTTATAAATTGGATGGGGAGAGCTATACACAGTCCTAAATCAAACATATCTGTATATAAGAAAGTGAAAACAGAGTTGCACTTTGATAACACAGCAAGTTTTCCCCATTTGATCTTCTAACCATTGGACCTAAGATTCTCTGGTAACCAGGGCATTTAATTGCCATTCTTGCTTCAGTAAGTTTCTTCATAAAAATATGCACAAGTTTGTTTCGTAAGAAAATCTGCATTGGTGCTTTAAATTAGCAATCCAAGCACAACAACATCTACACACTGTGCTACAACAAAATTATTTTGTTTAATAAAGAAAATTGAAACTGTGGTCAAATGTCTCCATCATTGTTGAATAAAACAAAACAAAGAGTTTGGCTGGAAATGCTGTATTAATTCTGCAAAGAGCAATGTGGAAGTTATGGGTATAGTTGTGTTGCTGATAACTTTTTTTTCTTTAAGAACAAATCATTTTGTTCTAAGGAACAATAATTTCAGGGAGAGAGCACCCCCATATGTGCCACTTGATTATAATATTAACCACTTTATTGCCCCAAACATAGTTTAGTTTAGAGATCATTAATTTGTTTAATGAATTAACTACTAGTAGCTGTACTAGTACCTGTGTTTAGGTCAGCCCAGAGAATGGTGGCTCTGCAAGGACTTGTTCCTTTGCAAGGCATCTTGGCCTGCCCAATTGAAGAGGTGTGAAATTTGTGTGCCCACTACAGAGGCTGCAAGGGAAGGAAGCACACCTATTTAAGGCTCCACCAGCTTTCTCCCTGCCTCTTGCCTTGCAGCTCTTTTGCCCTCCCCACCCGTCTGCCCGATGTTGAAAATGGTGATGGCGGCGGTCACTCAGATTGTTGTACTATTCTACTTAATGGTCACAATTGGCGGGTAGCGACGTGGCATCTTAATTCAGATATGCCCCTCCTTTATATGACACCTTTAAGGTACCTGGCAGTGCTCATATAAAATTAATTGAAAACAGCAAGTACAGCATAGGGTTAGGGTTAGCCTATAATGTCAGGTCAGGTAAATGAGGGCTGCTCTGGGACAAGTAGATTCAGTAGGGGAAAGAGCTTAATTAGTTTGATTAGATCCTTCTCTCTGCATTTGGAATCTCACGGAAACCACAGAGGGGCAGTTATTTAATAACATCTACATATGATAAACACTTGCACTATGGCACAGGTCCTTTTTTTAGTTTACAGTTTACAGTTAAAGGTTAATATTTATATATTGTTATTAATAAATCCTGGCCCATATTTAACCCAAAACTTTCTCTCGTCTTGTAATTTTGGTCAAGGTGGGCACTCTCTTTAGCATCAAAGTCCTGCTGAAAATTGAATCCAAGGGCGCTTTTGACCCCTAAAATGACCCCTAAAATCCGAGACAAAGGGCTCCCAGATCCAGAGCTTAAAAATGTTTTCCCACCAGCTCCAGACTTTTAAAAAAATTAAGTAGGACCACACCCACACCCACCTAAGCGCGTCCCAGCACACTTTTCAAGTACCTGGCCGCCAGGAGGTAAAAACATCTTCTGATGTGAATTGTAAAGCTGTGAATGCCGGGCTCCCTCACCTTCTGTTTTTGTTTTTGTTTTTGTCCCCGCCGCCCCTTTAAGAGACAGAAATCTCTACGGGGCTGCTCGGGGCTGCTTCGACTGGCAGACAGAGGTGAGCCTGCATTTTTTCTCCCTTTTTTCTCCCTCCCCTCATGCAGACAGGAACAATGGAGTGCAGAGGGGTGGGAACACAGGAAGAGCAACAAACCCCCATGATCTCTGGTCCAAATTTAAGTTGCCCCCGGATTTTAGAGGTCGTGTAAAAGCGCCCAAAATGTAGGTGATATATAAGCTAGCTTTAAACTCCCTGCAGGTCTTCATTAGTCTGGGCATAACATGGAGGGATGTGAGAGAGAGGAAAAATAAAACTAAGAATGTTCCAAAATCCATGGCCAAATGGCCCCCAAATTCTTAGATCAACAGCTACCAATCAAGCATCACTGCCACATATATTGCATATACAGTATTGATTAGACTCATAAAATAATTTAGTAGAAAGAGTCCTATGAGGCCATTTGAGCCCAACCCTCTGCTCAATGCAGAAATCCATACCAAAGCAGATCGGACACGGGGTTATCCCAATTTTCGTTTGAATGCCTTCAGTGCAGGTGTGCTCATCACCTGCCAAGGAAGCTGATTACAATGTTGTACTGCTCTAACAGTTCAGAGTGTTGTTTTACATGTGTTTTAATATTGAATTTATTTACTGTATTAATGAAATACCTGTTTAGTTTTTTAGAAAAAATATTTTATACTTACTGGTTTTAGTTTTTAAATACTGTATTTTTAATAATGAGATTAGTCTTGTGTCCTTTTTAAGGAGAAAGCAGGACAAAATATTTTAAATAAATAATAATAAGTTTTTCCTTATATTCAACCTAAATCTGCCTTCCTGTAGCTTGAACCCATTATTACGTATCATGCATAAAAATGCATAAAAATCTCACCTTGGTCTTTTTTTTTCAAGGCCGAAAGTGCCCAGTTCTTTCAGTTATTCCTCATAGGACTCAGTTTCCAGCCTCCTGATAATCCTTGCTGCCTTTCTCTCAACTTGCCTCAGTTTGTTGGCACCCTTCTAAAAGTGCAGTGTACAGAAATAGACACAGTACTCTAGAAATGGCCTAACTAGTGCTGAATAGAAGCTAGTACCTCACAGGATTGGGAGAGTATACCTCTGTTAATGCAGCCTAAAATCCCATTTGTTTTTGGTTTTTTGCAGCCACATTGATATTGATAGGATTCACAATCATTGCTCAATTGTTGAGCTTGCAGGTACGCCTGGTTTATGCTAAGGAAAAAAATGTCTGGTGTAACTCATAGGGTTGCTTTAAGAACACTGCAAAGAAAAAGAATACATTTTATATAAGCCCTCCTTCATTCAGCAGAAGAATATGATGAAAGGTAAAAAAATAAATAAGTTGTAGCACACTGACCCATCTTCCTCTTATCCCTGAATGAAAATGAAAATATAAACAGGCATTGCCCACGTGATCCATCTGCTACATCCCCTTTGAAAATGAAAATTCCTTTGAAAACATTAAAGTACTTCTTAGCAATCTAGCTCCAGAAAAAAACTCAGTATGCAGAACATAATTTTGCCAGCAATTGTTTCCATAACCATTAGTGGGGCATGGAAATCATAATGATGTTTGAACTGCCATCCAGAACTTCTCCAAAACTTTATAGGATTGCTTTGTTTGATAAAGACACTCATGCTTCACAAAAAATATTGACAGAAAATGTATTGAATGCCTGAGGAAAAAACATGGTACAGAGAGGTTAAATGTTGGTTTTCAGCACTTGTTTATACTACTGTACCTGTGCAATTTTTATCAGATCTGTTTGTAATCTGGTACATAGCAGACCTCTTCAAGTAAATCATGGATGCAGTTTCAATTAACTAGTCTAGCACTGTAGACTTTTTTGTGTGAGATTCACCACAAACAAAGAGTTCCTTTAATAAATGAAGACTTATGTGTTGAAAATAAAGATGACTGTATTCCACTGCATTGGAACCATGGTACAAACAAGTTTTAAATACAGTACTTCAATCAGTTAGGCATCCAGAATTTACCTACTATGCATCCTAGGAGAAGAGACAGCTTCAACACTCATGAGGAAGCAGAACAGTCCCAGGTAGACATGGGCATGACTTGGTGAAATTCTCGTTTAAGTTTCCGTTACTCGTTTCCGTTACGCAACGGAAATGGTAACGACAATTACTCCCCCAGAACTCAAACTCGAACCGACAAAAGAAAAATTGGGTCTGATTTGTCGTTGTCGTTCCTGGCATCGCAGCGATCGCACGATGCTAAGCGGCACAGAAAAAAAGTTTTAGAAATAAAAAAACCCGATTCCTGGCCAAAAAAGCAGGCAAAAATATGCCTGCCTGAGGGCACCTACCAGAGGGGTGGTTTCTGGGGGGGTCCCCACTCCAGCCTCCCCCCCTCCTGTCCTGGGCTGCTTGTACCGGGCTGTGAGGGGGCATCCTCGGCGTCTCCATTTGCCATGTGGTGCGGGGGGATCCAAAATGGCGACCGCAATATTTTTTTTGAAATCGTGGTCCAAAATCCTACCAAAGCACCACAGAAACATGCGAAAATTAGCTATTTTAAATGCTTGAATTTTTACAGTAGCAGCAGTGGGTTTTTCTTGCAACAAAACGTCTCCATTGATTTTATTTTATTTTATTTTATTTTTATTTTTTTACACCTGCGCACGCGCAATGATGGGCTGGCCATGGGATGGGACCATGCAAATTTTTGGAGCCATTCCACCGATCGCATGGCCAGGTTTTGCTGAGATTTCTGGATGTGCCAGAGAGGGCATAAAAAGCCCACCAACCCTAATCCTAATCCTAACCCTAACCCTAACCCATACGCCAGTACACTGTGTTCTTAGTGGGCCAGAGGCACCCAGAGGTACAGCCCACTAACCCACCCTAACCTTAACCGTTACCCTAAGCCTAGCCCTTACCCCCTAACCCCATGCTCTGGTAAGTCAACTCGTGCTAAATCGCGGTGGTAACGACAAACGAAAAACGACATGACGAAATGACACATTTTTGAAAAATTTCGTGAAAAACGGAAATGACCCGAAACGGACCCGTCCCGAAAAATGACAACTCGGAAAAAAATTTCTGGTCGTGCCCATCTCTAGTCCCAGGATACTGCCAGAAGAAGGGAATGGTTAACTATTTCTGAGAATTATATTCTGGGAAAACCCAGGAAAGGTTCATTATTAAAGATGAAGACAAATTGAAAGATAAATCACATTTTTTATGAATTTGGCCAATTTGTTAAAAATTGTTGATTTGTATTCATCATTAATGGAGTCTCCTGATGAATACAAATTGATGCATTTTAGCAATTTTTGATTCATTAATTCATTGAACTATAAAAAGTTCCTTAAGGCACCTAGAGGATATTTGAAGGAAAATATCCCCTTACCCTCCTCTACAATCTCACCAAGTCTGGTAGAACTTGAACTTTTGATGTCCGGGTTATGCTGCCCCAAATTAGGCTCTCCCAGGAAAGTTCTCCCCAGGTACCTAGATACTCTGAACAACCAGAGCAGCTTGTGCTGACTCTCCTCTTCAGTCCCTGATAATTTGGTGAAGATTGGGTTTTACCAATCAAGTTGATAAAGGACACATTCCTAGGGGCTCACTCAGCCATCTGAAACTCAGTCTTCACCAGACTTGCAGGGCTTGTAGAGGAGAGGCATCTCTGCAAATATAGCACCTCTAAGTGTTAGGTGGGATTTTTATATCATTTTAAAGGGGAGATGAATTGATTCATCAATTTGTCACTGGAAATTTGTTGATTTCCAATTTGTTAATTTGTCATTTTGACAAGTTGACAGCTCTGACAAATTACAAACCATGATGAATCCTAACCTCTAGGTATTATAACTCAGAATTCCAATTTCAATAGAAAGAATTCATAGAATCACTAGGCACAGTAAGGAGGGGGGACACTCAATTCAGGGTTCTTCAGTCTTCCCTGTGAAGACAAGATAAGCAGGGATTGACATCGCTAGGTGGAGCAGAAAGTCAGTGTGGCATGCATGGTGTCATATCTTGTCTATTGTCAATATCAAGATTCAAGTGACCTTCCAAACATGCAACAAACTGGGTGACTAAAGCCAGTCGCCATCAAACCATTTAATATAATTTACCAAGCTCTTGTGAGAACAGAAGAGAAAGATGAACCAGCTATGCCACATTGAACATCTTGGAGACATGAATGATGTGCTTCATTTCAATACACATAGATACTAGCAGTTTGAATTGAATTTTGTAGGACAACTCTATTTGGCAAAGCGTTGACATTCCATTTTGCAAAGAAAATACAGAATTCCAAAGAGTATGGAGCTGATATCAGAGGTTTTGAAAGGCAACATTAACATACATATATATACCTACATCCTCCTATTATTTAGAACATAAGAAAAATATTTGCATCAGCACACAGCTCCTGCTTGCATACCCTCCAGCCTGAACTGATGTTCAGACTGCCATTTCTGCTTTAAAATGTTATTCTGTGCAACATTAAAATGGGGCAAAACCAAAATGAAATAAACTGCAAATTAGGGCCAGAGAAATGTGCAAATCAGCCAATCCTTGCTCTAGGCTCCCAAGGGGACGGGTGGAGGAGGTCTACTGAGATCACACACAAAAGGTTTACAGCATTTCAGTGCTCCAAAAATGCTCTACAAAGTATTATAATTGGTTTAAAAGCCCTGGGAAAGATATAGGCCTTACACACACCCTTTCCATTTTTCTGTTCATGTGAAAATTCCAGAGAACTCCAAGCTACTCGTAACAGAAACAGAGATATAAGTGAAGATGGGAAACAAATAAATCGTTCTTCCTCATAGAAAATTTTTAAGCTTGTAGCTATTACCTCTAAAGCTGTCCTCAGTCCATAAAAACTAATGAGCAGAAGACAGTGAACAGAGAGGGTTAATGGAGTGTTTTGTGTGGGACTGGTCAAAAACACAAAGAAAAGCTTGAGTCTGTATCCTTGTTTATCTGAGCCCTGTGGAGGACTTCTTGTGTGTTTGCGGCTGCCACTTACTCTCTCTGTCATTCCAGCCATGTGCTCTGCTTAGAGTGCATTGTCCAGGGGGAGGGGCTGCTGTTGAGTGACTGTGAATCACTGACTTGGTTGGAGGCAGTGCTGACAGCCCAGTATATTTAAAGCTGCCTTCAATCTCTGAGACATCATGAGCAGGAGTGACAGAACAGAGAAAGTAAACAGGAGCATTTTGTGTGGATATCTTGTGGGGGTGTTTGAGGAGGTGGCTCCGAGTGATGTGCCACTGCCTAGATAAAATGAAGAGACACAGATGGTAAGAATGTTGCTGCAGAGTCCTGCCACACTTGTGTCACGTTTGCCAGCCTGCTTGGGGATATAGGAGCATGTACCTGTAGGCAGTGCAAGCTTCTTGTCCTTCCAGAAGAGAAGGTACAACAGTTTGAACCTTGCCTATCCATAGCCCTCCTCATTAGGGAACATGAAATATTTTTGGAAAGAGCAAAGCAGCCCCTCCTGGAAGAGCAAACATATTGGGTAGCTTCCAGAGAGGAATAATACCAAATGGAGGAGATAATCATGTGGAGAAATGCAACAGAAAACAAGATGACCACAAAGCATGCTTTGTTCACATATATAATCCACATGAAGCCATCTCCTTTTATAGGGATTCTGGACCACTGGAACAGGGGTAGTGCTCAAAGGCTTCAGAGATCATCAAAACAGTTATGCAAGATTTGTGGAAGGAAGGAGGACTTCTCTTCTTCTTTGGAGAAGGAAACACATCTCTTGATCTCTTGATATGACTCATTACTGAGGGGAAGAGAAATGGCAATGCACAGAACTGACAGGTTGTCTCATGAGGTATGCTGTGTCTCCAGTGATTCCAGGATCCTGAAGACTGAAGATGTAACAGAGTGTTTGTCATGTGTTTTTCAACCCCCTTCATCTGTATGACTTATTATTTTAAAAAAGGCACACTAAACGAATAGCTGTTGTGAGTTTTTCAGGATGTTTGACCATGTTCTGAAAGTTTTTCTTCCCAACATTTTTGCCAGACTCTGTGGCTGGCATCTTCAGCGGGCAAGGAGCTCAGGGAACTAGATGCTGGCCACAGAGTTTGGTGAACAGTCAGGAAGAAAAATTTCCATAATACAGCCAAACAGCCCCCAAAAAAACACACAACAGCTATCAGATCCTGGCCATGAAAGCCTTCAAGAATATACCACACTTAACTCTTAATAACTGTTATATTCTTTCATATGTGCTCACAGAGTGACTGGGTTATGGTCTCTTCTAGAACCTTGCCTGGTAAGAAGGTCAGACCTAACTGTACCAAGTTGTCAGAATCTTCTTCCTCCTCCATTCTGAAGATGAAGATATTTGCATCCTTCCATTCATTATAGACCACAGTCTTTCACCTGGAATTCTCAAATGATTTTACCCAGATGCACCAAGATTATACCTACAAATGCTTTTAGTATTCTTGGTCGCAGTTTACCCTTCTCTGGAGGCATCATTTAAAGTAACTAGATATTCTTTCCCAAGTTTTTGTCTATGCTTTACCTCCCTCTTTAATTTTCCTTAGCTTGAACATTTACTGCTTGAGAGAAGATGGAAGCAAAATAGGCTTTGAATGGTTCTTTCAGATGCCCAGTTAGTGAAGATTCGGTACAAATAGTCAATCTTGTTCCTTCTTCAACCTCCTGCAGGATGAAATTATCATGAAGACAAGTAAGAAATTTGCTGGATTTTCCATGCTTTTGAGATCAGGACCTGTCAGTAGATATTAAGGTAGCTGATACCTCTCAGAAGGATTATATTTTTCTTTTTTGAGTTTGACCATATGATCTACATCTTCAGTCTGGCTTCAAGGTTCATAACAGACTTCCAGACAGTTATTTCCCTTTCCTTTGATTTTTATCTGAATCCTCTCTACTGGCTTTCAGTGCTCCAACTTGTAAAACATTTCACAGGTGGATACTTCCTTGCTACTCTTCCTCCTTTCCTGAATAAATAACTTATAGTCTCCAATTATTACATTATAATCACAAGTCTCATCCCACCAGATTTTAGTAATGTGTAGTGAGAAGGGGTGTGGTGGCTTAGTGGACTAGATGACTGAAACCATCTGCTGCAAAGTTGGCAGCTCAGTAGTTTGAATCCCGGGTGCCACTCAGTGGAATGAGCTCCTGCTGTTAACCCTAGCTCCTGCCAATCTAGCAGTTCGAAAGCATGCGGAGGCAAGTAGATAAATAGGAACCACCATAAAAAGTGGGAAGGTAAAACAGTGTTCCATGCAGCCATGCCCTCCACATGGCCACATACTTGCACAAAACTGGCTCTTTGGCTTCAAAACAAAAATGAGCACCACCCCTAGAGTCAGACACAACTATCACACATGTGCGGGGATAACCTTTACCTTTACCTTTTAGTTAACTGTTGTACTTATCCTGTTTTATGAGTTCAGTTCTTAGTTTCTCAGTTTCTATCTGCATCAAACCTGAAACCATGGAAACCTGAAACCTTATTAGTACTATTTTTCCCTTCTATTTTGTGTTTTCTCTAACTTTATCCCAATTTCTAATGCATTATAGCAGCTCTTGCCCCCAGTGCCTGATATCTCTGTCCTAAGGAATACTATTAATCTCTCCTCCAGGTTTCAGAATACTCTTCATTTTAAAGTCATTCAGAAAGACTGCAAACAATCAAGTTCTTCCCTCTCTGTGTGTCAAGTTTCAGGCAAAGTTACCAGGACCCAGTCCAGGGCCAGGCTGCAGAATCAGATTACAATAGTCCAGCCACCAAGGGCACAGTCTACCAGACCAGTAGTTGAAGTTCAGATGAGCAGTTCATGGAGTTTGGCAAACCAGTCAGACAGACCAAGAGTCAGGAGGAGCAAGCCAGGGCAGCAGATATCAGCAGATCAAGGAGCACAAAAGGAAGGTCAGGTAGGAACAGACAAGGGACAGAACCAGAGCAGGGCTACTACCTAGGTAGCATAAACCCAGGCCAAGCAGGAGGCACAAGCTTTGTTGCTGATGTGAGGATGGGTGGGAGAAGCATGTTATTATATAGCCCAACCTTCACAGGTGACAATCCTGAGGAGCTCAGTACCTGTTGGAGGGAGAGGGCCCATTCCTGTCAGTTCTAGTGCAGCTTTCTACAATAGGAGCACAGCCAATCCTGCATGCACTAGGGTTATAATGTTCAGGCAGGTTCCCAATCCTAATACCCTGTGAGATACAATCCATGTTTTTCCAGAAGTCTTTCTTGATCAAAATGCATACCATGGTCCAGGAACAGAGTTCTTCACATCTAATTTTACTGTTTTTAAAAATCTATGCCACAAAACCAGTCATTAATGTTACTTTGGCCCTTTTTAATTCATTTGTAAATTAAGTTTATTTACTTAGTTTATTTGCCCACAGTGTGTCATTTTGAGATTTGATGTCAGAGATTAAAAGACAGAGACAAGTCAGTGGGTGGGACTGCCACAGCACCAACTGTAAAGGATCTCACCTACACAAGAAGATCAACCATGAGGGCCCCATTTGGCCACTAGCACCCTGGCCACCCTATAGTTCTCTTCAGTTTTTGGATGCTTCAGCCATGAGCTGTTCCTTTCAGAACCAATATGGGCATTTTATGATTGAAGCACAGAAAGAACTGTCCAGGGTTCTGATGAAACATATTCTTATGTCAACTGATTGTATATGCCGGGTATGTCTGGTGACTGTGTTTACTTAGTGCATGGAGGTATGCCAACATTTTATTTATTTATTTATTTATTTATTTATTTATTTATTTATTTATTTATTTATTTATTTAACTTTTCCTTCCTCCATAAAAAGGTCGCAAGGATGTCTGTGAAGATTCTCAGTCATCCAGGTGAGGTTATCTGAAAGCTGAGTCATGGCAAACTGAACTTCTTTTCTTGAGAGTTCAATACGTTTTGCTACTCATCCAAGCAGCTTAGACTGAGTTAGTGGTGAGGCCTCCAATTTATAGTTCACCTTGATTTCATGTCACCCTGGTCAGAATAGGCTTATAAGATAGACAATGGCCTGAATAGGCTCATAGGTGGACAATGGTCCGAACAGGCTTGTTAGGTGGAAAATGGCCTGGGTTGCATGAAAACCCCACCTATGCAACCCTTCCCAAATCCATTTACATATAGGTCATTTGCTTTGGCCTTACTGGTGGAGGTGTGTAGTGCTTCTGATTTGTTTGGGAATTGATGAAAGGGCAACATGATAAGTAGCAGACAGACTGTGCCTGAGTCCCCCACCTAGGATGAGAGAGGGGTTTTCACAACACATGCATCCCAGGGATGGTTACATCATTGAAAGACAATATTTAAAGGTAAACCTGAATCAATTCAATGCAAGGCATCACACTCCATTTAAAATCTATCTCAGAAGACTCAATGTATTTTTGGAGGGAAATGGTTTGTTCAATATCTTAAGATTTGCAAGTTTGGTTATGTCCCAAGTGGGAAGTGGGTTGCACAGGGTTGGTTCAGTTTTGTTTGGTAGAGTTTTGATTATTTTTTTCCTATTCTTGTATAAATGTTGTTTTATGTTTTGTACTATAGTTTTATCAAAAAAGTTAAAAAAGAAAAATCCCTTTCAGTTAGTCACCAAGGGGACACCCATGTGAAGGGGAAGGTCTTTGCTTTCAGAAGGATAGCAAAGATGGGGCCAACCTGTCTGTCTGTGGAAATAAGTTCCAGGGTATGTGACTAGGACTGAGGTCTGGCACAAAAAATGGAGGGTCTTTTGGCTAAACCCTAACAAGCTTAACACAAATCATGTTTCAGCAGATTCAGAAATTCAAGTTCAAAATCCTTCTGGAGGGAATGCATGGAAAGAAACCATGCAGACAAATATGAAAAACTGGAGTGAATTGTAGCATCTTCCCTCAAACCAGTTCATCTGGATTCCTTATCCCATATATATTTTTAAAAGTGGGAATAAAACCCGTGCCTTCCTCTTTCTTGGCACACACATACAAATTTGAATACATATACAGTAGCAGAGGGTTATATAGAAATGTTCAATGAATATAAGCCACCAACCACTGATAAAGAAATGGTCTGGTTACTTGAAAATGAATGCACCTTTTCCCCTTCTACATATTTTGGATTAGTTATGTGTAAACTCAAAAGTCACTGTTCAACCCACTTTCTTGAATACTTTACATAATCCAAGTGAATGGATACAAAGTAGCTCAAATTAAGTTCATCAATGAATTATCCATTTAGGACTGAAACTAAACATGTGTAAATAATTTTAATCCCACCGATTTCAGTGGGACAGTGCTATGTGCTTTCAATTATCTTTGTGTTTAGGGGTTTTTAAACTGTGATTTTCAAAGAAAGTTGCAACAGCTAATAATATGTAAAGTATAAAGGTCATCTGTGAATAAAAATAAATTCCAGAATACTCCATTTCCACAAATGTGTGTATTTCCACATCTATCCAAAGACACTGCAAATATTATGGGGTGAGCCTAGGGTGTGGTGATAGCTTGGGGAATAGAATCAGGAAAGAGAAAAAAGAGTGAAGGAGAGTGGAATGGAAACATGGAGAGAAAACTGAAAGGAACTAAAAAAACCAAAACAAGATAAAGCATTTGAGCCTGGGTGTGAGCATTTGAGCCTGGGTGTGAATCCAAGCAGAGCTACTGCTGAGAGAGAGAAAAAGAAGACAGCACTGGTAAGTTTCTGGGTTTGAACAGTTCAGCTAGGGCTGTTTGACCTCTGTTTTACCTCTGCCTCTGCTAACCTTAACTGCTCATTTAAATACAAAGAGCCATTAATCAGCTAAACAAAGGAAGTTGCTAGGAAGCAGGGCTGGTGCCAGACTAAGCCTTCCACTGAGCTTGGGGGTGGAGTTACACTAAGTGTTTTCCCCCTGAAGAAGCATTTGAGCCTCAGCATTTGAGCCTGGGTATGAATCCAAGCAGAGCTACTGCTGAGAGAGAGAAAAAGAAGACAGCACTGGTAAGTTTCTGGGTTTGAACAGTTCAGCTAGGGCTGTTTGACCTCTGTTTTCTGCCTCTGCTAACCTTAACTGCTCATTTAAATACAAAGAGCCATTAATCAGCTAAACAAAGGAAGTTGCTAGGAAGCAGGGCTGGTGCCAGACTAAGCCTTCCACTGAGCTTGGGGGTGGAGTTACACTAAGTGTTTTCCCCCTGAAGAAGCATTTGAGCCTCAGCATTTGAGCCTGGGTGTGAATCCAAGCAGAGCTACTGCTGAGAGAGAGAAAAAGAAGACAGCACTGGTAAGTTTCTGGGTTTGAACAGTTCAGCTAGGGCTGTTAAAAAGAGGAACATTGGTACTAGATTATTATTTCTAGAGTAGTAGCTAGTAACACTAAAAATGTTCAAGGCCCAGAATACTGCACTCATTAAAATGGAGTCTGAGGGAGCAGCTGTAGTTACCTGTAACACTTGTGTCATGTTTGTCATCTTGACAAATCGCACCGAGAACTACACTTGCTGCAAGTGCAAGCTGGTTGCACTATTAGAAGAGAAGGTCCAGGAGCTAGAGGCCTGCATATTGAACCAGCAACATATTAAGGAGCTTGAGCGGTTCTTGGACAGAGCAGAACAGACTATCCAGGTCCAAGAAGAGACAGAGCACACTTTTGAGGATGTAATCACTTCCCCAACCCAGGAGGTAGATGTGTGGAGGAATGTGACTCAAAGGAGTAGAAGGCCAAGGGATCGCTCAGAGAGTCTCATATTGCACAATCAATTTGAGGCTCTTTCCCTCATCACACCTCATGAGGCACACACTGAGGAACAACTGGTTCCACCTGAGGATCTCTCCCTCATCACAATTGATGAGATACAGGATCAGGTACATGTAGAAGAACAGGCTGCAGGAGAGAAGCTCCTTCTGCTAGGGGATTCTATAATTAGAAATATGGAGGGATGGATTTGTGATGAGTATGATAACCATATGGTCACTTGCCTGCCAGGTGCAAAGGTTGCAGACATCACGAGAAATCTAGATAGCTTGTTAGAGAGAACCGGGAAGGAGCCAGTGGTCATGGTACATGTTGGTACCAATGATGTCAGGAAGGCCAAGCGGTCAGTCTTGGAAGCCAAGCTCAGGTTGTTAGGAAGAAGATTGAAGTCCAGGACTTCCAAGGTAGCATTTTCAGAAGTGCTACCTGTTCCTTGTGCAGGACCCACCAGGCAGGCAGAGCTCAGAAGCCTCAATGCGTGGATGAGGCGATGGTGTCGAGAGGAGGGCTTTAGATTTGTCAGGAACTGGAGAACATTTTGGGACAAGCCAAACCTGTTCAGGAGGGATGGGTTGCACTTGAATCAAGATGGGACCAGATTGCTGGCACTCAACCTCCAAAAGGCTGCAGAGCAGCTTTTAAACTGATAACTGGGGGAAAGCCAACAGGAGCTGTGTGGCATCCGGTTCGCAACACCTCATCCACAGGGAATGAGGTTGGAAAGGGTAGAGAATCACATAGAGATGACATAGCAGGTATTAGTACTGGGAGAATAATGGAATGTGATAGTTCATCTACTGAAAATAATAGCTGTGGGGGGAAAAGAACAAAGCAGCAGCTGTTGTTGCAAAACCCACTGTAAAGGTGCTTCTACGCCAATGCTCGAAGCCTCCGACCAAAAATGGGAGGACTCAAACATTTGGCAGCTAGGGATAACATTGATATAATAGCCATAACAGAAACCTGGTGGAATGCAGAGAACCAGTGGGATACAGCAATCCCAGACTATAAACTCTATAGAAGGGATAGAGAGGGGCGGGTTGGAGGGGGAGTGGCCATCTATGTTAAAGAAGGGGTAAAATCCAGCAGAATGGAAATTGACAGAGGGTCTGACTCCACCATAGAATCACTGTGGGTTAAACTACCAGGTCCAAGGAGTGATGTGATAGTTGGGGTATGCTATCGCCCACCAGATCAAAAACTTGAGGGGGACCTTGAAATGAGGAGACAAATCATGGAGGTATCTCAGAAGCACAGGATAGTAATCATGGGGGACTTCAATTATTCCCACATCGACTGGGCCAATGCGAGCTCCGGGCAAGAAAGAGAAACTGGGTTTCTCGACTTGCTGAATGACTGTGCCTTAGAGCAACTTGTCATGGAGCCCACCCGAGAACAGGCAACTCTGGATCTAATACTGTCTGATACTCAGGATCTGGTCAGGGATGTGAATGTCACTGAGCCTCTGGGGAACAGTGACCACGCTGCAATCTCCTTTGCCATGCATGTTGGAGGAAGAGTGTCAACCAAATCAGACATAAAAATCCTTGATTTTCGAAGGGCAAACTTCCCTCAGATGAGGAAACTAGTTAGAAAGAAATTGAAGGGGAAGGTTGGAATAATCCAATCTCTTCAGAGTGCATGGAACCTGTTTAAAACAACAGTAACAGAGGCCCAGCACAAGTGCATACCACAAAGAAAGAAGAGCTCATTTAAGTCCAAGAGGGCACCAGCATGGTTAACGAGTGGAGTTAGAGAGGCTCTAAAGTGCAAGGAGTGGTCTTTCTGTAAATGGAAATCCTCCCCAAATGAGGAAAATAAAAAGGAACACAAACTCTGGAAAAGAAATGTAAGAAGATGATAAGAGAGGCAAAGAAAGATTTAGAGGAACGCATGGCTAGCAATATAAAGGATAATAATAAAAGCTTCTTTAAATATGTTAGAAGTAGAAAACCTGCCAGAGAACCAGTTGGCCCTCTGGATGGTGAGGGAGGAAAAGGGGAGATTAAGGAGGACTTGGAAATTGCAGAGAAATTAAATGAGTTCTTTGCATCTGTCTTCACGACAGAAGACCTTGAGCAGATTCCGCTTCCTGAACGACCCCTCTTGACTAAAGAATTAAATCAAATACAGGTTAAAAGAGAAGATGTTTTAGGACTAATTGATAAATTGAAGATTAACAAGTCCCCGGGCCCAGATGGCATCCACCCAAGGGTTATTAGGGAACTGAGAAATGAAATTGCAGATCTCTTAACGGTAATATGCAACTTGTCTCTTAAAACGGCCACAGTGCCGGGGGACTGGAGGATAGCAATTGTCACACCAATTTTTAAAAAAGGAAGGAGGGGGGACCCAGGAAACTACAGGCCAGTTAGCCTTACATCTGTCCCAGGGAAGATGGTGGAATGCCTCATCCAAGAGAAAATCTTAAAACACATTGAAGAACAAACTTTGCTAAGAGAAAATCAGCATGGCTTCTGCAAGGGTAAATCTTGTCTGACAAATCTTGTAGAATTTTTTGAAAAGGTCAGCAGGCATGTAGATTTGGGTGAACCGGTGGATATAGTCTATCTGGATTTTCAAAAGGCCTTTGACACAGTCCCTCACCAGAGGCTGCTGAGAAAATTGCACAGTCAGGGGATAAGAGGCAGGTCCTCTTATGGATTGAGAACTGGTTGAGATCCAGGAAACAAAGAGTAGGTGTCAATGGGAAATTTTCACAATGGAGAGAAGTGAAAAGCGGTGTGCCCCAGGGCTCTGTCCTGGGACCGGTGCTTTTCAATTTGTTCATAAATGACCTGGAGACAGGGATAAGCAGTGAGGTGGCCAAGTTTGCAGATGACACCAAACTTTTCCATGTGGTAAAAACCAGAGAAGATTGTGAAGAGCTCCAGAAGGATCTCTCCAAATTGGGGGAATGGGCTGCGAAATGGCAAATGCGTTTTAATGTAGCCAAATGTAAAGTAATGCATATTGGGGCGAAAAATCAAAACTTTATCTATCAACTCATGGGCTCTGAGTTATCCGTGACAGATCAGGAAAGAGATCTTGGTGTGTTGGTGGACAGCTCCATGAAGGTGTCTACCCAATGTGTGGCAGCGGTGAAGAAGGCCAATTCCATGCTAGGGATTATCAAAAAGGGGATTGAAAATAAAACAGCCAACATTATAATGCCATTATAGAAAACAATAGTAAGGCCGCATCTGGAGTATTGTGTACAATTCTGGTCACCGCATCTCAAGAAAGACATTGTGGAACTGGAAAAGGTGCAGAAGAGAGCGACCAAAATGATTACTGGGCTGGGGCACCTCCCTTATGAGGAATGGCTAAAACATTTGGGGCTCTTTAGTCTGGAAAAAGGCGCCTGAGGGGGGATATGATTGAGACGTACAAAATAATGCAGGGCATGAGTAAAGTGGATAGAGCGAAGCTCTTTTCCCTCTCACAAAATACCAGAACTAGGGGACATGCACTCAAATTGAGGGCTGGGAGAGTAAGAACAGACAAAAGAAAATATTTTTCCACCCAGCGCGTTGTTAGTCTATGGAACTCCCTGCCACAGGATGTGGTGATGGCATCTGGCTTGGATGCCATAAAAAGGGGATTGGACAGATTCCTGGAGGAAAAGTCCATCACAGGTTACAAACCATGATGGAGATGTGTAATCTCCAGGCTTAAAACCAGGGTACTTCAAGGGCCAGATGCAGGGGAGTGGTATCAGGAGACAGATATCTAGTCTCATGCGCTTCCAAAAGCATCTGGTGGGGCCACTGTGAGATACAGGAAGCTGGACTAGATGGGCCTTTGGCCTGATCCAGCATGGCTCTTCTTATGTAAGATTATATGCATCACTTAATAGACATCCCCTCATTTGTTGAACTTCAACTGAAAACATTCATCTATCACATTATTTGCAAATGTCTTCTCTACAATATTGTCACTGCTATATAATCTTAGTTTTGTTTTTGTTTTTTCTTTTGTTTTGGTTCTTTTTAATTTTTAAAACAAACAAAAATAGATGCCACAATTAGATATCATCTCAATTCACAGCATGTGCTCTACACCTGAGCCACGGAATTTACCCACTTAGAGATTAAGTTTCTATTATGCCTGGAAATGTTGAAGAACTATGCAAAGATATTGAAACGTGAGCCTGAAGTTCACCTTTTTGTCAACAGACAAGCTGCAGTATGCTAGGCCAACATATCTAAGAAGTAATCCAATACAGAGAAGATTACAGTGATTTAAATGGAATACAGCTATGCTATGTGTTTTCTTTTTAAAATCAGACATTTTTTAAAAAAGGTTAAGTTGCTTCAGTAGGAAACTTGCTGCTTAAAGCAGGGTAGGGACTTTCCATCTGCCAGATGTCTTGAATGCAAGTCCTTTGCCATTTGCCATGCTGGATAAGGATGATACAAGGCCAAACATACTGTATGGAGAGCCAAATTTTACCCAACCTGAATTTAAGGACTGCCAGTTGTTAAAGTCTTTGCAAAGCCAAACCTTTGCTTTAATGGCTAATCTACATAAAGAGTATCTCAAATATTCTTGAAATGTACTAAGGATGATGGAATCATATGGTTATAAGAAAAAAAAATCAAATGAGAGAGAAAAACACTTGGGAAATGCCCCAAGAGAGAAGGGGGTCTATCTAATATGCAAGGCTTTTGTTCTGACATGAAAGAGTATTTCTGTGTGGTTGAATATTCAACTATACAGTACCTCTGGCTGAAATCTGAAGTACAGTATGGTTACAGGCTCATTGATGTGTATACCAGGCCTTAATAATGCCAGTGCTTTGTTATGCTAGAAACATCCAAGTAAAGACAAACAGGATTTGGTGAAGTGCAGAAATAGAGTTTGACAAGACTCCCTCTGAGATTATTTTATTCTGGGAGACAACAAAGTGTCAAGATAAGTAACACTGTGATGTCTCACAGCACCAAAGATTAAAGTGAAAACAGCTAAGTAAGCCAGCATAATTAATTTAGTGCAGACAATGAAGCGTGTGCTTTACACTGTAATACAAATAAGGGTATTTATAATTTATTTTGTGGGTCTGAAACAGAGCCACATCACACATTAAAAACACTCGGTGTCTTGGGGGGAAATGCACTACTAGAAAAAGGGATGCTTGCATGTGAAAGATTCCACAACACATAGCTCTTGTTGATGGAGATATTCAGTAATTGTTCTGGACGCTTCCATGTATTGTCAAGGAATGCTTCTGGGATGCAATTGTGGTCTGTGTCTGGAAATCAACCTAGAAAGGTCAGGGGAAAGGAGACCTCTTTAAAGCCACTCCCCTGCCCATTCTTTTGGATGTCCTTTTGTAGACTTCCATGGAACCGTAGTGGTGGTACTTCCAGAGAATGATTGTGTCTCCCAATATGCAATATTGTTACTCCTTTGGGGAAGTAGAGCAGCTAATAAGCCCCACATTGTGGTGAGTAATTCTGACAACCATACAGACCAGTTAAACAGCAAGAAATAGGGTTTTGGCAGACTGTTATGTACAAGTTTAGACAAAGCCCTTCTATATGTGTGTGTTTGATGGCACAAATAGCTACAGGTTACTTTGGAATCTGTCTCTGAAAGTTCAAGGCTAATTCAGGTTAGCAGTGCTAATTAGAGAAGAGCCACTGAGTCAATAAGAGATTGATGGTAAGATTACACTTAACATAAATTGTTTTGATTCACTAGGTCATCCCCAGATGGATTTAAGTATTTGATTTAGTCCAAGGTTGGCTAGGAGCCCACAGTCTGCCAGGGCAGATGAGTTGGCTCTCAGACCCTTTGTCGTGAGCTGGAACCCATCTGTCCCTTCCCAACCTCCTCAGACAGCTGACCACTCTGGCGAGGAAGTCTTGTAATGCAGCGAATAAGTGGTGAGCTGCCTGGGGATGCTCAGAAGGGCTTGTTGGGCTTCATTGCTGATCAGTACATCACCACCTAAAAAGGATCCCAGTGATGTGAAGAGTCTGTAAGTGGAATGGGCAGCTGGAAACTAGGAGTTACAAACAGCTGACCAGTGGTACTTTGAGCTTTCTATGAAGCACAAAGTGTTAATCCCTAGTATATTTTAATTCCCATGCATTCAGTAGCCCCCCACCCCACCCCCACAAGAAGTATCTTAGTGTAGGTATGGTTGACCAGGAAAAGTCTGCCTAAGGATAATTACTGAACCCCTGTACTTGCATGTTCTGGTGAGTACACTCAGTGTAAGCTGTAAAGAGAAGGCAACTTACCAGACCACTAGCTACTTATCAGAAGGAAGACAATAATAAAATGCAATAAAGGCAAAACTGCAAAGGCAAATATAATCCGCAACAAGTAAAATATGTAAAAATAAAAGTGCTGGTGCCTCCTCATGCCGGTAGATTATGTGCATTGCAAATCCTCTGTGTGGGTGACCCTATTGTACATTAAAGTCAGTTATGTTGCTGCCAGACCATTCTTGTTATTGCCTTGCTTATTATCAGTTGAATTCTTTTCTTGGTTTCTTCTCGCAGACAGGAATGGAAATATTCCAAAAAAAAAAAAATTTTGTTAAGTGAATCTACCTGGGCTTTTTGAGATTGTTTGCATCTTGGGACTTTGGGGTTGGTGGAAATGTAAAATAATTTTTTCCAGAAAAGTTATTTTCCCTCTACATTACTGTATTTTGCACACACAAACACAAAATGTATTTCCCCCCCACAAAGGTAAATGTGGTTTCCACAAAATGGAGGGTTTTCTACCAATTGCATTGTGTGGGTTTCCAGCACCTGGGGCAAGCAGGTATTGCAAGATGCAGCTCAGGTGCTCCTATGCAACATGTGGGCAGAATAGGGCACAGGGACTGGGTGGAAGAAGCCCCCAGACTGGCACCGTGAAGCAACTCAAGGTCTGTTCTGGTGGTGGTAGCAGTGGTGAGGCAGGCCTTAAACTTTCTGGCAGTTTGGACTGCAAGGGATGACTGTGGGAGTGTGCCTTGTGGGGTGGCCTCTGTGCCCCTAAGAATTATGTGCTGGGTGGGGTGGGGGTGGGGAAGCAAAGCACCTCACTTATATGCAGCTCCATAGCGCTTACATCACTCTTTAAGTGACTTACAAGTAATTATGAAGACTACACATTGCCCCCACCCCCAGAAAGCTGTTTAATGATCCCACCAATCTTGAAAGGATGGAAGGATGAGTGAATGTTAAGCCAGCTACCTGGAACTGAACCCTGGGTTGTGAGCATCATTTTGGCTGCAGTAGAGCAGTTTCATCACTGAGCCACAGGGCTCCTCCATCTCTCTGATCCACCCACACACTACACCACTGTTTTCTGCTTATGCTGCTCCTTAATTTTTCAAGGAGAAATGGTGGGCCTAGGGCTACCCTTACTCTCCAAACTCGGAAGCCTGAAACAATAAGAAGCAAATGAACCCATGTCCCTTCACTATCTCAGCCTTTCTACTGTGATTGCCTGTGTGGTGTAATGGATAGGGTGACAGACAAGGAGGATTTGAATCCCTGCTCAGCCATGGAAAGTCACTGGGGGGACTGGGACTGGTGAAACTACTCTTTAAATATCTCACTTACCTTGGAAGCCCTATTAAAGTTGCTTTCTATAAGCCTATTCCAGCTTGCTAGCAGATAATGCATACAGTGGTTCTACTGTGACGTAATGCTATGCCACACCAGTGATCACAAGAGAAAGTCAGCCATATGAAGGCACTACAGCTCCTTTGGAAAAGTTTGGAGTAGATAAAAATGTGCCCACAGATCAATTAGAGATCAGTGAAAAAATATGACTAGCAACTCTAATACCATATCTGAGAAAAGTGGGAAGATAACTACTTTGAGGAGGAAGAAGAGAGTGGTAGAGCCACCTGGCATCAATGACTGAGCCATGCCCAGCAAAGTTGCTGTGTTAGAACAAAGAACCCCATTATCTTCCCAGAGGAGAAGTGCCATTCTAACCTCAGTTTAAGCTGGAAGAGGAACATTTTCTTCAGCAATTATTTCCACAGTCATTCTGGTTTCTAAGTATTAGTCAGTAGAGAATAGAGATGAGGTCATCACTTCGCACCATAGGCTAAGGTCCCAAAGAGGGATGACCTGAAACATTTTCTGCTTGCCGCACACAGGGAAGCTGAGTGAACTGGCAGCTAAAAGCAGACATCAATACTGCCAATTGTATAGCATCTTCTGCTGCATGATAATGACAATCAGGCCATCAGTGACAGAGCTCCGTCTGTTACTAGAGGGGATTGTGCTGTTCTTCATCTTTGCTGAAAATATAAAGGCAGAAGGTATTTCCCTGTAGTATCACATAGAATCACATAGACTTTGTGTTTATAACTACAGTACTTATAACCTTGTAGCTTTAATGTAGTGTTGTCTATTAATGCTGTAAGATGTCCCTCAATTCCTTGCCTCAAATACTTGAACATGTCTTAATTGTACTGGACTGTATATTAGCCCTCATGGCTGTAAGCCGCCTTGGGTCCTTTTCCAAGGAGAAAGGCAGGGTAAAATACTCTAAAATAAAAAATAATAATATCTCCATTACAGAGCTCTTCTCTCTTCATCACCCTCCTTGTCATAACTGCCATTTTGCTCTCTCTCTCTCTCTCTCTCTCTCTCTCTCTCTCTCTCTCTCTCTCTCTCTCTCTCACACACACACACACACACACACACACACACACACACACACACACACACACACACACACACACACACACACACACACACACCAATTGTTAACACATATGCATATCCATCAATGCAGCATAGTGAATCATGTCAGCCTAGGAGACATAGATTCAATCCCCGTTGGGCTATGGACCCTCAAAGAGGGTTGATAATGGGAAACCACTCCATGAGTATCTCACATCTTTTGAAACCCCTAGTTCAGTGATGGTGAAACTTTTAGAGACAGAGTGCCCAAACTGTGATTCAAAATCCACTGATTTTTCAGAAAGTGCCAATAAAGCAATTTAATCTCAATACAGGTGGCTGTGAAGGGCCAATGTCGGGTGCCCACAGAAAGGGCTCCAAGTGCCACCTTTGGCAACCATGCCATAGGTTCGCCAACACTGCCCTATTTGGTGTTGGTTTTTTCTTTATCTCAACTATAAAGTAGCCATGCATGAAACCTCTTTCCTTTTATAGCCTGCTTATTTCTAGAACTTTGTCTCAGGCTTTAATTCTGCTGTCACCTGCACCTGTCCCTTTTTTATGACTATAAGGGAAGGTTCTACCCTGCCTATTCTCAGCCATTGGCAGTCTGCTACCAGCAGCCTGCTCTGCCCTGCCTTACTCCTTCATTCTAGATAGAACTGTGGGCCATTCCGGCGCTGGCTAGTCCTAACCTGGGGCTGCATTGCCCACCATGGGAGGAGGGGCGAGACAAGCCAGGGGACTCACAAGGCTTGGGCAAAGGTGGGGTCAGTGTCCCCCTTTAAAGTCCAGTCCCCATACCCATGCCTTCTCTTTCTTCTCTGGACAACAATGCACTGGAACACTGTTTGCAGCGTGTCTGTTGTCCAGAATAGAGATGGGCAAGAAACGAACAATTTTTCGTTTCTGTTTTCATTTTTTCATTTCATTATGTAATGAAACAACAAATGAATTTTGTCTCTAAAATGAAATGAAACGAACAGAAACACTGGAAATTTTGTTGTGCGTTTCATTTCTGTTACTGCAATATGAGTGAATTGCTTAAAATCCTAAAAAAAAATCACAACAAATTGAAATAAATGTTATTGAAATGGTAACGAAACAAACAAAAATGAAAATGAATTTTTTGCAAAAAATTGCAAAAACCGAAATGAACCGAAACGGACCCTCCAAACGACAAACGACAAATGAAATGCCATTTTTTTTATTCGTGCCCATCTCTAGTCCAGGACCTCGGCCACATGTGTGGCCTAGGGCACATGGAAAAGAAGATGAGCAGGGTGCATGTGCACCCCACCCGGTTCATCCAGGGGACCTTGGGGGTGGGGGAACTGATTGCCCAGCCCCAGCCACCTCTGTGCTCCCCAGCTTTTCTGCTGCTGTGAGGGTCAGAGTGGAGGGAGGGAGGACACCACACAGAACCTATGACCACTCCCTATGTCTTCCAGCACCCCTTCCCATCCACCACTGGACTTACTGGCTCTCCTGCCACTGTCAGGGTTGGGATCTTGGGGAGGAGGGAGGGCACTGCTTCTTTCCTTCTTTCTTGATAGAACCTCTGTTGCTGCCTTTCTTTCTCTGCACAAACTACTATTTTTGTACCTTTTTGACTATTTATTGTTGTTTCCTTTTGTCCATATATATTTAATAAAGCTTTGTTATATTTTTCTATACAAGCTATTTTGTTCCCCTTATTTAAGCCATGCATAGCAACTGGGTGTGTTAATGTGCTTGCTACATTACAGTAGATATATTTGGGTTACTATCCCTCCATTTTTGTATTACTTGCTGCACTGAGTAATCTACATGACTGTAGAAACTCTGAAGATTTATTCAGTACTCTGCAAGTGTCTTTTTAGTAGTAATTAATTTCCAACAGTTGGATCACCATACTTTGGAACCAACTTGACAACACATAGCAAGAATAATGTAGATATCTGTAAACTGAATGTAACCATCAATATCCACAGCAGCCTCTATGGGTCTTAATGCAGGTGCTCTGATTTTGCTCTTCATGTCATTTATTGGAATAAATTGAACACTTAAACTTGTTTTACATAATTTTTTTAAAGCTATGGCTTTCTATGAAAAGCATTGCACACAAAAGGTTGTTGTGAGGATATTCAAAAGACAGATAGTATAAACTTCTTTTTGTAGTAAAGCAAAGATAATGTTCTAGAAGAGGTAGTCATGTTGGTCTGTGCAAGCATTGCAGGAAAAAATGCTTCATCAAAAATAAGAGAAAGAGTTTTACCATAGCTAATATTTATACATGGCATCCAAATATAGATATCAAAATACAGAGATTGTGGTTGGTAAGTTCAGTGAGTATTTAACACTGTGGTGATAGCATCATTGATATGCAGGTCTTTCATAGAAGTTTATGCTACAAAAATGTGAAAAACCTGTGTTATGAAATAACAAGGGTTGAATAGCATGAATGTTAATTAGACTGGCTTTCTACAGTTGCTAATGAACATTCCCCCACTACAAACTTTCCTTGCCCTCCCAGCCCAGGAATAATGAGGCTATAATAGGGCCACAACTTTATTAACTTATTAACAGAACTCTATAAGGGACAAAGGAGGCCTATGTAGTGAATAGGTTGATAACTCGAACCCCAGGGAGTTCTTTATTTGAAGAATCATTTGTGAGATCCCTGTTGTAAGCACGCTGCACATCTGTTCAGCGCGCTTCCAACCCCATAGAAAAACCATACCGGGCTGCCCTCTGCCATTTGCTATTTAGATTTATAGCTGCGTTAAGTGGGCATTTCCTATTTATAGCAAGAGGGCTACCAAGCACCCGTTGGATGCCGCTGGGATCTCGCAAACCTAAAAAGACCTATTCACTACCCGCTACCTTGTATGCTCCTTGCCCCCCACCAAAAGGGCAATCTCATTGACCAGGCCTCCCTGAATATCCCTCAAAAATATATCCAAGCCCACGGGGGACAAATGGACTCCATCAGGCCTATAGAGCTCCGGCGCTCAGCCCCAGAGTCAAGGGTGTGTAATAACTCCCCCGAGCCCCCCATGCATAACTCTAATCACTTCACGATTAACACCCTTCTGGGTGCAATCGACCTTTTTAGGATGCCACGCATCCCTCCAAACAATCCGCGGCAGGATATCGGACCAAAGAAGCCGCAGGTGGGGGAACTGATGTTTCAAAAACTGCAGGTCAGCAATGACCTGTAAAATCAGGGACTTGCCTGGGCGTTTCGTCAGGTCGTTCCCCCCAAGGTGAATCACCAATATCTCAGGTGGCTGAACCGCACAACATTGCATAATTAAGGGAATGAAGCCATCCCAAAGCATCCCCCTACGGCCTTGCCACTCGATCCACGTAGAAGGGCCAAGGCCCAGATCTCTGCCCCAGCTGGTCTTCCGAGCATGGACTGCCACCCAATAAATGAAACTGTGCCCACAAATGAGCACTCGAACTCTGGAACTTGGCAGCCATCCTGCAAAACAATAAAAGAAACAACGCCAGACGAAGACCAGCCCTAACAATCAGGCAACTTCCTCACGTAAGTTCTATACTTTTGAGAAGACCAATGCCTCACTGCCTGTATTTCTTGGACAGAGTATCCCAATGCAGCTGCTGTTGAACCAGCCCCAATGCGGAATGAATGTGTCCCAAACTGAAGCCCCCCCAGGCCGGCCCATCTTAATCCCTGAGAGGACATTTGCCAAAACTGGTATTTCATTAGCGGTGACCCATCCCGGTGTCTGAACAAGGGCCCCTCATCATCGCCCCACAGTTCCAAGTAGCTGGACATCGCTCGATGTGGGCATAAAGCAGCCTCGGAACAAGGCCCAAGCTGGATGAGCTTACCCACTCCTCTCTGGTCCGTCTTGGATCTTCTCAGGGTCACAATAAGTTGATCCCCTTCAAGCAACAGGTCCCCTCTCTGCAGTGCAGTACAGGACATGTCCCCTTTTGCTGCTACCAGGGCTTCTGGATGGAACTTCAAAAAGGCCAACAATGGAGCCTGCTGCCCTGAACAACTGAGCATCTGTTATCCCGTGAATCACCCCCCATCCAGCCAACTCATTCTTTAAATGGGAACCGCTTATCTGGCACATTTCCCCGCTTAACACCCTCAATCATCTTCCTGACATCTCCCATCATTGAAAGCCCGTAGGAATCCCAGGGACATAACCCGTGCTGATCTGGCCCTCAGTGAATGGGGAATTTGCACCACCGCGAAACAAATGAACAGAAAACAACATCAGTGTTTGGCCACTGCTCAGCACCAGATCCACAGGGCCCCAGCAATCTGAAAAACTGAACTCCAAAAATGCAGCAAGTCCCTAGTGATCCCTTGCTAGGGTCAGGCTCATTCCCTGCTGGCCAGCACCCTGCACACCACTGGCCCTTCTGGAAAACATGCCAAAGCCAAAGGCCCCAACCTCGCCATCTGTTGGCCTGAAGGTCCGAACCAAAAACATTCTTTATTCTCCAAAAGGACACCCCATTGAAACATCTCCAAAAAGCCCGTAGCCAAACCTGTAGATCCTCTGGAGGTCAGTGGATAGTTTGCACCACCGGTGATGAGGCTTTTTTAGCCCCATCATCAAGTCACAGAGCCTCCGCAAGAAAGCCCTACCTAATGCCACAACCCGGCATGCAAAGTTCAGGTGCCCTGCCAAGACTTGCAACTCTCTCAATGTCACCTTATTCTGACCTAACATACTTCGGATCTTATCCTTCAATTCTTGTAACTTCTCTCCAGGCAACCGGCAACACTGTTGACAAATATCTAGCTCAATACCTAAGTATGTCAGCCTGGCCACAGGCCCCTCTGTTTTCTCCCCAGCTAACGGGACTCCTAACTCTGCCGCCAGCAACTCAAATTCCACCATCATGGCACCACACTGTCCCGTCCCTGCCACGCCACAGAACAAAAAAAATTCATCCAAATAATGGACTATGTGCCAGGACCTGCACCTCTTCCGCACCGCCCGTTCCAAAAAGGAACTGAAACAACTCAAATGCTGCACAAGATACGGCGCATCCCATTGGCAGTGCCCTATCCACATAGAACTTCTCTTCAAACCAGAAACCTAACAGCCAAAAATCCTCTGGATGCACCAGCAACAGGCAAAATGCAGATTTGATATCGCATTTCCCGAGTTCTGCCCCTAGGCCACAAGCTTTTACCATCTGTATAGCCTCATCGAAGGACGTGTACCTAACACTACACAAGTCCTTGGGAACTTTATCGTTCACCAAGTCCCCGGCAGGGTAATAAAGATGGTGAATTAGGCAAAATTCGTCTGGGGACCAAGGTGAAAGGACTGGAGCATCCACAGACAGTAGCAATGTGGGAGAGAACACTCTCAGGATGCTGATTAGGAAGTTTATTAAAAGTTTATTAAAATGGCCTTTATGGGTATAGTCCTGACAATTACCCAATTGGCCTTCTTCAGGGACTTTTTAAATAAAAAGGTGACATTTAAAAGACATAGAGTCAGAGAATTTTACATATGAACAACAAACATCTTTATAATCAAATGCATGATAAACACTTAAAATGCTTCAATTTAAGTTTTGAGGGATACTCAAACACATCCAGGTATAAAAAACAGTCATAAAATCTCTCAAACTCCCAATCAGGCCTGGGAAAACATTCTGGTCCAACCACACAAGGGACTCATCCTCATCTCAAAAGGGCATTGCTTCAAAAGAGAAGTGATGATGTGATGCATGTGGTTTACTGACAGCCACTATTTCCATACATAGGGCAACATTCATCTGCCAGTCTGTCAGTCTGGTGTTTCTACAACTATTTCCAAACATCTTATCTGGCCTCCATTTGGCATAGTCATCATTGAAAGAAATTTCTAGCCCGCAATTAACTCTAGAAGAAAAGATCCTGTGGTCAAGGGAGAGATACCATAACCTTAGTTGTGTGGACATATAATCATATCACCAACAAACTACAAAATAGCATTAGAACACATTGCCATCATCCTCAATAACATACCTGTGAAAAACTTTTGTTACAAAGAACAAAAACCTAGCTGACTTTTTAATCACGAGCCCATGGAGGTGATCTGACCCATTCAGGTCTCAGTCTGGGCATGACAGACAGGTCCATGGCCACTCCTACCTGGGACCCGCAGGCAGCCTCCTCAACACCGGTCTGGTCTCTCATCATAAGGGGCTCGTCCATTTCATCATCCAGGTCCAAGGCCTGCACTGCAGCATGGGTCATCCCGCTAGTCCCAGCGTCTTCGCCAACATGCTCCTGGCTCCCAGTGGACCACTCTCCTTCTAAAATGGCAATGCGGGCAAGCATACATTCACTGACCCTCTTCAGTTCAGCTAACTTCTTGGCCCTTGTCTCCCTCCGTGACTGCCACCTATCAAAGGAATTAGACATCCCAGACCCCTGCACCCTTTCCCATTCCAAAGTACTCAGTTTATCCCAAATGGGCCGGAAGTCAGGATAATCATCCTCATCCGAGGATGAAATCAGAGGAGGTGAAGGCCTCACATGGGCCCTTCTCTTCGCAGGCTGCTTGCCCTTCCCACCGGCCTTACCCCTCTTGGGGGCCATATTGCCCCTAACACAATCGCCCACTAAAGTCAAACAATTCCCTGGTGCCCCGGGTGAGTGAGGATGCTCAGCCAGGTGGATGCCACCAGATTGGAAACTACTAGGCCAAACCACGAGGAGGCCAATCCAAAATGGCCACCTGGCCCACAAGGTCACCTGGACAAAATGGCCACCAGCACAAAATGGCCACCGGTGACAAGATGGCCACCACCAGCAACTGCCACCAGCCCCAAGCCTCCTGAATAACTGGCTGTTGAGGCCCTGTGGCCACCCGGTTGGCAAGACTGCCCCTGGCCAGAATCCCGCATGACCCCACCTTGCTGGCACCTTAAGGTCCCCCCTAGCAAACACACGCCCAGGCCTTGCCACCTTGTCCACAGCCCAGCTCCCTCCTGTGTCAATGGCAGGCCTCCCGGGGTTCCCTACCCCTCAATATCGAGGCCTCCACCCAGTAGAGGGACTCACCCAGGACCCTTAATGTCCAAGGGCAGGAAGGGGGGGAGTCTGCTAATGCATGGAGGGGGCAGGCATCCCTCTAAATATGCTGTGAAGTGCAGCGGTGCCAAGCTGAGTTCCACCCCCACCGCCCACAGGAAAGGCTCCCTGGCCGGCAAACTGCTGGCTAATCAATGCCCGCCCACAGCCCGCTGAACCCCGAAACCGTTGTGGCTTCTTTTTTCCCGGCCATCAGACAGCCGGCTAATCACCGCCTGCCCCCGGCCAAGCGAGGCTTCCCTGCCAGCTGACAGCCGGCTAAGCAAAAAGAGCCGCTGCAGCTCCCCAGCCGGCGCGCTCCGGCAGCCTTTAAAGCGGCAAGCTTGCCGCTCTTCCCCCCGTCACCACGCAGACTGTGCATCCTCGCAGCCCGCTACTGTGCCGCTCCTCTTCTCTGCTCGATCCTCCATCGGGCAGCAGCGCCAGAAGAAAGGGGCCAGGGTCTGAGGGCCAGAAGCTTTTATACCCCTGGCCCCACGTGATCCAGCGCTGCCTGTGACGCCTCCCTGGCGCGAGGGCAAAGCACCCCCACCGCAGGACTTCACCTGATGGAGGTAACCTTTGTTGTCAGTTGCAATAGTGTATGAATTACCACAGACAATGGATGACTATAAAAGCTGAGTTTGAAGTTTCTAAGGTGGATCTGTTAAGGTAGTGGTGGGGAATATCTGGGAAATGCAATAAGGAATCATATTGGTAGTGGCTTATATTAAGTCCATTGATATGTGCATCTAGCCTGTTAATAAATTTTATCTCAGCTGCTTCTAGCTGGACTCTTGTTCTCTAGTTTCTTTTTTCTAGGATGTCCAATTTCAAATCACCTATGGAATGTCTGGGTAAGTTAAAATGGTGTGAAATGATGTGAACTTTGTTGAACAACCATTTTTTCATTAAGATCAATGCAAACTGTAATAAATAAATGAAAGCAGCTGTCTCGGCAGAAGGTCACAAGTCCTCAATTTCTGACATGAAGAATCACTCTTTGTGGTCTAGTGAACTTGACTTTGATCACTCCCTTTCCAGCTGAGTATTTTGAATATCACTTAATTATAAACTTAAAACTGAATAACAGAAAGAGTATTTCTTCCTTCAGAACAGTCAGAAAGCTATTTCACATTCGCTTCACTGAGATGGTAAACTCTATGGACTGTATCACTTCATGCTGTGAAGTTCAGTTTATGGAATGTCTTCACCATACAGAGATAATTTTCCATGATTCCTTATTTCAGGATCTAGGCCATGTTTAAGAAAAGGGAAGAACCATTAGTTATCCAAGCCCACATCTCTCATCTGAAGTTGTTATCTCAGAAATGAATTTGCTATCCAAGTAAAAAGTAAGCTAATGAGGCACTTGGGAAGGAGTGTTTTATTCCATGTAGAAAAGCCACAGTTTTATGCACAGACTCCCTTTCCAAATAGCACACAAAACTAAAACAAACAAATACCTGTATGGGACAGCATTGGAATATAATCTGGGCTGTGCTTAAGAGCATCACTGCTGTAGGTCAAGTGGTGGGGAAATCGCTGTTTACTCAATCATGACAGTCTAAATTTGTGATTAGAGATGGGCACGGAACGAACATTTTTTCATTTCCGTTACCATTTCTCGTTTTCATTACGTAATGAAACGACAAACAAAAATTGTGATGAAAATGAAACAAAACGAACAGAACTATGAAAATTGTGGTCGTTACGTTTCGTTTCCGTTAATGGTGATGCACAATGAAATGAGCTGTTTTAAATGTTAAAAAACGCCCTGGACATCTATAAAAATGCAGCGATAATTATTTATATTGTCTAATAATACCTACCAGGGGGGTTGGGGTCCTTAAAACGTTTGTTTTTGTCTTCTCCCATCGCAATGTATTTTTCTTTTCCCTTTAAAATGGATGTCACCACCAGCCACAAAATGGAGGCAAGTCATGTGATGTGGGATGTTCAACCAATAGCATGCCCAGGTTGCAGACTGGGCGGGCAGGTCTGGCAGCCACAGAGGGCATAAAAAGCTCTGGCAGCCCCCGTCCTCCTTGCAGTCTCTGGTTAGGGTGAGATTGCTGTCTCTGCGACTCTGGTTAGGGTGAGATTGCTGTCTCTGCGACTCTAGCTTCAGTCCTGCAGCCTCCCTGTGTGCATGCGTGCTGCGTACCTCTTGGTGAGTACCCTCCCCTGCCCCGCAGTGCAGTCACTCTGTGGCTGCCTTGCACCCTGGGCAATACCCGCCGCTGCCTTTGCAGCCTCCCTGCATACCTAGTCTATACTGTATCTCTGCCAGCATCCATTTTTTTTTTTAGTGTTTTCCCTCTGCTCTGGGGCGTTGGGGGATGCCTGTGCATGGAAATGCTTTAAAAATCGCACAAAAAGCGGGTAGAAATGACAAACGAAAACACAAAAAATGGTAACGAAGTTTTTCAAAAAAATTATTGACAAACACAAATGAACTGAAACAGACCTCTCAATGACAAACGAAAAACCAAAACACCCTTTTTCTGTTTCGTGCCCATCTCTATTTGTGATAGTTTGTATTTGACCTTCAGTCCTAAATGGATTTAGTTCTGAGTAAATCTCAGTAATTTCTATTGACATCACTGTCTGCTTAAGAATGCCTCTGAAGTCCACACTCCTCCTTTCCCCTCTGCCGAAATGGATATCACTGATCCAATGCATCTGGGATGAATCCCATGTCTCTGAAATAGACATGCAAACACTGAAGTCCTGCCAAGCCATTTATGCTTCCCATTTCAATACAGTGCAATCTGCTGTGTAACAGAGACAGAAAAAGTTCTTACACCTTCAAAAGAGATGCCAGTTTATCACTTCAGATGCTTTGCAACAAAAGCTGTCAAGCAGTGACACCATCAAGATGTGTGGAAGAAATGCACCTGAGACCTGCAGTCAGACACTTCACTTACTCCTTCCCTTTAAAAAAATGAAAAGGTTATTTGTAAGCAGTGCACAAGCCAGGCACATTTTCGTTATAGCCGAGTGTTATCAAATCAATCAGTACAGGAGACTGAATGTCAAATGCTGCTCTGAGGTCAAATTAATGCACCACAGCTGGTCTGCTAGCTTTTAGCTTAAAGATATACATATTCATGTTTGTTTCAATTCCATAGAAAGAAAAGCAGAGGAATCAGAGAATGGGAGAGCTGAAAAAGTTCTCAAGGGTCCCCAAGTCCAGCCTCCCGCTGAAGCAGAAAACGTGCAGCTAAAGCATTCATGAAAGATGAGAAGCCAGCAACGGTTTAAAATAATCTTCTGAGATGTTCCATTCAATTGTCAAACAGCTCTTACATGCATAGTAGATAATCAGAAATTGTCAAAATTTCCTTTGCTGTAATTTGCATCCATTGCAATGGGTTCTACCTTCAAGAGTGGTTGAAAACAAGCTTCCACATACAAAACCTTAAAAAAGATCACCTCTCAGTCTTCTATGAACCAGGAAAACCATCTACCTCGACCTTTCTGTGTTGGGCTTGCTTCCCAGACTTTTTTACCAATTTGGTCGATGTCTTTTTGATACACCCCATTTGGGGATTTAGCTCTTTAATTTAACTTAACACATTTCAAATTGGGATACTCAGAACTGGACTGACTATTCCAGATGAAGCCTGACCAAAGCAGGTAAAAGTGTCTAATTTTGCAACTGTGCATTTGGTTTATGTTCCCCAAGTGTAAAATTTTGCACATATCCTAGTTATATTTCATTCTGTTGTTCTCAAGCCAGTCTTGAATTTTGTTTCTGTCTTCCAGGGCATTAGTTACTTGTGGCATCCACAAATTTGATTAGGATTCCCTGCATGTCCCAAATTATTAATAAAAATGTCAAAGAATACCTCACCCTGAGCATTGTAGTATCTTGATTGTTATCTCATCCCAGTTTGAGAAGGAGCCATTGCTACGGTCCCTCTGAGAACCATTCTGTAACCAACTGGGTATCCATTGTATAATTGTTTTATCCAGCCCCTACCATGTTAACTTGTTAAGTGGAGTATGATGGGACAATTTTTCATAAACCTTGCTGGAATCAAGATGCATTATTATCAGAATTATTACAGCATTATTACAGAATTATTATCAGAATATTACAGAATTATCTGGGAGGTTATCCATCAAAAGTCTGATAAATTTAGCCTAGGGGGATTTGTTCTTGACAAAATCTGTGTTGGCTTCGGGCTATTGCTATATTTTTTTCCCAGTGCATGCAGAGTGACTGCTTTTTATTCTGCTCAAGAATTTTCTCTGGAATTTATATCAAGCTGATTGGTCTTTGGTTTCCAGGTTCTTCTTTTTTGAAGATAGGCACTAAGTTACTCCTCCTCCAGTAATCCAAAGAAGTAACTAAGGCATATATCACCATGGCCAGATCAGACCACTCCTGGAATGGTGGCAGCTGGCACACTAGTTGCCCTGCTAAAACCTGGGCATCCAGGTTCAGAATCTCCTACCCTGATATAACCATTACTTTTATCTGTCTGGAACTCACAGTCAACCACTTCTATTCAGTGACATAGTTTCAGAATCTTCATCCACGCCAAGTATTTATTTATAAACTTGTCACCCCCTCCCCCGTTTCTTGTTTCCTATGTTTCCTAAGCCAGATATTTCTGTTCAACCACTCGATGTATTAGAGAGATCCATGAGATGAACTCTCACATTGTGTTCCAACTGAAATCCATGTTTCTAAGACAGATTTGGGTGTAGGTGAGATATCCATACATAATCCCTGTTAAAAATAAGTTATTTGCTAGTCTGAGCAGCATGTCTAGCATTTGCTACAAAAGTTGCTGCAAATCCACTTGTGTCCTTATACTGTTACAAGCAGAATGGATTTTCTTTCCCAGTTGCATAGTCGGGGAGCCTCGGGGGCAGTTCCCCTGGGTGCAAATATTCTTAGAGTGTGAGCAGAGCCATGTGTCATTTGAGAAGTTAGAACCAGTTCTGTCTCTGGCTAGCTCCTACCACCACCACCACCACCACCACCAAAAGCCACCCTCTGATGTTCCAATCTGGTTGTCTTTCTTAGAAAAGGTAAAGGGCAGCACCAACTCTGGATGGGAAAACTCCAATTTTACCCCCTCCCACCCCAATCAAAACAGTCCACCACATCTCCAGGATTGAATCCTGAAAGAACTGGATGAAACTCGCCCAAGCTGTTCTGTCAGCAAGGGATGCACCAAAACAGAGATCACTCCCAGCCAAGTGTTCTTCTAAGAGTTGGAGCCAAGCTGGAACCTCTTCCTCTAGTTTGTTCCAGACTCTGGAGTAAACTTCCATCCCACACCTCCGGAGATTTCCTACACTAGGAAATATTTTTATGAATAGTATTGTTATTGTTTCACTCAGGACTGGCAAAGTGATAGGAAGAAAAGACAAGAGATTTATGACGGAGCTGACTTCTTCTCTCCTTCTTTTCCCCTCTTCCCTTCCCTTGAGCCCATCCACCACCCCTAAGACAATCCCCCAGTCATGCAGAGGATTATAGCAGGTTGTGAGGGGATCTGAAGGCAGCCATGTGGTGGTGAGAGCTTTCATAGAAGCCACATGCATGTCATGGCTAGTGCTATGTGCACACTGTGGGGGGAGGGGATTGTCTGATTCCTCTGCCTTTTGGGCAAGCTTTGGACTGGCAAGCGAGCAGAGTTGTCCTGCACATTCGTATCTGTGCATCTGTGTGATGGAGACAAGGCAGACAGGTGCAAGTGAAATTATTGCACATTGGATTATCTGCCTGAAGCCTGGGCTTCCTTGTACAGTGCATTGCTCAGGAATTGATGACAGTGTCAGTGCACACCCAGAGCAGAGTGCCACAGCTCCGCAAGCCCAAGATGTGCAACCAGGAAGACAGAGGCAGCAGCAGACTGCAGAAAGATTAAATCTCAAGCCTGAAGTTGGGCAGGACTATCTGAATCATAATTGAAGCATATAGTATCTGTGGCAAAGAATACACAAACAAACAAATGACCTCTCTGTTCCATTTTGAATCACTGATGTGGGCAGGCAGACAGGCAGGCAACAAATAATTGGACCTTTCCAATAGTCAATTTACTAATTGTGACTAGGAATGGACATAAAATGGAAAAATTATGTTTCATTTCATTTCGTTTCCCCATGATTTGTTTTGTTTTGTTAAAAATGAATCTTTAAAAAAAACATACAAAATGAATCAGTAATGAAAACAAAGCAAAAAGCAAAGTGTTCTGCTTATATACTGTCTCTGGACTTCAAGTTTCTGGACAGTTTAATTACATTATGCAGGCTACACATTGCCCTGCCAGCAAGCTGGGTACTCATTTTACTGTCCTCTGAAGGATGGAAGGCTGAGTCAGCCATGAGCCTGCTACCTGGGATTGAACCCCAGGTCATGAGCACAGTTTTACCTGCAATACAGGCATTCAACCACTGTGCCACAATGCCCAATTGAACCAATTTGTTGCTCTATAACACAGGTCCCCTGGGGCCTAGAGGCACCAAATTTGGATGGTACCTTCCATGGACTCTCCCCTTTAAGCCCTCCAATTTTAGAGAAATTTGGGGTTCAGGGGGCTGAGTTATTCAACTTCAAATGGGGTGCCCCAAGAAAAAAATATATTTGCAAAGTGATGTGCTTGAAAATAGTTATGCCAGGCAGGTAGCAGTGTGGAAATTGTAGTGGAGTTTTCTCAAGCTCTCCATTTGAAGAACTCCCAATTTGGAGAGGTTTGGGGTAGAGGGGACCAAGTTATTTGACTATAAAGGGGTGCCCCAGGAAAAAAATTTGGATGCATCCATCACAGTGTCTAAATAGAGGGCCAGCTGAATCACACCTCTGACCCAGAAAATCCTTCATAGCCCACACAGGACACAATGTGACAATACAACTCTTCTTCAGGACAATGATCACACTAGTTCTATGCTCATCAGTTTTAGAAAGGTGCAGAGTGATCCTGATGTGGTCTGCCGCCAAAGACAAGTCACCCTTCTGCAAAGAAGATCCTGACTTGTCTTTCTTGGAAACCACTACCAGTTCACTAATTCTAAGGGCAGCAAATGATACAATTAAGGTGGCCACCCTAAATAAAAGAACTTCAAAGTGATCCACACAAATTTCACTCAAACTTCATAAAGCTTAACTAAAACATCTGGTGAAATGGGAAGCCCTTTTATGTCTTGTCATGCCTCTCTCCTTCGACCAACTCTCTATCATTGTTGGAGTCTAAAATCATCTGAAGGGGGTGCAATGAGCTTTGGTATAAAAAGTCAATGCTGAAAACTTGACCAGAATAGACCTAGGAGCCAGGCCCTTATCATGCAAATAATAGGCAAACTGGGCCAATTGATCACTAGAAGCTGGCCATAAAAGGCAAAGTCTTTCCATAATACAAAAATTATTATATTCCATCACAGCCGCTGCAGAACTATTCCTAGTGCTCAATGCCAACACCAGACTCAATGCTCTATTCACCTCTACACTCCCATTCACCGTATCTCCTCTGGGAGAACCTTGGGAAGTGGTTGGGCATCTGGGGCCAATTCCTGGAGTACTGCCATCTGTTGATGGGAAAGGGCATCAGCCAATTTGTTGTGAACCCCCAGCACATGCCTATCATGAATAAAAATACAGTGGTACCTTGTATAAAGGAATTAATGCATTCAAAATGAAATTATGTTAAGCAAATTTTCCTTTATACAAACTTCCCATAGGAATGCATTGAAAACAGAGTAATCCCTAATTGCAACCATTTTGTTTTGTAAGGATTCGCCCCATAGACGATTCTGTTAAGCATATTTCCCCTATTTCCAGATTTTTTTATGCTGTACAAATTTTATGTTATACAAACCGTTTGTTATACAAGGGTCCACTGTATTGAAATACAAACAGCATAAGGTGAAAGCCCAGACCATCTTCATGACCGGTGGGGATTTTCAAGACAAGGTATTAACTATCCAAACCGCCACCTGATTATAACACCAAAATAACACTGAGGAGTTTGATCATGCTACTGACCAAATCAGCAAAGTCAAATCCCTTGTGATCCCTTTCAACTCCTCACTCCTCAGGCCACTGTTCGGCACACCAACCCTTGAAGCCTCCACCCATAGGACTTCCATCTTGCCTGTATTCAGCCTCAGTCTATTCGCTCTCATCCATTCCAGAACAGCATCCAGGCAGCACTCCAAGGACAACACAGCATCCACTGCAGATGGAAAAAAGGAGATATAGAGTTGGATGTCACCAGTATACTGATGGATGACACAAAACCCTATACCTCCTGAAGACCTCACCCAGAGGTCTCATATAGATATTAAAGAGCATGGGAGAGATGAATGACCCAAGAGGCACCCCACAATTGGGGAGCCAAGGGGTGGATGACATCTCCTCCAGCTGTACTCTCTGGGGATGGTCCTCCAAGAAGGAACATAACCACTGCAAAGCAGTGCCCCCGATCCCCAACTTGGAAAGCCTCCCCAGGAGGATGACGTGGTTGACAGTATCAAAGGCTGCTTAGATAAACTGCTGATTGGGAAAATGAATTGATGTTGGCAGTGTGTTTTTGTGTGCTCAGGAATTTGTGAAATGATCTAAGAAAATGGCCATGTCACTATAACTGGACATAACCACATAAGAAGAGCAATGCTGGATCAGGCCAAGGGCCCATCTAGTCTATTTTCCTCTATCTCACAGTGACCCCACCAAAGCCTCTGGGAGCTAAAGAGACTGGATATCTGTCTCCTGATACCACTCCCCTACATCTGGCCTTTGATGTACTTTGTTTTTTTAAGCCTGGAAATTACGCATCCCCATCATGGCTTATAACCTGTGATGGACTTTTGTTCCAGGAATCTGTCCAATCCCCTTTAGAAGGCATTCAGACCAGATGCTATCACCACATCCTGTGGTGAGGAGTTCCACAGACTAACAACACACTGGGTAAAGAAGTATTTTCTTTTGTCTGTTCTCACTTTCCTGACCCTCAATTTGAGTGAATGTCCCCTAGTTCTGGTATTTTCTGAGAGGGAGAAGAGTGTCCTGTTCTCACAGGAAAGCTCCCGTTAGAGAGAGTGGAATCACATTGGGCGGCATGTGGAACCCTCAATGGGTTTTTTGGTCAGGTGTGCTCAGGCCCTGAGCCAACTTGGATGTTTTGTTGGCATTCTGGAAGAGCCAGCCTAAAACAGTTCCAGGGAATCAGGATGGGGACACTTGCTCTTTGTAATGACAGGAATGTGGATTCACCCATGGTCCTGGCTTGTGGCCGAGTAGAGCCAAACATCACTGTGGTGATCCATGGTGGGCAGGCAATGTTGGTGACCATGTGGATGCAGCAAATGTGTGCCATTCCCCTCTCCCCCACACACATTGCCCAATGCAGAGTGCAAGGCCTGATGGGGATCTGGCAGGGTGACATGACACTGGATGCTGCCCAATGCAGAGTGCAGGGCACCTTTGCCGGCTGGGGGGGAGATCTGGCTCCGCTAGGCGTGACATGACACACCCTCCCACCACGGTTTATTATGTGCTGGTGATGCTTTGCTATAGACCATTTCTCTGATTGGTCTTGGCGGTGGTGTTTTTTTTTCCCATCCCACCATTCACATATTGGCGGGGGTGTTGAAGAGGGAAAAAAAGTTAACCATTTAGGTCCCGAAAGCATTTGCCATCCTCCGTCATCAATTAGTTTTGTTTTGCAATTGAGTATTCTTGTTGTTTTAACCTGGCTCGGCAAAAAAGATTAAATATGCCATTTTTTAGTTTTGTTTTGAAAAAGATAAAGATTTTTTAACGATTAAAGATTTTTTTTTTTTAAAAGATAAAGATTTTTTCTTAAAGATAATTACCATTCATAACTTAAGAGGCGTTGGGGCCATTGGGGTGAATCCAGTTGGCTGGAAAGCACCAGGTCTGGACATGAAATCCCATGCTCAGAACCCGGGGGGGGGGCAGATGATGCTGACCACTAGCCAGGCTCAGGTAAGCTAGCACCCCCAGGATGATGAGGGACCATGGAGTGGCATATCTGTATGTCCATGTGGTCTTTGAAGATCAGCCATTCCAAGTCTTCTCACAGGAAAGCTCCTGTTGGAGATGGTGTGATCACATTGGGTGGCATGTGGAACCCTCAATGAGATGGATCCAACCCAATGCTAGCTAGTTTAACTGCTGCTATAATTAATAAAGTTGTGGTATTTTCCTCCAATATAGTGTGAGTATGATTGTTAGCAGGTAAGGGAGAATTGTTTGGTTGGCAATAAAGTCAAAACTGCTCAGTATCCTCATCATTACCATAACCACACTTTTACTATCTAGTGCTGTCAAGTGTCATCTGACATATGGTGATCCTTGCAGTTTTCTAAGGTATGTGAGGTATTTAAGGACTGACTTGATCATTAGCACCCTATTGTGAGGGTTAGGGTTAGGGTTCCAAACAAGTGTTATATGGGTCTTAGCCATAACATTCAAATCATACAAGTTACCTGGCTGACCCTTTTAAAATTCTTTTTGATAAATGTGTATGTGCCCCTGCACAATTCAAGGCTACAAAGTAACACTACTATGACAGAACTGGATCTTGTCTTTTCCAAACTTTTTGAACAACAAATGAATCCCCTGATTTTAGTAGCAGGGGATTTGAATGCTAGAATGGGGGAAAACAACTTTATAGTTGGAGACAAATTGGGTATTTCTGCTGAAGATTTGTGTTATCTACCAAATAGGAATTCCAAAGACTCAGGAATTAACAAATATGGTCTAGCTCTTTTCAGCCTTATTTTTAAGTATCATTTATATATTTGTAATGGAGTTGACACTGACCCTTCCGCTGGTTATTGCACATTTATGGACCCCACGGGTCAAAGTGTGATTGATTATATAATTGTGTCACCTGCTGTACTTCCCTTCCTTGATAATTTCAAGGTTCTCTGCAGGCCTGAAAGTGATCATATGCCAATTTTTCTCTTTCTCGCCTTACCATTCACAACAGAGCCAAATATCTTACCTCTTAAGGATAATCTGATAGTACAGGGAGAGAGAAAACTTGAGTTTAATCTGAGTTGAGTTTAGTCTCAACTAAAGAAAACTTGAGTTTATTCTGCCTTGAGTTTAGTCTGAGTTAGCTGTATTTTATTTGTTACCGAGGATTTTTTTTTCTTTTCTCCACCCCCCCCCTGCTAGGTCACCATGTTGGCAGGGACTCACATACCAACCGTGTTGGGTCGTGGACGATACGCTCGGAGCCAGAGGGTTCGTCGGATAAGAAGAACTAGGGTCAGGCATCTCGCACCTGTCCCGCGTTCTGACCCTCTGACTCACTGCCACGTGCCTGGGAGCCATTCCACCAGAGCCTCCAACCTGTCCTGCCTCCTTCTTAATGCCAGGTCGGTCCATAACAAGACCGCTGTCATCTTTGATACCATCATCGACGGCAGGGCCGACCTGGCCTGCATAACGGAGACCTGGGTGGGCTCAGAGGGGGGGGGCTTCCCTCACCCAGCTGTGCCCCCCTGGGTTCCTGGTTCATGGAGTGGGCAGGTTGGAGGGCCAGAAGGGTGGAGGAGTCGCCATTGTATATAGGGAATTGCTTCAAGTGACCAGGGCCTCGACATTGGTGATTCCGGGGCTTGAATGCCTCCACCTGTTGGTAGGTCAGCGGGATAGATTTGGCTTTGTGCTGGGCTACCGTGCTCCCCGCAACCCAGCACAATCCCTGCCAGAGCTCGCGGAGTTCATCGCCGCTGCTCTGTTGAAGTCCCCCCCGGCTTCTGGTCGTCGGGGACTTTAACGTGCATGCTGGCGGTGAGCTCGCCGGCACAGCTCTGGAATTCATGGAAACCATGACGTCCATGAGCCTATCCCAGCATGTTTCTTGCCCTACCCACAGGAGTGGGCATACCCTGGATCTGGTACTTACCTCCATGTCGGGGGATTCCCATCTGGAGGTGCGGGACATTGTTCCCACACCCGTGTCATGGTCAGATCATTACCTGTTGTCCTTTTCCCTGGCAATGGCAGCCCCTCCTCGTGGGGACCAACGGCCCCTTGTTTGGGCCCGCCCCCGAAGGCTCCTTGATCCAGCCCGGTTCCGGGGAGCCTTCTGGTGGTCTGGCTGACGATTCGGCCGAGGCCTTGGCCAACCAATGGTTTGAGTCAGCTGCCGACGCCGTTGACCGAATCGCCCCCAAGCGTCTCCTCCATGGCAGAGCTCGTATTTCGCCGTGGTTCACGGCGGAGCTACGAGCGATGAAGCGGGAACGGAGGAGACTGGAGATCATCTGGAGACAGAGCCAGACGGCAAATAACAAGACTGCCGTTGCGATACAGACTAGGCGCTACTCGCGAGCGATCAGGGAGGCCAGAAGATCTTTTTACTCCCTGAGAATTGGTGAGGCCTCAAACCGTCAGGCAGAACTCTTCCGGGTGGTTCGGGACCTCACCAATCCTAGTCTGGCTAGGCCTCCTCCTACTGATTTCAGTAGTGAGAATTTCGCAGTCTTTTTTAGATCCAAAATAGAGGCCATCGGTGCCGACTTTGATTCCAGTAACACTAGCCCTCCCTCGCCATCCCCAGCTCCTTCACCCCCCGCTCTTCTCAACTGGTTGAGTTTGGGCCTGTCTCTCCTTTGGATGCCTCCAGGGCCATTGCCCATTGCCGTCCCGCGACCACCCCCTTCGACCCTTGCCCATCCTGGCTTATCAAATCCGCCGGAGGGAGCATGCCCGAGTGGGCCGCTGCCATCGCCACCGCCTCCTTCAGCGAGGGGGTTTTTCCCTCTCATCTGAAGGAGACGGTGATTAAGTCCATCTTGAAAAAACCGGGATTGGCGTCGGACCAATTGTCCAACTACCGACCGATTGCCAATGTTCCCTTCATGGGCAAGGTCATCGAGAGGGTGGCCGCGGTGCGGATTCAATCATTCTTGGAGGAACAGCGGTGCCTTGATCCTTGCCAATCTGGCTTCAGTCCTGGCCGGGGTACCGAGACAGCTCTGGTCGTGCTGCAAGATGACCTCATCCAGGCGGCCGACAGGGGTTGCTCTACCCTGTTGGTTCTCCTGGATTTGTCAGCGGCCTTTGATACCGTCGACCACGGTATCCTACTGGACCGGCTCCTGGAAGTAGGGATCGGGGGCACTGTTCTCAGTTGGCTCCGGTCCTTCCTTCAGGGTCGGCTCCAGTATGTGCAGCATGGAGGAGAGTTGTCGGCCCCGTGGACACTCCCTTGCGAGGTTCCGCAGGGCTTGTCTCTCTCCCCCATGCTGTTTAACATCAATGTAAGGCTGCTGGCTGGGGTCATCAGGAGATTTGGGCTGCGTTGTCATCAGTACGCTGATGACATGCAGCTCTATCTCTGTTTTTCTACCTCTGCAGTGGAAGCTGTCCGGTCCCTCGACCAGTGCCTGGAGGCGGTTATGGCTTGGACCAGGGCCAACAGGCTCAAACTCAACCCTGAGAAGACTGAGGTGATGTTCTTCGGGAGTTCCCCGTCTGGGTATGGGGGCCCCCTCCCCAGTTTGGAGGGTGTTTCCCTCCAGCTGGCGGAGAGGGTTCGGAATCTGGGCATGATCCTGGACCCGGCCTTGTCCCTGGATGCTCAGGTGGCGGCCGTGGCCAGGACCGCATTTTTTCACCTTCGCCAGATCGCCCAGATTCGCCCCTATCTAGACGGGGACTCCCTGAGGACAGTGGTCCAGGTGCTGGTGATCTCGAGGCTGGACTACTGTAATGCTCTCTACATGGGGTTGCCCTTGACTCTCCTCCGGCGATTGCAGCGGGTGCAAAATGCAGCGGACAGACTGGTGGTGGGTGCGCGTCGCTATGACCGCATCACCCCGGTTCTGGCCCGGCTGCATTGGCTACCCGTTGCCTCCCGGATCAGATTCAAGGTCTTGGTTTTAGCTTATAAAGCCCTCCATGGCCTGGGCCCAGAGTACCTGGCAGAGCGGATCGCCCAGCGGTCAACATCGGCCCGACCGGTTCGGCAGTCGCGGGTGCACTCGCTTCAGGTTCCATCTCTCCGAGAAGCCAGGCAGTCCCGTACCCGGAACCGGGCTTTCTCAGTGGCTGCTCCATCTATATGGAACAGCCTCCCTAGCGAAGTGCGCTCTGCAGAGTCCCTGCTGGCCTTTCGTAAAGCGGTGAAGACCATCCTATTCCGCGAGGTCTTTGGTGACCTAGCTTAGCTTACCTTTATTCTTCCTTTTTCTCTTTCCCCCCCCATCCGCCATCGATAATCGATAATTAGGTCATACTTGACATAGCAATGGTGAGGTTTGAATTAAAGGGTGCGCCCCTGCTGCAGTTTTCTTAATATGTTTTTATTAATCCATGTCAATTTTTTGATTATGTCCCCTATTGAGATTTATTGTACCCAATTGTTTGTATCTCCTGATTTGCTTTGTTATGTTCGCCGCCCAGATTTCCCGTTGGGAAGATGGGCGGGATATAAATTCAATAATAAATAAATAAATAAATAAATAAATAAATAAATAAATAAATAAATAAATAAACTGTGCTGGTCTGCTACCTTACAATAGCAGGTTAACTCATTTCTGATGTCCCCTGTGATGTTAGCCATTAGAGAGCAAGCCCTCACCTCCCCTGTCCCTGTGGACATTTCTGAAAATATTACCCATTTAGTCAAACCTTTGTTGATCACCTCCAAGCCTATCTTCACAGACCCTTATTCTCACCATGGTTGGTTCGATTCCCAATGTGCTGCTCAGAAACGCCTATTGGCAGGAGCAATTAGGAAACTACGGCTAGTTGATTCTCCAGAAAATTTTACCATTTTCATCCAGCGCCGTAGAGAATATAAAAATCTGCTCCACCAAAAAAAGGAGGCATATCTCAGGAGGTCATGGCTAGAGTTAGGACTGGCTGCCATGGATAAAAATACGGCTAAGTTTTGGTCCCTGGTGTCAAGGGGATTTAGACCCTACTCAGATCCCTTAGAAAATCAAATTACTTCTTCTCAATGGCAAACCCAGTTTTTGGCTCTCTTTAGTCTCACTAATGACAGAACCAACATCATGCCATCCTTACATTTAAATTTACACAATTTTTCTCAGTATCCTTTGGAACCAGTTTCCCTTGAGGAAGTTAAAATTCTGATCGACTCTTTGCTTAGTAATAAAGCTCCTGGTGAAGATATGCTCCCAGGAGAATTGTTTAATCTCCCTTGGTGATGCGGAGTGCTTGCTAAAATGTTTACTTACATAAATCAACATGGGAAAATCCCCCAAGTTGGGGCTCTAGCATCATTGTCCCTATTCAGAAAAAAGGCTCTAAGACTGACCCTAAAAATTTCAGGCCTATAACTCTCCTCAATATACTTTCCAAACTTTATTCCAAGTATCTCCTGGACAAGCCAGTATGTTGGGCAGTCACGAATTCAGTTATAGCTGAAGAACAGGCTGGTTTTCAAAAAGGAAAATCTACAGTGGACCAATGCTTTGTACTTTACCACCTGATTCCAGACGTATGCCTGCCATGGTAGGAAGGAACTTTATGTGACCTTTGTAGATTTCAGTTCTGCCTTTGATCTTATAGATAGGGGTCGTTTGTGGCAAAAACTTTCTTTAACAAACATAGAGAGAAGACTTTTAGCTTTAATCCAGCAGCTACACTCCAATACTCATCTCAGGGTAAGACTGGGGGCAAAGGGGCTCTTGTCAGAATCTATACCCACGGACAGAGGGGTCAGGCAAGGATGTCTTTTGGCCCCTTTTCTGTTTAATTTTTATATTAATGACATTGTTCAAGAACTGAGTGGTCCAGTATTTTCCCCCTTCTATAGCAGATGTTAAGATCTCTGTCATACTTTATGCAGATGACATTGCAATTATTTCTACAGTGCAAGTTGGCATGCGAAGACTTTTGGTTAAGTTGAGTAACTTTTGTACCAGAGAACATTTGTCCATTAACTACTCTAAAACCAAAGTAGTCGTCTTTGGGAGGAAAAAAACTAGACATAGGTGGACACTTGACAACAAACCCATTGAGCAGTTAAGAAATTTTAGTTACCTTGGTCTTTGTTTTAATGCCCTGCTCTCTTGGAAATATCATCTGAAAGCAACAGTTTTGAAAGCCCCCACTCCTCTCAATCCCTTTTGAGATTCTTTTCAACCCAAGGTGGTAAACTGGTTGCTCCTGCAGTTGAGGTGTTTTCACAAAAGATAGTCCCCCAATTATCATATGGGGCCGAAATCTGGGTGTATACTAAAATACCACACCTCCATGTGGTTCAAAATTCTTTTATCCGATCTCTCCTTGCTGTACCCCGTGGCACACCCTCTGCATATGTAAGAGCTGAAGTAGGGCTAACTCCTATTGAAACTGTCAACAGATTTAAGGGGGCAACAAATATAATATAATAATATAAACTTGTGCCTGACACAAAGCAGTGCAGCAGTAACGTAGATAAAATGTTAGTATTGATATAAAGGGTTTGCAGAGTTAGTCTATCAGAAAGACAATGACAATGAATAGAGTAAAAACTCATATATTCATATATATATCAAAATATACACAGCATAACAACCAAGCATTTTATACAATATAGCAAACAGACAAACAGAGTATGGGGTAAACTGTTCTCACCATAACAGTCCCCAAGTTACAAATGGTAAGCTAGTGCCTTTTATACTTATTCAGCACTCATAAGATCTGATGCAATCACTAATTAACAATCTGATGCAATCTGATCTAACCATTACAAATCATGATGTTACAATCAGTTCCACCTGCACTTCATCACCTAACATGCCTGTGATTACTAGTCTCTAACACTTGTGGATTAACATCATGACACTGCAGAATCTAACTGCCTCCATTTTACAATTCACTTTACACATTCTGTTAAATATACATTACATATGTTTTATCAACTTTTACATATCTTGACACCCCTCCTATATTTAACAGATTTCAACTCCTAGCCTTTTCTTAAAACATACATGTTTATCTTTACCCAAAGGCTTTGTAAATATGTCAGCATAATTATCAACACTTGTACAATATTCCAATACAATCAAATGTTGTTCTATGCAGTCCTTCACATTCTGGTAACGGATCCCAATGTGCTTGCTTCTGGATCCGACTTTCTGATTCTGTGTTAATTGGATACACGAAAAAGAATCATTATATACTTTGACTGGTAGATTTACATTTACATTCACATCCTTTAACAACTGTACTACCGAGGTTAACTCACAACACAAATCACTCACAGCCCCATACTCAGCTTCTGTAGAAGAACACGAAATGTACCTTTGTTTTCGGGCTTTCCAGATAATTAGTGAGTTACCTAAAAATATGGCATATCCAGACATTGACCTTCTTTCTGGACTTGAACCCCAGTCAGCATCTGCATAGCTAATTAAATCAAGATTATCACATATGGATTTCTTCAACTTTTCATGCATTGTTCCTTTAAGATATTTCAAAACATGCTTTATACCTTTTCAAATGCTTCATCAACAAATACTATCAATATCAAAAAACCTTTTTGTGTACAATCAACCTATTTCACTTGCAAAATGTCCTTTGCTCTTTGGCGCCATCCACTGGTGCATCCACTTGCCGTTCCTTCAGAGACATATGCTCTTTGTCCATGGCCCATCATCCACTGCTTCCTTTCTTCTCCAGGCATCAGCAGCAAATCTTCAAAATTCTGTGGCTCATGGAATACATTATTCACAACAAACCTTTCAGGTGGCACTCCTTTATTGAATCTTGTAGATTTTCTGATCAATACTGGCTCCTCATCTTTCACTTTTTCATCATGTAATGCTGTAGACTCCCCTCCATCACTGGCAACCTTCTTAACCTCAGTGTGGGGACAAATACTTGGCAAAAATACTTCATTATTAGCATGTAGAGCTTCCCAATTACTCTGTTCACAAAATTTTGCTGACCTGCTTATATAAACATTTCCATGACTGTCACAAAAACGCCAGGATTTTGCTGCAGGCTGAACACCAATAAACATAAGCTTTCTTGACTTTGGACTGTTCTTGTGTCTATACCTCTTTGGAATTAATACCTCTGCTTCAGAGCCAAATAAATGGAGATATTTGATTGAAGCTTTCTTTCCATGTATTAGAGTATATGGAACTTCATTCACAGCTGAACTCCACACTCTATTAGACACATAATTTGCATATTTCATTGCCTCAGCCCAGTAACCTTTGGGAAGTTTTGCATCTGCCAACATTGCATTCATGATATTTTGAAGAATCCCATTTTTCCTCTCAGCTAATCTATGTTCAGCAGAAGCAGAAGGGTTTGTCAATCTATGTTTCACCCCTTTCTTTTTTAAATAATCAACAAACTGCTTTGCTAAAAATTCACCACCTCTGTCACTTTGTACATCTAAAATTTTCTGCCTGTACTGTCTTTCTGCCATCTGAAACCATTTTCTAAATACAGCACTCACTTCACTTTTGTGCTTTATTATGTAAACCCAAGAATAACGTGAATAATAATCTGTTATCACAAGACAAAACCTGGCACCACCAAATGAATTAGCCATGGGTCCAATCACATCAATATGTACCAACTGTAGTGGTTGATGTGACTTTCTCAAACTCTTTTTTGATATGGAAGCAGACTTTACCTTTGTGCTTTTACAAACATGGCAATCTAAAAACTTTTTACAGCTTTGCACAGACCCATGTTCCACATGTTGCAAAGTTTTCCTAATGCTTTCAAAACTTAGGTGCCCTAATCTTCTATGCATCAAATGTATGCATTTGTCATGTAGAGGCTTATTTTCAATCATGTTCAAAACTTTCTCAGAAGTGCTTATCATAAACAAACTGTTTTGGAGCCGTCCAGTTGCTATTGTTTTCCCATTCTTTACAATCTTGCAACTATTCTCACTAAACTGTACATGATAACCTTGTTTTACAAGCATAGGCACACTTAATAAATTATTCTTTAAAGACGGTATGTACAGGACCTTATCAAATGCACATTTGAGAGGTTTGAAAAATATATTACCTTCACCACAGACTTTTGCCTGAGTCCCGTCTGCCAAGGTTACATTTCTACAATTAAACAAGGTTAGTTTCTCAAACAAACATTTCTTGTTTACACAATGAATACTGGCTCCTGAATCTACAATAAATAATTCCTGTCTTGAGCACTTTTGTTCCTTATCATTAATTACAGACAGCTGTTGACCTTCACTCTTCCAGCGTGTGCTGGCAACTCTTTTTTGCTTTTGCCGCTTGTTTACCTTATCACAGTAACGAAAAACATGTTGGTCACTCCCACAATTATTGCATCTTCTAATTACTTGTATTGTTTCTCCAGACACTTGAGCAGGCTTATTATTTACTTTAGAATCATTCCTTCTTGATTCTTCCTGCTGGAGTCTTGACTGTATATATGATATAGACAATTCATCACTCTTCATAGCTTCTAATCCCATTACTAAATTGTCATATGATTCATCCAAACTTGATAATATAACAAGACATTTATACTCCTCTTCATGATTTATGCCCACTTCAGACAATTGCTGAAATATACTATTTACTTTCCTTATATAATCAGAAATAGTTTCACCTGGGCTTTGCCTTGACCGGAACAGTTTTTTCATTAGAGATACTTTACTCCCAGCTGTGTCTCTGATGTGAGCTGCTCTGAGAAACGACCAAGCCTCATGAGCTGTTTTTGCTTCCTTCACATAAACGTACTGCGTTTCTTCCAAGGATAACATTATAATTGCCAAGGCTTTTTCATCCTTCTTCAAATCTTCCTCATCAGCTTCCTCATCAAGCTGTTTATCTACATACTGATATAGCTCATGGAAGATCAAGAAATGCTTCATTTGCAGACACCAATTAAGGTAATTACTGTCAGAGAGCTTTACAAAAGGCATTGAATTTAAATTTATACTTGCCATTCTCGCTGATAGTGCCGGCTCCTTATCTGCCGTTCCTACAACACTTTTTTCAGCTTCTTCGGCAAATATTTCCTCAGCCTCCACAGCTTCCAGTTTAAATCACACTCTGTTTTGCTTGGCTTGTCCTTATCAGCTGCTTTTCTCCTCCGCTCTCATTCCAAGCCTCTGAGAGAAATCCTTTGCAGCTCTGCTTTGTTTCCGTTCCAACTCCAACATGTTTCCTCTGCAAAAACACAACTTTACACAACACACACTTTATCTATACAGGTACAACAAAACCCATTAGGCTGCTGACCCAGCTGGGCCCATAACCCTGTCAACAGATTTAAGGGGGCAACAAATATAATATAATAATATAAACTTGTGCCTGACACAAAGCAGTGCAGCAGTAACGTAGATAAAATGTTAGTATTGATATAAAGGGTTTGCAGAGTTAGTCTATCAGAAAGACAATGACAATGAATAGAGTAAAAACTCATATATTCATATATATATCAAAATATACACAGCATAACAACCAAGCATTTTATACAATATAGCAAACAGACAAACAGAGTATGGGGTAAACTGTTCTCACCATAACAGTCCCCAAGTTACAGATGGTAAGCTAGTGCCTTTTATACTTATTCAGCACTCATAAGATCTGATGCAATCACTAATTAACAATCTGATGCAATCTGATCTAACCATTACAAATCATGATGTTACAATCAGTTCCACCTGCACTTCATCACCTAACATGCCTGTGATTACTAGTCTCTAACACTTGTGGATTAACATCATGACACTGCAGAATCTAACTGCCTCCATTTTACAATTCACTTTACACATTCTGTTAAATATACATTACATATGTTTTATCAACTTTTACATATCTTGACAGAAACACATGTACACATTGCCTTGGCAATGTACTGGTTGAAGCTGGCCACCATGAGCGACTCCCGCTTGCCAAAGAAGTGTTATATAGAACAACTCCAACACCCCTTGCGGGAGTCCTTGGCAAAGCTAGTCAGACCCATATTACATCATTATGGGATCAATACTGAATCTATCCCCTCTTTTGTCTCCCCATATCAAAAAATTGGTCAAAGATAAGATTTATTTATGTTCCAAATGGAAGGAATTGGCTGCAATTTCATTATCGTCATTCTCCCTTTATTATCCTCTGTATAAAACATCTTTCCGGCTGGAAAGCTATTTCCACAATTTAACCTCAGCTCCCTTGAGGGCAGCTTTCACAGCCCTGCATTTTCAGACCATGCCTTCTGCCTTTTTAGAGGGGAGATGTGATAATATCCCTGTTCCGGACAGACTTTGCCCTTGTGGCTCAGGTGAAGTCGAAGATGTGCCCCACTACTTGCTCAGATGCCCCCTTCACAACCAACCCAGAGGCAAATTCCTTGGTGGGATTATTAGTTCACTGGCCGATAGGTCCCCTGGAGCCCAACTTAGTATGCTACATGTCGGTACAGACAGGTCTGTTACAGAGCAAGTAGCAAACTTTGCGCTGGCAGCTATGAAAATTCAGTCCAATCTCTAACCCTGGAAGGATTATATTGTATTGTAAATGTTACACGGTATTTAAAGTTTTAATTATATTTGTTGTGGATGTAATTTTATAAGTTTTATATATATATATATATATATATATATATATATATATATATATATATATATATATATATATATATATATATATATATATATATATATATATATATATATATATATATGCATGTTAGGTGGATTCGGGTTTCTTCCCGTGTAGAAATCTGGTTGTTTTGGCGACGTTTGACGAGGTCTCACTCGTCATCTTCAGGCTGGTGTTCTGGCTTCTTTCTTCTTGAAGCAAAGCGTGGTCTCAGTTGAAGTCCTTCTATAAATACTGCTGGGGGTGTGTGGTTTGCTTGCTTTGTTGCTGATTGCAGGTTCCTTTGTTCCTTTGTTCTTTTGTGATCTGCTGTGTGGCTGAGGCGATCGTTAAGGGATTAACTGCTGATGGCTGTTTAGATGGCTGTTTACATGCTGGTGGGTTAGATGGCTGGAGGGTTCTGGCAGTATCCTGGGCTTTGGTGGAGTGGGGTCCTGTGTCTTGTGAATTCATTTTGGTCTGGCTACGTGTCTGTGGTCTCCCAATGTTTTTTTGGGGTGTGTGAGTGTGCTCCATGTGGTGACTGGAGTGGGGTGCCGCAGTAGATGGTGCAGTCGTGGTTTTGTTATTGGATGGTGGTTTCGTTTCATCTGTGGGAAGGGTCTGGGTTTGTGTTTGGTGTGGATGGAAGGTGGTGGCATCTTGTGTCCTTTTGGACCTGGTGTCAGTCTTTGTGACAGAGGCTCGTCTGTTGACCAGGGCTAGTTTCAGATGTCAGGCAAGCGGGAGGTGTCATCACGTTTATTCATGTTGTTTGGGTGTTTCTCTATTTCAATGGCTTCCATGATTATTCGACTGTTGAAGTGTTCAGTTTTGGAGATGAGTTTGGTTCTTTCAAAGTCAATTTCATGACCTGTTGTTTTTATGTGCTGGAAGAGAGAGGAAGATTTTTCTTCTTTTTTGACTGCGTTCTTGTGTTCTGCGATGCGTGCGCTTATTCTCCTGTTTGTTTGTCCGATGTATGTGGCTGGACAGACTTTGCATGGTATTTCGTAGACTCCTTGGTTTTCTAGCTCAATCTTGTCTTTGGGGTTTCTTAAGATGTTGGCTATTTTTGGTAGGTGCAAAAGGCTGTCTTGATATTGTGTTTGTGGAGAATTTTGCTGATTTTGTCTGTGGTGCCTTTGATGTAAGGGAGGAGGCGGTGCCGTTGTTCTCTTCTGTTTCTTGGTTCTTGGGGGTGTTTCCTTTTGGATTAGTTTGGTGATGGTGTTTTTTTGGAATCCGTTCGCAATTAAAACATTCGAGAGAGTGTGTAATTCAGTTTTTAGGTGGTCTTTGTCAGCGAGGCGTTTGGTTCTGGAGATGAGGGTTTTTGCTACGGAGTTGATCTGTGCAGGGTGGTGGTGTGATTGTGCATTTAAGTAGCGGTTTGTATGTGTTTTTTTCTGGTAGATGGTATGTCCTAAGGAGCCGTCGGGTTTTTTGTAGATTAGGACGTCCAGGAAGGGAAGTTGGTTGTTGGCTTCTATTTCCATAGTGAATTGTATTTTTGGGGTGTAGGCTGTTGAGATGTGTGAGGAAGTTGTTCAGTTTATCTTTCCCGTGTGGCCAGATAACAAAGGTGTCGTCAACATATCTGAGCCAGAGTTTGGGTTTATGTTCGGACTTCTGTAACGCGTTGGTTTCAAAGTGTTCCATATATAGGTTTGCGATGACCGGTGAGAGGGGTGATCCCATGGGTGCTCCTTCTATCTGTTTGTATCTTTGTCCATTGTGGATGAAGTATGTGTTGGTTAGGCAGTGGTTGGTCAGATCTAGGATGTGTTTGGGGGTTGTATTTGTTGTGGATAGCTGTCAAGGCTTCTTGAATGGGCACTTGTGTGAAGAGCGAAACAACATCGAAGCTCACGAGTAGGTCATTGGGTTGTAGGTCTTGTTTCTTTATAATTTCTATGAAGTGGAACGAGTTTTGTACGTATGAAGTGATGGATTCTGCATAGGGCTGGAGTTGTTTGGCAAGAAATTTGGCGAGGTTTTGTAGAGGTGAGCCTATGGAGCTGACTATGGGTCTGAGAGGTGTTCCTTCTTTGTGAATCTTGGGGAGGCCGTAGAGCTTGGGGCATCTGGATGATTTCTCTCTGGGGATGATGCTTGGCTTGATTTCTTCACTTAAGGGAGAGGCTTTTATTTTGGCTTTGGTGGTTTTTTCCAGGTAGGTGGTGGGGTCTGTGTTCAAAGGTATGTAAGCAGGGTCTTGTAGTAGGTTGGATAATTTGGCTTGGTAGTCGGATGTGTTCATCACCACTGTGGCATTGCCTTTGTCTGCTGGGAGAATGATTATGTTGTTGTCTTTCCTCAGGTTGGAGAGGGCTTTTTGTTCTTCTTTGTGTAAATTGCTTCTGGGTGGTTTGCTGGAGCAGAGGACATTGGTGACTTCGAGTCTGATTTTGTTGGCTTCATCTGGGTTGATTTTGGTTAGGCTGGCTTCCACTCCGCATATGATGTTTTCGGTGGGGATGTGTCTGGGGCGATTGCAAAGTTGAATCCTTTGGAAAGGACTTTGGTCTCTGCGATGGTGAGTGTCCTGTCTGATATGTTGTGAACTGTTTGTTTCATGGGCTGTTGTGTGGGGGGTTGGGCTTCTGGCGTTTTTCCAGTTTGTGGAGTTTGTTGGTGTGTGTGTCTGTCTTGTGGGAGGTCTCTGTTTCAGCTCTCCAGGCGGCCAGTTGCTTGGATTTGTTCCAGAGTGTTGGGTGGATTTTGTTGCTGAGTTTGAGGTGGAGAGTGAGTAGGTCTCTGTTGGTTTGATCTAGTAGGTATCTTTTCCTGTGTAGTTCGCTTCTGATTAGGGCTAGTTCTGTTCTTTTCAGGATCCTTTCGCTGGATGGGGTTTTTGAGTGGAATTTCAGTTGGAAGCTTGTGGGGATCACATTTTGTCTCGGCAGTTGCGTAGGAATGCAATGTCACATAAGATGGTGGCTCTTCGGACTTCTAGTTTCTCGTAGGTTCTGGTCAGCTGGAAGGTTTCCTCCCGTAGAGGTCGGATATTTGTTTTCGTAGATTTTCACGGGTATAGGTATGTATGTTAGGGTGGATTCGGGTTTCTTCCCGTGTAGAAATCTGGTTGTTTTGGCGACGTTTCGACGAGGTCTCACTCGTCATCTTCAGGCTGGTGTTCTGGCTTCTTTCTTATTGAAGCAAAGTGTGATCTCAGTTGAAGTCCTTCTATAAATACTGCTGGGGGTGTGTGGTTTGCTTGCTCTGTTGCTGATTGTAGGTTCCTTTGTTCCTTTGTTCTTTTGTGATCTGCTGTGTGGCTGAGGCGATCGTTAAGGGATTAACTGCTGGTGGCTGTTTAGATGGCTGTTTAGATGCTGGTGGGTTAGATGGCTGGTGGGTTCTGGCAGTATCCTGGGCTTTGGTGGAGTGGGGTCCTGTGTCTTGTGAATTCATTTTGGTCTGGCTACGTGTCTGTGGTCTCCCAATGTTTTTTTGGGGTGTGTGAGTGTGCTCCATGTGGTGACTGGAGTGGGGTGCCGCAGTAGATGGTGCAGTCGTGGTTTTGTTATTGGATGGTGGTTTCGTTTCATCTGTGGGAAGGGTCTGGGTTTGTGTTTGGTGTGGATGGAAGGTGGTGGCATCTTGTGTCCTTTTGGACCTGGTGTCAGTCTTTGTGACAGAGGCTCGTCTGTTGACCAGGGCTAGTTTCCAGATGTCAGGCAAGCGGGAGGTGTCATCACGTTTATTCATGTTGTTTGGGTGTTTCTCTATTTCAATGGCTTCCATGATTATTCGACTGTTGAAGTGTTCAGTTTTGGAGATGAGTTTGGTTCTTTCAAAGTCAATTTCATGACCTGTTGTTTTTATGTGCTGGAAGAGAGAGGAAGATTTTTCTTCTTTTTTGACTGCGTTCTTGTGTTCTGCGATGCATGCGCTTATTCTCCTGTTTGTCTGTCCGATGTATGTGGCTGGACAGACTTTGCATGGTATTTCGTAGACTCCTATATATATCAAGATTGTGATGACCAATGGTTTTTATCAATCAATCAATCAATCAATCAACCTTTATTGGCATTAAAATAAAATAAAACAACACAACAAGAGAAAATGAGGTACAGCAAGGAGGGTAATCAAACATGGAACTGGTGATTCTAATATATGCATTAGCTACTTAAGCCAATGAGATGGGGAATAGGGAAGCCCAGATCCTCGTGCTGCTATAATTTCAGAGGCAAAGGAGGCCACCTCATCCAGATAAGAGGTGACTTGCGTAGAGAGAAGGAACCTAAGCTTAACCAAGCCTTCCCACCCTTGCATTCTATCGAGGATCGAGGATAGATATTTGTTACGAAGTGCATTGTGAGTTGGGCAATGAAAGAAGATGTGTTCAAGCGTTTCAACGGCATTAGTTTGACATGGACAGATCCTCTGGGAGTAAGGGGTTCCATTGAACCTGCCTGACAAAAGTGCCGAGGGGAAGGAATTGCATCTGGCAAGTGAATAGGCTCTGCGTGCTTCGGGACATGTTAGGTAAGTCAGAAAAAAAGCAGGCTTCCCAGGTAGGACTGGGATGTTAAATTGAAGTGGGGAGCTGGTGGTATTGGCTTCGCTGCACAGTTCCTGCCATTCGATGTTCAATACCCTGTCTTTAATAGTCCTATATGCTTCAGATTGACATAACATGCCAAGCTGCTCAATGTCCAATCCCGCTACTTTAAGAGTGGTAAGAACATCAGAGATCTCGACTGGGAGGTCAGGATCTATCAAAAGTTGATATAATAAACGGGTATGAACTGGGTTGTATAGATAAGGTTTTGGCCTTAAATATTGTCAGGGAAGCTGGTACGTACCGATTGCTATAGCTAAAAAAGAATCGTGAGATTGCGCTAGCAGAGATCTTGCTTACATTTAGGACATACTTGCGATGGGAGAACCAGGTGTGTCTATAGTTGTAGTGAACACCCAGGTACTTAAATGACTTTACCTGCTCTATAACATTACCCTTACAAAGCCATTTGTGGGCAGTCCATTTTCTCGCAAAGACCATTATTTTAGATTTGGAGTAATTGACCTCCAATTTATTGGCTAAGAAATAGTCCGTGGCACCATTAAGTAAGCGTTTAAGACCTATCCTAGTGCGAGAGAGAAGTATTGCATCGTCGGCGTACAAAAGCAACGGAACTTGTGTCTGACCCAGTTTTGGGCAGTGGCTATTCACATTCCGCAGATTAGGAGCTAAGTCATTTAGGAAGAGGTTGAAAAGTGTTGGAGCCAGAATGCAGCCCTGCTTCACTCCTTTATTTGTTTTGAAGGGTTGAGTTAGTTTGCCATTCTGGGAGCATCTAACCGTACATAAAGTATCGGCATGCAAGGCTCTAATTAGGAGAAGTAGCCTTTGATCAATATTCCATCTGGATAATTTATCCCAAAGTAGCTCTCTATCTACAGAATCAAAAGCACCCTTCAGGTCAAGGAAAGCCACATAGAGTCTAGCCTTAGATATCTTGACCTGTTTATAGACCAAGTGTGAAAGGATAGCGCAGTTATCTAACGTGGATTTGCCCTGACAGAATCCTGATTGCTCAGGGCCTAAGATGTTCTCGGCGTCTATCCAGGAGGAAAGTTTATTGCTAAATATTTGGCATAAACTTTGCCAATTACCGATAATAGACTGATAGGTCTGTAATTCTCTGGGGAATTAGGATCCCCCTTTTTGTAGATGGGAACAATTGTGGCAGTTGTCCAATCTTTGGGTATAAGGCCAGTTCTATTGATTGTTGTGAAAAATGGGGCTAGTAGTGAGGACCACCAAGCTGGATCACATTTTAGGAGGTCAGGGGGTATACCGTCAGGGCCTGCAGCTTTACCTGACCGTAGACGTACAATAATTTTATAGATATCATCAGGGCATACTGGAGGCCACTCGGGCAGGTTGGGGGAGGAAAAGTCAGGACAGTTGGCTGTGGGCTTATTCCTATCAAAGAAAACGTCAGAAAAATGTTGAACCCACCTAGATGGTGGAACTGCATCTGAATCCTCCACCTCTGATCTTGAGAAGCCCGTAACAATAGACCAGAATTGTCTAGTGTTATTATGAGCGACAGCTTGAAATAGCTTATTCCACTGGTTATGGAAAAAAATTTGCTTTTTCTTAAGGAGTAGGGCCTTTAATTGTTGATGATACTGAAAGTATTTTACTAAGTCACCTTGGGCATTGGTCTGCCTGAAAACCATGAAAGAGGCGCGCAATAGAACCTTGAGCTCTCTGCATTCCTTGTCAAACCAATTAAGGTTATTATGGGGTCCCCCATAGCGGCACAGTGTGGGCTTATGACTCAAGGAATGAAAAATTAGGTTTATAAAGGATTCAAAGAATTTAATTTGGCTGGAATAGTCAGGGTTCACTAGAATGCCTTGTAGTAGTTTTCTGCTTCCTTGGGCTATCACTAATTGATGGAATTTAGTGGACAGATCTTTATTGACCGGGATTTTAGACCTAGGCATCAAATTATCAGCCTCCCTGGCGGGTGATGCCCTATGCTCTAGCAGATTTAGAGACAATATTAAGGGAAGGTGGTCACTGATAACATAATCGCCAACTGCAAAGTGTACTACTCGCTGTTTTGTTGATGTCGAAACTAGGAGATAGTCGACAACGCTGGAGCCTCGGGGATACAAAGGTATGTTCGCCAGCATTAGGGAAGTCAAGGAGACCATTAAGCCAGATCATATTGGTGCAAATAGAAAATCTGGCAAGGGCTAATCCAGCAGCATTATAAAACGGGATCTTTTGACCTCCTAGTCAGTCCACATAAGGGAGGCAGAGAGTGTTCATCCTCAGCCATCCCTGTTTTATAAAAGATTTGATTAGTGGTCCCGACTCTTGCATTGAGGTCACCTCCCAGAATAAATTCAACAGAAGGGTGGGAGTGCTTTAAGTTATCAATACATGTTAGGAGATCGCTCCAGTGTGCTGATCTCCTAAGGGTATCAAGAGAGGGAGGCAGATAGACATTTACAAGGATAAGCTCAGCTCCCTCTACAGCAACCTTGACAGCTTGGATTTTGCAAATCCCTGGGGAAATAGTTAGACAACGTGCTCTGTATGAAGCAGGGACCAAGATAGCAAGGCCCACAGAAGGCCTTCCCTTGGGGTTGGATTTGACAGCTGGTGATGCAAAAGTTTTATATCCATTAAGATTAATTCTGCCCACATCTGTTACCCATGTTTCCTGCAGCATGATGATATCAAAGGACTTGAGATAACGGACAAAGCCAAGATCAGATTTTTTGTTAGCCCAACCTGCAATGTTCCACGATAGAAGTCTTAGGCAAGCCTGCGAGGATGGGCAGGGTGGAAAGAGTGAGCCAGAAGGGTATGTTAAATGTCAGGGATCAATAGGTGGCAGGCTCATCGATGGTATAGCGGCTGAAGGCAGAATTCCAATGGTGTCCTGGTCCACTGCTAAAGGCAGGCAGGTGTCAGTTGGATCAGTTATAGTGTTAAGAGATGCAGTCAGAGCTGTTGTGTGGTGAAACTGCTGGACCACCGTTTGAGTTAGGGAGATTAGAGACTGAGGGGCATGGACTTTGACAGGATGAGCAGATGTCACGGTGAGGGCTTTTTCCTCTTCTTTGTCCGCTTTGGTCAGTGGAGCCAATGATGGAGAGCAGGTCTCAGCAGGGGGACAGGAGGACTCAGTAGGAAAAGTGGAAATCGAGTGCTGAGCTGTGTCCCCAGTAGACAGAAGTGCCAGGAGAGCCTGATTAGATTGATCTTTTAAGTTGTGAAATTGATCATCTTTGTCGTTGTCCATACTGGCAAATATCTCTGTTTGGTTGTCTTGGGAGAGATCATTTGGGGCTTCCACTTCGCTTGCCCCTATGTCGTTACTTTCCATGTCCACTTGCAGTGGAAAGTCCTTTCCAGTCGGTTCAGTTAAGGGCTTACTCTGTGCCCTTGACAGGTTGAAATTGTAATTCCAGAGTGTAAGTGAGGAGTCACACACTGGGACACTCAGCACTTCCTGTGCACCTATTACTTTGTGAGTGGTTTCTGAGTGAACTTCCTTCGTTAATTCTACTGAACTCATGTCCTTTGACACGGCACACAGGGCTGATGAGATTCCCGCTAAGGATTGTTCAAGGTTTGAAGTTAGCTTCTCCAGGTGGTCGGCCTTCTTTATAGATAAGTTGTTATGGGTGGTTTCAGTTTGGTGGTTTTGTTTCCATTGAGGTGCAATTAGCTTATCAGCTGTGTTCAAATTTGGCTGCAGTCCAACACTGCCTGACCTTGCAGCTGGCGAAGGAACGGCTGATAATGTGGAATCCTGGCCTGGTAATAGCAGAGGTTTAACGCCCACATCAGAGAAGACTCTTCTAGCAGCTATGTCGAAAGTGCCCAGAAACCTTCTCATTCTGAGCAACATTAGTGGAATAGTTGGTCTGTCGAACACCAGAAGGAGCCTTGTTGTGTGGTGGGGACTGGGTAAATATTCCAGAGCTTTCATATCTATTTGCTGCACATCGGTCCTCAGTAGTTTGCTCAGCGAGATTAATACCCTCTGTCTGTTGGTCCATTTCCCTCTGTTGATATTATTGTTTTTAATCTCAAGAGTTATTTGTGCTGTTTGAAGCAGTCGGGGAGTGGCTGCATTTGCTTTTTTGGTTTTTCCATAAGGTTTGCCCACAAGTGCAGTATAATCATCAATGCATTTCTCATCAGCACCTTTTCCTTCTCTCCGTTCCTTATGTAAGCCAGGAGGGGGGGGGATCAGAGACTGCAATTACTTTGTCGCTGCTAATTAGTGTATTCTGGACCACAGCCAGTTGGCTGGTAATATGTTCAAGTTTCCGAAATATAGCCAGCACTGTTTTCCCGGTAAGAATACTATGTTCTGCTACCAGATTCAACAACTGATGAGTGGTCAGATTATCCGGGGCTAATTGTGGCTGACCAGCTCCTTCTGGGGCATTGTCTTCTGGGGAAGACGATGGCATCTGAAAACAAACACAGGGGGGGTTCCCCTTGGGCAACAAAAGATGTAATGTCCAGTCTGCCAGCCAGATTTTGATCTCTTGTTGACTCTAAGGTAGTGGGCTTATTAGTAGGAGCAGAAACAGGCAGTTGACTTACATTTTCTGTCGTGGTCGAAGCCCGGGTAATTATCTCGTCTATACGTAGCTATTTAGCAGCTTTTGTTGGTAGATCAAGTCCAACTCCGGCCCCAGTGGGTGATCTCTGCCGCTTCTTTTTCGCCCCCATGGTAAGCAGCAGGTCCTATAACAGTCAAATCAATCAGCAGCAACAGGCAGACTCAGGGAATTTTCTTCTTTTCCTCGTGGTGTTGAGGCAAAGGTTGAGTTGAGTTAAAAATTTAAAAGTTTAAAAGTTTAGAGTTTAAAGTTTAGAGGTTAAAGATATTGAATAAAATCAAAATTTAGAGAAGAGAGCTCGCTGCTAGGGTCGTTATGGCATGAATCAGTCCCAGCAGGTTCAGGTAGCCAGCTCAAGGTTGAATCAGCTTTCCATCCTTTGATGCGGAGAGTGCCCCAATGGTTTTTAGCAATAAACTGTTGCCTACCTACCTACCTACCTAGCAAACAAGAGTTCCAAGCATGAATTCCTGAGCCTAACACTCGATCCACTACATTGTCCACTGACTCATGAAAACATAAGTCAATAGCTAAATGTAACATATAATTAAATAAGAAACAGAGCAGTGAAGCCAAGTATGACTAACCACAGCAGAATCACAAAAGAAAAAGGCAGAATTATACATATCTTACTCTGTTTTTAAACTTGTTTTATTTTGAAAATCAAAATGTTTCTTACTGCTAATAAGACAAATTATACTAGCACCTTTTTTTCTTTAAAAATTGAAAACTGCCTTGTTTCTGGGGAAAATTAATTGTGCTTAATTCATTTCACACTCTTAATAGTATAATTAGCCTCTCCCAGATGCCTAGCCATTACAGGGTAAACCTAATATGTGTGATTTTACACATCTGCCAGCACAGTCAGGGAGTCAGCTGCTTATTATTACATTTGGAAACACTGTATTAATTAAACTCCATGGATATTTGGGCATCAAAGCAATGAATGCATTTATTTCATCTGAATTTTTTACATTTATATCATTTTGTTACTTTTAATCATTCCTCCAGGTTTCTGTTTTCTAAATACTGTATACACTGGTACCTCTACTTAATCCATTCCGAATGCATGCTCATAAGTCAAACATGTTGTAAGTAGAACAGCCATATCTAAAAAATACTTTTAAAAAAATCAGGGAAAAACATAAGTAGAGCAGACTGCATCTGAGTTGAATTGCTTGTAAGTACAGTGGACCCTTGTATAAGAAACAGCTTGTATAACATAAAATTTGTACAACATAAAAACTTCAAAGACATGGGAAATTTGCCTATGGGGATAATCCGTACAACATAAAAATGGGATCACTCCATTTTCAATGCATTCCTATGGGAATTTGTATAAAGGAAAATTTGCTTAGCATAATTTCTTTTGGAATGAATTAATTCCTTTATACAATGTACCACTGTAGTGCCACTTGTAAGTAGAGGTACCACTGTATCTGTGTGTGTGTGTGTGTGTGTGTGTGTGTGTGTGTGTGTGTGTGTGTGTGTGTGTGTGTGTGTGTGTGTGTGTGTGTGTGTGTGTCTGTCTGTCTGTCTGTCTGTCTGTCTGTCTGTCTATCTATCTATCTATCTATCTATCTATCTATCTATCTATCGGGGTGCTTACAGGAAATTTTCAAAAAACAAAACAAAATATCATTCAGAAGGATGTGACATTTTGATAGAGTTGGGGTGCAATTCTATGAAAGTAATAATTTCAGTTTCAGTAGGAGAACTTTAAGCATGCACATAGACAATGAGACATCATGAGTACATAGCATGACATACCTGGTTCTAGACTATACTGCTTAGAAAGCCTCACATTATAAAATTATTTCCTTTTTAATGTCTTTTTAGTTTACTTTCAAACAAAGGAAAACAGTAATCTGCTCCAGCAGTAGGGAACCAACAGCATTTCTTTTATTTTGGTTTATAAAGCATCACTGGATTTGAAGATCAAAATATATGAAGGATTGAAGAGCCCCCACCTCTGATCCTAGGCAAATGTTTACTACTTAATCTGCTGTTTGTATCAGTTAGGTTACAGTTAATGGAAAAGGCCAAATGTGTGAAAGACACCTAATATCCAGTATGCTAAACACAACTTGTCATTGGAAGGAGTTGTGAAAGGATTTATCCCAAAAGGGACAATAGATATTAAAATAGCAATGGTAATTTACTGTAAATAAATATGAAGTGACACATATTGGGGCAAAAAAAAAAATCCCATCTGTATTGACAGACCTAAGGTAATGGATGCACTAGGGCCGACTGGGGCATTTTGCATCTATGTATGGAATGGAGAAACAGTATCATGACTCATGAGTCTTCATCATGCAGACATCCTGGCAGCAGTGCTGTAGAACCCGGGAAAGAAAACTGCTTGCAGACTGCTAGCAATACATAGCCCAGAAAAACTTTATGAGTCAGGTGTGCTATAGATAAGACTGCCCAAGATTAAAGATCTTGCAGAAATGTTGACAACCACTTAGCTCCAAAGTGTGATTCAGTTTCCTGTGACCTTCCAAAAACTGCTTTCCCCACTTGCTTCAGTTCACAGTTTCAGCTGGTGAGCTTGTTAATGCTTCCCAAATTCTCATTGTGCCTGTTTTCAGGATCTGCTGGCCCAGATACTTTTCTGCCCCCTACCCAACAACTAGCTGCCCCATCTCTGTGACATTGCTGGTGGCAGTTCATATAGCATCAATTGAATAGTCCTTGTGACCTGACAATCCTATCCTAATCATGTCTTCTCATGAGCCCCCTGAGGGTCTGGTCACAAAACCAAGAAACTGTGCTAAAACAGTTTGTGTCAATCTGTGTTAAAAACAGTTTTACATTCACAAATTGAATTCCAAATGAGTATTCATTTTGCCCTGATTTATTTTATTTTCTTGAGAAACAAAAGTTAAAATAAATAGTCACCAGAGGGCCATTTATTTTAGTGCATTGTCTTTTTAACCTACTTAAGCCATTGTGAATCTTTAGAGCTGTTTTTAAAAGGGAGCCTACCTAGTTTAAGGACAGAAGCTGAAAATAGGCAGCCTCTCAAATCAGTACATTAACAGAAGAAGGTAAACATTTTGATTACTCATTAGGAACACAGGAAACAATTAAGAAAACATGTGACTTCAGTCAGCTAAAAATCAAATGGCAACAAATTGTGGGTTTTAAAAGAAATGTAGACAGGCCCTGAGTTTATGAAGATTTGCGCTAAACCCCAGATGTGTGTATAAGATTGAACCTTAAAATGGCATTATAAACTGAGATATGTAATTTCAGGATTTATATCAGGAAAACTCTTACAGATCCAAAAAGATTATTTCGAGAAACAGTAGACGCTATGGGTCCCAGTGTACATCCCAAATACATTCACTCCCCCGCCCCATGTGGCATTTGTGCTTTCTTATGAACTTTCATTTTGCGGTTAAGCTGATGGAATTCATGCTGACATTAACACTACAAAAGAGGCAATTATTTTATAATGTAGAAGCTTCCGACCCAGATAGAAAATAAAATGGTGGGGAAATGCACCATCTGTCCTAGATGTTTCAAAAAGTCAGCCATTTACCTTTAGGATTGCAGGTATGTCATTAATTAAAGATGCATCATGAGTCATTTACACAATTTTATGGTAAAGATCTTCTAATCTTCTATAATATGCACTTTTAAAACCAGCACATAGTTTGAGCAGAAGTTGAGTATGCCAACTAGACTAAAAATGGCTAATCAGTCAACAGATTTTGTAACAATAATGTCCAAAACATTTCCCAATGTACTAAATGCAATGTATCTGCTTTTGTCTGTGTTGTGCAGTAACATTAAGCCTGAGATTTTGGTTTCAAGAGAAGTTACAACTAGAAGGAAGGAAGGAAGGAAGGAAGGAACAAAGGAACAAACGAACGAGCAAATGAATGAACAAATGAACGAACAAACGAATGAAGGAACAAAGGAACGAAGAAAGGAACGAAGGAAGGAAGGAAGGAAAATGTCTTATGATCTGAGTAAAATGTTTAGAAAAATGTTCAATAGCTTTATTGAATGATCATAATATTAGTAAAAAGTAAGATAAAACTGAATAATGGATAAGCAGAAAAGTGCAAAAATGATCTTGGCAAGGTGATGATGATGATGATGATGATGATGATGATGATGTATAAGAGTCTCATGATGCAAGTCAAACCACAGTACTGGAGTCAAAACTCTGCTCATAACCAGCATTGTATCCCAGAAAATTCAGGTAGCCAGATCAGGATTGAGATCATGGGGAGAGGGGGATGTGACACCGACATTAAAATGTGAACTGCCTAGAAAGTGCTTTAAGCAGTATGGGATGGTATATAAGTTACAAGGTTTGGTTTGTATATGCATGGATGTATATGGGATATTTGTTCATTACCTGGGGGTGGGGTTGGGGGAGGGAGGGAGAGAGAGAGAGAGAGAGAGAGAGAGAGAGAGAGAGAGAGAGAGAAAGAGAGAGAGAGAGAGAGAGTTTGCACAGCAGAAAGCATGAGTCTAAAGCTTGTAAATAACACTAAGAAATGTTTACTAACTTCAGGCAGCATTAGGTATATCACAGACTAATCTTGGGCCAATCGGGCATTGGGACAACTTTACCTTCTAAACAATTTTTCATAAGTTAAGTTAAATGGTAACCTCTATTTTTGCAACTGACTTCCTATATGATTCATGGCATGTGACAGTGTTTTTCTTTCTTGCAACCATTTTAGTCTATGTGCATCTACTTTCCATATTGTACTTGTGGCACTTGAGTTTGAGTTTGTGCTGACCTAGGATAGCCTAGCAGACCATGGTGTTAGTCTACTTGAGCCCATCCTCAGCCACATCCACTAGTGCAAAAGAATGTTTCTGTTTGCTTCTGTGAAATCGTGGAAGTATATGTTGGAGTTATTTCAACCTCATATGCTGCCTTTAAGAGATTTGGCTAGGGGAGACCTTTCTGGCTGTGGTGACTGTCAGTCAATTTTAATGAGAGACACACCTTAACTTACTTTCCCCTTCTTTTTAGTTTACTTGCAGTTAGTATAGCATTAGAGTGGAGGTCAGTGGCAGTGTGTGCAGATAGAACAGCTCCCAGAAAGCCCAGGAAGATCGGGTGGTGGTGAAGGCTTCTCAGAACTGAAGTCCAAGAATACCTGGGTTATCCAAATTTAGAAACCAATGAGTTATAATGTAGTTTGAAGGAGGGGGGGGACTTCTGGAAGCAGCCTGTGAGTCTGTTGAAGCCTGTTGTTTTGTTCAGTGTGCTATTTGGATCTATTCAATTGTGAGTAAATTACACTTGTTTATTCTTTCTCTTAGCAATCTCTCGGAGTGAGTTACTGAGACTGTAAGGGCCAGTGGATAAGATAATAAAGGTGGTCTACTGAAGGGAAGATTTGAAACTAATTGTATTGTACTGTCTAAACCCCTGCACTTCTGCTGCACAGATACTAGTTTTAGCCAGAATTCAAACCTCTGCTATAGTAAGAACTCTGCATCAGAAGTATATTAGTAGAATAAACAAAGTTTAAAATAGTGTAGTCACATGGGTTAAGAGCAGGTAGTGCACTGCCTCTGGCTCAGAACAGAGTCAAGAAGTCCCAGGCACAGTCAAGACAGCTTGGCCCTTGTAACTAGATATTGGTACAGATCTTGCATACGGCGTGAAGAAATTTAGAACTCTAATTAATCCAACACAAGTGTCTATTTTTTCTTTTTATGATGTGTATATGTGCAATATGGCAACTTGCCAGGTTGTGCAAAAGTTGTAAAATTCCTCTCTACTCTGCTCTTACGGTCCTTTGATTTGTGGTTCAATGATTTCCAGAGAAATATATAAGTGTAAGGCATATTCACTAAGATTCTTGCAAGCTTGGATCCAAGGTGCTCTATTCATTGTTTGCTATTTTGGCATAATCTATAATACAGACAAAGCAATGCGTTTCTTTTAGGAGCCTGAAGATAAATATACAGTGGTAGAACTGGGTATGTGGGAGATGTAAGATTCCTTTGAAAACAAGCAGACTCCTGTACTTCAGGCATTTTAATTCCGGCATCCAGGAAATGTTTACATATTTCTTCAGACTGTGAAATTATTAGGAGAAAGGGAGAAATGAAACCATCTCAAAGAGGAAAAAGAGAAAGAGACATACAGTATTTTTAAAAATTTTTTTAAAATATATATATATTATTGTTTCACACATAGATGGAAACTAATGAGTATGGGTCATGGGTTGGGCATCTATAGGTAATTACATGGCATGTTCACATCATTTATATTATTTTGATGCTAACATATTATAAATCTGATATACTATTGGAGTAATTCAGTTACAGACTTCTTTTACATAAATGTTGTTGAGTGGTCTCCAGCTTTCTTTTGCCTTTTGTAAATCTCTCTCAACAATTCTGACAGTATAATCCATCTCTTCCATTTCAAAGCACTTTCCCAAGAGTTCTTTCTGTTATTTGAGACCTAGAATATGCTGATGGTTTGTGTGTGTGTGTGTGTGTGTGTGTGTGTGTGTGTGTGTGTGTGTGTGTGTTCAGCTTTGGCTTTGGCTTTGGCTTTGTCCTTTCTGGAACAAGGCCAATCTCATTTATACAGAGAGATGGGTAGGAAAAGGAACCATGGACCCAAAAATCCTGACAAAGTGGGCTGGTTTGTGGTTTGTTTCACTACCCAATTTTGGGGAATCCCATTTTACTTAAGCAAAATGAAACATCAATCTTTTTTAAAGGAATGCAAATCAAAGGATTTCTGCCAGGTGGTTGTCTGTATCTCTCTTGAATGCCTCCAGTGTTGGAGCACTCACCACCTCTTGAAGTAATAGGTTCCATTGCCATACTGCTCTAAGAGTTAGGAGGTTTTCCCTCATATTCAGCTGAACACTGGGTTCTCTTAACTTGAGCCCATTGTTGTGTGACCTGCATTCTGGGTTGATTGAGAACAGATAGCATCCCTCCTCTGCATGACAGCCCTTCAAATAGTTCAAAAGTGCTATCATTATCACCCATCAGTCTTCTTTTCTCTAGACTAAACATACCAATTTGTTCAGTCTTTCTTCATAGGACTTGTTTTCCACCCCCCTGATCATCCTTGTCACCCTCCTCTGAACTTGTTCCAATATGTCAGCCTCTTACTTGAGGTGTGGTGTCCAGAACTTGATACAATACTCAAGCCTGAACTTAATCAATGCTGAATAGAGGGAGATAAGCATCTCATGGTGCTTGGGAATTATACTTCTTTTAATGCAGCCTAAAATTATATTTGCCTTTTTGTGATCATATCGTACTGATGGCTCATATTCAGCTTATGATCTACCAGAATTCCAAGAACCTTCTCCCACGTAATATTGCTGAGCAAGGTGTCCTCCATCTTGCAACTATGAATTAGGTTTCTTCTTCCTAGATGAAGTACTTTGCACTTACTGTATCCCTGTTAAATCTGGCCATGACTGCCAATTGGGTTGTATAAAAGTGAAATAAATAAATAAATAAATAAATTTCTTTTGGTTTCAGCCCTGTGCTCCAGCCTATCAAGATCATTTTGAATTTAGTTTCTTTAGTTGTTTCACCCAGTGTTGTGTCATCCACAAATTTGGCAAGCATTTCTTGCACTCCTTTGTCCAAGTCATTAATAAAAGTGTTGAAGTGCACTAGACCTAGGTCTGAGCTTTGGAGTACCTCACGTTACCCCCCCCCCCATTTATAGTAGGAGCCATTGAACATCACTCTCTGAATACTATTCCATAAACTCTCCTGCTGAAGTCCCAGATGGCCCTGTACATTATCCTTCCAAAAAAGCAGTCTATGATAACATTAATTCTCCAATATTTTAAGTTCTGCCATTTTATGTGCTTTGGCCTTTCTGTGTGACCTCTTGGTCATAAAGGACACTGTGGTACCCTTTGCCTGTGCCTTCTCTTTTTCCAGTTCACTAAGTTTATCCCATATGGCTCTATAGTTTGGCCAGTCTTTATTCTCAGATGATGACACCACAGAGAGAGAGAGAGAGAGAGAGAGAGAGAGAGAGAGAGAGAGAGAGAGAGAGAGAGAGAGAGAGAGAGATTTTTCTATGCTGCACTGGCTGATTTCATTTACCTGCCCCTAGCACAAATACTGTATATAATCTACTGTGATTACTGAATCTGCAGCAGCCATGTCCTACTTTCTTATATAATTTCTCTTTTTGTTTTTGCTTTTTATCAGTACTCCCCACAACAAACCCCTTGTCTGTGAAGATTCTCAGTCATCCAGGTGAGTTTATCTGGAAGTGAGTTTATCAGAAGAACAATGGATCAGCCTGAAACCCAGACCCGACGGAAGAACCTGGTGATTACCTCCATGGCTGAGTGTCTGAGAAGCTTAAAAGGATTTTTTGCAAACACCACATCCCTGTTTATCTCAAATCCACAAACACACTAAGGCAGAGACTCATCCACCCAAAGGACCCAATACCAAAGCACAAAAGAGCAATATAGTACAGTATATGCAGGCCAATGTGGTGAGGAGTGTGCAGACCTCTACACTGGAGAAGCTAAACCGCCATTAAACAGACGGATGGCACAATATAGGAGGGGTAACAGCTGAGGACTGGAATCATCAGTACACCTCCACTTGAAGGACAAAGGGCACCCATTCAAAGATGAGGATGTACACATATTAGGCAGAGAAGATAGGTGGTTTGATCGAGGAGGTCAGGGAACCCATCCATGTGAGCATTGAAAACCCCTCTCTTAACAGGCACCATCTATCTGCCACTTATCAGGCTTTGATTTCAACAATACCTAGACAAATAAAAAATACTTCATGCCTTCATTACCAAGGCCATAGCTAACAACCCATACTTTATGGGTTTCAGCACTTTTAGGCCATTGTTCACCTTAAGGCTATTGAGACTGTTGTCTACCTAACAAGCCTATTTAGGCCATTCTTCATCTTATGAGCCTATTTCAGAACATGATGACAAGCGGTCAAAGTCAGCTAATAAATGGAGGACTCACAACTAGCTTTTTTCAGGCTGATGAAGCTGTTTGGATGAGCAGCGAAACATTTCAATCTCTTAAGAAAAAGAAGTCCAGTTGCCATGACTCAACTTCCAAACAAACCACTTGCTTTTAACTCCTTATGCTTATATGCCCTGTTGCTTCCCCTTCACCCTCAGAAGCTATCCCAAGCTTTAAAAACAGCACCCTGAAACCCCTGGCTGGGGGAGCCAACCCATTCCACCCCCACTGAAACCTGCTTCCACAAGGCCATGCCACTGCACAGGCCTCCTTCTCCCCACTGCTATGAAAGCTGAGTCCTCTACATGATGAAAGCAAAACATCCCATGGCTTCGCTCCAATGCTGTCCCTCCAATGCTTCTGAGAGCACCAGGAGGTTGAGGCAGCCTCGTGCAGCCCCTTTCTAGGCTGCCTATCGCTTATCTACCTGGCCCAGTAGTACACACTGCACTCACCTGGTCCAGGCAGGTGAGCTAAGCATCCCTCCCTATTGTGGAGGGATGCTTAGAATAAGCTTTGATGGATTCAGCATCTGATAGAAGTGGATGGCAGCCCACAATGCCTTATCTCAAATAAACCATTTCATTTGCTGCAAGAATCACTGCTGTTCTAGAAGAATTTTTTGTTTTTTGTCAATGGTTTGGCATGTGACAGTATCACTATGGCAAAATGGTTAACAGGAAATAGGAGGATTATGATGTAATACAATTAATGGCCTCCCATCATTTGAAACTCAGGCTGATATTTCTTTCCCCCTTATGTAGTTGGATAATGCAGTACCATGCCATATCTAGATACCAGTATTTCCTAGCAAAAGAACTAACAAATATTGAAATGAAGGAAATATTCAGATGAATCACCCCAGATGAGCCTTACTATCAACACTGTGAACACAGAATGCTGTTTAGAGTACAGAATAGTTTAATGCTTATAGCTGTTTAGATGAATAAAGTCAAGAAAGCTTACACATGGATCCAAATATGGGAAATCTGAAAGAATGGAGATTTATTGTGTGGGAGGAAAGGAATGACATTCTTTTAAAGTAAACTTTAAATGTTACAAATGCCTTCTGGAACATCACTTACAAATCCTTCAATTTAGCAAGGATGTATTGAGGAATGTATACATGTTGAGTTAGATACCTTCAAAATCTGGCCTGAAAACACAAGTAATAAGTAGCAAGTCTTTAATATTTTTTTCCAATAGAAGCATCATATTGGTTGACCATTATTTCATTTATTGTTTTGAAAAAAAATGCATTCATGTGATAAATTCTGCATTTCAAATTAACTTTTGTATTCTAGGGGTGTTGAGAGGAGATAAAAGAAAAGAAGAAACCAAGAAAGAATTTCTGGGGATTTTTCATATATGGAGGGAGACAGCTTCTGGATCAACTGTGGTCAATAGTGCCAACATGTACCTCAGCCACACTCAGTATCAAATAGGAGTTAATTAACCTAACAGCTTTGGGTAGAAGAGCTTTACCAATAGGCCTGTGGAACTTTACAGAACTATGTGACATCTGAACCCATTGTGATCTTGCACAGAAGCAATGTTTGTACCAAGCACACATCCAAAACAAAGGGTGCCTGGCAGATTTTTGGTAAGAAAAGCTGCAGGGTTAATGGTAACTGGACCTATCACTCAGATAGGGAAGGCAATTCAAAGCATCATATTATATTTTCTAAACAGTCATGGTGAGATAGAAATTTAAGAAGATTGTTGGTCTCCAGAGGGTTTTACTAGGATTGGAAAAAAATGCTGGCTACTTGTTAACTCTCGAAAAAAAGAGTGTTAGGTAAGAGAAGTAACTCCTTGAGACAACTGAGTCCTAAGCTGTCTATATCGAGGTGTAGACCTTTAAGATCTTTATGGCTCATGCCTAGGCTCAGATCATCAGCTTCTTATTTCAAAATTCAAACTTAAACTGAAGAAAGTAGGGAAGATCACTGGGCCAGTTAGGTATAACCTAAGTCAAATCCCATATGAATACACAGTGGAAGTGAAGAATAGATTCAAGGAACTAGATTTGGTGGACAGAACACCTGAAGAATTATGGATGGAGGCTTGTAACATTGTACAGGAGGCTGCAATGAAAAATATTCCAAAGAAAAGAAAATGCAAGAAAGCAAAGTGGTTGTCCAACGAGGCCCTACAAATAGCGGAGGAGAGAAGGGATGCAAAATGCAAGGGAGAAAGGGAAAGATACAGAAAATTGAATGCAGACTTCCAAAGAATAGCAAGGAGAGACAGGGCGGCCTTCTTGAATGAACAGTGCAAAGAAATAGAGGAAAACAACAGAAAAGGAAAAACCAGAGATCTGTTCAAGAAAATTGGAGATATTAAAGGGGTATTTCGTGCTGGATATGATAAAGGACAAAAATGGTAGGGACCTAACTGAAGCAGAAGAGATCAAGAAGAGATGGCAAGAATATACAGAAGAATTATATCGGAAAGATCTGGATGTCCCTGATAACCAAGATAGCGTAATTGCTGACTTGGAGCCAGACATCCTGGAAAGTGAAGTCAAGTGGGCCTTAGAAAGCATTGCAAACAACAAGGCCAGTGGAGGTGACGGCATTCCAATTGAACTCTTTAAAATCTTAAAAGAGGATGCTGTAAAGGTGCTGCATAAGATATGCCAGGCAAATTTGGAAAACCCAGCAGTGGCCAGAGGACTGGAAAAGATCGGTCTACATCCCAATCCCAAAGAAAGGAAATGCCAAAGAATGCTCCAACTATCGCACAATTGCACTCATTTCACATGCTAGCAAGGTTATGCTCAAAATTCTACAAGGCAGGCTTCAGCAGTATGTGGAAAGAGAACTTCCAGAACTACAAGCTGGATTTCGAAGGGGCAGAGGAACTAGAGATCAAATCGCCAACATGCGCTGGATTATGGAGAAAGCCAGAGAGTTCCAGAAAAACATCTACTTCTGCTTCATTGACTATGCCAAAGCCTTCGACTGTGTAGACCACAACAAACTATGGCAAGTCCTTAAAGGAATGGGAGTGCCTGATCACCTTATCTGTCTCCTAAGAAATCTATATGTGGAACAAGCAGCAACTGTCAGAACTGGATATGGAACAACTGACTGGTTTAGAATTGGGAAAGAGCACACGACAAGGCTGTATACTGTCACCTTGCCTATTTAACTTATATGCAGAGTACATCATGAGAAAGGCCGGTCTGGATGAATCACAAGCCGGAATTAAGATTGCCGGACGAAATATCAACAACCTCAGATACGCAGATGATACTACTCTAATAGCAGAGAGTGAGGAAGAATTAAAGAACCTCTTAATGAGGGTGAAAGAGGAGAGTGGAAAAAATGGGCTGAAGCTCAACATCAAAAAAACTAAGATCATGGCCACTGGTCCCATCACCTCCTGGCAAATAGAAGGGGAAGAAATGGAGGCTGACAGAGTTTATTTTCTTGGGCTCCTTGATCACTTCAGATGGCGACTGCAGCAATGAAATAAAAAGACGCCTGCTTTTAGATAGCATACTAAAGAGCAGAGACATCAGTTTGCCAACTAAGGTCAGGATGGTTAAAGCTATGGTTTTTCCAGTAGTGATGTATGGAAGTGAGAGCTGGACTATAAAGAAGGCTGATCGCCGCAGAATTGATGCTTTTGAGCTGTGGTGCTGGAGGAGAGTCTTGAGAGTCCCCTGGACTGCAAAGAGATCAAACCTATCCATTCTGAAAGAAATCAACCCCGAATATTCACTGGAAGGACAGATTTTGAAGCTGAGGCTCCAGTACTTTGGCCATCTCATGAGAAGAGAGGACTCCTGGAAAAGTCCCTGATGCTGGGAAAATCAAGGCAAAAGGAAAAGAGGACGACAGAGAATGAGATGGTTGGACAGTGTCATCGATGCAACCAAAATGAATTTGACAAAACTCCGGGAGGCAGTGGAGGACAGGAAGGCCTGGCGAGCTCTGGTCCATGGGGTCACGAAGAGTCGGACACGACTGAACGACTGAACAACAACAACAAAATGGCTCATGCCTAAGCTATAGTAAATGCCATATCCTCTTCCCAGAAATACTAATACTCCTTCCCAGAACTACTAAGATTTGTTGGAGTATTAACTGCCTTCCATGTTGTTTAGCAGTGAGTGTATAGCTGAGAGAGAGACTAGGCTAAGGTGTGCATCTTTTAGCACTGACCATTTAAGTTCTTTGTCCCACCTGTAGGTTTTGAGACTGACCTCCAAGCTTTCATCCTTCTTTTTCCTCCCCCTGTTCTGTATGTTTCATTCCTTTTATTTTTTCTTCTTCTATCTTTTGGAATGTAACTGAAGTCTGCAAGTAAGTAAAGAACATCTATTTTTCCCCTACCTGAAAATACTCTCTGAATGATCCTTTAGGCATGGTTATAATAAGTGGATTTCTGGGAGACTTACAGCTTATTATACATCAAACTCTTCATGGTCTGTGGTTTATGCAAAGGATGTTTTCAAAATTCCAAATACAGCAGATTGACCTAATCAACATAATAAGAAAACAAGTACCGTATATACTCAAATATAAACTGAGTTTTTCAACCCTTATTTTTGGCTGGGGAAAAATGCCCTCAGTTTATATTTGAATGAATATAGTTACCACACTTTCACTGCCTACCAAGTGCTCATCTGGTTTGGGGAAGGTGCGGAGAGCTAGTCCTGCCTGTTCTGTCGCCTCCTGAGTGCTCAGCGGGCTTGGGGAGGACAGCGTAGGGCAAGTCCTGCCCGTTGGAGAAGGCACCCTAGGTTTATACATGAGTCAATATGTTTTCCCAGATTTTGGGGGGGGCGGAATAGGTGCCTCAGTTTATATTTGGGTCAGTTTATACTTGAGTATAAATGGTAATCTGTTATAATTTATTGTCATTATAAAAGCCAGTGGTCAGAAGGAGAAAGAAAAATTAGGGGAGGGGGAATACATGAATGGTAAGATTTTTTTGAATCGAAGGTAGAATTTTTTAAAAATCAAACTTCATTGTATAGTCAGTAACAACAAACAGCAATGTAATCTAAACATGAAGGAATTGTCATTAAACTGAATATAGCCAAAATATTTTTTCATGTTGAACAAAGAGATACCTACTATACAGCTGAGATGCTGCTGCTGCTGCTGCTGCTGCTGCTGCTGCTGCTGCTGCTGCTGATGATGATGATGATGATGATGATGATGATGATGATGATGATGATGATGATGAGTGCCATCATGTCAGTTCTTAAAGCAACCCTTTTCATTGTTTTCTAGGAAAAGAGTATTCAGAAGTGTAGGTTGCCCAATGCCAGGCAGGGTGACTCTTCTCCTTGGAGGCACAGTGGGAAATTGAGTCCCCCCCAATACTTAACTAACTGAACTATCCAGGAAACTGATAATTAGGTCTTCCTGAATGCATCACTGTTCTTTTTTTCTTGTACAACAAACTACATTAAGCTAATAATTTTTTTTGTCCTGATGTTGCCAAAGCTGAATTTCTTATATCCAATAGACATTGGCTTTCTCACAGATTCTTCTATTCTGCCTCTCCCTGAGAACCCTACTATATATGTGAAACTGACTCAAAATATTGCAGGAATACTCATTCATTTAATAAGTGTTTGTGTGAGACAGGGAGATAATACGTACCACATTTCCTAATAATCTTCTATGATTCCTTAAAGGCCATCTATTTCTCATGTAATTTCTGAGACATCATTTTAATCTCAAGGTTTCAAGGCTTCTTGAAGCAAACAGAGCTCTTATAACATTATTTCGGTAATGGACAAGTTGACAAGCTTTTAATTATAAGCCATCTTTCTGGTGTCATCTACAGTTCTTAGATTCTTAAACCTCTCTCTTTTAATACAGTTTAATCATCTCTGGTATTATGCCCTAATTTTGTTGATCTAAGAACATGGTGAAAGGTAGCAGACATTTTATGTAGGATTATGCTTCCCACTTTGGATGGCTGAAGTAGGCCTGGGAAGAGAAACTATTAAAGCAAATGTGCTTTAGGGTAACTTAGGCTGTGATCATACACCTAAGAGTAAGGCCCCTTGCAATCAAAGGTGAATAAACAGAAAGAGGATATAAATTTAGCATGAACTGAGCAAGGAAGAGCCTTCATAAAGGTAAATTGTGTTCTATGAAACACAAGCAGTAATCAAAAGTCTGTTATGTGGTCTTCTACGAGATGTTCAGTACTAGTGAAAATAAGGACCTTGATCACTACTGATCTTTATCTGTGCTGTGCAGTTGCAGGAAAAAAATGAATTCTTTATACATAATGAAGAAGTCACTGTGTAAATGAGTAGCAGGTACACAATTTTAGCCCTCCCTCATCAATTGGGTTATAATGACTAGAATCCTATTCTCCATTCACATAGTTGAAATCATGAATGGTCACCTCTGGGACTCCTGTTTGGCTATCTGCTCTCACCCTATGTCCCTAGGACAGCCTGTTGGTGTCACCTCCTGTTGGGCTTCAGGCAGCAGCTGAGATAGGTTGGTCAGATCAAGGCAAAGAGAAGTCAGAAAATGAGAATAACATGGGTGGTGGGGATTCTTCTAGGAACATAGAGGAAACCAGGGCAGAGAGACCAGAAGAGGAGGCAACCTGGGGAGAAGTTGTAGAGGAGCAGTAGGAGTCTCTGCTTAGAAAGAAGGTCTTTGAGTACACCCTTGCTGAAGCCCCTGGATTGATACCTTGGTGAATCTTGGGCTTCTGGGCAGCCATAGCTGAGGACAAGGTTTCCAGCACAGACCTTGTTGGCTTCACTGGGGATGGCTGTACTTCATGGACTCCATCCATGACCACAACACATGAGGCACAAGCATCAAAAAGTGAGGCAGTGGCATCTTCAGGAGAGCTTTAGAAGAGCAGTAATATCACAGCAGCCCACTGGTAAAAGCTGTCCTTGAGGAGAGTGGACCATTCACCTTGGAGGGCAGGACTCTGAATAGTGCCAGTCCTAGTGGAGTCATATGAGGACTGTCAGTGAGTGAGCGAGAACCCTGCTGGACTGGTGAAAGGAACTGATGTCAAGGTGAATCATGTCTTACAAACAGTTGCAGTATACCCACAATGCAGCCTGCTTTACCCACTGAATTGACTACTGAGCCTATGGAAATTATTAGTGCAGACACTGGTCTCACCATCCCAACCCACCAGTCATGGGCATATAGAAATGGAAATTCAATATGTCTTGGCATCAAATTGTTTATTGAGGTGCTGAGTACATTCCTGGGCACACATCTGACTGCATACTCGGGGACACACTCAAGAGTGCAGCCAGAACGTCATTAATGAGTGGCCATCTGTCTCCTGGACATACACAATTTCCCTTACAAAGGCATAAACTGGCAGTAAAGTTCTGGCCATTGTCTCAAAGGAGGGATTACAACAATTCAGCCTGAATAAGTCCCATAAATGTTATCCATTTCAAATGGTGCTTTCTCAGCTCCCATACCAATCAGGTAGTTTTTAGTTTTCTTTCAAATGAACACATCAAGATAAAAACGTTTTTCAGGCAATTGCCCAACTAATAATTTAAATAAATCAAAGTCTGAAACATTTAAAGATAAAACAAAAGAAAGCATAATGCACATATCCAGATAACATAGTAATTAAATAGCTCTCAAATACAAAAAATGATTGAATCCATGAACATCAGATAAAGAAAATTATCAAGGTTACAGGATTGTAGTGATACACATGAGAATATTATATAGTTCACAAAGCAAAGGTTTCTGTTTCAGAAAGGAACTGCAGCTTGTTTCTGTCTTTTCCTCTTTGGGCATTTATACACGACCCCTAAGCTCCGCCGCAAATGGCTGCAAGGTCCGGACCTTAAAAATGTTTACCCACCAGCTTTGCAGACAATTAATTGCGACCCCGCCCACTTTACCACGACCAAACAGCAGTTTTCTTGTACCTGGTCTTTGATGGTGACAAATATTTGATCCGGTGTAAGGATAGTGAGTGCGGGGCTCTCCTGGCTTCCGTTTGTTCTTTTTTTGCGCCCTGCCCCTTTAAGAGATCTGAATGCTGCCGGGAACAAAACGGAGGTAAACCGGCAGTCTTTTCTTTCTTTTTTCTCCCTCCCTCAGGCAGCCAGCAACCAGGAAGTGCGGAGGGGGGTGGGGACGGGTCTGGGTGAATTTGGACCGCGGGTGGGCTCGTAGGGGTTAGGGGGGCTGTTGGACATCTTGGCCCATTGCTTCTTCCCCTCCCCCCGCGGCTTCCCCCATGCCGTAGCCTTATCTCCCTGGCCTTCCTGATAATCTTCTCTGTCCCTACTTCCACTTGGCCTTGGCTCCCTCCTCCCCCCTCCCTCTCTCCCTCCCCAGGTGTGCTCAATCTGCCCTGACGGTGGACCCATATTAGTGTTATTTTAATTCGATTTTGCTTATTTGTTTTGGTTGCTATCTTATTTTACTTTATTATTATTTATTATTATTATTATTATTATTATTTTCTTCTTCTATTGCTTGTTGTTTGTGGGTAGCCTAGTGACTTCTTGTCATTAGTTTGTATCTTGTTGTTAATTTTCATTGACTGTAGTGCTTTGCATATTTAGTTATTTTTCTGTTAACTGCAATAGTTTGTGTTACTGCCCCTATTTGTTTATTGCTATTGTATAGTGTGGATTATTTTTATTTTTCTTATTTGAAGTTTAGTACTGCATTTTCTTGTTTGTATTGTAAGCAGTAGCAGGGTTTTCCCTCTCTCTCTCTTTTTTTTTTTTTTTCTTTTCCGCGCCATGTTAGCAGGGGCTCATATTCCAACGGTGTCGGGTCGTTTACGCTTGTAGCCGTTGGGTTTGTCAGACCAGAAGAACGCGGGTCAGGCAACTCGTGCCTGTCCCTCGTTCTGACCCCTCGGCTCCCTGCCACGTGCCCGGGAGTCCTACCACCAGCGCCCCCAACCTTCCCTGTATCCTGATGAATGCCAGGTCGGTGCATAATAAAATCCCTATCATTTATGATACCATCGTGGAGGAGAAGCCCGACCTGGCATTTATTACTGAGACCTGGGTGGGCTCGGAGGGGGGGGCTTCCCTCTCCCTCCTATGCCCGCCCGGCTATCAGGTTGAGGGAGTGGGAAGGTTGGGGGGTCAAAGGGGGGGAGGGGCCGCTATTGTTTTCAGGGACTCTTTTCTAGTAAGCAGGGCCTCGACATTGGTTAGCCAGGGGTTAGAGGTACTTCACCTGTTGGTGGGACAGCGGGACAGATTTGACATTGTGCTGGGTTACCGAGCTCCCCGCAACCCTGCACAATCCCTGCCAGAGCTCACAGAGTTCATTGCAGCTGCACTGCTGAGGTCCCCACGGCTTTTGGTCGTGGGTGACTTCAACGTGCATGCGGGCGATGGACTCTCTGGAGTGGCTCTGGAGTTCATGGAATCCATGGCGTCCATGGGTCTGTCCCAGCATGTTCTATGCCCCACCCACAGGTCCGGTCACACCCTGGATCTGGTTTTTTCCTCCATGTCGGGGATTCGTGTCTGGAGGTGGGGGACATTGTTCCCTCCCTGTGTCATGGACAGACCATCACCTGCTCTCATTCTCCCTGGCGATCCCGGCCCCTCCCCGCGGGGACCCTCGGCCTTCAGTTCTGGCCCGCCCCGCAGGCTTATGGACCCGCAGCGGTTCAGCGAGCTCTTCGGGGCCTTCCTGATGGTATGACTGGCGCTCCGGCTGAGGCAATGGCCAATCATTGGCATGAAACAGCTGCCAACACCATCGACCGGATCGCCCCTTTCTCCGTTGCTGAGCCCGGCCCTCCCCATGGTTCACGGGGAGCTTAGGGCAATGAAGCAGGTTAGGAGAAGGCTAGAGCGCAGCTGTCGAAAAACCCGGACTAAGGCTGCTGTTGATGCCCAGACTAGTCGCTATCCAACGCGATCAGGAGGCCCGAACATCTTTTAACTCCCTGAGAATTGCTGAGGCCTCGAACCGCCAGGCGGAGCTCTTCCGGGTGGTTCGAGACCTCAACAATCCTAGTCTGGCTAGGTCTCCTCCTACTGAGTTCAGTAGTGAGCAGTTTGCAGCCTTTTTCATAGAGGCCATCCGTGCCGGCTTTGACCCCGGTTGCAGTGGCCCTGCCCCGCCATCCCCAGTCGCTGGTCCGCCTTCGTCGCCTCGGTTGGATGCGCTTGGGCCTGTTTCCGCTGTCGAGGCCTCCAAGGCTGTGGCGCATTGCCGGCCTGCCTCCACCCCTTTCGACCCTTGCCCTGCCTGGCTAATTAGAGCTGCCAGAGGGACCATGGCCGAATGGGCTTCTGCCATTGCCACCGCCTCCTTCAGTGAGGGGGTTTTTCCCTCTCGTCTGAAGGAGACGGTGGTGAAGCCCATTCTGAAAAAACCTGGCCTGGCGGTGGATGATTTAACAAACTATCGTCCCATCGCCAATGTCCCATTTATGGGCAAGGTGATCGAGAGGGTGGCGGCGGTCCGGCTGCAGTCATACCTGGAGGATCGGCAGTGCCTCGATCCTTGCCAGTCCGGGTTCAGGCCCCGTCGGGTACCGAAACAGCTTTGGTCGCCCTGCAAGATGACCTTCTCCGGGCGGCCGACAGGGGTTCCTCTACCCTGTTGGTTCTCCTGGATCTGTCAGCGGCCTTTGATACCGTTTATCCTACTGGACCGTCGGAGGCACTGCTCGCAGTTGGCTCCGTTCCTTCCTGGAGGGCCGGCCCCAGTATGTTCAGCATGGGGAGTTATCGGCCCCTTGGATTCTCCCTTGTGGGGTTCCACAGGGGTCGTCTCTGTCCCCCATGCTGTTTAACATCTATGTAAGGCCGTTGGCGGGGTCATCAGGAGTTTTGGAGTTTGCTGTCATCAGTACGCTGATGACACGCAGCTCTATCTCTCCTTTAACACCTCTGCTGTGGAAGCTGTGGAAGTTCTCGAGGGTGCCTGGAGGCCGTCCTGGCTTGGACCGGGGCGAACAGGCTTAAGCTCAACCCCGAGAAGACGGAGGTTATGTTGTTTGGGAGCTCGCCGTCTGGGTTCGGTGGTCCTTTTCCTCGTCTGGGGGATCCCCAGTTCGCGGAAAGGGCGCGGAATCTGGGTGTGCTCCTGGACCCGGCGCTTACCTTGGAGTCCCAGGTGGCGTCGGTGACCAGGTCCGCCTATTACCATCTCCGTCGGATCGCCCAGATCCGCCCGTACCTGGACGCGAACTCTCTGAGAACAGTGGTCCAAGCGCTGGTGATCTCGAGGCTGGACTACTGTAACGCTCTCTACATGGGGTTGCCCTTGAATCTTCTCCGGCGCCTGCAGCGGGTCCAGAATGGCCCAGGCTGGTGGCTGGTGTGCGTCGACACGAGCACATCACGCCAGTCCTGGCCCGCCTGCACTGGTTGCCCGTTGCGGCCCGGATTAGATTCAAGGTCCTGGTTTTAGTTTATAAAACCCTCCATGGCTTGGGACCGGACTACTTGGCAGAGCGTATATCCACCTCGGCCCGGCCCGTTCGGAAGGCGCGAGCGCACTTGCTTCACCCCTCGAGAGGCCAGAAAACGAGTACTCGTAATCGGGCTTTCTCGGTGGCGGCCCCTAGCCTCTGGAACTCCATCCCCTCTGAATTGCGCTCTGCAGAGTCCCTGCTGGCCTTCCGGAAGGCTTTAAAAACTCATCTATTCCGGGAGGCCTTTGGCGATAGTTTTTAATTTCTTTTTTCTCTTTCCGCCATCGTATCGTGTATTACCATAATGTTAGGTTTTATGATCCGTTGAGGTGCCTCTAGGCTTTTCTTTTATGTATTGCTGTATTATTTGTTTTTATTGCATACTGTATTTTCTTTGTAATACTTGTACCCCATTGTTGTAAGCCGCTTAGAGTTCAGAGCTGAAGATAAGCGGGATATAAATATAATAAATAAATAAATAAATAAATAAATAAGACAGAGGAAGAGAGACGAACCCCTAAGATCTCTGGTCTGAATTTAAGTGGCCAGCGGATCTTAGGGGTCATGTAAAAAGGCCCTTTGCTGTTTCCTTCTAGCTTCTCCATTCTTCCCCTCAGCTGCCATCACTAGCTGTTGTTTCATTAAGTCCCAAGCCCACTGTCACCTTTCTTCTTTCAGAGTGTTCATAAGGATGATCAGATGCTTCACACAGCCACCACAAGAAACAAATTCATCATGTGCCCACTGCATAATTCCCAGTTCTTAATTAAAGTCCAGTAAAACAAAGATCTCCCTTGTGTCGAGCAACAGTTTAGTCTGCAGGCACAAAGCATGTGGGGACAGAGACGTAGCTAGGGTTTTAGGTGCCCAGGTACAAAGTCAGTTTTCGTGTGCCCCAAGGGAAGGGGAGGGGCTAAGGTGCCACGTAGAAGGCAGCAGTGGTGGCCGGAGAGCCCTCCACACCCACAACATTCCTTCCCATGGCATATGGCCAGGGAGCTATTTGGCACCCAATTTGGTACACCCAGATACTGCACACACGAACAGATGTCCCCCCTTGCCCCCCATAGCTATGCCACTGTGTGGGGATACAGAGGGTAGTCATTTCTACATTACCTGGAAAGAGTTCAGAATTCAGTGAAATCAGAATGCATCTTTTTTAAAGTGGGCAGGAAAAATCCACATACATCAACTTGAGCTTGACCGGACAGTGTCCTCAAATAGAGGACACTTTTGAAATAGGGGAAACATTTTCTGTCCAGTTGATATGCATCTATGGGCCATTTCCACTCTATTTCTCAACTGTACTGCAACATATGTGACAGTATGCTTTTTAAAAAATTGAAAAGACATAGATTCCTAAGTGGTGTCCCCATTGGGATGTGGAGAGATGAGCTTACGTGTTTCCCTATATTAGCACCATTCCTCAATCTCTAATCAGTTTGAGGTGTAATGTTAGAATAGGGCTTAATGTGCATAATAACATATGTTTGCCTGGAGAGGACACTATTTTGATGCATAGTGCTTGGACACATAGGTGTCTTAAATTAGAGAAATGCTGCTCATAATGTGTACACTATTGATTTGTTATTAAAAAGTACAAATGATGTGCTTTAATTAATGTGAAGAACAAGATTTTTGAAAAAGAAAACTGCTGCTATAAGCCTTAAAATATGTGTGCCAAATGAAATGTTGAGACTGAGAATAGCTTGAAATTTGTTTCACTTACCTGAAGGTCTACAATTGTCCCAAGTTGACCTGATAAAAATGGCCACAGGTACAACGGGTTTAAAAACAGCTGTTGTGTGTACCTTTGTTTACCCCAGATTTGCCTTGAGCATATTATATTCTCCTGTTCAATACTGGCAGAAACATGGTTGTGCTTTATTCAGGCATCTTGAGTGACTGCAATATTTTACATTGACTTGGTGGCTTTCTGAGGAGGATGTTAAGTGTTATTAATGCTTTCTCTGTGTCAGTGAAGTGTTGTTCTATATTCTAATTTTAACCACTGAAAGACCTGTGGTTTCACTAAGGCAGGTGGGTTCTCCACAAATGCAAACTGCAACCATTCCATGCACAGCTGTTATGGCCAATTTATCCACTAAACCAGTGGGAATTAATGTTGGCTGAATTAATAGTGACTTTAGCAAATTTTCTCTAAGCATGACAAAAGCAAAACCTGTTTAGGAATCAAATTTAACTGTAAATATGGACATTGTGCTCAGATTAATTTGAGGTGAAAGAGCCAATTATATCAGTAATGATATGGTCAGGTATCATGTAAACTGTTCCAGCTGCTGGTTTTTCAAGAGGAATTCATTTGCGTGTTCACAGATGTTTTCTGAAGATAGAAAAATATGCATAGACATCTCTTTCCATGCTCCCAGTCATTTTGGGGCATTGATCTGTTGGCAGTACTGTCAACCAAAGGAGAAGTGTAGGAATGTTATATCTGTCTACTGGATATTAAAAAAGTGATTCACTTGTCACTCAGAGCTCTTTTTTGATACCATTAGTATTGACTGTGTCTGCCATTCTGATCCACAATAATAATTTGTATCATTATTTGTTACACCAATACAGGTAATTCTATCAGAGGCAATCACAGATTTTTTGTAAAGATGTTTACTCTCCATTTAGTAAATTTCACCTTTGATGTTCATCATCTTGCCATCACTTTCATTTCTAAACTATCCATGACAAAAATCAATGAGCAAGAGAAAGCCAAGTATGAGCAACTAGTATATGCCATTTTTGACACTTCCATCAATATAGGGTGAGTGTTAAAAGATGTGGGACAGCAGAAATGCAATGGGTTACCCTTTTTGTTTCTTTCTCAAATGCTTCATAATTTATTATAATTGTTCAGAATATGACAATCATTCACAGAAGCATGATGCCTAGTAATAATATCTGAATATGAACAATATGAGCTGCCTAGATGCCCTAAGCATATCCGATCTCGCCTGATTTTGGAAGCTAAGCAGGGTCTGCCTGGTTAGTACTTGGATGGGAGACCCCCAGGGAATACCAGGTGCTGTAGGCGCCTGGAGTAGGAACTGGCAAGCCACTCCAGTATTTCTGCCAAGAAAACTCCATGGACATGGAGTCACGAAGAGTCGGTCATGACTGTAACGACACAACACACACATGAACAATAAGCAAATGAGTTCTGAATTTCATGTTAGTACTGTGTGTGCATGCACCACATATGCATAGCTCTATAGGGGTGGGATTGCAATCAAATATGCATGTTGCTCTATTAAGGGGCATAGAAGTGTTTGTGGGAAGTAAAGTCTTGCCTACATTCTTGCCTACATTTTAGGATCTTGATCTGGGCAGTTTAAAATCAACAGACATAAAATGTTTAAATATGAAACAAGACATAAAGAGCAGAATCCTGTTGGGAGAAACTGTGCCTGGGAGGTGGATCAAGCCACCATTTTCTGCTTTTAATGGGAAGTCTGTCTTGTGGTAGATCACAAAACTATTTGGCCTACTGATTTTTGTAACCAGTGTAGAAAAGATTGCATGACAGCCACCCTGCCAAAGGGCAGGGAAACACTTGTCCAATTACCCTTCCATTTATATTTTTCCCCCAAAGGATCCCAAACAGATCAGAATTATGGAATCAAAACCAATACAAATATGAAAAAAATGAAAGATAAAAAAGGAATTATCCCAAGATTCATAGTATGGTTATTTCCCTAGAGCCTTCTACTTTCCCCAAACTGGAAGCCTACAGCATCTACAGCATTAAACATCAAGACTGAGAATTTCAAACCATTTTGATTATTCATGGATTATAGCATGGGTGAACAAAAGGGGCCTTAGCTGCCAAAAAGAGCACAAGGAGGGCAGCAACAGGACCTTTGGAATCTGGGTGTTTTGTCATTGGATGCCACCATTGCAAAGCTCCTGTCTAGAGATGGGCACAGAACAAAAAACTGAAATGCTGTTTTGTTGTTTCATTATGTAACAAAATATTTTATTACAAAACAAAAGGGTAGAACATGTTACAAAATGAAACAAAATGTCATTTTTCCATCTAGGAATGAAATGATTCATCCTAGAGGAAATGGCAGGCGAACTCCCTCCACCTCCTCCTTGTAAGCCCCTAACATTTGGAAAGGTTTGGCATGCTCCTCCCTGCAACCTTAAAAATCCAGGAAGGGCAAGTATCAAGTGGATAAGCTGCCAGCTGGCAGTGAGCCAGCACCTTGGAGGCCTCAGCGGACATTACAGGCCCAAACTCAACAAAGCAAAGAGACCAGGGTGGGGAGGCAGCACCGGAAATACTTAGGGGCAAACCAGTGAAACCGGACTCCAGACTGGAATGGATGGCCTCTATTTTAGCTTTAAAACGGGCTGCAAATGACTTGCCAGTGAAAACACTACGAGGAGGCCCCGGGTGACAAGGATGGAGCACCTAGTCAGTGAATGAACCTCAGCCTGATTAGATGCCATCCAATCATTTCTCCATCTGCTCTCAAGTCACCTCTGTTCCTGCTTCATCACCCATAATTCAACTATAAACTACAGTGAAGAGTGGGCTCAGCGTAGGAGGAGATGCTCGGGGGGTGATCTGTTCAACAGCCTTGGTAACCTCACTATACCACCTCTCCACCAGGATGTTGATTAGATCATCAGCCAGGCCATATGGTGGGTCCCTGAAGGCATCTGAGAACCAATTAAGCCTCTTGAGATGGGCCCAAATAGAGGGGCCAAGCTCCCATGTGTTGGGGCAGGGATTGATAGGGAAAAGGTCAGCAGTGATATGACCATGACACAGACCAGGAACCCAGATTCCCGACCCCAGATTAAACTCTGCAGACATGGAGGAAAATACCAAGTCCAGGGTATGCCCGGCCCTGTGGATGGGACCAATAACATCCTGGGACAGATTCATGGAGGTCATGGACCCCATGAGATCCAGGGCTGTCCCCCAACTGTCCATCCCCAGCATACATGTTAAATGGGGACCTCAACAGAGCTCTGGCATGGAGAGTGCTGGGTTGCAGGGAGCACAGTACACCGCCACAATCCCAAATCTGTCCCATGATCCCACTGATAGATACAGGCATTCCATCTCTGGGCATACTAACACCACGGATTTGCTGACAGAGATTTATTAAATACAATGGCCACTCCACCACCAGCTCTGATGATGGACCCAAAACCCAGGGGGGCACAGCTGGGAGAGGGAACCCCCCCACACACACACACCTACCCAGGTCTTGGTAAGGCATGCCAGGTTGGCCTACTCATCCACAATCAAGTCATGAAATGAGTGGGATCTTACTGTGGACCAACCTGGCATCGAGCAGCAAACAGGACAGGTTGGAGGTGTGGATGGAATAGTTCCCAGATATGTGGCAGTGGGTCTGAGGAATCAGAATGGGGGACAGGTACCAGATATCTGACCCTAGTTCTTCTCATCTGATTGATCTGACAGCCCCAAGCATAACATCCATGTTACCTTGAAAGCCCAATTCATAGGGATTTCAAGATAAGTGAACTATTTGAGGAGTGGTTTTAAGTTTCATTCTCTCAGTAAGTTTCCATGACTCAGTGGGGATTCAAGACCTGGTCACCAGACTCCTAATCCATCACACTACCTACAACACAACATTGGCTGCCCTAATAGTGGCTTAGATGAACCTAATGATTCAACTCTGTATAAGGCAGCTCTCTGTTCCCCTAATATTGAAACAAAGGGAATAGGTGCTCAGCTTGACAGAAGGACATTGTGTGCTTTTCCTATAGATACAACTTTTTTCTTTTGCAAGCTGTCACATTGCTTCTGACTTTCAGTGATCCCCTTTGAGGTTTTCTAGATACAGAGTACTTAGAAATGGTATGCCACTTCATTCTTCTGAGTCTGGTTCTTCTCCATGGAGGCTTGTGGGGGAATCAAGGTCCCAGCCTCTGGGTTCACATCCTAACTCACTAAGTTGTCCAACCAGCTCAAAACAAGGCATAAATGATCTTATTTGTTGTCTTGCAGTTTGATATTTGCTTGACGGTCACATACAGTAAAACAAAGGAACAGTTTAGCACTGGTTTAATAAAGCACAAATAAATGCTAAGAAATCAAATGCACAATTAAGTTCATTCTCATTTGGTCAGAAATTCTTCATGCATGACAAAATATACCTGAAACAGGGCACACAGAAGATTACTCTAAGGCAAAAGGAGGAGTCAAGAAAAATGGAGCTCACCTCCCTCATTAAGTTAGGCAATCAGTCCTGCCAATGCTTTTTAAAATGGCATTCAATTATTTTATTTGAAAAGATGCACTACTCATGAGTATGTGAAAAACCAGATAATCCTCATATATAAAATATAAAATATATCTATGCCCTTTATCTATCTATCTATCTATCTACAAATCAAACAGGACTTCAAACAAGTCATTCCTGACACACAGCGGCATACTGTCTAACACATAGTCATTATGATTTCTCCTGCATAGAAAGAAACATTAAAATGTGTAACTGTTGTGGTGATGTTTCTCCTAGCGGATTAAAGTCCTGAAGGGACAGTCTTAGCACATTTCCTAAACATGAGTAGATATGATCACATTGTCTGGGCCATCTTATCTTATGAAGAAGAATGTGGAAAAATTGTTTGCTATCCTTCACCTGAACTTGATGTGGGCACAGCACAGTTTGCTAAATTGGCTTCATGTAGTAAAATGTCTTGGGATGGCTTGGCCACTCTAATTATTTCAGACTGAAAAGAAATTCTTATGCAATTGAGGTGTGGCAATTAGAGATGGGCACGAAATGAGCGATTTTTTGTTTTTGTTTTTGTTTTTTTGTTTCGTTATGCAATGAAAATGAAACGAATTTTTTAAAATGAAAATGAAAACAAAATGACCAAATTTGCCGTGTTTTTCATTTTCGTTGCAGCAGATGCATTGAACTAAAAAGAATGCTAACGAAACAGCAATTTTTCATTTTTGTTTTCATTTTTTTGTTTTGTTACCTAACGAAATGAAAATGAAATAATTTTCAAAAAAGTCACAAAAACAAAAACAAACTGAAACGGACCCCTAAACGACCAAACGACAAACGAAACACCATTTTTTTGAGTCGTGCCTATCTCTAGTGGCAATATTAAGTTTGGGTGGGTGGGTAATTCCTGAAACTGCTAAATTTACATCTTATAAATGCTGTTGGGTCCTTTTTCTTAAATTGCATCCTTGTAAAATTGCCTAATTTATTTTTGCAATGTGTGACGATGGCCACCAACTTTAATAATTTTTAATAAGCACATTTTTGAGGCTATGACAGTGAACTACTAGATGTGATATTTTTTAGTCTGCTTTCAAAATAAGAGGTAGCATTCATTGATCTGAATAACAGTTGTTGTAGAGCCACAGCTGTTTCTATATCATTCAGCTTGTTTCTATCACTTCCGCTTGGTGGTTCGAGGCTGCACCAAATCTCAGGAACTGGAGGAATGAATTCAAGCAATCCTTTGCCATGTGCCAGGGTCATGCAGGGCACAACTTCAATGAGGAGGAAGCCTACGACATGTCATCTTTCCTTCTCCCTGGCACTGGCCAATCAGGAGGTATGCAGTGAAATGCATCATCCCACCTCCCTGTCTAATTGGCCAGTGCCAGGGAGAAGGAAAGATGACACATCAGAGGCTTCTTTCTCTTTGGAGTTGTGCCCTGTGTTCTGAATGTCAGCTGGGCTTCCGCTTTCATTTTGGAAGCTGTCCACTTCCAAAATGAAAAGCCCATCTCTAATTGCATTTCTTATTGCCCCCCCCCAAAACCCGGAAATAAAGAGGTGAGACAACTTCAGCTTTTGGGTACAATGGGCCACAACTTTATTTATAACTTATCAACTTATTAACTGGGTTAGTCAGGAGCTGTGAAGGGGACCTGAGCCATAGTGCAAACTGATAACGAGATGGGATGCAATACTTCAGCCAACAAGCTCGATATACAGGTAAATTCGCCCAGGTGAGCAGCCACCAACCTGTTGAGCATTGCAATAGGATGGACGAATTTGGAAGCCTGGCACAGCCCTCAAGATGCCCCAACTCACATTCTAACATTCATTGTCTGCTGACATAGCCAATGGTGATATACTGAATTCGAGGGCTGTATATCGCCGTATGGGCTGCCTAATTAGAGCTTTACCCGAGTTCGGTTACCAGTTGCACTACCCACAAAGTTAGTGACCAATGGGAAAGAAGCCCACCCCCGAGGCGAGGAGAATGGGATGGATGAAAATGCGTGGCTACTCCCGGCCAATCTGAGTAGCCACCAAAAATTCCCATCTGGCCTCAGATGGCGACCAGCTAATCTCATTCTCTGACCAAAAAGGGGGTAGGGTGGGGCCGATGATCTCGCCCACAGACAGGTTTGGGAGGGGGAGGGAGCCTACTTATAGGCTCCTGTCCCCAGGCAAGAAGTCCCGGATGGGCCCAAAGTTTTCGCGCCCAAAGTCCGGGACCGGGGCGGCAAATGCGCCCTTCCCCCAAATGCAATGGGGGTCAGAACAACCCTTTGTTTGAATGATTATTTTTAGCCCCACCCTCCCACCCTTTCCCTGTGGCAAATAACTATATCCAAAATCTACCAAAGACTGTTGGCAAAATTATAGGCATATTGGAAATACATACTAAAACCAAATATCTCTAAACATGTCTGGGTGTCCCTTGTTGTCTATTCTATTCATATACATAATAAAAGGATGCCAGTCCATTACAAAAGTGTCCAGCTTTCTTATCCTTTAGCTATATATAATTTGCTAGTTAGTTTTTTCCTGCAGTGCAATCAGCCATATTCAAGAGTACCATTATGCAACTGTTACTCCCTGCATATATTTCCATCCTTTGGCTATTGTCTGTCTTGCTGCCAATAACAAGTGCCCAATTAATGGTTTGTACAAAATGCTCTTATTTGCTTGAAAAAGATTTAAAAGTGCTATTTATGGAGATTTAATAACAGTATGATTTGTAATTTTATTTCTTTCTTTAAATACCTCTCCCCAGAATTGCTGCATTTTCTCACAAAACCACCATAGATGTTGAAATGAACCCTTATTTTTACAGCCTTTTCAGCATATAGGTGATATCACAAAATTTATATGTGAAAGCTGGAGTGGAGTTAAATACCATTTTAGAATTATTTTCAGTGTAGTTTCCCTAGCATTGACTGATATTCCCTTATATGGGAATTCTGTGAACATTTCTGTCCATTCCTTTCATTAATATTAATATTCCAATCTTGTTCCCACATCTCCCTCAAGCTTGATGAAGATGCAAACTCTGTATCTATTAGTACTGAATGAAGCTTTAATATTGCCCCCTTTATTTGTTTCTGATAGTGAACAAAGTAGATCTTCAAATGGCGTGAGACACCTCATGGCCTGCTTCTTAATATCATCTTGTCTAAAAAAGTTGCCTATTAAGTACCATGTTAACCATGAGATGTCCCATTCCCGAAAGTGATCCTTCCCTAAGTCTCTGGAAAGTGATTGTTTATTTATATAAAAATCATTTAGCACGACTAAACCCATCTTTTCAAAAACGTTTGGAGTCAAGTTTTTCATCACTTCTAGAAAGCCTGGATGACTATAGACTGGTATTAGAGGTGACATATCTGGTAACAACTTCTTGTTTCTCTACTTCGATATTTGCTGGATATAAAGTACTATTTACATTTTGATGTTGATGTTTTAGATCCTTTTTCACATATAATATTTTTTTTCTAATTCTGAGACATCCAGTAAATCTCTTTCTATTTGAAGCCAAGAATGTTGTCCTAACCTGACATCTAGCTTTGTCTTATGACGTTGATAAACCCTTGAACTTTCCAAACTGTCTTTTGTGAGCGAGCACATTTATTCACCACAGGTATGAAATGAGAAATTTTAAGAGCTATTGATTCTGCCATTTTCTGAAGTGGATCAGCACAACGTCATTTAACACAATTGTGTCCATAATAATGGTACACTGCAAAATTCACAATGTTCAGTGTTTTTCAAATATTATTTCTTGCCAGTACGATTTAGTGGCCTACAGTTAGCAAATGGAGAAATGACAAAGACTGTATATCAGTTGAGAAACTGCATTGTGAAAAGTTACCTTGGAATCAGGCCATAAGTTTGATATGGTGTCTGCCCTGCTTAGTAGGGGTCATTATTTAAGATAATCCTGTTTGAAGTTCATCAGCACTGAACTTGAGGTTGTGTTTTGTTTTTGTATTAAAGGTATGTAACACCATTATGAAGTAATGAGATTCCTCAGCTTGGCTACCTAGAAAGAATCTACCTGTACATTTCATTGTCTGAATGACTGTCAGTTTGTTCAGCATTTTATAAAGATTCATGTTTATTTACTGACCAAATGCAAATGGAAGAATGGCATTTACATGTATGGATAGAAGTTCCAGGTTTATAGAACCTGGTTTATAAACAACTCATGGTTGTTTATAAATGATTGACAGGATCAGCTGCAGGGATTTGGCAGGTCTTTGGATCTCAGTACCAAGTCTGAGTCTTTGGTATCAAGTGCCAAGTCAGAAGTTTTGAGTTCCTCTTAAAAACAAGCTCCCCCCAACTCCACCGAAAAAAGGGAGGAAGTGGGTGGGTTCCAAGTTGCAAGTCATGGAAAAGTACATTGCTTCCTCGTGTTACCTTGATCTTGATTTGTTTTTCTTGAAGGATGGGCAAAATTCCTTTCCATGTTACCTTTACATTTATTTGCTATTACTTCCATGCTAATTAGTCAGAGACTGGCAGATATATTGGGCAGTTGCTAAATTGTTTGCTATGATAACCTCACATATATTCCATCATATAGACCAAAGTACATCATATAATCCTAAATTATGCTACAGCACATTCAATACAGCATATTACTTGTGTTAAAGTATACAAACCTTTTATGCAGATAGGAATTTGTTAGGTTCAAGGAAATATATAAATCAGTAGCAGAGATTAGCAGTGTTGTGGAAGAATAAATGCACTTAGTAATTATGGAGCTAGGAGACAAATGAACAAGGCAATAGAATTTATTACAAAACTTATATTACATATGTACACATGACAAAGAGAAATATACAATAACAATATACAAAGCACAGCATATAGAAAAAATACAACAGTTTCTCTAAATCAGCTTAGCAAAATCAAGTCCCTAACCCCTCATCTCCTGTTGCCTGTCTTCATATTTTTATAGCAATGAACTGCTCTGCTTCACCTATGTACATTCTTGTCTAAAAGGGAGGTCCTTCTTTATTATAACGCTCCCATGTCGCTGAGCGGTCCATTTGAACAGAGATGGAAATTCATTGCATTCATGTCTCTAGAAGAAAATGCAAGTTTGGCAACTCCCATGACTGGCAACGGGCTTGGAAATTCCAGATATTTCTGAGGCTTGGGATGTGTTTTATCAAAGAAAAATGTGCACAAAACTGGCCATACAATTTTATAAAATGCAGTGACTAGAAAGATATAGTTGGCAAATATAGATAAACATACCCCAGTCAATCTAGATAGAAGCTGTATGTATGGCCGTTTAGCCCTATATTGGTAACATTTTGAAATGAAATAAGTCAAATGTTATCTAAAATAAGTCAAATAGTACCTGATATAACAGGCTGAGTTGTTCATATAAAGGGTTTACTGTGAAAATCACGAAACACAAAATCCTGATTCCTATGCTACTTACAACTCCTGGGTTGAAAGCACCTAAGCAATGGAAGGCCTTGGTACAATTATTGGTATGGTGCTGGATGACAGGAGTATGGGCAGCTATTCAAGTTTTTTTAAAAAAACTGAACATCATTATGATCAGTGAAGTGATATGGAAGCAAAGACATCTTTGTAGAAATTTGCTACCCATTTACTATTTTAGCAGCTGAACAGTTCTCACCCCACAAAGAACCGCATCATATTCTGAAGATACCCATTTCCCTGTGTCTCCACTACTGGGGGAACAATACTGATGGCTTTATTCCTTTAGGAAGTTTTATATAGCACCACAGAGCTTTATTTTATTGGTTTATTGCCACCTTGCACGTATTTAGTTAGGTCTCTACCTGTGAAGCCAGACATTGGGGCTTCAATTCTCCACTGTGCCTCCTTGTCGGGGGTGGACTTAAGGACCCATCCGGGTTCTTCCAGCTCTGCAGTTCTAAGATGGTGGTGGTTGTATTCCAACATTAAATTATTCATCTGAATTGTAATGCTGAATGTATCAATAATAACATATGTTCTTAACAATGTCATGTTGAAAAAATATACATAGAAAGACACACATTTCTGTGCAGGAAGAGAGAGAAAAAAGTCTCACACCCTAATACTGAATTCAAACCAGACAAGAATGCAGTGGGATACTGAGAAATATGACAGAACAGTCATTTTCTGGATGTTACTAAGGCATCCATGTGGCTTGTTTCTTGTTTCTTTGCACCTAATAATTGTAGCTTCCTGTGTGTCAGACATAGACAGTAGAGTGCTGTTGTGAGAAATGTGTTTGCTATATTCTCATGTCAGGAAGAGTCAGGAAGAAAGGAGCCCTGCTCTCAATAGCCAGGGGTGCTAGTTAATTTTCTGGGTACTGGAAAGTACCGGCAGTTAAGAACTGAGCAATATTGCAAACACATCCTACCACTGAACAGCTGAAAGGCAGTCCTAACAAGTGACAACTCTCTAGCACAGAATGTAGGCTCCGACGGCAGCTTGTCTGCCGCACGGGGCCCTCCTTGCCCTCTCGCGAGAGGAGCGAGAGGAACAGGTGGGGCTGATCGCCCCTGCGAGGGTGGGGGGAGGAGCACCCTATAAAAGGGGCGGCTCCGACCCCCACCACAGGGCATTTTGTTTTGGCTTTCCCCGCCCACCCACCACGCATTGAGGACTAGTGTGAGTCTGACTGGTTGCCGGTTTCGGGGCCGGATAGGAATTTTTGACCCGCACTCTGATTGGCTGTTGAGAGCGGGGATTTTTCGCCTATCCCACACTGGTGTTAGGGGATTCACGAGAACGCTGTAATTGGTCACACTGGCAGCTGAAGCGGAGGGGCAGCGGTGAGTAGACAACGAACATCTGTCCCCAACTATCCTATACCCAGGGCACGGCGGATCAGGAGGTCTCCGTGCCGGGGAAGACACGGGGATGCCTCCCTGCACTGGGTATAACCCAGTTTAAGCCCATCTCATGCAGGGAGGGGTAAGATCATCAACTGGCCTGGCGGGGGGCAGTAGGTTGACTGCCCCAGCTGGGGGTTGTAACTCACCCGTTGCTGCCCGGTTGGAGGGGTCCCGGGAGACCCCACGGTTCCAACCTGTATGCTGATGCCAGGCCCCTCCTTGTTGGTTGTTGAAAGGTTGTGTTAATAAAGTGTGGCCCAGTTTACCCCAGATACCTGTCTCGTCTCGTTATTTCGAGTGGGAGGGCAATGTTTGGTAGTCTTTTTCAGAGATTTCTACAGCTTCAGTGTTGATGCACTCTCTGCTGTTCTGACACCCCAACATACAAGCTTTTCTGTTTCTGTAACATTCAGTTCTCAATTTATGCTTTGGGCAGAGAGGAGAATTTACAAAAATGAACGAGCCACGACAATAGTAAACATTCATGCAGAGGTAGAAAAACTATGATTGCTTTTGTCATGTTAAATGAATGCTTGAGGAGCAATAACAAAAACACAACCAATCAACCCCAAATTTTATCAGAAACAGTGACCTAAATCATCTTGACAACACTGCATGTGCTGAAAATATTTTCAACAGGCTTAAAAAAACTCATCATAAGCTGACTGAACAACCAATAACTGTTTTGTCAGCAAACACTGTGAGACAAAGGTTAGTACAGTGAGATGATGAGAAACGGTACTTCCAAGATAAAATTAAAGGCTTCTGAAAAATAACTTGCTTCTCATAGGTCTGGTGCATGGAACCTGCAGGATTCAGTAGCTCATTAAAGGTAAGCTGCTTTTCATATTATATCAGTAAATGTGGCTGGTATATTTGTAAGGATAATTTAGATGGTAGAGAAATGGCCCCTTCTATAAAGTTAATTTAAGAGCATGACAGCAAAATATAGTGTTGCAGCTAGCAAAGAGACAATGTACCGCTCTCTCAGACAAGTAGGACAATCAACACACATTTAAAACACAAATGTGCCACTTTATTTTTCCCCACAGGCAGTCTAAATAACAGGCAGACATTTAATATAGTTTTCATAAATTGTAGGAATCCAAAAGGAAATTGTTCTCTTGGAAATGACTCCTATTTGCAGTGGGACAATGCTGATTGTTTAAATAAGGCTATGCTGGGTGTAGAGCAAAATATATATTTCAATATGGTTGTTGTGGTTTTGCCTCTATCAGCCTATCCACAGTGGCACCTCTAGTGACATTTGCTAGGAGATGCAAAGTTTAAATCACTCTTGTCGGGATTAGATAAGTGGTTATTGTTCCTCAGCAACTGCAGAATTTTTCAAGTCCCTATAGCAGCAGAGAAGTCATCTTTACATGTCAGTGGTAGGAACCAAAAGGCCTAGAAGAACCCTATTGTAAACAAATAGGTGGACCAGCTAGTTCTGTGGATTTGCCTGCTTTTTACTTTAATTAATACAATATAATAACTCAGCAATCGACAGTGATCCACCCTACCTTTACAATGGCTGATAAGCATCTTAGATCAAATCCTAGCTGTGCACATTCTGTAGAGTGGGGTACATTTTCTGTTTGAAATACCTATTTTGAGATTTCAGTAGCTTGCATTTTGATCCAGCTCTGCTGAGAGATGTACTCATATCACGAAAAGTCTGATTCCCCCATCACCACCACCAATGACACTTTAAGAAAGTGCGAAAATATTAAAGAAATGTGGCATAATGAAGTAGAATCAGGAACAAGACATAAATGGCAATCCCACCATAACATTTTTTTTTTTTATTTTAGAGTATTTTTACTCTACCGTTCTCCTTGGAAAAAGGACCCAAGGTGGCTTACAGAATGAAGGATAATATACAGTCCAGTACAATTAAGACATGTTCAAGTATTGAGAACAGGAATTGAGGGACATCTTACAGCTTTAATAGACAACATTGCATTAAAGCTACAAGAGAATGCGAGAAGTTCCTGAGGGAAAGTCAGGTGGTAAATAAATAAATAAATAAATAAATAAATAAATAAATAAATAAATAAATAAAAGGAAAGCAAAGTTCCATGTAAAGTTATGAGTGATGGAAACTAACATTGAAAACATAGGGAAAGCTTTCCTGTTTCTGGAAAGACATCAGAGATGAGGCAGTTCTGACCTCTAGTGGCAGGGAGTTCCAGAGTCTGGGCACAGCAGCTGAGAAGGCCCTTTCATGGGTTACCACAAGATGCGCCTGTGAGGGTGGCGGGATGGAGAAAAGGGCCTCTCCTGATTTAGTCTTACTACACTGCCATTTATACAATGAAACAAAGACTTAAATATGGAGACCCTTTATGTCTTAAATTCAGCATCCATATGTCGGTGAAGCTGAATGCTACATGGGATAATAGTATTTTTTTTTTTTAAAAAAATCAAGCTCATTGGTGTTTGTAAAGTTTCCCACCTACTGTGCACTGACACAGGGAAGAATGTAAGGGAAATTAAAAACGGTGGTGCTATTCATTTTTAAAAACATATTACAATGTTTTCCCATAATATTTTGGTCACCAAGGTGGTAAAATATGTGTCAGACAATGCTGTTCTCAGATGTATTTGTAGCTAGTTGATAGTCCATATCCAGAGAGTACTTCCTCTTTCTCCTGGAGAGAGGTGACAGGTGGGGTGATGCCAGGTTCTCTTTCAGAACCAGTGTGATTGAACATCTTTGTACATGACTTGGTTGAAGAAGTAGAGGGGATCCTTATCAGCTCTGCAGGTGGAGTTGGTGTGTGTGTGTGTAACTTATATTTCAGAAAGTAAAACCAGGACATGGGATGACCAGTAGACATGGGCACGACTTGGCGAAATTGTCGTTTCCATTTTCGGATATCGTTTCTGTTACGTAACGGAAACGGTAACGACAATTAAGCTGTCAGATCTCGAACTCGAACTGAAAAAAGAAAAATTGGGTCTGATTTGTCATTGTCATTCCTGGCATCGCGCGGCGATTGCGCGATGCCAAGCGGCACAGAAAAAAAGTTTTAAAAATAAAAAAACCCCCAATTCCCGGCCAAAAAAGCAGGCGAAAATATGCCTGCCTGAGGGCACCTACCAGAGGGGTGGTTTCTGGGGGGGTCCCCAGCCTTCCCCCCCTCCTGTCCTGGGCTGCGGGTACCGGGCTGGGAGGGGGCATCCTCAGCGTCTCCATTTGCCATGCTGTGCGGGGGGATCCAAAATGTTGTCCGCAATATTTTTTTTGAAATCGTGGTCCAAAAAACCACCAAAGCACCACAGAAACATGCGAAAATTAGCTATTTTAAATGCTTGAATGTTTACAGTAGCAGCAGTGGGTTTTTAATAGCAGTAAAAGGTCACACTGATTTTATTTTATTTTATTTTATTTTATTTTATTTTATTTACACCTGCGCAATGATGGGCTGGCCATGGGATGGGACCATGCAAATTTTTGGACCCATTCTACCAATCGCATGGCCAGGTTTTGACTGACACTTCTGGATGCGCAAGAGGGCATAAAAAGCTGAGGCACTCCCAGAAGAGTCGCAGTCCGGGCTTGGATGTGGGTGGGAGAGGGCTGTGTGTAGCTGGCTGCTGTGCTAGACTAGTTTTGATTTCGCGGAGCCTTTAGATTTCAGTTAGGCAGGCAGGGAGGGAATTGATTCAATTGAAGTTTTAGGAAATAATAATAATTCCTTTCATTCTCTGTCTCAGAATTTTTTTTTTGTAGAATTGTGCTGGTATCGAGTCAGGTCTGGGGGCCTTGTTCATTTTTTGGTGATTAATAGCCTCTGTTATTTCCATCATTGTTATAGGAGCGTTCGTCGAAGCTCTCTGTTCTTCAGTAAGTTTTGGAAAGTTGGCTTGTTCAAGGTATTGAAAGATGGCATCTTTATCTATTGTCTCCAGGTTGAACAAGTTCTGGTAATATGCCTCTATAATTTTTTGAATTTGTAGCTGCTCTGTCTGGTTTTCCCCAGTTTTATCTTTAAGTGCTAAAATAAGTTTTTGAGATTGTACCTTTTTTAGCCTATAGGCTAACCATCTACCTGGTTTATTTGCATTTTCAACAAAGTTCAGCTTGGCCAGTTTAATTTTATGGACCATATCTGCTGTCAGGATCAAATTAAGTTCATGCCTACAGGAAGCTAGGTCTTTGTTCAGCTGCTCGTTGCGTGGGTCATGAATTAAGTCCTTTTCAAGCTTTTTCATCATATTGAGGATAGATTCAGATCTCTTTTTTCTCTCTTTGTTCCGTCTTGCCATGTATTGGATGACAAACCCTCTAAAGTAGGGCTTTGAGGCATCCCACACCGTTTTCAATGGGGTACCCTTGTTCAGGTTCAGTTCAAAGTATAAATTCAAATCTTTGACGGCCTCCAGAATAAATTCTTTGTCAGTCCACAAAGCTGAGTTGATTTTCCAGTGTCTGGGCTTACCCGAAGATTTCAATATCCACAAGATAGCATTATGATCGGAAATTGTTTGGGGTAGGACTTCTATGTCCCTTGTATTAAGTAAAAGATCAGGTGAGGCCCAGCACATATCAATGCGGGAGAAAGAGGTGTGTTGTCTTGAGTGAAAAGTGAAACCACCTTTTAGTGGGTTTTTCCTTCTCCAAATATCTTGAAGTTCTAAAATGTCAGACATGTCGAGAAACGATTTTGGCAGTATGGAAGATGAAGTCTTGGGTTTTTCCCTTTTGGTATTTTCCTGTCCACAGATGGAATATGTACAGCATTGAAATCTCCCAATATTATTAACTGGTGATTTTCATATTGCAAGAGCTTTTGAGCCAATTCTTCAAAGAAAACTTGTCTTCCATGGTTGTCGTTGGGGGCATATATACCAACAATAATTGTTTCTTTGGATTGGATATTTGCCTGGAGCAGGATCCATCTGCCTAGTTGATCTTTTTCCAAAAGAGCTGGAGAAAGTTCTGGTTTGATATATAATGCCACCCTATTTTGCTTCTTTTCTTTGTTTGAAGTGGAAAACAGGTTCCCCAATCTATTTTGGGTTAAGTATTGTTCATGCTTTCTCAATACGTGGGTTTCCTGTAAACAGATAATTGCACATTGTTGTTTTTGGAGGAGATTAAATGTCTTGTGGCGCTTCTGTGGGGAGTTCAATCCATTGATATTCCATGTTAGGATTTTCTGAGCCATCTTGTTCTACTTCCAACGGTGTTTCCTCCCTGGTTTTGGCCTAAGATATCGTTTCGGCCTGGTGCCTCCCACTGCACCGGAGTCTTGATCTTGCTTGGAAGTCCCTTGTTGGGGAGTCTGGTTGTCTCGGCTATCATCTTTAGTAGCGGTTTGGATATCGATTGTATCATCACCTTCGGAGAGGGATGATGAAGAGGAAGAGGGGGAGAAACCCAACTTCCCTGCATTTTTCTCAGCGAAGATTCTAGCTTTCTTGTGGGATTCAATTTTCTGTGTTTTCCCTTCCCATTGGAAGGTCAAACCTTGGGGGTAGATCCACTTGTATCTTATATCATGCTTAAGCAGAAGTTTGGTGAGAAATGTGTATTCTTTCCGCAATTGACAGACCTCCCATGGGACATCTTTCAGTATTGTCACTTTGGATTTATTGATTTCCACCTCTTTATCTCGAATAGCCTTGAGGATACAATCTCGGGTATATCTTCTAACAAGTTTGACTATTACCTCCGGAGGGAGTTTATTTTTTCTAGTATAGGCTGTAGGTTGGCGGTAGATCACGTCTACTTCACGAAGGAATTCTTCTACGGGTGCCTCAAGCAAGGTGGCCAAGCCTTCTCCAACTGTGGTATAGAGATTCTCGTCTTTATCAACAGTGAGATTTTGAATCCTTAAAATTTTGGAGGAAGATTCTATTTCTTCCATGAGAACCGATCTGTTGGTGGATTCCATTGTAGCTTCTATTTCTTCTAGACGGAAATCAGTAATGCCCATGTTGTCTTCCAACGCCTGTAGACGCCCACAAAAGGATTCCATTTTGGAATCTACATTTGCAAAACCTTCTTTCATTTCAGCTCTTAACTCAGAGAAGGCAATGTTCTGGTCTGATATCAATTTGACCTGAGTTAAGTTCAACTGATTAAGCATGTCTAGGATTTGGCTGGATTGACTTGATTGTTGAGACATGGCAGGAAGAGATGGATGAGCCAGAGAGGTAGAAACAGTCTTTTTTTGTATAGATGGGGTTTTACTCATTGCTAAGCATTGCAATTCAAGCTACTACAGGCAGAGAAAGTCCAAGTAAGAACGTGGTGTAATTGTTGTGCTGTAATTACAGTAAAACCGATTTACTTCTTGCCAGAGATATTGCAGAGATTCAAAGTCCCACAAATAGCTTGCTATAATCACAGTAGATTGGCTTGCTCCTTTCAGGACAGCAATATAATGTAAACACAGCTGCATACATAGAAAGATCCAGCAGATGGCGTGTTGTATCCACTTTGAGCCAACAGAGCCAACAGAGCCAGGAAATCAAAAATGAAACTAATTTTGAGAGGTTTATCTGCCTTTACCGGAGAAGTAAAAGCAGCCCTTTCCGAAAAGCAAATAACAGAAGGCAGGCAAAGAAGTATTTAGAGGAAAGCAGATTTTCTTTAGGTGAGTTTTGCTTGATTTTGTATCTTTGAAAGGGCTATCTGATGATAAGAAGCCACTCACTTGCACAGGAAGGGGGAGGGGCAGCTTATTCTCCATCCGGTCTCCCACAGTCTCAGACGCACGAGTGATGGCCAGGTTTTGACTGACACTTCTGGATGTGCAAGAGGGCATAAAAAGCCAAGGCACTCCCAGAAGAGTCACAGGCCGGGCTTGGATATGGGTGGGAGAGGGCTGTGTGTAGCTGGCTGCTGTGCTAGACCAGTTTCGATTTTGTGGAGCCTTTAGATTTCAGTTAGGCAGGGAGGGAGGGAATTGATTCAATTGAATTTTTAGGAAATAATAATAATTCCTTTCATTCTCTTTCTGCTGTGGGGAATAGCAACGCAGTTTATTCTTTTTTATTCTCCTGCAGTTAGTTAGGATTTCTTTGTCCCCCCATTCCCCGAAATAAAGAGGCGACACACCAATAATTTGGGTTTTTAAACTGGGCCACAACTTTATTAATAACTTAATCATAACTTTATTTAACTGTAGCAGCAACTATAAATTCGGATGGGCCTCCCGTAGTGCAAGTTAGATTTTACCACTATTTACAATTAATTTGGGTCTGATTTTATGACGTCATGTGCTAGCCTATGGGAGTGCCCTTTGTACAGCATGGCACTCCCCGTTGGTATATTTTGACCTGTATCTCACAGCGGCCATGCCTGTCCTGCCATTTGGTCGTACTCTATTTGATGGCCTGGTGAGGCCCATTTTGTTCAGCCTAATTCTTGCACGACCGCCCGGTTCCTTGCAATGGGAACCTTACACATGACGTCTCGGGTTCTGATTTTATTGCACTACCTGCCACGGCGAAGGAGCTGCTAGGCATGCTCCTCGCCCGCCAAACAACAGGCCAGCTCGGCCTGGAGGCCCATCCGCAGGTCCCTGAGAAAAATTTTTAAGCCCTCGTCAGACAGGTGTACACCATCAGGTCTGAACAACTCCGGGCAAGCAAATTTGATGTCTGGGTGTGGGACCACTGTTCCCACACCCCGCTGCATGGCCTTGAATATGGCCCGGTTCAAGCGTTTCCTGGCCCTTTCGACCCCAGGCGGGTCCCGGGCCCCAAGCCACACCCGCCGTGGCAACATCTCTGACCAGACCAATCTGGTACAAGGGGATTGGGCCTTAAAGGCCTCGAGATCACGACAGATCCGTAAGCTTAGGCTCTTCCCCTTAGCCCTGGTCAGATCTTTCCCGCCCAGATGGACGAGCAGGATGGCAATTGGCGCCTCTTGGGCACAACGGGACGCGACCGTAGAGAAGCTGTCCCAGCTCATACCACGGGAGCCTCTCCACTCAATGCTGATGCAGTCACTGAGTCCAAGGTGCTGACCGAAGGCGGAACGCTGGGCGTATTTCGCTGCCCAGAAAACAAAACTGTGGCCGCAAATAACCACTCGCAATCTGCCTCGTGGAAAGGAACCTGTAACACAGAACAGTTAGCGAACCGCGCTGGCAGCCTAACATTTAGGGATTGGGCGGACATATGACCTAAAACGATCTGAGGACCAGCGGCCCAGTGCTCTTATCTCTGTTGCCCCAAATCCCATAGCCGCCGCAGTGGAGGCTGCCCCAATGCGGAATGAATGCGTGCCAAATTGTCGGCTAGGTAATCCCGCCGCCTCCAAGGCGCGGCACGTGACCGTCCAGAATTGATAACGGGTCAACGGGGTGTTATCTGCATGCACAAACAGGGGGCCGGTATTGGTGCTACGTCTAGCTAGATAGGCCTGTAGTAAATTCAAGGGGCATAGTTGCGGCTGTGCACAGCGCCCCAACGTCACCCGGGTACCCCGGCCCCACTGATCCGTTTTGGACCTACGCAATTGCAACACCACCCCATCCACGGTCATTGACACATCTGTACGTTGAAGGCAGGCCTTGGCGTTGTCCCGCTTAGAGGCTGCCAGTAACTCGCTAATCCTAAAAGCTCCAAAGAAGGCTACTGACACTGCCGCCCGGAATAGCAACACTTCAAACTCGTCGCTACACGTGGTGTGCCAAATATCATGCAACTTTAACAAAATCCCGGTGTGATGGGCCTGCGCGTGTCACTGATGCAACCCCTCTCTTTGGACCACCCCTCTAACATCTTCTGCAAAACAAAATCGTTATTGGGGTGAGGGAACCTTTGGGCCTTTGCAAAATAAGCCAATGCGGACAGCTTACCTTGTATTGAACGTGGGGCCAAACCATTCCGATACAGCCGAACCGCATATTGGATCAATTGATCGGCGTGGGCTGGCCATGGCTGCAGGTTCAGCTGTGCACAAAAACGCTGGTAGTCCCTGCAAGCTGCCGCATAGGTACGCCTAGTGCTTGGCGCTAATGCCAAACCCACGGCTCTAATGGCCTCGGCTCTCCAAGATTCCAAACCTCCTGCGGCAACACCTCCTGCTCCGCCCTCCCCGGTGCCAACAGTCGAAAAACGCTCCATCTGTTGACGGGACAAGGCGTCAGCGATCTCGTTGTTGACCCCGGCGACGTGGCGTGCATGAAAAACTATGTTATAACGGAGGCAGCGCAAGGTAAGCACCCTGACTAACCGCATCACCCTAATTGATTTAGAGGACAGGGTGTTGACGATGGAAACCACTGCCTGGTTGTCGCACCAGAAAGTGACCGCCGAATTTGCCCATAAAGGTGCCCAGAGCCATAGGGCTCCCACAATTGGAAAGAGTTCCAGGAAAGTAAGGTCCCTAGTTATTCCCCGGGGGGCCCAGTCGCTCGGCCATGTGCCCTTTGCCCAACGGCCCTGGAAGAAGATGCCAAAACCGTGTGCTCCAGATGCATCCGTGTGGACTTGGAGTTCTGAACCTAGAATAAGCTCACTCCTCCAGAACGACACACCATTAAATTCCTGGAGAAAAATCTGCCACACCCTCAAGTCTTCCCGCATTTCCCTGGAGACCTTTCGTCTATGATGAGGCCTAGTAAGGCCCGTCATGGCGTGACAAAATTGTCGCAGAAAAGCACGCCCCGGGGCCACCACTTTGCAAGCAAAGTTCAAATGACCCACGAGTACTTGCAGTTCTCTCAGTGTGACTTTTCGCCGTGCAAGAACCTCCTGTAATCTTGTCCGTAAATCAAGTAGTTTTTCTAGCGGGAGGCGACTAGCCTGCGCCCGCGTATCTAACTCAATGCCCAGGAATGTTAGGCAGGGCGCTGGGCCCTCAGTTTTTTCCTCCGCTAAAGGGATACCAAAGTCATATGCTAGTGCTCTGAATTGGTCCATTAAGAACTGGCATTGTTGTGACCCGGCCGGGCCACAGAAAAGGAAGTCATCTAAATAGTGCACCACAGCTGTGGAGTGTGTCCTAACCCTGAGTGCCCATTCGAGGAATGTGCTGAAACATTCGAATGCTGTGCACGATATCGAACAGCCAAAGGGCATGGCCCTATCCATATAGTAAAAGCCCTCAAAGGCGAAGCCCAAGAGTTCAATGTCATCTGGGTGAACAGGTAACAATCGGAAAGCGGACTTTATGTCACATTTTCCTAACAGTGCACCCGTGCCCTCACGCCGAACCATGCGTACTGCAGCGTCAAAGGAAGTATACTTCACAGTGCAGAGCTCCGGAGGGATCATATCGTTCACTGACTCCCCATCGGGGTACGATAAATGATGGATGAGACGGTATTCCCCAGGAGCCTTCTTGGGTACGATCCCTAACGGAGATACCCTGAAGCGCTCAGATGGGGGATCAGTGAACGGACCCAGGACCCGGCCTTCCTGTCTCTCCTTTTGAATCTTAGCATGGACAATATCTTCCATGCCCCTTATAGACTTTAAATTATTTGCCCGATAGGGAGCCCGGGGACCCTGTGCCGGAATCCTAAATCCAAATTTGAAACTGTCCCTTAAATAGGCTGCTGCTGCCATGTCTGGGTAGCCGTGGAGCCACTCCAGCATAGCAGGTAATTTAATGGGACTATGTGCTTTTGGGAAGCTGACCCCCACCCGGGGCGGGTTGCTTTTTAGTGAGCTGGTCCCGTCCTCCCTGTCCGCCTTGGCGACCCTTTGGGCAAGCGTAGGATGCATGGGGCCCATTGCAGTTGCCGCACCGGTGCTTAAATTTACAGGGTCTGCGGGTGCAGAATCCTTTGGCATTGTACTCCCAGCACACCAGTCGTGGCTGAACCGACTGGCCCGCGGTCACGCGGGCAGGGCTGGTCTGGCCAATTCGGAAAATCAAATGCCCGCTATCGGTCCGGTCACCAGTTATTGGGCGCTGGGGCACCATCAGTCGCCTCCACAATGGGTCCAGCGGAATGTACCAGTGGAGGTGCGGCCGCAAGGCCGCCCTCATCCCGGAATCCCTCATCATAAAGCATCCACCCAGTTCCCGGGAACTCTGAGTGAGCCCTGTAGATCAGGTCCAAATATTGAACCAAGTCAAAGGCGCGCTCGGGGCGGGCCTTGACTATAGTAGCCATATAAATAAGGAAGGCCAGGAGCCAGTTAGCCCAGCAGTGGTCCGGACGCTTTTTCCGAATCCGCTCCTTATCTTGAGCCTCCATATGCTTCAATTTCTTTTCGTCTACTTCCCGATTCATAAGATCAAATATGTCCACATATTCCCCCCTGAGGATCCTCTCAACCGTTGCCGGCAAGAGGTGGTCACCCAGGGGCGTGGATTGGTCTGAGTCAGGGTAGAACTGCGGTGGGATCTCCCTGTCCCCCTCACTCCCCTTGGCTGGTCCGGGGGTAACTGGGACCGTCGGCAAGTAGGAGGGCTCCACATTGCCGTGGGGCGTTTTGGTAGGATCTGCACTCGATGCCTGCGGTGATGGACTTACCGTACTCGGTGCAGCCGGGAGCGGTGACTCTGAGGCAGGAGGCTGCAGGGGGCTGCCAGTGACCGTGTAGGGCCACAATGGCCGCCTCTCCGTAAATGTGCCTGGCCACGGCCAACTCCCTGGTGGGTTAACGGTCCTACCCGACGTTTGTGACTCACCCAGGTGCTGGGCCAGTCCCCGCGTCTCGGCTGCTCGAGTTGGCGTGGATAGGTCCAGGGCCTGTACTTCCACCGTCGCTGGCTCCACCGCTTGTAGTGCTGCTGGGGGTTCAACAGCTGCCATCGTCTCCACTCGCTGTGCATCCTCGGCCACCAACTCTCGCTCCTGCTGCAACTCTGGAGATAACTGTGCATGTCTGGACGTGCCGGCGCGCTCACCTTCAAGGACAGCAATTCGAGACATGAGTACCTCAACTGTGCGGTTTAGTTCAGCTAATTTCTGGGTCTTGGATTCCCTTGCTGGTCCCTGCACCCCGAAGCACCCCGCCATGCCCCGCTGCAGGACCCTCCTCTGCTCAGTGGCACTGAGCTTGTCAAATGTTGACCTGAAATCGGTTGGGTCATCATCATCCGATGATGATAAGACAGGTGCGGGCTTAACAGCAGTGCGGCGCTTTGCAGGCTGCTTGCCCTTCCTGCTTGGAGGGCGTTTGGGAGCCATGGAATTATTGTACTTCGCCGTATGCTTCCCAAACCGAGCTTGTCTATTTTTTTGTGTGTGTGTTTGGTTACTGTATTTTGATTCTTCCTATTTTACTTTATTTTATTCTATTTCTATTTATTTTATTGTATTTTATTTTTATTTATTTTTATTTTTATTTTTTTAATTTTTCAGATAAGTGCAGCTGCCCGGCTGGCCAGCAGGTGGCGCTGTTGCGCAAGGCCTGCTGCTCAGCAGAGAGCTGGCAGCCGGCTCGAGTTCCAGACGCGTCGGAGAAGCAGGGAGCTGGTCGGGCCAGGTAAGTCTGGGAGGGTAGGCTACGCGACGGGGGATGGAGCAGGGGAGCCGGCCTTGCCGGAGCCCCTGCCTAGGTTTGGGGCGAGGGAGAGGGGAGGAAAAGGCGGGTGCTTTGTTTTGTTTTTTTTTGTTTTTTTTTAAAAAACAAGCGAGGCTTTTCCGCGCTCTGTTCGGCTCCCGACGAACAGCTGGGGAGCGGAGAGCGGGACAAGCGGGGTGTGGGGAGACTTTTTTGGGGGAGGGGCCCAATGCCACCCCCCCCCAGCACCTACGAGCCCGCGGGTGGCCGCGGGCTCGGATCGGGTCCCCCCCCGCACGTGTTTTATTTTATTTTATTTATCGATTTTAAATCCAGTGAGCGGGTTTTCCGCTCTCCGATCGGGAGCCGCGTGCCCTGGCACCGGCTCCCGACCAACAGCCTCCCGGCCCCTGCCGGGACGGAACCGGCAATTGGGGGCCCTGAGTGGTTTGTTTTGTTGTTTGTTGTTGTTGTTGTTGTTGTTGTTGTTGTTTTATAAAGGCACGCGCGGCGGCGGCGGCGCGCCCGCGGCTCCGCAGGGTTGGGACCTGCAGTTGAGCTGCAATAGGTCCCAACCACCGATCACCTAGGGCCCGGCTGACGGCACAGGCCCAAACGCTCCTTCCTCCCAGCCGGAACGGCGAGTCCTCTCCCGGTGCCGGTCGGATCGAAGAGAGGCCGGGGACACCGCGTGGTGCCCTTATAAGGGCCTCTCGCGACAGTTATCGCGAGACATCCCCCGCGCCTCTCCTCGGTCCGACTACGGAGTCCGGCAGGGACAAAGCCTCCCCACTCGGACCTTAGCCTTGTGGAGCGGCCATTTCTGATAGTGCTTCAAAGGGGGGAGGTTTGAGTGGGAGGGGAGGTGTGGATATATTTTAAAAATTTCATTTGCTTGGTGGCAAGCCAAGGTCCTTTCATACCCTGCCTGCAGCTCTGCTGTGGGTGCACTGCCCAATTTGTTTGCAAAAATTGCAATTGCTTTATTCGATGCAGTCTTGTGCAGCAAGTCAGTTTAAAGTGTTTTCTGCCTGCTCTGGGTCATTGCGGGGCCCGCGCCTGCCACCCGCATGCCCGTGTGCCTGCCCCTCCCCCTGCAGCTGCCGCCGCCCGCCCATGCCCCCCGCCACCCCGCCCGCCACCTAGGGCGCAGAAACCCCTAGCGCCGGCGGGACGCCACTCGCTGGGAAATCAAATTGCGCGAAATTGCGGCGGCGTAACGACAAACAACAAACGACACGACAAAATGACAATTTTTTAAAAAATTTCACGAAAAACGGAAACGACCCGAAACGGACGCATCCCGAAAAATGACAACTCAAAAAAAATTTTTTTTCTGGTTGTGCCCATCTCTAATGACCAGATTGGAGTACTAGGTCAAACCAAACCAAATGGTCTTGAAAAGAAAAAAATACATGTTTATACATTAAGGCAGGGGATATCAGAAGCACAAATGCAGGGTGTTTGACACTGGGCTTGGCACTAATATGTGCGACAGTTTGGGGAAGATAAACATTGCCAATAGGCAGTGTTGGATGTTGTGCAGCTGTTCACCAGCAGAATCTGAAATTAGTACAACAGCCAACTCCAAGGATAGAATACAGAACATCCTCTGTATTTTAACACTTCATATTTGGTTATATTTACAGTCATAAGACATTTTGCTATTTGTAGATGGAAAATATTTTTAAAAAGCACTGACCAGCCCCAGGATGAGCTGATTGGCACTGGGTGGGGGGATCAGAAAACCGGAACATATGAAAGTTCCCATGGCGTTCTGGCTTGCATTTTTTACTGGAGCAAAAAAACTCCCAACTTCTCCTGTAGGCCTTGGAAAACTCACTAAAGGCGGCATAACCATTTTTTTAAAGCCCGGTGGCCGTGGGGACAAGATTGTTGGAAACGCTTTATCTTGGAATTTAATCAACATTTGAAAGGACATGTGATAGAGCCCTAAGAGTCCAGAAAATAGACTAGTTGGGGGAGATGAGTATGTTTACCCCCGAAAAGAAGAAAAACAAGAGATTTTATAATAACGAGTCTTGGTGTTCTTCAGCAGAAGTGCTTATGCTGTAGGTTCCTGCTTCATTGGTGAGTTGGAGTCCATGACACTTGGAATCTATTCCATTTCCACAGTTCTGTGATTCCAGTGGTAGAGCAGCAGTTGTGGAGGACTGAACATATTATTTACTACTGAGCATTCTTTGGCAGCTTTCTTGTGATGAGGATTCTAGAAGCATGTTCTTAACCATCTTAGAATTGCAGAGCAGGAAGGCACCCTTTGGACCATCAAATCCAACCACTCTAAAGGGGGCACAGTGGGGGATTAACCTCCCCATCTCTAACAAGACAATCAGTCACTTAAGCCACTGAGCTGTCCAACCATTCAAGGGACTGTGGTGCTGTGAACAGGGCCAGAAAACCCTCTGAGACGCCCAGAATTCATCCTTGAATCACAGCATGTGAAGAGGTTGTGAATCTCCAATGACTGGCCATCGGACAAGTGGGTGATATATCACTTGTTCCTGGTGTAGGGATAGGCTTGCTTGCATTATGTTGAAAATGGTATCCCTGCCATGTATGCTTCCTGCAGATTATCTTGTAATGCATTAATTAATGTTGTGGCCAGGATTGTTACTAGTGAGAAACTGAGTTTTGCTCCAGGCTTCAAAATGTACAGGGTATCAAAACAGAGGTGAGCCTACTGACATATATTCGGGAAATAAGAAGTAATATCTCATGGCCCCATTCACTCCCCTCTTTTGTTAAATATATCCTCCTCATTTTTCTTGTTGGCAGCTTGTGCCCATGAATCAGATGGGGTGTAAGGTCAATAGACCCAATTATTGTGGGTATTAAACTTGTTAGTTGTCAATTTGATTGGCCTCTAGTTTTCTTATATATCTCTGTCACAACTCTTCTAGGCAGAGTCAGAAAACTATAGGTGTCATTCCTTGTCTTGGGATACTTGAAATCAGTTCCTTTATCTGTGTGAAAATTATTTATTTATTTATCTATTGGATTTTTATACCACCCATCTGGCAGCAAGATCACTGACCACAAACCAGAAAGAGTAAGGATTAGAGATGGGCATGGCTCAAAAAAATGGTGTTTCGTTTGTCGTTTGTCGTTTAAGGGGTCCGTTTCGGTTCATTTTTGTTTTTTGTGAATTTTTTGCAAAAAAATTGTTTTTGTTTTGTTATGTAACAAAATGAAAAAACAAAAATGAAAACAAAAATTGCTGTTTTGTTAGCATTCATTACAGTTCAATGTATTTGCCGCAATGAAAACGAAACACACGACAAAATTTCTGTTGTTTCGGTTTGGTTCGTTTCATTTTGGAGACAAAATTCGTTTTTCGTTTCATTACGTAATGAAACAAAAAAACAAAAACAAAAAGAAAAATTGCTGTTTCGTTAGCATTCATTACAGTTCAATGTATTTGTCGCAATGAAAATGAAACGCATGACAAAATTTCTGTTGTTTCGGTTTGGTTCGGTTCATTTCATTTTGGAGACAAAATTCATTTTTCGTTTCATTACGTAACGAAATGAAAAAACAAAAATGAAAACAAAAAATTGCTCGTTTCATGCCCATCTCTAGTAAGGATGCATTCTTTAAAATACTCATGCCAAGAAGAATTGAACTGCTATTTCAGAAAGTGCCCCATGACACTGAAATACTGACATAGCTACAGTGTTATAAGACTTTGAATTAAACCATATTGTTGGTGCATTAGTGTTCAATGTTTGCTTCACTATAAACACATTTCTCCTAGCTGCTTCCAGTGATCACTGTTATAAATATCACTGTTGTTATTGAAAAGGGAAAAAACAAACTAACTATAGGCTGGAGAACATAATGAAAAATTATATATATAAACTTAAGCTTGCAATATAAAATAAGCAAGAGCAGACTCAAAAGAGAGAATGCTTTTCATAACATTTTATTGTTTCTTCTACAATAAAAGGATATGAAAGAATTAATCTCCAATGGAAGCAGTATCTTCTCTCTGAGTTGGCTTTCATTTTTCCTTAGTAACACTGTTTTATACCATGTTATACTGATGACAGTTTGAGTAATCAAACCCTGGAATGGACTGCCATATGTCAGAATTGTTTTGATGACATGATATTGTTCAGATATAATGGGCAAAATCCAAGACTCTGTGGGTTGCCACAGTGAAATTTTGTTCCACTATCATTTCAGTTTTTCACTTAATGCAGTAAGAAAACTAAAAGTTGTCTCTGAAAACCCAAGGAGCACCAACAATATGAATATCACACAGTAGTGACTAGAGGTGGGCACAAACCAGAAAACCCATGGTTTGGGTTTGTCTGGTTCGGGGGGCCCCTTGGTTCGGTTCAGGTTCAGGTTTGTACAATTTTTTTAAAAAAAATCATACAAATGTCATTGCCACTGTCATCGCTGTGGGGAAGATCCCTTTAAAGAGACCCCTGTTCCCACCACCACATACGGAGGTGAGAACAGGATCTCTTCAGGTATTTCTCCCCCGTGGTGGATGACAGCGCCCAGTGCACTGTCATTGGTCACGGGGAAGATCCCTTTAAAGAGACCCCCGTTCTTGCCTCCACATGCAGAAGTGGGAATGGGGATCTCTTCGGAAATTTCTCCCCCGTGGCGCATGACATCGCCCGGTGCACTGTCATCCACTGTGGGGAAGATCCCTTAGTTTAGAGAGACACTTGTTCTCGCTTCTGCATGCAGAGGTGAGATCGGGGCTCTCTCTAGACAGTTTTCCTTGTGGCTGATGACAGTGCACAGCCGCTGTCATTGGCCATGTAATGAAACGAAACAAACCAAACCAATTTTTTTTGTTCGGTTTGTTTCGTTTTAAATTTGCCCCTAGGTTTGTTATTTATTTTGTTATGTAATGAAATGAATAATGAATAACGGAGCGAACTAAAAGTTCATTTTGTGCCCATCTCTAGTAGTGACTATGTAAAGTTAACACATGCACTCCAATTTAGAGCTTCAGAATCAAAAAGTTCACATAACATAAAGGGAATAATAATAATAATGGACCTGCACTAGTGCTTATTTACTCAACAAAAGAAAATAATAGCATCAGAATGCTACCATTTCCTCATATAACTAATCACAGGGTTGTATTCAACGTCCTTGACTCCTCTTATGGAGAGAAAGGCAGCAAGTAAATAAAACAAATCAATCATTTTAAAAATAATCAAGAAAAATTACAGATTGGACTAAAACCCAGGCTGGATTGGCCACCATCACTGCCCCTGAAATGCAGAAATGCCAGCGTGAGGTCAGCAAAAGCGAGAATAAGTTAGAAAGACCACCAGGCCATTCAATTGATTGATTGATTGATTGATTGATTGATTGATTGATTGACTGATTGATTGACTAAAATAAAGCTGTTTCTTGTATTTGTTCCTGATAATTAAATGCTCCCCCAAATAGCCAGAGGAGCATCTGCATAAAAAGAACAGAATGGAGGGCAAATAGAAATTTAGCAATATTTTAAATGTCCTGGAAGTTTTGGGCATGTTGAGTTCCCAAGAGAAGCATACTGCCACCCCCCTTCCTTGCTTCTGGTTACCATCATTTTTGGCATGAATCCCTGGCCAACATAATTCAAAATACATCTCAGAATTCTTTTTCAATTCTTTTTCAAAAGGGAAACCTATTAGAGCTATTCATGTTTTAGAATACAATGGAGAGGATGGAAAACATTTGCAGACTGCGCAGTGAACTGGAAGGGCAAAAAAATATAGGTTAATATATATAAAAATATAAAAGAAAGACACCTTCATCTCCTTGTATCCAAACTGGGTTTTAAAGGAATCGTAGGTAGGCAAGTGGGCAGGCAGGGTTCAGTTGACACGTCACACTTGGAGAAACAAACCTATCGTATTTGTTGGTAAAAAGGGAGAACCTGCAGATAATGGTTTCCAAGGGCATTGCAAAGTTCTTGAGGTTTAGCCAGCGGTCCAGAGTCTTGGACTGTGGAGCCACAGCAGGTTCTTGGCTGCAGTGGAGGAAGAGCAAGGAGGAAGAAGGAAGGGGTGGAAGTGAGGCTCTTCATTGGTCCAGCACAATCTTTCTCTCGGTGCCAGCCTTGCTTGTTCAGGTGTTGTGTGGCAGGCACAAGGGAGAGTGTGAGAGAGAGAAAAGTGAGGAGGACCTGACCAGTCTCCATGCCTTCCTTGCTCACCCCACTCTTCTTCACCTGCTCATTGTGGGTTTGAAGGAGAGAAAGAGGGAGGAGGAGGAGGAGAAAGAGGCACCAAAGAGGAGGAGGAGGAGGAGGAGGAGGAGGAGGGAGGAGGAGGAGGAGGAGGAAGGGTGGTGAAACAAAACAAAGCAAAGTTGGGTCACGTGTGGAGGGTGTTCCTGCCTGTATGATGAGGGCATGTGGTTTGGCACCGGCACTGCCTCCCCCATCCCCCTGGCTCCCATATCTCCTGCTTTGCTGCTGCTGCTGCTGCTGCTTGGCACCTAGGTGATGGGTGAAGCAAAGTGAAGCTGCAGGGCACCAGTGCCGCCACATCCCCCCCCGACTTCCACCTCTCCTGCTTCACTGCTGCTGCTGTTGCCTGGCAACTCAGTGGTGGGTGAAGTGGAGTGAAGCCATGGGGTGCTGGTGCCGCTTCCTACCCATCTGCCCCAGCTCCCAACTTTTATTGATCTGAGTATAAGTAGAGGGCCTTTTTTCAGCCCCAAATTAGAGCTGAAAAACTCAACTTATACTCAAGTATATACGGTATTTCAAAATAATAATAAGAATGGATGGATACTCTAACAGTCCTAAATGCAACATCTGAAAGTGGTATCTAACAATTGCCTTCAAATCACCATAAGAATTCCCTAAGGAGAATAAGCAGAGGGACAGGGAATCCTGGTTTCTATACCAGGATATTCCATCTAGCTATTCAAGTTGTTCCCAAAAAGTATGTCCTTATGTTAAACATCTCTCATAAAGTGTTGATGGTTGGGATTGTCATGACACAAACATCAGATTAATACTATCCAGGTCCAGTGCCCACTGGACTCCAAACCATCGAAAGAACACCAAATTGGTGGAAATGAGTTGAATTGAAAACCAAAGCCATGACACATTCTTGTCATGAAAACACTAGCTTGTAGAACAGTGGTTCCCATCTTTGTGTAACCCAGGTCCCTTCACCACCAGCTGTGCTGGCCAGGACTTCTGGGTGTTGCAGTCCAACAACACTTGGGTTACCCAAGGTTGGGAACCACTCTTATAGAGAATTATCTTATATAAATCCCAAAATTTTCTTGTCTTACAGTATTATTATAGATGACATTCTTTAGAAATTTTGGAAGCTATGTATAAGAGTGATGAAAGTGACAAAAGTTACAAGCTGTGGCAATTAGGATATGAATCTTTCAGCAAGAGATGGACATAAACTGCTGGTTCAACACTCTGTGTTTATTGGCTGAAGAGGTGTTCAGACGAGCACCCAAAGGAAGAAGGGAAGAGAATCTAGTCTACTGCTTCTGAGCTGTCACTTACAGGACAAGGTGGGGCTCTGAAGCACCGAAAACTTGTTCAGCCACCAAACAAACAGGTGCAAGCCACTGGACTAGTGGTTCATACTTCTTTCTCTTGGTTTGGCCTCCTTCTTTTGGCACAGAATTAAGGTGGGGGGCCATCTTTTTCTTCCTGCCAGCAAAATAACTCTGTTCAAAGTGTTTTGCTGTTTCTTTCACAGAACTCTCATGGACAATCTTTCAGCATTTCTCATCTGTTTCTTCTTCTTCTTCTTCTTCTTCTTCTTCTTCTTCTTCTTCTTCTTCTTCTTCTTCTTCTTCTTCTTCTTCTTCTTCTTCTTCTTCTTCTTCTTCTTCTTCTTCTTCTTCTTTGGAAACACTACCTGCACAGAATTATCAAAGTTCCTGTGCAAAATGGTGTAATTCCTGAACACAATTTTTTCCGCCGCCCTTCTTCTTCCTCCTTCCTTGGAAAGGGAGGTGAGCTGCACAGAATTTGCCAGTCACTTGTTCAAAGAACAAGTCAAAATATTTTTATTGTTTTAACTGACATTTTAATGCTTTGTTTTAATTGTTCATTTCTATTGTAAGCCGTCCAGAGACCTTGGGTAGTGGGCGGCATATAAATTGTATCAATCAATCAATAAAAATAAAAAACAGAGCAAAAAAAAGAGGGAGGGCGGGGAGGAATCTCATTGTTAAAGAAATCCAAGAAATCTCACCAGTAAAGAGAGAACTCTCAGAGAGGTGTCTATGCATGGCAAAGCTTGGAAAATCACAAAGAAGTGTGCCTAGCCCTAATTTTAAAGGAAAGGAAGATACACACGTTTTCAATCAATCAGTCAGTCAGTCAGTCAGTCAATTAATAACCGTTAACATTTGGAGGGTTTTTTTTTTTTTGACAGAGAGAGCTTTTTCAGAAACATGGAACTATTAAAAGCAAAATTAAAATCTCTAAGATGTCCATGTCATACTTTGTCAGAGGATTTACATCTCCATTCCCTGTCTGCTCACTATCTCCATTAATATTCTTCTCTTGGAGATTTACAGCCAGTGTAGAGCTTTGCATTATAGATCTAGCAAAATCACCCATGCTTAGAAGACTTAAAGTTTTATTTCTGTTATTGGTGCTCATCAGACCGGATGATATTCATAGGTGGCAGGTGATGTCAGTAAATATTCTGCCAGGCATTTCTAGTAGGAAAGCAGATGTAGAGGGCGAAGGAGACAGAGATTTCTTGTTTCCTCCCTTAAAACTGCTTAATTTTCTCCATTTGGCTAGTAATCTGGGAAAATGGGATTGGTAACAGAAAAAAGGAGTGTAGTAATATGGTAGAAGAAAGTTGAGATACATACTATAATAGCCATATAAATTCTGAAATTGCCAGACAGCATTTATTGGAGAGTATACAATCGGACTGATGAAATCTGAATGCCCTCCTCGCACCAGAGAAGAAAAGAAAAATCTTGAAAATGGGGCAGCTATTACCCCTGAAAGGTTTAATGCATTTCTCTGAGATGCTGCAAAATTGTTCCCCATGTAGCTGTTGGCTTTTTAGAAACAGTAATGTGATTTTTTTGTTTCATAAATTGGCTTTCTTCTTCTTTGTGTTTTTTTTTTTTTTAAATTACAAATCTGTTCTGAGTTTGGGATTTTTCATCCTCTAACCTTTTATTTTAGAAAGGGAAGCTGATTTCCTTGTAAAGAACTTAGCACTCAAGAGTCTTCATTGGGTACCTGCAAGTTGCCAGTGGAGAGAGTTTTTGAGAAAACACGCAGTGTGTGGTCATGAGAGCTGTACTGATGGAAGTTCTGGCTTAAAACAGAATACAAAGAAAATATCTACAAATTGTTCTTTCATATTAAGCTCATGGGAGAGTTGCAACTCTTAGTTCATGAAAGGTGTCTGTATGCACATAAATAAAATCCAGACAAGAGGATTTGAGAGTTGAAAGTGGAAAGGAGTTGCAGACATGCACATACATCCTGCCCCATATCTCCATCTTGTTCCTTAGCTGAGGTCTTCTTATGGTGAAGGAAAAGTTCTTCACTTGAGTATAATTAGAAAACACAACAATTACAGCTGGTAACAAAGGAGACATCCCTCCATTTTTGAATAGAATTCCTGTGTATCAGTGTCATTGGCATAACCCAATGACCTAGAGGGTGTCCTCAGCCATAGGCTGCCAGGTACCCCCATCTTGTAAAAGTGTCTTGGTTTCTCATTCCTAGGTGCAGTACTTTTCATATATCCCTGTTGAATTACAGTTTGTTGTTTTCAGCCCAGTACACAAACCTATCTAGATCATTTTGGATGTTTTTTCCCCCTGTCTTCCAGGGTATTAACTATTCCATATAATTTTGAGTCATCTGCAAATTTTACTAGCATTCCCTGCACTCTCTGGTCAAAGTCATTAATAAAAATGTTGAAGAGCACTGATTCCAGGACTGAGCCTTGGGGTACCCCACTTGTAACCCCCCCCCATTTTGAGAAGCAGCCATTAATCATCATTCTGTGAGTATTATTCTTTAACCAACTGTGTGTGCACCTGACAGGAGGTACAGCTTTTAGCTGGCTCTGGTCCTTCCTTGAAGGACAGACGTAGCGTGTTAAGCTTGGGGAAGAATTGTCAGCCCCTTTGATGCTCTCTTGTGAGGTGCCCCAGGTGTTGACAATCTCCCTGATGTTATTTAACATTTGAGGTTATTAGCTGGGTTCATTAAGGGATTTGGGGCTTGCTGTCATCAGTATGCTGATGACATGCAGCTCTATATCTACTTTTCTACCTCTGCAGAGGAGGCGGTTCAGACCCTTGACTGCTGCCTGAGTGCAGTCATGGAATGGACGACGACAAGCAAGCTCAGGCTCAATCCAGAGAAGACCGAGGCTCTGTTCTTTGGGGTGTCCTCTACTGGGTATAGTGGCTCTCTCCCCAGCTTGGAAGGTTCTTTCCTCCACCTGGTGGATAGAGTGAAAAGTCTGGCTGTGGTCTTGGATTTGGCTTTGTCCTTGGAAGTGCAGGTGGCTGCCGTTTCCAAGTCAGCATTTTTCCACCTTCGGCTGCCACCTGCACTTCCATGGAGGAAAAAGTAGATGAGGAGTCCTCAAAGGAGCCTGTGACAACAAATGTCCTTGGCAGGAATGCAGCCTTGCCCCCACTAACTACTTGGAGAAGCTCAGGTTTTCTTTTAACGTTCGTCAAGTAGGTCTATAGAGATGTGTATCTGTTGACCTCACTGTCCTTAGAGGCTAGCCAAGTAAGAACTTAGGTCTGAAAGGCCATCATTTACTAATTTTGCAGGTACCACGTTTTGGAAATGTGATTTTCCCTATAACTATTTAAAAATGTAACCTTTAGTGCAACATTAGGATGTTAATGATTGGTTAATGCATATATGTCTAAAGGAACAATCACTTTGTGTAATTGTCTTGTGTTTCTGTATGTTCGTGTACCTCTCTTCTTGCTTTTTTCAGCTTCTTATATACTACACAGTTTACAACAGGGTAAGAACATAATTTTTAGAGATAATTGTTATTATGGGGATAAATAAAAGAGAGATCTAGCAATTAATGAGGTTTCATAAATGATTAACAAGCATGTTAATGCTTGGGTTTGCATAACTGCAATTAAAATATACTCAAAATTTTTTCTGTTCCTAATATTATTGCACAAGTAAAGATATGAGTAGCATAATTAATGGAAAATACATCATATTCTGTTCTGAAAGATCAAAACCCACTTCCCCTTGAAAACACAGTAACAGTTGGGGGAAGATGAACATTGCCAATAGGCAGTGTTGGATGTTATGCAGCGGTTCACCAGCAGAATCTGAAATTAGTACAACAGCCAACTCCAAGGATAGAATACAGAACATCCTCTGTATTTTAACACTTCATATTTGGTTATATTTACAGTCATAAGACATTTTGCTATGTGTAGATGGAATTGGAATTAGTGTGAATAAACTAAACAAAATGGACTGTTACCTGAAAGAAGGGGGAAATACTGAGTATACAAAATACTATATTTTGGGCAATTTTTTTGTTGCATGGCACAGTAAATGGCATTAGAGTAGGCCCACAGAATGAAAAAGGATTTAGTGAAATAACTACTCCATAAGTTCCATTGATTCTAAAGAACCTACTTTAAAATAAAAGTGTTCTGCTTACATACCACACCATAGCACTTAAAACACTCTCTGGGCCGTTTACAATTTATTTATGCAAGCTACACATTGTCCCCCCACCCCACCCTACCCAGCAAGTTTGGTACTCATTGTGCCAACCTCAGAAGGTGTGGTGATCCTGGACCACTTTCGCTGCCACCATTAAAGTATTCAATTACTATATTTTCCCTCCAGGCATCCCCACTATAATACCAGCATGTCACTCAGGACTTATGACATCAAAACCAATGTTTATGATTTGAAAAGAAAACATGTAACTTTTATTGATGTAGTTAGATGCTTGATGTTATTGTTATGATAGCTTAGCCATTGTTCCTAGATACTTTGTTAATGAGTTATTATAATAATAAACATTCTTGTATTTAAATACACCAGACCCCTTGCCAGTTACAGACTGTCATACATGACTAATTGACACTCCAGGGAGACAAGCTCCCTAAATTACCCTTAGATCATGCAGGAGAGCCCTATTTATACACACTAGCCATGCCCACCAACTTGTTGATTGGCTAGACACATACCCTAATACATATTCATGAATAACAATACATATGTATTTACAAGTGCATTCGCCACAGAAGGATGGAAGGCTGAGTGAACCTTGGGCCAGCTACCTGGGTTGAACCCCAGGTTGTAAGCACTGTTGTAGCTGCAGAACAGCAGTTTAACCACTGCACCACAGGGCTTTAACTGCACATCACCATGCTCAGGTGAATCTCAGTTAGATTATGCCCACATGAATTTATGAAACTTCCAAGAAAATTGATTCACCAATCCAGAGTTAAACAGAGGAGTTAAACAGGGCTGTGTTCTTGCCCCTACCCTATTTAATTTGTATGTTAATGACCTTGCTCCCCTTTTGTTAGGAGTAAACAGCCACTGTCCAAGATTGTGCCATTTGGCAGTGCCCATTCTCCTCTATTCAGATGACATGGTATTACTATCTAGCACCAAGATAGGTTTAAGACGGTTGATCTCAGAATGTATTAACTATCTCTCTTGCAACAAACTGTCTCTCAATTATAGTAAGTCCAAAATAGTAGTTTTTAGTAAGACCTGGAAACCCCAATCTTGGATTTTTCATGGGAGAGCAATTCAAGAAGTCAAAGAATTCAAGTACTTAGGTTTAATTTTTTTTTTTACCGCAACACCTGGGCCAGACATAGGCATATCACTATCAACTCAGCCAGACTGACCATCCATGCCATTTACCGGTTCTTTTATGTATGGGGCAATCAACATATCCCCAGTGCCCTGCAGGTCTATAAAACTAAAGTCATCTCCCAATTGTTATATGGGATACCAGTTTGGCTACACACCATCAATCCACTGGTTGAAAGGCTTCAATCCAGTTTTCTTTACAAAATACTGGCAGTTCCTCATTGTGTACCTTATGCAGCCCTCTGCTTGGAGGCCGGTCTTAGCAGATTGAGCACTCAGGCACAACTAAGATACTTCAAATACCGGCTGAGAATTTGTTTTACTTCATACAAAGACCCCCTGTTAGAGGGTATTCTTTCCGGCCATTTTTACTCCCCTGGCCTTAATTTTTTTCTCCAAAAAATTATGGTTCTGGGCATTTCACCTGAACAATTGGGGACACTACCTTTCATGCAGGCTTATAGGCTGTTAAAGCTTAGACTGCTAGATATTGAAAGGCAAGACCTCCTTGCAGCAGCCTCTAAGGCATGTTCTCCCCTAAGTCTTCAACTTCCGCTACCTGTTGGCAAGCCGGCCAGCTACCTACATCTTTTAGAGAACCCGCAAGAACGACACACTTTTACTCTGGCAAGATGTAATATACTCCCTTCCAATGTCTTATACGGCAGATTCGGCTCTCTACCACCGGAGACTCGGTTATGTCCCTGTAATACAGGGACCACTGAGTCTCGGGTGCATATGATCTTATGTTGTCCTCTATACAAGGACATCCATGCTTCCCACCTAGACCCACACCTTGCTAGACTTCCTGGTCGCCAAGATGATGTCATCTTGCATAACCTTTTGCCAGACTCAGACAAAACCCACACTAGGCAGATTGCCATATTTATCAACTTGATAATCCAGCGTCGCAGATCACAGTTATTTAACAGGCCTTCTGTTCTACATCTTCAAATATAGCTTGCTCACCCTGGATAGTCTGCAGTCGTTTACAGCGGGACAAATACAATGCTTCATGGAAACACCTTTCTGCTCTTGCCCTCTTATAATACTTTTCCATTCCCTCCACCCCCTTGTTTTTTTAGCGATACTGATTTGGGTCCGCACACTCCCACAAATGCGTGTTTTATTCTCTATTGTCCATTGTCTGTTTTATCTATCTATTTATTTATTTATTCATGCCAATAAAGGTGTCTGACTGACTGACTGGATTCACCAATCCCTATTGACACTTTTGACCAGTGTGAATGATAGAATGTGGTGAAAGACACACATTTGCTATGGTGTTTTATGATTCTACATGAACATAAATATACTTATCTATCATGCTGCTATTCCACAGACTGTGTGATGGAATATTAAAATATTCTGTATTTATTGCTTATCCTCAGGGTGGTCTATGACTGGCAAAAGGAGGCCCTCATGTTGAGTCACTTTCACTGTTCTGATAAATAATGAGCAGATGCTGGGTTCAGTTAATGATTGTCTTACAAGCTTAGCCACTCTTGACAGCTGTAATTACTCAAGGGAATCCACTTACTGCTCCCTTGTGTTTGCCTTATCAGTGTCATAAATGGTCTCATTTATGGAGGGAAATGTAACTTTCCAGGGATACAGAAGTCCAAACAGTGAAGGATTTAGAGAGCTTTTAAGTAATATTAGTTGACAATAGTCAAGGCCTTCCATTGCCAGATTTCCCTGCCTCTCCCCCACTCCTCCAAATTGCATGACAGCAGGAAATTCATAAAGTGATTCCTCCAAACCTCAATTGCATAGCACCACAGTGATACTGGTTGCAGGGTTTCTTTCCAGCTATGTATACCCAATAGACAGAAAGCACAATGAAACCATACACAGAAACCATCTTTTTCTTTCAACTTTTATTTGTGAATTCTCTGGATGATTAATAATATACCCAGATTTGTACAAATGGAGCACTTGCAAAGTAATTGAGGAGTAAAGTAAGGTCCAACTACATTACAGATAATTCTTAGAGTGGAAATCACACAATTTATGGAATCCTGTATGCATAAGAAAACAAAGCAACTTACTTGCTCTTAAGCAAGTAAGCAACAGTGCTTGCTCTTCAGTATCATACCCTTTTTAAATTTAAGGAACTCTCTCTTCCCATGACAGGTTATCTATCTATCTATCTATCTATCTATCTATCTATCTATCTATCTATCTATCTATCTATCTATCTATCTATCTATCTATCTATCTATCTATCTATCTATCTATCTGCTTTGGTCTACAGATTCCAGAATCTTGTTGGTGATTTAAATGTAAGTTAAAATTTGTAATAATGGCAGGGCAAATTAATGCTAGCTAGCAAGGTATGGTCTGATTGCACAACAGACATGAATCTGGCAATATCAATGGTTCCACATAAATTAGTCGCAATTCAGCACAATTAGTTACATAATTGAATTTACTTAGATGTAAATCACCCATAGGAGTCTTGCCACTGGTGTAAAAATTGCAGCCCTACATATGTGTGCTCATAAATGAAATCCATTGAATTCAATAGGATTTTCTCAGACGTGTGTATAGGATTTCACTGTTACCTTCAATATGAATCCTGTTTATTCTTCCCTGTATCTCCCTTTACTATGCCGGAAAATACAAGCTCTTGCATTAACAGATTTCTTTTTCTTTCTTTTCTTTCTTTCTTTCTTTCTTTCTTTCTTTCTTTCTTTCTTTCTTTCTTTCTTTCTTTCTTTCTTTCTTTCTTTCTTTCAGTTCCTAGCATTAGGATTGAAGTTATGTTTATGATGACAGGCATACAGGAGGTTTAGGTGTTACAATCGAAAGATAATAGGATTATTTCTGTTTCTAGGGAAATTTATTTTTGTGGTCACAGTGACTTTCATAATAAACTGTATTTGGTCCTGAAGAAATTGGATATTTTGAAAATGAAAGGAAAGTGCATTAGATAATCTCTTGTAAACCAACATACTGTGTTGCTGCTTGAGTTGTCAAGCTTTGGATGTAAAATTGCCCTCTTTCCCTATCCCACCACACCACACAATTTAATTGCATACCACAGTGATATAAATCCATGCATGTAATTCTCACATGTTTGGCCTCATATAGTCACTTTGAAAATTAACATGTAGAAATTAAAAAAACACAAATTGTCTTTCATGACTTTTTCTTCAGAGCACAGGTGGGTAAAATGCGACCTCAGGACTGTGGGACATGACCTCCAATTCTGGTTTTCTAGTGCTTAGCCTTCTCTCGAATCCCCGGGATGTGTATGTGTGCACATGTGTGAATTGTTATGCCTGGAAGCATTCAGATGAGTTCTGGAGACACCACTTCTGAAATGTCTGATCCACCTTATGGATAGACCACGACTCCTCTACTATTAAACCTGAAATGAAACAAACATGCAACCCCAGACATATTTTAATAATTAGCAATTTATTACTCACTTCCTGATCAGCTGGTGGCATCCTCCTCCTTCCTTTACATTTTGTTTTCTCCAGGCATGCATGGAAGAAGAACAGTAATGGAGTGGAATTTTTATGTGCATATTGAGCTCCTCTTATCGGTGAGTAAACATTCCTGTATTAATACTTTTTCTACCTGTTCTGTTCTCCCACTGCTGCTGCAAGGGCCAGGATGGGTGTTTGTGGTGGTGATAGTTATGTAAAAGGTTTTAAAATGGCACAATTAAGTCGTTAGAAGGTCAACGTGTGTAAGAATTTACAAAAAGTAAAGTCTCTCATTGGTGAATTTCATTTTTGTATTTAATTGCAGGAAAAGCTATATTTTGTTCTTTCTGTTACTCTCAAATCCAGTAAGAAGAAGTATCACATCTGTCTCTGCCCATCACAATTGGAATATTCTTATACCCATAGCCCTCCATAGTCTCCCAATTCAGTTCTGTTCACAAGCATGGCTGTGCCATGGGTTCCCTAGTGTCACCAATTGTTGCTAGCCTGTATGTGGAAGAAGTAGAGAAGAAGGCACTCAGCACTTTCCCAGGGATGACACCATCCCACTGATTCAGGTATGATACCTGGGTGAAGATGAAGACTCAGGAGGTACAGGCCTTTACAGACCACATCAACATGGTGGACCCTAATATTAAGTTCACTAGGGAAGATACCCAAGATAACAGGCTGGCTTTCCTGGATTGTGCAAGTCATCATCAGACCCGATTGTGGCCTGGGAGTAGAAGCTTAATTTCAGGAAACTCACCCACAATTATCAGGAAACTCACCCACAATTATCAGTACTTACTGCTTGGCTCCCACCATCCGCTAAAAAACAAATTAGGAGTCATCAGGACCCTAAAGCACAGAACAGAGAGCATCCCCACCAAAGAAGCCAAGAAGAAAGAAGACAGGCACCTGAAGGCACCACTTGAGGCCTCTGGATATCCAAAATGGGCCTTTAACAAAGCAGTGTGCTGATCCAGAAATAACAATGGATCAGCCTGAGAGCCAGCTGACAAAAGAACCCGATCATTCCCTACATGGCTAGAGTGTCTGAAAAGCTTAAAAGGATTTTTGGCAAACACCACAAACACACTAAGGCAAAGAAGGAACCGTCCACCCAAAGGAACCAACACCAAAACACAAAAGGAGCAATATAGCATACTCAGTCCATTGCAGTGATGAGTGTGCAGACCAATACATTGGAGAAACTAAACAGCCATTAAACAGGAGGATGGACCAACATAGGAGGGGCAACAGCTTAGGACCAGAATCAGCAGTACACCTCTACTTGAAGGACAAAGGGCACTCATTCAAAGATGAGGATGTACACATATTAGACAGAGAATATAGGTGGTTTGAGAAAGCGGTCAGGGAAGCCATTCATGTGCTTATTGAAAACCCATTTCAGGTAAAGCCCATCCTGAAGAAACCGAGCTTAGCGCCGGGTGAATTATCCAACTTTCGCCCGATCGCTAACGCCCTTTTTATGGGCAAGAGGGTGGCCGCGATCCGGCTTCAATCCTATCTGGAGGCCGAGCATGCCCTGGATCCGTTCCAGTCTGGGTTCAGGCCTGGTCGGGGGACCGAGACAGTCTTGGTCGCTCTGCAAGATGACCTCATCCGGAGGGCCGACGGGGGGTGCTCCTCCCTGTTGGTCCTCCTGGATTTGTCAGCGGCTTTTGATACCGTCGACCATGGTATCCTGCTGGATCGGCTCTCCGAGGTTGGGATCGGGGCACTGTTCACAGTTGGTTCCGGTCCTTCCTCGGGACCGCCCCAGCAGGTTCAGCATGGGGCGAGATGTCGGCCCTTGGATACTCCCTTGCGGGGTTCCACAGGGCATGCTGTTCAATATTTACATCAGGCCGCTGGCTGAGGTCATTAGGAGGCATGGAGTCTGCTGCCATCAGTACGCTGATGACACGCAGCTCTATGTCTCCTTTTCTACCGCTGCAGATGAGGCTGTCCGGAATCAGTGTCTGGGCGCAGTCATGGAATGGACCAGGGCTAACAGGCTCAAACTCAACCCCGATAAGACCGAGGTCATGTTCTTTGGGGCTTCCTCATCCAGCTACGGTGGCCCGTATCCCACCTTGGAGGGTGTTTCCCTCAGGCCATCGGACTGTGTCCGAAATCTGGGCGTAGTCCTGGACCCGGCGCTCACCCTGGAAGCCCAGGTGTCCGCCGTGTCCAGGGCTGCCTTTTTCTTCATCTTCGACAATGCATTGCCCAGACTCCCTGATGAGGACTCCCTCAGAACAGTGGTCCAGGCGCTGGTGATCTCTAGACTGGACTATTGCAACGCGCTCTAAATTCAGCGGGTCCAAAATGCGGCAGCCAGACTGGTGGCTGGTGTGCGCGATTCAGCACATCACCCCAGTCTTGGCTCGTCTGCACTGGTTGCCCGTTGCAGCCCGAAAAGGTCCTGGTTTTGGTTTACAAAACCCTCCATGGCCTAGGACCTGGCTACCTGACGGAGCGGATGGACCAGCGGTCATAAGTGTGGCCACGCCTAGGGAGGCTCGGAGAACTTCCACCCGCACCCGAGCCTTCTCTGTGGCTGGCCCAACCCTATGGAATCACCTACCAGCAGAAGTGCGCCTTGCAGAGTCCCTGCCTGCCTTCCGGAAGGCGCTGAAAACCCTTCTCTTCCGGGAGGCGTTTGGGTGACACCTTTTTTTTTTTTGGTCCCGCCATCTGCTGCAGCCGTTTTGTTTTATTGCTTATTTTAGTTGTTGTTTTAATTTGTTGTTTGTACATTTATTGTAAACCGCCCGGAGTTCCTTTCAGGAAGACGGGCGGTATATAAGCTGTATAAATAAATAAATAATAAATAAATAATTTGCCTGCCCAGCATGAAATAATGAGATGAGACACAAGTTTTGGGTTCAAATTGGGACACTATTAATCATAGATTTAACTCTATCTCTTAACTATTAGCCTACAAGAGGACCCGTAACATAGTGCAAGGGCCCCAAATCTATTGATATTAATAATAAATGTCCCTCCATGGCTTTAACAAGATTCCAACTTGGAAGGCAAGGGAGCCACCTACCGGGTGAGCACTCTTTACCCAGCCAACATCTCATAAGCCATAAACAGCCCTCATTTCCTTCCTGCCATTAAATTTCTTCTAACTCTGTTCTATGTTATTCTAGTTTGTTACTTCATGTTAATATGAAGGCTGCCTAGCATCATATAGATGGAAATTGAGATGGGGCATACATAATTTGGCTACCTCTTGTGCTACCCGCCACCCTAAAGTGTGCATGTAACCTGGAGAGCTTTGTCATCTTCTGCTCCCACAGCCTCTGGGTGAGAGCCAGAGGAGCTCCTTCCAGCCTTTCCTGGGGGAGCTTGGCCTTTGGCCTCCTGCTGCCATCCAGGACCAGGACGCTTACTGCTCTGTTGTCTGAGCTTCCCCACCTTCCTCCTGAACACCAGCCACCTGGCTGAAGGAAGAAAGGCCTTGGGGTGTGGTTTAGGGGAGGGGCATTGTTTCTATTTTATTTATTTTTTGTCTTTGTTTTGTTTCTTTTGCCATCCAATATAGAAGGTAAGGACCCACAATAAAGCTAAGGGAACAGGAAGTTGGGAGAGCAATGGAGGAGGCAGCTATTGAACTCATGCTGAGTAGGGGAAGGTATGGGGGCGGGAGTGGAACATGCCTGTGTAGGAGAAAAGAGGTTTGATATCGTACATCTATCCCCTATTCTGTTTTTACCCCCAACCAGAAGGTATCAGGTGACCATATCAGTGAGCCCTCGAGGCACATGGTGCTGTTGTTGAATGCCACATCAGTACAAAATAAGACTGCCCTCATCAATGATGACATTCTGGATGAGGGTGCCAACCTGGCATTTATTACTGAGACCTGGGTCGGAGAGGAAGGTGGGGTTCCCCTCTCCCAGCTATGCCCACCTGGGTACTCAGTCCAGCACCAGTGTGTCCCAGAAGGTCGGGGAGGGGGAGTTGCAATAGTCTATTAGAGTTCTAGCTCCTTGACCAGGCTTCTTGTCTCTTTGGGAGGAGGTCTTCAGGGCCTGTATTGTGTGTTGGGCTCATGAGACAGATTGGGGATTCTTTTGCTGTACTGCCCACCCTGCTGCATTCCAATAGTCTCCCTGCCTGAACTGTCATGAGGTTGTCTCAGACCTGGTGTTGAGAAACCCCAGACTGTTGCTGCTGGGGCACCTCAAGATCCATGCTGAGGCTGCCTTGACTGGGGCGGCTCAGGACTTCATGGCCACCATGACAACCATGGGGCTGTCTCAACATGTCATCGGCCCAACCCACGAGAAAGGCCACACTCTGGACCTGGAAGATAGTGTTTCAGGTGTGTGTGTGTGGGGGTTTGACTTTGACCCCATTGTCATTGTCAGACCACTTCCTGATCAAGTTTAGACTATTAGCTGCTTCAATCCTCTGCAAGGGGGGGGGATCCATTAAGATGATTCACCCTCAGAGACGAATGGATCCAGATGGTTTCTTGAAAGCTCTGGAGGATTATCCATCTGATATGGTTGGCAGTCCAGTCGAAGCTCAGGTTGCCCTATGGAATAGGGAGATGACTTGGGCATTTTTCATGATCGCACCTAAGCGCCCTCTCCCTACACGCAGAGCCCGAATGCCTCCTTGGTATAGATCTGAGCTGCAGGCAATGAAGCAAGAAGGGAGATGGCTGGAGCGCAGGTGGAGAAAATATTGCTGTGAGTCTAATTGAACACAACTTAGAGCCCACTATTGAGACTATTCTATGGTGATACGGTTGGCGAAAAGGCAATATTTAATCATCCATATTGCTTTCTCAGAGTGCTGTCCAGTGGAGCTGTTTTGGGTGGTCTGGGATCTTGTCAGCTCACTGTGATGAGTTAGCTGTCCACTTTGAGGGAAGGGTTGCTCAGATTTACAGTGAATTGGACTCCGCTATTGGTGCAGAACCAAGGGATATGTCCATTGCACTGTGATTAGGTCCAGTGTTATTGGATGAGTTTTAATTATTGAAACCCGAGGATGTGGACAAGGTACTTGGATCTGTCCATTTTACCACCACACTGCTTGACCCTTGCCCTTCTTGGCTAATTGAAAGGTCTGCCAGGGGGGTTGCACCTAGTTCCAGGAGACTGTAAATGCCTCTTTAAGAGAGGGAGTGGTCATTGCCGCCTTGAAAAAGGTGGTAATTAGACCGCTCCTTTAAAAACCTAACCTGGTGGTTAACTACCGACCAGTAGTGAACCTCCCTAACTTGGACAAGGTGTTGGAGTGGGTGGTGGCCCGGGCAACTCCAGGCACTGCTAGATGAAATGGATTTTCTGGATCCATTCCAATCAGGTTTCAGACTGGGTTTTGGTATGGAGATTGCCTTGGTTGCCCTGTATTATGATCTACCATGAGAGAGACAGAGGGAGTGCAACCCTGTTGATACTCCTGGACATCTCCGTGGCTTTCGACACCATCGACCATGGTGTCCTTCTGGATAGGCTAACCAGGTTGGGAGTTGGAGGCACTGCTCTGCAGTGGCATGGTGATGCTGGGGGACAGTTGCTCTGCCCTGTGGCATTTACATCACGGGGTTTGGTTCCTCAGGGCTCAAAACTGTCCCCCATGCTGTTTAACAACTACATGGAATTGCTGGGAGAGGTCATCATGAGGTTTGGGCTGAGGAGTCAGCAATATTCTGATGATACTCAGCTCTACCTCTCATTCTCTACCAATCCAGGTGAAGCTGTTTCTGTAATGAACTTGTGTCTGGGCCAGATGATGGACTGGATGAGGGTTAATAAATTGAATCTCAACCGAGATAAGATGGAAGTGCTGTTAGTGGGTGCCTCACCAGACAGGTAAGAGGGCTAGCTCCTAAGGGACAGGGTCCTCAGTTTGGGGATGCTCCTGGACCCCGGTCTAACTCTGGAAGCCCAGGTGGACTCAGTGGCCAGGGGTGCTTTTCTATAGCTGTGGAAAATATACCAGCTACACCCATACCTGGACAAACGGAGCCTCATGACAGTTACTCATGCACCGGTAACATCCCGTATTGATTACAGGGGGCAGCCTTTGAAGACGGTTCAGTGATTGCAACTGGTTTAGAATCGTGCAGCCCAGCTGGTAAATGGTGGGGCTGCCAGGGATCACATCACTCTGATTCTGTGTAACCTGCATTGATTACCAGTTGTTGCCTGAGCCCAATTCAAAGTGCAAGGAGGGGTGGCGACTGCAAGGGTGAAAGTCAGCAACTTATGATCAGATCATGACATGGCTTGGGATTGACTCAATGGGTCTCCTCTAGTGCACTGTACTACATTTATCAACAAGATTGTGTCCTCTATTCCAGCATTTTATTGTTAAATGAACAAAGTGTGTCATCAGATAGGCATCCATTGCATCACAAAACAGCCCTGTACCCCAGAAGTTTCTTATCATTTTATTTGTAGTAAGGCCTCTCTTTTAGGGTTTCTGTCTTGTAGCACTGTCTCTCTTTTCCTTGTCCTTCATATTTTGAATATGCAGTTCCCTAATTGAGATCAGCAATTGGATTTAGGACATAATTAATGTTTATCTAAAATTCATGTTTCCAAACTCTATTTTTCTATTACAGTATATATTCTCCTCTCTCTTATTTACCCTCAGAGTACCATTGTTCTGGGGAAAGATGCATACTAATTTTAATGTAATTAATACAACTGTGATTTTCCTCAAGTCCTCTTCCCCATAGTGTGTGTCATGGTTTCTTGGCTGGTGTGAGTTCTATGTTGCAGATGTAGAGCAGTTTTCTCTCAAACCCAGCAATTGTAAGGTAAAGTATAACCTGGATGGATTATTTCCCCAAAGCCATATAAATATTATGAGTGTAGTCTGTTTTTGCTTAATGTCCGCTCTGACTGGCTGTAGTGCCAGGGCAGGGCCTGTTTGCCTGCCCGTCCAGCTGATGTGATGTGTGTGCAGCCTACAGGGCTGCCAGCAGGAGCAGTAGTCTCTTTTTTGATAGGCATCTTTTTCAATCTGGCCATCTTCACACAAGCATGATTCTTTGTACTAAAACCCTCCCAGGCAAACAAGAAAATGAGATTAGCTGGTCGTGTATGGGCTGGATGGAAATTTTTGGCTGCTACTCAGATTGGTCCAAAGTGGTAGTGTGTTTTCACCCATCCCATTCTTTTAAGAGTTAAGAGAAGGCTTAGTAAATTAGTTATAATTAACGGATAGTGCAAGTGGTAATGTTAATTCATGTTAAATAATTGAATAAGATACCCTTAAGGGGTTGGCAGCTCTCAGTATGATTTAGGAAAAAGATTAGGAATTTGAGAATAGGTATTAGTTATGAATAGGTTTTTAAGCTGCCTAGATGCCCTAAGCATATCTGGCCCTGGTTAGTACTTGGATGGGAGACCACCAGGTAATACCAGGTGCTGTAGGTGCCTGGAGTAGGAACTGGCAAGTCACTCCAGCATTCCTGCCAAGAAAACTCCATGGACATGGAGTCACGAAGAGTTGGTCATGACTGTAACAACACAACACACACACACATGAATAGGTTTAAAGATGGAGAATTGAGAGATGCCCAGGATGCAAGTTTTGGGAGGGCACTGAACAGGTGGGCAGCACCCTTCTAATATAATTAGGAATTATTTGCATGAGCTATTTGCACTACATTTAGTCCCCCTTGTTTAAGGGATAGTTAACAGTTAAAGAAAATGGATTTTATATCAATAAATTGTGGCCCAATTTGAATCCCACAAATGTGTCTCATGTCTTTATTTCCAGGCTGGCTGGGCAAAGGGGAATGGGTTAAAGAGATGCCTGTTGAACATCTGAAACCATATAAATTCTGGACACACAAATTCAGGAATATCCCACTGCCTCCTGTAAAGTTATTTTGATGATAACAGCTAGAGATGGGCATGAAGTTAATCATGAAGCAAAAACATCAACATGAATCAGGCTGTTTCATCATTCCTTTTAGGTGCTCCAGGAAATGCATCTGTCCAAATTAAAACAAAATGCTGAACTCTTATTGACGTTGCTAATTTGGATGCTTGTGGTTCATGGTAAAGAGCACTTTTCTGGGGCTGGACTGCTTTTGGGGAACTATCTCAAATGTCCCAAAGCCATTATTCACCAAACTTGGAGGGAGTCAGAAGGATAGTCAGCTGAATTAGATGCTATAAGTTTGGCATTTCTAACTGGGCTATTCTCTCACTCTCTCCCAGATATCCTGAGTTGCACAAACCATAAAAGGATTCATTTCATCAGAGGTTTGTGAAAGTTTGTGGTTCACAGTTTGTGAATAGCAATGACCCCCAAATCACCATGAATCACTATTTTTCCAATTCGAACCCATCTCTGATTGCAGTTCTTATTTCCTTTATGGCTCTTTCTCACACACTTTGCGCTGGATTTATATAAATCAGACAGAAGAGGACCATTCTCGTTTGGGAGTTCATTCATAAACCATAAAGTGAGAGGGGAGTTCTTCTACCCCCTCCTGTTTAAAAAAAATCTCTCTGTGTGTGTCTATTATTTTCTAAGGAATTCTGGAGGACTCAATAAGTACCTTGCACTGAACAGTGCCAAACGACAGATGCTCAGCATGGATAACCATGGGAGTTGAGTGAGAGTTTTTCTTCTTTATATTTAATCTTCCTTTAAGAACTTCTAAGGAAAAAAATCCTAGCCACCTCTTCTCTTCAGGAATTGTTCCTTACTGCTTTTCCTTCCTTCTGACTCAAATACTGCATTCTGAGTTCAATATTTTTCTTACAAAGAATGTGAAAACAACTTGAGGGGCAGGAGCAGGATTAGTGTTAAATATTCTTCTTTAGTGTCAAATAACCACTTCTACTTGTACCATCTCCCCTGAATGCATTTTCCCTCATCACTGTCCAGAAAACCTGCAGTTGGGAATAGGTGGAAACATAAGATTCAAAATTTTGAATCCTATGTTGACTTGACTAAAACCAATAGGATATGGGAAGAACAGTTGAGGTTCACATGTGTATATGAGGACCTTTCAGTCTATAATTGGTCCATTGAAAGTCCCTACATGTATGTGTTTTCAGTATGATTCAGAAAATAAGATAAACATGTATTTAGAAAGTGCTCATATTGGATAAATTGTGCATAAGGATGCTTACATGTGTAAGAGGAAAATACTATTCATGCAATTAAACCAGCATCAGCTGGATCCTTGTGATGGAAATAATTCAACTGAATCAATCAAATGTTTCCTATCCTCCCCTTCATGCTCCCTTTTCTTCTGGGGAAATCTTTATGAGCTACCATGGATAGGCGAGCCTTTGACAGGCAAATATCACTCTGAATCACCACAGGTAGTCCCAGTGTTTTACTATTAAAAGCCCCCTTCCCCACCACCATGGTTCTGAGGCCTTTTGGAGGGGCCCGGGCGGGCGGGGAGTGACCCAATCGCTCCCCACTGCCCTTCCGCGTGGTTCTGAGGTGCAGGTACTGCGATCCCGCAATATAGCGGGACCGCAATACCTGTACCGCGAAATGGCATGGGGATTACTGTAGTGGCATAACTGTCAGCAGATTTAAAGGGGGGCAGCAGACAAATATAATAATAATAATATATACTTGTGCCTGATACAAAACAGTGCAGCAGTAACGTAGACAAAATGTTAGTATTGATATAAAGGGTTTGCAGATTTAGTCTATCAGAAAGACAATGACAATGAATAGAGTAAAAACTCATATATTCATATATACATCAAAATATACACAGCATAACAACCAAGCATTATATACAATATAGCAAACAGACAAACAGAGTATGGGGTGAACTGTTCTCACCATAACAGTCCCCAAATTACAAATGACAAGCTAGTGCCTTTTATACATATTCAGCACTCATAAGATCTGATGCAATCACTAACAATCTGATGCAATCTGATCTATCCATTACAAATCATGATGTTACAATCAGTACCACCTGCACTTCATCACTTAACATGCCTGTGATTACTAGTCTCTAACACTTGTGGATTAACATCATGACACTGCAGAATCTAACTGCCTCCATTTTACAATTCTCTTTACACATTCTGTTAAATATACATAACATATGTTTTGTCAACTTTTACATATGTTGACACCCCTCCTATATTTAACAGATTTCAACTCCTAGCCTTTTCTTAAAACATACATGTTTATCTTTACTCAAAGGCTTTGTAAATATGTCAGCATAATTATCAACCCTTGTACAATATTCCAATACAATCAAATGTTGTTCTATGCAGTCCTTGACATTCTGGTAATGGATCCCAATGTGCTTGCTTCTGGATCCAACTTTCTGATTCTGTGTTAATTGGATACACGAAAAAGAATCATTATATACTTTGACTGGTAGTTTTACATTCACATTCACATCCTTTAACAACTGTACTACCCAGGTCAACTCACAACACAAATCACTCACAGCCCCATACTCAGCTTCTGTAGAAGAACACGAAATGTACCTTTGTCTTCGGGCTTTACAGATAATTAGTGAGTTACCTAAAAATATGGCATATCCAGACATTGACCTCCTTTCTGGACTTGAACCCCAGTCAGCATCTGCATAGCTAATCAGATCAAGATTATCACATATGGATACTTTCAACTTTTCATGCATTGTTCCTTTAAGATATTTCAAAATATGCTTTATACCTTTCCAATGCTTCATCAACAAATACTATCAATATTAAAAAACCTTTTGTATACAAGCAACCTATTTCACTTGCAAAATGTCCTTTGCTCTCTGGCGCCATCCACTGGTGCATCCACTTGCCGTTCCTTCAGAGACATATGCTCTTTGTCCATGGCCCATCATCCACTGCTTCCTTTCTTTTCCAGGCATCAGCAGCACATGTTCAAAATTCTGTGGCTCATGGAATACATTATTCACAACAAACCTTTCAGGTGGCACTCCTTTGTTAGATCTAGTAGATTTTCTGATCAACACTGGCTCCTCATCTTCCACTTTTTCATCATGAAATGATGTAGACTCCTCTCCATCACTGGCAATCTCATCTTTCACTTTTCCATCATGTAATGCTGTAGACTCCCCTCCATCACTGGCAACTTCTTCAACCTCAGTGTGGGGACAAATACTTGGCAAAAATACTTCATTATTAGCATGTAGAGCTTCCCAATTTTTCTGTTCACAAAATTTTGCAGACCTGCTTATATAAACTTTTCCATGACTGTCACAAAAACGCCAGGATTTTGCTGCAGGCTGAACACCAATAAACATAAGCTTTCTTGACTTTGGACTGTTCTTGTGTCTATACCACTTTGGAATTAATACCCAGGCTTCAGAGCCAAATAAATGGAGATATTTGTTTGTAGGTTTTTTACCATGTATTAGAGTATATGGAACTTCATTCACAGCTGAACTCCACACTCTATTAGACACATAATTTGCATATTTCATTGCCTCAGCCCAGTAACCTTTGGGAAGTTTTGCATCTGCCAACATTGCATTCATGATATTCTGAAGAATCCCATTCTTCCTCTCAGCTAATCCATGCTCAGCAGAAGCAGAAGGGTTTATCAATCTGTTTCACCCCTTTCTTTTCTAAATATTCAACAAACTGCTTTGCTAAAAATTCACCGCCTCTGTCACTTTGTACAGCTAAAATTTTCTGCCTGTACTGTCTTTCTGCCATCACAAACCATTTCCTAAATACAGCACTCACTTCACTTTTGTGCTTTATTATGTAAACCCAAGAATAACGTGAATAATCATCTGTTATCACAAGACAAAACTTGGCACCACCAAATGAATTAGTCATGGGTCCAATCACATCAATATGTACCAGCTGTAGAGGTTGATGTGACTTTCTCAAACTCTTTTTTGATATGGGTGCAGACTTCACCTTTGTGCCTTTACAAACATGGCAATCTAAAAAATTTTTACAGCTTTGCACAGATCCATGTTCCACATGTTGCAGAGTTTTCCTAATGCTTTCAAAACTTAGGTGCCCTAATCTTCTATGCATCAAATGTATGCATTTGTCATGTAGAGGCTTATTTTCAATCATGTTCAAAACTTTCTCAGAAGTGCTTATCATAAACAAACTGTTTTGGAGCTTCCCAGTAGCTATTGTTTTCCCATTCTTTACAATCTTGCAACTATTCTCACTAAACTGTACTTGATAACCTTGTTGTACAAGCATAGGCACACTTAATAAATTATTCTTTAAAGACGGTATATACAGGACCTTATCAAATACACATTTGAGAGGTTTGAAAAATATATTACCTTCACCACAGACTTTTGCCTGAGTCCCGTCTGCCAAGGTTACATTTCTACAATTAAACAAAGTTAGTTTCTCAAACAAACATTTCTTGTTTACACAATGAATACTGGCTCCTGAATCTACAATAAATAATTCCTGTCTTGAGCACTTTTGTTCCTTATCATTAATTACAGACAGCTGTTGACCTTCACTCTTCCAGCTTGTGCCGGCAACTCTATTTTGCTTTTGCCGCTTGTTTACCTTATCACAGTAACGAAAAACATGTTGGTCACTCCCACAATTACAGCATCTTCTAATTACTTGTATTGTTTCTCCAGAAACTTGAGCAGGTTTATTATTTACTTTAGAATCATTCCTTCTTGATTCTTCCTGCTGGAGTCTTGACTGTATATATGAAATAGACAATTCATCACTCTTCATAGCTTCTAATCCCATTACTAAATTGTCATATGACTCATCCAGACTTGACAATATAACTAGACATTTATACTCCTCTTCATGATTTATGCCCACTTCAGACAATTGCTGAAATATACTATTTACTTTCCTTATATAATCAGAAATAGTTTCACCTGGGCTTTGCCTTAACCGGAACAGTTTTTTCATTAGAGATACTTTACTCCCAGCTGTGTCTCTGATGTGAGCTGCTCTGAGAAACGACCAAGCCTCATGAGCTGTTTTTGCTTCCTTCACATAAACGAACTGCGTTTCTTCCAAGGATAACATTATAATTGCCAAGGCTTTTTCATCCTTCTTCAAATCTTCCTCATCAGCTTCCTCATCAAGCTGTTTATCTACATACTGATATAGCTCATGGAAGATCAAGAAATGCTTCATTTGCAGACACCAATTCAGGTAATTATTGTCAGAGAGCTTTACAAGAGGCATTGAATTTAAATTTATACTTGCCATTCTCGCTGATAGTGCCGGCTCCTTATCTGCCATTCCTACAACACTTTTTTTTCAGCTTTTTTCTCGGCAAATATTTCCTCAGCCTCCACAGCTTCCAGTTTAAATCACACTCTGTTTTGCTTGGCTTGTCCTTATCAGCTGCTTTTCTCCTCCGCTCTCATTCCAAGCCTCTGAGAGAAATCCTTTGCAGCTCTGCTTTGTCTCCGTTCCAAATCCAATCTGTTTCCTCTGCAAAAACACAACTTTACACAACACACACTTTATCTATACAGGTACAACAAAACCCATCAGGCTGCTGACCCAGCTGGGCTCATAACCCTGTCAGCAGATTTAAAGGGGGGCAGCAGACAAATATAATAATAATAATATATACTTGTGCCTGATACAAAACAGTGCAGCAGTAACGTAGACAAAATGTTAGTATTGATATAAAGGGTTTGCAGAGTTAGTCTATCAGAAAGACAATGACAATGAATAGAGTAAAAACTCATATATTCATATATACATCAAAATATACACAGCATAACAACCAAGCATTATATACAATATAGCAAACAGACAAACAGAGTATGGGGTGAACTGTTCTCACCATAACAGTCCCCAAATGACAAATAACAAGCTAGTGCCTTTTATACATATTCAGCACTCATAAGATCTGATGCAATCACTAATTAACAATCTGATGCAATCTGATCTATCCATTACAAATCATGATGTTACAATCAGTTCCACCTGCACTTCATCACTTAACATGCCTGTGATTACTAGTCTCTAACACCTGTGGATTAACATCATGACACTGCAGAATCTAACTGCCTCCATTTTACAATTCTCTTTACACATTCTGTTAAATATACATAACATATGTTTTGTCAACTTTTACATATCTTGTGTGAAAAGGATTCTTCCCCAAAATGCATAAAATGCATTTATTGTAGAGATGCACATGAAGTATGGGTTGATTTTCATGTCCTCAAGCCATTCGAGTCCAGAACCTGTGCACATGGAAATTAGACAAATTTTATGAAATTGAGATTTATAGGTTATGACCAGGAATGAGTTTTGTGTTAACATGAAAAGGGGTGGGGAAGCAGAATAGGTTCTTCTTTGCATTTTCATGTCCTTTGATATCCCCAAGCCTTTTAAACATAAATGCATTAGCAAAAGTAAGGTACTTGAAATTTTGTAGTTTTCCATGTTTCCCCTCTTTTGATTAATCTTTCTGTTGCCATGGGGCAATTTCCTGGAGAAACTTTTCATTAAACATTGTCATGAGGGCTGCTGTTGTTGAAAAGAGAGGCCCATGAGCCCAGCTCCTGGTTGCTGGCTGCAGTGTGTGTATGTGTCGCAAAACAAACACAAGGATGATTCTTTGTACTAAAACAGTAAAATGTTATTGTTTTCAGAGGTGGAGAGTCACACACCAAAAATGTGTACAAAGGGGCATCTCTCCAAGCAAAAAGATATGATACCTTTTAATACTTCACAGTGGAAGTTTTCAAAGTAAACAACTGAGCATGTGGAAGAGTTCATAAAATAAATGTTGAAAAATAAATACTAGAAAAGAAAAAAATATATCACTATCTTATAGGTTGTTAAGATGGCACAAATCACATGTGGTCAGGAAATGCTCAGTTTATGATCACACCTCTGTTTGACCTAACCCTGTGAAGCAATTATATAACCTTGTGCTTCTACCTTCATGTTCCCCAATACAGCCAATGTCCAAGACAGTGGGAATCGGAATTTTGCATTTGTCTTTATTAAATGAATTGAAATGAATAATTTGTTTATTTCACTAAGGTTTTTGATAGTGTGGAAAGAAATTTTGTATTTGCAAAAGGGCCTGAATTAATTAGAATCAACTGAGGAAGGCTCTTTGCTTCAGTCATTCCTTCTGGGTGGGATTAAGCTATCTGCTACTGAGCACATGTCTGAGGTTTCCACCTGCCTGGTAGCCTATGCCTTCTTCTACGATCATTTGTTTTGTTTGCTTCTCCCCCTCCATGTTGGCTCTGTTTATTTGGATACTTTTTTGCTCTTACCAGCAGGCAACTTGCCTTTTTATTTGCCCTCATGGTTGTTTGGATCCCCCCCAGCTATCTTTAGGTCCCCCCATGTTTTTGTCCTTTCCTCCTTTCCTTTCTTTGATTATTTTTGCTGCTTCCTGAACTTGGTCTGCTACTTCCAGATGGACTCAGAAGACTTAGAGGGGAGGGTTGTAATGATGATCTTCTTTCCCAACATACTGTAGATTGATTTTGAAGTAGATAGGTTCCCCTTTGCCTTGCCCTCTGGTCGGGAGCAATCTTTAAGAGTTTGTTAATATGTTGGACTACTAGTACCGGTACACAAGAATGGGGAAAGGCCAAATTAAACAAGCTGAAAAGCCCAGCCCATTTCATATTTAATAAAAGAATCTGAGCATACACAGAAAACATGAAAATAAGAGGCACCTCTGAAATGATTCAAAATTAAACAAATATAAAAAATGTGCAGATAAATAATTATCAAATCCCAAATGCAATATGTTATTAGTCGCAACTTGAGCTGTGCATTGGATTTGGGCAAATCCTAAAATACTAACCAAATTTATTTGAGGCCCAGAATGAAGCCAAATGACTGGATCTGGTTCTGCATCTAAGTGAAAGGAATTAACAAATTGATTTGTGTCCACAAAAGGTGCTTAATATGTACATTCCTTAAGCTAGATACCGTACATACTACAGGTGTATTTTCCTCTTTTTGATTATCTTCTTTTTAAATTCATTTCACAATTGTTAATTGCCACATCCCACATTTCTCTGTATCATCCCTCAATATTAATTTGGTTATCACTTTTCCACTTCTTTGCAAATGGTTACCTTGTTACTGAAACTATTATAATAATTAGATCCTTTTCTTCTCTCTTCAATTGACTGTTATTAATCATATTCAATGAGGATATTTAAATATCTAAACCAGTTATTTTCCATTTAAATGAAACCTTACTTCCATTCTTTCCTGTTTTTATCACATAACCACAATGTTTACTTCCTTCTGGAGGGTCTATTATGTCTTCAGATTTTATCTACACCAATGTAGCAACCAAAAAGTTGTTGCAATTTTGTTTTTTCAACACATGTCAACAAGAAACTCACAAATTAGTTCAGATATAGGGAACAAATTGAACTAGATAGTATATAGTTTACTGGGGCTGAAGTGGTGTACATTCCAAATCTCCAAACTGATTTCCATCTTTGATTTTGGGCACATGCACAGCCCTTGTTAAAACTGCACTTACCTGGAAAAATTCTGCCATGTTTTACTCACACGTTGAAATTATAGATGGACACAAAATGAAAAACAAAATGCTGTTTTGTTTTGTTACAAAATGAAATGGTAGAACACATTTCATGATGAACTGAAACAAACTGCCATTTTTGGCTCTAGAAATGAAAGTGGTTATCCTAGAGTCATCAGATTTGATGGGTAGCTTCCATGGAGTCTCTGTAAGACCACCAAATTTGGAGAGGTTTGGGGTTTAGGGAGCTGAGTTATCAAACTCTAAAGTGAATCCCCCATGGAAAAAGAGGAAGAGGAAAAATGTTTTAAACTCAAGCCTCTGTGCAGTGGAACACAAAGTAGGGGAGTTGAGGTGAAATCTTGCTTGGATTGTTGTTGTTAAATGAAAAAGCAATAAAACCCAACTTTCACACACTGAAACAGCAAGAGAAAATTTATGGCCCTGACTGCCTGTGCTCAAAGGCAAACAAAAATAGAACAGAACAGAATCAGCCCCCCTCCTTCGTGTTCCACAGCACAGAGAGGTGTAAGTTGAAAGTATTTTTCATCTTTTTCCTTGGGGGACTCAATTTGGAGTTTAATAACTCAGCTCCCTGAACCCAGCAACTCTCCAAATTTGGAGGCCTTACAGGGAGAAGTACAAGGAAGCCACCGACAAAATTTGGTGCCTCTAGGATCCAGGGGAGTCATTTTATAATGTAATAAATTGTTTAATTTCATTTTGTTTCATTCTGAAAATACTTTTAAAAATTCACTAATAACACAAAGAAATGAAAGGAAAAACAAAACAAAACGAAACTGAAATGAAATGCTATATTTTCATTTTGTGCCCTTCTCTAGTTAAAATACAATGGTACCTCAGTTTATGTATTTAATGTGTTCTTTGGGAGGGTTTGTATTGTGAAAAATTCTTAAACCAAAATCCAGCATGCATGGGGGCAGCACTATAGACCTCTGGAAAAAAATTATAAACTGAGGTACTTAAAAAAAAAAAACCAAGGCAATATTTTCAATTGATTTTTATTTGTAAACTGGACATTATGTTAACCAAGGGGTTTGTAAGCTGAGGTACCGTTGTACAGGGAATAGAAAAATGACCTCAGTTTGTTCATTTGTTCAGGTAAATACAGCAGAAAATCTTCATTTCCTAGATAAAAGCATTGGGATTCTCACGGGTCCAGCTTTAAATTATATACAACAAACAAAGTTGTTCTCCTAGAATTCACCCTCTGTTCCAAGCAGGCAAAGTGGTGAGGTTCTCTGAAGTAGTGCTACAACTTAGCATCACGCTGGGCCATTTCTATAAGAAGGTTCAGTAATCGTGAAGCCTAAAGGAGCTGCCACAAGAATGGTGCTTCTTGCTCTGACTCTGCTCATGAGTGACATTTCAAATAAGATGAGTGACAGTGTAGCACTGGTATGCAATCTGAAAGTGTCGCTCTGGATGGGTGGCACTGTGATGAGTTCCTGTGAGCTGTCATGCTACACGATGACCAATTTCAACTTCTGAACTATTAATCATCCTGAGCCACTCATGGCTACATTTCAGTCCTAGAATATGTCTTCAACATAAATATTTCACAACAGCAGTTTAGTCTTAAAAGTTTGAGAAAGATCCTCAGAATGCTTTTGCTGGGCATTGCTTCCAACCTTAGATTATAGAAAGAAAAATCCATTTTGGTTTTTCTAGAGGCAAGGAAGTTTGCCAAGGGAGGTGAAGAAAAGTCAGTTTGCTGGCACACTATTTACTTCCATGCCTACTTCATTGCTATTTGATTTGTAACATTGCTTCAACACCTCAGTTTCTTGCACTCCACTCTACCAAGCACAGTGCACGCCAGGCACCACTGCCCTGGTGCACTCAGTTTCTGGCTGTAGCAATGAAAGACTTTCTGGTCCTCTCATTGGGTTCCTTTCTAATATCCATATAAGGGTTCCACTAGATTGCAACATACAGGATCTGAAGAATGGGCTCAGTTGTTGTACTGAGTTCCATGGACATCAGGAAACTTTCAGCTATTAAAAAACTGTGCTTCCTGCCACTTCAGGCAATTAAGAGAGGTTTTACTATTAATCAAGCTATTTCAGGTTTTTAAAACATTCAGAAATCTTACTGGAAGTTGCTCATAAAAGGGGTAGGAAACTGTGGCCCACAAGATGTGATGCATGATAACGTTCATATCTGACAACTAGAAATCCTGGCTGGGGGTGATGGGATTTAGAATACAACAGCGCCATAAGAGGCATCAGTTCTCTACACCTGGTCTGATGTTTGCCAGGATGGGGAAAGTGTTGGAAAAGTCATGAGAAAAACTGGCTTAGATGTGAGGTAAATTTATATCAAGTATGATGTGGGCAGAGACCATGGCCCCTGCATCAATGGAGCCCATAGGATAGCAGCATCTCATTTGCCTTCCTGTCAAATTCCCAGCTTCACATTCTATGTGGCCGTGTTGAAGGAAATAACAAAACAGGAGAACAGAAGATCCAGTCTGGAAACAAGGGACTTTCTCCTATTCCCTAGCACAGTTAAAAAAATGAACAACTCCAATAGGGGTGATGTGGTGTCTGAATGGATACCAGCCAACCTGATGTTTTTCAGTCTGTCTTAATAATGATTTTTCCCCAGGGCTATGCTTTTCAACCATGGTGTCACTGTGGCTTTTGTATCTTGGACTATACAGGGCACACCAATCGCAATTGCCTACCCAGCATGAAATAATGATGTGTGATACAAGATTTGGGTTTAAATTGGGACCCAATTTATTAATCATAATAAATTTAACTCCATCTCTTAACTATTAGCCTACAAGAGGACCTGTAACATAGTGCAAGGGTCTGAAACCTATTGATATTAAAAATAAATGCCCCTCCATGGTTTTAATCAGATTTCTACTTGGAGGGCAAGGGAACCACCCACTGGATGAGCACCCTTTACCCGCCCAACTTCTCATAAGCCAAAAGCAGCCCTAATTTGCATCCTGCCATTACATTTCCTCTAACTCTATTCTATGCTATTCTACAGTTTGTCACTTTATGCTCATATGAGGGCTGCCTAGCATCGTATAGGTGGAAACTGAAATGGGGCATGCATTATTCGGCTACCTCTTGCACTACCCGCCAATTGTGACCGGATTAAGTGGTATGAAACTATACCCTGCCATGCGTTGAAGATAATGGGATGGGAGAAAACTCACAGTTACTTGATTGGTAATATGAGAAACAGCCAAAAATTCCCATCCGACCCTGAGGCGAACAGCTAATCTTCAAGTTGGGGTGGGAGGGTGGGGCAAAGCTTGATGAGGCAAGAGGCTGGGAGGAACAGGGGGCAACCTTAAGTCAGCTTGTTTGCCCCCACCCCAAGACTCAAGACAGGCATGAAATCTTAAAGCCTCTTCATGCAGGGAGGCAAAGAAGCCCCTCCCAGCCAGCAAATGCCTCACAGAGCTTCCATTGCCTTGGTGCACTCAAATATGTTCTTGTGTCAAACTGGGTTTTGAATGCCATTCATATGACCTTCAAAACTCTTTGACTTTCTACTGTACTGTACAGTTTACTTTTATGTTATTTATTTTTCTCCTGATGTTCCTCTAAGACTCTTGTTTCCCCCTCTTTGCCTGTTTTTAATTTCTGAGCCCAAAGTCTATTTGACTCCTCCAATTTGTCAATTATTTCTAATAAGCAGTCCTGTTTCTATGCAGCTGAAATGAAACTATTATGGAACAATCATTCTCTAATCACGAACATTGTCCAGGAAGATTTTCAACCCCATACATTCATCTCCAAGGAAATCCGAGACAATCAAATCCTTATATTTATGAAACACAAAGACGATTGGGTGTTGCCCTAATTTATACGATTTCACGGTTGTGACAGCTAATTATAGAAAGAGTGTGCACATGTGTGTGTGTTTTAATGAGTGCAAGCATCTATTTTTGAACCCATTTGAAACATCTGCAGGGAGAATGAGTGGCTGAACCATGTTTGGAATAGAAAAACAGCTCACATTTAGACATTGTAGAGAATGTATAGAAAAGAAGAAACAAAACTTCCAGAGAGCTGAAAAGGCTTCCCTATGAGTTCAAGACTAAGGCATTTAGAATATTTTTAGCTTGGATAAAAAAAATAGGTTTAGGAAATTATGAATGGTGTTGGAAAGAGTGGGGCATGAGTGTTTTCTTTTCTCCCCCAGTCTCTCTCCTAACATTAGAAAGCAGGCATATTAAATTAAATTGAGCTTTAAATCAGTAGACAGAACTTTTCATGGGGGCATATGCTTTTTTCATGGCCATTACAATCAAATTAAACATTGTTGGAAAAGCTAACAAGGACTCACATCCTTTTTCTTTAAAAATCAATCTAGACTAAAAGCAGATTGAGTCCCTCTTCTGGGCAATCAAAATTAAGGGGAAAATATAAAATTGCCCTCCCCTTCATTACAGTTTGATCCTAAACCGAATCCCTGCAGTTATTTTTAGATAAGGAACTAGTAGCCACTAGCCATAGTTTTCATGTACCATGTAATCTGATCCTTAGAAAATCTTGCCACTATAGTCACATTCCTTTCAAAATTTGACAGGAGAATTAAAGATTAAGTCCAGAAGCCCAACTGAGGCCCAGAAAGGCATTAGCAACCAAAGCAGCTGCTTCACTCCCTAGATGCTGCTTGTTCTGACATCCTCGAACCAACTGAACTGTCTTAACAAGGCAATCCCAAAAAGAATGTCCAGTGTGGACATCATTGGTTCATGGATAACTAAGCCAAGGTCTGTGTTAATACAGCCCCTGTTAAAAATTAGTCACAGGCTAAATAAGATCAGATTGCTTTATCAGGGCTTAAGCTGCTCAAATGGATGTAGAATACGTTATATTTATGCAGTGATAGAAGGGATTTATTAAAGGAATACTGCATAACTAAGCTTCAAAAAGTATGTTCATCCTTTTTTTTAATCTGGGTAAGGGTGCATTAGACTATCAAATTCCATACATTTTTGATGACTTTAGCTCTTAATAAGTAATGTAGTAGCCTGTTACTCCAGATCATGTCATAATTATTTCTCCCAGAAATGGGGATTACAGCTGACATCTGGCTATTAGAGAGCTATGCTTTATATTCAGGATATTTTTGGAGGATATTTCAAAAGACAATTTTGAATTGAAGCCTGCCTGCACAATGTGTTATTATCTCTGTAAATCATTTTTGGTGGCATTTTATAATACCAATGGAAAAAATGGGTCCATTTAAAAGGAGGAAAGACAAACAATGTTGCCACACACCAGACACCCCATCTGGGCCTCTGATGCCAAAAAGAGAGATAAGCAATTTGTGTGTGAATATTAATCTTGTTAGACACTGAAATGGTACTTGCTGATGCGCAGGTTCATCTCCCACATATTTGTATTGGTAAATGCTTCAGTGTCAAACGACCATAGAAACAACAGGTACAATCAATCTTCATGTAAATCTATACATGTCATAATCTCTAGCTGAGTGCTTTTGTGCATCAGTTTAAACTATTGTCTTTGCTTTCAGACAAATGAATGGAATGCTTAAACACTTACATGCTCTTGGTTTGGCTTTGCTAAGACAATAATCACGAAAATGTTTGTCAAAATGACGGTGCATATTGAAAAAGAATGTGTGAATCTGAAGCCCACCTAAGGAGTGTGATCTGCTCATAGAGTCTCTTTCTAAAAAGGCTTATCCATCCAATGTCAGTGAATCAAAGAGCTGAAGTGTTTTCAAAGGTCATGTAGTCTGACCTATGAACAATGTAGGCAATCCAGTGTAAACATCGACATTGGTGGTCATCCAGCCTATTCTTCACAACTAGAGATGGGCATGAAATGAATTTTTTATTTGTTTTGTTATTCATAATTTGTTTTATTACATAACAAAACGAATAACGAACCGAGGAGTAAAATCCAAACAAAACAAAACAAATGGGGGGAAAGTGGTTCATTACGTTTCGTTTCATTAATGGTGGCACATGAAGAAATTAGCTGTTTTTAAATGCTTTAAACACTTCAAAAACATCGTAAACTTTTGTATGCCTTATTATCGCTATTAGGTTGGTGCCAGTGATTTAAAACATCTAAAATGTGTTTTTAAAGAGATCATTTTTAAGGGGACAAAATGGCTGCTGCATACTTTTGTTAATGGCGGTGAATCTGTGCAGAATAGCATGTTTAAGGTATTAAAATGCCCTGAATATACTTAAACACCCAGCAAAAAATATTTTTTCTGCCTGATAATACCTAGCAGGGGGATGAGGAGTGCTTAAAATGTCTATTTATGTTTTTTTCTCAGATTTGTTGTTGTTGTTTGGAGGCTTAAAGTGGCAGGGAGAGGCAAATATTCCTAACCTTTTTTCATATTTTATTAGGCTTCATTTGAGTGTACTGTTCTTTTTTTAATTTTCATTTACTTTTAAAATTTATTTTTAATGTGCAATTAAACAAAACAAATCACCATTTTTTTCGGTTTGTGCCCATCTCTATTCACAACTTTTGAGTGAGAGTAAATTTACTATCTTCTGAGACTGTCTGTTCCATTGTCTACTCATATGATCAGGATGTTGTGCCAAATGTCATTTTCTTTGTAATTCAAATTCATTCTTCTAGATGTAGCCACAGAAGCACCTAGAGGAAAAATATATTTATCATCTTTATAATAACCCTTTGAACATTTCAAGAAGAGGGACACTTACCTTTTCTTCACAAAAACTAATTCATTCAGCTTTTTCCATAAAAATGTGTTATTTAGGTTTTAAGGTGTTATATGAGCAGTGTGTCCAACTATTGGGACTTGTTCCAAGGTCAGTCAGTACAGAATATCAGCAAGATATATTACTGAAGTTTATTAAATTAGGAAACACAAATAAGCTACAGATGACATCTAAAGAACTTAATGCCAGTGATTTGTATGGTTTCTCTTCCTTTTCATTGGTTATAATGGAAGTAGCTACATATTCATCCTCTCCATTTTGTCTATTAAAATTTGCAAAACTAAGTTAACTGTGGGACTCCCAGTGTTTTTGCTCTTTGTTATCAGGTTTGAGATGAATGAAATATTAACTGAACATGTAATTATGCATTTCTGGAATCACCCTTCTTCCCAGGAATGAATATCTTTATAGTATAACTTTTTGATCCTAGAAAGCAAAGCAAAGTGTTCTGCTTATATAATGTCTCATAGCACTTTAAGTGGTCTCTCTGAGGTTTACAGGGTTTTTTTAAATTACAGTATGCAGGCTACACATTGCCCCCAATATTGGCTTTACATGCAGTAGAGCAGACCCATGTCTCTGCACCAACAGATCAGTAATTTTGCATGTATTTGTTGATGATTTATGCTTAATTGTTCCAGATGATTCACAAGTAAAATGGTTTATGGCTGAACTAGGTGAACCGATCAATTTACACATCTGGGTGAGATACAAAATTGCTTAGGTGCAGATATACACAAAGATGCCACAGGTAATCTCTATCTATCTCAAAATAAAAAGATAGAAAAGCTTCTGGAGAAGTGTAAAATGGAGAAGTGTAATCTAGTTTCAACTCCAATGGAGGTAGGATTCAATAGAATTCCTGATGATGGAGAGTTTGCAAATAGGGAAGAATATCAGTCTATTTTGGGATCTTTACTGTATTTGTCTTCCTGGACACGGCCAGATATCTCTGAAGCTGTAAATATTCTCAGATATCTACATGGTACAGTAAATGTTCAGTTAAAATACCTGTTTCAGAAGGATTAAATCTGATATGTTATCCAGATGCAGATTGGACATCATGTTCAGAAACAAGAAGGTCAGCTTCAGGTTATGTAATTTTTCTTGGAGGAGCCTTAATTGTTTGGAAGTCAAGAAAACAAAGATTTGTTACATGTAGTACTGCAGAGTTAGAGTTTGGATCCATCAGTGATCTTTGTAATGAAAATACTTGTTTTGTTCAATTGCTTAGATATGCAAGTGTAAGAGTGCAATTACCTGTACAAATACTCAATGATTCTCATTCATGCATCCAAATAGCACAAAAAGAGAAAATTGGATCTAGAAGCAAGCACATCAGAGTGAGATATAGCAATGTGAAACATTGTGTGTCACAGAAATTGGTGAAACTTGACTATTGTACCAGTAATTGTGCTGATTTGTTTACAAAACCTGTGTTTACAGACAAGCTCATAAGTTTGAGATAAAAGCTTGGTCTAGTAATCAATTAAATAGGAAGGGTGTCAGATATTGGTTAGTGAAAATATGGATTAGACAGGTGTATAAATAAATTGTTTGTATGCATTTAACTGTTTTCTAAGATTGAGTCTGCAAATGTGCAAAGTCACAGTGGTTCAGTCTAACGTTTTTTTCTATTAGACTGCAGGTGTAAAGAGTGGGCTTAAATGGGTTTGGCTGATGCAAGGTACTGCAATAGCCATGATGCAATGTGTTACTTGATTCGACAGACAAATGCATATGTTACATGTTAATCAGTATTGTGAGTAAGGCACCCATTCTTGTCTCTCTATGCTATGTGCTAATTATGTATGCCATGTATGATGAAATGCTGTTATGCTGTTGATTTATCTCCATGTAAATTATCTCTGTATATATGTAATATAGCTGTTTTGTTTTAAGTAAGCTCTGACTTTGTCTGATTTTGCTTCTGTCTATGTAACTAATTGTTAAATAAGTATTTGCTTCCTCTGGCAGAACAAATTGCAAAATACTTTGACAGGACTTGCTATAATTATGTGACTACATAAATATATATTAAAATGTGCTGCATATAGGGAATAACAGTGAGTTGGGCTGCATTATTATACTGAATTGTTTTCTATGCCATTAGTAAATAGAAAGTCATGAAAACACATCTCAAAGGAACCCAAATTATTATTGACATTTGGTGCTTCTTCAAACATTTATTAATGCACTTTTGATTATTTTACTGTTTCTTAGTCTTATGACACAGCTGAGCCACTTCTTAATATATTAAAATTAGAGGCATCCTTCATTTTTTCTCTTGTTCTCAGTGGATCTCATTTCCTGTATACAAGCACATCCAAGTACAGATCCAAATCCAATTTCTGACAGAGACTGAGTTATATAGATTGTTTGTCCAATTACAATTGTCCCCTGTAGTCACCTGAGCCATGCTTCTAGAGCTTTGCTCTTACTGTCCTTGGATCTCTCACTTTTTCTCAAGGACATCCAGACATCTCTTTTTTTTCACACGTGGACTCATAATGGCTCCTAATTGCATACATCTAAAACCCCTTGGGCATTTTATTCTTAATGCCCTGAACATTCAAAATGCACAAACTAATTCTGGAAGCCCAGGATCCTGTGGAAAACACATGACTTCTCACTTTTATATGGGGGAGGGCATGTACAGTATTTTTCTGTATATAACGTTATATTTTGTCTAAAATTGTTGGAGTAAAATACTTCCCTAGGTGAAGTATTTTCAGTGCATTAATAATAATAATAATAATAATAATAATAATAATAATAATAATAATAATAATAATAATAATAATAATAATTATTATTATTATTATTATTATTATTATTATTATTATTATTATTATTATTATTATTATTATTATTATTTTCCACAGCCTTTTGAATGCCCAAGATGTGATGACTGTCATTTTTGTTTCCCAAGAATTATTCATACCAAGAAATCACATCCCAGCAAATGAATCTTCCACCCTTGGGCATGATTCCCCTCATCAATGTCCATCAGATGTCATTATTCTGGTAAGATTTTCTCCCTCTAAATGTACCACATTTTTCCTCAATAAGATGCCCCCATGTATAAGATAACCCCCACTTTTCCAACCCAAAATTACGGTTTTGCAACCATGCAGCTCTCTCCTCAGCTTACTTCTGTTCATAAGATGACCATCAAATTTTACTCTAACCATTTTAGATAAAAATATAATCTTATTCATGGATAAATACTGTACATGCCCCCCCCAATACAAAAGTGAGAAGTCATGTGTTTTCCACAGGATCCTGCTCTTCCAGAATTAGTCTGTGCTTTTGAATGTTCAGGTCAACAATAACTTTTTATTTTGTCATATCTAAGTTCAGATAAAAATGATCTGCATTGTCAGACTATTTAGATGAGAACCACCAAAGCACCCATGCTGGATTTGGTAGGGAGTCAAGATCTGTGCCCTTTGTTAGTTCCTTTCTGGTTGCTCTTCCATTGTGATGTTGTATAACAGAACACAAAAATAATTGACAGATGTTCTTCCTCTAAAGGAAAGCTGCCTTTAGATCTATAATAATCTGGTTCCTTCACAGAAGGGGTGAAAACTTCATAGAACAACCTTTTGATTATCTGCAGCAGGTTAATTGATTGATTAAATAAATGTGGCATCTAAAAAATTCACAAATATCATATCAAAAGAGGGGAAAAGCCACAGGAAATGAGCTAAATGAGCAATTAGTGGCAAATTAGTAATTGCTGAAACCAGAAGATAAAGGTCACTATATTTTCTCTTATAAGAGCTCTTTTCTGTTCTTTTCATCAAACCTTGGAGCACCCATGTGGCTGCCTCAAAGGAGGCTTCTCAAGGGATAAACAACTCTTCAAAATAATAACAATTTTAGAAGTCTGCATGGAAAACTAGCATTTCAGTGTGTTCCATGAGTGACCATAAGAAATGAAAGGAAAGCAGGCAAAACTTTGCACATAAAATATGCCTCTAAGACTTGAAAGTAACTGGTTGCCAACCATGAGGTTACCTATAACTAGCTACTTTTGGGATGATTAGGATTTGACTAAGTTACATTTCAAAAGTAGAGGTTAGGACAACAGAGCATGCTAATAACATGTATCTGTATAGGAAAATTTGCTTTTGTAAATGGAGCACAACAATCACCTAGCCACCTTGAAGTAATTAGTAACGTAAACAATTCCTTTAAAAGAAATAGCATCCCAAGCATAGGTTCCAGTGGTTGAATTGCCCCCATTCTGTCTCAGAATGAAGGTGCATCCAGGTAAAAGGAGATTGTAGACACCAGCTTATTCCTGCTGGAAATTGCATCTCTTCTCAGTTCTTGGGCTCAGTTCTCAGTTCCTAAATAGAGAGAAAGAAAACAGTGATCTGAAGATCTGCCCCACTGGAAAGATGAAAGGATGGAAAAACTAGAGGAAGATAAACAAAGCAAACATATCTTCCCCCATTCCAAAAGAGAGAGAAAGAGAATGGTGACAAAACCAAGAGTAGCATGTATATATCTTCTTTTTTTCTTAGAGTGATTGACTGCCTTGAAATTGATTTAGATTACAGCTAATGACCAATAGTTTGTAATAGTTGAGGCATTTCCTATTAATGATGCAGTATATGCTAATATGTATATTATTATTTAGGAATTCTAAAAACAACAACTATCCAACAACATACAAAGCCCCAAACCCATTGACAAATAAATTGTTTTCGAAAGACTTTTTTTTTATTTTGTAAATTTGAGTGAGCTAAGTGTGGTTTTTCATGAGGATGGGAAATCTGAGTGCTGAAAAAATACTGATTTTTTTTAAGTAGAGAGGGAAATTTAGCTCAAAGAAGGAGGCACAAATTCCCCTCCTGTTCCTCCAGATCCAATGATCTTTGCCCCCCCACCCCGGCAATAAAGGGGCAAGATAACTTTTTGGGAGAAAGGGCCAGAACTTTATTAAAACTTATTAACTCAGAACTGTAACCATACAAGGGGGACACATCCCGTAGCACAAGGGTAAGGATGTTGGAGAGAATGTATCCCTCCAGATGTGGTATTCAGAGAGATCCACGCTTTGGCATGACACTGTAACCTGTTCAGCGTCACTCCGACTTGTGTGAATCTACTAGCTCCGGACAGCCCTCAGTTCGGCCTGTCATTAGTTTGGAGGTGTTGTTTTATCCTATGCCTTGGAAGGTGTTATTTTATTCTGAGGGCTCTCCTGCGCCTTAGGGGAATCTTACAAAGGCTTACCTGAATACCTATACCCCAGCGCTACCCACCAAGGTGGTTGTGACAAAGGAAATGAACCCTCTCAGTGCCCACTGGAGAGTGGGATGGGTGAAAATTCAAGGTCACTCAGGCCAATAGAGTGACCACCAAAACTTCCCATCCAGCCCCCTGTAGGGTGACCAGCTAGACTCACTCTCTCAATGAAAAGGGCGGGAGGGTGGGGCTGCCGGTCTTGCCAAGGAATGGCAGCAGGCGCTGGGGCAGGCTAATATAAGCCACACCGCCCCCGCACCACATGCCTGGATGGGCGGGAAGCTGCCCACCCGGGGACCAAGTGGCTGGACAAACTTGCCCCATCCACGAACGAGTCGTGGCAGGGCGACATATGCACAAATGATATTTTCCCCATCTTCTAAGACTTATCCTAGAAAATGGCATCAGAAGAATGTTGTATTTAGGTCCTGCCAAGTTGCATGTGAGTTATGGCTGCCTTAATAAGGTTGTTATGATATGTGAGATAAATATTTTATATTTATCCAGGCCTGATTTTATATTGCATCAGCCTGGACCTTGTAATCAAACATTAGGGTAAGGCCTATCCTAGTAGTAGCATCATAATCAAGTTCAAAATTTATCTGGAGGAAAATTGTCATATTCCCAAATATCCAGAAAATGAACATAGCCAGATTAGGCTTGGAATGAATACCTCCATCTATACATTAAATAGCTATACATCGAGTAATCGTCTACTCATTGATGTCAGGTAAAAAGTAATACATAACCAGAATCAGATGTTCTTTAATCCTATCATGGGCTACTGACCAAGTGGCATTCATTGTGCTATACTAGTGGTAGCGAACCTTTGGCACTCCAGATTTTTGGACCACAATTCTCAGAATTCCGAGCTTAGATTGCCAGTGACAAAGGACTATGGGAGTTTTGGTCAAAAAAATCTGGAGTACCAAAGGTTTGCCACCACTATGCTACACATTCCTTTCTAGCTAATGGAAACCTTGATTTCCTCTTAGGCCCAGAATTCTAAGGTGACAGGAATTAGGTGTAAAGGAGCACTGAACTGCTATAATAACCAGTTTCTCCAGATCCAGCATATATATACACAATCCTTCAACATAATTCCATGTTACAGACTGAGATCTTCACCTCCTTGAGATAAAGCTGTCATTCAGTCTTATCAAACAGGTTTTACCCTGTTTAGTTCTTTGGGGTGTGGATAACCATAAATTTTGGCGCAATATTAAAACAAGATAAAGTAGAATTAATAAAAACATGGAATTGCCTACAAATCATGGTTCCAAACTATGGTTTGCAAGCCATGATTCTGACACAATATTGGCTAGCACTAATTATAATTTTCTAGCAAATAAATCTGGATCTAACAATTTGAACTGGATTCAAGAGATAAAAATAAAAACAAACTGACATATGAACACAGTTTTATATATCTTTATCCAGAGGTATTCCACAGGGAATGCAATCATACATAGTCTCATGTATTGTATTCTAAGCAAAAAAATTCTACATAAACTTATTCCCAGGTAGGTCTCTTTAAACTTAATAGGGCTTACTTTTGAATAAAAATATAAAGAACTGTTCTTCTGGTGCTCCTTTGAACAACACCCTCTTAAAGTCTTCTGACTGAGCTGATAGATAGACCAACTTCTTAGCAGTGACATTAATATCTGGTACTGGTGTGGTGTGTTCCATCCATTATGTTATGTTACCAGTAATAAACTTATTGAAATAAATCTGGGTACAGAGACAATGCTTTAGTAGAAGAGCAGCTTATGTAACAAAAATTACATTTGGGGGAAGGCACATATAAAAACCATAAAATATAAGAAAAATATAAAAGTCAGAGAAAGAAATAAGACAAATAGGTATGGGACTTGGAAAAATATGGAAACGGTGCTAAAAGTGAATTAAAGGTACTATGAGAATGGGTGGCGGGAATAAGGCTGATTCTGTGAATAAATCAATTATGACAGGATTAATGTTGCTTCAACTCCTGGCAAACAGTTATGCATGGCTATTTCCCATGTATATATATCTAAGGGAGGTAAAAGACATTTCCCCAAACAACAGAATATAAACTAATACAAGCAGGAGTCAAAGATAATGACTACAAGGTAGCAACAGGGGCATGAACGTGTCTAAACTCCACTTCTACAGACTTCATCTGTCTCCATATTCAGTGTGTGTCAGATTTTACTTGGCTTGGTCTTTTAAGGGGCAGGAGCTGTTCTCAGTTTTAATCCCCCCCCCTTTGTAAACATCTACAAATCCTAGGTGTTGCATGAACACAAGCAATTGTTTTGCACAAAAAATGCCCACTATTTTGCATGCATATGAAATATGTGTCCTCCTGAGAATTTGCAGTGAACAAATTGCTTTCTCACATATCCCTATCAAAAATAGCAAAAAGCTGATGTTGTCTTTCACTGCAATCTCCAGAAGAATTATTGGGTGAAGGATAGCTCTGGGTCCTCAGTTAAGTGCATTTCAGATTGCAACATTACTAGTTTTGTTTCCAAGACTTAAAATCGAAGAAGAATGAGCAGGTATATGACTAACGAATTAAATCTGAGACTCGGGTGTAGGGCAACTCATTCAATAGCCTTCCTCAAGTTCACAGAATGCCAAACTCCTTCTGAGGGTAATTCTGAAGTTTGTAGGTGAGTGCAGGATTGAGATCTAAAGGACGGCAGCAGCTTCCACTGAGGTAAATGATCAATTTGATGACTAAAATATTGCACTAATTATACTCCCCTGTCAGATTAGTGAACTGAAGCATGATCCTCTCTATGAGTCCTACAGAAATTTATAGACCTCCCAAGAATAAATCAGAAGTTTGTGTTCATTAGAGTTATTTCCAGAATGGAGACAATCACTTACAATCATAAGAAAATTAAGCCATCAATCAGTGCATTTTTACCGAATGAACCATGAATTGGTTTTATTTATTTATTTATTTATTTATTTATTTATTTATTTATTTATTTCAAACTTATATGCCACCCACTACCCAAGGGCCTCTGGGCAGCTTACAGTTAAAATGAACATTTAAAACAATTAAAACATTAAAGTGTCAGTGAACAGTTAAAAACAATAAAAACATCTAAATACAAACCACGAAAATTGCCATCAGGACCCACAATCTATGTTATGTCAGTTAAAAAACTTCTGAAACCTGATGCCTGATGCTGAAATGGGAGGGTGTTCCATAGCCTGAGGGCAGCTGCCAAAAAGCCCTCAGACCTACAAGCCATCCCTTTCACCTCCTTGAGGGATGGCTCTTGCAGGAGGGCTCCCTGGCTAGATCTTAACTGCTGGATAGGTTCATATGGAAGGAGGCAGTACTTCAGGTATCTAGGTCCTAAGCCTAGATTTGCCAGTCTGTTCTTTTTCTTTTTCTGACAGCCCAATGGGTGTCTTTTTTCAAAAAAGGCAGCTGCTTCCCTCCCCTCTTCCCACTAGTCCCACTGCCTCTATACCTTTTCCCGCCACTGCCTCTATCAATGCCTCCACCATTATCTGGAGAGGTAGCAAGCTTCCACGGATAGGCAGGTCATATACAGAGGCATTCAGCCTGCAGGAGTCATCTGTCTCTCAGTGGTGGTAGTGATGATGGCCGTAGCAGTGGAGGCAGCAATAGAACGGTGGGGAAAACAGTCTAGAAAGTTTGTTACCTCTCCAAAAAGTTCATTGTTTTTGAAAAAGCTTGGTTTCTCTGGTTTGAAAAAACCTGAACCAATTATTCTGAGACGAACTGCCCTCTTTTGTTTTTTGGTTTGTGCCCAACTCTAATTGTAATACAAAAGCATTGAAATTCCAATATTCAATTCGAACACTAGCCAATTGTTTTGAATCATTTATAGTAAATAGCCTAGTTTCAGTTCATGCCATCAAATGGACTTGAGTTTTCAAAGCCACTATTTCTATACACCCCTTTAATAATTTCTTGGCACTCTTATAAACAAAATTTCGAATTACTATACTCCCTACCAGGGACCCTGAGATAAACACTGTCAAGTTTCAATTGACAACTATTGAAAACAGGCCTATAAATTTGGTGAATCTCCAGGAACTGTGATTTCCATTCAGAAAAATTCCAACCTGTGTATCAGGACAAAATTGTTCTGCCTTTCAATCTTGTTGTTCTGCACAGGACAATAACAATAAAGATCTATCTATCTATCATCTATCTATCTATCTATCTATCTATCTATCTATCTATCTATCTATCTATCTATCTATCTATCTATCTATCTATCTATCTATCGACTGGAGGAGGACTAATGTTGTCCCCATCTTCAAAAAGGGAAAAAAAGAGGACCCAAATAATTACCGCCCAGTCAGCTTGATTTCAATTCCTGGAAAGATCCTAGAGCAGATTATTAAACAGGCAGTCTGCAAATATTTAACAAACAATGCTGTCATTACAAGAAGTCAACACGGGTTTCTTAAAAACAAGTCATGCCAGACTAATTTGATCTCTTTCTTTGATAGGATCACAGGCCTGGTGGATGAGGGGAATGCTGTGGATATTGTTTATCTGGACTTTAGTAAGGCCTTTGATAAGGTTCCCCATGGTATTCTTACTAAGAAGTTAGTAGAAAGTGGGATAGATAGTGCAACTGTTAGGTGGATTTGTAATTGGTTGACTAATCGCACCCAAAGGGTGACCATAAATGGCCTCTCTTCAGCTTGGAGAGGCGTGACCAGTGCTGTTCAATATCTTTATTAATGACTTGGAGGAAGGAATAGAGAGTATGCTAATTAAATTTGTAGATGATACCAAATTGGGAGGGGCTGCTAATTCCCTAGATGATAGGATGAAAATCCAAAAAGACCTTGACAGACTAGAGTGCTGGGCCAAAGCTAACGGAATGGATTTCAACAGAGGGAAATATAGGGCACTACACTTAGGTAAAAAAAATGAATTGCACAAATATAAGATGGGGGATACCTGGCTGGAGGATAGTACCTGTGAAAGGGACCTGGGAGTCTTGGTGGACCACAAATTGAACAGGAGTCAGCAGTGTGATGCAGCAGCCAGGAAAGCCAATGTTATTCTTGGTTGTATCAACAGAACCATAGTGTCTAGATCAAGGGAAGTGATAGTACCACTCTATTCTGCTCTTGTCAGACCCCTCCTGGGGTACTGTGTCCAGTTTTGTGCTCCTCAATTTAAAAAGGATGTTGACAACCTTGAGCGGGTGCAGAGGAGGGCTACCAGGATGGTTGAGTGTCTGGAGGAAATGTCTTATGAGGAATGGCTTAAGGAACTGGGAATGTTTAGTCTTTCAAAAAGAAGACTGAGAGGGGATATGATACCTATGTTTAAATATTTAAAAGGATGTCATATTGAAGAGGGAACAGGTTTGTTTTCCCTGGCTTCAGAGACTAGGACTCAGGGCAATGGTTTCAAACTACAGGAAAAGAGATTCCATTTGAACATTAGGAAGAGCTTCATGACAATTAGAGCTATTTGGCAGTAGAATATGCTGCCGCGTAGGGTGGTTGAGTCCCCTTCTTTGGAGGTTTTTAAACAGAGGCTGGATGGCCATCTGTTGGAAATATTCTGGTGGGGGTTCTTGCATGGCAGGGGGTTGGACTAGATGGCCCTTGAGGTCTCTTCCATCTGTATGATTCTATGATTCTATCTATCTATCTATCTATCTATCTATCTATCTATCTATCTATCTATCTATCTATCTATCTATCTATCTATCTATAAAAAAAGAAATTGTTGCCATTGCAAATAAATTCTTCATCACACTTGATTGTTCAACATAATTTCAGTAGGAAAAATGATATCCTGAAATAATCTGCTTTGAGTCAATAATCAGTCCTGATTGTTGTCACATGCCTGGTGGTCATGTGAATGGCCAAAACAGAGATGTCAGGATATTGTCAATAAGGACGTGCAAATTGTCATCCTGTGCCCTGAAGACACTGTTGATTGGGCAAAGTGGCATTTCAGGTTCCAACCAGCAGACCCCGCACTTGCAGGAAAATGCTAGGATGAAGAGGAATCAATAATCAATACCTATGAAAAATCTGATGTGCCTTTATACAGCGAGAAGACAGTCAAATTCATTTATGAAGGAAGCTTCTTGTTTCCTTACAGTGCTGTTCCAGAGCTGCTACACAGTACAGCTGCTCATGATTGATGTATCTCCACATAATCCCTCTTCAACAACTGCATGTGCAATATAGTTAATATAAATGTTTTGGACCAACATTAGAACTAGCAGTGTAGTAGTAAATTCTGAAGTACAGGAACTCCTTGATAATCTCCATAACTGTACTCCTAAGGACAACAAACACTGGCTGCTGTGAACAGCCGATCAGTGCTGGGAGGGGCCCCTTTGCCTCCCCGCATCTGACACAACTTATGAATTGTGGACCACATGCTCTGTCAGGCTGGGAGCCCATCTAAGACACCTTATCCCAGCCTCTCTTGCCTTGTGGTGTTTCTTCCTCCTGCACCCCCCCTCCAATCAGGAGAATGGCTGCTTCGCCCCGCAGCATGCGGGGGCGGGGCGTCTTTGCCAGCCGGCGGATGCAGTCGCCGGTTGGCTGCGCAAGTTGCGCAGGGCGCGCCGGGGGAGCGTGCCTATTTAAGGCAAGGAGCGCTCCCCCACGGCCTCCCTGCGCAATCTTGCCTTTCCTTGCCTTCAAGCGCTCTAGGAAGCCTCCGTTCTCCGCTCGTCAGCTGGAGATTGGAGGCAGAGATAAATCCGACGCTCAGCTGTTACAGCTGAGTCTGCCCTCCGCAGCCTTCCCTGTGCTGCTGTGAGGCTCTTGACAGCTCCGCTCCGCTGGCCAGCTGGCTTGCGGAGGTCGGAGCGATAACGTGAGCTCCCGGCGCTGCGGAGAAGCAGCGAAGCACTCCCCGGTCTCCGCTCATCAGCTGGAGATCGGAGATAAGGCTGAAGCGGCTGAGTTGCCTTTTTCTTTTTTCTCTGGTGGTGGTTAAGGGGAGGGAGGGAACCGGGAGGGGGGTGGGCGGTTGAGCCAGGCTCCGGAGAGCCTGCTCGGCCAGGGGCAGGGAAACGGAGGGAAGCCAAGGGGGTTGGACGGCGGCGGCAGGGATATCCTTTGGCGGTGGGGGAGCAGTAGCACCCAGGCAAGGGGCCTATTTGGCACCTAGGGGATACCTGAAGGAGGCAGAAGGCGGTTGATTCAGCGGGGATTCAGCGGGGACGGGGGCGAGGATTGGTGTTGCGGCCCCATTCTGCTTTCGCATACACCTGGCCCTCATCTGGGCTGGGAGCTGAGAAGTGTACTCAGGCCATTGGGCCTAGGAGGGGCGGCCATTTTGGTCGTCTTTCCGTCCCACACGTGGCCAGCCCATCTTCTTCCATCCTTCTTGTGGATAGGCAGGGGGGTACTGGGGGGGCGATTATATAATTATTTAGGAGACACTTGCCAAAGGGGGGGATATTTTCCCCACTCTGCATCTCGTTGCTGAATACCTGGGATAAGGGAGAAGTACCATGTGGGTGGCGGGCGGCCATTTTGGTTAGCGGGTGGCCATTTTCTATGCACCCTTGTTAACACCCTTAGGCCTCCCGAAGTGATCCGCACCCATCCTGTCCACAGGGCTTCTGTCTGGGGACGATCTTGAGGGCCCCCTGTTCTACGCCACCCAGCCTGTCTGCGAGTCCCATTATTAGAGCATTGTGTACTCTCCCCTCTCTTGCACGCCATGCCACCCAAACCGGGCACGGGCAAGGGCAAGGGCAAGGCCCATCCACCTAAGCGGCAAGCGCCCCAACCAACCTCAGATGTTTCATCCTCATCAGATGAGGACTGGCAGCCATTTGCGGCCGCCTGGAGCAAACTATCCCATTTGGAGAAGGAACGCGCCAAACAAAAGGGGATGGAGGCTTCTTATGGGGGGCGGCCTTCTAAGGACCCCAAAGCATATCGCAAAGCGGGCCTTAAAGCACTAGGAGATCTGATGATGTCTCGCATTGCTGTTTTGGAGAATGATATGGCAGGATATTCCGGCCGGGATTCTGCAGGTCTGCAACCGGTCACCCAGGCTGCGCAAGCGACTGAGGCGGGATCCACCCCTTCGGCTGCTGCTTCCAGGGGGATCGCGGCAGCACCTGACATATCGACCATCATGGACCAGCCCCAAGACCAGGCGATCGATCTGTCAACGACTATCGCTTCTCAAGGGCTGCACCGGCGGGCACCTATCTACAATCCTCCCCCGGGTGAGTTGACCACGTGCATCCACACTCCTAGGCGAGTACTCTGGCCCTGGCCGGTCTCTGAGACAATGACACAGGAACAGCTTGAGGCAGACCTCCCGGGGAACGGGCCCCCTATTCTTCCTCAACGGCACTTGGCCCCATCGGGCCCGGTGTTGGCGGAGACGGCCGCCCAGACGGACCTCTGGGCAAGCCCGCCCGGGGCTCAGGGAAGATCAGGTGATACACTCCCGGCCCCTTCAGGGTAGCTTGGCAACAAGCCGACAGAGGAATCTGAAGCGGCGTCAACCAACCCTTTGGACTTGCCGGAGGGGGATGAGTCATTGCCATTGGGCGACCACCTTTCTGACGCTATGATCGAAAAGATTGTGTCAGGAAGGTACATCGATATATTTGAGCTACTCAATAGGGAAATTGATACCAAGGACCTAGAAAAGCTAGATGATAAAGAGAAAGAGAGAATTAGGAGGAGGAAGCCGGAAAAAACGTGGAATAACTGGCTGACAGCCTTTGTCATGTATGCCGGCATCTACGCCCAGGCCCACCCCCAAAAGGGTGTGGTGTTGTGGCACTATTTAGACAATATCATCAGGGCCAGGTCGGACTTTCCGGCATCCGCTTGGCTGGCGTACGACGAAGCCTTTCGTCGCCGCATCACTAAGGACCCCACACTCCGCTGGGACAGGCCCCATAGCTATTTATGGCTTAGGGTGATGAGCGCCCCTCGTCAGGCCCTGAATGAGAGATTTGACAGCGGCCATGCGATATTCCGTCCTGGCCAGCCTGGAAATTCCAGCAGCGCGGGCCAGCTGGTTCAACCCCGGCTGGTCTGCTTTGAATATAACAGTAAAGGGTCTTGCGGGCGCCGCCAGTGTAAGTTTAGGCACCTGTGCTCTACCTGTGGAGCCAACCACCCGGCCTCTACTTGCCCTAGGGGCAAGCCGGGAAACAGCGGAGGCAGGGACACAGGAGGCAGGCGTACCCACCCTGGGTCACCCCCTCCTCCTAAAGGGACCTAGTCCCATACGTGTGTCGGTTTTGAGGCGTGGCTTCGTAGCTACCCCTCGAGGGAGGAAGCCGCCTACATTTTAAGCGGTTTCGTCCCACGGGTTCCGCATACCAGCTATTGGGGAACGATGCCATTTCTGGCTCACAACCTAAAATCGGTAGTTGGAAAAGAGGCAATCGTGCGGGAGAAGATAGCTTCGAATTGGCAGCAGGCAGGATCCTCGGACCATTTGATCATCCACCGACTCCTCGCTCACGGGTATCCCCTTGGGCATTGTTCCCAAGAAAGCACCAGGCGAATATCGCCTTATCCACCATCTGTCGTACCCGGCGGGGGAGTCGGTGAATGATATGATACCGCAAGAACTATGTAGTGTACGTTATACCTCATTCGATGCAGCCATCAGAATGGTACGGGGTTGCGGCGTGGGGGCTGAGATTGGGAAGTGCGATATTAAATCAGCATTTGGCTCCTCCCAGTCCACCCTGACGATTGTGAGTTGTTAGGGTTTGCATTCGAAGGGCGTTATTACCTGGATAGAGCTATGCCCTTTGGCTGCTCCATCTCCTGTGCTGCCTTTGAACGCTTTAGTTCTTTTTGTGGAATGGGCAGTGCGCCAGCGCACGGGCAGTTCCCGCATTATCCATTACCTGGATGACTACTTGTTTGCGGGGGCAGCAGGCACCCAGCAATGCGCATCTCTCATGGCTACCTTCCGTACCATGGCAGCTGAACTGGGTCTCCCCTTAGCGGAGGATAAGACAGAGGGCCCTACCACTGTCCTTACATTTTTGGGCGTCGAGCTGGACACCGTGTCCCAAACTTGCAGACTCCTAGGGAGAAGCTGGTCGACCTCCGCGCCCGCTTGTTGGCGCTCTTGGCGCGGCGGAAGACCACGCTTCGGGAACTACAACAGATTATCGGACACTTAAATTTTGCTTGCAGGGTGGTGGCCCCCGGTCGGGCTTTTGTTCGTAGACTTTGCGACGCCATTGCAGGGCTCCGTAGTCCTCATCACCGGCGCCGTATCTCTGCGGATATAAGGGCTGATCTCAGGATTTGGCTCAATTTCTTGACAACTTTAATGGCATTTGCTTTTGGCGATCGGAAGCGATCGCTGCCTCGAACCTGCAGGTCCAGACCCGATGCATCTGGGGCCCTTGGCTTTGGTCTCTACTTTCAGGGCCGCTGGTGTGCCGGCACGTGGCCTCCCGGAGTGGCAGGACAGTGGCATCACCCGTGATCTCACGTTTTGGAATTGTTCCCGATAGTGGGGGCTGTATTTTTGTGGGCCGAGCGTCTGGCTAATTCGGTAGTGCAATTCAACTGTGATAACCAGGCTGTGGTACATATACTCAATAAATTGACTTCCAAATCAGGGCGGGTAATGGGTTTGGTCCGTGCTTTGACCCTCTGATGCCTCCAGTTTAACATATTATTCTGAGCACACCATGTGCCGGGGGTCAGGAATGAGCTTGCTGACGCGCTGTCCCGCCAACAGATGGAGCGGTTCAGATCGTTAGCACCTCAGGCGCTTATGGACCCAGACATTCTCCCAACCGAGGTATGGAGACTTGGAGGGTAGAAGCAAATCGCGCCATGGGGCTGGCCTTGGCGCCTAGCACCCGCCGGGCGTATGCGACGGCCTGCTCCGAGTATGCACACTTTTGTGCTGGTGAAGGATTTCCTCATCTGTGGCCGGCTTCGGCGGACCAGCTGGTCCAATTCGCAGTGCATTTACGCTTCAAAGGCTTAGCCCCTCGGACGATACAGGGTAAGCTGTCTGCCCTATACTATTATGCCAGGTCTCAGGGCTTCAACCCCCCTGACTGCCAGTTTAGAATAGGCAAGATGATAGAAGGTTGGGCTAGGGAGCGGGGCAAGCCCCAGGATGATAGGACCCCTATCTCCCCAGGGATGCTATGTAAATTGGCCTCAGTTTGGCCCAGGGTGTGTTCAGATCCGTTTGAAGCGGGTTTATTCCAGGCTGCTACCTCGGGGGCTTTCTTTGGGGCATTCCGAGTCGGCGAACTGGTTGCCAATTCCAAAAATGACGCGTCAAAAACTGCTTTACAGTGGACGGACATGGCCCTTTCTGAAGACCATGTTGTATTTCACGTCCGTAGATCCAAGGCGGATCAGAAGGGCAGGGGTGTGGATATACGCCTGGTAGGTGTTCTCTGCCCCAAATTTGCCCGATCAGAGCATTACAACGATCGCCCACCAGATTGGCGTGGGGCAGGGTACCTGTTCCAGCACCAAACGGGATCACCATTGACCCGGTATCAATTCTGGCAGGTGTCATCCAGGGCCCTCCAGGTTGCAGGTATCTCAGGCTGGCGTTTTGGCACTCACTCCTTCAGGATTGGGCCGCTTCTACCGCCGCCGCCATTGGGGTCGATCCGGCTGGAATTCAGCGGATCGGCCGATGGCGGTCTAGGCGATTCAAGACCTACGTGCGCCCCTTAATGGACCGGTGAGACCGGGCCCAGCTCTTTCTGTTTGTCGTTGCAGGTTCCACTCCAGATGGACTCATCATTTATGGCCACAGTTTTGTGTTTTGGGCATGAAGTTCGCAGTGCAGTCAGGACGTGGCCGCGATCTTGGCCTGGGCCAGTGGGCCGAACTGGTGTGGAGGGGAAGACGGGGGATGCTATGGAAGGCATTTTTACCAACAGCTCTCAATGATCCCCCTGACCCTCCCCCGGCCATTGTTGTGGTTCACCTTGGTGGAAACGACTTGACCCGTATGTCGGGCAAGTCCCTTATGCTCAGGTCATCGATGACCTGAGGACATTTAAGCAGCATCGCCCAACTACGATTGTCTTGTGGTGGCCATGATCCCGAGGTTGGCGTGGGGTCCTCTTCATCACCCACAAAGATGCATAAGGCTCGCAAGGGAGTCAATCGAGAAGTGGCCGCGTAGTCAGGCGGAGCTTGGCTCAGTTATTTGGCATCCTGAAATCACTGCACGGAATCCTGACCTGTTTCGCCTGGCGGGGTCCACCTGTCCGATAAGGGCCTGGATCTGTTTGTTTCAGATTTATATGAGGGCCTGCGAGTCGCGTTGTTCGGCCGTTTGGGGTAAGGGCGTCAGTGCGCCTCTTCGGTGTGAGTAGCGCAAAATTAAACATTGGTTACCTAGGTCCCTACCTGAATTGACATCTTCAGAGTGCTTGGCAGCCCATAAACAAGTTGAGAGGACCAGCATTAGACTGGCATAAATCAAAGCTTAAAACCAACCATATTAAAAGGGTTGCCAAGGCTTCGTTTACATTGGAGGATGCCAACACAGTTAGGCATCACCCCTGCGGCAGTAAAACAGGCCGCAGGAATTTACCTGTTAAAAGGGGCCTAGACAAATGAAGAACCACCAAAAATTTGCGCTACGCTCCAGGCCCTCATAAAGTTACGTTTAAGTTAATAATGTTAATAAATTGTGGCCCTTATTAACCCAAAAAGCAAACGTGTGCGACTGTTTATTTCCGCCTGGTCTGGCAATGGCTGCCTGCAGCATGCGGGGCGGGCGTCCTATTCCGTCCTGGCCAGCCTGGAAATTCCAGCATTATTTGGTCTGCTTTGATATAACAGTAAAGGGTCTTGCGGGCGCCCGCCAGTGTAAGTTTAGGCACCTGTGCTCTACCTGTGGAGCCAACCACCCGGCCTCTACTTGCCCTAGGGGCAAGCCGGGAAACAGCGGAGGCAGGGACACAGGAGGCAGGCGTACCCACCCTGGGTCACCCCTCCTCCTAAAGGGACCTAGTCCCATACGTGTGTCGGTTTTGAGGGCGTGGCTTCGTAGCTACCCCTCGAGGGAGGAAGCCGCCTACATTTTAAGCGGTTTCGTCCACGGGTTCCGCATACCAGCTATTGGGGAACGACGGCCATTTCTGGCTCACAACCTAAAATCGGTAGTTGGAAAAGAGGCAATCGTGCGGGAGAAGATAGCTTCAATTGGCAGCAGGCAGGATCCTCGGACCATTTGATCATCCACCGACTCCTCGCTCACGGGTATCCCCTTGGGCATTGTTCCCAAGAAAGCACCAGGCGAATATCGCCTTATCCACCATCTGTCGTACCCGGGCGGGGAGTCGGTGAATGATATGATACCGCAAGAACTATGTAGTGTACGTTATACCTCATTCGATGCAGCCATCAGAATGGTACGGGGTTGCGGCGTGGGGGCTGAGATTGGGAAGTGCGATATTAAATCAGCATTTCGGCTCCTCCCAGTCCACCCTGACGATTGTGAGTTGTTAGGGTTTGCATTCGAAGGACGTTATTACCTGGATAGAGCTATGCCCTTTGGCTGCTCCATCTCCTGTGCTGCCTTTGAACGCTTTAGTTCTTTTGTGGAATGGGCAGTGCGCCAGCGCACGGGCAGTTCCCGCATTATCCATTACCTGGATGACTACTTGTTTGCGGGGGCAGCAGGCACCCAGCAATGCGCATCTCTCATGGCTACCTTCCGTACCATGGCAGCTGAACTGGGTCTCCCCTTAGCGGAGGATAAGACAGAGGGCCCTACCACTGTCCTTACATTTTTGGGCGTCGAGCTGGACACCGTGTCCCAAACTTGCAGACTCCCTAGGGAGAAGCTGGTCGACCTCCGCGCCCGCTTGTTGGCGCTCTTGGCGCGGCGGAAGACCACGCTTCGGGAACTACAACAGATTATCGGACACTTAAATTTTGCTTGCAGGGTGGTGGCCCCCGGTCGGGCTTTTGTTCGTAGACTTTGCGACGCCATTGCAGGGCTCCGTAGTCCTCATCACCGGCGCCGTATCTCTGCGGATATAAGGGCTGATCTCAGGATTTGGCTCCAATTTCTTGACAACTTTAATGGCATTTGCTTTTGGCGATCGGAAACGATCGCTGCCTCGGACCTGCAGGTCCAGACCGATGCATCTGGGGCCCTTGGCTTTGGTCTCTACTTTCAGGGCCGCTGGTGTGCCGGCACGTGGCCTCCGGAGTGGCAGGACAGTGGCATCACCCGTGATCTCACGTTTTTGGAATTGTTCCCGATAGTGGGGCTGTATTTTTGTGGGCCTCTGGCTAATTCGGGAGTGCAATTCAACTGTGATAACCAGGCTGTGGTACATATACTCAATAAATTGACTTCCAAATCAGGGCGGGTAATGGGTTTGGTCCGTGCTTTGACCCTCTGATGCCTCCAGTTTAACATATTATTCTGAGCACACCATGTGCCGGGGGTCAGGAATGAGCTTGCTGACGCGCTGTCCCGCCAACAGATGGAGCGGTTCAGATCGTTAGCACCTCAGGCGCTTATGGACCCAGACATTCTCCCAACCGAGGTATGGAGACTTGGAGGGTAGAAGCAAATCGCGCCATGGGGCTGGCCTTGGCGCCTAGCACCCGCCGGGCGTATGCGACGGCCTGCTCCGAGTATGCACACTTTTGTGCTGGTGAAGGATTTCTCATCTGTGGCCGGCTTCGCGGACCAGCTGGTCCAATTCGCAGTGCATTTACGCTTCAAAGGCTTAGCCCCTCGGACGATACAGGGTAAGCTGTCTGCCCTATACTATTATGCCAGGTCTCAGGGCTTCAACCCCCTGACTGCCAGTTTAGAATAGGCAAGATGATAGAAGGTTGGGCTAGGGAGCGGGCAAGCCCCAGGATGATAGGACCCCTATCTCCCCAGGGATGCTATGTAAATTGGCCTCAGTTTGGCCCAGGGTGTGTTCAGATCCGTTTGAAGCGGGTTTATTCCAGGCTGCTACCTCGGGGCTTTCTTTGGGGCATTCCAGTCGGCGAACTGGTTGCCAATTCCAAAAATGACGCGTCAAAAACTGCTTTACAGTGGACGGACATGGCCCTTTCTGAAGACCATGTTGTATTTCACGTCCGTAGATCCAAGACGGATCAGAAGGGCAGGGGTGTGGATATACGCCTAGGTAGGTGTTCTCTGCCCCAAATTTGCCCGATCAGAGCATTACAACGATCGCCCACCAGATTGGCGTGGGGCAGGGGTACCTGTTCCAGCACCAAACGGGATCACCATTGACCCGGTATCAATTCTGGCAGGTGTCATCCAGGGCCCTCCAGGTTGCAGGTATCTCAGGCTGGCGTTTTGGCACTCACTCCTTCAGGATTGGGCCGCTTCTACCGCCGCCGCCATTGGGGTCGATCCGGCTGGAATTCAGCGGATCGGCGATGTGATCTAGGCGATTCAAGACCTACGTGCGCCCCTTAATGGACCGGTGAGACCGGGCCAGCTCTTTCTGTTTGTCGTTGCAGGTTCCACTCCAGATGGACGGGCGCGAGTCATCATTTATGGCCACAGTTTTGTGTTTGGGCCGCCAAGTTCGCAGTGCAGTCAGGACGTGGCCGCGATCTTGGCCTGGGCCAGTGGGCCGAACTGGTGTGGAGGGGAAGACGGGGATGCTATGGAAGGCATTTTTACCAACAGCTCTCAATGATCCCCCTGACCTCCCGGCCATTGTTGTGGTTCACCTTGGTGGAAACGACTTGACCCGTATGTCGGGCAAGTCCCTTATGCTCCAGGTCATCGATGACCTGAGGACATTTAAGCAGCATCGCCCAACTACGATTGTCTTGTGGTCGGCCATGATCCCGAGGTTGGCGTGGGGTCCTCTTCATCACCCACAAAAAGATGCATAAGGCTGCAAGGGAGTCAATCGAGAAGTGGCCCGCGTAGTCCAGGCGGAGCTTGGCTCAGTTATTTGGCATCCTGAAATCACTGCACGGAATCCTGACCTGTTTCGCCTGGACGGGTCCACCTGTCCGATAAGGGCCTGGATCTGTTTGTTTCAGATTTATATGAGGGCCTGCGAGTCGCGTTGTTCGGCCGTTTGGGGTAAGAGGCGTCAGTGCGCCTCTTCGGTGGCGGGTAGCGCAAAATTAAACATTGGTTACCTAGGTCCCTACCTGAATTGACATCTTCAGAGTGCTTGGCAGCCCATAAACAAGTTGAGAGGACCAGCATTAGACTGGCATAAATCAAAGCTTAAAACCAACCATATTAAAAAGGGTTGCCAAGGCTTCGTTTACATTGGAGGATGCCAACACAGTTAGGCATCACCCCTGCGGCAGTAAAACAGGCCGCAGGAATTTACCTGTTAAAAAGGGGCCTAGACAAATGAAGAACCACCAAAAATTTGCGCTCGCTCCAGGCCCTCATAAAGTTACGTTTAAGTTAATAATGTTAATAAATTGTGGCCCTTATTAACCCAAAGCAAACGTGTGCGACTGTTTATTTCCGCCTGGTCTGGCAATGGCTGCTTCGCCCTGCAGCATGCGGGGCGGGCGTCTTGCCAGCCGGCGGATGCAGTCGCCGGTTGGCTGCGCAAGTTGCGCAGGGCGCGCCGGGGGAGCGTGCCTATTTAAGGCAAGGAGCGCTCCCCCACGGCCTCCCTGCGCAATCTTGCCTTTCCCCGCCCGCCCGCCGCTTTGTGTCTGGATGGTGATGCTTTGCTGGTCGCCGGGGCCGGATGGGAATTTTGACTGTCACTCAGATTGGCCAGGAGTGGCGGTGTGTTTCGCCCATCCCACCATCCACACGCGGATGCTGGGCTTTGTTCAACCCTCGGTCACAATTTGGCGGGTAGCGCAAAATTAAACATTGGTTACCTAGGTCCCTACCTGAATTGACATCTTCAGAGTGCTTGGCAGCCCATAAACAAGTTGAGAGGACCAGCATTAGACTGGCATAAATCAAAGCTTAAAACCAACCATATTAAAAGGGTTGCCAAGGCTTCGTTTACATTGGAGGATGCCAACACAGTTAGGCATCACCCCTGCGGCAGTAAAACAGGCCGCAGGAATTTACCTGTTAAAAGGGGCCTAGACAAATGAAGAACCACCAAAAATTTGCACTACGCTCCAGGCCCTCATAAAGTTACGTTTAAGTTAATAATGTTAATAAATTGTGGCCCTTATTAACCCAAAGCAAACGTGTGCAACTGTTTATTTCCGCCTGGTCTGGCAATGAGACTACCTGATCATGTCAGGGTTGGATAGATTGGCCCGGATTAGCAGTCAGCTTTTTCCCATCCCATTCTCCTCAGTTGAGGTGTGGCCTTCACTTTTTATCTGGTCACAATTGTCAGTTAGTGTAAGTGTAAACCAAGTTAGTCAGTATTAGAAAGTTGAGCATACTTAATTTACCCAGCAGCCTTCAATATTAATATTTTAGAATATTCAGAATATTAGTTAGAACATTAAACTGGCCCCTAGCAATTAGATGAAATTGGCTGTTCTAGTGGACAGCAACTTCTTAAATTTAATTGGACCCTGTAATTGATGCTACTTGCACTATTCTGCCCCCCTCCTTGTTTTTCCTTCACAGTTAAATTACTACAGTTAATCAGTAAATTGTGACACAATTTAAACTCCACAATTCTTGTCTTGCCTCTTTATTTCGGGGCTGGAGTGGGCAATGGCAGATGTGGTGCTCCATTTCTGTCTAACTTTCTGTCTCTGTACACAGACACATATAAACAGTACACAGCACAATCATCAAGGCATTTATTTGATGAATGTTTGGCTCTGTGGGTGACCACAGTTTTGCTGAGCAGAGCTCCTTTGCCTTCACCAGATGAAGAGATTGTGATACACAATTTCACATTCCACTTGGCCCAGGGAGGAAGGCGGGAGGAGCAGGGTTTAAAAGAGCACTCCCCTGCAACTTCAGCCTCTTTCAAAGTGAGCCTCCCACCCACCAGCTATTAGCTAGTTTGAGTCTAACTAGTCATCATAGGGACCAGATAGGAGTTTTTGCCTTGCTTTCCAGAATTATTTCAATAGAAATTTATTGTCAATTTGTGTATATACGCAGTATACGCATACAATGAAATTCACAGACACCCAGAGACCAGACCCAACACACAGACACACACACACATGCACATTGAAAAAATACCCAAACACTCCCTCATCTGCCAAAATCTCTCCCCCCCCCAAAAAAAAACCACAAGCATCCACACAACAGGCCTAGTAATACTGTTGAACCACTCACTGCTGGAGGTCTTTAAATTCATTATTAACTGCAATTATAGCTCTGGGATAGAAACAATTCAGAAAATGTGTGGTCTGTCTGTGAAGATTCTCAGTCATCCAGGTGAGTTTATCTGGAAGTTGAGTCATGGCAACTGGACTTCTTTTTCTTGAGAGATTGAAATGTTTCACTGCTCATCCACTACTTCATCAGCCTGAAAAAAGCTAGTTGTGATTCCTCCATTTTATAGTTCACTTTGACTTCATGTCATCCTGGTCTGAAAAAGGCTCATAAGATGAACAATGGACTGAATATGTTTGTTAGGTAGACAACAGTCTCAATAGCCTTAAGGTGAACAATGTCCTAAAAGTGCTGAAACCCATAAAGTATGTGTCGTTACCTATGGCCTTGGTGGTGAAGGCTCAAAATATTTTTGATTTGTCTAGGTATTGTTGAAATCACTGCCTGATATGTGGCAGATAGATGGTGCCTGTTAAGAGAGGAGTTTTCAACGCTCACATGAATGGCTTCCCTGACCCCTCTCTCAAACCACCTATCTTCTCTGTCTCATATGTGTACATCCTCATCTTTGAATGAGTGCCCTTTGTCCTTCAAGTGGAGGTGTACTGCTGAATCTGATCCTGAGCTGTTGCCCTGCTGTGTTGGGCCATCTTTCTGTTTAATGGCTGTTTATATTCTCCAATGTAGAGGCCTGCACAGTCCTCACTGCTTTGGACTTTTGGACTTCCTTTCTATAAGCAGACTCATTGTTCTTATTAATGAGCCCCACCACTATTGTATCATCCAGAAATTTGATAATTGGGTTGGTTTTATACAATGGGGTGCAGTTATGTGTATACATGAGATAGAGGAAGAGGCTTAGCAGACAACCCTGAAGACCTCCTGTACTTACTACCAGAGTAGAAGAATGGTAAGATCCCATTCTTAGTGACTGTGGCCTATCTGTCAGAAAATTCTTTGCCCACAAACAAATCTTCTAATGTATACCCAAGATGGACATTTTAAGAAAAAAAACTATTGGGTAGAATGGTATTAAAAGCAGAGCTATAATCCACAAATAACATTCTTGCATATGTTCCCTGTTGTTCTAAATGACTCAGTACAGTATGGACAGCAATTTGCATGGCATCATCAGTAGATCTATTTCTCCTACATGCAAGTTGGCATGGATCAAAAGTAGATGGAAGACTAGCCTTAATATAATCCAGCACCAATATTTCACATTTCATAATAACAGGTGTTAAAGCCTATAATCATTGAGAGATACAGTCACCCCCTGCCATTTTGCGGTTCAGGAACTGTGGTCCCGCTGTATCACAGGATCGCAGTACCTGCACCTTGGAGCCATGTGGGGGTGGTGGGGAGCGATCGCGCCACTCTCCGCTGCCCCCCTGGGCCCCTCCGAAAGGCCTCGGAGCAGCACGGAGGGGTGGCAGGGAAGGATCGGGTTGCTCCCCGCTGGGCCCCGGGCCCCTCCAAGAAGTCTAGGGCGGCGGCGGTGGCGGCGGTGGCGGGAGATCAGATCCTGCAACACCGCCTGTGCGCGCTGTGCCAAGACTTCTCGGAGAGGTGCACGATTGCCCCACCACTCGCCCCCAGGCCCCCCACCTGCTTCCACATATCATGGATTTTCATGCATCGCGGGTGGGGTGGGTCCTTAACCCCTGCGATTGGTGGGGGGTTACTGTACTACTACTGACTGACTAGGGAATGGCACTATAATAGATGTCTTCAGGCAGGTAGAGACAGAGCACTGCAACAAGTAAATGGGAACAATGGGAAACATTTTTAAATAGTAAGGTGTACATCTGAAAACAAGTAAGGACAGAGCACTGCAACAAGGATATGTAAACAATGGGAAACATTTTTAAATAGTAAGGTATATATCTGAAAACAATATTTAGAACAGAATTTCAAGTGGGAGAAGAAAAAAGATGACAAGAGTTCCTGACAATTTGAATGGGTAGCTTTGACTTGATTCAAATATGTTGTGAACCGCCCTGAGTCCCCTATGTGGGAATAGGCATGGTATATAAATGTGAAAATAAATAAAATACAGTGGACCCTTGTATAACAAACAGCTTGTATAACATAAAATTTGTACAACATAAAAATTCCGGAGATAGGGGAAATTTGCTTAACATAATCACCTATGGGGAAAATCCGTAAAACATAAAAATGGGATCACTCCATTTTCAATGCATTCCTTTGGGAATTTGTATAAAGGAAAATTTGCTTATAATTTCATTTGGAACGAATTAATTCCTTTATACAAGGTACCACTGTAAATTTGTAATCTTTCATTTATTATGTGGGTCACTTAGCAATGGGTGGTGGTTTTCTGACAAGTGGAAATAACCTCCAGATGCTTGCAAAAATGTAATATTGATAAAATTATGAACACCATTCAAGGCTAGATAAGCACAGCTAGAAACAAAGGCGAATAAAATTAAGACATTTTAAATCAATAGTGTGAGAAGAAAGTCTTAGATTTCTTTCTAATTCTATGACTTTTAGCACTTATTAAAGTAAGATAAAATGAAGTTGTTTCTCATTTGTTTTCTCTCACTGCCATATAGGCATTTAAGAAGGAATTACCCTCCCCCCCAAAAAAAAGCAGGATGATCGTAAGAAGTACCCCATATTCAGCACAAAATGCTGGTAGAAAACATGTGGATTCAAATGCAGTCTTTCAACAATTAAATATTCAGAGCCCTGGGTCTACATGGATGAATCTGAGTTCTCCTTTCTCCCTCACTCAAATAATTTTGCTCTCATTCCTCCCATATCAAAACCATGAAAAAAAAACTGTGAATATTGATCAATTCTTGTTTTAAAAATGAACTGAAACAAGATATAGATATCCAAATAGAAGGCTTGGTGTTTTCTGGTTTGCTTGGTTTATTCAAGCTCATGAGGGCTAGTAATGGGTAAGTGAAATCACAGTATTTCCTGATGCATTATGAGAGCAACAACCAAAGAATATTGTGCTATTTTATACTCCTTGAAAGAGATGGGCACGACTTGAAAAAAAAATTTTCGAGTTGTTGTTAGTCGGGCCGTTCCGTTTCGGGTCGTTTCCGGTTTTCGCGAAAATTTGCAAAAATTAGTCGGTTCGTTTTTTCATTTTCTTCGTTTTTGTTAGTACTGGTTTTTTTGGGGGGAGCGGGCTCCTGGAGGCACCTCTGTGGGGTGGGTGCCTCCTCTGGCCCGCTATAAAGGGAAAGCGGGCTCCTGGAGGCACCCATGGGTGCCTCCTATCCTCACCCACTAGGAAAGGGAAGCAGGCTCCAAGAGACCCCTCTACATGGGGGTCTCCCCTCCTCACCTGCTGCTGCTGCAAAATGGTATGCAATAGCCATATGGATATGCATACCAGTTGCAGACAGTGAGACTAATGATGGCAGTGAACCCAGAGCCATAGGGTGATGCCTAAGGCTCTCGCACCGCCATGTCTCACAAAGAAGGGAATCGTACTTGCGTGTAGTGCAATGCAAGTAGATCTGGCTTAGGGTTAAGGTGGGTTAGTACAAGGGCTAGGGTTAGGCTAGTGACGGGTAAGGTTAGGGTGGGCTAGTGGGTTGCACCTCTGGGTGCCTCTCTGACCCACTAAGAAGACAGTCTGTGACGTATGGGTAAGGACTGGAGTCAAGGATTAGGGTTAGGGTTAGGGGGCTAGGGCAGGTTTTAGGGGGCTTTTTGGCACATCCCAGAAGTCTCCATGGCCAAGTGGCCATGCGATTGGTGGGATGGCTCCAAAAATTTGCATGGTCGTCCACTCCCACATGGCTGGCCACTCGGCCAGCCCATCATTGCGCAGGTGTAAAAAAAATAAAAAAATAAAATCAATGGAGGACAGAGGAGGAGAGGAGAGATATTTTGTTTCAAGAAAAAACCCACTGCTACTGTGAAAAATCTGGCAGTTTATAAATTTTCGCGTGTTTCTGTTGTGCTTGTGTGTTTTTGGACCACGATTTCAAAAACAATATTGCGTTCGCCGCCCCATTTTGGATCCCCCCCTGCACCGCATGGCATGGCGAGTCCGGCTGCCCAGGACGGGGGGAGGCGGGACCCCCCCTCCAGAAACCACCCCTCCGGTAGGTGCCCTGCGCCCTTAGTCAAGCAGGCATTTTTCCGCCTGCTTTTTTGGCCCGGGAATGGGTGGGGGGAGAGTTTAAAAGTTTTTTCCTGTGCCGTCCATGCCGCTTGCTTGTGCTTTAATTGCGGCGGCCGGCGGCGAGACTGGGCTTTTTGCTGGCTGCGAGCCTGCGGCGAGTCCCACCAGAGCAGCCCAGGATGGGGGATGGGGGGGAGGCCGGGGACCTCCAGAAACAACCCCTCTGGTAGGTGCCCTGAGGCACGGCAGGCATTTTTCCGCCTGCTTTTCGGCTGGGAACCGGGGTTTTTTAACTTTTAAAAACTTTGTTTCTGTGCCGCGTGGCATCGTGCAATCGCGCGACGCAAGGAACGAGCACGACAAATCAGACCAAAATTGTTTGTTCATCGGTTCGAGCTCGAAGTCTGGCGGAGTAATTCCCGTTACCGTTTCCGTAGAGTAACGGAACCGAATAACGGAAACAGAAATGGGAATACCGCTAAGTCGTGCCCATCTCTACTCCTTGAAGCCACCACAGTGTTTGTCATCTCTGTGTTCCCTATGATTGAACACAGAGAGAGCTCTCCTACATTATCAACACACACACACCTGTCTCTGAAAGGATAGTGGCTGAATCACTAGGGGATACTTCATCATTCCTTTATCTGTAGATTTTGTTCTACTGTGGCTGTTGTGTTTTTCATAGACTTCTGATTTTTAAAACATTTTAAAATAAATCAGAGCTGATCATCCATCACTGAAATATGATTAGAGACAAATGCAGTAGAGTTCAGCGGTGTTTTTCTGATAGTTTTCACACAATAACATCCTCAGACTCTACAGAAAATAACAAACAGCTTCATTTTAATATTTATCTGTAAAGATATCCATCATAAAAATAATAATGCTAAGTCTGATCAAATCTGATATGGGTTGGGGATTTTTCTCCTGTTATGTGAAAATCGAAAAAGCATTCCTGAGTGCTTTATAGCATTTCTGTGAGACGGCAGAAACCAGAGTTGGAATCCAAGAATATAGTATATCCCTGGTCAGTTATTCTGTACATCACATTATATCATTTTTCATCTTGCCATTTAGAGAAATTTTGTGTGCATTTATGATTTATAAAACCCTCTACCTCCTCAGTTATAGATAAAACTTCAGAGAAGTGTCTCTTAATTTGACCCTCCTGCCTTGTGTGTTATTTTTTCCTTTCTGCATGGCTATGTCCATGAGGCTGCTCTTGAGTAACACCTGAGAATATGCAAGGAAGTTCTGTAATACAGAAATCACACACACACACACACACACATTATTTACGGAGCAGTTTTAGTGTCATCAGAGGAGAACGGAAGGTGAAAGGAGCCATTTCTCTCAAATCCCTAAAAAGAGAGGGAGGAATGCAATGTTTTGTCCCCTTCTTCCCTCCCTTCATATTATCTGAGTTCCATGCATTGGACCCAGAGATACATAAATAAAAGAAAATCAGTTTCTGGCAAAGTAACCCATAAACAGTTGTACCAAGAGCTACTAGGAAACATTGTGTAATGTGGATTTAACAGACATGAATCAGAGATATTGGACAAAAGAATCTGGAGTGACCATGTTGATCTAAACACACTCCTTGATTGCAATTCTCATTTTCTCGTGTTAATAATGCTTGGTTGTAAAAAAAAAAGTCCCATCCACTTGTGGAAAGCATTGTGCTGACAGAAATGTGTTCGGATCCAAGTCTAAAAAATTTGGTTGACACTAGAGAGGGGCAGGAAAAAACAAAATGCTGTTTCATCATATTGTTACATAACGAAATGTTTAGTTATGTAACAAAATGGTAGGATGTGTTTCGTTATGAAATGAAATGAAATGCTATTTCCCCCCCTAGGAATGAAATGATTCATCATAGAGGAATCAAAATTGCAGAGGAGCTTCCTCAATCTCTTCCCCGTAAGCTACCCCAAATTTTGAGACTTTTGGGCTTCAGGGAGATGAGTTATTAAACTTCAAAGGGGGTCCCCGAGGAGAAGGGCAGCTCCGAGCCCCACTTTGTTGGGGGTGGGGTGAGTTTGCCCCCGCAGCCGGGGAGAGGAGCCTATAAAGAAGGCTCCCCCCCACCCCTGCCTTCTTATTGGTGAGACTGTCAGCCCCACCCTCCCTCCCTAGGGTAAGAGAAAGAGATTACCTGGTCACCATTTGGGGCCGGATGGGAATTTTTGGTGGCCACTCTGATTGGCCCTGACTGGCCACGTGCTTTCACCCATCCCATTCTCTCTTCCGTGGGGGACGGGTATCTTTTTTTCTATCCCGGCCACTAACTTTGCGGGTAATGCAACAGGTAATTGTATCCAGGTAAGCCCTAATAAGTTGCCCTTAAGGCGCCAGACAGCCCTCGAAATAAATCTAACACCACTGGCAATTTCAGGAAACAGTTAAAGTTAGCAAGTTGACTTTAGGCCTCCCGAGAGCTGTGCCGGGCTAGCAGATTTGCCCTAGTGGGCGATGCTGAACAGGTGGGCAGCATCTCCCTATGGGTGAATCTCTCTGAATACAGAGTGTTTTAGCTATGGGATTTCATCCCCTAATATTACCTGTTTGCACTATGGATCAGGTCCCCTATAAAGGTCCTAAATATTACAGTTGAACTAGTTAAATAAGTTTTAAGTAAAGTTGTGGCCCATTCTACCCAAAGCCGAAGTGGTCTCACCTAGTTATTTCTGGGCTTGGGGGAGGCAAATCGTTCTAATTGAGTTGGGGAGTCGCTAATTGCCCCCCATGGGCAAAGGAAGCTCCCCTGTGATTTTGGTTCCACTAGGACCCAGTGGAGCCATTATATAGTTTTTTGTTTCCTTTCAATTTGTTTCATTCTGAAATTCTTTTAAAAATTTGTTAGTAACAAAATGAAACAAAATTACTAAAAAAACAAAATGAAATGAAACAAACTGCTATATATTTGTTTTGTGCCCATCTCCAGTTGACACCACTTTTAAACAGACACTGTGGGTGTGGGGCACCTCTTTTGTTCTGTTTAGCCTTCATCCGTAGCAACACAACCCTAACCTTGTGAGTGACAGAAGAGCCTGCTTCTAAAGAATTTCTCCGAAGAAGCAAAAGCACTGTTTCTTTTGGAAAATCCCAATCATACCATCACCCTATTGTTCCCTGCACAGGCGAAAATTACTGTCGGGTTCCAAACATTGAAAACTCAGCATTGAAGTGAACTTCCACTCCCTGAATTTTTCAATATGAAAATGTGCTCTTGCACCATCATGTCTGACTTCTCCCTGAGAATCAAACCACTGAAGAGGGAGCTCCATTTAGGTTCTTAACCTGACTTGTGAACTTTCCATGCTTCTCTTAGTAGGGTGCCATCATTTTAAGCTGTGACACATTGTGCTTTTTATCTGATGGTGTCCTTTTGAGGCATATCCCAGTGGAAATGACAGACATACTAAAAGCTACTATTCAGTCTTCTTGTTGCTGACAAATGTGACAGCTGCTCAATAGCCCCTACAATCATGCTTAAGTGCAGATTGATTTCCAAGATAGATAGCTAATAGCAGCTTTTACTATCAATGCCATATTAAGTGGGTCAAGACAAATGTAGAAAATCCTGCTTCTGTCCAAGCTCTTTTCCTATGTACAGTACAGTATTTCTTTCTTCTGCCAGGGTGAATGCAATCAATTAATCTTAATATATTTCAATGGAGTTTGGCCAGTGCCAATGGGTGAAAGTTCCTTCCATTCATTTTTCATAAGGACTTTCTAAAATGTTCACATTTCTTTCAGACCTTTTATGGAAAGAACTTACCATTAAAATATTCACAGGTAGGGAGGCGTGGCATTAAAGCTTATGGCACATTCTAGCTAATCATATGGAATATTTTGAATTGGCAAATAAAAGTATGCTCTCAAACTGGCAGTACCTCGGACTAAGTGCACCCCTCACTCTCATCCCTGCATTTGAAACCTGATTGAAGAGACTAGGAATCAGAAGGCTTTGCTCAGTGTCTGGCATGTCTTCAGCCACAGTAATCAACTCCTTGCAAGCTGCAGCTATACATATGTGATAGAGACAAATGGGGGGGGGACTCCCAGTGATTTTGCTGACTTTAAAAGGCCTGAAGCTCTGAAACCCCACATAATGAACTCCAAGATCATGCTGGCTAGTGTATTCGATGAATTGTAGAGCAGAAAACCAATAGCTAGTATCCTCTTGGGTAGTATTGCCTGTACATTAGGAGTGACATCACTGGCAGCAGCAAATAATTAAGGAGTGTTTTTTCTCACAGTTCTTGGTCTGTGTGGCTTTGTATCATTGAATGTACCCAGAAATTAAAAGAGAGGGGAGCATTAAACTGCAGCAATGAGCTAGTGACATCATTTCCGCGGCAGGCTAGTGGCTAACATTTCTTCTCTCTTTCTTTGGTGCAACCTCTTTCTATGTAAATATTGACCAAAGAAATCCCATTGAGTAGGTACTCAAAAGGTGTAACTTTTCAAAGTAGCCCAACCCAAGCTGAGAAATCACTTGTAGGCATTATCTTTACATATTGAGTCACACAATATGGTATGTAAGAGTTAATGTCTGCGCTGATGTCTTTCCTTAGGAAATCTGCCTTGAAAAATTATGGCAATTCTATTAGGACATGGTAACTAGGAAGACTGCATGCCCATTGCAGTTATTTTCGTAATACCTAGGCAATAGCGGGTGTTGGCGTACACTCTTTTTGTTTGATGCAGTCATTACTAAGTTGCCAGAGGACACTGGGGAATCCTTTACATATGTTTGCTTGTTTGCATACTTTTAAAGGAGGGAAATGAGTACATAGTAGTCATTTTGACTGAAATGGCATTCTAGAGATCTGGAAATTCAGAGTGCTTAAAATTCCAAATATGAAGGAATTTATTTCCTAATTCTGGATCCAAATCTAGGTGCTAGGGAACATTCCTAAACACAACGCGTGGCTAGCTACACAGAAGAGCTTCTATACAAAATGACCTTTGGTAGGATAGGACAGACTAGCTTTTCTGAAAGTTCAGCAGAAGGTAAAAACACACTGGAAACGCCTCCTCTTGTTCAAATGGGGGAGTTCTTTTGTTCAAGATCGCTTCTGAATCAAGACGTAAGAGGGTACAAAGTATTATCATTTTGTAAACTACTTATATACTCTCTGAAAATGGTGGACGGCTTTTCACAGCACTCTTGCTTAAAAGGCCATCTCTGTTACCCAGACAATAAAATAAAACAAAATCTTGTCTTACATGAAGGTTCAGTCAAGGGGATACAAGGTCAAGTTTGTTAAAAGCTGTATGTGCAGCTGGGTAGAAACTGTTCAATAAATGTGGTAGTTGATACACAGAAATCAGGAGGTCATGACAAACCATATAAATTGACACTTTTTCAATAATTTATTAACTGCTTGCCCAAGGAAAACCAGCTGCTTCATTGAGCGACATCTGGAACTGCAGGTGTTTGATCTCCCCTGGGAATTGCATCTATCAATATAATATTGGATCAGCCACACCATGATTTGAAGGGATGATTCATCGTTCTGGGAAACGATATGTGATTTATTTAAATATTAAAAATCAACAGAGAGTTGTTGATGATTAGTTTCTCTGCAAACAGTCTGTTGGAAGGTTTATTTTCAGCATTATGGTGAGATAGTACATAATTTTCAGAGGCCCTTTGGACTGACACTGTAGGAAAGTCACATATACAGCATCTTTTTTCATGCTTCACTTCAAATAATTCTTTTTTTTAAAAAAAAACTGGAATCTTTCTTTAAAAACTCACTGCACACATTGCCTTTTTGTTCTGTGGACACCTATATTTTAGCCCAGAACTACCACCCCAAAGCAACTTTTGTTAGAACTGTGGATTAGAGCTGTGGTCATTGGGGGCATGCTAAAGATTATTAGACATAATATCCCAGAGATGCTAATCATTCTTCATGACGACTAGAATCTCAAATAAATTAGCTAAGATGTACTTTTAGGTTCTGGGATTTCCCTCTGCTAGATATTTCTTTATAAATGCTAGTGAGCCAAAGGGTCTACAGGTCTTTCCAGTAGACCATCTTGATGGCTGCCCTTGGTGTTGTTAACATTCAGGACTGCTGCCTTTGCTATGTAAAACTTGGCATCCTTTTCTGGAAACATGGGCACAGCATTGTGTAGCAATATTAGGCCATTTCCTGGAGTTTTGAACTGTGTATGCAGAAGCACAACATCCCATCAACTGAAGGCTTGTTGGTTTGGTTTGGTTTTTAAAATAATTGAATAGATCTCATTAGGAGATTAACAAGCATATGAGCTCTTTGTATTCTGGGTGAAATTGTTGTGAGCTATACTTATGCTGCTGGAGTAAATGGGTAGATTCACTTGGAAACTAGGTTTTTAGCAAAGGAAATCTTTTGCTTTGCTTTGCTTTGCTTTAATGATGTAGGTACCATCATGTACATTGCCAATAATCCTGCTTGTGTTTGAAATTGCACTCTTGAAAAAGGGATGGCATCAGAAGGCCTCTACCCAGAACATCCCCATGTCTGATATGAATAGAATTTCAAGACTCAATAGAATATTTTCCTCATATAACATACTTTTGTATGAATATATATTACAATCATACTTCTGCAGAACAAGAAAACACATCATGTTGTTATAGAATCAGTTTGCTTTACATTGGGCTGTGTTTCAGCTTGTGATATATTATACATCTGCAACTATAAAGCTTTATGTATTTATTCTCTTTTCCCCTTACCATCATTTGTACCTGCCAGGGTCCCAAAGTAATCCTCCCATATATTCTTTCTAAGATTTATGCAAGTGCTTAACTGTACTCCTTGTGAACACTCCAAGCCATTCTCCCAAACTGCACAGTTTTAAGTAACACCCCCCCCCCGAATTACCCTGCCTTTTGATAGTGGTCTAGGACAACAATGCCCAACTGGGGAGATACATACCACAGACAACTCACTGCCTTATAAAAGTAGTCAGATGGCCAAAGTTTAATCAAGGAGACTGAATGAAAAGTAATTGATTCTGAGGCAGTTATCCATTTATTTATTTATTTGCTAAAGAGCAATATACATAAAATCCAGGTAATATCTAATGAATTTTTTGACATCCCATCAGTCACCCACAAGTTTTTAATAAGGTCATTCTTTTCCTATTGAAAAGTTTTCTATGGGTACTTAAAAGGCCACTATCTTGTTACATCATAATTCCTGTTCTAAGAAATGGCACTTGCCAACACATGCTAGTGTAATGAAATACTATCCAGCAAGATGTGTTATTACTTTTCTCGGACCATTATTTAGAACTTTCTTTCTGGAGTTTGTTTGACCTTCTATGTTACAAGGAAAAGCAGCATGTAGAATTCCCCACATGGTCAAAGCTTAGAAAGATACCATACAAAAAACAACACACTGTTTTATCATTTTGTAAGGTTAGGAAACCTTACAAAATAAAATGAAACGGCAATCAGTGTATTCTTAGGAAATGAAAATGAAACACCATTTTTTTTGTTTCTGAAATGAAATTATTCATCCTAGTCTCTTGATCCAGCTGTTTTAAGAACAGGAAGTTTATTTTTAAACTGATTCATTTGTTTTCCTTTCTTCCTGCACCTCAGCTGTTGAGATAGGTTATCTCTGATCTTGATCTGCCTGAAGCTAGCCAGCCCAGAACCTGAGGTGTTCCCTTCGCTGTCTGTGTCTGCAAGTTGATTTAAACTGATTGTTTTCCTTTCCTTTCTAAGTACGACTGTGAAGGTAATTTTTTTAAAAAAATCTTTCCTTCCCTCGCCATGCCAATCAGCTGTTGAGTTTATCTCCCCAATCTCTCAGTGAAGCAGCTACCTTTTAGGTTACTAGATTTTTTTACAGAGGCTTCTTTGCTTGAAAGCAAACTGATTGGAAGATTTGAGGAACTTTGATTTATGGCAGTTGGCTCCCTGTTAAATAAAAAAAGGAACGTTCCCCATTATTTATAGCCCTATGAAGCATTTCATTTCATGACAAAAATTCTTTTAAAAAAATCCATTAATGAAATGAAAAAACTTGAAGACTGAAATGAAATGAAACAAAATCAAACGAAATAAAACACTGTATTTCTGTTTTGTGCCCATCTCAACTTATGAAACCCATAAGATGAGAGTGATGCGCAGAACTTGAACACATGAGGGGCTTTTATGGGCTATGGCAATGTGTGATGTACATTCATTTGCACAGTATGCCTTCAAGCTTTCTAATATGAAATTACTTACAGTCAGTGAGACTGGCTGTCTTAATACACATATGCTCTGATATATGCAGAAACCACTGATTCCTGTGAGATTTTTCCCTCCTACCACAAGAATGAGACAAAGAGTCACTTTTTAGTTGAAATATATCTCTGTGCAAAGCAAGGTTCTCTCCCCTGTATGAAGCAAAGTAAAAGTAAAAGTAACACACCCATGCATTTGCATGTGCACATGTGCATCTAAGAATTTTGAGCAGAAATTGACTTTTTAAAGAGCCCAAAGTAATGACAGCAAAAACTGTAAATAAACACTATATAGCTTTATATATATAGCTATTAGAGATGGGCATGAAATGACCATTTTTTCGTTACCGTTCTCCGTTATTTGTTCTGTTACGTAACGGTACAAATAACAACAGTTGCAATGGGGCAGGCTCGAACCGAACAGAACCAAGAAAATTTTCTTCGGTTCTGTTCGTTTTCATTATTACTGTTGTGTCGCTCGTGCAATGAATAATGGAGCAGCGGAGGGCGGCGAGAGGGGCCTGGGCCTGGTGGAGCCTCTTTTCCCCCTCCCCGCCGGAGCCGACGATGCAAGACTTTGCCGATCTCACAAGAACAGGTGGGATACAAGCCCTTATGGGCTGGGCTCCGGGATCTTGGCCACATGGCAAAGCGGCAATGGTGCAGCCGGCTCGGAAGCCAGAGCGGAGGGCATGGTTGGAGCATGGGGGGAGTGCAGTAGCACCCCCAAAGGTTTCCTGGGTCTAGGCCGGGGGGGTGCGGGGCGGCGGTCTTCCGGGGTGGTGGCTCCTGGAGCAGAGTGGTTCCCAGGGAGAAGGGGCCCAGTTAGGGTGGCGCTGCATGGGGCTTCGGGGGTAGCAACCCGACAGGGGTGGTGGACGGTGTGGCAGATTGGTCCTTGGGGAGGGGGTGGTGCTCCAGGGGTGGTGGCCTGCTGGGGGTGGTGACCGGAGCAGCGCCCGGGTCCAGGCAGACTCCCCGTGGCCACAGGATTGCTCTCCTGCTGGCAGGCATTGCCACCAGCTCTGGTGGCACCCGGCCCTGGGAGAGCTCCCCGTGGCTGCGGGACTGCTCTCCCAGGAGGCTTGCCCCGGCCCAGGGCGGGCTCCCCACGGCCGCAGGAATGCTCTCCCGGCCTGCATGCTGCCGGCTCCGGTGGCACCCGGCCCTGGGAAGGCTCCCTGCGGCCGCAGCTTGCTGCACCCAAAAAATGAAGAAACTGAAATGAAGTGGGCCCTTGGGGCCCGAAAAACAGAAACGGAACAAAGTGGACCCCAGGGCCCGAATAACGACCACAAAATTCCATTTTGGCATTTCGTGCCCAGCTCTAATATCTATAGCAAATACTAATGAGTGTTATGCAGTTCTGTTAAGACATAAGATCTATAAAGTTTTGCTGCATCCACCACCATCCACTGTTTTCCTCTATACCTACACACACTTCACTCTTCCAGGAAAAATTAGGTACAATGAATTGCTTGACTAAGATAAGAATATCTATTTCAATACCATGGAATTTCTCTGAATCCCACCTCATTTCCTACCAACATTGTTCCATACTGGGTTTCAAAATTTTACACTCCCCACCCCCTAAGACACATACATACCTGTTAACACTTTATCCTATTTAATCCCCAGATTAAAGCACAGTTGTGCCTTTTATTCATTGTGACAATTTTAGTTATTCATTATGATTTATGATGGAGTCAGTTCACTGATCATGCTTAGTGGGACATATTATCAGTGTTTGATTATTCTGCTTTTAACTCACATAAAGTATAGGGGAAGGTGCATATTTGGAAAGAGCTGAGCAAGAGAACACACAAGAAATTTTACCTATTTTAAATTGATGAATAACACTCATTCTATGTACTGTATTGTTAATCCTTTTCTACCTGATCAATATATTGTTAGAACATGTATATATTATGCAACCTGACATACATATTGCTAACAAGTACAGGAAAAGTTTGCCAAGCATTAGATTACCAAGGGCAGCCTGAATATTGACCACACCAGTGGCAGCTGTTGAGAAGATCTCCAGGATACCCTCTTCTGCTCATTACCATCCATATTTTTTGGAAAACAGCCCCAATAATTGCTTTGTGCTTGAGTGAGAAGAAGTTAACTGATGAAAACAAAGGAGTCAGCTTCTGGGATTTTGCCTTGTGTAGTGTCACTTGGTGAATGGTACTGAGCACAAAAGGGCCTCCTTTAGACTATCGTGACTGCTATTGGTGTTGTCAACAGTCAGCATGGCCTTTGCTATGTAAAGCTTGGCATCTTTTTTCTGATAACACCACAAGCATGAAAATGTTCAGCAATATCAGGCCATTTCCTGCTTTTTGAATTGTGGGTACAGAAGCACTATATCCCACATACAGAAACCCGAGGATTTTAATGAACAGGATATGCTTTGGAGCTCTGCTGGGTTGGATGAGAGAAAATAGACTGAGGCATGACCCAAGCAAGACAGAGATCTTGTGGGTTGGGATTCCAGCTGTTTGCAGATTGGAAATACCCTTCTCTTTTTTTTGGGGGGGGGAGGTTGACTCTCTCCACAAAGGATGAGGTTCACAGCCTGGGTGTGACCATGGACCACACACTTTCCATGGAGGCCTAGGTGACATCCGTGGTCCCGTCAACCTATTTTTCTCTTCAGTGTATAGCCAGGTTGTGTACCTTCCTGGACATCGTCAGCCTGGTCCACTTGCTTGCAGTCTCAGGACTCAATTACTATAATAGTGGGGCTACCAGTGAAGTTGGTTAAGAAGCTTCAGAATGTGGCGGCCAGGTTGGTATCTGGATTGAGATGGAAAGATCACATTTCCCTCACACTGGCCACACTTCACTGGTTACTTGTTGACTTCTGCACCAGGATCAAGGTTATGTCACTGACATATAAAGTCCTAAATGATTGAGACCTTCCTATCTGACAGAATGGCTTCACCACCAGATTCAGCCCTTAGCACACAGTCCTCTCAAACCAGGTGGGTAAGACAGTCAGCCCTGAGGGAGGCATGGAAGGAGGAGACAAGATCTCACACCTTCTCAGTGATTGCCCCACATCTTTGGAATGATCTGCCACCCAAGCTCTGACTTGCCCCTTCTTTGGAATCCTCCAAAAGTCAGCTAAAAACATGGTTATTTCACCAAGTGTTCCTGGACTAGCAGACATTGCAACACCTGCTCAGCATTGATATCTTTTCCACCATCTAAATTCAACTTAATTTTAAAATTATAATGCATTTTTAATTATGCTGTATTTAATATTATTGTGTGTGTGTATTTATCATTTTTAACTGGATTACTTGTGTTGATTATGTTCCTTTCTTTTCTTTTTTAACTGCCAGATAATTTTAAAAGTGTCAGTTAAAATGTCTGCTGCTAGTCTGTGGATAAGTGTCTGCTATTAAACTGTTATAAGAAGTCTGTCAAGCACAAATCAAATCTATACTAAGTCAAATTTTCAATTAATATTAGTTTATTCTTCAATATATTTTAAGTAAATGTTGTTAAAGTTTACTATGACTGAATGATTTATTTTTTCCTAGATTTCTTTATATTCACATTTAATCTGTTGTGTACACACTCTCAAAAGGTTCAACAGATATTTCATATACACAAGATATTAGCACTTCACTATGGAAAGTTTTGGCTTTTTTCTGCCTGGCTACCTAATAGTCCTCACATGCAACATCAACCACATTACATTAAAAAAACGAAACAAAAACACAGTAAGTTGCTAATAAAAGCCAAACAGGTCAATAAGATTATACTCCAAGTAGGACTTCTGATTTTCCAGCTCAGTGGCTCAGATTGTCATGTCTTCCTCTACAGCAAAAAATGGAAATATTGAACACGGAAGAGCCATGAATGATAAAACAGGTTATTTGGTTTCCTTTGTACTGGAAATATTTGTAGATATGATGGTGGAAGAAGGTGTAGTTAATGCATGTGTTTTTGAGAGAGAAAATGGATCAGCTCTTACACAGGCAAACAATTTTCTATAAGCAATTAGCTTGATCTTTCTCTTGTTGATGTCAGCAAACTGAACCTATCTGCAAAGTGGATTATTTGCATTATAAATGAAAAAAATGTCACATTTAATGAGCACCACAATGCACTGGAAAAAAATACTTATTTTCTTGCAAAGTCAGGTAATTGTATCTCCACCACATTTCAGCAATAGGGTCCTAAGGCCCTTCTACTCCGACTGGCTTTAGCAACACTGCAACACCAGCATTATGCAGTTATGACCATATGTACTCTGAATCTGAACCGTAAAATAGAAAGTGTAACTCTTCTTTTTTCTAAGGTGATTAATGAGGCAGTGTCAATGAGTTCATCAACGGCTGCTTCAGAGATGTATCCCAAGGGATCAGAAGATCCTCAGTAGAACTTTGAGTGATCTGGAAGTTGAGTCATGGCTACTGGACTTTTTTTCTTGAGAGATAGAAATGTTTTGCTGCTCATCCAAACAGCTTCATCAGTCTGAATACAACTAGTGCGAGTCCTCCATCTTATAGTCAGCTTTGACCTCTTGTCACCCTGGTCTGAATTAGGCTCATAATATGAACAATGGCTTGAATAGACTTCTTAGGTATACAACTGTATCCATAGCCTCAAGGTGAACAATGGCCTAAGTTGCTGAAACCTATAAAGAATAGGTCATTAGCTATGGCCTTGGTGGTGAAGGCTTTTTTTGATTGGTCTGGGTACTTTGGAAAGCACACCCTGATAAGTAGTAGATAAACTATGGCTGAGGCCGCCACTTCTGTTGGGGGAGGGGGTTTCAATGCTCACATGAATGGGAAACCATTCTATCTGCTACTTATCAGGGTGTGCTTTTTATTTTATTTTTATTTTTATTTTTATTTTTATTTATTTTTAAAAATGACCGACCACATGGCCCACCCACCAGCTGTAGCATTGGCCGGCTGCCTTTAAAAAAAAAAAAAAGACTTTCTGCTGGCCCACAGGCTGGTTTGGCGACCCGTGTGTTGGGTCAGTGGCCCACAGGGCAGGTCCGGTGCTTGCAGTCCAGATTGGTGGCCTGTAGGCTGGATATGTTTTTTCTCTCTGCTGGACTGTGGGCCAGTTTGTTGGCCCATGGGTTGGGTCCGATGTTCACGGGCCAGTTACACGGCCCATGGACCAGATCATGTTTATTTTATTTTATTTTATTTTACTTTATTTATTATTATTATTATTTATTTTATTTTATTTTTAAGAAAATGGCCAGCCATGTGGCCCACCTACCAGCTGTAGTACAGGCCGCTCAGCTTTTTTTTAAAAAAAATTCTGGAAGTCCCCTCCCTGTGGGCTTGTGTCAGCAGCAGCAGCCAGAGGTGCCAGGACCCTGCCTGCCATGGAACCCGAATGTGAAGGGTTAAATGCTGGAGAGCAGCAGGAGGCGCCTTGTAGTTCAACCCAGCAGGCAGCTGAGTCTGAGGAGGCAGCTGAGGGCACATCTCCTCCTCCTATAAGGGCTAGGAGCAGGATCCTGCAAAGGAGAACTAACAGGAGAGCTAGGGAAAGGATCTTTAATGATAGGCGTAGAATTAGATCTGAAAGCCCTGAGTTCTTGCAGGAGCCTTGCCAGAGATATGGGTGTGCTCCCTGTTTTAGGATAAAGCTAGCAAGTTTACCCTGAACCCTCTGTGGGAGCAATGCATCACTTACCTTGCCACCACATTCCTGTGTGTTATCCTGATTTTGTTTCCTGACCTTGGACCGGCTTTCTGACTGCCGCGTTCTCTGTTTCCTGACCTTGGACCGGCTTCCTGACTATGTCGTTTCTCTGTTTCCCTTGAACTTGGCATTTGGCTCTGTAAGTTTTTCTGGATTGACTCGGACTGTACTTTGTACTTTCTCTGGATTACAACTAAAGTTCCTGGCAAAGAACTGAACTTGGCTTGCTGTGTGTTCTGTGTGTGGGGCTTGACAGGAGGAGGATCATCCACCGGACCACCACCAGTAAGGTAGGAGACACCGGCAGGGAACAAAATATGAACCTGAATGAAATGGAAATTTCCATTCCATTTCATTTCATTTTGTGTTTTTAGAGGGGGAAGTTTGTTATTTGTTTTGTTATTTAAGGTAACAAATAACAAAAACAAAACAAATCAAAAGTTCATTTCATGCCCATCTCTACTCACGAATGCTTGCAATGTGTGTGGTTTTTTGGTGTTTGAGTAAAAGCATCAACTTCTTCCTGCATTTGTGTAGTTCTGAACACACAATCTTTTTTCTAATACATTTGCACTTATTAAATGATTCCTTTGGCAATATTAAGTTGTATGTGACCCATACCCAAGTGAGAAAGGCATGTGCTTTCTAAAGGAATCCTTTAATCAGCAGCAATTTGTTACAGATGGTGATACTATTCCTGTTGTACAGGAAGAGATGCAGAAAAGGGTTTCAGCTATCAAACTGCATTTATACACATAAAATATAAAGCATGGCTAAAGGAATTGGTTCATCCCAGTTCACAAAGGCAGCAGCAGAGGTGCTTCTGCTCCCTTCCCCTGCCTCCTCAGCCTTAAACAGTCACTCACCTGGCCCAGCTTGCTTGCTTCTGGCAGCTTCTCACCGATTTTCCATTCCTGGGTACAACTGAGGCTCCTCTACTCTATCCTCTTGGCTAATCACTCAGCTAGACAAAAAGGTGGATTAGAGAAGCCTGAGCTGTAGCCAAGAGTAGAAAATCAGTTGCAAAGTTGCTGGAAATTAGACACCTGGGCCAAATGAGTGACTAGATTGGCTGAGGAGGCAGGGGAAATGAACTCGTTCATGCCCATCGCTAAGAATGTCTGCACCAGCCATATGTAGTCATACATGGCAAGGATACAAATGCTATCTGAAAGCCAATAATATTTTTTGCTCTGCACTGTCTGTGTATTTCTTCAATGGAAAACTTGGGTAAAAAGAGTGTTGCATGAGTTAAAATTTGGAGATTAGTTCAGTTTAGTTTTCCTCCTCCTCATAGATGTTGCTCCAGAAGATCCTATAAATATCATAACATAAAATAATTTTAATGAATAGGAAGACTGAATCAACGTATATTTGCTTCCCCATGATTTTATTTCTTAAAGTACAGGTAGAAATTGTCTTTAGGAACCTAACCACAAATGTTAAAACATCAAGCTGTACATCTAGATTTCAGAGACCAAGGAACTTGCAGGTAGTCATAGAATATCTGTCCAACTGCTCTGGAATGCCTGAAGAAATTTCCTTTTTGCAAAGATACTCAGCAGATACTGTGATTCTTTGAACATAAGGAGACTGGTGGCTGGGTGAGGAACTTTGTATTTCATGGTGCTTAGATTTGCTGTCACTGTTCCAACTGAGCATTCTTCTACCCAACTTCTGCTGTACTGCACTAGAGAACTTTGAAGGATTTTCTTCCTGTGTTTAATATGGTAAGTAGAGATGGGCACGAAAAGCAAAAATGGTGTTCCATTTCTGTTTTGGTTTGGGCCCTTTTCATTTCGGTTTGGTTTCGTTGAAATGGATTTTTCTAGAAAAACTTCATTTCGTTTGTCGTTTTGGTTCGATTGTCGTTTTCCCATAGGAATGCATTGAAGCAATGCATTCCTATGGGAAAAAGCAAGCACAGAAATTGCAGCATTTTTTTTGGAACAGCCCCAAGTGCCAATCAGCTGCAGTGTGGGCTTGGGATTCAGCAAAAAAAAAAAAAAAAAGTTTAAAAGCTCGTGCTTTCCGGGTGCATTGGGGCGGAAGTGCCCTTTGTTTTTAAAAGAACAAGAATAATTCTCGCCGTCTTCTGCCACCTCCACCACCTCCCAAACTCCGGAACAGGTGCTCGCTTTCTTAAATTCTCCCCCTCCCCCACCGCCCTTTACCATACCGTCACAAAAAAGCAAAATAGTGACATAGCGAGCTCAGCGAAATACACCCTCTTTTACCCCCACCTTGATTCGGGATCTCCTCCTGGGGTTGCTGCCTCCTCTGCCTCATGGTCCCTCACCCTCATTGCCAAACGGATGCGGAAAGACAACCCACCCCTTTAAGGAGCACAGCATTGTTCCCAGAATCCCCACCAGCTTCCCCCTCTTCTCCATACATATGTGCGGTGCACACACACACACACACACAGCACGGAGGGCATGACCATGAGGGTGGAGGAGGCAAGCCCGGGACATCCGGAGGAAAGGTGAAGCCAAGGGGGTGTACTTCGCTGAGCTCGCTTATTAATATTTTCCTTTTTTACGATGACACAGCAAAGGGGGGGAGGAGAATGTAAGAAAGCGAGCACCCAAACCTTGGCTAGGAATAAATCGCTTGATTTATTTAGGCATGCTTGACCCAAAGTTCCGGAGGTGGCAATGGGAAGCGGAGAAAATTATCTTCTTGTTCTTTAAAAAGCAAAGGAGGTTTAAAAATATGCCGGGGAGCTTCCCTTCCCCAATGTGCCCAATTGGCGCCGGGAAAGCAGAGGGTTTTTAAACTATTTTTTGCCAAGCCCCAAGCCCCCCCCAACTACAGCTGATCAGTGCTTGGGGCTCTGCCAAAAAAAGCTGCGGTTTCCTGCGCCATTTTTTTCCCACAGCTCCAGTCCATTTTTTCGCATGCCGCCACTAACAGAAATGAACAGCACTGAACAAATTTTTGTTGGTTCTGTTCAGTTCGAGCCTGACCCATCCAAATTGTCATTCTTCATTCCGTTATGTAACGGAAATGAAGAACAGTAACGGAAACGGAAATTTCGCCCTTCCTGTGCCCATGTCTAATGGTAAGTACTTTCAATTGCTGAATTAATTATCCCAACAGCAAAGCATGTCAGATATAAATTATGGGGGAGGGAGAGATAAATACTTTGGAATTGTGAAGTCTCACATGAAGAGTTAGGAGGAAACAGTATGTTCAACGGTAGTGTGAAATAAACAAACCAAGAGCAGATATGGGAAATATGTGGTATTCTCTACTGCTGCAGAATCACTGGTTAGTTCATCAAAGTGCATAATGTACCCAAAGCATCACTAGTTTCAGATTCAGAAAAGAGACAGGATGGGTGAGAGATTAAGGACAGCAGCAAGTCGGGAGAAGAAGGCTCCCCACATTGTTGTATTAAGATGGAATCAAACAAGACACTGTCCATTGTCCTTTTGAAACCCTTCACATAGTTGCTTACAAATGGCTGCCTTTTCAGGAAGTGAATGAACAATTTCTCCTTATGGCTAGAAAAGGGTGTGTGTGTGGGGGAGATAAAAAGGGTGCACATCTCTACATATGGGTTCTGCTTGGTAAGATGATCTTCCATCCTTCCTGCACCATTCATTCTATGATGTAGTCTTCTTGCTTGCATTTATTGATTGGCAGAAATCCCACCCCCCAGGCCTGAGAACTGGAAGCCCATGGATACAAGAAAGGATTCAGAGAAGGATTTGCTAAGAGTCTCATAAAAATGCATGGTGGATATGCCCACTAAGTGGTTCAGAGAGTCTTCAGCGTGTTATTTGGCTTTAGCTTCCATTATTCCTTACCAATGTCTAAACTGGCTGGCATAGATGAAGGAGGAAGTTGAAATATATCTATATCATAAGAACATAAACATAAGAACATAAGAAGAGCCATGCTGGATCAGGCCAAAGGCCCATCTAGTCCAGCTTCCTGTATCTCACAGCGGCCCCACCAGATGCGTTTGGGAGCGCATGAGACTAGATATCTGTCTCCTGATACCACTCCCCTGCATCTGGCCCTTGAAGTACCCCGGTTTAAAGCCTAGAGATTACACATCTCCATCATGGTTTGTAACCCGTGATGGACTTTTCCTCTAGGAATCTGTCCAATCCCCTTTTGAAGGCATCCAGGCCAGATGCCATCACCACATCCTGTGGCAGGGAGTTCCATAGACTTACAACGCTGGGTGAAAAAAATATTTTCTTTTGTCAGTTCTTACTCTCCCAGCACTCAATTTGAGTGTATGTCCCCTAGTTCTGGTATTTTGAGAGAGGGAGAAGAGCTTCCCTCTATCCACTTTACTCATACCCTGCATTATTTTGTGTCTCAATCATATCCCCCTCAAGCGCCTTTTTTTCCAGACTGAAGAGGCCCAATTGTTTTAGCCTTTCTTCATAAGGGAGGTGCCCCAGCCCAGTAATCATTTTAGTCGCTCTCTTCTGCACCTTTTCCAGTTCCACTATGTCTTTCTTGAGATGCGGTGACCAGAATTGTACACAATACTCCAGGTGGGGCCTTACTATTGTTTTGTATAATGGCATTATAATGTTGGCTGTTTTATTTTCCATCCCCTTTTTGATAATCCCTAGCATGGAATTGGCCTTCTTCACTGCTGCCACACATTGGGGAGACACCTTCATGGAGCTGTCCACCAACACACCAAGATCTCTTTCCTGATCCATCACGGATAACTCAGAGCCCATGAGTTGATAGATGAAGTTTGGATTTTTTGCCCCAATATGCATTACTTTACATTTGGTTACATTAAAACGCATTTGCCATTTCTCAGCCCACTCCCCCAGTTTGGAGAGATCCTTCTGGAGCTCTTCACAATCTTCTCTGGATTTTACCACATGGAAAAGTTTTGTGTCATCTGCAAACTTGGCCACCACACTGTTTATCCCTGTCTCCAGGTCATTTATGAACAGATTGAAAAGCACCGGTCCCAGGACCGAGCCCTGGGGCACACCGCTTTTCACTTCTCTCCATTGTGAAAATTTCCCATTGACACCTACTCTTTGTTTCCGGGATCTCAACCAGTTCTCAATCCATAAGAGGACCTGCCCTCTTATCCCCTGACTATGCAATTTTCTCAGCAGCCTTTGGTGAGGGACTGTGTCAAAAGCCTTTTGAAAATCCAGATAGACTATATCCACCGGTTCACCCAAATCCACGTGCCTGTTGACCTTTTCAAAAAATTCTAAAAGGTTTGTAAGACAAGATTTACCCTTACAGAAGCCATGCTGATTTTCTCTCAGCAAGGTTTGTTCTTTTATGTATTTTAAGATTTTCTCTTGGATGAGGCTTTCCACCATCTTCCCTGGGACAGATGTAAGGCTAACTGGCCTGTAGTTTCCCGGGTCCCCCCTCCTTCCTTTTTTAAAAATTGGTGTGACATCCGCTATCCTCCAGTCCTCCGGCACTGTGGTCGTTTGAAGAGACAAGTTGCATATTACCATTAAGAGATCTGCAATTTCATTTCTCAGTTCCCTAATAACCCTTGGGTGGATGCCATCTGGGCCCGGTGACTTGTTAATCCTCAATTTATCAATTAGTCCTAAAACCTCCTCTCTTTTAACCTGTATTTGATTTAATTCTTTAGTCAAGAGGGGCGGCTCAGGCAGCGGAATCCGCTCAAGGTCCTCTGTCGTGAAGACAGACGCAAAGAACTCGTTCAATTTCTCTGCAATGTCCAAGTCCTCCTTAACCTCCCCTTTTCCTCTCTCACCATCCAGAGGCCCAATTGGTTCTCTGGCAGGTTTTCTACTTCTAACATATTTAAAGAAGCTTTTATTATTACCCTTTATATTGCTAGCCATGCTTTCCCTAACCCTGTCATATATGACTAGGATTAAAGGGTTTCCCTTGAAATTAGAAAGGAATGCAACAACAGCCAAAGGCAGTTGCCAGCTATATGTTGTAGAAGACATTGAGATCTGAAAATAGAGAATTGATGCAGTATGCCTACCTGGACAGCTAATCGGACCAAGATGTGTAAAAGGGAGATAATAAATGAGAGTAGTTAGAATTAAATACATTTTTCTTAATATGTTTCGTTCTTTATCCAAAGTTGCATTTTAGAATGCTGCCAGAGACTTATATAGATTCCTGATATTTCTGTAACTCAGCATTGCACTGAAGATTAATAAATAAAAGGATCTAGAAGATTTAGGAAGAAAAGGAATAAATAAGCAACATCAATACCAAATGACAGAAAAGGACTACAGCTCAAGGACAGAACAAATGTTATGCATGTAAAAAGCCCTATGTTCAATTTCTGGCATCTCCTCACAAAATGATCACATTAACAGGAGATAGGAAAGACCTCTGCCAAGGACCCTGGAGACATATTGCCAGCACTGTGGGAAATTCTAAAGAGATCATCCTGGTATGAGCTCTTTTGTTACCCCAATATGATATCTCAGTTATTATAATCATTGTTAATTCTATGAAATCCACTTTTAAATCTATCCGTCTGCTTTATGAGTCAGCCATAATTTATTTATTTATCTATTTATTTAAAAGAGCCATATACAGTACTTACTTCTGACTAAATGACTTCTGACTACAATAAAATGGCTTATTGTAGAAAAAGCAAATTTACACCCACTGCAAAACTGCACACAGCAATGCATGACTGTCCAAAGTCAATTGTCTGACACCAGAATCCCAAAGATACTGTACGCTCTTTCATCTGTATAGCTGCTGGAAGTTGGAGGGAGGAAATCCCTCATATCTCAAAGAGAAGGAAAATATTCCCCCATTGCACCTACTCCTTCTCAGACCAATGCGTGGAATCAGGATGTCCTTCTGTATGCCTTGAAGTTGCCAAGGGAGCCTCCTAGCACCTTCTGAATCATAATGCGTCTCTCTACACAAAAGTGAAACAATGAAACAAGGTTACATTGAGCTTCAAAGCAGAATGACTGCATGTGAGAAAGAAATGCCTCCTCCTTCCATTCTATCAGATTCAGTGCTAGCCTTTTGAATAGCTCAGTGGTTTAGGTAACTGGCTGCAGAACCAGAGATTGGGAGTTCAATTCCCTGATTGACAGGTGCGGAACTCCATGATCCATAAGTTTCCCTCCAGTGCTGCAGTTCTAAGATTATTATTTCTTCCTTCCCCCAGTTTACGCCGGATGACAATCCAGCCTCAATATCTGAGCTCCTAGGTGTTTTTTGTTAATGAACTAGGTATTGGTAAATAAATGGGACAAATGGGTATTGAACCCAATATTTAACATGATGAGGTAAAAATTGGCATATATGGACTTTCCAAAATGACACTACAGATAAAATAAGATATAAGATGCGAGTGGTTGACAAAGGTTGCTTCAAACAGAAATTTTTCACTTTTTCTGGAGGTACGTAAACTCACTTGGTAGCTGCATTCCTTGCCCTTAGTCCCATTAGGCAAGGTTTTCAGCAGCCCATGCCAAAACATGGCAAACTTATTTTGATAGACTACATCTCCTACAATCTATTTACCCACTGGGGATGCTTGGAGTTATGGTCCAAAAAAAAACAAAAAACCCAATTCTGCTAAGATCTGGTCCTTGCACATCAACCAGTTTCTAGGCCTTGTGCCATGTAGTGAATAGACTAGGATTCATAAGGCCTGGTTGTGACTCCCTGTTCAGTTGTGAAAACCAGTGGGAGTGAGGAACTGGTAAAACCACTCCTTAAATAGCTCACCTACCTTGAAATACCTATTAGGATCACTAAAGGTTAGTTACGACTTGATGCATGGCTAGCTAGGGCCTGGAGATGAATACTCATAAGACACTGGTGATGTACTAACCTGCCTCATGAGAAACTAGTTTTGAGGATGTACAGTACAAACATGCTCTTCATTGGGTAAGTTCATGTGTCTTGGCAACATTATTTCCCACTGCATTCTCAGCCACAATGAATTGATCTCACAAATATCAGAATCTAGTACAGTGGACCCTTGTATAACAAACAGTTTGTATAACATAAAATCTGTACAACATAAAAAATTCCAGAGATAGGGGAAATTTGCTTAACATAATTGCCTATGGGGTGAATCCGCACAACATAAAAATGGGATTACTCTGTTTTCAATGCATTCCTATGGGGAATTTGTATAAAGGAAAATTTGCTTAACATAATTTCATTTGGAATGAATTAATTTCTTTATACAAGGTACCAATGTACTACCTTCAGGAGACTCCAATTCCCTGTGTGGAATCAATCCTTCCACTACACTGAAGATATTCAGAGCTGTTTTCTTCTTCTTCACTGCTTCATGGAGTGGAGACTTAGGCTATGCGAGAAAGCTTGGTAACTTTCATCGTACCTGTCTTTGTAAAATTTTCAGTATCGAAAGACAGGATAAAGCCTTTCATATTGGAGCAAACCCAGATGATGCACACATTTACAATCACAAGGCAATGACAACTTCACTGAGCTGGCCATGTCATCAGGATGCTGGATAATGAAATCCAAAAACATGTTTTCTATGGAGATCTTGCTGTACATGCTTGATTTGGTTGGAGATAAAAATCAAAACAAAATAAAAACAAAAAGATTCAAGGATACACTGAAGGCAACATTGGCGAAAATCAATATTGGCCCCTTCTGTTGGTAAACTCTCACTCAAGACAGAAACATGTGGGGAAATGCCTTAAAACAAGAGGCTGAAAATTTCAAAATGGAAGGAATCAAGGATGAACAAGGGAAGAAGGAAAGGAGATGTCAAGGTGTAACTTTACGATAGTTCCATGAGTCCAGGATCAGCTCAATTACCATAAGAACATAAGAATATACAAACAGCCTTGCTGGAACAGGCAACAGCCCATATAGTCCAACATTCTGTTTCACACAGTGGCTCACCATTTGTTTCATGGCATTCCCAAGCAGATGTCTTCAAATGTTTATAAGAGCATAAGAACATAGGAAGAGCCATGGTGGATCAGGCCAGAGACCCATCTAGCCCAGCTTCCTGCATCTCACAGTGGCCCCACCAAATACGTCTGGGAGTGCACAAGACTACAAATCTGTTTCCTGATACCACTCCCTGCATCTGGCCCTTGAAGTACCCCGGTTTTAAGCCTGGAGATTACACATCTCCATCATAGTTTGTAACCTCTGATGGACTTTTCCTCCAGGAATCTGTCCAATCCCCTTTTTAAAGGCATCCAGGTGAGATGCCATCACCACATTCTGTGGCAGAGAGTTCCACAGACTAACAACATGCTGGGTAAAAAAAAAAAAAAGATTTTCTTTTGTCTGCTCTCACTCCCAACCCTCAGTTTGAGTGGATGTCCCCTAGTTCTGGTATTTTGTGTGAGAAAGAAGAGCATCCCTCTATCCACTTTACTCATGCCCTGCATTATTTTGTATGTCCCAAACATATCCTCCCTCAGGCACCTTTTTTCCAGACTAAAGAGCCCCAAATGTTTTAGCCTTTCCTCATAAGGGAGATGCCCCAGCCCAGTAATCATTTTAGTCGCTCTCTTTTGCACCTTTTCCTGTTCCACTATGTCTTTTTTGAGTTGGGGTAACCAGAACTGTACACAATACTGTACACACAAGGTGCGGTCTTACTATTGTCTTGTACAATGGCATTATACTGTTGGCTGTTTTATTTTCAATCCCCTTTTTGATAATCCCAAGCATAAAATTGGCCTTCTTCACCACTGCCACACACTGGGTAGACACCTTCATTGAGCTGTCCACGAGCACACCAAGATCTCTTCCCTGATCCATCATGGATAGCTCAGAGCCCATGAGTTGATAGATAAAGTTTTGATTGTTTGCCTCAATATGTATTACTTTAAATTTTGCTACATTGAAACACACTTGCCATTTGGCAGCCCATTTCCCCAGTTTGGAGAGATCCTTCTGGAGCTCTTCACAATCTTCTCTGGTTTTTACCACACATAGTAGTTTTTTGTTATCTGCAAACTTGTCCACCTCACTGCTTATCCCTGTCTCCAGGTCATTTATGAACAGATTGAAAGTTCCAGTCCCAGAACAGATCCTTGGGGCACACTGTTTTCCACCTGTCTCCATTGTGAAAATTTCCCATTAACACCTACTCTTTGTTTCCTGGATCTCAACCAGTTCTTAATCTATAAGATGACCTGCCCTCATATACCCTGACTGTGCAATTTTCTCAACAGCCTTTGGTGAGGGACATTGTCAAAAGCCTTCTGAAAATCAAGATAGACAATATCTACTGTGCCTGTTGACCTTTTCAAAGAATTATAAAAGGTTTGTCAGACAAGACTTACCCTTACAGAAGCCATGCTGATTTTCTCTCAGCAAGATCCTTTTATGTGTTTTAAGATTTTCTCTTGGATGAGGCTTTCATCCATCTTCCCTGGGACAGACGCAAGGCTAACTGGCCTGTAGTTTTCTGGGGGCCCCTCCTTCTTTTTTAAAAATAGTGTGATATCCACTATCTTCTAGTTCTCTGGCACTGTGGCCGTTTTAAGAGACAAGTTGCATATTACCATTAAGAGATCCGCAATTTCTTTTCTCAGTTCCTTAATAACCCTTGGGTGGATGCCATCTGGGCCTTGTGACTTGTTCATCTTCAATTTATCAATTAAACCTAAAACATGCTATCTTTTAACCTGTATTTGATTTAATTCTTTAGTCAAAAGGGGCCGTTCTGGCAGAGGAATCTGCCCAAGGTCTTCTATCGTGAAGACAGATGCAAAGAACTCATTTAATTTCTCTGTAATTTCCAAGTCCTCCTTAACCTCCCCCTTTCCTCCCTCACCATCCAGAGGGCCAACTGGTTCTCTACCAGGTTTTCTACTTCTAATATATTTAAAGATGCTTTTATTATTTTCCTTTATATTGCTAGCCATACATTCCTCAAAGTTTTTCTTTGCCTCTGTTATCATCTTCTTACATTTCTTTTGCCAATGTTTGTGTTCACTTTTAGTTTCGTCATTTGGGGAGGATTTCCATTTATGGAAAGACACACATTGAGGCTTCAAGCCACACATTGAGGCTTCTGAGCTCTGTCTGCCTGTTAGGTCCTGCATGAGGCACAGGGAGCACTTCTGAAAATGCTACCTTTTCCCTAACAACCTGAATTTGGTTTCTAGGACTGACTTCTTTGCCTTCTCAACATCATTGGTACCAACATGTATCATGACCACTGACTCCTTCCCAGTTCTCTCTAACTGTCTAGATTTCTTGTAATGTTTGCAACCTTTGCACCTGACAGCCAAGTCACCATATTGTTATCTTTCATATCACAAATCCATGTCTCTGTATTTCTAATAATGGCATCGCCTAGTACAAGAGCCTCTCTTCTGCAATCTGTTAATCTACATACATCTCATCAACTATATTAAGGCAGAGGTCTTCAATTTGTTCCTGTTGTTTGTCTTCCTATAGCTCATCAAGTGTGATGGAAAAGAGTTCCTCAGGTGGAACCAGTTGTTCCTCTGTGCATTCTTCATCAGGTGTGATGATGGAAAGAGTGCCAAATTGATTCTGTAATTTCAGACTCTCCGAGCAATTCCTTGCCCTTCTAATTCTACTCATCACATACCTCCATGCATCTACATCCTGGGTTAGTAAACTGACTTCTGCTTCAGATCTGTGACCTGTCTCTTTTTTGTCCAGGATTGTCTGCTTCTTTCTGTGCAAGAACAGCTCAAGCTCCTTAAATTGTTGCTGGTTAGATATGCAGGTCTCTAGCTGCTGGACCTTCTCTTCTAGTAGTGCAACCAGCTTGCACTTGCTGCAGTTGTAGTTCTCCACAGTTGTCAAGATGACAAACATGGAACAAGTGTTGCAGGTAACTACAACTGCTCCCTCAGACTCCATTTTAATGAGTGCAATATTCTAGGCCTCACAAATTTGCACTTTTACTACCTTTCTATAAAGTAGGAATATTTTCTTCCTTTGTTGTTTATTTGAAATCTTGAAAGGAGCTCCACTCCAACTGTAAGCACCCCAGAAACCTACCAGTGCTCACCTCCTCCTGTTTGTTCAGCTCTCCTCAGCAGCAGCTCTGCTTGGGAACACTCTCAGACTCAAAGTATGATAGAATGGTCTTTTTCTTTTTCTTTTCTTGTTTAGTTTTCACACTCCATCATATGTGTACTGCTGGTAGCAGTTATTTAAAGCTAAAACTCCACCACCTCAATCAGTGTAGTCACAGGAAGTGGTCAGAAGCTCCACCTCTCAGCTGTGTGTTCACTCTATTGTTCTGCAAACACTCCTCTCTTTCTGCCTCACTGGTTATGTCTCTCTGTCCTTGTATTGGGTTAATTCATCACCTGAATGTCCATTAATGCTCCACCTGCTCAAGCTTAATAAATCACATTTTTTCTCTTCCCTAAATTTATTTGCTTATTTTTTATTTTATTTTTAAAAATATTACCTAGCCTTTCTCCTTAAAAGGAGGATACAAGGAGACTTACATAATTAAAAAGAAACAATATTAGGCTAAAAACAATAATTTGTTAGAATATTTTTATAAAGAATAAAATGTTTTACTGAAACAGACTCAAAAGGAACAAAAATACAGACATTGCCATTTTAAACACACAAACATATAGCCTGAAGAGAAAGATCTTTCCAGAAGGAGAGGAAAGGCCCAAGTGGAAGTGCTGCTTCTTCCTGTGCTGCCGCCTCCTAACCCTCCTCCTCCTCCTCCTCCACTTACTCCTCCTCCTCCACCTGCAGAGCCCAAGGAAGGAAGTAGTAGGGCCGCTGAAGGCAGAAGAAGCAAGACCACTCTACGCCGACCCTCTCAAATATCCCCCTTCCTTTTGCTATCACAGATAACCATAAAAATAGATGACACAAAACAATAATGTAGGATTTAAATTTCATGGAAGTAAAACGTAGCCAGGAAAGGTCGGTGTTGAAAACCTCCTTACAAAGCCAGGTCTTTAGCTGCCTCAAAATTTCAAAAAGAAGGAGGCAAGCGAGAGATTATCTGGAAACTGATTCCATGTTTAGAACCACCATGGAAAAGGACCTATATCTCATAGAAGACTTACAGGCCTTCTTTTGGGTGGTTACATAGAGGAGACTCAACCAAGATGATCTTGTAGTCTGGGCAGATAAGATTAAGGAAAGACACTCCAACATATAACATGGGCCCAAACAATGGAAGGATTTGTAAGTGAGTGTCCACCTTTCTCATAGCCACAACCAGTTTGGCTGCAGCATTTTCACAGCTAGGTCCTCAATCTCACTGAGCTATCCAGCTGAACTACTTTTGCATGGTCTGAATGTTTGGGTTCTTCAGACTATAAATACAACCAGTGTCAATTACTAAATGCAGTGCAAGATAAATGAACTGACACTATATTGTTTCTCATCCCATGAAGATCATTAGCATGTGAAGAAATCTGGCCAATACCTCACTTATAGTATAGACAGTCCATTTTAGCATGGTAGGGCTTCCTCTTGATAATTATTCAAGAATGCCAAGAGTTCTCATCTGCAAAGTGAGAAGATAACCAAGACACACAAGTGTTACATACTCTGTTCAGCTCAAAAGAGTGCCTTTGTTGCCATGGCAGAGGTGGGTTCAGTAAATGTATCTGTGTCCAACATCTTTTCCCTTCCAGAACCTAACCACGTACACACTGACACACATAGAGCAAGCAGAGGAATGCAGGATGATCACACATGAGGTGTAAACAACCCTCTTTTGGGTGGAAAATCTGAATGCCTTTCACCACTGCACAAAGCAAGCATATATTTTTGGAATATGAATCTGATCAAAAAGTTGTTTAGGAAAGGAAAGTATATCTGAATAAAAAGGTTTTGAAAAGCTGGCAGTGTACAGAAGAAGCAGGCAGGAATTTAGTTGCAGGAGGTTCCATTCTGAAGAGAACCATTGGGAAGGGTTTATCTCATTTCCTGCCAAATGTGCCCCTGACAATGGTGAGAATGAGAGAAGTGCCTTCTCTAACGTTGCCAAGAGAGACTGGCATGCAGATACCCTGTATTGTGACAAAACAAGCTGTCAATGCCTCAGAATGGGAGCATAAAAACAAAGTGGAATCCTTCCTGCAAGGTACGAGTATCTCTATGCCTGTCTGCTGTGTCCTCTGCATGAACAATGAAGGAAGTGCTGAATGCTTCAATACATAATGAATAACTGAACTCAGATAATTTCTATATGGTCAGGCAAAACTTCCTTTAGCATTGGAGGGGGTTTAGTGTGGATGAGCCCTTGATTGTTTCAGTGCTGTTATTTCTATTTTCCACTCTTTTATACACTGCCATTTCCCCCATAGGAGACCCAAGGTGTCTTACAAGAATTAAATCAGTACAATAACTAATATTTTAGAATGTCAAATAAACTGTATTTTTAAAAAAACAATTGAACTTATATCAATATGAAAACCAAAATTAAAAACAAAATATCCTGAAGACCTTTAAATATCTTTAAGTTTAACAGATATTCCATTCCTGAGACCTTTATTGCTTAAAAGCCTGCCAGAAATAGAAGCCCCACCACCATTTGCATTCTTAATGTTTCATGTTTTAACTCAGTCTTTTAATGTTTTGATCCCAGTGTCATTACTGTGCATGTCTGTGAGTGTTAATTTATTCTTAAGAGACAGATGGGATATAAACATAATAGCTAAATTAAACATTGTCTTTTAAAAAACATCCCCAGTTCTCAAATCTCCCACTCATGCCCTGTCTAGACATGACACAATGAAGTAGCCCATAACCATGACTCATGTCTCATGCTCTGACCTGCACATTTTCAGCCTGAATCTTAAATATAGCCAGAATTGCTCTGTGATTGGCTGCAAGAGCTGGCTGAAATTAGGACAGGCCTGCCATTACACAGAGTGAGGTCATTGTCTGAGGCAACAGGTTTTTGGCATTGCAAAATGTCATCTAATTAATTAAGGTGTTCCTTTTGCCTTTTTTTAAATTCAAGGGAATGGAACATGTGTGATTGTCTTCCTCAGGTGCTAAAATGCCTTACTTGATTTTGAATATTGTGATGGGCACCTGGGTAGAGCCACACTTGCAGCTCTATCTCAAGCAGTGGGTTGGCCTCTGTTTGCCATGGTTGAAATCTTATTCTATAGTTGTGGCTGTGGAGGCGGAGGCAATAGGAGCCAATAATTACAGGTTCTTTGTCAATTTTAAGAGGAACATTTTAATTTAAATTCCCGCCTGATGTGTTGTGATCTGTCATTGCAGGTATAGGACTAAGCTGTGTTATCTGTATTTTTAAACTTTGGCAATAGGTTGTTGTGACATAGATTGGGCTTAGCACATCTCACTCACACCAAGCTATGCATAAGGGGAATTTTATTAAGGGGAATCATTAAAAATGATTCACTTATAGCACAGACTCAAAATGGAATAACTATTAAAAAGGCTGATTCTGTGAGGGTATAAACTGTATAAAGCAGTGTTTTTCAACCACTGTTCACAATGTGAGATATAAAGAGCTAATCATTAAAAACAGGCCCAGGTTGCGATTATTTTATAATTTTTCATATTTCTGTTTACTTACTATTTCATAATAAAGTAATTATAAAATTCTTTGTGTTTATTTGATTCCTATTCAAGAGAATTACTTTATATATATTCAATATAGGCACAGAGCTAATTTTTTTAACATTTTCTAATGGTGGTGTGCCTCGTGATTTTTTTCATGAAACAAGTGTGCCTTTGCCCAAAAAAGGTTGAAAAACACTGGTATAAAGGAAAGGCTTTTGTCTGAAACACCCACATACCCACAGAAAAGTGTGTGTGTGAGAGAGAGTGGGGCGGGGGTAGATGAATGGGAAAGATACTCCCAGAAGACAGATAGGTGAAAAAGATTACCTTTGTTTAGTTTTATTAGACTGACATGGAACTATGGAGTAGGTGGGGGGTTCAGGCAAGAAGAACCTAGTCCTGAAACTGAACTGAACTGGCATTGAACCTGAACTAATATGGCTGGTGTATGAGGGCTAATTTACCAGCCTGACTAGTGATCTGACTCCTTCCTGCCATGTGTTCTACCTCACTTTGTCTTCTCAACTGGCTCATCAAAAAAAAATGTGATAGTCCATTGCCCAACCAGCTCAGAAATACAGTAAAAAGTCAAAATAAGGTTTTGGGGTTTTAATTGGGCCACAATTTATTGTAAGAAACTATCTGACTTTTAATTGTTCACTTTCCGTCCTTTCAAGGGGGGCTGAATGTAGTGCAAGCAGGTATGGGCCTGGAGTCCTGCTAGCTTCCAGCTCACTCCTGAATTCTATGAGTTCTTATTTCAGAAGGATGCTGCTCACCTCTTCAGCAGCCCTCTAAACATTAGTAGTCTGACTATCCTCCCCTCCGAGCAGCCGTCATTTCCATAAACATTTAACCATTTCTAGCCTATAGAGTTTGGCTCAAAACATGGTTCGGGTTTGTCTGGTTCGGACCCACCCTTGGTTCAGTTTGGTTCAGGTTTGTACAATTTTTTTAAAAAAATCATACAAACCTGAACCGATTCAAATCGGTTCAGGTTCTTACTGGTGCCGGCAGCTGGGTGCTGTCATTGCCACAGGGAAGATCCCTTTAAAGAGACTTCTGCTCCCACCTCCGTGTGCGGAGGCGAGAAGAGGGGTCTTTTTAGACAGTTCTCCCCTCCAGTGGATAACAGTGCCTGGCGTGCTGTCATCGCCCGCAGCGGAGATCCCTTTAGAGAGACCCCCATTCTCACATCCGCATGCAGAGCCAAGAACAAGGCTGTCTTTTGACAGTTCTCCCTCATGCATGCAGATCCCTTTAGAGAGCCCCCCTTCTTGATTCCATGTGTGGAGCCAACACTGGGGCCCTCTCTAGACTGCCCTTCCCTGTGGGTGGATGACAGCTGGCAGGCTGTCATCCATCTGCAGCAGAGATCCCTTGAGAGAGAGCCCCGGCCTTGTCTCCGCGTGCAGATCTGACACCTGGGCCCTCTCTAGACCTCCATCCATGGTGGAAGATCCCTTGAGAGAGAGCCCTGGCCTCGGCTCCGCATGCAGAGGCAAAACCAGGGCCCTCTCTAGACCACCCTCCACCATGAGCGGATGACAGCCAGGCTGGCTGTCATCCGTTCATGGCTGAGATCCCTTGAGAGAGAGCCCCAGCCTCATCTCTGTGTGCGGAGGCGAGACCAGGGCCCTCTCTAGACTGTCCGTGGCAGAGATCCCTTGAGAGAGAGCCCCGGCCCCTGTTCTGTGTGCAGAGGGGAGACCAGGGCCCTCTCTAGACCGCCCTCCACCACAGGCAGATGACAGCTGGGCCAGCTTTCATCCATCTGCAGCGGAGATCCCTTGAGAAGGAGCCCCGGCCTCAGCTCTGCATGTGGAGATGAGACCGGGGCCCACTCTAGACTGCCCTCTGCTGCGGGCAGAAGACAGCCACAGAGATCCCTTGAGAGAGAGCCACAGCCTTGGCTCTGCATGTGGAGGTGAGATGGGGCCCTCTCTATACCTCCGTCCACGGCAGAGATTGTCATAATATGTAGAATTGACAAAATGTATGTATTGTATATTTAACAGAGTGAAAAGAGAATTGTAAAATGGTGTCAGTAAAAAATGCAGTGTCATGATGTTAGCCACAAGTGCAAGGAATTAGAAATCACCAGCAGGTTAAGTGATTTAGCACAGGTGGAATAGTAAATGACATCATGGTGTGTCAGAATGTGATTGGTTAAAATCATGTCTGATGAGGTCTAAATGTGTATATAAGAACTGGCTTGTAAAATGTTAAATTGGGACTGTTTATGGTGAGAAAACAGTACCCCACACTCTGTTCATTTGTATATGTGATATTGCTTGGTGTTATGCTGTTGTATATTTGCTGTATATATTCAATATAAGAGTTTTATTCTAAGTCATGTTTCTTTGTCTCTCCATTTCTAAGTTCTGATAATACTTATAACAATTAACTACACTTTATCTACATGCTACTGCTGCTAAGCTCATATTTGTTTACTCTGCTATACACATGTGTGTGTTAACATATTTCATAATCCCTTAATTATTGTTGATAGAGATCCCTTGAGAGAGAGCCCCAGCCTCAGCTCTGCTTGGGAGGCAAGACCGGGGCCCTCTCTAGACTGCCATCTGCCCCCGGGGGAAGATGCCTTCAGAGAGATCTCCGGCCTTGGCTCCATGTGCAGAGCTGAGAATGGAGCAATCTCTAGACAGTTTTCCCTGTGGGCGATGACAGCACACGACCGCTGTCATCGGCTGCATAATGAAATGAACCCAACCGAACCAATATTTTTTAGTTCGGTTCAGTTCATTCTAAAATCACTCTGGGGTTCGTTTTTTGTTTTGTTACCTAACAAAACAAATAACGAATAACAAAACAAACTAAAAGTTCATTTTGTGCCCATCTCTAACTAGCCTGTTATCTTGTTATTCTTAACTTTCTATTGTTCTTTTCTAAGTTTAACACAAGGGCTGCCAAACACTTGCACTACCTGACATGGCAAAGGAGATACGGAGTATGCTCCCCCCCCCCACAGCCAAGGAATTCAGTCATAAGCTCCCTTGTAGGTCACTCAGAACAATTTCTAATCTGCATCTGACAAGTGGACACCATTCTTCCTATATAATTCAGGGAGAGACACTGTAATTGCAGGATGACCGATTATGGACCCTGAATTCCTTAGAAATCTCCCTATTAACTTCTTCATGGGTTTTTGTCCACTTGCTCCGGGTCATGTGCTGACCTCCACCCTAAATGTGGCACCATATCAGTCTAGTCCCAGGAAACCTATCCTTAAAATTCTTCATGTCAGCCACGACCATTGGGTCAAGTCATTGCTGCCAAGAAGTATAAGCACTATGGCAGGGGGCACAGCTGGAGAACTCTGGGGCACAGTACTCAGGAACCCATCCCAAAGCATGCCTTTCTATCCCCTCCATTCCAACGTGGTTCATGCACCAAGGCCAAGTGTCCAGCCCCAACTTGTACGATTTGCATACTTGCCTACCCAAAAGATGTAACTGTGTCTGTGTAACACCACTCTGGGCCTGGGCGATTCTTTCTATCTCCTCCTTTCCTACCTCCTGGTACCCCAGGTAGCCCCCTTCGGCAACAGGGATGCTGCATGTGGACCTCCACATACCAAACAATTCTGATGGAAATTACAAGGTCTATGTGGCATTTACCTGTATGATGAATATGCATGAGAGATGTGTGTGATGATTGTTGGGTTTGTGGACAAATGGGAGACTGTGGGGAGTGGCCTTAGAGGATTTAAGACACTGCTCAGCATTATTTTTGTCAGATAGGGGCTGACAGAAAGACCTACACATGCAGATAAGGCTGGATAGGGGCTAACAGAAAGACCTACACTTGTAGATAGGGTCTGGCACTATCTGAAAATCAGAGAGGGCTAAAGAAGCAATAAGATTTTAGAGTGTCTGTGAGGAAAATTAAGTGCTTAGAGTTTGTGAATTTAGGAACTGGGTGTGCATTTATTCGTCTTTATTAGGAATCAAACTTAAGTGGGTTAGAACAATATTCTTTTTGCTGATACTTCCATACATTACCATTGATGATTTTGATTCTACTTTGTAATCAATAAATGTCTTTTATTAAAGACAGTCTTAAATACAGTCTGAAGGCTTTAATTTACTAGCTACGGTAGTTGGTGGCCGCGATAAAGGAAAATCAGTAGTGGTGTTTGTCAATAGCCCATGAAACAGCTGGGGGTAAACACGTTAATGCTACAGTCTACACCCACAGAAACCTTTTGTGTTAAAGTCCCAACAGACCAGATGGTGTTGAACTGCCTGACCTTCAAGACAACAGGCAGCACAGCCTCCTGTCTCCCCTTAAGTATTCCACTGCCCTTATTAATTAAGAACCTCCTCATTAGGAATATCCCAGCCACCCCCTCCCCTATGAATAACCTTACAGGAAGCTTTTTCTCTGCCATCTCCCCACATGCTAAGCTCCCCACATGCTAAGCTCACTTGTGCTTCCGAGCCACTTACTTTGTTTTCAGCTTTGCAATAATAATAATAATAATAATAATAATAATAATAATAATAATAATAATAATAATAATAATAATAATAATAATAATAATAATAATAATAGTAGTAGTAGTAGTAGTAGTAGTAGTAGTAGTAGTAGTAGTAGTAGTAGTAGTAGTAGTAGTAGTAGTTGTTGTTGTTGTTGTTGTTGTTGTTGTTGTTGTTGTTGTTGTTGTTGGTGGTGGTGGTTTGTTTGCTTGCTTGTTTGCTTGCTTGCTTGCCTCCACGTCTCTGTGCTACCCTCCAGCCCTGGCTCAGGCTCGGGCCCGAAATCTGCTGCTGTGTGGCCAAAAACAAGGGAGCCTATCTCTGTTTGCTCACACTCCATCTGCTAGCCTCTCCAAAGATTGCCAGAGTTAGAAGGAGGCCGGCTGCCCCACAGCCAACCCTTAGAAAGGATGCTTGCCTACACAAAACTGGTCCCATGGCCAGCATGCTTTTCATGCCAGTCCAGATGGGCCTGGAAAGAAGCCCCACCCAGGAACTGTTGTCCCGTCAGAGCGACCATTGGTTAAACAGGAAGAAGATAGGCACACCGTTCTAGGATATTTGCTTCCCCAGACCTCTGGACAAACCTTTTAGTTTAGAAACAAAAGAATACTTTTTTCCCCTGGCCTTTCCAAAGGAAAGCTATTCTGTGACATGACACTTTTTGGCTTGGAGCATTCATGTCTTTTGTACTTTCGAGGGTGGTGGTGGGTGTTTAGAGCTATATAGCTGCTATTTCCTCTTGAAGGGTTGGCTCTTAAAACCTCTGAGGCATTTTCTGCTCTGGCACTGTTTATCTTATACTTATCTGTGACAAATTTCCCAGTTAAAAATTGCCTGTGTCCTGCACCTTGCAGGGCTGCTTTTCAAACACAGCATGGCTGTGTTTGAAAACAGCTGTTAAGGAACACAGACCTGCAGCTAAGTTCAGCTCCTCACTCCTATATCCCAAAGACTGCCCCTTTTGGCATTTCATTTTGTTTTACAAGGGTATATCTCTTGATAGTAGCCAGCAGCAAGACCATCCCCACTACCCCTGGCTTTTGCCAGTCCTGGGAGAGTTATTGTGGGAAACCAGAGGATTTCATTCTGCACAAGGTAGAGGGTTACTTATGGCAAAATAAATAGATGATTTTTGCTGGCACTTTGGACCAGCTACAGAATGGCTCGTTAAAGCAGAACTAACATGGGGAAAATATTCAAACTACAAAAATAAATAGGCTGAAGGCATGCCATGGCAAAATTTTCTATTGTTGCTGATCATGAGATGGCAGTGTGACAGATAAGAACTGAAGGTTCTGCTTGCTGTATCTACCAGTGTTGCTAGGCACTGATTTTGCCTCTTCATTCATCCATCAGTATGTGGGCAATGGGAATGTTTCCAAGGTTTTCGTTGAGGGAAAGATTTTTATTTCCATTTTCCAAATTGTTTTCCTTTGAGAGACATGGTGCACATCTGTTTGTTTTTCCGTGTTCACTCATTCTTGATTCTAGTCTGCAGCCTCAGGATAGTTTTAAAGGCTATTAAAATTCCTCTCTGGTGTCCCCCCAGGTTATCTTCCCTCAGTCTTTCTAAACATTTTCAAGATTTGCTTGAAAACGAAAGGGATTCCCAATCCAGGCTGGGATGTGCTCTCTAGAATGTAAATAGAATATTTGGGCAAGGGGATTACCCTATATTATCATATTAAAGTTCTCTGAGGAGTTAGACCATGGCTTTGGGTGGGTTGTACTCTCATGGTCTTGAAGCCACAGTATGTATGATTCTCTTACTGAAGACATATCTCTAATAGCATTTCGAGACTCATCATTTTTTTAAAAAAGCATGCTGCTGGAGATGTGAATCTACATTATATCAATTGTGCAGTGCTAAAATGCCCTGAGCACATCCAATCTCACCTGATATCGGAAGCTAAGCAGGGTCAGGCCTGGCTAGTACTTGGATGGGAGACCACCAGGGAATACCAGGTGCTGTAACTGGCAAGCCACTCCAGTATTCCTGCCAAGAAAAACTCCATGGACATGGGGTCATGAAGCCAGCCTTTGAAGTTATGGGCAAGATGCACAGTCCCAAGGTGCCCCCAGAAGAAGAAAATGATAAACCACTTCTGTATATTGTCTACTTGGAAAATGCTGGAAAGATTGCCTATAAATAATAATTCACTTGACAGTCCATTTATTATTATTATTATTATTATTATTATTATTATTATTATTATTATTATTATTATTATTATTATTATTATTATCATCATCATCATCATCATCATCATCATCATCATCATCATCATCATCACACTGCAGACAAGATAACTACGCTGGATTTGTATTACAAATCACTAGTCAAATGCTTCCCAAGCGTTTAGGACTACATGATGTATCGGCAAATTATGGAAGCAGATTCCCAGTAAGGTGGCTTTCTGTAGTGGACTGATGGTGACTTTGTCAACTCCATTTTCTTCTAAATACTTGCTTAGCTCTTTAGGCACCGCACCAAGCTTGGGAAGCGTTCCCCTAGTGCAGGGATGGCGAACCTTTTTGGCACCGTGTACCCAAACTCGGTGATGGGGACTGTAGTGGCAGTGGTGGTGGTGGGGGTTGGGATCAGTGGGATGTGGGGCTCAGGGGGCGAAGGCAGCAAGGGCAATGGGGGCAGCAGTGTCAGAGTAATCAACAGTGGTGGTGGGAGGGGCAGGGATGGTGGTGGTGATGGTGGTGGAGGCAGAGTCAGCAGCGGCAGGGGCGGCAAGGGTGATGGCAATGGGGACGGCGGCAGTGGGGGGGTCGGGATCGGCAGCAACGGGGGGTCAGGAGGCAGGGCGAGGGTGAGGGCAGCAAGGGTGACAGGGTCAGGGTCATCAGTGGTGGAGACGGGAGGGGCAGGGGTGGCGGCGGTGATGGCGGCGGGGGCGGCTGAGATGAGGTCGGCAGCGGCAGGGGGCAGGGGTGATGGCGATTATGGCAAAGGCGATGGGGACGGTGACGGCAGGGTCAGCCTGGCACCTGACATGCTCCCTGCCCCCCCACTTCCCCCTCAACAAATTCCTCATGGCTGGTCCAGCAGAGGGAGAAGTGGGGGGGGGGAGGTAGGGAGCATGTCATGTGCCAGGTGAAAGCTCTTTGTGTGCCACCTTTGGCACACGTGCCATAGATTCGCCATCCCTGCCCTAGTGATTTGTAATACAAAATCCAGCATAGTTATCTTGTTTGCTGTGTGAAAATTGACTCTAGGTTTTCAACCAACGTGAATGACAATTACCCTCTTTCATCCTTGTTCAGACATTTGACATGAAGGCAGGGTGGGAAGAAGACACATAAACCCCTTCACTTTCTTTTAATTCTCACACCAATTGTGTGAATCTGTTTCTCTTTATGCACTTGCAGAATACTTGTTTCAATGTTCTGTTTCACCAAAATACCAGCATGTAGCCTTCTTTCCTCAACCAGATCTCCTGGGGTTTCTCTGTCTCTTTTGCTCTGTGTCACTTCTTTGTTATAGTCCAAGCTTTTGAAACACAAGCCATAAAAATGATGTTAAAGTATAACTTAAATGGTTGATTTCCAACTGCATCCTCTGTGTATAAGGCCCACTAGCTGAGCTGCAAGGCAGCAACAGCTGAATAAATCCTTCAAAAGCTGTTCAAGGTGAGATAATGTGTCTTGAGCATAACTGACACAGTTATACACACATACACACACAAAAGAATGCAAAGTGATGTGTACTGGGGCAAAAAAGTCTCGACAAGCTACACACTGATGGGATCTTAGACTGGTAGTAAACAACCCAAAATGGGATTTGGGGGCTGGAGTGGACAGGTCAATGAAACCCTCATCTTGAGTCTATTTATTTATTTATTTATATATATAGCTTGTATTCCGCCCAGTACCCAAAGGTCTCCGGGCGGCTCACAATCAAAACAATTAAAACATCAAAATACAATAAAATTAGAACAATAAAAACCAGTAAATACAATAAATACAGTACATTAAAAGCACACCACTAAAAATTGCCATCAGGTCCCACAATCATTAGTTAAAAAACTTTTGGAATAGGAAGGTTTTTACCTGGCACCGAAATGATATCAACGTCGGTGCCAGGCGAGTCTCATTTGGGAGGGCATTCCAAAGTCTGGGGGCAGTTGCTGAAAAAGCCCTATTCCTGCAAGCCATCCCCTTCACCTCCTTAAGGGATGGCTCTTTCAGGAGGGCTCTCTGACTAGATCTTAGTTGCCGGGTAGGTTCATATGGAAGGAGGCGGTCCTTCAGGTATCCCACTGGAAACAAAGCATCTCATATGCCTCTGGTCAGAATCAGAAAAGGAATGTAAAACATAAAAATAGCAATGTGTGGAGGGGTTGCTCAGGTCTCTCCTAGCAGGCCATCTGGCCTAGGCGCAGGCCACCTAAAAGACCCAAAGTAGACCCCAGCAGTTGGATTCATTGCAAAACTGGTATCTTTTGCCTGCTTCAGCCCAGACAATCCTTAATGCTTACATGAAATCCCAGTGCAAATCAGCTTATTTGCCAGTACTACGGTACCATTTTACCTGTAGTAAATGTCCATTATCTTTCGTTTGAACCTTCAAGACCAACATGGTGAGGGGTAGCCATTTGTAGACAGCCTGTTATGTGAACAATCTACGTTTGTGTCCTATGGTGGTGGCAGTGGGGAGAACGATAAAGCCCAGGCTGCGATTTTGAGATGCCAGGGCCTTCTTCTCTCTGATTCCTCAAGTGAGATCAAGGTTGTAAAATTCTGTGTGGTGGCTTTTGCAATAAGAAAGCAAATCTCTGTAGTAACTAGATTAGGATCTTACACTTAATTGTAATATGAAGTTCAATTGGCTTTTTTTCGATTGCAGATACTATATGCTTCACTATTGAAGTTCAGTCTTGCATATCTAACATGGTTGACCAACAGACATAATAATAATAAAGCTGAAAGTTTAAGGTTGTTCTTGAAATGATTTTGTGATTGTTGTGCTATTGCTCTAAATATCTTATTGGATATCTGATATTGTAGGTGAGGAAGAAAGAAAAAGAGAAACTTGTTCCAGTGATGAGGCAAAAGGGGGGGGGATGCTGCCCTTTAATTTTATATTTTTTTACTCAAGTATTCAGTTGAGGAGCCTAGATTTACATTTACTGTCCCCTGCGTGGTGGCTCAGTGGACTAAGGCTTTCAAAAATTGTCATCTGCAAAGTCGGCAGCTCGGCGGTTCAAATGCTGGGTGCCACATAGCGGAGCAAGCTCCCACTGGTAACTCCAGCTCCTGCCAAGCTAGCAGTTCGAAAGCATGTAAATGCAAGTAGATAAATAGGTACCACCATAAAAAGTGGGAAGGTAAAACAGTGTTTCCTTGCAGCCATGCCGGCCATGTGGCCATGGATTTGCACAACACTGGCACTTTGGCTTGAATACAGAGATGAGCACCACCCCTAGAGTCAGACACAACTAGCACACATGTGCAGTGGGAACCTTTACCTTTACCTTACTCCTGCTCAAAAATAAATATTAAACAACAACAAGACTACTAGAGGCTCATCATTGAAGAAACAACTGAGTTGTGGAATTAATGGGTATTCTTCTGTAGAATGTTGTACAGTCTGGTTCTAATCTTCAGTCTATAAACAAATATGATCATGACCTATATCAGATTTGTTGAAAGCAAGATAGTTAATCACAACTATTGAAAGCCTTAACAATTATTAAAAATAATAGTCATTGAGACAACCTCAGGATGTATTTCCAATAGGATAATTTGAGAACAATCATCATTAGAAAAGATTAGCTCCATTATTACTATTTTTCTTAAGCCTTTGTGCCTACTTCATTTCATCTGAAAATTTCCTTTGTTTTGTTAAAGCTTATAAATGCAACACAAATGATATAGGTGGTTTCATGGGAGAAGAGAAATCAATTGAATCCATCAATTTGACATCAATGAGCATTAATGAGTTACAACTGGATATAGTTTTAGAAAAGCAACAATAAGAGAGGAAGTTATACCTGAATAATGTTGCAAATTCTGCCAGCAAGGGAAATAAACTCAAACACTGAATAATCCTAATGAATATTATCATGTTCTTAATAGAAAAATGCATCTTTTTGAAGAAGGCTCATAGGAGATGTCTGTACCAGGTAAAAACACACAAAAGAGCAAAAATATCTATAAGACTTTAATTCATAGGTTTAGCAGAACACATATGCACATGGCTTAGTGTAACTATAGACCTACGAGAATACTGCTGCAAAGGTAAAGTCATTACAAGTGGGATTTTGAAATACTAATTGCCATGGCAATGAAAACATTTAAAAATTCACATTCATGTCCAACTCACTGAAATCTCTTAAGTTTTCATTTCACCATTAAACAGAAAATAACAGCACAATAGAAAAAAGGAAGCATACTTAATGTGATAGAAAAGTGGGTTCAGGGAGTAACCCCTCTACCCCATTGATTCTTGAATGGATGAGCTCAGGAAAGTCAAATGTTGTGATGACTAGGAACCTGCCTTGCCTCCCAGTCTACCTTCAGTCTACCCAGGCTTGAAAGTGCTTCCAGTAAGTTCAAAAATCCACAAGGCTAGGCACTCAGAAATAAAGATGGGCACAAATTAAAAAAATGGTGTTTCGTTTGTTGTTTGTCATTTAGGGGGTCCGTTTTGGTTCGTTTCCATTTTTCATGATTTTTTTGCAAAAAAAATCATTTTTGTTTTTGTGCGTTTTGTTACTGTTTCATTACCATTTATTTCAATTTTTTGTGATCTTTTTTTTAGCTTTTAAAGCAGTTCAATGTATTGCTGTAACAAAAACGAAACGGATGACAAAATTTCTGGTGTTTCTGTTCGCTTTGTTTCATTTTAGAGATAAAATTTGTTTGTGGTTTCATTGCATAACAAAATGAAAAAATGAAAACGGAAACAAAAATTGTTCGTTTCATGCCCATCTCTACTCAGAAACATTGTGCCCACCTTGGAAGATTGAACTACCAACATACCTACAAAAATGCCAACATTCCTGGTAAATGGTCAAGGCAAGAGCTGGATTTAGGACTACAAACATCTGAGCCAAAAAAAACCAAACCCGAGAGAATTATTTGGAGCAATGTTTCAATTCTATTAAAGATAGTGGAAAAGCAAAAGAAAGAAAGAAAGAAAGAAAGAAAGAAAGAAAGAAAGAAAGAGGAAGGAAGGAAGGAAAGTTTCAAAAAGTACTTGGAACAAAAATACATTTGAGACAAAAGCTGAGGCAATCAAGAGAACTCACAATGCTATTACAAAGCTAATATATTCAATGCTCACACATTCACATAGAGTCAACATAGTTCTTCTGAAGCATACACAGAGTGTATTATCCAGGCATGACATAACAGGACAGCAACTGAGTACAGAACCTCATAAGATGTAAAGATGTAAAGTAGCTTCTGAAGCCACTTTTAAAAATATTAAATATCACATTCTGAACCCCTTCAGATGGTTTGCAATCAGGCTTCAAGCCCCCTTGAATGTCCACAAGGACAAAAGCAGTTTCTGTCCCTCGCTTCTGACAGCTGAAATCCTTTTCCAGTTAGTGTAGTGCCAGGGAACAAGTGGCCTTGGCCTTGACGGGGTCTGTGGCATGATATAAACTGCAGGTGTTAGTCCCTTCTCATTCCTGGACTGTCATTCTCCACATTCCCAGGCACTGACAAAGAAGACTGAATTTTCCAGATGGAGTCCTTGTTTCCTCAATTTCTCAGTTTATTCACATTTAATTTAAATTATCTTAAAAGATTGAATGTAAAATTTGATTGTAATTAAGAGCAGGAATTCTGACAGAAATCTCTCATGCAAGTGAACTTTCTAAAGTGCAACTACTAGAGTCTTGATCTTAAATATGTATTTACTTGAAAGAACATAATGTCTAGTTCATACGAATCTGACATTATTGTAGAGAATAAGTAGGCAAGGATTAAAGTTCCCCAAATATTGGCCCTTTGGGCTAATTTGCTTTCTTTGGCTCCAATTTTTGTTTCTTGAGTCCAGGTAATTCTTGAACAGCTATGTTTTGTATTTTGTTTTTAAGTTTAGCTCTGTACATTCAGCTTATTTTCCCCCTTTCTTTTAGTGCAGGGACTTTGTTGTACAATACAATAGCTATACATTGGGAGGAATATGAGCTGTTTCTTCAGTAAATTATAACATTATTAGTGGTGATTCTTGGATGTAGAAATCAAAGGAAAGGTCTGTGAAGTTTTGTCTGTGAAGATTCTCAGTCATCCAGGTGAGTTTATCTGGAAGTTGAGTCATGGCTACTGGACCTCTTTTTCTTGAGAGATAGAAACATTTCGCTGCTCATCCAAACAGCTTCCTCAGAACTCCAGTTGCCATGACTCAACTTCTGGATTAAAGGAAGTTGCTCTTCCACGATGGTTCACAGTGCTAAAGCAAATAAGATGAGAAGGCCTAGATTTTTGCCAGATGGCAGTGCATTTAACCCAAAGCAAATGGAAAACTAGAAACCAGCTGTTATATTGTGATCTATCATGGAATCATAGAATCATAGAGTTGGAAAAGACCTCAAGGGCCATCCAGTCCAACCCCCTGCCATGCAGGAACACATAAATAAAGAAAACTAAGTAACAGCTCCTAGTTATAGTGAGAAAATGATTGTTTCTAAGCCATGCTATTTGTATCAAAGTGAACAGTTCACTAGACCTGGCAGCTCGGTAGTCTCTCTCCAAGCTATGCTGAAATACAGTAGATAGATAGAAGATAGATAGATAGATAGATAGATAGATAGATAGATAGATAGATAGATAGATAGATAGATAGATAGATAGATAGATAGATAGAGAGATAGAGAGATAGATAGACAGATCTTTATTGTCATTATCCTGTGCAGAACAACGAGATTGAAAAACAAGATTGAAAGCCAGAATAGGTGTTTTCACGTCCATAACAAATTGAGACATGGTGTACACAATCAGTTCATATGTTTGCTTTCCTTCATAAAGATGTCTACTGCTCATGCAATCATCTCAAGAAACACACTGCCTTTGACTGTGGAGCTAGTACTTAGCCATCATCACTGGTAGCCATTGCTAACCATATCATCCCAATTTTATCTAATCCCTTACTAAACCCATCCATATTTCCCACCACCAGTGCTGCTTAAAGTAGACAGAATCATTAAGCTTTTAACTCTCTGTATGGATTAAAATAAAACTACATTTTTAAGATACAGTTATTGCCTCAGCATACATTTCCTCATCCAGACCAAGGGATATGCAGTTCAGAGAATAATCCCTAGAGCTAAAAGGCTATCAAAACCAGTCTCAACAGTGTGATGACAGCAATATCACTAATATCATCAACCTCATTTTAGAAAAGTTTAACTTTAATCACCCCTGGTCTTGGTCATATTGCCAGGCTTCCATCCTTAGTGAAGAAACAGCTCCCCAGGGAAGTAAAATGTCAGAAACATGGTCGGTTCACGGAAAACTGTGAGCCATCTTGAGAGATATTTGACAAGCTATGGTTTCTTATCACAAGTTATGACTTTTTATTATCCGACTCTGGAATGGGGTTGGGTTTATGGGTGGCAGCAAAAACCATCCCTATTACAAACTGCGGCAAAAATGAATTTCAGATTATGGGCTGCAGAAAATGTAAATGTATTTCCAAACCAATACCTGTTTAGAAATATAGATTTTATTATTTCTATGACACATAATTTGACAAGGGCCTTAGTCACTCTGGCAGAGATTTAAAGCTCATTTTTGTAATTTTCTGCTCCGTACATAAAAAATAAATAAAACAGTGGTGCTAACAGACATTTTCCTTCCAAAATCAATAAAGTTCCTCCCAGGACATGGTATTAGTCCATGGGGGATTGCCCTGGATGTAGCTTCAGCTTAACATAAGAACATAAGAAGAGCCATGCTGGATCAGGCCAAAGGCCCATCTTGTCCAGCTTCCTGTATCTGACAGTGGCCCCACCAGATGCGTTTGGGAGCACATGAGACTAGATATCTATCTCCTGATAGCACTCCCCTGCATCTGGCCCTTGAAGTACCCTGGTTTTAAGCCTGAAGATTATACATCTCCATCATGGTTTGTAACCTATGATGGACTTTTCCTCCAGGAATCTGTCCAATCCCCTTTTGAAGGCATCCAGGCCAGGTGCCATCACCACATCCTGTGGCTGGGAATTCCACAGACTAACAACGTGCTGGGTGAAAAAAATATTTTATTTTGTCTGTTCTTACTCTCCCAGCCCTCAATTTGAGAGTATGTCCCCTAGTTCTGGTATTTTGTGAGAGGGAGAAGAGCTTCCCTCTATCCACTTTACTCATGCCCTGCATTATTTTGTACGTCTCAATAATATCCCCCCTCAGGTGCCTTTTTTTCCAGACTAAGCCCCAAATGTTTTAGCCTTTCCTCACAAGGGTGGTCCCTCAGCCCAGTAATCATTTTAGTCGCTCTCTTCTGAACCTTTTCCAGTTCCACTATGTCTTTCTTGAGATGCGGTGACCAGAATTGTACACAATACTCCAGGTGCAGCCTTACTATTGTTTTGTATAATGGCATTATAATGTTGGCTGTTTTATTTTCAATCCCCTTTTTGATAATCCTTAGCGTGGAATTGGCCTTCTTCACCATTGCCACATATTGGGGAGACACCTTCATGGAGCTGTCCACCAACACACCAAGATCTCTTTCCTGATCCGTCACGGATAACTCAGAGCCCATGAGTTGATAGATAAAGTTTTGATGCCAGCAATCTGGTCCCATCATGCTGACAGCTTAGGGTAGAACTGTCCCATTTGTCATAATGAAATGACTTCCGCAACTTCAAACACTCTTCTGCTTGGGTTGCACAGAACTTGGCCCAAATCCTCTTGCATAAATTTGCATGGCAGAAGCTGGTATGGCCATCAATTACTCCCAGCAAAATTTAATTTAAATCAATTAATTTTTTTATATAACCCCTTAGGTTCTGAGGCTCCTGGGGGCAACCTCTTGGCTTCAAGGAAGCCTTGAGATGGAAGGAGAGGGTTTAATTGCCCTAAATTGCTGCCAGATTAATATCAGTTGTTCTAGTTCTGATCCAGCAGTCATCCTTGACAGCTGAAGGCTCCTCCCACACTGGAGTCTCCCAAAGACTTCTTGGGGGGGACCCCTGGGGAGCCTCAAAACTAGAAGGAGGAGAGTAGGAAGCCTTTAATTGGTTCAAATTAAATTTTGCCAGTACCAGATGATGACATTTTCCACTTCTGCTGAACAAATTTATGCCAGCACAATTTTGCCCAACGTGTCAGAAATCCAAAAAGAGAGCATTGAAGTCAGTCTTATCCACAAGTTGTCTTGACAGATGAGATATTGTTTGTAACCATTAGGTTACAGGCACTCAGACTGATGAAAGCCCCCTTTTAAAATATTAGGGGATGTTTTAACATTACGAATACAATAGATATTTGACTTGTTATTCCTTTACTCACCTAGGATTCCTGAAGCTGATTTCCCTCCCAGTAAACAAGACTTACAAACAACAATTACAACATACAGTGGTACCTCTACTTATGTTTAATCTGTTCCAAATGCATGCTCATAAGTCAAACAACTCATAAGTAGATCAGCCATATCTAACAAATTCAAATACATACATACATACATACATACATACATACATACATACATACATACATACATACATACATACATACATACATACATACATTGTAAGTAGAGCTGACCGCATCTAAAATTTGTAAGGCAGCAATTAAAATGCCAATGGTTTTCTGCTCCTAATTCAAATTGCTTGTAAGCCGAGCCACTCGTAAGTAGAGCTACCACTGTATAAGGAATGAAGGATGTGGATATTAGGTTCTGTACAAACATAGGATACCTAAAATAAGAGGTCCAAGCAATCTGCTGGGATAGCTGCTATTCGTAGATAATTGTGGGAGGAAGGCAACAAAAAATTCTTAAAGGGTGTTTCAAATCAATGCTTATCTTCTTTTCATGCTAAACCGCTTTAAAATTATGAGTGTTGATTGGCAATTTACTAGAATCATTTGGAAGTTTACAAGCATAAATTTCCCAGTACAGTGAAATGTCAAGCTATGTGTATGCAAGAAAATGACTATGCTCAAATAGTTGTAGAGTTATACGAATCCACTGAGCTGCTGGGAAGCTCAGTGGCTTGGGCATCTAGCTGTAAAGCCGAGGTACTGTGTTGACAGGAGCTTTACTCGACAGTCCATAGCAGTAGTTCTCAACCTGTGGGTCCCTAGATGTTCCTGGACTGCAATTCCCAGAAATTGTTGAAGACTTATGGGAGTTGCAGTCCAGGAACATCCGGGGACCCACAGGTTGAGAATGACTGGTCCATAGAATCCATTCCAGCTCTACAATTCCAAGATATATATTATTGTTCCTTGTAAGCATGAGCAAGAATATATACCCCAAAGTGCCTGGTGACTTGACGAAAGCCATTAGTTTGATTGTAAGAAGCTATGAAGTGAAAAACAGTAATTCTGAAGAAATGACAATGGATTTTTTGAAGCACTGACAATTTGGAGGGTAGTGCAAGAGGCATGTATTTGAATTCAGGTACGCCCTTTGATAAGGCACCCATAAGGTGCTAGACAGACCTCATATAAAATTAAACATAAACAGTAGGATTACTGAGTTAAAAGTGTTAGGAGTTAAATTAAGGTCAGGTAAGAAAATACAAGTCTGTTCAGAGCTAAGCAAATTACTAAAATTTGTGAGAATGCTGAACAGGTGAGCATCATCCTTCTGAGATAGGAATCTCACTGGGCTGGAACTAACATTCATTCCTTGCCATTACCTACTTGCACTATGTTTCAGGTCCCCTTAGCAGAATAATTCTCAAATAGAATTAAGATGCTTATCAATAAATTGTGGCTCATTTTTAACCCAACACAACTTGTCTTGCATCTTTATTTCCAGACTTGGGGGCAATGAGCAGATTGCAGCTATAGAGTCTATCTATGCTCTCCCCCCTTCTCTCTGATATAAATTCTCAGATTTTTTTCCCCATCCTCTGAACTTTCATACATTGACTTAGTTCTTTTGGGAACGCAGTACCCACAAAAATCTGTTGTCTGCTGCAGGAGGATTGAGTGCTTTTACGTTTGAAAATAATAATATTGCCCAATCATGATGTTCTGCTAATATGTTTAATTCAAACTCTGGACATTGGCAATGTGATAGAAATTAAATATTCAGTACACTGGATTTACTTTAACTTGTCTTGCCAGGATCCTATAATATCCAACTCTTGCACAATGGATGCACTTGATGAAGTGAGATGTTGCTCATGCAAGAATGCTTGTTTCCGAGGCATCGTGGGGGTTCTGGGTGCCTTTTAATTTTTAAAGTGACAACCAAATACCTTAATTACTTCATATATCAATTTTGATTCCTCAACTATTTTACAATTCCAGATTTTACTTAGATATGGTGATCTGAATGTGTTAAGACATCTCTTTTAGACATGTACAGTGTTGGACTTCTACTTGAAAGCAGGGAACCCTTGCTAGTCTTGGGCTAGTAATTCTCTTTTACCATTAGTTGCCTATAGAGGTGCAACACTCAAGAACAATGCATACATTTAAAACAAAAACAAAACAAAAAAAAACTTACAAAAGTACATTTAAAATACTGCTTTCGAAATACAGCTCTGCTGTGCCTGAAGTCCAAACTTTTAGTAACAGGTAACATGGCATTTGCCGCTGAAAACATGACAGTGATGTGACAAATTATTCTGGCAGCACTAGTAACTGAATCTGATGTTTATGTCCCTCGAACCAATTACAAACAAAGCTATTGTGCAAACCTGAGTATATATTAAAAGTTTTCATAAGATACATCCAGCACAGAAGGAATTCCCTTCTCTTCTTCAAGTTTAATTTATCCTGAGGAGAACCATTTGCTGAAAGAGCAAAAATCACTCACACACACACACACACACACACACACACACACACACACACACACACACACACACACACACACACACACACACACACACCACAAACAGATATAGATAGTCTGCTGGCTTGCCTTGTCCACTTTACATATAAAACAAACCCCAAAAGACATCTTTCTCCACACCTTCCACTGCTACTGATAAATAACATAACTAAGCTTTGCAATTAATAAATGGATACATTTTGTTTTCATGTCTCTAGCTTTCCCTTTCTCTCTTCTTCTTTTTTAATTCACTTATACTATTTGCTTGCCCTCTTCTTCTGTGATTTCTGACAAAAGCTCCTAACCTCCAGTCCTGTGGCTGCATGATGAATTGGATCTTCCACATGGCTGAGACAACATGTTCTCTCTCTTTCTCACCTTTCTTGTATACTTCTGACTATAACTGGAGATCACAAATAGAGATGGGCACGACTAGGGAAAACGACGTTTTTGAGTTGTCGTGTGTCGGAGGCAGTCCGTTTCGGCTCGTTTCCGTTTTTTGTGAAATTTCGCAAAAATTAGTCAGTTCGTTTTTTTGTTTTTTCGTTGATGTTAGTACTGGTTTGGGGGGGTAGCGGGCTCCTGGAGGGAGCTGCAGGAGTCAGTCAGAGCCACAAGTGACGGACTGGCAGACTCTTTGCACCCGCTGTGTCTCACGTACTTGCATGTAGTGCAATGCAAGTAGATCTGGCTTAGGGTTAAGACGGGTTAGCGCAAGGGCTAGGGTTAGGCTAGTTACGGGTGAGGTTAGGGTGAGTATTGGGGTGCACCTCTGGGTGCCTCTCTGACCCACTTAGAAGGACAGTGTACTGATGTATGGGTTAGGCTTAGGCTTAGGCTTAGGGTTCGGGTTTGGGCTACGATTAGTGGGCTGTTTATGCCCGATTGGCACATCCCGGAAGTCTCTGTGGTCAACCTGGCCAAGTGGCCATGCGATTGGTGGAAAATGTGCATGGTCCACTCCTATGGGCGAGCCCATCATTGCAAATGTGCAGGTGTAATAAAATAAAATAAAATAAAATAAAATAAAATAAAATAAAATAAAATAAAATCAACGGAGACTTTTTTGCAAGAAAAACCCACTGCTGCTACTGTAAAAATTCAAGCATTTAAAATAGCTAATTTTCACATGTTTCTGTGGTGCTTTGGTGGGGTTTTGGGCAACGATTTCAAAAAAAATATTGCGGTCGCCATTTTGGATCCCCCGCACTGCATGGCAAATGGATGCGCCCTCCCAGCCTGGTACAGTCAGCAAAACCTGGCCATGCGATTGGTGGAATGGCTCCAAAACTTTGCATGGTCCACTCCCATGGGCGAGCCCATCATTGCAAATGCACAGGTGTAAAAAAATAAAATAAAATAAAATAAAATAAAATCAACGGAGACTTTTTTTTGCAAGAAAAACCCACTGCTGCTACTGTAAAAATTCAAGCATTTTAAATAGCTAATATTCGCATGTTTCTGTGGTGCTTTGGTGGGGTTTTGGGCAACGATTTCAAAAAAAATATTGCGGTCGCCATTTTGGATCCCCCGCACTGCATGGCAAATGGATGCGCCCTCCCAGCCTGGTACCAGCAGCGCAGCAGTAGCAATAGCCAAGGAGAGGGGGCGGGAAACCTCCCCCCAAATAAAACACCCTTCTGGCCTGGTAGGTGCCCTCAGACAGTTTTCGCCTACTTTTAGGGCCGGGAATCGGTTTTTTTTTTTACTTTTAAAAACTTTTTTTCTGTGCCGCTTGGCATTGCGCGATCGCCGCGATGCAAGTAACTAGCACGACAAATCAGACCAAATTGTTCGTTCGTCAGTTCGAGCTCGAATTTTGGCAGAGTTATTCCCGTTTCCGTTTCTGTAGAGTAACGGATACGAGTAACGGAAACGGAAACGGGAATACCGCTAAGTCGTGCCCATCTCTACTTTTTATTATGCATATTATTATTATTATTAAGTGGCATTTGAGCTGTTATGTTACATTTTCTGTGTAGTTTTCTGTACTGTAAACTCTGCTAATTATAAGGAAATTACCAAACCCCACAACAAAAACAAGTTTTCAGAAGTGTTCCACTTAATCAAATTAAAAAGATTTTATTGAGGGACCACAATTACTTAGTATTAAGTGAAAGGCAGGATCTAATATATTAATGATAACGGTCAAAGCAAAATTTAAATCTATTCCTTCTATAATTAAAGGCTAAAATAACTTTTTTACAAACAAATCTGTAAAAAGTGTTAAGATGAGATTTATTCAATTTATATAAATATCCAATTTAATATGTTGTATGTATCCATTGAAATGCATTAACTAGGTGAAACCCAGAGTAAAGGTCAATTTTACTTCTGTTTTCTGTAAAGTCATTTTAGGTGAAACATCTGTGGAGTCGTTGTGGTCATCATGATCTGATGTTAGGCAAGAGTTAAAAATAGAATAGCGGGTGGCTTTCCACCACACCCCTTAATGCCTGAAAACTGCTGGCACTGGATTTTCCATTAGTCAAGAGACTTTAAAAGCCTCTGTGGAATCTCAGCCCATTGTCTTAGGATGTGAGGAGTAGACAATGTCAGTCACTCTTCATCCTAACACCTCTGATGCATCAGATATGTGTCTCTCTGTCTCTTTGTCCCCCCAGTCCCGAAATAAGGAGTCCACACAGATAATTGGGTTTTAAATCGGGCCACAACTTTATTAATAACTTTATGCACTTTATTATTAATTGTACTGAAGCTGTAACTAAATAGTTGTAGCCGAGGGATGGGCCTCCCGTAGTGCAACTTATATTTTAGCCTACAGATGTTGTTTTAGCGTGACGCCATGTTGTGACCCAGTACGGGGGTGCTGTTCAAAGGAAGCAGCCCTCCCAGCCAAAACTAGGTCAGCATATTACTTGGGGCAGCCGTACGAGCTCAGTGACTTTATGGTCTTTTAATTTACTTTCATTCTGTGGGGTTTACCTATAGGATGTTATTATCTTTGATATTCTCTATTGTACAGCTGCCCTGCTCCCTGTCCAAGGTGCATTTTCAGTTTTGACGTCACAGTCTTGGCCCCATTTTAGTTGCACTACCCGCCAAGCAAACTCGGGTGGCCCTGCCTAACAGGTCCATGAGAATGGAATGGGCGAAAACACACTGGCACCCGGCAGCCAATCTTGGTACCAGTCAAAAATTCCCATTCGGCCCTGAAGCGACCAGATTATCCCATTCTCATGACCTCTAAGGGCGGGAGGGTGGGGTGCAGCTCGACGCGAAAGAGGAGGGTTGGAGCGTGGACTTCCCTTTTAAGGGGTTTGATCCCCGCACGGCCCGGGGATCACGTGCTCTCCTCTTTCGCGCCGAAACTACGGCGGCCAGGGAGACAAAGCGGCCCCAAGCCGGGACAAGCCCGGCAGGAGCCTACATTGTCCCCCCAGTCCCGAAATAAGGAGTCCACACAGATAATTGGGTTTTAAATCGGGCCACAACTTTATTAATAACTTTATGCACTTTATTATTAATTGTACTGAAGCTGTAACTAAATAGTTGTAGCCGAGGGATGGGCCTCCCGTAGTGCAACTTATATTTTAGCCTACAGATGTTGTTTTAGCGTGACGCCATGTTGTGACCCAGTACGGGGGTGCTGTTCAAAGGAAGCAGCCCTCCCAGCCAAAACTAGGTCAGCATATTACTTGGGGCAGCCGTATTTGAGCTCAGTGACTTTATGGTCTTTTAATTTACTTTCATTCTGTGGGGTTTACCTATAGGATGTTATTATCTTTGATATTCTCTATTGTACAGCTGCCCTGCTCCCTGTCCAAGGTGCATTTTCAGTTTTGACGTCACAGTCTTGGCCCCATTTTAGTTGCACTACCCGCCACGGCAAAGGAGCTGCTACACATGCTCCTTGCCCGCCACCAAGCCATCTAGCATGGCACAAGGCCCATCCCAAATTCAGCTAAAGGATATCCAAGCCAGCTTCGTTCCGATGACCCCATCGCTCCTAAAGAGCTTAGGTTGTGAAAATTGTATGTCCGGGTAAATAATCACAGAGCCGAGGCCCTGGCGCATAGCAGTAGCAATTTCTCGATTCAAACATCGTATGTCCCGATCCACCATCACTGGGATACGGGCACCCAGCCACACCCGCTGTGGCAACATCACTGACCAGACCCACTTGGGTACAAGGGAGTTGGGCCTTAAAGGCCTGCAGATCACTAATGATCATCAGAATTAAATCCTCTCCCTTAGCTCTGGTCAGGCATACAAGCGGAACAGCAATTGGGATGTCAGAAGAGCAACAGGATGCAACCGTAAAGAAGCTATCCCAGCTCATTCTGCGCTTTCCTCTCCAGTCAAGGAGGACAAATGGACAGCCATCGAGGCACCAGATGCGCAACGGGATGCCACTGTAAGGAAGCTATCCCAGCTCATTCTGCGCTTTCCTCTCCAGTCCCGGAGGACAAGCTGAACAGCCCTCGAGGCGTTGAAGGCACAACAGGATGCAACCATGGGGAAGCTATCCCAGCTCATTCTGCGCTTTCCTCTCCCGTCCAGGAAGACAAGCGGAACAGCCCTCGAGGCTTTGAAGGCACAAGGGGATGCAACCATGGGAAAGCTATCCCCGCTCATTCTGCGCTTTCATCTCCAGGCCAGGTAGACAAGTGGAACAGCAATCAAGGCTTCAGAAGTGCAGCGGGATGCAACCATAGATGAGCTGTCCCAGCTCATTCTGCACTTTCCTCTCCAGTCCACCTGGACACGGTCGCCAGGTCTGAGCTGAGGACCCCAAGCAGAGGGTCAAGCATCTTTTGCAGCCCAAAATATATAGCTGTTGCCACAACCAAGGACCCGAAGGCGTTCGTTGCTGCACTGACCTGTAGAAACACAACTCGTTAGTGAGACCACAGCCCCCTTTAACCGCATATAATAATAATACTAGATTGACCCCAGTACAGGGCCTTCCACTATGCTTGCCAGATATAACTGGTGGCCTACACTGATGAGGCTGAACGATATCTGGGTGATCCTTCCCATATCTGATTTACAGTAGATGGACTCACATTCAAGATGGAGGAATGCCTGCTGTAATTGTTTGGCACTTTTAAGTTTAAAACTGCAGACTTAAACTTTCAAGCTGGTTCGTCAGTCCTCTAGCATGTCCCCATGTACAGGCCACAGCATCACTGCCAAATGTGAGGACAGAGGAAATTGAATCCTCTTGCAGAACTACTCCCCCACATAGAGGTTGCACCATTGGTAGCTATAATTGTGCCCAGGTGGGAATTATTCCTCAAAGCTAAGCAAGGAAGTTCTGCATGTATTTCACAAATAGTCACATCATGAATTGCACAGTGCAACTGTGAAATCCAATGGTACAATGTGCACTGTCTGGACATGATATCTTGCCACCTCTCACAGGCATAATGTTGAGTTATTCAAACAGCATTACAGCTTATGTCATTTGCAGAGCCTAGAGCTCTGCTGGTGAGGCTGGCTTGGCCATTGTGCAAGAAGTTTCTGGCTAATATAATACTACCAATATTTAGTAAGCTTTCCTTGACCATTAAGAGCTAGATGGAAAGCTAGCTGTGCCTAGTCGAAATTCATTTAGTTCCATCATTTAGAGAGCGTTTGGGTAATTTTTGATGGCAACACATTGCTGATCCTCTGACAAAGGGACCCTTAAACAAATTGATGCTGTTTCTGCAATGTCCTCAAGAGAGAACAATGTTGAACTTGTTGTAATGTGCATACTGCACTAGATCGATTATGAGCCAGATGACAGGGGACAAGTTTGATTGATAATTCTAATGACAAGCAGGGGGCTCAGGCTAGCTTGAATAGCGAGAATTTTATATCTGAGTGAGTAATCACAGAGCCGAAGCCCCGGCGCATAGCAATACCAACTTCTCGATTCAAACATTGCTTGTCCCAATCCACCTTCAGTGGGATACGGGCGCCCAGCCACACCAGCTGTGGCAACATCACTGACCAGACCCACATGGGTACAAGGGAGTTGGGCCTTAAAGGCCTGCGGATCTCAATGACCCTCAGAATTAACTCCTCTCCCTTAGCTCTGGTCAGGCGTACAAGGAAAACTGCCATCAGGGCGCCAACGGCGCCACGGGATGCAACCGTGAGAAGCTATCCCAGCTCATCATGCACTTTCCTCTCCAGTCAAGGAGGCAATTGGAACAGCCATCGCGGCTTCAGAGACGCAATGGGGTGCAGCCGCAGGAAAGCTAACCCAGCGTATTCTGCACTTTCCTCTCGAGTCCAGGTGCACAAGTGGAACAGCCATCGAGGCTTCAGAGGTGGAATGGGATGCAACCCTGAAGAAGCTATCCCAGCGCATTCAGCGCTTTCCTCTCCAGTCCAGATGTACAAGCGAAGCAGCAATCAAGGCATTAGAGGCGCCACGGGATGCCACCCTAGAGAGGCTATCCCGGCTCATTCTGTGCCTTCCTCCAGTCCATCTGGACACAATCGCTAAGCCCAAGATAAGGACCCCCAGCGGGGCATCCAGCATAATTTGCTGCTGAAGATATTTTGCTGGCCGCAAATAACGACCTGAAGGCGGTCTGTGCTGCACTGACCTTAACCTGGTTCACCCTACACAGGGGCAATATATATATATATATTCAGAGGTACAGGATATTTTGATGTTCAGCAGTAGTTGCTTCAGATTCCTCTATGCCAACGATGGGCAAAGTTCCTGCTCAGTGATAAATTCAAAACATTTTTTTTGTATTTCTTTTTGGGTTATTTTGAGTAATCTATTCCCAAAATATTTGCATTTGGTTTATGAAAATATCATAGACTGCCATATCTCATAAGAAGATTTATAACAGGAGAACCGTGCGACAAAATTGAGAGAGTTGAAAACTAGATAATAATTACATTCCAGTTGGCACCTATAGCATGAGGCGACAGTGGCCTCCTAATATGTGTAGTCAGAAGTCTGAAGTAAGTGGCAGGTGTGCACATATAGGTGCCACTCAGAAGTGAAAATTCCCCAGCATACGTACCGGACTGCTTCTTACACAGAGCACCAGCCAGAACATGTTCAAACAGAAGGATATAGGGGAACTGGAAAAGGTGCAAAGGAAAGCAACTAAAGTACTTACTGGGCTGGAGCACCTACCTTGTGAGGAAAGGCTCAAACATTTGGGGCTCTTTAGTCTGGAAAAAAGGCACCTGGGGAGTATGATTGAGACATACAGAATAATGCCAGGCATGAGTAAAGTTTATGGAGGTGCATTCTTCTTCCTCTCACAAAATACCAGCACTAAGGGACATATGCTCAATTGAGGGCTGGGAGAGTAAGAACAGACAAAAGAAAATATTTCACCTGGCACAATGTCAGTCTGTGGAACTCCCTGCCACAGGGGGTGGTGATGGCATTCTGCCTGGATGCCTTCAAGAGGGGGATTGGACAGATTACTGGAGCAAAAGTCCATCACAGATTACAAATCAAGATGGAGCTGTGTAATCTCTGGGTTTATAACCAAGGTACTTCAAGGGCCAGCTGCAGGGGAGTGGTATCAGAAAACATAGATCCAATCTCATGTGCTCCCAGACACATCTGGTGGGGCCACTGTGATATAGGACGCTGGACTAGATAGACCTTTGGCCTGATCCAGCATGGCTCTTCCTATGTTCTTAGGTATGAACCAATAACGCGGTGCCTTAAATACCAGGTTTACTGATGAGGATCCACCCTTTTGGGCACGGGATAAGCAATCCCCTATACCCCTTCTATCCCCTTGCAGGAGACAGATAACCAGTCTCGTGTGCTCCCATAGGCACATGGTGGGGCCACTGTGAGATACAGGGAGCTGGACTAGATAGGACCTTGGCAATGATCCGGCATGGCTCTTCTTATGTTCATATGACCCCTGATGGGTCGATAAGTGCCCAAATGGCAGAAACGCATATGCCAGAAAATGTGGGCCAATAACACAGTGCATTAAATGCAAGGGCAAAGGCCCAGTTTACTGATAGGGATTACCCCCTTTGGCCAAAGGATGTGCAATCCATGTTTAGTGTGGAGTAGAGCAGGATAGGTGGCACCACGCTGAATCCACCAGACCCAGGACGGGTAGCTACCTCCCTGGCCTAAAGACAAAGAAACCTAGAAGCCCCCACCCACCCAAGAAGGGGGGTTATATTTTATATTAGTTATTTATATATTATATTAGTTACAGTGGTACCTTGTATAAAGGAATTAATGTGTTCCAAATGAAATTATGTTAAGCAAATTTTCCTTTATACAAATTCCCATGGGAATGCATTGAAAACAGAGTAATCCCATTTTTATGTTGTACGGATTCTCCCCATAGGCAATATTTTTTTTTTAAAGTTGTACAAATTTTATGTTATACAAGCTGTTTGTTATACAAGGGTCCACTGTATTTATATTTCTTTAATTATATAATTATAATTATAGTTATAATAATTATTAATAGTCATATTAATAAGCTTTCATCATTTTATCGTTTATTTATTTATTTAATCATTTCTCTCTCTCTCACTCTCTCTCTCTCTCTCTCTTTTTTTTTTTAAATACGGAACCACACAAGCCCTGCTAGCAAGCAGGGCCCAGAGGGCGCTCTAAGGCCCCTAAGGCCCGAGCAAGGCACTGACGCAAGGCAGGGATCGAGTGGAGCTCCTCGCTAAGGGAACAGGGCTGCCGCACACAAAGCGGACGAGCGAGCGCACGCCCACTATCCCTCGCTGCCGGCGCCGAAGACAAGCAGGGCGCGACGGGCGCCCAAGGAGCCCAAAGGCCTGACCAAGGCCCCTAAGCGGGGCCAGGGAAACGGACAGCCGTCGCCGGGCAAGGCTCGACCCCACCCGGGCGAGCACGCCCAACAAAGGGCCAGCAAGGAGCCGGGGCAGCCACCGGGCTTGCATGGGCGTGCGTGCGAAGCAGCCGCGCGTGAGCTGGAAAGGGGAGAGTGGGCGGTCGCCTCGCTATCCCGGCGGACGCCGGCAGTCAACCCCAGCCCCAGTCCCAGCCCCAGCCCCGAACAGCTGACAGTGAGTGTGTGGATGCTCTCTCTTTACATTCAAGCGCAGTCCACCACCACCCGCTGGGGTAAGTCAGCCGGGGGCTGTGCTCTGACTAGGGGGAAGGTGATGTTGTAGAGGGGGAAATCTACCCTGTTTAGGGGACTACCGTCCCAAGCAGGGTGCCCTCCCCCTTCCCAGTTTATCACCCAGGGCTCGGCTGGAGCACGAGTCCCGTAGGCCTTCCTCTCTGCCGGATAGCACCCCGGCGTCCTCCTGGCTCAGTGCAGCTCGACGCGAAAGAGGAGGGTTGGAGCGTGGGCTTCCCTTTTAAGGGGTTTGATCCCCGCACGGCCCGGGGATCACGTGCTCTCCTCTTTCGCGCCGAAACTACGGCGGCCAGGGAGACAAAGCGGCCCCAAGCCGGGACAAGCCCGGCAGGAGCCTACATTGCCTTTGTGTTATTCAGCTTAATAAAGCGCTCTCTTTGCTTCAATATATGCTTGTTCGCCTATTCCATTTCATTATTTTATGCAACAAATCCCATCTTCACAAAAGGCTATTTGGATGAGCAGTGAAATGTTTCAATCTCTCAAGAACAGAAGTCCAGTTGCCATCACTCAACTTTCAGATAACTTTTATACAGACTCTCTGTGCTGCCAATGTCAAAGGACAGTGTGAGTTGCGGTCCAAAATATCTGGAGTGCCGAAGGTTTGCCACCACTGCTCTGTTGGCTCTTCGAAGCACAGAGCGCCTGGTTGGCCAGAGATGGGTTAGAAGTAGGAGGTAGGGAGGTGCCTGTACCATGCAGCTCTTTGTTTGAATTGGCCTGTAAAGTCCAGCCCCATTGGACCATGCTGCTCTGTTGCTTCCAAGAAGAAGCCTGGCATCCATCTTGCCAAGAGAACATTTAAGAAATCTCTCCTGGCAAATTACATTACCTTGCCATGTTTTGACTTCTATACCTGCTTTGAAAAAGAGAGCTTGCTCTCAACAGCTCAGCAACTTTTTAATTTTTCTACTAGCAGCCTATGAAGGTATCACCCATAGTCTAGTTTTGATTTTGTCAAACAAAAAAGGTAACACCACAACAGTTGGCCCAATTAAACTGTCATTCCACTTGCTATATGCATGAATGCTCCAATATGACCCCTTTCCAAAAAAACCAGAAACAAATTAAAGGTCTGTCAGTGTGATATCCTGCTCAGAAAAAAAACCTGATATGAATATTTCTTTCTACCCATTCTGGTTATCTGATTTTTCACAGTGATTGTCCCTTATGATATAGATGTCCACGGGTCATAAAACATATGTAATTCAGCTTACTTTACATATAGTAGATGGAACACAGATTCCAAATTTCTAACATGTACTTAAATTAAAACCAGTTTGAATTGTGTGAGAGAAAGGGAGAAAAGTCTTACATGGCTTCCCAGTGGGTCCATAATTTTCTCTGTGCCCTACCCCTGTGTACTGTAAGGCTTCTAATGGTTGGGATAAGTAAAGGACAATTGTGGGAGTCCTGTATACCCCGTACTACACCTGTTTTGGTTATATACAACAGTTTTTGGGTCAAGGGAAATAGGATCAATAGGGGATGTAAAAGGGGACACAAGGTTAGGGATATAGGAAAAACTTGGGAAAATACTATATCAAAATCTTCCATTCAACAAAAGTATTGGAAAACAGATTGCAAACTTATAAAACTTGCTTAAATTAGAACCAGATTGAAAGTGACCCCCCTCCCCCCAAAAAAAATCCCAAGACAATTTTAAATAACATTTCCACTTCTGATATTCCACTGGCCAAATATCTCTCCCACAAAATAGCTATCCATCCCACCTGCATCTCTTGATCCTTGATGTTAGGAACTGTGACACCCAAGGAGGCATAATAATAATAATAATAATAATAATAATAATAATAATAATAATAATAATAATAATAATAATAATAATAATAATAATAATAATAAAAGCTAACTAGGGACTAAGCTTTCTCAGTCATGGCCCCTTCACTCTGGAATAAGCTTCCTACAGAGCTTTGTCAACATCATCCCTCCCTGTTTCAATGAAGGTAACTGATTTGTTGTAGTACATTGGAGAAACCAAACAGCTACTAAAGAGGAGGATGGTCCAGCCCAGGACCAATATCAGTGGTGTAATGGTTGTTGGGAATGGTTGCATATATAGGACTTTCACACACCCCAGGCCTTTATACATCTAATAAGCCTATTCATGCCATTGTCCACCTAATGAGCCTATTCAGACCAGGGTGATGTGAAATCAAGGTGAACTATAAATTGGAAGTGTCACACCAACTTCCCTAGGACTGAGAAAGCCACTTGGATGAACAGTGAAGTATTTTAGTCTCACAAGAAAAGAAGTCCAGTTGTCATGACTCAGCTTCTCACTAATTTCTAATATTCTATTTATCTGTTTCTCAGGCATCCTAATGTGATTTCTTGAGAAATAAAAATTAAAGGTAGCCTGGCTTCAAGACAGAGGAGTATGTCATGCCACCTCTCTTGGACCCCTGAATTCAATAGCAGTTGCATTATAAAGTGGGTGTCCCTCATTCCTGAAACAGCAGGACAAGCCTTCTGGGACAATATATTGAAAAGCATGGCAGGGGTCTGTCCTCCAGAGTCACCACTCTTGAAGAAGGACAAGGTAGAGAAAGAGGCAGAGGTTTACATTCAAGAGCCCTGCAAGCCAAAAGAAGACTGACCCCTTGTTTTACTGGCCTGAGATGGAGTCTGTTTTGGAAGGTCTTGGTTAGATGGTAGTGGGACTGCTGTCTTGTTGTCAACCAAGTAGTGTGCCCAGGGAGACAGTGTTATCTCAAGCAGGGGGCATTGTCAGTCCCCACCTCTCATGCCAGGAACTTGGATCTGTAGAAAAACTTATTTTCTTTAAGGTCACCCTATCATTGCTGGGCTTTCCTGATTTCCTCAAAGTACTAAACATGCCACGTGGGACATAGTCAAATTCCTTCTCCAGGTCTAGACCTGCCATGTGCACTGGTTGGTTCTATTTCTCTGTCAACTGACAAGCTGCAAAGATGGCAAAGATCTTCATAGTATGGGGCAGGAGACAGATTTGGCAATAGTTGCCACAGTCAGCTGTCACACTTGTTTTTTTTTAATATGGAGACTGTTATGCTCATTGGCCAGCAGTCAGTACACAGCCACTATTTATTATGACATTTAAGAACACCATCATCAAAGGCATCCCCATGTCAATGGGAGTTCCTGTAATTTCCAGAAATCGGTGGGTGAGTCTGGGGGCCTTCCTAGACTTCATACTGTTTATTACATTGGTGACTTCTGTGGTAGTAATGGACAGAACTGGTCATTGATTAGATGGACAATATATAAACAAAGAATGTTGGCTTTATATAAGCAGCTGCAGCAGCTGAATCATCATCACCATCATCATCACCACCACCACCACCACCACCACCATCATCATCATCATCATCATCATCATCATCATCATCATCATCATCATCAACAACAACATCAACAACAACAACAACAACAACAACAACAACAACAACAACAACAACAGAGTTATGGATATCCAGACATTCCCAAATTTTAAATTTCCAAATCCAAATGAGTGTGATTCTGAATTGTAAATCCAAATTCCAAATCCTAATTTTGGTACCACAGCACATGTCTAATATGAAGCTGCCTTCTACTTGTGTGTACAATGTCCTGAGATGTTCAAATGGATTTAAACGTATACATTTCTATCCATGGTAGTTTCATTGTTTTAGATAGGCACAGGGTTTATTAAATTTTATTGTATTTATTACATGGTGTTTCTATTGTATGGATTGTATTATATGCTGTGAACTGTTCAGTGAGCGATAACACTATTAGGATGGTCCAGGAATGTAAATAAATAAATAAATACAGTTCTTTGCCAGGTTGTGATATTTTGCATACCAGTGTCTTTTCTCAATCAAACAGCTTAGCTTTAATATTTTGCAATCCTGCTTTTCTGAAGCAGAAATTTTGTAAATCAATTACAGCTAGCAAACTGTTTTCAAGGGATATGAACCAATCGGTTCATAGTACCAACCCAAGCTATTTAATAGATTTTTTTTTCATATCCTTTCAAGTCTCCTTGAAGTGCTTCCCAGTCTAAATTTCATACTTGAAGTGTTACATCTGCCACTGCTTTCACGAATGTGAAGCTCTTTTCATTAAAGGAGATTTCCACTGAATTAACCTTCTACATTCTGAACGTGTCATTTAATCATTGCTGCTGTTTTCTTTGGCTTTCTATAAGCAATACCTGTACTGTACAAACAATTGAGTATTTGGTTCTTCTGTGGCAGCCCAGTGAAAACATGCTGGATGACCCAAGGATGACAATTTGACTAAAAAAGCTATTGCTTCTTCATCCTGATTCCACTAATTACTTCCATACCAGGGCCCTTTCACATTGGTGGGGGCATTGACAGCAGAATAAGAACTAATTCTTATAGTGCTGTAGGGTTGCCAGTCAGCAGAGAGAATATGTGCATGCATAGGACTGAAGCTTTTGGAGTGAGAACAGAGCATTGTGAGACAAGGTCGAGTTCCTGTTCCAGAGCAGTTGAACAACTTCATAATCTCTAGTATGAAGCAAGGCGGAACAACCTATAGCCTTAATGGAGTATGTAGGCATTGCTGTAATATTAAAAACCCTGCAGGAAACCATCAGTTCAGACATCTAGCAGTAGTTTTTATTGAATGGATAACGGATATACAGTGGACCCTTGTATAACAAACAGTTTGTATAACATAAAATGTGTACAACATAAAAAATTCTGGAGATAGGGGAAATTTGTTTAACATAATTGCCTATGGGGAGAATCCATACAACATAACAATGGGATTACTCCATTTTCAATGTATTCCTATGGGAATTTGTATAAAGGAAAATTTGCTTAACATAATTTCATTTGGAACGAATTAATTCCTTTATACAACGTACCACTGTAGTAATTTTCCAAGATTTTCCTATATCTATAATCTTGTGTCTCCTTTTACATCCTCTGTTGATCTCATTTCCCTTGATCCACAAGCTCTTGTATATATCCAGAACAGGTGTAGCACAGGGAATATAGTACCATTGTCCTTTACTTATCCCTTAACAGTCCACAGGAGTTGGCGAGAGAGAGAAATATGGATACATTGGGAAGCCGTGTAAGACTTTTCTTCCTTTCTCTCATACCATCCAACCTGGTTTCAATGTAATTAAGTTTTAGAAATGCACAATCTGATTTCCATCTACTAGATTTAAAGTAAGCTGCCTTACATATGTTTTATGACCTGTGAATATCTATATCATAAGGCACAATCACCATGAAAAATCAGGTAACCAGAATGGGTAGAAAGAATTATTCAGATCAGATTTTCTGAGCATTCAAAAGACATATTACATGAGATTTTGGGTTTTTTTAGGAATCACATTGGGCCTCCATGCATATACAGTAGCAAATGAAATAACAGTTTTATTGGGCCAACTGTTGTGGTGTTACCTTTTTTGTTTGAAAAAGAAAATATTGGAAGAAGGTTTTCAGGTTACACACACAGTGTCTTTAGTCATAGGCTACAAAGGAGCCAAGATAAATGTCGGGCTGACTAGTAGACAGTTAAGCTGATGGTTGGGGAGATTTACTGCCTCCTCTGTTGGCATGGAGACAGCCTAGGTTAAATGCACATACAGCATGTTGGTGCCATGCATGATGTCACAAAGGGCATATACAACCAGCCTTGGTCAACTGAGAAACACCAAACAATTAATCTGCATCGGGACACTTTTAAGATAGATCTTGTCAGAGTTGATGAAATTAGTATTGGACAAATCAGATTGTTCATGAAGGAAAAGTTTTGAAATGTTTTGCCACATGGGTTTATAGCATGCTATTTGGGCCAATTAACACTGTTTTAAAAATACCCTATAAGGAACCAGCCTTCTGTGCAACTTTGGAACTGATTTGCTTGCACTTCAAATATAAATTCACCACATTAAGAAATTTCTGGATTTGCAAAAGACTGCCTATATCATTTTTGTCAATTCCTAGTGTTAGCATATGAGGAACCTTGTGAAAACACTGCAGTCACTTTGAGAATAATCTTTGTAGGCATAATTCAAAGAAAAAAAAGGGAAGGGTTTGCAGTATCTGTGGATCTTTTGAGGTATGTCCACATAAGTCAAACCAAGTTTTCTCACCTCATTTCTAAATCTCACCTCCTCATCAAGTTAGCATGCTGGCTCAATACTTCAAGGCTTTTTCTAAGTCAACACATGAGATTCTCTGAAAGGTTTAGCAAACATCATTAGGAAACTTAGAAGGCTCTATGCAGATGTTGCTGTGTAAGGGTTCTTCCATCTGTATTAGCGATTCCGTAGATGAGAATAAATGATTGTCTGGGTTCAGTGAGAAATCCAATAAATTTTTATTGATTGACTCATACAATTGTTTGTTCTTTTCTTGTTCTTTATCTTGAGTTATTTGTGGGGTTAAAATAGGGAGGTTCGAACTTGGGTCGTAACTCTCAAACAGGTTCTTTCTAACATCAACAAAAGGATTATTGCTCATTCTGGTTTGTTTATGAAAGTCTTCTTCGAGACCCCACCAGCGAGCTTCCTTTGAAAAGGAGGAGGTGTGCAGAGGGGGTGACTCCATCCCCAACCTGGGATCCTTCCCGGGGGATTGGGGTCTTTATTGTACCTCGGATAGCCTTGGAAAGGGCAATTGCCTCCTAAATCCTGAATGCCTATTTCCAGAGGAATTGGGAACGAGAGATCTTGCCCTCCTCCTCTCCCATATTCCTCTTCCCTCTGCCCCTCCCTTCCGTTTCTTTCCGTTAACTCCTTAACCGACTGTCCCTCTCGCGCTGTTTCTCACCCCTCCCTCCTTTCGCTTCCACTTTCCTCGCGACTCTCCGTTTGTATTCCCGCCTCTCTAAATACCTGTCTCTTCACCTTTTCCTCCACTTGGATTCCCCTAGATTTAACCTCAATCTCTTTAATGGGGTCTGTTTGTATCCGTATCGATTTATTTTCCTTCTTTACCATTTCCACCTGAGTACTAATTTCCTTAGTCTCTTTTGATTCCCCAATCTCGTTCTCTGTCTGAGTCCCTTTGTTTTGTATCTCCAAACAAACATCATGCAATTCTTCATAAATACTCTCCCATACCTTCACCTCTTTTATGATGGCTAAATAGCCTTCTTTGACTCTGTCATCTTGTCTCCCTTCTTTCTCTTTTCCTCCAGATCTCATTCTTATCTGTCTTTCAGGTTCAAAATATAACTTCCCTGGCACCTCCTCCTTTCCTTTATCCTCTTTTACATAAGTATAGCTTGTTTTAATTTCTCCTTTAGCGGACGACCCAACACTCGCTTGTGCTTTCAGTCCATCTCCCATCTCACATACCCCCCCCGCCAAGTTGGTCGTCTGCGGGTTGTTGTCCTCCACCCAGGGACCCTGCCGGGAAAATAATCCGCATTAGTGTGCTCTTTTCCCTTCCTGTATTGTACGTTAAAGGCAAAAGGTTGGAGACTCAAATACCAGCGAGTTAATCTGGGGTTACAATTTTTCATACGACTTAACCATACTAAGGGAGCATGGTCTGTGATCAAGGTAAATTGTGCTCCTAATAGATAGTATTGTAAAGACGTAATTGCCCATTTTACTGCCAGTGCTTCTTTTTCTATAGTAGAGTAACGCATTTCTTTGTCTTTGAGTTTTCTGCTAAGGTGGAGAACTGGGTGTTCCTCCCCATCAACCACTTGTGCCAGTACTGCCCCTATTCCCCTATCTGAGGCATCCGTTTGGAGGATGAAAGGATATCTGAAGTCAGGTGCGTGTCGCACTGGATAGGAACATAACTTGTGTTTCAATGTGTCATAAGCCTGTTGTTCCCGTCCCCCCCATCTAATTATTCTTGGTCTATTTTTTCTTGTCAAGTCTGTTAATGGGGCTGCTATGGATGAAAAATCTTTTATAAATTTCCTATAATATCCAGCCAATCCTAAAAATCTCTGAACATCCCTTTTTGTTTTTGGAAGAGGCCAGTGTGACAACTTGTCTATTTTATCGTCCTGGGGTAATATTTTTCCTTGTTGAATCTTGAAACCTAAAAAGTCTATGTCAGTCCTTGGTATTTTGCACTTTTTTGGGTTGACTTTTAGGCCGGCTTGTCGGAGCCTTAGCAACACTTGTCTAAGGTGGCCCATGTGATCTTGCCAGTTTTTACTATAAATTATTATATCGTCAATGTATGCCACCGCAAAATCTTGTAATGGGCCTAACACTTTATCCATCAATCTTTGAAAAGTTGCCCCAGCCCCATGTAGGCCAAATGGCATGAACGTGAAATTAAAAAGGCCTTGTGGCGTTGCAAATGCGGTTTTCTCTTGGTCTTCCCGTCGTAATGGTATCTGCCAGTAACCCTTAGTTAAATCTAAGGATGACATCACTCCTGCCTCCCCCAGTTTATCGATTATGTCATCTATTCGGGGCATAGGGTAGGCGTCAAATTTTGATATCTTGTTTATCCTTCTGAAATCTATGCAAAATCGGACCGTCCCATCTGTCTTAGGTACCACCACCGGATGACTACGCCAGGGGCTGTTTGAAGGTTCTATCACCCCAAGCTGAAGCATTTTGTCCACTTCCTCCTTAATTATGGGAATTAAGTGTCGGGGCCATTGCCTGCCATGATCCCTGACTACGACCCCCAAGGGTGTTTCAATTTTGTGTTCCGCCCACTTTGTCTTGCCTGGCTTATTGGAAAACACATCCTCAAAATTTTTTTGTAATCTTTTTAAATCCTCAAGTTTTGAATCATCTAACTCTTGACATATGACAATATCTCCTTTTCCTGTATTCCATTCGGGACCTAACTCATCCCATTCAATTTGTGCATAATAACTTTCTCTTTCTTCCCAGGGTATCAATAGATTAATATGGTATCTTCCTGTTTTCTTTTTTCTATCTGGGGTGGCAATTTCGTATTCTACCTCATTGATCTTCTTTGTTATTGTGTAAGGCCCTTGCCATTGTGCAAACAGTTTTGATTGATCTGATGGTAACAATAGCAGAACCTTTTGTCCTTCTTTCAAGTTTCTCTGTTTTACTTTTTTGTCATAACGCAATTTTTGTTTATATTGTGCCTGTCCTAAATTGTGCATCGCCAATTGTTGTGATTGTCTTATTCTATCCCTCATTTCTATAACGTGCTTCACTGTACATGATGAATTGTCTTCCCCTTCTTCCCACCTTTCACGCAATAAATCTAAGATACCCCTAGGATTTGTCCCGTATAATAGTTCAAATGGGGAATATCCAGTGGAAGATTGTGGTACTTCTCTGATTGCAAACATTAGGGGAGCTATCATCAGATGCCACTTCCCTGGTGTTTCATTTATAACTTTTCTTAACATTTGCTTAAGGGTGTTATTAAATCTCTCCACTAAGCCATTACACTGCGAATGGTATACCATAGTCCGGAGTGGTTTAATATCTAATATCTTCCACATGTCCTTTAGAGTCTGACTCATGAAATTTGACCCTTGATCGGTCAAAATTTCGTGTGGGAAACCCACTCTACTGAATATGTGTAATAATTCTCTCGCCAACACCTTAGCTGTAGTGGAACGTAACGGAACCGCCTCAGGGTATCGTGTGGCATAGTCTACTACTACTAGGACATGTGTGTGCCCACTCTCAGATCGTTTTAGAGGTCCAATTATGTCCAAGCCTATTCATTCAAAAGGCTTGTCTATAAGAGGCATGGGAATTAATTCTGCTCCTTTTGGCGGTTTTTGCTGAGTTTTTTGGCAGTTGGGACATGTTTTACAGTATATCTCGACCTCTCGGGCCATATTTGGCCACCAGAAACGTTGTGCCAAACGTGCTTGCATTTTTTCAGCAGCCAAATGTCCTGCCATAGGGTTATCATGGGCCAAGGACATTATAAGTTGCCTGCATCCTTTTGGAGCAAATAACTTATCATTCCCATCTTTATCAATAAAATATAGCAGTCCATTACGTAACTCTATGCCTTCCGTCCCTTGTTTTATGTCCCCTTCCATTTTGGCTTGTGTTCTTAAAGTATCTAAGGTACAGTCCTCTTGTTGCCATAATCTCACCCTGGTCCTGGTTGCTTGAGTCATCTCCTTCCACTGATCTGACATCTCTCTCCATGGTGTTTGGTCAGGTGGGGTCACTCCTGAACACATGGCTTCCTGAGAGGATACAAAAGCATTAATTCCAGGCCAGTCCCTGCCTAACAGCATGTCTTTTGCCAAGGATGGCACTATTCCTATTTTCATCCTATGCATTTCATTTAACACCATCACATCAGCCCAAGCTGTTGGATATGTCTTCAAATCACCATGTATGCATTGTACTGATATATAATCTGGACCCTTTTCCCCTTTTAATGTCTTAACCAGAGTCTGAGCGCATCCTGTATCGACTAGAGCGTTTTTCCCTTCACCATTCACTGTTACCGGTAACTCCCACCCTTCATTCCCCTTTTGTCCGTCTATGTCCTTTTTAACAAGTCCCGTAGAGACCCAGGCACAGCTTAATTGCGGGCATTCTCGTTTGTAATGTGAACTGGACCCACAAATGAAGCAGCCTGCCTTGCGATCCTTATTGTTTGGTAAAGGCATGCTCTGGCGATCTGGTGGCCCCCATGTGGTTTGCCGTCCAAATCATCCGATTTGTGGCTGTCTTTGTTGCTCCTGAGCCTTCTTTTCTGCCATCGTTGTTGTCTGTTCCCTCTGTATCTCTTTGGATCCGGGCGCCACCATCTTGTCCTTTGTCTTCTCGTTGTATGTCGAGATCTCGCGAGATCCTACACCTCTGTCGCCTTGTTGATGATAATTCTCCAACAAGATGATGACTTCCTCCAGTGTGCGTGGGCGGTTCCGCTGTACCCAATTTTGTACGGCGTTGCTTGCAGTCGATATTAGCTGTTCGATCACTATTTGTTCAATGGCGTCATCGAAACTTCGTTTATCGGGTCGAAGCCATTTGATTACGTTTGCTTTCATTTTGTGTGCCAAGGGGCGAGGGTGGATGGCGGATTGCAATTTGAGCTCCCGGAACTTCCTTCTGTATGAGTCTTCTGAGATGTTAAAAGTGAGTAAGATTGTCTTTTTGATTGTTTCGTAATTTATTGCTTCTTGTGGTCCTAAAGAGTCAATAACCAGCTGGAGGTCCCCTGTTAAATACGGCGTTAAGAGTAATGCCCATTGGTCTTTTGGCCATTTTGCTGCTAATGCTGTCCTTTCAAATGTATTCAGATATGCCTCGATGTCATCAGACTCTATCATTTTTTGTAGTTTCACGGGGAATCTATTGTTCAGTGACGTTAGTTCTTGTATTGGCTTCATCACTGGTGCTGGTTCATGTGTCATCCTTTGTATTAGAACCTTATTTTGTTCTACAAGAGTATCAATCATCTTTTCCTGTCGTCTTAATGCACTCCGTAGCCAAGCGTTTTCATCCCGTTGGGCGCCAGTGTGTAAGGGTTCTTCCATCTGTATTAGTGATTCCGTAGACGAGAATAAATGATTGTCTGGGTTCAGTGAGAAATCCAATAAATTTTTATTGATTGACTCATACAATTGTTTGTTCTTTTCTTGTTCTTTATCTTGAGTTATTTGTGGGGTTAAAATAGGGAGGTTCGAACTTGGGTCGTAACTCTCAAACAGGTTCTTTCTAACATCAACAAAAGGATTATTGCTCATTCTGGTTTGTTTATGAAAGTCTTCTTCGAGACCCCACCAGCGAGCTTCCTTTGAAAAGGAGGAGGTGTGCGGAGGGGGTGACTCCATCCCCAACCTGGGATCCATCCCGGGGGATTGGGGTCTTTATTGTACCTCGGATAGCCTTGGAAAGGGCAATTGCCTCCTAAATCCTGAATGCCTATTTCCAGAGGAATTGGGAACGAGAGATCTTGCCCTCCTCCTCTCCCATATTCCTCTTCCCTCTGCCCCTTCCTTCCGTTTCTTTCCGTTAACTCCTTAACCGACTGTCCCTCTCACGCTGTTTCTCACCCCTCCCTCCTTTCGCTTCCACTTTCCTCGTGACTCTCCGTTTGTATTCCTGCCTCTCTAAATACCTGTCTCTTCACCTTTTCCTCCACTTGGATTCCCCTAGATTTAACCTCAATCTCTTTAATGGGGTCTGTTTGTATCCGTATCAATTTATTTTCCTTCTTTACCATTTCCACCTGAGTACTAATTTCTTTAGTCTCTTTTGATTCCCCAATCTCGTTCTCTGTCTGAGTCCCTTTGTTTTGTATCTCCAAACAAACATCATGCAATTCTTCATAAATACTCTCCCATACCTTCACCTCTTTTATGATGGCTAAATAGCCTTCTTTGACTCTGTCATCTTGTCTCCCTTCTTTCTCTTTTCCTCCAGATCTCATTCTTATCTGTCTTTCAGGTTCAAAATATAACTTCCCTGGCATCTCCTCCTTTCCTTTATCCTCTTTTACATAAGTATAGCTTGTTTTAATTTCTCCTTTAGCGGACGACCCAACACTTGCTTGTGCTTTCAGTCCATCTTCCATCTCACATGCTGAAACAGGAGATCTCCATGCTGGATAACAGAGGAAATACTACAGCACATGATGATGTCTAAAAAGGGGGACCTCCTAGGTTTTTCATATTTCTCCAAACATTTGGAGTTTAGGAAAAAAACTTATGTAATCATTTATCTATCTGAGTCCATCATAGAAAGCACACTGCACACATAGCTTATTAATGTGACAGTTATGTGGTTTACACCAAAAATAGTTCTGTCATTGAAGCAGCCAGAGGATTTGGGGTGTCATAAAAGAGCAGCACATTTTTAGTTACTTAAATGCTTGCTCTTACATTTTTACTGCCATGGCAGGTGAACTATTGGTTGGATTTTCTGTCTTAGGTGCCCAAATAGTTCGGATGGCCTTGACTACTATACAACACAATGTGAGAGTGAAATTTTCTCTTCCACATGGAGCAGTAAAATGCATTTAACTGCGTTTGACTTACATTTTCTGAAATCCTGTTGCTTAGGTTACCAAACCACAACTTGAATGGGTGTACTGTACTGGATCAACTGGGAACTTGAGAGGTTCTACTGACTGAATTCTTGTGATTTTACTATGCCACAAGCAACATAATTTCAGCCACCACAGTAAGAACCACATATCTACTGGTGATTGGTTCCAAACCTCCCCCACACACACAGATATACTGAAAATGGTGGATATTATCTGTCTGTCTGGCTGTCTGGCTGTCTGGCTGCCTACCTGCCTGCCTGCCTGCCATAAAATATTTTTTTCTGTTTATATATCATGGTACAACAGGGGAAAAACAGAAAAGAATTTGCATGCATTACCAAAACTGGCTACTGAAGAGAGCAGAGACCATGCTACATAGTTTCCCCTAGCAATTATTCATAGCATGGTATTTGACGTTCTACTAGCTGGTTTTGATAATGCACATGAAAAAAAAATCTTATTTTCCCCCCTTTTAATGTTTTTAAAATTTCAGCCTATGGATAAGTTAAACCACAGATGCATGGGGTCTTACTGCATATTTTCCATATTTCTAGTCAGAGTAAAATACTTTTTTCTGAGCTTGTCCTTTATCAAAAGCTTCAGAGGATGAAATGACTGTAAACCATGCCTTGTAGCTCTATGGAAGATAACAAAGCAACTGAAATTCAGATCCTGGCAGTTAGAGCTGAGGAAAATTATTTCTCCAAAACACATTGTAAGATATTGAAGTGTACAAATGTTTAACACAGTTTTCATATGTGCTCCATCCCACTGCCACCCTTGTGAGATGCAAAAATGATACTTTTGTTGAAAAATAATGAATCTAGCAATTATCATCTATCTTATCCTCTACAGTCCTGTAAAGCCAACACTTGGAAACATTCAGTGAAAAATGGTGTTTGTGTGACCTCTAGGCTTAAATGCACACCTGTGGTAATGTTAGACTCTCCCATACTGAATTTGCCAAGCTACAGCACTGAATGTATTAGGAGCCAAACATTGCCATTATTTCCAACATTAACTTCTTTTTTAAAAGTCTGATGTAAAGATCCCCTGAGACGGAGTCTTTTATATTGTTATTGTTTGTTTTCAAAAGGGGCCAAAGACTAAGCAGCTTACTAAGTTCTTTAGTTACCTCATTTTGAATTTGAAGTCCCTCAGCTATAGCGTGAGGCATTAAAATTCATCAGGTGTTCACATCCTATAGCTAAAGAACATTCAGCAGAGAGAGATCTTTATGTAATAGTGGATGCAAATATGTGCCTAAATGTGTTTCTCCCTCTATCTCTCCATCACCTGGGTTCCACCGAACTCTCAAATCTCTCTTTTGCTCAGAGCTTTGAACATGAGCATGTCCTCAAAATTGAAATTATTTGCAAGGATGTGGAAGGAAGAACCTGGAAAGTTGATTCCTTTGGGAAGCTTGAATGAAATTGATATACACCAAGGAGGAAATATGTAAATACATGCATACCCAAGACTTGTTAACCTAAAAGGATGACAGCATGATTGAAGCATTATTGAGGAAACTATAAAGGACCAAAAAGCTTTCTTTGACTAGAAGTCTTCCCAAAATAAAAATAAAATACAATAAAATTGAGCACAGGCACAAGCAAAAACAAAGCTCGCATAAGGCAAAATAAAATAAAATAAAATTTATATTGATAGAGAATAATATTATAACAGTCATATTTCTGCAGAGAGGCCATCAGAAAACAAAGTTATGAAATGATGACCAAAGCAGAATTAGGAGATTTTAAAGATTGATTTATTATTGGAACAAGTTTATTATTAGAACAAGGATGATTAGGGAACTGGAAACCAAGTCTTAGCAGGAAAGACTGAAAGATCTGATCATGTTTAGCCTTGAGAAAAGGAGACTGAGAGGAGATATGATAGCACTTGTCAGATATTTGCAAGGCTGTCATACAGAGGAATGGAAGGATCTGCACTCAGTCAATCCAGAATGCAGGATACACAACAATGGGTTCAAGTTACAGGAAGCCAAATTTCATTTGAATATCAGGGAAAACTTCCTAACTGTTAGAGTAGTACAGCAGTGGGACCAATTACCTCAACGGGTGGTGAGTGCTCTAACAGTGGAGACATTCAACATAAATTTCAACAACCACCTTTTAGATATCATTTGATTGAGCAGGGGGTTGGATTTGATGGCCTTGATTCATGAGTCTATGATTCTATTTTTTAAGTATCTTCATGGCCAAATATGTTGGAGCTTGATTCACTATGTATGTTGAACTCATGTGAAGAGCTGTGTCATCTGCATGTGATGAGGCTAAAGCACTGGGGTAATTGCAAAATTAAGAAATTGGAAGCCAAGAGGGTTAGATGACAGAAACCCAATTATATTTTTGGGGAAAAACTTAAGTGTCAGTCTGCTTCAAAAGACACACAAGAAAAATCTCACAGCTGCCTTGGAAGAGGAATGGGCAGTAGCTAATCCAGGTAAAACTTGAAAAATTAGAATATCACACAAATGTTCAATTATTTCAATTAAGTCAACTATTCCAATTAAAATTTCAATTAAATCAACTCAAAATGTGAAACTAATATATGAAATAGATTCATTGCATGCAAAGTGAGATATGTCAAGCCTTACTTTGGTATAGTTGTGATTATGGCATACAGTTTACAAAACCCCCAAATTCACAATCTCAGAAAATTAGAATAGCATGAAAAAAAAATGGTTCAATAGGCTAGGCTCAAGGTTTCTGCTCTAATCAGCTAATGAATCCATAACACCTGCAAAGGGCTCCTGAGACTTTAAATGGTCTCTCAGTCTGGTTCAGTAGGAATCACAATCTTGGGAAAGACTGCTGACCAGATAGTTGTATAGAAAACCATCATTGACATCCTCCATAAGGAGGGAAAGCCCCAAAAGGTACAGATTGCAAAAGAAGTTGGATGTTCCCAAAGTGCTGTGTCAAAGCACATCAATAGAAAGTTATGTGGAATGGAAGAAAAGGGTGCACAAGCAGCAAGGAAGACCACAGCATGGAGAGGATTGTTAGGAACAGGTCATTCAAAAGTGTTGGGGACTTTCACAAGGAGTGGACGGAGGCTGGAGTTAGTGCATCAAGAGCCACCACACAGAGATGGATTCTGGACATGGGTTTCAAATGTCATATTCCTCTTGTCAAGCTGCTCCTGAAAACTGTTGCTCAGTGGTCCAAAATCCTCTTTTCTGATGAAAGCAACTTTTGCATCTCATTTGGAAACCAAGGACCCAGATTCTGGAGGAAAAATGAGAGGCACACAATGAACGATGCTTGAAGTCCAGTGTGAAGTTTCCACAGTCTGTGTTGATTTGGGGAGCCATGTCATCTGCTGGTGTTGGTCCACAGTGCTTCATTAAGCCCAGAGTCAACATTAAGCCCAGAGATTTTGGAGCATTTCATGCTTCCTTCCGCAGACAAGCTATATGGGGATGCTGACTTCATTTTCCAGTGGGACTTGGTACCTGCCCACACTGCCAAAAGTACCAAAACCTGGTTCAATTACCATGGGATAACAGTGCTCGACTGGCCAGCAAACTCGCCAGAGCTGAACCCCATAGAGAATCTATGGGCCATTGCCAAGAGAAATATGGGAGACATGGGACTGAACAATGCAGTGGAACTGAAGACTGATATTGAAGCATCCTGGTCTTCCATAATACCTCAGCAGTGCCACAGGCTGATGGCACACATGCCACACCACATTGAGGCAGTAATTGATGCAAAAGGGGTCCAAACCAAGTACTGAGTACATATGCATTCTTATAATTTTCAGAGGTCCAATATAGTTCTATTTCCAATCCTTGTGTTACTCATATCATCTAATATTCTAATTTTATGAAATTGTGAATTTGGGGTTTACATAAGCTATACGGCATAATCATCACAATTATACCAAAGTAAGGCTTGACATATCTTGTAATAATTCTATCTCATACATTAGTTTCACCTTTTGAGTTGATTTACTGAAATAAATGAACATTTGCACAATATTCTAATTTTTCAAGTTTCACCTGTATAGCATCAGTCTTTGCAATGTGATGATAGAGGCAAGAGCCTTGGAGGCATGAAGGTTACCTCATGTCCACTGGATCCTTGCCCTTCCTGGGTTATGAAAGCTGCCACAAAGGGACTGGTCAAGTGGGCATGAGGTGTGGTGAATGCCTCCTTGCAACAGAATCCAAGCATGCCTAAATGAGGATATAGTAAAGCCTTGTCGGAAAAAAAACCTGTCCTTCTATCCCACAATACTTAGTAATGACCCCTGCCATGGGGTTGGGTCCAAGCCCTCACAAAAGATATTGAAAACTGCAGAAGTATTGGACACTACACATTGAATAGTCTTCTGGTAAATGCATCCAGAAAATACATATAAATACACATTTTGGAGGGGGTATGTAGTATTTTCAGGCAGCAGATACAGGTAAGTGAATCAGCAGACATTGGTTCCATGGATTGGGGAGGAGGCATTTCCTACTGTATACCCTTCTTGGGAAAGGTGGTAGAGTGTGCAGTGGCTTCTCAGCTTCAGGGCCTTTTGGATGAAACAGATTATCTACATCCAGACCTGTTTGTGGAACAGAGACCACTCTGGTAACCTTGGTGGATGTCCTGCACCAGGAACTGGACAGTGGGAGTATGTCCCTCCCAGACCTCTCATCGTCTGTGATATCCTCCTGGACTCTGAGGTGTTTTACAGTGGATCTGATCCTTCCTGGAGGATAGAAAGTGGTGTGGGGAAACTCCTGTTCAGCACCCTGGTTGCTGGCCTGTGGGGTCCCTCAAAGCTCTGTTTTGGCTCCTATATTACTTAACATATACATGAAATTGCTTGGAGAGATTTCCAAAGTTTTGTGGTGTAGTGAAACCTGCCAAGAACGTTACATCTAAGATTAACTTCCTGGCAAACCCCACCTTCCCATCTGGAAGTTGAGACATGACAACCGTACTTCTTTCCTTGTAAAATCGAAACACTTCACTACTTATCCAAGCAGCTTTGTCAGTCAGATGGAAACGTTTCTGCTCACTGATTCATGTCCTCAGAGAGGATCATGGGTGAGGTGTGGCTGGAAGTTTCTCCTTCACTATAGGTTCTTATTACTAAAAGTCTTTTTTATGATTGCTTTTTTCTTCTTATTTTTTTCACCTATTTAAGGCTTGGGTATTTCTCCTGGTTCGGGTCTTAACTGCAACCAAGTTATGTGCCAATGGCTCTTTCCTCGAGCTTCTTTCTAACAATCTCTTTGGTGACTTCATAACTCAAAGCTGTGCCGTGAACTAAGGGGAGAACCATGTCCTGAAGTGGAAAGAGCATTCAGGAGTGATTGTGTCAACAGAGGATGACCTCTGTATACCACCTATTGACCTGGGCTTCAAAAGGATCACCAACCAGATCAGTCGGATAGCCTCTCAAATCCTCCTGAAACCTATCAGAACCAATAAGCCTCTGAGATTGGATTATTTTCATTGATCCTGTGTAGTCATTCTTATGGCTATAAATCCTTGTTTCTCTCAGCTTGTGTGTGACAAAAGGAACTAAAAGATAATTTTTTTCTCCTTTTGCAAGAGGATGAAGTATTTTGTGGCACTGTGTTGACAAGAAAAGTATATTATAATGATTATATCCCATGAAAACTATGTGACTAATTTTTAAGACATGGCATTAAATGATGAAGCTGCTACATTATTGCCTGGATTTTTAAGGGTCTGAAGTGGTGGAAGGGTTGCTTGTGTCAAACAATCATTGAGCTATTCTATGGCCGCATACACTTTTTATTTTGCACTTCTCCTCCTGAGCGCTGCAGCGGTCCGGTAGTCCACACTAAATTGCTTAGGACATTTACCAAATCACTTTAAAAGGGGGTGCAGAAACAGGGGGGACAACAGATTTTAAACCAATTTTAAAAACCCACACCTCCAGTGGTCATTGCAAGAAAAACTGACATAGTGGTCAAAATGGGTGTGGCCAGGGGGCTCTTCAGAAAAAGTGATTTTAAAAGTGGACAGTGATTTGTAAGGCGATTTGTTTTTAAGGAAAAGGTATTTCAAACCTAAAGTGTGGCAGCAGTCTATGCTTGCTGTGGGGAGAGGTTACTTCAGAAAGACAAAAGTTACTCAATTTTGCAAAAAGAGTCTGCACAAATTACAGAGAATTGTGTGGGGCGGGTGAGTGAAACCCACTCCTCTCACTCTCATCTGGAAGCAAGGAATCCTAAGTGTCTTGAAAAGTCCTCAGCAAGAGGTTTCAGTAGCTGCCCCAATAAATGAAGACAAAGAGTGTAAGCAGTATTCTTCACATTTCTCCTTTTTGGACATTCAGTTAAGAAAAACAAGCAAACAAAAAAAGCTTGAACCGGAACCAGCAGAAAATCTTCCTGATGAATTTTATGCAGAAATTGGGAGAAATGATAAAAAGCAGTCTGACTGACATTCTTAATCATCCATACTGGACAAATTTATTATGTGCAGCTATTTTCAATATGGAGAGGATCATATTCTACTAATATGTCCACTTCCACTGCTGCCCAGGTTATGATATGGCTGGAAGTCTCCCTTCCACCAAAGGCTCTGTGACACTCAAATTGATCTTTATTAGGGCTGAGGAATGGTGTACAAATGGTCTGGCTCTCTCTGTCCCCAAAGTCTTCAGCAGGGCTTAGTTAACCCTACTACCCCATCACTTGTGTCTAATGACTCACTGGATGGGGATGCAAATCAATTGCCTTAACTTTCCCTCACAAAGACATTCAAGATTTGAACAGGTGAGGATACAGGCAAACACTTATACCAATGTTTGTATAGTTTATTATAATTGCAGAAGCTAATCTCTCTGGCCACAGAATTTTCCAGTCTATTGCATACAGATAAATACCCAGTGCTAGCTTATTCTTCTTTCTTTCCACCCTTCATATTTCCTTCAATTAACATCTTTTCAACAAATTCTAAAGCTATTCCATTTGCCATTTTCCTTTCAGTTCACTGTTTCCCATACTTTTATGTCTCCACAATGGAGTAGAAGGCATGGATGCAATCTACCATCAAGCACAAATAGACTAGACTCTCCAGGGAGCCCATTAACACTTTGGCTGAAATTGTCTGACAGGTTGTTTTGGCAGAAGATGAGTCTATGCTCTCATTCTCTCCCCCTCCCCAACTTGAGATAGGGGGACTCTTGTTGTCTCATAATTGAGCCATGCAAGCAACCCCATGTTCCTTTCAACCTATATCCCATTCCATTAAAATATGTTGAAAGTTGCAAAGTTCATAATGGTGGGATAATGATGGGTCATAGTGACCTGGCACAACTCTTTCTCTCAGAGTGCTAAGAAGGTAAAGTGTCGCAGGAGCTCTTTTGTGTGTTCACTTTGAAGGAGAAGGGAGTTTACACTGTTTACAGGAAACCAGGGCTTTTCAAAAGAGGAAGCTAAAACTCATGGTGAAAGAGGAATCCAAACAACTGCACTGCCATCAAAATCCCCATAGTTTCCAGGAGTTGTGTGGGGGAAATCTTGGCTGTTTCACAGTTTGTTTTTCAGGTGCAAGATACATTTTTCAAAACCACTCATGCTGTGAGTAAAGTGATGGTTTTATAGGTCTTCAGCCTTGGGCCATCTCTTCCCCACCCTCTGCTTCTGTAAACTATTATTTCTTGTGAACTGAGACTAAACGTTTATTTAAAGCAAGGTGCTTTGGGATGTCTGTGTATTTAATAATCCAGCACCTTCACATTTTTCTCTGCCTATGTCTTGAGAAGCCAATGCTTTTTCTTTGTGTGTCAAAGTACTTCTCCCTGTGTTTCTCCTCAGGTTGGCCATGCTGGTGGTAGTAGAGATTGAGGCTGCCCATGTTGCATGAAGAAGAAGAAGAATGTTTATTTATGGTTATTAACCAAATCACACATAATACAAAAATTGTAATACAATAAAATTATAATATGATAAAACAGTATAAAATCATATGATAAAACAGTGTAAAATAATATGATAAAACAGTATAAAATATATTACTGGAAAATACAGAGCTTGTAAAAACAACAATTTATGGGTAAAACACTATATATAATTAGGAGAGCTCAAACCTCTATCAGTTATACATATATGTTTGATCATAGCAGCGTAGCAAAACCTGGCAACACAATTTGTGATCTGAGGGGACCTATCTGAAAGGAGTAGTTTAGCATAGTAGTTGGTGGGTCTCCCAGGATGTTTGCAGATAATAGGATGTATAAACTCCTTGCACAGTTCTTAATAAAATGAGCAACATAAAAGAACATGGGACACAGACTCAATTTGGCTATTATTGCAAGGACATAATCTCTCTGGGTAAGGGATATTTTGAAATTTCCCATCCAAAAGTTTGGAAGGGAGAACATTCAGTCTGGCTAAGGAGAAGGCCCAGATTATTTTTGTAGACATAGAGCTAGAGAGGTAAAAAGACATCTTGGATGCATTGTATGTGACTATGCTATTGGTGCCAATTTGGCTCAAGTGTTCCTGGAAATCTATATCCCATATCCTACGCTTGATGGTCGCATGTTGCATGTGTGCTGAAGACACACAAGAATTTTAATGACACCCTTCTTCCTTTTGATAAAATATAAAAAACATCTTGACTATTGGCACATCCAGGCTTTGATTCACTCTAATCTACAGTATTTTAAACTCTTTCACTGGCTCTTCACTACACTAATATATATTACACTAATTCAGATTGGGGTTGGGATTCACATTCCTGAACATTCTCAATGGAAAACAAAAGTCCCTGGAGGTGGAAAACAAATTCAGAAATGGTAGGTGTGGCAAAAATCTTTCACTTGTGTGTTGAATTGGTTTTCTTAGGAAAAACAAGTCATGCAGGTATTTGCTTACTTTTAAATGCAAAAGACTAGCAAAAGAACATAAGAACATAAGAACATAAGATGAGCCATGCTGGATCAGGCCAAAGGCCCATCTAATCCAGCTTCCTGCATCTCACAGTGGCCCCACCAGATGCGTTTGGGAGCGCATGAGACTAGATATCTGTCTCCTGATATCACTCCCCTGCCTCTGGTCCTTGAAGTACCCCAGTTTTAAGCCTGGAGATTACACATCTCCCTCATGGTTTGTAACCTGTGATGGACTTTTCCTCCAGGAATCTGTCCAATCCCCTTTTGAAGGCATTTAGGGCAGATGCCACTTTACTTATATCCTCCATTATTTTGTACGTCTCAATCATATCCCCCCCCCAAGAATTCTTTCCTGATCCATCACGGATAGCTCAGAGACCATGAGTTGATAAAGTTTGGATTTATTTTTGCCCAAACATGCATTACTTTACATTTTCCTACCATGAAGCACATTTGCCATTTCACAGCCCATTCCCTCAGTTTGGAGAGATCCTTCTGGAGCTCTTTACAATCTCCTCTGGTTTTTACCACATGGAAAATTTTCTTGTCATCCACAAACTTTGCCACCTCACTGCTTATCCTTGTCTCCAGGTCATTTATGAGCAGACTGAAAAGCACCAGTCCCAGGACAGATCCCTCGGGCACACCGCTTTTCACCTCTCTCCGTTGTGAAATTGCCCACTGACACCTACTCTTTGTTTCCTAGATCTCAACTAGTTCTCAATTCATAAGAGGACCTGCCCTCTTATCCCCTTACTGTGCAATTTTCTCAGCAGCCTTTGGCAAGGGACTGTGGCAAAAGCCTTCTGAAAATCAAGATAGAAATATCCACCGGTGGACCGAAATCCACATGCCTGTTGACCTTTTCAAAAAATTCTAAAAGGTTTGTTAGGCAAGACAAACATAGTAATTCTTCCAGCTGGAATGGCATAGTCAAGCATGCCCGGATTCTGTCACTTTGTTTGCCTCCTTTCCCAAGACGAAGTTACCTCAAAGGACTAAAAGATCAGACCATTTTGTGGGTCAAACTCGCCCCCCCCACTGCTGTGTTCTGCGTATTCATAAAGCTAGTAGTCACCCACCATTGCTGCTTATTAGACAAACACCATCAATATCATTTATGCCTATTACCAAGCAATCAAGTTACAAAAGATGGCAATTTCTTCATTTGACACAGTACATTAGTTATCCATTACATGGGGCTGCTGTCCCATGGCCCAGTCAAATACTTCTCCAGTGAACTCTCAACAGGAAGTCGATAGTCAGGCCAATACTGTGGCTTCTTCTCTAGGAAATGTCCACCATTCTGAGGGGCAGTGCTCTTTCTGCTATGCACCTGTGATATAGGGGTTGTCTCCCATGATGTTATCCAAGTGCTATAGGATCCTCATATGAGGCATGCTGCTGGAAGCAGTACCCTTGCTTTGGTGATGCCCTTTTCTTTTCTTTTTTTAATAAATCATTCTTTTCAAGTGAAGTATCTGAAGAAAATTGCAAAATTTGATTGGTTTTTTCTGGTATGAACCCAATACTATCACCATGCCCTCACACAGACCAAACAGGCTTCTGGTTCCTAAGGGTATCCAAGAAGCCATGCAGGGGGTTTCCTCTGAATTGGTTGGCACTCCTGTTGATGCCCTAGTGTCTAACTAGTACACTGCATCTTACAGAGCAGCTGACATGATTGCACCCGGACACCACCTTCAGCGCCGGGTCACCTCAGCTGCTTTGTTCAGCCAGGACCTGTGGGCCTTGAAGCATAATAGGAGGAGGCTAGAGAGCACATGAAGGAGGTCCCTGATGGGAAATTATCTAAAAGCCATCAAAATTGTGTCTTCACATTATCAAAATAAGATCAAAGCTGCCAGAAGAACTCACTTTGCTAATGGGATAAGCAAGGATCAAAATAATCAATCAGAATTATTTTGAAGATTACATGCTCTATCCAGGGTTAGTCACAGTGATAGGCCTCCACTAGTACTACCTGTGGCCAATTTGTGACACTTTTACAAACAAAAGTGGATGCCATCCGCCAGGACCTAGACCTCCAATTGCAAACATTAGATGGAGCCAAGGTGGCCAGTGCATTGCTTTGCCCTGTAACTTTTACCACCTTTCAACCTGTAATGTCTGTAGAAGTGAACAGGGTGCTTGAGAGTTGCTAAGCCACCAAATCAACCCTTGACCCTTGCCTGGCCTGGCTAATAAAAGCTGCCAGACCAGTTACTACTGAGTGGGCTATGGTGTAGGATTGACTACACATGGACACATTGGTGGGGTCCAGCAGGCCAGGTCCCGTGCAGCAGCTCCTGACTGCTAGCCTGGGCACAAGGCTTTTTATTAGTTGCAATAACCAAGCATCACAAGGGGTGGAGACAGGGCCTACATGTCAGGGGTCAGGTAAACTGGTGAATTCCTGGGAAGGCTTATCTAGAGTGGCAGGGTCTTGGGCTGGTCACGTAGCTGGGGTATAGAAACCTTATCAAAGGTAGCTGTGTCCTGCAACTCCCTCTCACAGGCTTCCTGGCTGATCTGGGTGGTGGTGGGTGGTGGGTGGGAGAGATACAGACCAAGCTGGCTTCTTGAGTATGTGGGCTATGGGATTCATTTCCTTCCATCCAGGGCCTCCCTGCTCAGATAGAGAGTTTTAATGATTCCCAAATGCCTTACCCATGCAGCCAGCTGGGGTACTGTCCTCTGCCCCAAGGGGACATCTCTACAATGAAAATAATTAATAGGTCTCTCCAAGAGGGCAGGGTTCCTTCTGCCCTCAAGGAGAAACACATTAGGCCCATTGCAAAAAACTGAATGTGGTGGCAGACCAAATGGGCCACTATCAGTCTGTAGCCAATATTTCATTCATGAGCAAGGTGTTGGAGAGCATGGTGGCAGATTAATTTCAGGGACTCATGGGTGATATTGATGCTCTTGGTCCATTTCAGTTGGGGTTCAGGAAGCATGGCACAGAAATGGCATTTGTCACCCTGCAGGATGACCTTTTGAGGGAGGCTGGTAGGAGCAAAACATCCCTGCAGGTCCTTCTTGATTTCTCAGCAGCTTTTGATACTGTCAACCATGGTATCCTCCTGGGGAGACTCTCTGAACTGGGGATTGTTGGCCTTGTCTTGGCATGGTTCCAATCCTTCTTGGAGGACAATTCCCAGAGAGTACAGCTACGTGAGATTACTTCCATTCTGTGGTCCTCTAATTGTGGGGTGCCACAGGGGTCAATCAGCTCTCCATGCTCTTTAACATCTATATGAGGCCACTGCGAAGGGTCATCAGGGCATATGGAGCTTCATGTCATCAGTACATGATACATGGAGTGCTGCCTGGATGCTGTTCTGGAATGGAGGAGTGCCAAAAGTCTAAGGTTGAACCCAGGCAAGATGGAAGACCTTCAGTTGGGACCCCCCAGCATCTGCAGTTTGGGAAGATCCCTCTCCTTTGCGGGAGTGACTCTGTCCATGAAGGATGAGGTTCCTAGCTTGGGCATCCAAATGGTGTCAGTGGTCCTATTAGCACATTTTCACCTGCGCCAGATTGCCTGGACTTCCTTGACTTTGGGGTTCTTACCATGCTGGTTTGTGCACTCCTAATCTCAAGATTAGACTACTGCAGTGCACTGTAGATGAGCTGTCTATGAGGTTAGTGCAGAAGCTGAAGCTGGTACAGAATATAGTGGACAGGTTATTAACTAAATAACTAATGAACTAAAATATAACTAATGAACTCAATAACTAATGAACTAAAATATTCCAGCATATTACTCCTATTCTTTCCGCTCTGCACTAGCTGCCAATACACTTCCGCATTGACTTCAAGGTTCTAATGTTAACATCAAACCAGTCAGAAAAAGGGTATGGGAAAACTAATTAACTATTTTTCAAAACAAATGTGGCTGTATTGAAATCCAGATTTTAAAGAGGCAAGCAACTGAAATCTGTCAGGTCTGTTTTCTCAATCCCCCCCCCGATGGGAAATTTTTATTACCCTGTGTGAATGGCAGCCATATGAGTTGTCTGTATTGCTTTGTTTTTTTTTTTTTTTTTATCCCAGCATTGTACATCAATCTGAGGTGCACAGTGATGTGGCTGGAACCACATTGTCCAGGGTATCACTATACTTGTTTCTTTCTTTTGTAAGCTGTTGCAGGGAAGCAAAGGAGGCTAACATTGTGGTTTGAAAAAAATCTTCCCTCAATCATATTACTATCATTTCTGAACTGCACGGTTAGGTAGAAAACATATAAATAACATCAGAGCTGAAAATGGATGACTTTCAGCTGCTACATCCGGATGATGTGGTCAAGACCCTTGGGAAGATGAGGGCCAACACATATCAAGAATGCATCTCTGGTACAATGCTTTGATAAAGATAGCAAGTTTCTATCAAAAGCTTAGCTCATATTTTTTTTTTTTTAGCAGTGACCAATAAAGGTACCCCCTAACTTCCTTTTGAATTTGTTTCTCTGGTCACATGGCTCAACAATTTAACACATATGTGTTGGATCCTTAACCCTCATGGATCATAAAATCTTCCAGAGACTGTATGGCAGACTCTTTAGAAAGAGTAGTGAATGCCTCCTTACAACAGGGCAGGATTCCGGCATGTTTAAAGGAGGCAATAGTAAAACCACTACTAAAAAAGCCCTCCTTAGATCCAATGATACTGAACAATTACTGACCCATATTGAATATCCCATTCTTAGGGAAAGTGCTAGAGCAGGATGTGGCCTTGCAGCTCCAGAGGTTTCTGTTTGAGATAAACTACCTGGGTCCATTTCAATCTGGCTTCAAACCTGGCTATGGGACTGAGACAGCACTGGTTTCATTGTTAATGACTTATGCAGGGAATTGGATAGGGGATATGTATCCCTTTTGATTTTGCTAGACCTCTCAGCTGCTTTTGACACTATAGACCATGGCATCCTCCTGACTCATCTCTCTGAAATGGGAATAGGGGGTATTAAATTAAAGTGGCTCCTGTCCTTCTTGCAGGACAGAATGCAAAAACTGGTGTTAGGTGATTCATGTTTGACACCACAGCCACTGACCTGTGGAGTTCCCCAGGGTTCTGTTCTGTTACCTATGTTATTTAACATCTATATGAAACCACTGGGGGAGATTATGAGGTCTTTTGGGGCTAGATGCCACAAATACGCTGATGATACACAGCTCTACCTTTTGTCACCTCTGTACTCTAAGGGAGTCTAAGGGTGTTTAGATGCAGTAAAGAACTGGATGAGGATTAACAAAATGAAATTAAACCCGGACAAGACAGAGGGGATCCTGGTCAGTTGAAAGGGAGAACAAGGAATAGGGATGCAACCTGTACTGGATGGCCTCACACTCCAATTGAAAAATCAGGTATGCAGCTTGGGGGTGCGCTTGGAATCATCTTTGAGCTTGGATGCCCAGATCACGGCTGTGGCCAGGATCACATTTGCACAATTAAGGCTAGTACATTAGTTATGCCCCTTTCTTGAGAAACCTGCTCTTGCCACTGTGACACATGCCCTAGTGACATCCCAGCTAGACCACTGTAATGAGTTCTATGTGGGGCTACCAATGAAAAGTCTCAGGAAACTTCAATGGGTCCAAAATGCAGCAGCCAGGCTGCTGACTGGGGCGGTGTACAGAGATCACATTATGCCCCTATTAAAAGAGCTCCACAGGCTGCCAATCAGTTATTGGGCACAATTCAAGGTGCTGATCTTGACCTACAATGCATCTCACAGTATGAACCGACTCAGGTGTTAAGGTCATCAGGAGAGGCCCTTCTCTCCATCCCACCACCCTCACAGGTACATCTCATGGGAACCCATGAAAGGGTCTTCTTGACTGCTGTGCCCAGACTCTGGAACTCCCTCCCACTAAAGGCCAGGTCTGCCTCATCTGTGTTGTCCTTCCGGAAACAGGCAAAGACCTTTCTCTTCAGGCAAGCTTTCCCTGAATGAAGATCTACCTATTATGTGTATTTTATATGACTCTATAAGTTCACATAGACTTTGTGTTTATAACTACTTATAACCATGTAACTTTAATGTAATGTTATCTGTTAATGCTGAAAGATGTCCCTCAATTCCTTGTTCTCAAATATTTGAACATGTCTTAATTGTCCTGGACTGTACAGTATATTATCCATCATTACTGTAAGCCACCTTGGGTCATTTTCCAAGGAGAAAGGCAGGGTAAAAATAATCTAAAATAATTAAATAAAATAATAATTACTTAAGACTTAACTGTTTTTGAGTGAGTCGTGTGCATCTTAAATGTATTTTTGTTTATTTGCCTGTTGGTTTATTTTGTTATATGGTGCCAATTTAGGAAGTGATGTGATTGCTGTGTACCATATTGTTATCTCTTGTTGCCTCTCCTTGTGGAGGATGTCCAGCAAATACTTCCCCTTATGCTAGAAAATATCCCATTCCTGGGTACAACATCTTGTTGTGCAAATTCAGTGCAACACAATTGGCAAGTTCCAAGTGAATCTGGGCCATTTCTACAAAAAAAGTATATAGATGATAATTGGGACTCCAGTCTGAATTAGAAGCAGCAATTACAATCTAGTTTAATGTAGATTTCTGAAACGCTGTAGGTCACATTTGGATTGCATTGTTGTCAACTCTTTTATGCTTTCCTTGCAATTTGCCCATCATTCTGTCCTGTCCATATTCAAATATTTGTTGCTACTCTTGGGCAGCAATACAACTTTGTTCATAGTAGTAACAAATGTTCCATTTGAACAATGCAAGAACATTCTGAGACTCATCAATCTGCCTGAAGACTATTTCCCCCCCAAAAAAAAACATATCAGATTTATAAAGCCTTACTTTTAGTATTTTATCCTCCTTTGAAGAATTGTGGTGGTCAGCTTGACAGGCCTGACACAACTGCAATATTTCATACCAGATTTGGCTGCTTTCTACATTTTTTGGAAGTTTCTTGTGTCTGTTTAAATCTTAACCCTCTTCCAAATGGGAAGAATATTATCTAAATACCTTATCATCTTTGTTTAGGCTACATCATCACCACGAGATATGTTTTAAGGAATTTGCATAATCCATACGATTCCTCACATTGGCTTGAGACTGAAACAAAGAGCCCTTTTTCCTCCTTGATTCCCCCCCCCCCGGAAATGCATGCGGAATTTCTCAGCTATGCAGGCTATCCTTGTAGATGAAGCACATCCATACATTCAAGGCCAATGAGGCCCCTAGGAATGAACTACAGAACTACAGTGGCAAGTTCAGACTTAGAATGACTGACTCATTTACTTTGGACTCTGCCTAAGAATCAAGACAATTGAATACCTAGACACTGTTACCACCCATGGAAGGCTCCAAATAAATAAAGTGATAGTGGTATCAGTGGCATTGTATGAGCAAGGGTGAATGTGGCTTGGTTGCAATGGCAAGAACTCACCAGGGTGCACTGCACTTACCAAAGTGCAACAGATGAATGCCAATCTGTCTCAAATCCAAGATTTACAAGTCGATTCTCTGCCCTGTCACACTATATGGCACAGAGTGCTGGGCAACAACAATGGGCATAGAGAACTATAAGCATGCCATGGAAATATGTATGTTCCTTTGGATATTGGGCATCTTCCCACTTGACCATGTCACAAATGATACCACCTAACAGCAACCATGTGTGGTATCAATAATAGAGAAGATGAGAGAAAGCCAGATCTCCTGATATGGACATGTCCACAGAGCAGCACCTTCCACCAACCCCCAAATTGCCTTGCCACCTGAAAATTAACAACTTGTGGCCACCACATAGAAAAGAAACAAAGTGAAAAGAAGTTTCCTTTTTAAATATTATTTCACACCCCTTCACTGAAAACTGCTCTTCTATGGGGGGGAGTTAGTGCTTCTTTAAATAACAAATTCTAAACATCACCAAAATGAAACTTTGTATAGACAGAGGGATGTAAGCAGTTTTATTCATGGCATGCCAAATATTTACAGCTTTTTACACTTCTCTGGTGCCAACAGCTCATGCTGTTGTCATCAACTTAATTGATTGTGTCCTGTTTTCTTACAGCAGGATATAAGGCATTTTCCTGGACCAACAAAGCTCGTCACCACCCCTTTCATGCTCAAACAGGTGCTGCCTCTCTTTACCCCCCTCCAAGGAGACTTACCCTTCTTAGGATCCCTTTTATCTGGATGAGTTCATCCTGATAAGTCACAGAGCTTATCAAGTTGTCTCATCACAGCATAGACCAGAACCAGAAGTGCAAATCGGACTTGTTTTTGTTGAGTATACTAGATAACCAGATGGAAGAGGGAGGAAAAGTGATACTTATAAGTAGAGATGGGCACGAAACGAACAATTTTTCATTTCCATTTTTGTTTTTTTGTTTCGTTATGTATGCAATGAAATGACAAACGAATTTTATCTCTAAAATGAAATGAGACGAACAGAAACACCAGAAATTTTGTCGTCCGTTTCGTTTTCATTACGGCAATACATTTAACTGCTTTAAAAGCTAAAAAAATCACAAAAAAATGAAATAAATGGTAATGAAATGGTAACGAAACAAATGAAAACAAAAATGATTTTTTTGCAAAAATTTGTGAAAAACGGAAACAAACTGAAACAGATCCCCTAAACGACAAATGAAATGCCATTTTTTTAATTTGTGCCCATCTCTACTTATAAAATATATGACAACTACAGCAAGACTTGCTTATGCACAACACTGGATAGTGAAACAAGTACCAAAACAGAAGAATGGCTATGCAAAATGCTAGATATGGTGGAAATGGCAAAACTGTCAGTTGACTAATGGACTTCAAAAAAGCTTGGAAATCTTGGATTTTATGTAAGAGAAAGAAAAAGACAAACTAAAGACATTTGGATTTTAAATTTAGCATCTCATTTAAGACATAGAGATAAGTAAAATCCAGGATGTATTTATTTATTTATTTATTTATTTATTTATTTATTTATTTATTTATTATTTACATAAAAATTAGCTGCCCCACTACTAAGAGATCTCTGGGCATGAGAATTACAGGATTGAATTTTATTCTGGGTGGCTTATCTGTAAAGTCATCTGCTTCCACCCTTTGTTTACAAACCAGCCTGCTGAGAATTCTGGAACAGAGAGGCACTCAGACACCAGCAGTCTATAAAGTAGCATCTGGTCTCCCACCCCTGGAAATAAACAGCACCTAATCAGAGCCCCTCAAGGCATTTTCTTCCAACCAGCTGCAAATCAAGCATCTGTGTTTCTGTCACTAGTTATGCTGCCACTCAACAAATTGCTTTTCTTTGCCACTCACAGAAATCTCAGATCTCCTCCACAAATTAATTAGAAGGTAAATTCTAGCTGCCATCTTAATGGGTCAAACTTTATGGGCTGTTTACAAAACACCTTGTGCATATTAATATCTGTGATGACTAAGACTTTACTGTACTCCAGGAGACATTTCAAGATTATACATACAGATAGATAGATAGATAGATAGATAGATAGATAGATAGATAGATAGATAGATAGATAGATAGATAGATAGATAGAGATATAGATAGATAGATATGGATATAGATATAGATAAAGGAAAACCAAGAGCAGGTTTTCATTACATAAATGATAGCAATCCATGGTTCTCTTGATGTGATTAGGCTGGAGTTCTCACCAGCCCTAGCAAACATAGTGAATGATGAGGTAGGATGGGAGTTGTCATCCAACAATATTTGGAAAGCTATATATTGCTTGTGCCTGCACTACACATAGAACACATATTATGTAGCAAAGGTATACACAAACCAAAAAGTGATAAAATTTTTAAATAGTATAGCTGTGTGGTTCTTCAGAATGAATATTCAAGGTGTGCATGTTTGTATCCTTTTCTAGTGATGTGGCTTTTTTTTGTTTTTAGTTCTTATAATTATTCTCCAAGTCTTTCCAGGATGAGATTTCTGATGAAGACATTCCTCTGTATCAGTGAGCAGAGGACTTCCTGCTAGAGATGGGCACGACTTGGCGGAATTCCCGTTTCCGTTTCCGTTCCTCGTTTCCGTTACAGAATGGAAACGGTAACGGGAATTACTCCACCAGAACTCGAACTCGAACCGACTAAAGAATAATTGGGTCTGATCTGTCGTAGTCGTTCCTGGCATCGCGGCGATCCCGCGATGCCAAGCGGCACAGAAAAAAGGTTTTAAAAAAAACCCCGATTCCCAGCCAAAAAGCAGGCGGAAATATGCCTGCCTGAGTGAGGGCTCAGGGCACCTACCAGAGGGGTGGTTGACCCCCCCTCTCCTGTCCTGGGCTGCTCTGGTGGTGGGGGAAATCCTCGTCATAGTCGCTCGCAATAAGCACCAGACTATTCCCGCCGCAATTCAAGCGGAAGCGGCACAGAAAAAAGTTTTAAACTCCCCCATTCCCGGGCCATAAAGCAGGCGAAAATATGCCTGCAGTGCAGAGTGCACCTACCAGAGGGGTGGTTTCTGGGGGGGGGTCCCGGCCTCCCCCCCTCTCCTGTCCTGGGCAGCCGGACTCGAGTCGCCATGCCATGCGGTGCGGGTGGGGGATCCAAAATGGGGCAGCGACCGCAATATTTTTTTTGAAATCGTGGTCCAAAAACACACAAGCACCACACAGAAACATGTGAAAATTGCTATTTTAAAACTGCCAGAATTTTTACAGTAGCAGTGGGTTTTTCTTGCAACAAAATGTCTCCTCTTTCCTCTCTCCATTGATTTTATTTTATTTTATTTTATTTTATTTTTACACCTGCGCAATGATGGGCTGGCCATGGGAGTGACCATGCAAATTTTTGGAGCCATTCCACCAATCGCATGGCCAGTGGCCAAGGTTGACCACAGAGACTTCTGGGATGTGCCAAAAAAAAGCCCACTAACCGTAGCTAACCCTAAGCCTGCCAGTACACTGTCCTTCTAAGTGGGTCAGAGAGGCCCCCAGAGGTGCACCCCAATACTCACCCTAACCTCACCCGTAACTAGCCAAACCCTAGCCCTTGCGCTAACCCTGTTGCCTAAGCCAGATCTGTAACTACACGCATACAATTCCCTTCTTAGTGAGACACAGTGGGTGCAGAGAGTCTGCCAGTCCGCCACTTGTGGCTCTGGGTGACTCCTGCAGGCTTGGCTCGGCCGGCAGCATGTGTGACATGCAAACCATGCCCCCGAGGCCTGACTGATGTCGGAAGGCACCCCAAAAGAGGGGTGCCTCTGCCAGTCTGCTGTGTCTCTGATGCAATCATATCCATATGGCTATGCATGCATGCCCTTTTGCAGCAGGTGAGGACATGCATGAGGGGTCTCCAGGAGCCTGCTTTCCCTAGCAGGTGAGGATAGGAGGCACCCCCACCAAAAAAAAGAGGTGCCTCCAGGAGCCCACTACCCCCCAAACCAGTTTAACAACAGACGAAAAAATGAAAAATGAAATGACAAATTTTTGTGAAGTTTCGCGAAAAACAGAAACGAGCCGACACAGACCGCCTCCGACACACGACAACTCGAAAACGTCATTTTCCCTAGTCGTGCCCATCTCTACTTCCTGCAAAAATGAGGATATTCTGTTTTTCTTTAATTTGTCCTCATTTTCTGTATTTGTACTGTACATATGTAATAAGACTTCCTGGGGTAGGAACTGGCAAGCCACCCCAGTATCCCTGCCAAGAACATCCCATGGACAGAAACAAAAGGCTAAAAGATATGACGCTGGAAGATGAGCCCCTCAGGTCGGAAGGCGTCCAACATGCTACTGAGGAAGAGCAGAGGACAAGTACAAGTAGCTCCAGAGCTAATGAAGTGGCTGGGCCAAAGCCGAAAGGACGCTCAGCTGCAGACGTGCCTGGAAGAGAAAGGAAAGTCCAATGTTGCAAAGAAATATACTACATAGGAACCTGGAATGAGAGATCTATGAACCAGGGTAAGCTGGATGTGGTTAGACGTGAGATGGAAAGAATAAACATTGACATCCTGGGCATCAGTGAACTTAAATGGACAGGAATGGGTGAATTCAGTTCAGATGACTATCACATCTACTACTGTGGGCAAGAATCCCATAGAAGAAATGGAGTAGCCCTCATAGTCAACAATAGAGTGAGAAAAGCAGTGCTGGGATACAACCTAAAAATGACAGAATGATTTCAGTACGATTCCAAGGCAGTCCTTTCAACATCACAGTTATCCAAGTTTATGCACCAACTATCAGTGCTGAAGACTCTGAGATTGACCAATTTTATGAAGACTTACAAGAACTTCTAGAACTGACATCAAAGAAAGATGTTCTTATCATCATAGGGGATTGGAATGCTAAAGTAGGGAGTCAAGTAATAAAAGGAATAACTGGCAAGTTTGGCCTTGGAGTTCCAAATGAAGCAGGGCAAAGGCTAATTGAGTTTTGTCAAGAGAACAAGCTGGTCATTGCACTCTTTTCCAAAAACACAAAAGGCGACTCTACACATGGACATCACCAGATGGACAATACCGGAATCAGATTGACTATGTTCTCTGCAGCCAAAGATGGAGGAGCTCTATACAGTCAGCAAAAACAAGACCTGGTGCTGACTGTGGCTCAGATCATCAGCTTCTTATTTCAAAATTCAAACTTAAACTGAAGAAAGTAGGGAAGACCACTGGGCCAGTCACGTATAATCTGAGTCAAATCCCATATGAATACACAGTGGAAGTGAAGAATAGATTCAAGGAAATAGATTTGTTGGACAGAACACCTGAAGAACTATGGATGGAGGCTTGTAACATTGTACAGGAAGCTGCAATGAAAACTATTCCAAAGAAAAGAAAATGCAAGAAAGCAAAGTGGTTGTCCAATGAGGCCCTACAAATAGCGGAGGAGAGAAGGGACTCAAAATGCAAGGGAGAAAGGGAAAGATACAGAAAATTGAATGCAGACTTCCAAAGAATAGCAAGGAGAGACAGGACGGCCTTCTTGAATGAACAGTGCAAAGACCTAGAGGAAAACAACAGAAAAGGAAAAACCAGAGATCTATTCAAGAAAATTGGAGATATTAAAGGGGCATTTCGTGCAAAGATGGATATGATAAAGGACAAAAATGGTAGGGGCCTAACTGAAGCAGAAGAGATTAAGAAGAGATGGCAAGAATATACAGAAAAATTATATCAGAAGGATCTGGATGTCCCTGATAACCAAGATAGTGTAGTTGCTGACCTGGAGCCAGACATCCTGGAAAGTGAAGTCAAGTGGGCCTTAGAAAGCATTGCAAACAACAAGGCCAGTGGAGGTGATGGCATTCCAAATGAACTCTTTAAAATCTTAAAAGAGGATGCTGTAAAGGTGCTGCATATGATATGCCAGCAAATTTGGAAAACCCAGCAGTGGCCAGAGGACTGAAAAAAGATCAGTCTACATCCCAATCCCAAAGAAAAGAAATGCCAAAGAATGCACCAACTATCGCACAATTGCACTCATTTCACACGCTAGCAAGGTTATGCTCAAAATTCTACAAGGCAGGCTTCAGCAGTATGTGGAAAGAGAACTTCCAGAAGTACAAGCTGGATTTCGAAGGGGCAGAGGAACTAGAGATCAAATCGCCAACATGCGCCGGATTATGGAGAAAGCCAGAGAGTTCCAGAAAAACATCTACTTCTGCTTCATTGACTATGCCAAAGCCTTTGACTGTGTAGACCACAACAAACTATGGCAAGTCCTTAAAGGAATGGGAGTGCCTGACCACCTTATCTGTCTCCTAAGAAATCTATATGTGGGACAAGCAGCAACCATCAGAACCGGATATGGAACAACTGACTGGTTTAGAATTGGGAAAGGAATACGACAAGGCTGTATACTGTCATCTTGCCTATTTAACTTATATGAAGAGTACATCATGAGACAGGCAGGTCTGGATAAATCACAAGCCGGAATTAAGATTGCTGGAAGAAATATCAACAACCTCAGATACGCAGATGATACTACTCTAATAGCAGAGAGTGAGGAGGAATTAAAGAACCTCTTAATGAGGGTGAAAGAGGAGAGTGAAAAAAATGGGCTTTAGCTCAACATAAAAAAAAACTATAATGGCCACCGGTCCCATCACCTCCTGGCAAATAGAAGGGGAAGAAATGGAGGCAACGACAGAGTTTATTTTCTTGGGCTCCTTGATCACTACAGATGGCGACTGCAGGAACGAAATAAAAAGACGCCTGCTTCTTGGGAGAAAAGCAATGGCAAACCTAGATAGAATCCAAAAGAGCAGAGACATCACTTTGCCAACTAAGGTCAGGATAGTCAAAGCTATGGTTTTTCCAGTAGTGATGTATGGAAGTGAGAGCTGGACTATAAAGAAGGCTGATCGCCACAGAATTGATGCTTTTGAGCTGTGGTGCTGGAGGAGAGTCTTGAGAGTCCCATGGACTGCAAAGAGAACAAACCTATCCATTCTGAAAGATATCAACCCCGAATATTCACTGGAAGGACAGATGTTGAAGCTGAGGCTGCAGTACTTTGGCCACCTCATAAGAGAGGACTCCTTGGAAAAGTCCCTGATGCTGGGAAAAATTGAAGGGAAAAGGAAAAGAGGACGACAGAGAATGAGATATTTGGACGGTGTCATCGATGCAACCAAAATGAATTTGACAAAACTCCGGGAGGCAGTGGTGGATAGGAAGGCCTGGCGAGCTCTGGGTCATGGGGTCACAAAGATTCGGACATGACTGAATGACTGAAAAACAACTGTACAAGAAACTGCAACATTGTGTACAGCTTAAAGACATTTCAGATGAATCCCATGTAGGTAATATTCCACTCTGTTTCGAATTGTAACAACCCAGGGCAGTTTAATGTCTCATCAGCACTTTTCAGGCAAATTCTGCACAGGAAATAGTTCTGTGCAAGAATTATGATAATCATATATAACATGCATTTCTTTCAGAAAAAATAGCATGCAATATGAGAGAAATATAGTCAGAGTTCACCTTTCTTTGGGGGTGAAATCTTGCACAAATATATTCTGCTGGAAGGAGAAAAGTGTTTTCATCTCAGTATTTCTAAAAGAATGAGGAGTTGGAAGATTCACATTGATATCTTTTTCTCTGATGCTATATGTCAGCAAACCACCAAGAATATAAGACAGTCATTTGGCACCTGTTACAGTATTTCAGATTTCCCCTTCAGCATTTCCAATTCAATACTACCTCAATAAATGTACAAGACTGACTATAAAATATGGCAGCTCATTTGTTTTACACCTAGTATGAGTCAAGGGTAGTGACTTGGCAACTGAATGGTGAGATAGTTTTGATTTTGCATATCAATGTTGGGAAATAAATTATTGTTTGCTTTAAATCCCTCTGTGTTAACTCAGGGGCAAATTGCCTAGAGCCTGCAAGCTACTTTCATCGGTTTTCTGTATAGCTATGTATGTACTCCTCTGCCATGGACCTTAAAAATCACTGCCAGCCAACACAATGTACAAGAACATAGCCACCAGTGAAAGGAAACAGCCAAGGACAGGCAGCGAGCCATAATGATGAATGAGGAAGCCACAGACCATACCGAATGTCGAAGCAGTCGTTCACAATGATGCTCTGTGGTTGGCCTTTCCATATTGTATACAGGCCTCACTGAATTCCAACTGTCTCCCCAACCACCCACAAAAATAAAAGAATGGTGGTTCTGCTTTTTCTCCATTTTGATGAGCCATTATATTTGGAGTGCAAGGAGCAAGAATGATGGAGAGGGGGCGAACTCATGTTGAACAGAAACTGAGTTCCCCGAGGAAAGAAATAAGATGGCAGGACACAACGTGCTGGCTGAGAATAGTGTCTGGCTAGGGACAAGGGAAGCATGATGGCCAAAGCAAAGCATGCTGCATATACCACCTCATAGCGTTTAATCAACTCACTGTAGTTTACAAATTAATTATGCAATCTACACATTATCACCCTCTCCCCCAGCGAGCTGAGTACTCGTTTTACCAGCCTAGAGTGAACCTAGAGCCGTCTACCAGGGATTGAACCCTAGGTCATGAGCAAAGTTTGGGCTGCAGTATAACAGTTTAGCCATTGTGCCACAAGGCCAAGGCTTCTAGGGTGAGAGGGCACCACAAGGGAATATTGATACACTTTTTGTCTATTCTTGTTTTGGTTTGTTTCTGAGCCTATGTTGCTCTCCTTTGCCATAGTGATGTTTGGACTGGATTGTTTGTGTGTGACTGAGAGAATTCATGGGGTGGGGGGAGAGAATAGGAACAGGGAGGATATCCCTATCAATTTCTGGTTGGCCTCACTTTTTCCCAGCATGCAATCCTTGGCTCCTTTTCCCAAGGAAGTGTGGTCCTCAGCCTCTCCTCTTTCAGCAGCCAGTAGAAGCTCTTTGAAAAAGAGGAATGCACATGGATTTTTTTTCCACAGCTGCGCTGATTTTCCATTTTCTACTTCTTAGTGCCAGACATGAGAACCAACAGTCAGCTTGATAAAGCTGGCAGTAAATACAGAGTCCATATTCAAAGCATATGCCAAGAGCAGCAAATGTCCCCAAAAGCAGCAAGGGAAGGTTGAAATTACTCCAGTCTAGCACTCCAGAATTCCCAGCAACAAAAATATTGCTAAATCCACCTCAGACATCACATATTTGTCCCCACATGAAATATCACAACCCCCACCAACAACAACCACATTTGACTATTCACTACAGACAAGTAAGAAGCAGGTGGCAGTGGAGACTGTAGCTGGTTTGCATTCTCTGTCTGTGTCATTGAACTTCAAGCTCCTTTTTATCCTTTTGGCAAGGAACAAGATGAAACAACTCTCTATGAGCATGTCTACACTGCAACATTGAAATGTCATGGCCCCTTCTTATTAAATCCTGGGATCTGCAGTGGCGTGAGTTATTCAGATTGCTCTGCCAGTGAACTCTTACGTTCTGGTTTAGGGAAGCACAATACGAAATAACACACTACAGAATGAAGCTAGGGCAGTTAAGGTGGTGTCAGACTGCTGTAACTGCATAGAATAGATGCAGTCTTGGTAAGGAGGGTCCCCACCCCATTCTGGATGGCTTTGTTTGGTCACAGGCTATGCCAGTGTTGGCGAATCCATGGCAGGAGTGCCAAAGATGGCATGCAGGGCCCTTTCTGTGGGCATGCAACATCACCCCCTCACAGCCATGGCACTTGCCCCTCCACTCAGAGCACACTGTGGGCATCCTAAAAGTAGCCTGGCTGGAGAGTAAACTGGGGCTATGGAAGAGCTGCCAAACCAATACCTCCCCTTTGCCTGTCTCTCTTCATGGAGCCATTTCAGTGGTCTCAAAATGGCTTTGTGCAGACAGCCAGATGAAGGGGAGGTAGCAGTTTGTGGGCTTGTTCTTAGCCCCAGTTTACTCTCCAGCCACGCCTCTTTTGGGATGCCCAGAGTGGCATGGCTGGAGAGTAAACTGGGGCTGCGAAGGAGCTCACAAGCCACCACCACTCTCCCCTGGCCTTCCTGATGGTGTAGCACCCCATCTGACTCTCTGCCTCGGGCAGAGAAGCGGGTGGGGTGCCACTCTTTGGGAAAGCAATGATTGAAGAGCAGATTTTTGAATTTCTATGACCACAATGAGGGTGCTGTGGCCATGGGAAATTCAAAAGCCTGCTCTTCAATTCTACCCTTTGAGAAAGCAAGGATTGAAGATCAGGGGTGCTACCCTTCGGGAAAATGAGAATTGAAGAGCAGGTTTTTGAATCTTCTGTGGCCACAGAGAGTTTGCTGTGGTCACGGGAAATTCAAAAGCTTGCACTTTGATCATCGCTTTCCTGAAGGTTTGCACCCAAAGCATTTGTAACCTGGGGTATCATTGTTTTCAGGTTACATTGACATATTGACACATAGTGGGTTTTGAATCACATTTAGGGTACTCGGTCTCTAAAAGGTTCACTATCACTGGGCTATGCAAGTGTCCCCATGCTCTCTCTTGGATATTCAAGCAATAAAGTGTAATAGGTCAGTGCATAAAATCTTGACTTGAAATCTACAGTCTGTTTGTTTCCAGCTTGCCTTCTTCCAGACTTGTGTCTTGCCTCTTCCAGCTGTGAAATTTTCTATAGCAATCAATAACTTTTTGTCCAGCAAAAGTGCTATTTAACTGATTTAGATTGTTTAAATGCCATGGGTTCTTTTTCATTCAGTTGTCAGTTGTCCCTGAAATGTTTCAAGCAAACTGGGCAATTTGCAGCATTATCACTGCAAGGAAGCTTTAGCCAGTTGCTCAAGAACACTTTCCTGGGGGACCTGCTTTTGGGAGGTTATAATTTGGACATCCCAAATCCCATCTTCCCCGGACTTGGGAGGAGAGTCAGCTAAAGGTCTGCTGCAAATGTGGCATCTCTAGGTCACATGGAGATCATTCAGTCACATTTGAACTTCCCAAATCACATAAACCATGAAAAGATTCATTTTGTCAGAAGGCACACAAAAGTTTGCAGTTTGTGAATAGCGACAAACCATGAGCCATCACGAACCACAAAGAGGCTAAAGGAATATTATAGATGCAACGGGGCTCCACTCAGACTCATTTCGGAGTGGGGCTTCTTTGCCTCCCGGCTGAACTGGACATGAAAGTTGTAGGCTGCTACAGTGGCTACGAGGGCAGGGAGTGAGCTTACTTAAGGCAGCACCATCCTCCTCCCTGCCTCTTGCCCAGCACCCTGTTTGTCAGAAAGAACGTTCCTGGATGCAGTGTCAGATCTCCATTTTCAGCCGAGCTGTGCACTTTGTGTCTTCGTGCCAGTGCTCTGCACTATTTATTCATTCCTTTACTGCTTTTTTTTTTTTTAGCACAATCAGGGGAGCTGGGTCTTGGGGCCTTTTTACACGACCCCTAAGATCCGCTGGTCCCTTAAATTCGGACTAGAGATCTTGAGGGTTTGTCGCTCTCCCTGCGTTCCCACCCCCTCCACGCTTCCTTGTTCTGTCTGCGTGAGGGGAGGGAGAAAATAAGGGAGAAAAGAATGCACTCTTACCTCCGGAGTGCCGGTGGAAGTTGCTCCGACCCCCCCATCACTTCCTGGTTCCTCTTAAAGGGGCGGGAGGCAAAAAAAACAAAAACAAAAAGAAGCGAGGAGAGCCCAGCACTCCCCGCATCAAAATTTTTCACTCTCCCAGAGCAGGTACAAGAAAAGTGTGCTGGGTCGCGCTTAGGTGGGCGGGGTCGCACTTAATTTTCTGTTAGCTCCGGAGCTGGTGGGGAAACATTTTTAAGCTCCGGAGCTGGGAGCCATTTGCAGCGGAGCTTAGGGGTCGTGTATAAATGCCCTTAGTGAGAGTGGAGAGGGAGGCACCAGGCTATCCTTTCCCAAGGCTGCCTGGTTTTGAGGGGGAGTGTGGTTAGGAATCTAATTTAATTTTGTAGTTCATTGGCTGTAAAGGGGTTAGGTTTTAGCGTCTCACATGTTGACTCCTTTTACTTCTGGTTGCACTGTCTGGGAGGCCACCAGCATTATTTAATTAATTCAATTCATTTAGAGTGATGGCAAATAATTTATGTGTGTTTAGTGTCTCACCTAATTAAGTTCATTGTTTTGCCTTGAGAATAGGGAGCTGGGTTGCTCAGGCTGCGCTGTGCATTGATTCCGATTATCCCCACCCTACCATCACCTTTATAGCACTGGTTGTTTTGCTCTACATTTAATTAAGGGAATTCTAGTACTGATTTTATTTGCTTTTGGAACTTAATCACTTAACTCTACTCATATTGTCAAACATTACTTTCGGGAAGGGGAGGCAGCAAGTTCATCTTCTGTGGCCACACCCGAGATCAACAGAGCCACCTGCCATCAATCCCATTTATGAAGCCCAGTTTTATTGCAATATTCCCAGGATACCAGACCACAGTAGGGAAGTGTAAGCATGTTTGTATATCTAGAGAAAGCCAGGCAAGCCATTAAAATAAAATGCTTCACAATATTAAGTGTTCATTTTAAGAACTGAACTAGTACTGTGGATCAGTTCTGGTCAAAAATCTTAATTATATTCTCCAGTTCAGTTTGAGACAGATTGATTTGTATGAGGCCTGGATGAGAAATGGACCACAACCCACTCCACAAACCAAAATACCCACAAACCTGGGCTGGTTTGTGCTTTGTTTTAGGGGGTGGATCAGGAACCATGCTGTGAAATGCTGAACTTTTTTCATCCTTGGATTTTACCCCCAATGCCCTCTTTGATGGACCCTGCCCCTGCTTTGTTTTTGCTTTCTAACTGAGCAAACCATGAGCAATTTCAGTTTTAAAACCAATTTTAAACATTTCATGGTTTGTGGACACCAACGAACCATGAACCATAATTAACTGCCATAGTGCCATCAAGCAGAATACCTATATTAAGTCCTGAGGTGATGCAAAGAAAATTTAAAATTGATCTCACTCTCAGGCATAAAATCAGATTCTGGACAGATTGTTTCAAACCCATAGGTAGTTTTGAAGTAAAAATATAATAATGCCTGAACTAGCTGTCTGAGATTTGGTGGGTTTACTTTAGGCTGTACTGATAATAATCAATAATTAAGAGCCTCCTGATGCAGTGGTTAAATGCCTGTACTGCATCTAAAACTGTTCATGACCTGGGGTTCAATCCCAGGTAGCAGGCTCAAGGTTCAGTCAGTCTTCCAATATAAGCAGAACATTTTTGTGCTGTCAAAAGCATTCTAATTTACGGCAACCCTTTTAGGGCAACATTCACCAGTAGACATGAGCAAGACTTGGCGAAATTCTTGTTTCCTTTTCCGTTTCTCGTTTCCGTTACGCAATGGAAACAGTAACGACAATTACTCTGCCAGAACTCGAACTCGAACCGACTAAAGAAAAATTGGGTCTGATTTGTTGTTGTCGTTCCTGGCATCGCAGCGATCGCGCAATGCCAAGTGGCACAGAAAAAAAGTTTTAAACTTAAAAAAAAAACTCGATTCCCGGCCAAAAAAGCAGGCAAAAATATGCCTGCCTGAGGGCACCTACCAGAGGGGAGGTTTCTGGGGGGGTCCCCACTCCAGCCTTCCCCCCTCCCCATCCTCTGCTGCTGGTACCAGGCTGGGAGGGGGGCATCCTCAGCGTCTCCATTTGCTATGCGGTGTGGGGGGATCCAAAATGGCAACCGCAATATTTTTTTTGAAATTGTGGTCCAAAAACCCACCAAAGCACCACAGAAACATGCGAAAATTAGCTATTTTATATGCCTGATTTTTTATAGTAGCAGCAGTGGGTTTTTCTTGCAACAAAACGTCTCCATTGATTTTATTTTATTTTATTTTTATTTTTATTTTTTTACACGTGCGCAATGATGGGCTGGCCATGGGATGGGACCATGCAAATTTTTGGACCCATTCCACCAATCACATGGCCAGGTTTTGACTGACACTTCTGGATGTACCAGAGGGTATAAAAAGGCGAGGCACTCCGAGAACACTCTCAGTCCGGGTTTGGATGTGGGAGAGAGGGCTGTAGCTGGCTGCTGTGCTAGACTAGTTTCAATTTCACGGACGCGGAGCCTTTAGATTTCAGTTAGGCAGGCAGGGAGGGAATAATTGATTCAATTGAATTTTTAGGAAATATTTCATTCCCTGTCTGCTGTGGGTAATAGCAACGCAGTTTATTCCTTTATGTTCCTGCAGTTTGTCAGGAGGTTTTTTTTTCTGATATTGGTTTAGGTTTGACTGGGGGGGTGAGGTGTGGATTTATTTTAAAAATATATATTGAATATACTACCATTCCATACTTATTTTCTATTTTACAAAGTTCATTTTCATTTCATTGCTAGCAGTTTTCATTAATCTCTCCTCTCCTTTTTGTGTGTGAGAGAGGATTTATTTCATTTAGTGCCACTGCTTCAAGTTCAAAGGGGAGCTTTTTGGGAGGCGAGGTGTGGATTTACTTTAAAAAATATATTGAATATACTACCATTTATTTTCTATTTTCAAAAGTTCATTTTCATTTGCTTGGTGGCTGGCAACAAGTTCCTTTACCCTGCCTCCAGCACAGTGCTGTGGGTTCTGGCCTGGGAACTAGCAGTTTTCTTTAATCTCTCCTCTCATTTTGTGTGTGAGAGAGGATTTATTTCATTTAGTGCCACTGCTTCAAGTTCAAAGGGGAGCTTATTGGGATGTGAGGTGTGGATTTATTTTAAAAATATACTAGCCTAGTATATTTTAGATTTCCCCAACCAGTGCACTCAAACACATTTGTTGGCATTGGCAAGCCAAGGGCACCTCTGAGGGAGAATAATATTTTACATTTTAGAAATACATTACAATATTATTTGTGTACTTTACTTTTAATTACATTGTTTGTTTGTTAAACTTTTTGTGCGGACACTGCAGTTAAACAACACAGGCCCATTCTGATATCAGACAGCCACCTTATTAACAGACTTTGGGTTCCATCCATCCTACTCCAACACTGTTTACTTTGTTTGTTTATCATTGTGCAATACATTAATTTACAAGCCACACCTTTTGCGTGTGCATTGCCCTCTGAGTCTGAGATCTGACTTTCTAACAGACTTGGGGTTCCAGCTTCAGTTACTTTTGTTTACTTTTCCTTCATATTACTGCTGTACAACACACTGTGCCAGGAGCCAGGCATGCCGTGCACAACCTACTCCTGTACTAGTAGTGTGCTTGCTCGTTCATTTATTTACAAGGCACACCCTTGGTGGGTGCCAGCGCAAGTTTACTTTGCTCACAGTGTACAACACAGTCCTACTCCTGTAGCAGTGTAGTGTGCTTGCTTGTTCATTTATTTACAACAAATTACAAGGCACACCCTTGGTGGGTGCCAGCGCAAGTTTACTTTGCTCACAGTGTACAACACAGTCCTACTCCTGTAGCAGTGTAGTGTGCTTGCTCGTTCATTTATTTAAAACAAGTTACAAGGCACATCCTTGGTGGGTGCCAGCGCAAGTTTACTTTGCTCACAGTGTACAACACAGTCCTACTCCTGTAGCAGTGTGCTTGCTCATTCATTCATTTACAACAAGTTACACAAGGCACACCCTTACACAAGTTTGCACAGTGTACAACACAGTCCTACTCCTGTAGCAGTGTAGTGTGCTTGCAGTTCATTTATTTACAACAAGTTACAAGGCACACACTTGGTGGGTGCCACAGTGCTCACAGTGTACAACACAGTCCTACTCCTGTAGCAGTGTAGTGTGCTTGCTCGTTCATTTATTTACAACAAGTTACAAGGCACACCCTTGGTGGGTACCAGCACAAGTTTACTTTGCTCACAGTGTATAACACAGTCCTACTCCTGTAGCAGTGTAGTGTGCTTGCTCGTTCATTTATTTACAACAAGTTACAAGGCACACCCTTGGTGGGTGCCAGTGCAAGTTTACTTTGCTCACAGTGTACAACACAGTCCTACTCCTGTAGCAGTGTAGTGTGCTTGCTTGTTCATTTATTTACAACAAGTTACAAGGCACACACTTGGTGGGTGCCAGCACAAGTTTACTTTGCTCACAGTGTATAACACAGTCCTACTCCTGTAGCAGTGTAGTGTGCTTGCTCGTTCATTTATTTACAACAAGTTACAATGCACACCCTTGGTGGGTGCCAGTGCAAGTTTACTTTGCTCACAGTGTACAACACAGTCCTACTCCTGTAGCAGTGTAGTGTGCTTACATGTTCATTTATTTACAACAAGTTACAAGGCACACACTTGGTGGGTGCCAGTGCAAGTTTACTTTGCTCACAGTGTACAACACAGTCCTACTCCTGTAGCAGTGTAGTGTGCTTGCTCGTTCATTTATTTATTTACAAGGCACACCCTTGTTAGCAAGGCACACAACACAGTCCTGTAGCAGTGTGGTGTGCCATTTATTTACAACAAGTTTTCTTTGCTCACAGTGACATGTACAACACAGTCCTACTCCTGTAGCAGTGTAGTGTGCTTGCTCGTTCATTTATTTACAACAAGTTACAAGGCACACCCTTGGTGGGTGCCAACGCAAGTTTACTTTGCTCACAGTGACAACACAGTCCTACTCCTGTAGCAGTGTAGTGTGCTTCCTCGTTCATTTATTTACAACAAGTTACACAAGGCACACCCTTGGTGGGTGCCAGCGCAAGTTTACTTTGCTCACTTGTCCTACTGTAGAACACAGTGCCATTATTTCTAATACTTTGAAAAATGAAAAAAAAAAATAAGGAGGGGTGGCACAGCCAGAGGGAAGGGGAGGGGGACACCCACTGAGATAAATTGGGCCGCATTTCTGAAGGAAGGCACAGGAAGTAGTGCAGATAGTACTCCCTCGCCAAGCAGCTCCACAACCAGTACCGTACCATCCTCTGTCACTGAGGGAAGCATGGATGAGGCGATAAAAATCCCTTCAGTGATACTTGACCCCGACCTCCTTTATCAGGAAGAAAACGAGGACTCGGAGTCAGAAATGGCATCAGAATCAGAAACGGGCACTTTGGATCTAGAGGTTCCAGATTCTGAGGACCTGATGGCAGGAACTGATGAAAGGCAGGATTCAGACAGTGATGGAAGGAGCAGCCCTCCTTCCTCCCAGAGTACCGCCAGTGACAGCAGTAGTAGGCAGGGCACAGGCCACACCACCACCACAGCAGCGGCAGCAGGCAATACCAGAGGGGCCGGTACTTTCACTAAGCCACGTGGGTGTCTCTGGGAGCATTTTGAGAACAGCCCGCAAGACGCAAGGATGGTGGTGTGCAAGAAATGTGGGGTGGTGGTGCGCAGGGGGAATGACCCCAAACACCTCTCCTCAAGTGGGTTGCACAGCCACCTGATGCGAAAGCACCCTGGGACTCTGAATGGAACCCTGTCAGGCCCTGGTTCCTCAGGGAGGAAGAGAGTGGAAGAAGGGTTAGGGAAAGAAAAACACAGCTCCACTAGTGCTGAGAGTGGGAAGAGGCAGGCCACTCTGCAGGAAGTGGGGCCGTTGTGTGGGAGTTTTGTCAGCCAGCGAAATAGGGCTAAGGCACAGGAGACCACCACTCACGTGGTGGGTGAAATGGTGGCCATGAACGGGTTGCCCCTCTCCTTTGTGGAGTCATCAGGCTTCAGGCACCTGATGAAGCACATGGCTCCATGGTACGAGCCTCCATCCCGGCGTACCTTCAGCAGGCGGGTGATTCCCTCCCTTTATGAGTCCGTCAGGAACATGATCCGGGCCCTGCTGCAGGCGGCCAGAGGAAGGAAGATCCACTTCACTTCCGACCTCTGGACCGGTGGGCACCACGGATACCTCTCTCTGACGGCTCATTGGTGGCAACCCAAGGAGGTCCTGGAGCCCAGGACATCCCAAGAACAGCTGCAGGGGGAGCCACAAGGCAGCACCCCAAGAGGGTATAGGGTGGTGCTTCTCCAGGCACAAAGCATGGAGGAAAACGCCACAGGGTTCAATATTTCAGAGGTCTCAAGACAGCAATGCGAGAGTGGGGATTGGGGACTGAGGGGCAGGACAATCTGGGATTCATGGTTACTGACGCAGGTCGTAACATGACCAACGTGGTTGAAAGGGCAGGATTGCAGGGCATCGTGTGTGCAGCACACGAACTGCATCTGGTGGTGGTCGATGCCATTGGGGTGGGAGCACCGAAGGACTCCTGGGGTGAGGGGACCCTGGAGACCAAGGCCTTGCTGGACAAGTGCTGGAAAATCGTCGGGCACTTCTCTTGCAGCGTCAAGGCATCCAGGATGATACGTGAGAGGCAGGCAGAGATGGGCCGACCAGAGCACGTCCTGATGCAGGACGTGACCACCCGGTGGAACTCCACCTACGAAATGGTCAAGCGCCTGGTGGAGCAGAGGGAAGTGGTGGAATACGTCATGTCAACCACCCCAGTCCTGCCTGAGGGGAGGGAGATGGACATTGGTGCTACCAAGTGGCTCGCCCTCTCCCAGATGGTGGGTATCCTGCAGCCTTTTGAGGAGACCACCCACGTGCTCAGCAGCTAAAATGCCAGCCTGGGCCATGTACTCCCCCTGGTCAATGCTCTTTGCCAACGCCTAGAGGCCACTATCCCGGAAGAAGCCAATCTTCTCCCAAAGAGCAGGGCCTTGGCACACAGGCTGCTGACCGGCGTGGATACCCACCTTGGCCCACTAAGGAGGGAAAAGGTGTACCAGATGGCATGCCTGTGCGACCCTCACGTCAAGGGTTCCCTGGTGGCCAGCGCTGCCGACCTGAACTCCTGGAAGACAGAGCTATGCCGTCAAGTCAGGGCTCTCTCCAATCAGGGCCAGGCGTTTCCGAGGGCGCACGGAAGCCAGAGCGATGCAGAAGAGGGATCCTCGCAAGGATCCTCATCCTTCAGTACTCCAGGAGTATACACCCAGAGGCCAGGTTCCATGCCAGCAGCCAACTACCTGGCCTCTGCCCTAGCCATGGCAGTCTCCTCTGCAGTGGAGGCAAGGGAGGAAGAAGAACCGGACCCCGCTCTGACCATGGTGAAGGAGTACATGGCCGAGCCCCTCCAACCCCTCACCTTGGACCCACTCCACTACTGGGCCAGAAAGGCAGACCTCTGGCCCGCTCTTTCAACTCTGGCGTTGGACCTCTTGTCCATCCCACCCACCAGTGTCCAGAGTGAGCGTGTCTTCTCCCACATGGGAGATGTCCTGAGGCCGCGCCGCTCTCGCCTGGACCCAGAGACCATGGAAAGGTTGACTTTCATCCGCTTCAACCATTCCACGTTGGGATTAACCCAACACTCCAAGACCTAAGTCCCAAGTCGTTCTGCCATGGGTTCCTTAAATGGCCCTCCCTTGCCCTAACATCAACTACCAGGGCAACATTTATGCCGGTCCGCCTTCCTGTCTGCCTACAAGCCTGCCTGCCTGCCTACAGGGCTACCTGCCTGGCTGGCCCTGTGACTACCTGCCTAGTGCCTAAATGCCTGCTTGCCTGCCTGCCTGCCTGACTGACTGACTGTATTCACACACACACAATTGGAAGGGTCTGTATTGGCCCAATTTTTGCAGCCCTTGCCTGGGTCCAAACCAGCAAGAACCATTCTCAAAGTTTCACTTGGAGGGGTCTGTTTTGGCCCAATTTTTGCAGCCCTTGCCTGGGTCCAAACCAGCAAGGACCATTCTAAAAGTGTCATTTGAAAGGGTCTGTATTGGCCCAATTTTTGCAGCCCTTGCCTGGGTCCAAACCAGCAAGAACCATTCTCAAAGTTTCACTTGGAGGGGTCTGTTTTGGCCCAATTTTTGCAGCCCTTGCCTGGGTCCAAACCAGCAAGGACCATTCTAAAAGTGTCATTTGAAAGGGTCTGTATTGGCCCAATTTTTGCAGCCCTTGCCTGGGTCCAAACCAGCAAGGACCATTCTCAAAGTGTCATTTGAAAGGGTCTGTAATCTGTATTGGCCCAATGTTTCCTCGTTGGCCATGGCTGGTCTGAGTGAGACCCTAAAACCTGCCTTCCTTGGTGCTTCCTCCCTTCCCTGCCAGGGTTTAGGCGCCAATCTGGTTACAAAGTGGTCAGGAAGCACTTTACAACAACCTACCTCAAAGACTGAGTAGCAGGGGGCTAGCTCTCCTCCTTACAGCCTTAAAGAAATAGCCCAGTTCTCCTGCTTCTACTCTGTCTCCTTGGTTGATGAAACTCGGTCTCCTGGGGTGGAGAGAGAAACTCTGCCTCCCAAGGCAGAAACAATCCTCCCTTCTGGCACTTTGGCTTTGTGCCTTCCCAATCCCTAGCCCGGGTGGCTGGTATCCTGCAAGCCTGCCTAGCCTACATACCTGTAAACTGGACTGCCTGCTTCCCTGCCTGCCTGCCCGCCCCTCTGCCAACCTGCCTTCCTGTCAGACTCCCAGCTTTGAGCATGCCTTCCAGCTGCTTCTCATTCAACCTCCTCTACTCTGGCCTTCTGGCCTCCCCTACTTTGTCCTCTGGGATGGTCTGTGACCCACTAAGAAGGACTCTGGGTTTGTGGTCTGGTCTCCTTTAGAGGTGGTGGTGGTGAATGATCACCCGAGAGGGGAACTCAATCAGGAATACTGGGAAGGGGGTTAGGGTTAGGTAAGGGGGATGCTATGGCCTCCGCCACTCTGTCCTCTGGGCTGCAGAACACTGTGACTCACTAAGAAGGACTGGAGTGGAATGTACTTGCACGTACTGTGTGTATACTGTACTGCACAATAACTGTGTGTTGTCCGTTTCTTAGAAATAGAAGAGCCTGTCAGGAGGAACTTCCAGGGTGGATTCATTGTGGATCTGTGAGTCTGTGTGACTCATTAAGAAGGGCATTGCCCTTGCCTATTGGCAGTTTGCTACTTGCCAGCGTAACAGCACATGGGAAGGAAGAGTCAGACAGAACTCTTCCTTGCTGTCCTTTTGGCAGCCTGTGTGGTCTATGACTCAGACTCACTCAAGCTCTGTGTCTTCTCCCTGCCTGCCTGTCAGGCTCCCGGCACTCCCGGCTTAGAGGAGGCCTTCCAGGTGCTTCTCCTTCAGCCTAACAGCACGGTTCAGTGCTTCAAGTTCAGCCTCCAAGCCGACATGTGCCCTGTCAGCCACTCCCCTCAACTTGCCCATGCAGCAACCCCGGCTGCCCCCACCTCTAGGCGGAAAATCACTTGACCAACTGTAAGGTGCAGTCATGACACATCAACTATTTTGTTTAGAATTGGGGGAATCTGTCATCCTGGTTCTTCACACAATCCAGGTTGGAAAATCCCTTGGCAGAAGGAGGGGAGATTCCTAACTAGGTGCTTCTCCCTCCACCTCCTCTAGTCAGGCCTTCTGGCCTCCGCTTCTTCACTCTGAGCTGCCAAACACTGTGACTCACTAAGGAGGAAATTGTGCTTGTGTGCTAGAAAACAGCCGTGGGCTGGGCCCGTGTTGATTAGGCAGGCAGAACTCTGCCTTGCTCTCCTCAAGTGGCTTGTGCAGCCACCTTATGCGAAAGCACCCTGGTACTATGCCTGACTGTCTGGGAGTGGGACAGTGTCAGCAGCAGGCCATGGTTCTTCAGGGAGGAAGAACGGGGAAGAAGGCCTGTGGAAAGGAAAAGACAGCTCCGCTTCTGAGAGTGGGAAGAGGCAGGCCTTTCTACAGGAAGTGTTGCCGCTGTGTGGGAGTTTTGTCAGCTTCCGCTGCTCTTCACTCTGAGCTGCCGTGCCAAACACTGTGACTCACTAAGGAGGACATTGTGCTTGTGTGCTACAAAACAGCCGTGGGCCCGTGATTGACTAGGCAAAACTCTGCCGCTGGCCTTGTGCCGTTTTGCAGCCCCTACTCTGGCCTTTTGGCAGCCCGTAATCTGGCCTCTGGGGCTTTGCCTGCAGAACTCTCTGACCCACTGAGTAAGACAGAGAGCACAGCTGGGCTTCGTGGTCTCCTTGGGATACCGGAACTTGCAGTAACCCGAGCGATTGAGGGGAACTTTTTTGGAGGAGGGGTTTAAGGTTAGGGTCAGTGTTAGGGTTAGGGGGTTTGTTTAGGCCTCCGCTACTCTGGGCTGCAATGCACTGTGGCTCACCAAGAAGGAAGGGAGGAAGCCTCCAGGCTTGGTTCTTGGTGGATACTCTGATGCACACTGACTGTGAGTCTGTGATTCACAGGCCTACTGTCTCCTCCGCCACTCTTTCCTCTGGGTTGCAAGACACTGTGGCTCACTAAGAAGGGAATTAGACAGCTCCGCTTCTGAGCGCAGTAAGAGGCAGGCCTTTCTGCAGGAAGTGTTGCCGCTGTGTGGGAGTTTTGTCAGCCTCCGCTGCTCTTCACTCTGAGCTGCCGTGCCAAACACTGTGACTCACTAAGGAGGACATTGTGCTCTTTCCACTGGGCTGCCAACTGTGGCTCACTAAGAAGGGAAGCATACTTGTGTATGCGTACGTGTTACGTACATAATTATGAATATGTATACGTAATAAAAGAATTTGTCAGGAAGTTACATCCCTGGTCCTTGTTGGTGGATTCTAGTAGTCTGTTTCACTGACTGCAAGTCTGTGGAGGAAGGGCTACTTGTCGGTTCCATTGGCAGTGCAAAGCACTGACTCACTGAGAAGGGAACGTGCCTGGGATGGGATTTTACCAGAGAAGCAGCACACATCTGTGAAGGAAGACCCTCTGTCTTGCAGTCCTTTTTTCAGGCTGGACTCAGGCCTTAGAGTCAGGCCCCATGTGGCCCCCGCCACTCTTTCCTCTGGGCTACAAGACACTGTGGCTCACTAAGAAGGAAAATGTACTTGTGTGCATAACTGCGTACTCCTGTCTGAAAGTCCCATGTGAGGTTCTTGGTGTGGTGCTGTGTGACTCAGTCAGTACTAGTAGTTGTTGTCACGTTTTCTTTCACCCAATTTTTAATATTTTTCTGCTCACTTGTCATAATGTGCTCTTCATCACTGGGTCATTACAATGTTTGCAAGTTGCATTCTACATTGGGAGATTTTTGAGACATTTGCCTCAGAGTCAGGCCCCATGTGGCCCCCGCCACTCTTTCCTCTGGGCTACAAGACACTGTGGCTCAAAAGGAGGGAATTGTACTTGCGTGCTGGTGTCACTCTGTCTGTCACCAGATTTGCCTGAAAGTTCCAGGCTTGGTTTTTGGAGGTGTAGGAACTGTGACTGACTACCCAGACTCACTCAAGCTATGTGGCCCCTGCCACTCTTTTCTCTGGGCTGCAAGACACTGGCTCACTAAGGAGGGAATTGTACTTGCGTGCTGGTGGCACTCTAGAAGATTTGTCTGAAAGTTCCAGGCTTGGTTTTTGGAGGTGTAGGAACTGTGACTGACTACTCAGACTCACTCAAGCTATGTGGCCCCCACCAATCTTTCCTCTGGGCTGCAAATCACTGTGGTTCACTAAGGAGGGAATTGTACTTGCGTACTGGTGGCACTCTGTCTGTCACCAGATTTGCCTGAAAGTTCCAGGCTTGGTTTTTGGAGGTGTAGGAACTGTGACTGACTACTCAGACTCACTCAAGCTATGTGGCCCCCGCCACTCTTTCCTCTGGGCTGCAAGACACTGTGGCTCACTAAGGAGGGAATTGTACTTGCGTGCTGGTGGCACTCTGTCTGTCACCATATAGAAGATTTGCCTGAAAGTTCCAGGCTTGGTTGTTGGAGGTGTAGGAACTGTGACTGAGTGACTCAGACTCACTCAAGCTATGATGTGGCCTCCACCACTCTTTCCTCTGGGCTGCAAAACACTGTGACTCACTAAGAAGGACAATTTACTGGCGTACTCAGGCCATTCAGCCACTTTGGGTACTGGAACTGGCTGGCAATGATCCTCCCCTACTCGGGCCCTGTGGCCTCAGACTCAGGCCTTTGGGTCTCTGCTACTCTGTCCTCTGGGCTGCATGTGAGTCACTGAGAAGGGAATTCAGGCATTCTTCTTCTAATTGAGTGGTCCTTTTGGCCTCGCCTACTCAGGCCCTGTGGCCTCAGACTCAGGCTATGTGGCCTCCTCCAGCCACTCTGTCCTCTGGGCTGCAAACCACTGTGGCTCACTAAGAAGGGATGAAAACTTACAGCACTAGTACTGTAGCACACTGCTGCTGGGACTTGGCTAAAGTATATGGATCTTATTCTGCCTTTTTTACCTCATTAACTATGTTATTTGTATGTAATGATTGCTTTTCCTGCAAATAAAATGCAAAAAACACACATAATGTAGCTTAACAACTAACCTGAACACATGATGTTCAAGCTGGCACTCCTTAACACTGCTTAAACATTTTATAATCATTTTTGCCCAAACCCTGGAACAAAGACTGCCGGACAAGAAAACTTAATGTTACGTTCACCAAGCTACACTTGTAGGTGGTGGCGGTTGAAGAGTTATGTGAGAAGTTGTGGGAACACTCATCATTCAGGAATAGTTGGAGGTGGGGTTAGGGTTAGGGTTAGGGTAGATGTTTTGGCCCCCACCACTCTGTCCTCTGGGTTGCAGAACACTGTGGCTCACTAAGAAGGGATTAAAACTGCTTGTAGCACAGCTTTGAAGAGGCAGCACGCTGCCTTGCTGGCCTTTGGGCAAGCCCGTACTCAGGCCAGTCAGCTAGCTCCTTTGGTAACTCGAGTTGTCAATGACCCTCCCCTGCTCAGGCCCTGTGGCCTCAGAGTCAGACTATGTGGCCCCCGCCACTCTGTCCTCTGGGCTGCAAGACACTGTGGCTCACTAAGAAGGGAATTGTACTTGCTTACTGGTGGCACTCTAGAAGATTTGCCTGAAAGTTCCAGGCTTGGCTTTTGGAGGTGTAGGAACTGTGACTGACTACTCAGACTCACTCAAGCTATGTGGCCTCCGCCACTCTTTCCTCTGGGCTGCAAGACACTGTGGCTCACTAAGAAGGGAATTGTACTTGCGTATGACTACGTACGCACTGTCACTCACCACACCACCACCAAGAGTATGTCAGAAAGTGCCATGTGTGGTTCATGGTGGTACTAGTACTCACAGTCACAAAGAAGGGCTGAAAACCTGTGTCCTCCGGTTTGCAGCCCTGTGGCCTCAGACTCAGGCTATGTGTCCTCCGCTACTCTTCACTCTGGGCTGCAAAACACTGTGACTCACTGAGAATGACATTTTGCCTGCGTACTGGGAGTTTGCTGGGATAATAGCACACACCTTGGACTTTGTGGCCTTGTGGCCTCCCTTACGCAGGGCCCTGTGGTCTCAGACTCAGCCCTTTTCGCCTCCCCTACTCTGTCCTCTGGGCTGCAAGACACTCTGACCCACTAAGAAGGACACATGTTACTTGTTAACACAGCCGTGATAAGGCAAAAATCTGCCATGCTGGCCTTCCTGGCGCCCTTACTCTGGCCTTGTGGTACTCTGGCGTGTGGCCTCCCATACTCAGGCTTTGTGTGGTCTCATACTCTGGCTGGCCTTGTGGACACCCTTACTCTGGCCTTGTGTGTGGACGTGGACACCCATAGTCCTCCTTGTATAGCCTAGTGGGATCTGGGCTGTAGTGTAAAGAGTTCTTCTGCCTAATCCAAGCTGTGTGCCCATACGCCAGCACACTGTCTTCCTTAAGAGCAACCCAGAGCCCAATCCCTACCTATTCCAACCCTAACCCTAACCCTAACCCTAACCCTAATATCAGACTCTAACCGCTAGATGACCAGGGTTGCATTGGCTTGTCTTTACAGTGTGATGTGAAGCCAGGACCTTGGAGATGGGGGGGGCACTGAGAGGAGTAGACCCTCATCCAGATTTGGGGAGGAACAGAATGTCTGTGTCTCCTGCTGCCTCTGAGAGGTGGAGGGGAGATGGGATGGATAAAAGCTTCAAAACAAAACAACAAAAAAGTATAACAGGCAGCCAGACCAAGTAGGGTGGCCAGCCGGTTCAGCACTGAGTCGCTGACCAAGAGAAAAAAAAGAATATTGCATTTCTGCCCACTTTGTTTGCTTTATTGCATAGGATGCAGTCTTATGCTACGATATATTTATTAAATATTATTCATCATCATCACCCAGTTTAAAGTGTTTTCCGCCTGCTCTGGGTCATTGCGGGACGCCCGCATGCTCTGGGTGGGAATGGGAAGTCAAATCGCGCTAAATCGCGGTAGAAACGACAAATGACAAACGACACGACGAAACGACAAATTTTAAAAAAAGTTCGCGAAAAACGGAAACAACCCGAAATGGACCCATCCCGAAAAATGACAACTCAAAAAAATCTCTATTCACCAGGCAATCCACATGGGCCTGGTAAATATTGCCCATGTACTGGAAGAGTCCCAGCGCTCTCTCTGGGTGCGCTTTAACAATACTCCCTGCATAAATTAAAAATGCTGACAGCCAATTAGTCCAGCACCTCTACAACTTGTGCTGCCTAATCTCCTTTTCTATTTTGTCAAGCCATTTAAAAGCTGCATCCTCAATTTCCCTATTCAGCAACTCAAAGATGTCAACAAAATGGCCACTAAGGATCTTGTAACACTGAAACCCATAAAAATACATATTATTTACAGCACTTTAGGCCATTGTCCACCTATTGAGACTGTTGTCTACCTAATGAGGCCATTCTTCATCTTATGAGCCTATTTAAGACCAGGGTGACAAGAGGTCAAAGGGAGCTATAAAATGGAGGACTCGCAACTAGTTTTTCAGACTGATGAAGCTGTTTGGATGAACAGCAAAATGTTTCCATCTCTCAAGAAAAAGAAGTCCAGTTGCCATGATTCACCTTCCAGACAATTAGAGGAACATGAATGAAAATTTATTCATGGAAAATTGATAATTTTACATCATGCATGTCAGTGGAGTTGTGTCTTAGTGAGAGTGGAGAGGGAGGCACCAGGCTATCCTATCCTGAGGCTGCCTGGTTTTGAGGGGTGGTGGTGGTGGTGGTTAGGAATTTAATTTAATTTTGTAGTTCATTGGCTGTAAAGGGGTTAGGTTTTAGTGTCTCACATGTTGACTCCTTTTACTTCTGGTTGCACTGTCTGGGAGGCAACCAGCATTATTTAATTAATTCAATTCATTTAGAGTGATGACAAATAATTTATGTGCGTTTAGTTTTTCACCTAATCAAGTTCATTGTTTTGCCACGAGAATAGGGAGCTGGGTTGCTCAGGCTGTGCTGTGCATTGATTCCAATTACCCCCACCCTACTGTCACCTTTATAGCACTGGTTGTTTTGCTCTACATTTAATTAAGGGAATTCTAGTACTGATTTTATTTGCTTTTGGAACTTAATCACTTAACTCTACTCAAATTGTCACACATTACTTTCAGGAAGGGGAGATGACAAGTTCATCTTCTGTGGCCACACCCGAGATCAACAGAGCCACCTGCCATCGATCCCATTTATGAAGCCCGGTTTTATTGCAATATTCCCAGGATACCAGACCACAGTAGGGAAGTGTAAGCATGTTTGTACATCTACAGAAAGCCAGGCAAGCCATTAAATTTAAATGCTTCACAATATTAAGTGTTCCTGTTAAGAACCAAACTAGTACTGTGGATCAGTTCTGGTTAAAAATCTTAATTATATTCTCCAGTTCAGTTTGAGACAGATTGATTTGTATGAGGCCTGGATGAGAAATGGACCACAACCCACCCCACAACCCAAAATACCCACAAACCTGGGCTGGTTTGTGCTGTGTTTTAGGGGGTGGATCAGGAACCATGCAGTGAAAAGCTGAGCAGAGCTCCCTGGCTTCGACAGATACCTAGCTCACTGAGCTCTCCATTTGCTCAAACAGTAGGTCAAAGCACTGACTGCACATTTGCCTTATATGTCTCATTGTAAGAGACTTTTAAAAAGATGAAGATACAACAACAACAACCAGAGAGTGAGGAAGGATTGTTTCTGGACACATGGGAGAGGATTACCAGTATCCTTTAAAGTAGCTCTTCCCTCCAGGCAGATTTTGCTCCAAAACGCCTCCAAGAAACAAGAGTCCTGCTCCTGGACCAACAGGTTTCATCTCCTGCACAAAACAAGGAGAGACTGATTCATGTTCTCCATTGTGTCACATGATCAATGTTAAATAGCTCCCACCAGGCCATGCAAGCTATTTTCGCCATTTGATTGCACCCCTAGGTCCAAATGGTGATCCATAGACCTGTCAGGTACTACTGCTAAAAATGTGGGGTATGTCAACCCAGGGGTATGACAACCCTGCAGCACCTTAAGAATGTGGCAAGACTTACACAATTCTAGTTATTGCAGTTCTCCTGCAGAGAAGTTTGGGAAATGCCATAAGAGAGAAGAATTAACATTTTCTTCTCCTCCCACCCTATTTTTCTCATAGACAAACTGAGAAAAGATGGTGCGGCTCTTACGTATATATTGTCAAACTAGTCATAAACTATAACTGCACACACACACACACTCACGTGCACCACTCTCACACATGATAAATTGTGGCATTATGTGATAAATACTCCGCATTCTTTACTCAAAGGGACAATAAACTGAAGTCAAGATGCTCTCTGCTTTGAGAACTGGAAGAACTAAGCAATTTTCATAGATGGAAACAAGGAAAACCACTTAGGAGCTACTTAAACATTATGCATAAATGCATGAAAAGCAAGCCAAAAATCCTGGGTGGCAGAAAAGCTGATTTGGGACCAGAACAAACAGCCAGAGAAAAGGCACTTTACTCTTTTTCCTGCCAGTTACTTCCAGAATCATTGTGTCTGTTACTTTGAGAACAGTACTCAGTGCATTTGTGTGTAATATTTAATTAGACTTCTTGGATTTTTAAATGGAGGCACATATACGCCCCCTGAAAGAAAGCCAGCAAACAAGAAGTCTAAAAAGAAGGTATTGGATTTTGTAACAAACCCAGGGAAAAATGCAACAAGCAAATTCAAGATCTTCATAATTTAGTGGTTCGACATTTCTGAATTGTAAAAATAAAAAATGGTTACTGTTATACCATATGTATTTTAAAGGCAGTTGCCAGAACCAGAATGATAAAGAGCAAGGAGAAATGACAGTGTGATACAGCAGATAGAATACAGAGAGGAACAACTGGATCAGATCAAAAATCTATCTAGTCCTGCATTCCATTCACACCATCACCAGTCAGTTACCAATGGGAAGACATGTGCTGTTTAATAATCATGTGTAGAGATGGGCACGACTTGAAAAAAATTTTTTCGAGTTCTCGTTAGTCGGGCCGGTTCCGTTTCGGCTCGTTTCCGTTTTTCGCGAAAATTCGCAAAAATTAGTTGGTTTGTTTTTTGTTTTTTTGTTGTCGTTAGTACTGGGGTTTTTTTGGGGGGAGCGGGCTCCTGGAGGCACCTCTGTGGTGGGTGCCTCCTCTGGCCTGCTATAAAGGGAAAGTGGGCTTCTGGAGGAACCCGTGGGTGCCTCCTATCCTCCCACTAGGAAGGGGAAGCAGGCTCCAAGAGACCCCTCTACATGGGGGTCTCCCCTCTTCACCTGCTGCTGCTGCAAAATGGTATGCAATAGCCATATGGATATTGCATACCAGTTGTGCAGACAGTGAGACCAGTGAGAATGATAGCGTCATGCCTTCCCTGCACAAGGCTCTCGCACCGCCATGTCTCACACAGAAGGGAATTGTACTTGCTGCGTGTAGTGCAATGCAAGCAAGTAGATCTGGCTTAGGGTTAAGGTGGGTTAGTGCAAGGGCTAGGGTTAGGCTAGTGACGGGTAAGATTACGGTGGGCTAGTGGGTTGCACCTCTGGGTGCCTCTCTGACCCACTAAGAAGACAGTCTGTGACATATGGGTAAGGAAGGAGTCAAGGGTTAGGATTAGGGTTAGGGGGCTAGGGCAGGTTTTAGGGGGCTTTTTGGCACATCCCAGAAGTCTCCGTGGCCAAGTGGCCATGCGATTGGTGGGATGGCTCCAAAAATTTGCATGGTCGTCCACTCCCACATGGCTGGCCACTCGGCCAGCCCATCATTGCGCAGGTGTAAAAAAAAAAATAAAAAATAAAATCAATGGAGGACAGAGGAGGAGAGGAGAGACATTTTGTTGCAAGAAAAAACCCACCGCTACTGTGAAAAATCTGGCAGTTTATAAATTTTCGTGTGTTTCTTTCTGTTGTGCTTATGTGTTTTTGGACCACGATTTCAAAAACAATATTGCGTTCGCCGCCCCATTTTGGATCCCCCGCCCGCACCGCATGGCATGGCGACTCGAGTCCGGCTGCCCAGGACGGGGGGAGGCGGGACCCCCCCTCCAGAAACCACCCCTCCGGTAGGTGCCCTGCGCCCTTAGTCAAGCAGGCATTTTTCCGCCTGCTTTTTTGGCCTGGGAATGGGTGGGGGGAGAGTTTAAAAGTTTTTTCCGTGTCATCTGTGCCGCTTGCTTGCGCTTTAATTGCGGCGGCTGGCGGCGAGACTGGGCTTTTTGCTGGCTGCGAGCCTGCGGCGAGTCCCACCAGAGCAGCCCAGGACGGGGGATGGAGGGGAGGCCGAGGACCTCCAGAAACAACCCCTCTGGTAGGTGCCCTGAGGCACGGCAGGCATTTTTCCGCCTGCTTTTTGGCCGGGAACCGGGTTTTTTTAACGGGAACGAGCACGACAAATCAGACCAAAATTGTTTGTTCGTCGGTTCGAGGTCGAAGTCTGGCGGAGTAATTCCCGTTACCGTTTCCATAGAGTAACGGAACCGAGTAACGGAAATGGAAATGGGAATACCGCTAAGTCGTGCCCATCTCTAATCATGTGCTGTCAACTCAATTCTGACTTACGGATTCCTTTCCCAGGTCTTCTAGGTAGACAAGTTGTTTCCCATTCACTTCTTCTAAAAGTATTTTGAGATTATGCAGCTTGCCTAAGGCCACATGGGCTGGTTCTAATCACAAGGAGGCACAGGGGTGAATCGAGCTCCCAACATTTTGCTGCACAGCCAAATTTATTTTTACAGTATTTTTATCCCGCATTTCTCCTTGGGAAAAAAAAAGACTCAAGGTGGCATACAGTAATGATGGACAATATACAGTCAATTCAATTAAGACATGTTCAAGTATTGAGAGCAGGGAATTGAGGGACATCTTACAGCATTAGCAGACAATATTACAATAATGCAATCACAAAAAATCTATAAACACAAAGCATTAAAAGAAAACATTACATTAATGCAATCACAAAGTTTATAAACATAAATGTGATCATGTATGGTAGATAGACATGGGCACGACCAGAAAAAATGACGTTTTGAATTTTCATTTGTCGGAACGGGTCCGTTTCGGGTCATTTCCGTCTGTAGCGAAATTTTTCAAAAATGTGTTGTTTCTGTTTGTTGTTTGTCGTTTGTCATTTCCACCACGATTTAGTGTGATTTGACTTCCCAGAGCATAGGGGTGTCCTGCACTAGGTGTTTTTGCGCCTTAGGTGGTGGGCAGGGCGGGGGGCGGTTGAGCGGGCAGGGGGCGACTGCGGGTGGGCGAGTGGGTGGGCGTCATCGTGGGCCACAGGCGGTTGGCGGCATGGGCAGATGGGCGAGTGGGCAGTTAGGATATCACTTAGGATAGAGGTTCTGTTCTTGGCTTGCACCCCAAATGTGTGTGTGTGCAAGCAAATTGAAGTTGGGAAAATAGAAAATAAATTGTAGTATATAATATATATATATATATATAATAAATCCACACCTCCCACTCCTAGTCGAACCTCCCCCTTTATCCAATATCAGGAAAAAAATCCTCACAAACTGCCAGAGAAGAAATAATGAATAAACTGCTATTCCCTTCAGCAGACAAAGCTGCAGGGAATCAAAGAAATTATTTTCTAAATTCAATCCCCTCCCTGCCTGCCTAACTTAAATCCTAAAGCCTCCAGCCTCCCTCCTCAATCTCGATCGGATCACACCAGCACCAGCAGCCAGCCCTCCTCCCTCAACCACATCCATACACCAGACTGCGATTTCTGGAAGCTGCCTCGGCTATTTATGCCCTCCGAGACATCCAGAAGACCACTGTTCCTGCTGACCCAAGAGTCCAGTGCCACCTGCCGCTCCCTCCGCCCCTGGGTGAGAGACAGGGGACCTTTCTGTGGCTTCTCTGGGGGAGTTTGGCCTCTTGGACTCCTGAGGCAAGTCAGGACTGGGCTCCTTGCTCTGTTGCTCAAGCTGCCTTCCACCTCAACACTCACCACCTGCCCGAGGGAGGGAAGGCTTGAAAAGCGGAACGGCCTGGGAGCTGCCTGGGACCTAGAAGACCACTGTTCCTGTTGACCCAAGAGTCCAGTGCCATCTGCCGCTCCCTCCGCCCCTGGGTGAGAGACAGAGGACCTTTCTGTGGCTTCTCTGGGGGAGTTTGGCCTCTTGGACTCCTGAGGCAAGTCAGGACTGGAGGAAGAGCCATCAGCCAACAAACACCAGACTCAGCTCCAGGGAGCAGCCCCCTCATTTTCACCTGCCTGCAACGTCTGTCTTCAACTGGTGAGAGAAGTTGGAGACAGCCAGCCAGCCGGACTTTGAAGGGGAGTAGCTACAGGGGAGGGACTTGGTCTCACAGCTATTTTAGCTGCCTCTTAGCCTTGCTGAGGCCTTACCATCAGCCAACAAACACCAGACTCAGCTCCAGGAAGCAGCCCCCTCATTTTCACCTGCCTGCAACGTCTGTCTTCAACTGGTGAGAGAAGTTGGAGACAGCCAGCCAGCCGGGCCTTGAAGGGGAGTGGCTACAGGGGAGGGACTTGGTCTCACAGCTATTTTAGCTGCCTCCCAGCCTTGCTGAAGCCTTACCATCTGCCAGCAAATGCCGGACTCTGCTTCAGGAAGCAGTCCCCTCGTTTTCACTTGCCTGCAGAAGCTGTCTCTGAACGTGTGGCAGACGTCAGAGGCAGCCAGCTAATATACCATCAAAGGGGTGGGGATGGGGGAGGGACACCTGATCAATTTTAAGCTTTGATAATGTGCTGCTACCCCCCCTCCAGGTAGAGGTGGTGAAGTGCTTATGGAGCAGAATGGGCGGATGGTTGTTCTATTCTGTCCTGTTTTTTGCTTTTTGCTTTGTTTTTTCTTTTTCTTGTCATCAGGTATTGACAGTAGGAACCCATAATAGAACTAAGGGAACAGGAAGGGGGGAGGGCAATGGAGGGGGCAGCTATTGAAACTGTGCTGGGTAGGGGAAGGTATGGCGGTAGGAGTGGAACGTGCCCGCATAGGAGAAGAGGGGTTAGATATCTTACACCTATCCCCTCTTCTGGTTCCACCCCTAGCAAAAAGGAATCAGGTGACCATATCAGCGAGCCCACGGGCCACACGGTGCTGCTGTTGAATGCCAGGTCAGTACAGAATAAAACTGCCCTCATTCATGATGTTATTCTGGATGAGCGTGCTGACCTGGCATGTATTACCGAGACCTGGGTGGGAGAGGAGGGTGGAGTCCCCCTTTCCCAGCTATGCCCACCTGGGTACTCGGTTCAGCACCAGTGTCGCCCGGAGGGCTGGGGAGGGGGAGTTGCCATAGTCTATAGGAGTTCTATCCCCTTGACCAGGCTTCCTGTCTCTTTGGGAAAAGGTCTGGAGGTCTTATATTGTGTGTTGGGCTCACGAGACAGATTGGGGATTCTTTTGGTGTACCGCCCACCCTGCTGCGTACCAACAGTCTCCCTGCCTGAGCTGACGGAGGTGGTCTCGGACCTGGTGTTGAGGACCCCCAGACTGTTGGTACTGGGGGATCTCAACATCCATGCTGAGGCTACCTTAACTGGAGCAGCTCAGGACTTCATGGCCACCATGACAACCATGGGGCTGTCTCAACATGTCATCGGCCCAACACATGAGAAGGGCCATACCCTGGACCTAGTATTCTCAACGGGACTGGGAGATGGTGGTTTGGATGTGGAGGGGTTGGTTCTGACTCCATTGTCATGGTCAGACCACTTTCTGGTCAAGTTTAGGCTATTGGCTACTCCGACCCTCTGCAAGGGTGGGGGATCTATTAAGATGATCCGCCCTCGGAGACTAATGGATCCAGATGGTTTCCTGAAAGCTCTGGGGGATTATCCGTCTGATATGGTCGGCGCTCCTGTCGAAGCTCAGGTCACCCTGTGGAATAGGGAAATGTCCCGGGTGGTTGACACGATCGCACCTAAGCGCCCTCTCCCCTTACGCAGAGCCCAGACAGCTCCTTGGTATACATCTGAGCTGCGGGCAATGAAGCAGGAGGGGAGACGGCTGGAGCGCAAGTGGAGAAAATATCACTGTGAGTCTGATCGAACACGGCTTAGAGCCCATTATCGGGCCTATTCCGTGGCGATACGGTTGGCGAAAAGGTATTATTTCGCAAACCATATTGCTTCCTCAGAGTGCCGTCCAGCAGAGCTGTTTCGGGTGGTCCAGGACCTTCTTCAACCAAGAAATATGGTGGAGGTTCTGGACAACTCATCAGCCTGTTGTGACCAGTTTGCCGCTCACTTTGAGGGGAAAATCACTCACATTCGCAGGGAATTGGACTCCACTATTGATGCAGATTCAAGGGATGTATCCAGTGTGCCGTGCTTAGGTCCAGTTTTATTGGATGAGTTTCAATTATTGAGACCTGAGGATGTGCACAGGGTGCTTGGATCTGTCCGTGCTACCACTACACCACTCGACCCTTGCCCTTCTTGGCTAATTGAAAGATCTGCCAGGGGGGTTCGCACCTGGGTCCGGGAGGTTGTTAAAGCCTCCTTAAGAGAGGGAGTGGTCCCCACCACCTTGAAAGAGGTGGTGATTAGACCACTCCTAAAAAAACCAAACCTGGACCCAGGGCTGGTGGTTAACTACCAACCAGTAGCGAACCTCCCTTATTTGGGCAAGGTGTTGGAGCGGGTGGTGGCCGGACAACTCCAGGCACTGCTGGATGAAACTGATTTTCTGGATCCATTTCAATCTGGCTTCAGGCCGGGTTTTGGTACGGAGACCACCTTGGTCGCCCTGTATGATGACCTTTGCCGGGAGAGGGACAGGGGGAGTGCGACCCTGTTGATACTCCTGGACCTCTCAGTGGCTTTCGACACCATCGACCATGGTGTCCTTCTGGATAGGCTGGCCAGGTTGGGGGTTGGAGGCACTGCTCTGCAGTGGTTCCAATCCTTCCTGGCTGACCGTGTCCAGAAGGTGGTGCTGGGGGACAGTTCCCCAGGGCTCCATACTGTCTCCCATGCTGTTCAACATCTACATGGAACCGCTGGGAGAGGTCATCAGGAGGTTTGGGCTGAGGAGTCAGCAATATGCTGACGATACTCAGCTCTACCTCTCGTTTTCCACCAATCCAGGTGAGGCGATTTCTGTACTGAACTTGTGTCTGGGCCAGATAATGGACTGGATGAGGGTTAATAAATTGAAACTCAATCCAGACAAGACGGAAGTACTGTTAATGGGTGCTTTGCCGGACAGGTTAGAGGGCCATCTTCCTGTCTTGGATGGGGTTGCACTCCCCCTAAGGGACAGGGTCCGCAGCTTGGGGGTGCTTCTGGACCCTGGTCTAACTCTGGAAGCCCAGGTGGATTCGGTGGCCAGGGGTGCCTTCCTTCAGCTGTGGAAAATATACCAGCTTCGCCCCTACCTAGACGAGCACAGCCTCATGACAGTTACGCATGCACTGGTAACATCCCGTATTGATTACTGCAATGCGCTTTTCGTGGGGCTCCCTTTGAAGACGGTCCAGCGATTGCAACTGGTTCAGAATCGTGCGGCACGGCTGGTAAGTGGTGGGGCCGCCAGGGATCACATCACGCCGATTCTGCGTAACCTTCATTGGTTACCAGTTGCTGCCCGAGCTGAATTCAAAGTGCTTGTTCTGACATACAAAGCCCTAAACGACTTAGGACCTAGATACCTGAAGGATCGCCTCCTTCCATACGAACCTACCCGGCAATTAAGATCTAGCCAGGGGGCCCTCCTGAAAGAGCCATCTCTCAAGGAGGTGAGAGGGATGGCCTGTAGACACAGGGCCTTCTCGGCAGCTGCTCCCAAGCTATGGAATGCCCTCCCGATCGAGATCCGCCTGGCGCCAACACTGATTACATTCCGGCGCCAGGTAAAAACCTTCCTGTTCCAGAAGGTTTTTAATTGATATAATATAGATTGTGGGTCCGCTGATGACAATTTTAGAATAATGATTTTAGTGTAAGGTTTTTATTGATGATTTATTGATATTTTACTCTTAACTATTCTAAATTGTTTTATTCTTTGGATTGTAAGCCGCCCAGAGACCTTTGGGTAGTGGGCGGCATATAAGTTAAATAAATAAATAAATAAATAAAATAAGTGTCAGTCAAAAACCTGGCGATGCCATTGGTGGAATGGTTCAAACAATTTGCATGGTCCCATCCCATGCCCAAATGGGCAGGTCTAAAAAAATAAAAAATAAAATAAAATAAAATAAAATCAATAAGATGTATTATTGCTATAAAAACCCACTGCTACTACTATTAAAATTCAGGCATTTAAAAGAAATAAATTTCACATGTTTCTGTGGTGATTTGGTATGTTTTTTGACCATGATTTCAAAAGAAAAATTGTGGTCGCCATTTTGGATCCCCCCCACTTCATGGCATGGTGAGACGACGAGGATGACCCCCCCACCCTGGTGCAAGCAGCCCAGGACAGGAAGAGGGGGGAAGGCTGGGGACCCCCCAGAAACCACCCATCTGGTAGGTGGCAAAGCCTCAGGCAGGCATATTTTTGCCTGCTTTTTTGGCCGGGAGTCTTTTTTTTTAAAAAAAAAAACTTTTAAAAACTTTTTCTGTGCTTTGCATTGCACGATCGCCGCGATGCCACAAACGGAAACGAAAAACCCGACCAAATTTTTCTTTTTTCGGTTCGAGTTCGAGTTCTGACGGCTTAATTATCGTTACTGTTTCCATTACGTAACGGAAATGATAACCGAAAATGGAAATGACAATTTCGCCGAGTCGTGCCCATGTCTAATGGTAGATTCATATAAAAGTCACATAATAGGTAGTCCATCATTCAGGGAAAGCTTGCTTGAAGAGAAAGGTCTTTGCCTGTTTCCAGAAAGACAGCAGTGATGGAGCAGTCCCTCCTCACCTCTAGTGGGATGGAGTTCCGGAGTCTGTGAGCAGCAACAGAAAAAGCCCTTTCATGGGTTTCCATGAGATGTACCTGTGAGGGTGGCAGGATGAAGGGCCTCTAACTGATGACCTTAACACCCGAGCCAATTCATACTGAGAGATTCTATCTTTGAGGTAGCTAGAACCCAGGTGTCTTAACCAATGATGGATGATCATATCTCCTAAGGATATAAAATATTTGGCATTTTCACCTCAACTGTGAAAATGACATATGGAATGGATTACATTCCTGACTCCCAATATGAGGTTGCCTGGTCTTGTGATTTTCATTGCAGGCGCTTTTATCTGATCTACCACTCTTAACGACATGATTAGTAGGAATAAAAGAAAAAGGCTGATCCCAGGCTGTGGAACACTTTCAAAAATTAGACAGGACTTTGACCACTGTCTGGTTGCTGAAGAAATACCTATTCATGGCAGATCTTTGAATTTGGAAATTCTCTTGCACTCAATAATGTTTTATCCCATAATTGAAATCCCCTTTCTCCCTGGCTGCCCCAGTAGCAGCAGTGTCCTCCAATTCCCTTTATTGGACAAGTCCACCTCCCAGAACCACTGTTGGTGATGACACTGACCACAGCAGAACCCATCTTGATCTTGTGTATCCCTCTGCAGATGCCGTAGAGGACCTCTGAACCGTGGCAGTGTGCATATGTCCAAGCATACAGTTCTTGCTAAAGAGATAGGAGGGGTTCGGGAACAGGGTGGGTGCCTGTGAGTATGTCTTCCCCACCGTCTTCCCACATCCATTCTTTATTGATTGCTGGAAAGGAGGGAGAGAGAGGAAGGAGGTGGTACTTAAAATGTGACTTGGAAAAATGGGTCCAGTTTATGAGCTGTGTCCAAGTCTACCTGGACTTACCTAATGAAGTAATTTGTTACTTAACAAAATGATGAAACAGTGTTTTGTTTTGTTTCCATGCCCATCTCTAGTCCCCACCCCTGAGAAGTGCTTATCTACCACTACCTCATCTTTTAGCGTTCCTTTAATATAATTTAATGTTTATCTTTGAGGCAAATAGCCATTAATTCCTCAAGCAGCAGCACACAAAAATGACTGCAATTCCAAGAAAACATTAAAACTTTAAGCACAATTAGAACACATTGTGTGATGCGGTATGGACTTGCTAAATGCTTTCTGCAGATGGATGCTGAAGAAATGAAGAAGCTGGGATGGTCCATTCCAACTGTATGGCAGTTTTCTTCATTTTTATCCATATTAAACATAAACTTTTGTTATGCTTCTGTGGAGATGAAACATTTAATTACCCAGATCTTTACCGTTTTGGAAGAGGTTGCCATGTTAGTCTGTGCAAGAATTCCAGGCAATATTTTTTAAAAGAGACAAAAACATGTGGCACCTTAAAGATTATAATATTTTAATGTAGGGTTTTGTGGATCAAGTCCACTTCTTCAGACATCTAGTAGCAGAATGGAATGTCCAATGTAATATACAGTGGAATACTGTATAAGTTTCATACCAAATATTGATAGGCAGTTGGCTGTATAGTACATTTACATTCAGTGATTTGGGTTGGGGTGTTTTAGGGCTCTAAAATTTGTAAAATTTGTAAAATTCAGTGATTTGGGTTGGGTTGTTTTAGGGCTCTAAGAAGTGTAAAATTCTTCAGGAGACAGAAAGCAGACACCAGATCTGGGTGAGGATGAGAAGGGGAGGAGGAAGAGAGAGGAGGGGGGAGGTGAAGACTGGGGGATCACTTGAGAGTGAGTGATTTGGGGGATTTTGAATGTAGAGGTAAGAGAAGGGAATTTGGAAAATATAAGTTGTTCATATTAGCAAAGTGTTCTGCTTATATACCACCCCCATAGCACTTCAAGTACTCTCTGGGCAGTTTACAGTGTAATTATGCAGGCTACACACTGCAGGCTACACATTATACTATAACTGAGCTCCAATGGCTTAAATCCACAAAGCATGAATTGCATATTGTATTATATTCATTCAACAGTTCAGTGGCAATGCATGTTCATAGAAAACTGATTTTCTACTATCATTTGGAGAGATTTTTTTGTTTTTAAGTTATAGATATTATATACTTCTGCACTTAACCACATTGCATGACAAGTCTATTAAGAGGCATTACCAAAAAAATCAGTTATTATCTGGTATTATTTGGAACAGATATGTAACAAGATTTCAACACACACTGTATTTTTGGTTTTTATATTACCTTACACACAAAGGTTGAAATCCCATTGGGCAAGGTTTGTCTGCACAATGGGGATAATGTTGTTTGTGGCAGAAAGCCATCAATTAAAGGCTTTCTTTTCTGATTTCAGGGTGCACACCTTTTGTTGCATTGAAGGCTTCCTGATTAAAGGAAGCTTTTAATAACTGGCAATCTGTTGTTGCCCATGGCAGCATTCCGTTTGCACACAGAAGCACAACTGGGTTTCAGCCAGAGTTTTGTTGATGGAAATTGTATGAAAACACAGATGCAACAAACATAAAAACAGGCTATGATTTTATGGGACTCTAGTACCAATGCATTGGTGACAGATGTCTATCCCCGTTAGTGTACAGTAACCTACAGGCAGCAGTTTCCTATATTACAGTTTCAAAACAAAAATCTAGACTCTTAGAATCATAAGTCTGCTGCCTTCTTGCTGAGACTGACAGGTCATGACCTTTCACTGTCTTGGTAGTTCATTTCATTATGAAATGTGTTTTGCCATTCAAGAGAAATGGAAGTACAGTAGGACCCCAGTATCCACTGGGGATTGGTTCTAAGCCTTCCCGTGGATAAGAGAGAACACAAAAATATCCCCAAAACTGCTGTTTTGTGATACTAACTTGCTTGACAGCTGCTGTTTTGCAACAGCAGCTTACTTTATAGCTGCTGTTTGTGATGGTAGCTTGCTTAGTAGGCCACTGAACTATTTATTTATTTAATTTCCTCTGCCAGCTGTGGATAACTGAAGCAGTGGATAATGAATCAGTGGATACGGGGTTCCTACCGTATTTGGCCCCCTGTGTTCATGCGCAAGGCGTTGCATGGAAATCTGATGGTTCCAGAGAGGAATGCAAATCCCTGCAGACATAAAAATAGGGATTAGAGATCGGCAATAGGCTGCTGCAGCATGATTGGACAGAGGGGGAACTCACTGAGAAACTAAGACCAAAGCTTACATCGCTAGCAGCTGCAACCAGAGAGAGCAGGCAATCAGGCTCTCATCCCCCCCCCTCTTTCCACAGGTAATTACTGGGGCCATAAAGTCAGGAGGACAGCCAGAGGCTGTGCCTCTGGCACACACTAAGTGTGCTTGCTAAGTACAACTCAAAGTGTGCCACAGATATTGCTCAAATTCCAGAGTAAAACAACATGCAAGGCAATGTAGGAAACCCTATTGGTACTTTTTTTGGGTAATGGAAGACAGTCATCTTAACATTCCTCAGCACTACAGAAGAAGGAAGGACTACAGGGTATTGATAACTCCCAAGGTGCATACAAATTTGAATTGCTTTGAAAAACGTAGTGACAGGATCCTTGGACAGAAAACTTTGCTAGTAAATGCAAGATCAGTGAATGGGAAATCAACAATCATTCAGGAGGACCTGATCCTGCAAGAACTGCTGACTGGATAGCTTCCTCAAAATAGTCTGCTTGGTTTACTGGGGAGTTGTCAAAATTGAAACGGGTGGCCTGTAGAGTTGAAAGGTGTTGGTGGAAAACCCAGAGTGAAAAAGACAAAGAAACAGTGAAAGGCCTTTGGAAGGCTTACTCCAAGGCAGTGGAGGCAGCAAAGAAAGCATTTTTCTCTACCACCATTGATTTGGCACAAAATCACCCAGGCTAGCTTTTCAGAATAGTCAAAAGTCTGCTACACACTGACCCGCAGGTGGATAACACAGACCACTCTGTATCTCACTGCAAAGAATTTGCACAACACTTTACAGGCAAAATTGAACAGATCTGGGTTAATTTGGTTGCAGCTATTGATCCAGAGCCTGTAAATAAAACAGTCTGCCCTCCGTGTCCTGTATTAAAGTATGACTTTCAGCTCCTACAGCTTGATGATGTGGTCAAGACTCTTGGGGAGGTGACGGACACCACATGTGTGTTGGATCCTTGCCCATCATGGATCATACAAGCTTCCAGAGAAGGTATGGCAGACTGGTTAGGAAGAGTAGTGAATGCCTCTTTACAACAGGACAGGATCCTGGCAGGTTTAAAGGAGGCAATAATAAAACCACTGCTAAAAATCCCTCCTTAGACCCAATGATACTGAACAATTACTGACCAGTATTGAATATCCCATTCCTAGGGAAAGCCCTAGCATAGGTTGTGTCCTCACAGCTCCAGAAGTTTCTGGATGAGAGAAACTTCCTGGATCCATTTCAATCTGGCTTTAGGCCTGGCTTTGGGACTTAGATGGCACTGGTTGCATTGGTAGATGACTTACACAAGGAAATGGATATGGGATCTCTGTCTCGTTTGGTTTTGCTAGACCTCACAGCTGCTTTTGACACTATAGACCATTACATCCTCCTGACTCGCCTCTCTGAAATGGGAATCGGGGGTACTGCATTTAAGTGGCTCTGGTCCTTCCTGCAGGATAGAATGGAGAAAGTAATATTAGGTTATTCATGTTCGACATCACGGTCGCTGACCTGTAGAGTTCCCCAGAGTTCTGTTCTGTCTCCTATGTTATTTAAAATCTATAGGAAACCACTGGGAAATATTTCAGGTCTTTTGGGGTTAGGTGCCACCAATATGCCAATGATACTCAGCTCTACCTCTTATCACCTCCGGACTCTAAGGGAGCTACTATTTCAACTTTACATGTGTATTTAGCTGCAGTAATGAACTGGATGAGGATGAACAAAATGAAACTAAACCCAGACAAGAAAGAGGTGCTCCTGGTCAGTCAAAAAGGAGAACAAGGGATAGGGATGCAGCCTGTACTGGATGGGGTCACCCTCCAATTGAAAAATCAGGTACACAGCTTGGGGGTACTCTTGCACTCCTCCTTGAGCTTGGATGCCTAGGTCATGGCTATGGCCAGGAATACATTTGCACAATTAAATCTAGTATGCCAGTTATGCCCCTTTCTTGAGAAACCTGCTCTGGCCACGATGACACATGCCCTAGTGACCTCCTGGCTGGACTATTGTAATGCGTTCTATATGGGTCTACCAATACAAAGTCTCAGGGAAATTCTATGTGTCCAAAATGCAGCAGCTAGATTGCTGACTGGGGCTGAGTACAGAAACCACATTACACCCCTACTAAAGCAGCTCCACTGGCTGCCAATTAGCTATGGAGCTCAATTCAAGGTGCTGACCTTGACTTACAAGGCACTGTATGGCCTGGGTCCTAGCTACCTCAAAGTTTGAATCTCACTTTATGAACTGACTCAGGTGTGAAAGTCATCAGGAGAGGCCCTTCTCTCCATCCCAGCACCCTCACAGGTAGGTCTTCTGGGAACCCATGAAAGGGCTTTCTCAACTGCTGTGTTCAAACTCTAGAACTCCCTCCCACTAGAGGCCAGGACTGCCTCATCTCTGTTCTCCTTCCGGAAACGGGCAAAGACCTTTCTCTTCTGGCAAGCCTTTCCTGGATGATGGACTACCATGTGTATTTTATATGAATCTATAAGTTGTCATAGACTTTGTGTTTATAACTACTTATAACCTCATAGCTTTAATGTAATATTGTTTATTAAACCTGCAAGATGTCCCTCAATTCCTTGTTCTCAAATACTTGAACATATCTTAATTGTACCGGACTGTATATTATCCCTCATTACTGTAATCCACCTTGGGTCCTTTTCCAAGGAGAAAGGCAGGGTAAAATAGTCTAAAATGAATAAATAAATAAATAAATTTCATTTTTGTTTTGTGTTTCGTTCCCTAATGAAAGGAAAAGCAAATGACACATCAAGGAAAAATGGAAAGAAAAGAAATAGAAGTTTTCATTTCATTCCATTTTCCCATAGAAAATTTTAAAATCCTGTGATTTCCTCTACCAGCTTTTCTTTTAAAAAAAATTACCTCCCCCAAGTCCCACACGCCAGCTTATCCGTGCTGATCAGCTGGCGTGCAGGGCTTGGGGGAAGTTTAAAAAGCCCTCAGTGCCAGCTGATCGGCCCCAAACCCCAGTTGCCAGCTGATCAGCACTGGGGTAGGGCGGAAGGGGGCTTGGGGGAGGGGAAAAAGTTTTGAAAGCCCTGGATTTTTTCCCTCCCCCATACCCTGGACACCAGCTGATTGGCACTGGGGTGGAGAAAAAAACTTTCTCTCTCTGCCCCAGTGCTGATCAGCTGGTGTGGGGGGCTTGGGGGAGGGAGAAAAGTGTTGCACTAGCACTGCACACACACACACACACACACACACACACACACACACACACACACACACACACACACACACACACACAGTGTGTGGTGTGAGAGCTTGAAAGGAATTTATTACAAGGAATTGAAGTATAAATCCTTTGTTCGTGCCAAGTAGAGATGGGTATGAAATACTGATTTGGTAGTTTGTACCAGTTCATTGGTTCCATGGTTCTGAGCCCCACTTTCTCTGACAGGTACCCACTCAGAGGAAGCAGTCAGAGAAGGCAAGGCAGGGAAGCCATAGCATTGCCTCTGAGTGGGCACCTTCCAGAGAAGTTAGGTTTTGGAATTATGGAACAACTGCTGGACCAAAGGACAAACCAACTCCAGCAGTTCAAGCCCATCTATAGTCCCAGACAGAGTAGAGTCTGTCATGATCTGGTCCACAGCAGCTGCAGTGCTTGCAAACTCAGGCCTTGACTGGCATGTTTTGGCATGCAGCAGCTGCAGGATGAGGGCCAGAAGGATCCTAGTAGTGTAGACTCAGTCCCTGCCTGTATAGCAGCTGCCAGATCTCTCTTGAGTTTCACCTGAGAAGCCTGGTGATGACCTTTTTAAAGAAGTGTCTCTCCCTCCCAGAACTTGCCTCAGCAACAAGATCTTTGGCCACACTGTGGCCTATGTCCTGTCTGATGCTTTGCCTTGTTGCTCCGGCCTGGTTCCCTGCCTTGCCTCATTGTTCTACCCTCATCATTCTTGCCATGGTGACCTTGCCTGCCTAGCTCCTGTCCCTGTGCTCCAGTCTCTAAAAGTGACTTTGGGACTTGGTGCTCTGTGTGGTGGACTGGACTCGGCTGTCCTTGCTTGTAGCCAAGGGCTGCCTGCAGTATTTGGACTGTGACAAAGTCAAAGAAATAAGTGGATATTACACATGCCATGACTAACTAGCATAATGTAGATCTACTCTAATTGGGAGTCACATATAATATAACTCCTGGGTGCTTATAACCCCTTTTCATTCTTCAAATATTCTATAAGAAACCAAACAAGTAAATTTTGTGAAATAAGTAATGTTTTGCATTTGATTCTTTGTTAAATTTAGGACATTTTCCAAGCATTCTCAATGAGTTTTTCACAAGTTATATCATTCTCTTATCAACCCTATGTCTCCCTCCAAAATAATTAAAACCGCTAAGTGGTGCAGTTACTTTTTAAACAGTATTTATTCTTTTTCTTTTTGTTTCATTTTAATAGGAAAGAAAAAAAAACAAAAGCATAAAGCAAAAGTTAACAAAAAGTAATGGAAATCAGTTACCTCACCTTTCTAAAATAATATGTTAGATTCTGGATATGCTGATTGATGCTGTGAATAGAAGGGACACTTACTACTTGTTTTTGCTGATTTAGACAATCTCAACTAAACAAAACTCATTGGTGAAGTATCTTAAAGCCTGGTAAGATTCTTCTCCTGCAGTTGAGAGTGAGATAAAGAGCTTGTCTTTTTCTTCTTTCAAGATCTCTTTCATCAATACAAAATGTCTATATGTGTCTTCCACTTGGAAAGCAAAGTATGCAGCCACACCTTGATGACGGAAGCAATAGGTGATTGATGTTTTTAAAGTGGGCAATATTTCTAGTAGAGAGCTAGCCAGGTAATGAGCTAAAAGCTGGGCTACCTGCTGGGCAAGACATCCTGGTGTAAGCCTTGGTTCATCCGTCAACAATATAAGGAGGCAAAAGTAGTAAAGAAACTTTGGCACACTGGCACGCAATTCAAAATCAACATGGAATCAAGTCTAGTTTCCAAGTGTTAAGCAGCTGTATTTTGTTTTGTTTGTAAAGTTCATAATCAACAAGAGTGCACTAAGGGTCCCCAGCATATTCCACTGATATGGTTAGTAGCCAAATAAAAAGGAGGGAAAACATACAGATACTTTAATGTACAACATTAAAAAAAAACCTCCATGTATAAAATTTTAAAAAAAGGTAATATCCTTATTAGGCATAAGCCACTACAATAGCAAAGTTAGGTGAGCTTTTGAGTCCTGTGGGTCTTTTCTTGTTTAGGTTGGACATCTCAGAGCTTGGGTGGGCTGGGGGAACAAGAATCCACTAAATCATCCTGCCTTAACTTTGGAATCTTTAGTTCAGGTAAAATCCCAAGAAGGTCAGTAACCTCAACAAAGCACTGCAAAAGAAGGCAAAGAAACTTGACCATCTCATCTATCTGACCAGTTGTGTCTGACTCTCGGCCACTTTATGGACTGATACCCTCCATGCCTTGGAGCCTGAACAATCCTCAAGGTTTTCTGAACACATGTGGCATTTACTCCTGCCATGCAACAAGGCAACCTGCTCTATTTCATGCAGCACCACCATCGGAGTAACAACAGGAGAAGCATCTGACTGGTGCAGCAGGACACTGAAAGTATGGAATCACAAAGATTTGAAAACCACTTTATCCAGCAAAAAAGTCTTAGGACCAGCACCAGTGCTACTGTTTGCTGAGGTGGACTTACAAGGTGATACACTAATTGGTAAAAATTGCAGGCAAAATTTCCTTATCAAGGGAAGGTGCTTCTTCCTGAACTGGTATGGGAGGAGGTGGTTTAGAATAGAATAGAATAGAATAGAATAGAATACTTTTATTGGCCAAGTGTGGTTAGACACACCCAGAATTTGTTTTGGTAAAAATGCTCTCTCTATATAAAAAGAAATATAAGAATCATATAGTCAACAATAAAAACACAGTACAATACTACAATATAACCTATTATTTAAAAAGGAAGAAGAAATGTAAAAATTAATTATTCAACAGTTTGATAGCACTTGGAAAGAAACTATCTCTATATCTAGTTGTCCTAGTATGCAATGCCCTAAAACGTCGCCCTGAGGGTAACAATTGAAACAGATTATGTCCAGGATGCGTGGAATCTGTATATATTTTTATCGCCCTCTTTTTAGCTCGTGTGGTATACAATTCCACAATAGACGGCAAATTAGGAGCAATAATTTTTTTCTGCAGTTCCAATTATCCTTTGAAGTCTATATCTGTCATGCTTAGTCGCAGAACTAAACCAGACAGTTATAGAGGAACAGATAATAGATTCAATAACACCTCTATAGAATTGAATCAACAGTTCTTTTGGCAGTCTTAACTTCCTAAGTTGACGCAGAAAAAACATTCTTTGTTGTGCTTTCTTAATAATACTTTCAATATTAGATGACCATTTTAAATCTTGAGATATAATAGTACCTAAAAATTTAAAGGACTCCACTATTGACACTAAGTTATTTGATATCATAAGAGGTGGCTGTATAGAACGAGTCCTCCTAAAATCCACCACCATTTCAACAGTTTTGCATGTATTTAATTCAAGATTATTTTGAGTACACCATAAAACTAGTTGTTCAATCTCTTGCCTATAGGCAGATTCATCATTGTCTTGAATGAGACCAATCACCGTAGTGTCATCTGCAAACTTCACTATTTTAACAGAGGAATCCTTTGAGGTACAATCATTAGTATATAAGGAAAACAGAAATGGAGAAAGCACACAGCCCTGAGGGGCTCCTATGCTAACCTTGCTAATATCTGATATAATTTTACCTAACTTCACCTGCTGCTTTCTGTCTGTTAGGAAGCTTACAATCCATTTACAAATGTGATCAGGTACAGCCAGCTGTTTTAATTTAGTCATAAGGATACCTGGAATAATAGTGTTAAATGCAGAACTAAAATCAACAAAAAGAACCCTTGCATAAGATTTTGGAGATTCAAGATGTTGCAATATATAGTGTAAGGACATATTAATAGCATCATCTATTGATCTATTTGCACGATAAGCAAATTGCAATGGATCTAATGACAAATCCGTGATAGATTTCAGGTGAGCCAACACTAGTCTCTCAAAAGTTTTCATGACCACAGAAGTTAAAGCAACTGGTCTATAATCATTCAATTCCTTGACAGAAGATTTTTTTGGTACTGGAATAATCAATGAATTTTTGAAGCAAGAAGGAACATAACACATCTCCAGTGATCTATTAAAGATGCGGGTAAAAATAGGAGCCAGTTGTTCAGCACAGACTCTTAAACAAGAAGAAGAGATTTTATCTGGACCTGGTGCTTTTCTTAACTTCTGATTGTGAAACAGACTTCGCACCTCCTTCTCTGTGATCACCAAAGATGGAGGACCTGATAACATGGGATAAATTTCCACAGGCTCAGTTGTTGTTGTTAAATCTGAGATGGAAATTTCAGGAATAGATGGCTGCAGTTTCCTCTCAAACCTGCAGTAAAACATATTCAAGTCATTCACCAGTTGATGATTTCCTTCAACATGGAGAGGGGTCTTACTATGACCAGTAATGGTTTTAAGAATTTTCCACATATTTGCTGATTCATTTGTTGAAAACTGGTTCTTTAACTTTTCAGTGTAGTTCCTTTTTGCTGCTCTAATTTCTCTGTTCAGTATATTCCTAGCCTGGTTGTACAATGGTTTATCACCCTTTTTGTAGGCTTCCTCTTTGGTATGACGTAGCTGTTTGAGTTTAGTTGTAAACCACGGTTTGTTGTTACTGTAAATTTTCACATTCTTAGATGGCACACATAAGTCCTCACAAAAGCTGACATATGATGTTATAGTGTCTGTGAGCAAATCCAAATCAGCAGAAGTGTTTTCAAATAGGTCCCAATCAGTGCAGTCAAAACATGCTTGCAACTTTAACTTTGCTTCCTCAGTCCAAGTTTTCACTGTTTTAATTGTTGGTTTTAGTGTTTTAAGCTTTTGTTTGTAAACAGGTACAAGGTGAACCATGCAGTGATCAGAATGTCCCAGAGCTGAGCGTGATAAAGAGCGATAAGCATCCTTTAAAGTTGTATAACAATGATCCAAAATATTTTCCCCTCTAGTAGGGCATTTAACATGCTGGAAGAACTTTGGTAACTCCTTCCTTAAATCAGCTTGATTAAAATCACCTAAAATAATTTTAAAAGCATCAGGATATGCATTTTCGGCCCATATAATTTGACTAGTTAAAATACTTAATGCATTTGTCACAGAAGCATCAGGAGGGATATATACTGCAACCACCAAAAATGTAGAAAATTCCCGTGGGGAATAAAAGGGGTTGCAGAAAATGATTAATGTTTCTAAGTCCACATTGCAAAATTTCTTTAAGGTGGTTATTTCTTTAGACCAACGATTATTGATATATAAGCACAATCCTCCGCCCTTCTGTTTCCCAGATGTATCAACAATTCTATCCGCTCTTTGAATTTGAAACCCTGGAATATGTACAAAGTTTTCAGGGATTAAGTCACTCAGCCATGATTCTGTAAAACAAATCAGTGCTGCATTCGAGAAATCTTTGTTATATCTATTCAAAAGGAGTATTTCATCCATTTTGTTGGCTAGTGAGCATACATTCGATAGAAGAATTGAAGGGAGAGGGGACTTCAAACCATTTTTCCTCAGACGATTCAGAGCTCCTGCCCTCTTACCCCTCCTTCTCCTTCGTCTTCTTCTCCAACTCCGACCTCGACCTTCATTGCTGATAACCCAGGGATTTACAGCTCTCAGGAATTCCCCTTCATTAACAAGCAGCGGAGGAGGCAAGGGAGGCAAAGCTTCTGATAGTTGTTCCTCATAATGTTGACAAATGCTTAGCAGGTCATTTCTAGTATAAAAAATCCGAGGAAATGCACAAGGAACAGCAAAGCAGTGTAGATAAAAAAGTAAATAAAAAAGATAAAAAGAAAAAGTCGAGGAGCATGTTACCAAGGCTGCCGTCCGCGGCGCCATCTTAACATCTCTCAATGCCGGAGGTTGGGAGTTCGATTCCACACTGTTTAGCCCTCAATGCCGGAGGTTGGGAGTTCGATTCCACACTGGCCCTCAATGCCGGAGGTTGGGAGTTCGATTCCACACTGTGCCTCCTTAATAGGGGCTGGACTTGATGAATGCACAGAGTCCCTTCCAGCTCTGCAATTCTCTTAATTTTAAGAGTTTAAGTTTTCCATCCAGCATTAGCCTCAAGCTGATGGGCAGAAAGGTTTAAAAAGAAAAGGTGCAATAGCCTGAGAATCCTGATTAAGTCCAGACTTTTCATATATTTGTTGTAATGAATAGTAGCATGCCGCCCTGGTGGGAGAACCAAACAATTAATTTTTATTTATTTAACAGAATGCAGCTAATTAAAATTGCTAAAAGTACCATGAAGCAGATATTTGCAATTCTATGTTTTATTTATTTTGTTGTCAAGTCAATTATGTTTGTTAGAAACCACTGGAAGTCATTTTGATAGTGTATAATAATTGGAAGTATAGCTGTAATTACAACTTCCATTTACGAGAACACACTCCATGAAAGAGAAAAGCAATACAATTCTCAAGGATAATACTTTCTTTTGCAAACATATTCCTATAATAATTATTTTCAGGTTTTACTCCTCAGGGTTGAAAAGGCATAAATACATTGCTCGAGTCAAGTTACAGCTGTTGACACTTGATTTCAAGGTATTCAAAAATAGCACCATGCTTTAAATAATAAAACATTACATTGCTTTCTCCAAAGATTTTACTTAACATTCTGGCCTTGAGCCAAATATTTTTGGGGAAATCCAGTATATCAGTACCCTTGTTTCCAAGCACAATCTGTTCCGGAAACATGCTCATAAACCAAAATACTCATATATCAAAGCTATTTTTCCATAGAAAATAATGGAAACTTACCTGATCAATTTTGAGGTCTCCATTCCCATTATTTCCTATTGGGAAATTATTTTATTTTATTTTATTTTTTATTTTTTTAGCTTTGCCCATTTGGGCTGGGCATGGGATGGGACCATGCAATTTTTTGAACCAACCAGCAGCTGCAGCAACTGAAAACTGGTAAATGGAAGCCAGTGGCTGGGAACTGGTGGCCACAGTGGCAGAAGAGGTTTTATCAGCAAAACGAGCATGTCTGGTGTTATTAAATTTTATTAAATATTTTGCTCTCCTTGCAAAATACTTGCATAACAAGTTACATGTAAACCAAGGTATTACTGTACAGTGAATCTGAGGGAACTTTTGATGGGTCATTCAAACAACAACTTCTGAATCCATATGACATGTTTCTTCAGAAAAGATGAGAGGTTTCAGAAGCAGATTATGATGTTGTGAGAATATGGCTGTAGGTCAAGGGGGAGGCAATCCAAATTCCACTAATGGACTAATTATGTATTTGTTATTATGTATTCACTGATTTTATATATCTCTCTTCCTTTAAAAACCTCAAGACAGCTTATTCTTACTGTTAAGCAGAGGAGGAGGAGAGGAGGTAGCAGATCAAAACACTCAATGTTTTATGCCATTTATTTGAAAACAATCTCAAATGCATATTTTAAGGGCTTTAAAATGACCTAACTGGATGTGCATGAACTGTTCCCCAGTCATAACCTGAACTAACTTATTGATATAATTGCAAGAAAATCGAATGTAGCTGTGATTCACAAAAACTTCCAGGAAGATGCTCCCATTGCCCTCCCCTGTCTTATCAGGGCTTTGGAACAACATCATTTTTACAGGAGAATAAGCACCAGTGACAACAAGTTCAGAAACCTCTGAATTTTTGGGAAGCTCCAACATTTAATTCTCTAAACTAGGGCTATTCAACTTTGAACAGGCCAAGGTCTACTTTTTCCAGCCCAAAGTGCCTGAGGGCTACTACATTAAAACCTCTACTTCTGAATTTTATCCGTTCCAAGCACATGCTCATAAGTAAAAACATTTGTAAGTAGAGCAGCAGTTTCCCATAAGAATGCATTGAAAACCAATTAATCTGTTCTGGAGGGAAGAGATTTCAATGCACCATGGCCCTTGAACTGCCCCGCTCGGCTGAGACAGTGGGCTGGCAGACCCAGAACTTTGCTAGGGCAGTGGTGGTCCTGGGGATGGGGGAGGGAGGGGTGGAGCACTTCTCCCCTCACTTTTTTTTATTGATGGCCAGTGGGCTACTTTTGAACCCTTCGCGGGCTACCAGTAGCCCGTGGTCTACCTGTTGGGCAGGCCTGCTCTAAACCTTCTGGGGCTTGGCTCTGTGAGGGGATTGCTTACCTCTGGGCTACAAGATCTTCTGCAGAGAACCTCTGAAAAAATATCAGTGTCTTTCAGAAGCCCACAATTATGCAGCGGAGGGCCTTCTGCTGTTTGGCTCCTAGGCTGTGGAGTGTATTCCCTGCTGTGTTGTGATCTGTTTCTACTCTGCCTACTTTAAAGAAACAAATAAACACACACACACACACACACACACACACACACACACACACACACACACACACACACACACACACACACACACACACACACACACACACACACACACATCTTTTTAAATGGGCATTTAATGTTTAACAAGTCTGTTCATGAGCAGCTGTGTTTCATCCGTATCCTTTGCCATTTTTATGGCTTGACTCTCTAGGAGGTTTCGCTGTGAAATGCCAAAGTGGAAATTGCCACCTTGAGGCCACTGAAATGCATTTTAACATCGTTTGGAGGCAATTAGAAAAATCCTTAACCTAGTTAATTAGGAGGTGAAGAAGACAGCCATTGTGCTTGACAATGTTCACCATTTGTATTTGATAATGGAAAGAGGAAAACATTTTTCCTGTTCTTAATGCAGTCCTTACACTGAAAATTGGTAAAACAACATGCCTTTGGAAAAAAAGTTAGTTGGCACATAAAAAAAAAGGTCCCCACCCCCTTCATATTCACTGGAGGAATTTCTTTTACCATAACCCTGGTTTTTTTTTTTAAAAAGAACTTTAAAAATTGCTATAAAATATGCAGTGCAATAATTTTTCTGTATCTCTACTAGGTGAAGGTGAAGGTTCCCCCACACATGTGTGCTAGTTGTGTCCGACTCTAGGGGCAGTGCTCATCTCCGTATTCAGTCCAAAGAGCCAGTGTTGTGCAAGTCCATGGCCACGTGGCCGCCATGGCAGCAAGGAAATACTATTTTACATTCCCAATTTTTATGGTGGTACCTATTTATGTACTTGCATTTGCATGCTTTTGAACTGCTATGTTGGCAGGAGCTGAGGTTAACAACGGGAGCTCATTCTGCTATGTGGCACCTGGGATTCAAACTGCTGAGCTGATGACTTTGTAGCTGACTGTTTTCAGTGCTCTAGCCCACTGAGCCACCATGCCCCATCTTCTACTAGAGATGGGCACAAATTAACAAAAAACAAATTTTAATATTCAGCAAATATTGCAGATTCATTAAATATTCATCCCTTAGTATTTGTTTGGTCCAGAGGTCTTGACAAATATTAAGGGATGAACGTTTCTTTGTCATGGCTATCTAAAACATACACACAAAAACCTCTCAGCCTACCTCTTGCCCCATTTCCATAGCCTTGGTGTGGCCTGTGATGGCTCGGTGGTCACTGCAGCAACACAGATTTCCAGTTTTAGATATTTGTATCTGTATTTCTAATTTCTAATTCTGGATTTCTGCATCTATATACATACCTGAACTCACCTAGATATGCTTGTTTATTTATTTATTTTAGAGTATTTCAGGTCCTTTGGGTGGCAAGTCTCTGCCTTAGTGTGTTTGTGGGTTTGAAATAAACAGGGATGTGGTGTTTGCCAAAAATCCAAAGGATCCAATACCAAAACATAAAAGGAGCAATATAGTATATGTTGTCCAATGCAGTGAGGAGTGTTCAGGCCTCTACATTGGAGAAACAACAGAAGGATTGGCCCAACATAGGAGGGGTAACAGCTCAGGACCAGAATCAGCAGTACACCTCCATTTGAAGGACAAAGGGCTCTCTTTTAAAGATGAGGATGTACACATATTAAACAAAGAAGTTAGGTGGTTTGAGAGAGGAGTAAGGGAAGCCATTCATGTGAGCACTGAAAACCCCTCCCTCAACAATGGTGGTGGCCTCAGGCATAGTCTATCTGCTAACGACCCATTCTTGATAGGTTTCAGCACCTTAGGCCATTGTTCACCTTAAGGCTAAAGATACTATTGTCTCCCTACCAAGCCTATTCAGGCCATTCGTTCATCTTATGAGCCTAATTCAGACCAGGGTGACAAGAGGTCAAAGCTGACTATAAGATGGAGGACTCGCACTAGCTGTATTCAGACTGATGAAGCTGCTTGGATAAGTTTCTATCTCTCAAAAAAGAAGTCCAGTAGCCATGACTCAACTTCCAGATTTTCTTCTTGACATTTCATCAGACTCTGTGGCTGGCATCTTCAGAGGGCAAGGAGCTCAGGGAATTCCATAGCCAGATGGCTAAACCATTGAACTAACCTTAATTTTGGTAGTGATGGGGACACACAGTCCTTCCAATATTGTTGTACAATTATTAGACCTAGCCAATAGTAGGACTGGCTCAATAGGTCAGTGGTTAGGTATCCAGCTGCAGAGCCAGGGGTTGAGAGTTTGATCTCCCACTGCACCTCTTGTGAGAACAGCTAGCCTGTGTGGCCTTGGACAAGGTGCACATTCCCAGGGCACCCGCAGAAGAAGGGAGTGATAGACAACTTCTAAATATTCTCTACCTGGAAAACCCTGTAAAGGTCTCAATAACTCAAAATTGAATTGAATTCACATGGTTATTAATATGAACAGAATGCAATGTTGTTGATATGGTTTTGGTGGCTCTAGCAAATAGGACATACCTGTACAGACAACTCCTCATTTTAACAACAGAGTTTTGTTCCTAAGACTAGGTAATTAAGTGAATTGGCTGTTAACTGAGGAGCTTAAAGTAGATGTCTTGTGGTATGTTGAGGTTGCCCTTCTTGCAAGCAGGGCAGCTCTCTGGGAAGGCATGGAAGGAGCAGAACAAAATGGAAGGGAAAATAGAGATGGAGGTGGCCAATGCTCCACCCTGCTTAAGCCATTCTCCTCCCTGATGGAGGCATTGTGATGCTTCCAGGAAGACACATTCCTTGGAATCCATGGAGAAGGAGGAAGGTGGGTGTGCTGTAGCCCTGCTTCCTCCCTTCTGAGCTCTGACAAGAGAAGCAGGATAGATGTTTTGGCCTAGGCCCCATGGACTGGAGAACTAGTTTCTTCCTGAGGCAACAATTATTGGCAGTAGCAGCTTTGGCCGCTGCTGCTGGTTGTAAATCTGAGTTGTCATTACACAGGTGGGCTGTTGACTGAGGGCTGCCTGTAGTTGAATTACAAGAAAGAAATTTTCTGCAGAATAAATGTGGTTAAAGATTGGAATGAATTGCCTGAGAAGGCAATGGACCCTCCTTCATTGGAATTTTTAGATAGCCATCCAAAAGCATTCTTTAGCTGTGGTTCCCCCGTTATCAGGCCATTGGACCTGATGAGGCTTGGCTTCTCGTCCAGTTCTTCAATGTTATGATTCTGGATGCTAAATGTGATAGAAAGATGAGCCACTGTGGAGTCTGAATGCAAGATTAGTATGTGAATATTCTGAATGAACTGCAAATCAGTTCTTCAAACAAACTGACTCCAACATGAAACTACAGTTGCTTTACCAATGTCCCATTGTTTCAGGGGTTCTACTTTACTTTGGAATAACACTTGAATTGAGGCCAATACATAATTGTTTCATAATGCTTTATAATTGTTAAATATTGTTAATACTGTATATACTCAAATATAAGCCTAGTTTTTCAGCCCTAATTTTGGGCTGAAAAAGGGGGCCCTCGGCTTATATTCGGGTCAATACTTTGAGCCACTGAGGCAAGTCATCTGTGGCTAAAAGTCATTTTAAACATTGTGTGCCGCTTCTCATGACCCCCTTCTGCATCACAGGGGAGCGGCACACAATGTTTAAAATGACTTTTAACCACTGACCCAAGCACTTGCATCAGTGGCTAAAAGTCATTTTAAACATCACACACCACTCCCCCAGCTCACAAAGGAAGAGCTGCCAGGCCCTACTGCATTTCCCACCCTAGACTTATACTCGAGTCAATACGTTTCCCCAGTTTTGAAGGGTTAAATTAGGGGCCTCGACTTATACTCAAGTATATACGGGTAATTATCAACAAGTTTTCATGATGTGAGGTAGCACATAAATATTTTAAAATATAATACAATATCATAAGTTAGGTGATAGTTGATGCAGCATATTTTTTTCTATCCAGTGAGAAAAAGATAATGTCTTATTACATTTTATTTGTCAGGAATTTTGCTCAAACTAATTAATGGGTTTTTTAAAGGTATTAAAATTATGAGTGACCTTTACTTTAGATTGGGAATCTGACCTTGGATTTTTCTGTGCGTCATTTGAATAAAAGAATTTCACATTCTGAAAGTTTTCATCAAGCTTTCTACTCATTTCCTTTGCTTCAGGCAACAGTAAGACTTTTTCTGCTTATTATTGTTGCTAATTTAATGGTTCTCAAAATCTGGCTTTAAAAAAGCATAGCTCCTAGCATTATTTTCTTAGGTGGACTGAGCTGATCAGTAGCTGAAAACTAATTTGTATTTTAATTATGCAGCTAAAAATGACCTTGCAGAACACAGTTTTTCTAAGATATGAGGGAGAAATAGTAAATCATTTTTTCCAACAGAAGAGCAAAAACAAAAGACAAGATTAGTTAACTACCCCCAGCCACAGTAACCAAAACCACTTACCAGAGCAATTCAATACAGTTTCATTATATAAGCCAGTTAACTGTTATGTACTGTCTCCAAAGAAGCATGGGGATGCTAATTGCCTTCATAGCCATATATCAACTGTGGGTCTACCACTGGATTAATGCAAAACATTGTTGACTGCTGGAAGGATCTCTCTTGAAAAGTGGTTTCTGTCTGCTGGTTCTGATATAGTGTGTGAACAATATCTTCAATGCCTTCTAAATATGTCAAGGTCGGGTCATGGACTGAACCTAAACTCTTCCGATTGGCATGGCTGGGGGTGTCTACCTCCAGGCCTGAACTGAACACACTGTTGCAGATCATCAAATTACAACACCCATCTGGCTGAACTCCCTGTCAATGCACGGAATCCTCAAAGAATGTAGGCTCCTGCCGGGCTTGTCTCGGATTGGGGCTGCTTTGTCTCCCTGGTAGCCATAGATTCGGCGCGAAAAAGGAGAGCACGTGATCCCCGGGCTGTGCGGAGATCAAAGCCCTTAAAAGGACAGCCCACGCTCCAACCCTCCTCTTTCGCATCGAACTGCATGTCGGAGGAGGACACCAGAGCCTGCTCTGATGACGTTGGAGGCCTGCAGGGCTCGTGCTTCAGCCGAGCCCCAGGTGACACCTACCGGGGCGCGCCCCTTTGGCGCGGGGAACGGGAGGGAGCCTATGCCTTATGCAAGAGGGCCAGTTAGACTCCCCCACGCCACCTTCCCTTCCCAGCCAGAGCCGCTCTCTCGGCTGACAGACCCGGTCGTCCGGGCAACTATTAAAAGAGAGAGAGAGAGAGAGAGAGAGAGAGAGAGAGAGAGAGAGAGAGAGAGACGGGGTCCAGCGAGCCTGCAGGTGGCCATTGCCACACAAGTGGGATGCCTGCCAACCGTCTCTCCAGCCTCCCTGAGGCCCCGCAGGCATGCCGGAGCCCGCTATTGCTGGTTGGCCCACGCACCTAACCACCACATTTTCCTGGCTGGCTGACTGCTGGAGCCCGACTTTGCCTCAACCGAGCCCCGGGTGACACAAACCCGCAGCACGTCCCTGGGAGTTGGGGAGCAGGAGGGCTTCTAGCAGGGGAGTGGGACAGCCTTTCTAGGGACATCATCCACCCCCATTCCACCTTCCCTCCCCAGCCCGAGTTGCCGGTCCCCCGGCTGACTTACCCAATCGTCGGGTCCTTTAAAAATAAATAAATAAATAAAAATAAAATAAAACGGAGAAAGCCGGGGTCCGGCGGGCGGTTACTGCTGCGCAAGCGGGACGACGGCCTGCTGGCTCCGAGGCCTTTAAGTCCGCCCTGTTCAGGCCCCAGCTGCCCGCCCTAGGAACTTACGCAGTGGTCGGGCAGCTCCATGACTGAATTTCTTTTTTACATTTTATTTTTATTTAATTGAAAAAAAAGTGTGGGAGCATTCGCCACGAGCAAAGCCGCGGGGCGCAGGTGAGGGGGGAATTCCTGGCGTGGTCCCGCCGAAGCCACCCACCCCAGGCCAAGTGGCGCACCCCACTCCCTCCCCCCACCCCGCGGCCACCTCCGCCCGACCACCTGCGGCCGCCCGGGGAAAGAGGGAAGGAGAGGAGGGGTGGCAGACACAGAGGGGGTGAGCCGGGGAGGGGCACCCTTACCTGGCACCTGCACGGGGGTCCACCACCCGCCCACCCCCCCTCGCCCAAAAAAACCTAGCACCATTGGAACGCATTGGAATGGATTAAATCCATTAAATCCAGTTTCAATGCATTCCTATGGGAAATTAGGGTTTGTACAATGGAAAACTTGTATAACGTAATTTGATTTAGAACCAATTAGTTACGTTATACAAGGTACCACTGTAATTTCCACCTTGGCACAATTATAGCTCCCAGCTGTGCAACCTCTATGTGGGGGAGTAGTTCTGCAAGAGGATTGAATTTCCTCTGTCCTCGCAGGTGGCAGTGGTACTGTGGCCTGTACACACGTATGTGCTAGATAACTGATGAACTGGTTGGAAATTCTAAGTCTGCAATTTTGAATTTAACGTGACTATAATTAAAGCTGGCATCCCTCCATCTTGAAAGTGAGTCCATTTACTGTAAATCAGGTATGGGAAGGATTGCCCAGATATTGTTCAGCCTCATCAATAAAGGCCACCAGTTATTTAGGGCAGGCATATTTGAAGGCCCAGTACTGGGGTCAATTTATTTATTTATTTATTTATTTATTTATTTATTTATTTATTTATTTATTTATTTATTTATTTATTTATTTATTATTATTATTATTATTATTATTATTATTATTATTATTATTATTATTATTATTATTATTATTATTATTATTATTATTATTATTATTATATACTTTAAAGGGGGCTGTGGGTCTCACTAATGAGTTGTGTTTCTACAGGTCAGTGCAGAACCGACCGCCTTCGGGTCGTTATTTGCGGCCACAGCTAAATATTTTCAGCAGCAAAATACGCTTGATCCTCTGCTTGGGGTCGTCATCTCGGACTTGGCGACCATGTCCGGGTGGACTGGAGGAAGGCGCAGAATGAGCTGGGATAGCTTCTCTACGGTTGCATCCCATTGCGCCTCTGAAGCCTTGATTGCTCTTCTACTTGTCCACCTGGACTGGAGAGGAAAGTGCTGAATGAGCTGGGTAGCTTTCCTACGGTTGCATCCTGTTGTGCCTCTGAAGCCCCAATTGCTGTTCCACTTGTCCACCTGGACTGGAGAGGAAAGTGCAGAATGAGCTGGGATAGCTTCCCTACAGTTGCATCCCATTGTGCCTTTGAAGCCTCGAGGGCTGTTCCGCTTGTCCTCCTGGACTGGAGAGGAAAGCGCAGAATGAGCTGGGATAGCTTCCCTACGGTTTCATCCCATTGCGCCTCTGACACCCCGATTGCTGTTCCACTTGTACACCTGACCAGAGCTAAGGGAGAGGATTTAATTCTGAGGATCATTAGAGATCTGCAGGCCTTTAAGGCCCGACTCCCTTGTACCCGCGTGGTCTGGTCAGTGATGTTGCCACAGCTGGTGTGGCTGGGTGCCCGTAACTCACTGAAGGTGGATCGGGCCAGGCAATGTTTGAATCCAAAACTTGCTATTGGTATGTGCCAGTGACTTGGCCCTGTGATTATTTACCCGGCTATAATATTCTCGCAACCTAAGCTCTTTAGGAGTGATTATATTCCTTTGAATGAAGCTGGTTTGGATGTCCTTTGGGATGGGCCTTGTGCCGTACTAGACAGCTTGGTGGTAGGCAAGGAACATTTATAACAGCTCCTTTGCTGTGGCGGGTAGTGCAACTATAATGGGGCCAAGACTGTGACGTCTAAATGGTAAATGCACCTTGGACAGGGAGCAGGGCAGCTGTACAATAGAGAATATCAAATATAATAACATCCTATAGGTAAACCCCACAGAATGAAAGTAAATTAAAAGATCATAAAGTCACTGAGCTCGTACGGCTGCCCCAAGTAATATGCTGCCTAGTTTTGGCTGGGAGGGCTGCTTTCTTTGAACAGCACCCCCATACTGGGTCCCAACAGGGCGTCACACTAAAACAACATCTGTAGGCTAAAATATAAGTTGCACTATGGGAGGCCCATCCCTCGGCTACAACTATTTAGTTACAGTTTCAGTACAGTTAATAATAAAGTTATTCATAAAGTTATTAATAAAGTTGTGGCCCGATTTAAAACCCAATGATCTGTGTGGACTCCTTATTTCGGGACTTGGGGGACAAAGTCTCCTTGACTGATGGCCATCCAATGCTAATTTTGAAAAATTTAGTGAAATAAGAACCCACCAATGGCTGACACAGTCTGTCAGAATGTTATTCTTAATGTTTAGTCAGGCTTATAGATCACTGAACATTTCTACACACAATGGTAAACAATGACATGCCTAAATCGTAGACCTATATATCTAAAACCTGAAGGACAAAGTAAAAACCAGAAAGATACATATGTAATAGAATGTAGGGACTATTAAAACAAAGAGATACAGGTAGGGATATTGTGTGACTCTCACCTGTCACTTGACTTGATTTGGGAGGCAACTTGTGACTCAACTTGTAACTCAAACTCAAACTCATTTTTCTGAGTTGTGTTGTTAAGTCCCCTGCCATCATGCCTGCTGCCACTGTCACCATCTTCAAATGCTACATGTCACAGGGCCTTATTTGGTGATGCTGAAGCATGATGTAGTCAGAAGCCAGGTCTTCCAACCCACCTCTTTGTGTAAATCATCCTGGTGATGCTCTAGCCTGCCACAGAGCATCTCTAGAGTGATCTAAAGAAGAAGCTGGTCAGAGGACATCAGGCTAGAACATCACTATAAAAAGTCCTCTGCCTTCCTCCTTTTTCAGACAGTCTTCTTGTGCTGGTCTATCAGCTGGCCAAAGCATGCATGGGAGAAGGAAGAGCCTGGCTCCTGAACAGAGGTAGCACCAGCAGGTAGGGTGATGGCAGCAGGGGAGGGCAGCAGGAAGCTGAATGTTTTGTTCCAATGTTCTGAGTCCGATGTCTCAGGGTTGACTCATGACTCAGAGTTGGGACTTAGCACCAAATACTGGGACTTGGGTTCTGAGATTTGGACTTGAGACTCAGGCCCCAAGACCTACTAACATTCCTGGAGACAAGTCATTCAAACAGTGACAAATGTTTCATTCTTCAGCAGAACAGAAGAAAATATCATTTCATGCTCCTGATCTTTCTGTGGTTGGGTAAACAGTTTTACACTGCTTATGCCCTCAAACAATGAAAAGACAGCAAAACAAAGAGGAGGAGGCTGCTTTGTGATTGTTCTTACAAGTGTGCTCTTCCCAGGAGGATTTTGGCAGTAGTGGCAAACCTTCGGCATTCCAGATGTTTTGGACCACAACTCCCAGAATTCCAAGCCTGTATTGGCAATGACAAAGGACTGTGGGAGTTGTAGTTTAAAACATCTGGAGTGCCAAAGCTTCACCACTACTGGTTTATACTCCTGGGTAGACATGGGCACGACTTGGCGAAATTCTCATTTCTGTTTCCGTTTCTCGTTTCCGTTATGTAACGGAATGAAGAACGACAATTACTCTGCCAGAACTCGAACTCGAACCGACTAAAGAAAAATTGGGTCTGATTTGTCGTGGTCCTTCCTGGCATCGCAGTGATCACGCGATGCCAAGCAGCCCAGGAAAAAAGTTTTAAAAATTAAAAAAAAATGATTCCCGGCCAAAAAAGCAGGCGAAAATATGCCTGCCTGAGTGAGGGCACCTACCAGAGGGGTGGTTTCTGGGGGTCCCCGACTCCCCCTCCTCCTGGGCTGTGCAAAGTGTGCATCCTCCTTGAGTCGCCACGCCAATTCGCCAAGCAGCGTAGCACAGAAAAAAAGTTTTAAAAATAAAAAACCCCAATTCCCGGCCAAAAAAGCAGGCGAAAATATGCCTGCCTCGGTGAGGGCACCTACGAGAGGGGTGGTTCCTGGGGGGGTGTCCCCGGCCTCCCCCCTCTCCTGGGCTCCATCCTCATTGAGTCGGGCTCACCAAAGGGTGCGGCACATTTTAAAAATTAAAAAAAGCCCGATTCCCAGCCAAAAAGCAGGTGAAAATATGCCTGCCTCAGTGAGGGCACCTACCAGAAGGGTGGTTTCTGGGGGTCCCCGGCCTCCCCCTCCTCTCATGGGCTGCGGCATCCTCGCGTCCTCGCCAACTCCATGCCATGCCATGGGGATCCAAATGGGGCGACCACAATATTTATTTTGAAATCGTGTGGTCCAAAAATACACAAAAGCACCACAGAAACATGCGAAAATAGCTATTTTAAAACTGCCTGAATTTTTTCAGTAGCAGCAGTGGGTTTTTCTTGAAACAAAACATCTCCATTGATTTTATTTTATTTTTATTTTTATTTTTATTTTTTTACACCTGCGCAATGATGGGCTGGCCATGGGAGTGGACCATGCAAATTTTTGGAGCCATTCCACCAATTGCATGGCCACTTGGCCAGGTTTTGACCGAGAGTTCTGGGATGTGCCAGTCGGGCATAAAAAGCCCACTAACCCTAGCCAGAACCCGAACCCTAACCCTAACCCATACGCCAGTACACTGTCCTTCTTAGTGGGTCAGAGAGGTGGGCCAGAGGTGCCCCCCAGTAACTCACCCTAACCTTACCCGTAACCCTAAGCCTAGTCCTTGCGCTAACCCCTAACCCGTAAGCAAGATGTGTACTTGCATTGCACTACAGCAAGTACACTTCCCTTCTTAGTGAGTCACAGGGCGCCCGTAGGGGTCCTCTCTCACTTCGTTCCCCAGCCCAAGTGCACCGCAGGCAGTGAGTCACAGAGGCACCCGAAAGAGAGGTTCCTCTGCCTGCTACTGCAACTGCAACTTAATGGTATGCATATCCAATTGGCTATGCATGTCATTTTGTTGCGGGCCAGAGGAGGCACCCACCCCAGAGAGGTGCCTCCAGGAGCCCGCTTTCCCTTCATGGCGGGCCAGAGGAGGCACCCACCCCAGAGAGGTACCTCCAGGAGCCCCCCCCCCAAAAAACCAGTACTAATGACAGAAGAAAAACCAACAAAAGAAACGACAAATTTTTGGAAAATTTCGCGAAAAACGGAAAAGAGACGAAACGGGCCAGCTCCGACACATGACAACTCGAAACATAATTTTTCCTGGTCTTGCCCATCTCTACTCCTGGGAAGAGCACACTTATGAAGCTTGACATCTTCAGTTGAAACATTTCTTTCACTCCCTCCACCTTCCTGGGCACATGTTATAAAAACATAGGAAAGGATCTTCTTGCTAGCTGCTTTAAGATTATGGAAAACCCTTCAGAAGGATGCATTGCTGTATGTCCTCTTTGCTAGGCTTTCTCTGGCAAGCAACAACTTATTTAGAAGAGCCATTGGCCATTAATTAGGTATTTAGAAAGGATATTTTAATGGTGGATGCTGTAATATTTTTGTTTGCTCTGCTTCTAAATAAATTTTAAATGGTGTTAACTGACTGTTTTTTTTAGTATAACTCATGAAATTGTGTTTTATCATTATAATGTTTTAATTTAGTTACATCTATTTTTAATACATGATGCAAACCACCTTCGGCTCTTACTTGGGGGAAGGATAGGACCTAAATAGGGTAAATACAATATATAATAAATAAATGCTGACTAATGTATCCACACATTAGGGATACATTAGGGGGGTTGGTGTTTTTAAGGGGGGGTTGGTGGGTGGGGGAGTGTTCAGGGATTTTTATGTGTGTGTGTTGAAGGGTTTTTTGTTTTTTGTTTTTAATGTGTGTGAGAGTGTTTGGAGATTTGTGTGTGTGCGAGTTGAATCTGGTCTCTGGGTGTCTGAATTTCGTTGTATGTGTATACTGTGTATATACACACAATGACAATAAATAAATTAAAAAAAACAGTGTTCAGCACAAAACTGAAGACAACAATAAGTGTGAAGGGTGAGTTGAGGATGGGATTTACATAAGTTCTCTAATATTTATGAGTAGAGGTGGGCACGTACCTGAAAACCCATGGTTCAGGTTCGTCTAGTTCAGCCCCACCCTTGGTTCAGTTTGGGTTTGTACAGATTTTAAAAAATAAATCATATGAACCCGAACCTGTTCGGGTTCTTACCGGCACCGGCAGAGGAGTCGACTCCGTGGTGGTGGTGGTGGTGGTGGTGGCAGGTCCTGGCCTCTGCGGCAGGGACTTTTTAAGATGCTGGAATGGGGCCTGCCAGGACCCTGCCTGTCATAGAACCTGAATGTGAAGGGTTAAATGCTGAAGAACAGCAGGAGGAGCCTTGCAGTTCAACTCAGCAGGCAGCTGAGTCTGAGGACGCAGCTGAGGGCACATCTCCTCCTCCTATGAGGGATAGGAACAGGATCCTCAAAGAAGAACTAACAGGAGAGCCAGGGAAAGGATCTTTAATGATAGGCGTAGAATTAGATCTGAAAGCCCTGAGTTCTAGCAGGAGCCTTGCCAGAGATATGGGTGTGTTCCTTGGTTTAGGATAAAGCTAGCAAGTTTAACCTGAAACCTCTGTGGGAGCAATGCGTCACTTACCTTGTCACCACATTCCTGTGTGTATCCAGACTCTGTTTCCTGACCTTGGACCGGCTTTCTGACTACGATGTTTCTCTGTACCCTTGAACTTGGCATTTGGCTCTGTAAGGTATTTTGGCTTTGATTCGGACTGTACTTTGTTTGTTATCTGAATTACAACTAAAGTTCCTGGCAAAGAACTGAACTTGGCTTGCTGTGTATTCTGTGTGTGGGGCTTGACAGGGCCAGCACCTCTTTTTTGTTTTTGTTTTCAAGCACCTACCGTGTGGCCCCCGGGGCCAGGTGGATGCTTCTTTTATTTTTTTATTTTTCTTGATTTTAGAGCACTGACCCAGCGGCCACCCCTGGAGCCGGGTCAGTGATCCTTTATTATTATTATTATTATTATTATTATTATTATTATTATTATTATTATTATTATTATTATTATTATTATTATTATTATTATTATTATTATAATAATAATAATAATAATAATAATAATAATAATAATAATAATAATTTTTTATTTTTTTCAAGTGCTGACTGCGTGGCCCCTGGGGCCAGGTCGGTGCTGTTTATATATATATATATGTGTGTGTGTGTGTGTGTGTGTGTGTGTTTATTTTAGGGCACCAACCTGGTCACCCCTGGGGCCGGGTCAGCACTCCTTTTTATTTTTTTATTTTTATTTTATTTTACTCCGATCACATGTCCCCTGCTACAGCTGTAGTGTGGGCCGGTTGGCTTTTTTTTTTTTTGCTGACCACAGGCCATTTCCATGGCCCATGGGCTGGGTCTGGTGCTCACAGGCCGGTACTGGGCCTGCACCCTGGATCGGGTGTTTTTATTTTTTATTTCTAAGTGCAAACTGCATGGCCCTTGGGTCAAGGTTGGCACTGGTATAATTTTTATTATTTTTTCTTTATTTTACAGTTGCGATCTGGCCACCACTGGGGCCAGGTTGGCACTCCTTTATTTTATTTTATTTTTATTTTTATTTTTATTTTTATTTTTATTTTTATTTTTATTTTTATTTTTATTTTTATTTTTACTTCCTGCTCTGACCACGTGGCCTGCACTAGAGCTGTAGCACAGGCCAGCCAGCTTTTTTTTTTAAAGTGCCAACCACACGGTCCCTGGGGCCCGGTCAGTGCTTCTTTTATTTTTAATTCTTTTTATTTATTTCACGGTGCTCCTTTTCAACCCGGCCACCTCTGGGACCTGGTCAGCACTCCTTTTTTCCATTATTTATTTATTTATTTTTTATTTTTATTTTTACTCCGACCACATGGCCCGTGCCACTCACGTGGCCCCTGGGGCCTGGCCCTGGGGCCTGGTCAGTGCTTCTTTTGTTTTTAATTCTTTTTCTTTATTTTAGGGTGCCTACCCGGCCACCCCTGGGGCCAGGTCAGTGCTCCTTTAATTTAATTTAATTTAATTTAATTTAATTTTACTTCTAACCACGTGGCCCATGCTATAGCTGTAGCGCAGGCCAGTCATCTTTTTTCCCTCTGGTCACCCATCCCTGCAGCCAGGAAGACTGGACCAGGAAGACCAGCACCAGGTAGGAGACATCTCCAGTGCTGCCATTAACAAAACAAACTGAACAATTTTTTTGTTTCATTTTGTTTCATTCTAAATTCACTCTGGGGTTCGTTATTCATTTTGTTAGGTAATGAAATGAATAACAAATAACAAAATGATCTAAAATTTCATTTTGTGCCCATCTCTATTTATGAGGGGCACATCTCAAAGTATTATATCCTTTTTGTTCCTTTTTTGTACACTTTTTTGGGGAAGGGGAAAGAATCTTAATGTATTTGAAGGGAATTTGTGAGCTGGGTTTTTGCTTCTTTTATTTTTAAATTAGTGGTTTGAAAGTACATATTAGGTACTGCATGACTGCCACATGCTCTGTTGACTGCAGGTGGCTAGTATATCTTGAAAATATAGGAAAACCAGATACCAGATTGCTCAATTATGAGAATTCACACCACTGAATAAGAGTATCTCTTGATGTCAAGGTTCAGTTGTGTTCCACAGAATAATACAAAATATAAAAAGTGTTTGATAGCATACACACTTTTGAAAAATGCACAGAGAAAACAGCATAATCAATGGTTGAATTTTTACAAGATGAGTAATTTGGAAAATGTGCATGGAAAATTCCACAGCTGAAAAATGCAGACAGATAATATACCCCTTTCTGAAAGGAACTAGGATAGAATGAACTTCATTGTCAAAATACGGAGACTTTGAGAAACTTGAGATTTACAGATCTGCCTGCCCATCAGTGTGAAGTGCCCCAAGCATCAGCTCAGGTGAGCCTTGTGGTATATTTCTTCCTTTACTTTGTGTTTGGTATACTCAATTAGCTTTTCAAATCCTTCTGTCACAACCCTTAAATCAGATAGTCATTCATGGTCTCAGAGTAAGCTCTTTGGCAGGGTTGGGGGCTAGAAGAAGTTGGTCATAAATTTGACATTTTACTTAGATGGTTAAAAACAGGAGGCTTAATTCTCATTGACAAAACTTGTCTTGCCTTAGAATTTTATTGGAAGGCTGTACAGTATTAAATTATGATGTGTAATATGTTGCTATCATTGGTGACACATAACTGCAGCTTTATATCATACCAGCATATTCTCAATATAAGTAATCTACTTTTTTCTGAACATGGACTCTTCAGAACTATGATATATGCTGCTCATCTTACTGGAAATATATTCTTACTGGAATATAAAGTACTCGGCAGATGATAACTAGCTTCACAATGAAATGTATAAGAATAGTAATAAGATATTGTGGGGGTGGGTGGGTTAGTGCCTTCAGAGATAGTAAATCTTCTCGAAAGGGATATCTGTTACATACTTTCCCAATATGGTCCAAGAAGATTTTTTTTTTTTGAGAAAAGTAAGGAAGAGAGATGGAAAGAAAGCAACAAATTTCCCTTTTTGTTATCTGTGTGGCTGTGCATCCCAAAAACAAAGAAGTTGATATTTTTAAACAAATTTCTCTTTTTTTTATTTGGATACAAATTGTCTGTAATTTTTATAAACAAATCTCCATTTCAAGACAAAATTAAAACTAGACACCTTTCCCAGTTCTTCAGTGTAATACTTTATTTCCACCATCATAAATATTAGGGGGTGAGAGCTCATCCTAAAAGTCAGAATCCACCACTGCTCTGGTCATGAGTTGCCTCTCTTGGTAACACAACAAAATGTATGAGAAAAATTAAAAAAAAATCTTTTTTTCAAAAAATGAAATCAGGTGACACTACTGTCTTCACATGGAGGCTTTCCACAGAACATTGAAATACAGGTTTTCTGATGGCATGACAGATTAACCCAAGCTTTTAAAGCAGGTTCTTCTGGGATTTATGAAGCTACATAAAGAAAGAAATTGTGACAATTGCCCCTTCCATTTTCAGAAACCTCTTCTGAATCAAAAAGACAATCACAAAATAGAAGGACAGTTTTGGGTTCAGTCAGTTTCTCAAATGTTTATGCTTTTCTTAACAACCCTTGGACATTGAGTATTTCTTATTTTTCCCTTTGCAAATTGTAGTATGAGACCAACCCCAACATATCTACTAATTCAGGGAACTCAGGAAGCTGGTGGTGGTGGTGGTGATGGGAATGTATCATCAAGTTGCCATGACTTATGGAAAAACTATGAATGCGTGACCTCCAAAATGTCCTGTCCAGTGTGTATGCCCATGCATGGTGATTTGAAATAAAATAGTGTGGGTGGTCCTGGACTTCAGTAGCACATCCTTACACTCGATCTTTTCAACTTCCTTAAATGCTGCCCTTCCAAGTCTCAGCCTTCTTTTGACTTTTTGGCTGCAGTCTCCATATGAGTTGATGATTGAAACAAGGTATACAAAATCTGTTCAATATTTTCATTGTCAATGTTAAAGTTGAGTAGTTCTGTAGTTATGATCTTTTTAAAATATTCAAATTTGTGCTCCCAGCCTCCTCTGAGGTCAACCGAGAGCCTGGTAAGGAATATTTCTGGGATACAGTGGCAAGGGGAGAAAAGCAAACTGAAATGCCTATCTGTATGTATCTCAGATTTAATTTGGGAACAAAGGTTTTAGAGATGTTCCCAAAGCAATTTGCACAGATGCAAAAACTATTCCTGGAAGAAGGTAATTCCCCCCCCCCCCCGGTTTTGTACTGCAAGACTGAAAAAAGGTAGAATGTGGCCTAGAAACCATACTTGGTCCACTTCTGTTGTGTTTTATTAATTGTTGGTAATAAACCACAAAATAGGTGATTCATAGAGGATTGATAAATATCTCTACTCAGCCCTGGCTACTTTACAATATTCAAAATGTTTTGTTTTCTCTATTTTACATCTTTTGTGAAAGCATGCAAATGTTACCCAACCTCCACCCAACTGCCCTGATGCAGAGGTGGCCATTCCTTCAGCAGCCACCCAGGAACCATCTCGACCAGCCACACCCCTCGCCCGGAGCGGGCGGAGGAATCCTTGCCTTGACGTGCAGTCTCCAGCACTTCCACCGGGTCACTTCCTCTTCCTCTCCTCCTTCCCTTCCTCCCCCCCCACACCTGGAACCTACCCGGTGATGGCAGCCTCCTCCTCCTCCTCCCCTCACTGCACCTGCCTCTCCATCCCAGCATATGTGTCAGGTTGGCCAGGAGGCAACCTGCCCTGACCATGGAGCAGGTGCTGGGCAGCAGGTGAGCCACCCTTTACATTCCACCATCCCATTGGCCCTGGCTCTGCTTGAGGCAAGGAGGAGGACACTACCCCACCCTGGTGTTGATCTGGATCCTTCTCACCCTGCCCTGCCTGCCTGCCTGCCTGTTCACGCACAGCTTTGGGGAGCGAGCTAGAGGCAGACAGGGAAGTGGGAGGTGGCGGGGTGCCTAGCGGCAGTTGCTCCACACTTGGGCAGGGAGGACGGGGCCATAGGGAAGCTTGGGAAAGGCTGCTGTTTTCTGGCTGCACATTGTTCAAGAAGCCTGGTCTTCCTGCTCCCTCTCCTCCGCATCCCCTCCAGTGGGCCCATTGCCTCCTCCAACATTCACCCTTCACATCTGCCATGGAGCTAGAGCCGGATCCGAGCACCATGCCTGCTTATTCAATCTCTCCCCCCCCCCATGCCAGGGTTAGAGGAGGTATTTGGGGGGGGGGCTTCCAATAGACCTGGGTGAGAGACCTGGAAAGGGTTTCCTTCCTTGTGCAAGCTTAAACCTTGACTTTAATGTACCAGGTACTTTGCCACCACCACCAAAAATAATTATTTTCATAGCAACCAAAATAACTTTATGGGTGGGGGTCACTACAACATGAGGAACTGTATTAAAGGGTTGCAGTATTAGGAAGGTTGAGGACCACAGGATTAGAGCAACTGATGATTATAGATTGACTGTGACATGGATAGGCACAAGTTACAACAGACACGCCAGTGATGTGCGTAAGTAAAGAAAGGGGGATGAACATGTGATAGGAGCTGTGAGCTTACAATATGCATTGGTCTAAGAGCCAGTAAAGTAGGAATGGAGTGGAAGTATCAGTGGTGGCCTTTGTAGAAGACTAACAAGAAAATGCTTTAAAAACAACAAGGAAAACAGAAGGAATTCCAAATCAAATCTGACAGCTGAAGACATTTCTCTGTGTTTTGAGATTAAGGGTCATGAAACCCAACACAGAGAGCTTCACCTTTGTGAGGCTGTGTCACAGTTGGTTTGAGTATTTGGTAAAACTTTGGTTTAATGATAGATGTCCCATTACTCTGTGAAATAGCTTGATTTATAAGGCTTCAACCATTTGTGAAGGACAGTGAATGTTTACATTTTTTCCAGAGTCCTATACTTTTTCCTTTTACACAGGGATAGATGTCTTCAATAACAGTTTTATATGAATGAGGTCAGGGCTGAAACACATACCACAAGAGAAAATATTTTCTGCATCTACAAAAACATACACACAGAGACACACAATTTTGCAGATAAAATATATACACAATTGTCTTCTACTGTTGCTTCTCAAAGATGGGCAAACTGTATCAGTATCCATGTCCAATGTGCATAAAAATACAAAATACAAAATACAAAAGTTCACTGCCTCTTTTGCTTCATGTTAGGTACAAAACACTAATGCTGCAGATCTGGTTATGAATACTTGAAAGGAAACTACAATGCATTCAATACCATAAATAGAATTGCCATCTGAGCAACTCTTCAAAAGGTCCTATCATCAACACACTGGCTTACCATTTGTGAACACAAGACTGTGGTTTCCTTTGTTGTGTTACTCCATCGAGTATTTGATTTTCTTCTTTCTTGCTGCCTCCAGATATTGTTGGCTTTATTGTCTTTTTTTCAGTGAGGCTTGTCTTCTCATGGCCATTTTTTTCTAATTTTCCCCTATCTACTAGGTTTATTAAAATTACAGACAAGAAATTTTCTAAATACCGTATGCTAATCTTCTTTTTACTTATGATTTAATTACACATTATCTGTTGTACTGATAGATTTTTTTCCAGCAGTCACATGGTTTATATATCAGCAGGAGCGTTCACATTTTTTAACCAATTCATTTATTTCTATTTGAACTATTATATCAGGCTAAACTGTTCTTAAGTTTGTATTCAATCATTTTCTCTGCTCTTTATTGGGGCAATCAGCCACTGCTAGTCTTTAAAAACAAAGAAAACAAAACAAAAACAATAGTGATACATTGGCAATGCACTAGAGAGGTCTGAACTTTCTACCCTCCCTTTTTACCTTCCCTCTTTTACCTGAACCCACTGAAAAGGAAATAAATCAACAGGAAATACTTTGCAAGTCTTTTGCATAGTGTTAGCAGGAGGAAGCAAGTTTTGAAAGACTTGCAAAGTATTGTGAAAAGCCGGACTAAAAAGAGAGGAATTACAACATTCTTTTCTTTATCATTCAAAGCATGAAGTGTCTCTGCTCAAGACCTCTTTCACCTACAAAGGGAGAGCAGGTTGTTGTAGCATTCCTGTGCTTTGCCCCTGGCCCTTTCACAGGCTATTAACAAGCACTGCTTCTAATTTTTCTCTTTTGCTGCCACCAACTAGCTTTTCCAGTAAATTAATGCTTTCAGACTGATTTTAAATTGAATAATGATAAAAGAAGTTTATTTATTACAAAGTAGAATCAAACTCATAAGGGAAACATGTCTAGGTACAAATAAAAGGAAGAATATAGCTCAATCATACTAAAGTTATGTTATAGACTATGCTGATCTCTTGCACACCCACTACTTAAATTTTCAGACACTCATCACTTAGTTTTCCTCACAGAAGTTCTAAATCCTATCTCTTCTCTAGGTAAGTATAAGTCTCACAGTCAGATCCTATCTTTCCTCAGTGAGTGTAGGTCTCTATCTGACCTTCTTTCAGACAATGTCAGCCCCTATCTGAACAATTCAGTGCTGGGCTGAGCCTTTAAATCCCCTCAGGCTACACCCCCAGACTCTCTCATTGGTCCACAACAACCAATCAACCTAGACAAATCTCATGAATAATTTTCACCAAGGGGTAAACACCACAGCTGTATCCTTGGTTTTTCTAGCAACAACAACTTTTATTATTATTATTATTATTATTATTATTATTATTATTATTATTATTATTATTATTATTATTATTATTATTATTATTACAAAAAGAAGGTACAAGTGTAGTAGTCATGAAGTGGCCACCGTGCCCAGAAACCTGACCCCTTTGCAAAGGAAATAAAACAACAGCAACATTCACACAGGATGAAGTGATAAGAAATAAAGTGATTCATCATCAGTACAAAATCAGACAAGGGTGAAATAAATTGGAAATAAACCACTGGTAGGGACAATGGGTTGATCTTGTGTCATGTGCTCAGAAATTTATGAAACAATCTAAAAATATTAATATAAGCAATCTAAAAATATTAATATAACAATATATTTAGGTTCCCTTGCATGTTGGGAAAAGAAAGACATTTGTTTTCAAGAGGTGAACACATGAAACAGATGTGGAGCTGCTGGAACAATTATATTTAAGTTCCCTCTGCATGTTGGGAAAAGAAAGACATTTGTTTTCACAGAAGAAGGGGTATGAATGAACTATAGAAATGAATGTTGTGGCTGATGGTGGTCTCCATATACTTCAAACTTTTCTACTATATTTGTCGCACATTACATGGACAACAATTTATGGGTATGCTGTTTATACTGTATTGCCATGATACCTGTGCTACATGCACTCTGTACAAATAATTTTATAGGTCTCAGGTGACCAGAGAAAATACACTGTTTACAGAAAGCAGAAGCTCTAGCTGGGATAAAAATGCTGAGTCAAATATGGTGAATGCACAAGAGTATTAAGCAGTCATGTTTGGCACAGGTAGCTCTTTGTTAAGAATACTCATTTCCAGCAGAGTAAATTCAAAATATTTGCTAAACCAACTGACATCCATGAAGTTAGCATTTTCTATGGAAGAAATGTCTTGTCAAAAAAGAGTGTGTGCCAAAGACTAATTGAATAATGGGTTTCTGCTAACACATAAATATATGGAACTGTATTTCAGCCTATACCCATTTGTCTCGCAGGCGGTCCACTGAACTCAGTAGGATTCTGCTCAGGGGAGATATGCATGAAATTGTACTGTCTATGAGAACATCAGTGTAGCAGTAAACAGGAGCTCCTCTGAATCATCCACCTCCACTTGAGACTCCATGCTATTTTGCTTGCCTCCCTCCCTCTGTTTCTGAATGGATTTTTGGAGTCATGGCCTGAAATTACCTTAAATGAAGTTCAGGAAAGACCAACTATCCAGCAGGGCAGGAGTTCCACAGCTTGTAGCATCTGTGACAGCAATGGTGATTGTGAGAATAGAGTCACATTCTAACGTTTATTAATATATCTCACCACTGTGATTGCCTGGATCTTTATAAAGAATGGAGGGAGAGTTCTCTTGAACTTTTAACCTGGCATGGAGGTGGTGTTATATATTAAGATTTCTTCCCTCACTTTTTCTTTTTCTTATTAGTTGCTGTTGTTCTTTTTGGGAGCCATCTTTATCTTTTATAGTTAGAGATGTCCACAACATCTTTAAAGTGTTTCTATCATGCCAAAGCAATTACATTTGGAATGGTATTAGTCTTGCAATTTCAAGCAACTACAATTATTATACAGTTAAATAATGAGCATTTCTGTGGATATCACTGAACTAAATCAGACTTGCTCTTTTTAAAAACCTTCCTAATGAATTCCACCCCCAAAGGAAGAATTAGTTTCAGTGTCTTCTATACAAATGGGCTTATTTTCAGAGTTCTCAGTGTTAATAGCACCAAAATGAAAGAGTGAGAGTGGGCATGGACAGAATTGCTTTATAAAGTGATCCTATAAGATAAATAAAGGGGCCCAGGGAATGATATATTGAAAAAAGGTGTTCCTACCTCTGAAATGATAGTGCCTGTCTATATGGCATAGATGTAACATGCAGGTACAATTGAACTACACCAATGGTAGTGGTAGGATCTTATGGACCTCTTGATGTTGCAACTTCTGTAATACCTTAGTCAGCCAGAACAAACATGAATAATTCTGCAATATGTTACCCAACACTATTTGAAGAAGCATAGGTTACTTTTGCTTCTTAGGGTAGCAGTAGGGTCCCCTCCCACCCCTTCATAGGAAGACTTTGCATTTAATTCTGCACAGAAATGCAGGGTCTAAGACACAAGGATGGATTGTAGCTTGGTGTCAGGGCCCACACTCTATATTAAGATGATCTGATGGCCATTCCTAGAGATCTCTATCTTTGAGGGGAAATATCTAAGGTAGACAGTGCTAAGAAAGATGTCTCCGTCTTGGGGTGCAAAAATGTGGGTATGGTGCAGAGCTCACTATATGGATAGTTCAGTGGTTTAGGCATCTGGCTGTGGAGCCAGAAGTTTGGGGTTTGATTCCCCAATGGGCCTCCTTGGCAGTGGCTCAACTTCATGAGCCATAGGGTCCTTTACAGAACTATAGTTCTAGGTTCTAATGTAACAGCTGAGATGGCCATTATTCTAGCTTAAGATAAGGCAATTTCATATGATTACAGAGCATGCAGAATTCTAACAAAATTCAGCCCGACATTCTTCTCATAAAGACAAATTCCTATAGCATTCTCTCAGTATGGTGTTCTGGGACAATCTGTGCTCATTTCTAGTCCTGGGTGCCAAATTCATAGACAGTAATTTTATCTGAAGTATAAGAAAGGTTTGTCAAAAGCAATATTCTTCAAATTAATACTTCTTGTGTTTCAGTGGTTCAGATTAGTCCAGTAGCTACATTATGTATGCCAGTTTTAATTTTCCTGGTGGATGATTGCTACACACAGACACACACACAGAGAGAGAGAGAGAGAGAGAGAGAGAGAGAGAGACAGACAGACAGACAGACAGACAGACAGACAGACAGACAGACAGACAGACAGACAGACAGTGTTAGGTACAAAGAAAAATAGCAGTTTCATACTTTGATAGGATGTACTTGTAATTTGATGAATTGTATTCATCGCCTCCCACTGATAACCCCAGCTCCTGACAACCTAGCAGTTCAAAAGAATGTAAATGCAAGTAGATAAACAGGTACCACCGTAAAAAAGCAGGAAGGTAAAAACAGTGTTTCCTTGCAGCCAAGCAGGCCACATGGACTTGCACAACATTGGCTGTTTGGCTTGAATACGGAGATGAGAACTGCCCCTAGAGTTGGACCCAACTATCAGGCATGTGCAGGGGAAACCTTTACCTTTACCTTTTATTCATCACCTGGAGTAGGAACAGGCAAGCCACTCCAGTATTCCTGCCAAGAAAACTCCATTGCCAGACCAGTCAGAAATAAACAGGCGACACACGTTTGCTTTGGGTTAACAAGGGCCACAATTTATTAACAGTAATTAAACATAACTTTTATGAGGGCCTGAAACGTAGCACACATATTATGTTAGTTATTAAATGCTCTAGGTCCCTTCCATCAGGTAAATTTGCTGGGGCCTATCCTACTGCCGCAGACCGGATGCCGAGAATGTCTTGGCATCCTACAGATTAATTGAGCCTTGGCAGCCTTGTTAAATGTGGCTGGGTTTTTATGATTTAAATTATGCCTGTCTAATGCCGACCCTAGCTGTTTACTTGATGGCTGCCAAGCACCCAGAAGATGGCAATTAAGGTGGGACCTAGGTAATCCATGTTTAATTTTGCGCTACCCACCAAATTGTGACCAGGGATTTAACAAGGGTCCAGCACAAACATGTGGATGGTGGGATGGGCAAAAACTCACTGCTACTCACGGCCAATCAGAGTAACAGTCAAAAATTCCCATCCGGCCCCAAAGCGACCAGCCAAGCATCACCATCCACACCAATTAGTGGCGGGTGGGCAGGGAAAAACCAGACTGCGCAGGCAGGTCGGGGGGGGAGCGGACCAGCACCTTAAATAGGTGTGCTCCCCTTGCGTAGCCTGCGCAGTTTGAGTAGCCAACCGGCACCTTCTTCTGCCGGCTGGCAAAGATGCCCCACCCCGTATGCTGCGGGGAGGAGCAGCCATAGACATGGGGTCACAAAGAGTTGGTCACGACTGTAACAACACAACAACAATTCATCACCTATAAACATTTTACAAAAAAGAAAAAAAGAAACTAAATCAACCAAATCTGCAACATATGGGGCTTCTTTATAGCATATTTTTGGAGGTATGACTTCAAATGTGCTTTGTATTTGTTGATAGCCATGACTACTTCTGACTGCTAGGTAACCATAAATAGGGTAAAACATGGAAGAGGGTTTTTGTGTGGTTTATGTTTCTTCCATTGCTTTCTGGAGAAGAGCCTCTGTAGCACTATTAATCAAAGTTAATGGAAAAGAGCTACAAAGAGGTGTCATGTGCTTTTGTGTTTCCCTCTTCCTCATAGGCTTCCCTTCATCCCATTTTTGTGAGAATGCACAGGAAACTTACTGGGAGTAATCCTTACAATAGTATTGTGCGAGCTACTATCAGACGCCAATTAGGAGGTTCAGGAATGTGTGGGAGCAGTAATTTCAAAGGTGTACTATTCCCATTCCCTGGCTTGGATGAAGGGCCCACTCAGTTGCTACTCCTTCAGTCCTGCTCTTCCTTATGAAGTCCTTCACTTGAGGCTGTAACTTAGTGAGCTAAGGCTCCACAGGAGCTGGTCTCCATGGTTCTAAGAAGAGATGTGCACAAACAGCCAGTTCAGTGGTTCATGAGAGTTTGTCAGCAAAAAAGGTGTTCTAGACTTTAAAGGCCACCTCCTCCAGTGGGCACTAACTCAGAGGCAGTACCTGGAGAGGTGGGGCAGGAACGACAGGCCATGGATTCCCACCAGAAGAGGCAGGGTTTTGAACTACTGAAAACCTGTTTGGATAATAAGCAAACTGGCATGAATTGTGAACTGGTGCTTCATCCCCATCTCTAGGTCCAAGCATATCTGGCCAACATCTCCTCCTGTGCCACCAGCTGGCCCTGCAGCTTGGAAGTTCTGATGCTGAGCAGAAACCAGATACCCACCAAGAAGAGCATGAGAAACAATAAAAGCATTGGAGGTATTACCCATGCCTACTCCTCTGGGGCACCAAAAGCCACAAGGTAAAGCCATTATGCTTTTTCTTCAGGCTTCTTGAATGGTACCACCAAGATTGTCAATGTCTCCAGCACTCAAGTTCCCCCTTTAAAAGCTGTTGGGCAGTAGAGGCATTTCCTCAGCTCTTTTTCTCCACTCCTCTTCCAATCTTTCTCTTTATCTCTCTCATCTCATCTATCTGCACTCAACAGTGATGGCTGTAGCCTAAGATACTAGTAATTGCCTGTTGGGTAGTGTGGAGAACCTGTACAGAGCCCCCAGTTATCTCATGGACCATTGGCCTGTACACACCTTTTTTTTACTCTTGCTGCCACCATTCAGGGATGTGTGTGTGTTGTGTAGTTACAGTCGTGACCGACTCTTTGTGACTCCATGTCCATGGAGTTTTCTTGGCAGGAATACTGGAGTGGCTTGCCAGTTCCTACTCCAGGCACCTGCAGCACCTGGTATTCCCTGGTGGTCTCCCATCCAAGTACTAACCAGGGCTGACCCTGCTTAGCTTCTGAAATACCCAGTTGAAATAACTGAGTCTCAATCAAGTTGTAATGTTAATTAAGTAAAATAATGTTTATTGAATTCAACAAGCTGTCTCAGTTTAAGGTTTTCTTGCATGCCCTTAATTGAAAGTTCCACTCAAGCAGATTACACTCAATTTCTGTCCTTTTAATATTCTCAAACCTCTCTCAACTGTCTAACACATCACATCTCATCTCTCTCTAATCTTTAACTCATCTTCCTTATCTTAACTTTTCTTAATCATATCTAACTCACACATCCCTCAATCTGAGCCTTTTAAACATGTGTGCTCTGTCTCCACACTCCCTCATTGGTCCACAGCATTAACCCTTTACATCCACCTGCACAAACACATCAGACTATGGAGGGGTGAATGCCACAGGTAGGTGTGGCACAAGGTACAGCAAGAATATCTTTGGAGATTCTCAGGTGGAGGCATGCTAGCTCAGTGCCAGTCAAGGCCGAGACTGCCATGTCTGAGAGACTCTTGGGACCATGGCCATGCCCCTCCCCATCCTATCTGCCTTGATGCCAGAAAGAATAACCTGGAAGGTAGATCTTGAAGACAGCCACCCCCCTTCACTGCCTACCCAAAAGAATTCATAATCAGTTCAAAGATCAATGGGGAGTTATTTTGAACTGGCCTGGCATTACACAGCAAAAGGGTCATAGCAGAGGGACGACTCAACTGATTATTTCCTATATCTTGAGTGGAGAGGAAACTATAGCTCAGAACTAATATAACACATTGAGGGGGAGCTCTCCTACAAAGGCCAAGGAAGGCTTTCTGTCCAACAGTGTATCTCCCCTGCCCAAAAGCACCAGGGTGGCATTGGCAGTTGCCATCCTATATGTCCTCCTCTGTTCCATCAGAGCTGATCATTCCCCTACAATTAAAACAGGCTCCCAAACTATCACCCCGCTTCTACTAAATCTAGTCAAACCCAAAGGAAAAGGATCCTAAGCAAAATAATATAATAATATAAAATACAACACTAAAATAAGAAGTAAAATTTAAAACATAACATTATAATAATACGAAGTACAAACAAATAATGCAAAAAGACAAATGTGGAAATTCTCAGTCATTCAGGTAAGGTTATCCAGGAATTGAGTGATGGCAACTGGACTTATTTTCTTGTCGGAATGAAAAGTGTTGCTATTCATCCAAGTAGCTTCTTCAGTCTGAGGAAAGTTGGTGGGAGACTTCCAATGTATATTTCACCTTAGCTTCATAGGGAAAATAAACTGAAATAACAACAACATCCTGGTCTCTTATGTATATAACAGATGTCAGCCATACAGAAGAGGCACAAAAATGGAAGAGTCACTACTCCAAATGACCAGAAATAATTTTTTTAAAAATGAAAGATTCAATTGTGTGCAACCCTAATGACAAATTATGCAATATTTGCATAGGAGAAATTAAAAAAAATAACAAATTCTATAGGATTTTTGTTTTTGTACTTATAGATCCAGTTTGCAACCAAAGTTTATGGCTCTATTTGTTGTTGTTACCTTACATATCACTCAGTTTCCACCTGCCATGGTTACTACATTTAAAAAATTTCATGGTATCGTTCCTGCTAATTTAAGCAAATATGTGTGACATTAGAAAATGTGAACGTAAAGAGATTTGCATTACTAACATGATACATGTATATCTCTTAGTAATAGTTTTGTAGATACTTCTCACCAATTACATGTTTATACAATCAAAGCAGTGTTGAAAGTGATTCTGGTTTTTCAAAACAGCTTCCAGCACACATAGCAAAAATGAGTATAAAGTTGGCTTGTTGGGCAATAATAATAATAATAATAATAATAATAATAATAATAATAATAATAATAATAATAATAATAATAATAATAATAATAAAAGTCAGTGAGAAACAACTTGAAAAATTTACCCGATATCAGGATCTGAACATTGAACTTCAGAGACTCTGGCATAAACTGGTACAGGTGGTCGCAGTGGTAATCGGCACGCTGGGTGTGGTGCCTAAAGAGCTAAACAAGTATTTAGAAAAAATTGGAGTTGACATAGTCACCATCAGTCAGCTGCAGAAAGCCACCTTACTGGGATCTGCTCGCATAATTTGCAGATACATCACATAGTCCTAAACGCTTGGGAAGCGTTTGACTAGTGATAGATAGCTGTGTGGTTAATAATAATAATAATAATAATAATAATAATAATAATAATAATAATAATAATAATAATAATAATAATAATAATAATAATAATAATAATAATAATAATAATAAATGTCTGGATAGTAATCAGTGAAAATGGGCATGCCCTATGTTGCTAGCTATTGTACAGTGCTTTTCCTGCCCTCAGCATTCAGCCAGTCACTTATTGCTTGTTTGGTTCTTTGCTGGCTTTCTTCATGTTCCTTGACCATCTTTTTTGAGAGGCAAGCATGGAAACTTCCACCACATTGGATGCTCCATCATTACCCTTCTTAATCTGATGGTAACCACAGCTGATTAAATGAACATTCTTTAGATGTCTAATTTGGCTACAGTGACACATGCCTTATTTACTTTCCTCTTGGATTACTATAATATGCTTGATATAGGGCTGGCTTTGAAGACAGTTCAGAGACTACAGGTGGTAGAAAATTCAGCAACCAGACTACTGATTGGGACAAGTTATAGAGAGTTTATAATTCCCATGTTATAGCAACTGGGCTCAATTCTGGGCCCAATTCAAAGTGCTTGCTATTACTTATAATGCCAAATACAGCTTGAGTCCAGGCTAACTGAAGTACCATATCTTCCCTGTACAGAATGAGCCTCAGCATTTAAGATTGTCAGCGGAGGCTCTTCTATTGTTATTATGACCAGTGCAGGCACTGCAGATGGGAAATGGGAGAGGGTCTTCTCTGTGGGACGTTCTAGGTCAGGGATGGCAAACCTATGGCATGGGTGCCAAAGGTGGCACTCGGAGCCCTTTCTGTGGGCACCCAACATAGCCCCTTCATAGCCACCTTTATACAGGTTAAATTACTGTATTGGCACTTTGCAAACAAATTAGTGGGTTTTTAACTGCAGCTTGGGCACTCGGTCTCCAAAAGGTTCGCCATCACTGTTCTAGGTTATGGAATTCTCTCCAGCAAGAGAGCAGGCTTGGCTCCTCCCTTTATCCTTCTGCTGACCTCTGAAGAACTATCTTTTCAGGCAGGTTTTTAACAATCATGATTGACTCCCGGAATGCCTCCTTAGAGCTAAGAGTTCTTAACTCTTAAGAGTCAGAGTTTTTAATGCTTACCTTTTTATTTTCCAATTGTATTTTAATTAGCATTGAATCTGTTTTTTAATGTTTAGCTCGAGTTTTCAATTCTATTCATTTTTAAATTATAAGCTGCCTGGGGACCTCTTATCATCGGTAAGATGGCCTATAAATAAAACCAGGAAGCAAATAAATAAACTGATTGCTTTTTAAAAAGTATCTTTCATGGTTTGCTGTTTTCTAAGTTTTGTGTAAGGGGTGTCTATCCCCCCTCCCCCACATTCTCACACTAACTGAAGAGAAAAGGTTATTGTTTGCTTTTGTTTTGGATTTTCCTCTCCTATTCCTTTTTTAAATTAGTGCCCGAACTTTCATAGAAATAGGGGGATAGCTTTGGACCAGACTAGAATCTTTTGCTGCAAAATTTCCAAACTTCACACCTGCAAACTTCTCCCAGTGGAGGGCCAGGCTGCAAGCTAATTTAAACACTTTGCAATTCTATGCTGTGGCTGTTTCAGAAATGAAAGGCCCCAAGGAAAAGAAGAACTTAGAATGTGGAAGGAGAATGGCTCTTTCCCTCCTTCTGTTCAGGAAATTGTTGAAAACAAAACTATTCAATGCTGCCTTCAACAGCTGTGTCTCTCAGGTGCTGTTAATATTAATATTTTACTTTTTTTTACTTTTTTGTCTTTTCTTGTTTCCCCCTCCCTCCTCTCTTTTGTAGATTTTGAAATTTGCCTTTTTTATATGTATTGCTATGTGGGGTGTCTAGGATTTTTAAATATGTATGTATGTAAGTAAAATTTACAGCAATGGCAGGAATCTTGAGGAGCTAACTGTTGAACGTCTTGTCTGTGTAAAAGGTTGTCACACTAAAAAAAAAAGTATGTATCTATTATTTTTCCTTTTCCCCACCCAAGGTGGCATGCATCATCAAAACAACTTTTATTAGTGGGGGGAAATCATTAAAATAGTCTCTTTCCTAGCTATGTTGCAGTCCCTAAAACCAACTAAATTCCTGTTGGAACTGTGATAAGAAGGTCTGTGATGAGAAGGACTGTCCATCCACCAGAATTTCTTTAAATCAGTGGCAGCTCTGTCAAAAGAACAAGGGCATTTAGTGTCTAATTCTGTCCAGCCAAAAAAGGCAAAGGGCAGCAAAGAGCTAAAACAGAAATTCCATAGCGTATGGCTCTGTATAGGAGTCAAACAAATGCATCACAGACTCAATTTGTATTCATCACTCCACAAATACAACATTTGTCAACCTAGAACAGGGATGTCCAAACTTTGGCCCTCCAGATGTTTTGGACTGCAACTCCCACAGTCCTTTGTCATTGGCAATTTAATCTTAGAATTCTGGGAGTTGCGGTCCAAAACATCAGGAAGGCTGAATTTTGGACATGCCTGACCTAGAATGAAATGCTGGTGAAGAAATACTGACAGCCAATGGTGACTGCAGGTGTATACAAGTGATTAGAGCATTTAAAATATGAATAAACCTATTAAATAAATGTTTTGTTGTATGTTTAGATTATTTTAAATAAAATTAAAAAAATGAAATAAAAAATTAAAGTGTGAATTGCTCAGTCAAGCTTATATCAACAATATCAGCAATGTTCTCCACTGTATGTACCCAATATGTATTGCAACATGCTAATTGTCTCAGTATTAGACAACAGAGTTTTTTTCTGTTGGAAAAAGTTTTTTTCTGTTGGAAAATTCACAATAAAGACAAATAATTAATTACATTTCAAAAGTTTTAACTGTGATGGTGTCTGTGAACTGAGTCTTTTAGCTTACCAAGCAAATGCAGTGCTAGCCCACAGAAATGACATCAACAGGGACTTCTGGCTTCCGGTTTGCCACAGCAAGACGTCTTGATAAGCCCTCTGGCTTATCAAGCTGAATTTCCCCAGATAAAACGGATCCTGGTAAGGGTAAGCCCACTTGGAGTGGGGGTGAAAAGAGGCAGAATCTGGGGGCTGTGAAGAATGTGGTGGCAGACTTCACAGTTCCAGAAATAGCTTAATCTCCCTGTTGGGGTAAGTCCAGCGGCCGAAATGGCGAACGGTCTTCAGCTGCAGGCTCCCGAGTATGTAAATAATCTTGGACTTTATGAAGCTTTATTGCCATGAGTAAGACAGTTTCCTTTTCTCTGCTTCACCCCATCACTCTACAAGAGAGATATCTTGGTGACACCGTGGTTTTCGTTCTTCATTAAGCTTCTTCAATAAGCTTTAATACCCCCCTTCCCGAAATGGCAGCTACAATTATGAGGAGATAATAAATAATTACTTCATGACACTAATATAGAAGTGACTTTTCTGATTACTGCATCGTGCTTTCCGCATTTTCAGTTGGTAAATCACTTTGAAGAAAAAAGGGAGAGAGAACTTCCTTTTACAATATAAAACTCCTTTCATATACAGATATTGTGTTCACGGCAAACAGTGGTCTCTGACCTTGGACAGTCTAAATGCTTAATGTTTTCAAAACATTCTTAGATATCACACTTGGAACACTCTTTTCTCTCCCTGCTCTCTCACCTACACACCTCCCTCCTTGAAGCTCAGTAGAACTGAAAGATTAACCCTTTGAAGTGATAACAACAAGAATCAGCTGGGAAACAATGACAGGTCAATAAATTGATGATTTGCAACTCATAATGCAAAGAGTATTGGACTATTTACAGGCTGAACTTTCTTCTGAATGTTCTTCTGAACCTGCTTTTGAGTGGAAAAGGGAGCTAGAGAATCCCAATTCTCAAGCTTATGATTCACAGAGCAGCACTGTGGGAGATACTCAGGAGGGGTATCTGGAAGAGGTGGAGAGTATAGAGTTTGGCCCTGCTTTGGAAACTGAACTTTCTCTTGAACCTGAGGAAGAGGCGGAGGAGAGCCCCAAAACTGGTTTTGTTTGGAACATGAAACTACAGCAGAGCACTGAAATGTTGGAGAGGATTGTGCAACCTAGACTTACTGGGGAATAGACATGGGCACGACTTGGTGAAATTCTCGTTTCCGTTTTTGTTCCTTGTTTCCGTTACGCAATGGAAACGGAAACGACAATTAAGCCATCAGAACTCAAACCGATAAATGATAAATTGGGTCTGATTTGTCGTTGTCATTCATGGCATTGCACGGCGATCGCGCGATGCCAAGCGGCACAGAAAAAAGTTTTAAAAATAAAAAATCCCGATTTCCGGCCAAAAAAGCAAGCGAAAATATGCCTGTCTGAGGGCACCTACCAGAGGGGTGGTTTTTTTGGGGGAGGGGTCCCGGCCTCCCCCCCTCTCCTGTCCTGGGCTGCTGGACCTGGTACCAGGCTGGGGGAGCATCAGTCTCGTCATCTCCATTTGCCATGCGGTGCGGGGGGATCCAAAATGGCAACCACAATATTTTTTTTTGAAATCGTGGTCCAAAAACCCACCAAAGCACCACAGAAACATGCAAAAATTAGCTATTTTAAATGCTTGGATTTTTACAGTAGCAGCAGTGGGTTTTTCTAGCAATAAAATGTCTCCATTTATTTTATTTTATTTTATTTTTATTTTTATTTTTTACACCTGCGCAATGATGGGCTGGCCATGGGATGGGACCATGCAAATTTTTGGAGCCATTCCACCAATCGCATGGCCACTTGGCCAGGTTTTGACTGAGACTTCTGGGATGTGCCAGTCAGGCATAAAAAGCCCACTATAACCCTAGCCCTAGCCCTAGCCCTAACCCTAACCCTAACCCTAACCTATACGCCAGTACACTGTCCTTCTTAGTGGGTCAGAGGCACCCAGAGGTGCAGCCCACTAACTCACCCTAACCTTACCCGTAATAACCCTAAGCCTAGCCCTTGCCCTAACTCCAACCCTAAGCCAGATCTGTACTCGCATTGCACTACACGCAAGTACACTTCCCTTCTTAGTGAGCCAGAGGGTGCCCAGCAGAGGCATTCTTCTCTCACCTCGCTCACAGTCCAAAGTTCCAAAAAACTCCAAACCTGTACACCAGTATGCTGTCCTTCTTGGTGAGCTAGATGCACCCAAAAGAGAGGTGCCTCTGCCAGTGCCACTTGGTACGCAATGGCTACACGGTCATGTACCCTTCCTTTCCCCTTTGTAGGGGGCCAGAGGAGGCATCCATCCCAGAGAGGTGCCTGCAGGAGCCTGCTACCCTACCCCCCTAAACCAGTACTAACGACAAACGACAAACAAAATGACAAATTTTTGAAAAATTTCACGACAAACGGAAACGAGCCGAAATGGGCCGGCTCCGAAACACGACAACTCGAAACGTCATTTTTCCTGGTCGTGCCCATCTCTACTGGGGAAGCTTCTACTTCACAAGAAGGATGTTTGGATAGGTCAAGTGTTGAGATAATGGGAATTGAAAGATATGCACGGTTCATGGGGACAATGGATCTGTCAGGAATGACTACAATTTGGTTTAATGAGTCAATTATTTAGAAGATCTGTTTTTGTGTTTGGCCAATGATGGTATACCTTTGAAGCCCTGGTTGTCTGGTATATTAGAGACGCACCACCTATTACCTATTATTAGTTATTAATGGATTGTAATGGATTGTAATGGAAACCAGTGAATGGAAATGTGTACTATAATAGACTAGTTTAAGACTATTTCCAAGCTAACCTTATATTTGCCAAAACAGACAGGTCACTCTAAGGCAGAAATGTGCTTTTTGTATCTGGACCATCCTTAAAATATTAAATGAATATTAAGATGTGAAACTGAAATGATAATCTGTCTGATCTCCAAGAGGAATATACTAGCCAAGAATAGCAAATTTTAAATGCATTACAAAACTGAGAGACCAAGATATAACTCTATTTAAAAAGAGAGGTGTGGGTGGGTGAGGGAGGGGGAGCTTCTCTCGCACTGCTTCACCCCCAGGGTTACTGTGTTCAGCATCTGGGCAGGTTGGAGGGTCGGGGTGGTGGGGTGGCCATTGTGTATAGGGAATCCCTTTATGTCAGCAGATCCACAATGCTGGTGAGTCTGGGGTTAGAATGTCTTCACCTTGTGGTGGGCCAGAGGGACAGGTTTGGGATCGTGCTTGTGTACCGTGCTCCCCATGACCCTGCACTCTCCCTTCCAGAGCTCTCAGAGTTCATCTCGGTGGCGCTTTTGAGGTCCCCCCACCTGCTGGTGGTTGCGGACTTCAATGTGCATGTCGAGTCTGAGCTGTCGGGAGTAGCTCTGGAGTTCATGGAGTCCATGGCCTCCATGAACCTGTCCCAGTTTGTCATCGGTCTCACTCACAAGGGAGGACATACCTTGGACCTGGTTATGGTTATTGCCTCCACATCTGTGGGCTTTGATCTGGGGGTCGGGAGGTTGTGTGCCTGACCTGTGTCATGGTCAGATAATTATCTGCTGACTTTTTCCCTTTCAATTGCCACCCCGCCTTGAAGGGAGCTGGCCCCTTCCATCTGGGCCCGCCCCTGAAGGCTCCTGGACCCAGCATGTTTTTCGGAGTCCTTTGGGGGTTTATCGGACAGTTTGGTTGATGATCCGGCTGACTCCCTGGTTGATAGGTTGTATGAAGATGTTGCCTGGGTAGTTGACTGGATCGCCCCCAAGCGCCTTATCCAATGCCAAGCCCGCCCTTCTCCATGGTTCACCACAGAGTTGCGGGCGATGAAGCAAGAATGGAGGGGGCTAGAGAGCAGATGGCAGAAGGCTCGGATGGCTTTAAATTGGGCTGTGGTTAAGGCGTTGACCGGTCGCTAATCTCGAGTGATCAGGGACGCAAGGAGATCTTTTGCCTCCCTGAGAATTGGTGAGGTGTCGAACCGTCAGGCTGAATTGTTCCAGGTGGTTCGAGACCTCACCAATCCCGGTCTGCCGAGGCCTTCTCCTACTGATTTCACTAGTGAGTCATTCACAGCCTTTTTAAAATCTAAGATAGAGGCCATCTGTGCCGAGCTGGACGCCGGTTGCATGGATCAACCCTCTGCTGTGGCCAGTGCCTCACCTCCTGGTTTGCCCCAGTTTGTTGAGTTTGGGCCTGTTGCACCAGCGGATGCCTCCAGGGCCCTGGGACATTGCAGGCCTGCAGCCTCTCTGTTCGACCCTTGCCCTTCCTGGCTGATCAAGACTGCCGGAGGGAGCATGCCAGAATGGGCTTCATTAATTGCCACTACATCCTTCAGAGACGGGATTTTTCCCAGTTGACTGAAGGAGACGGTGGTGAAGCCCATTATCAAAAGATCTGGCTTGGCTGTAAATGATATGTCTAACTATCGTCTTATAGCCAATTTTCCCTTTATGGGCAAGGTGCTCGAGCGGGTTGGCACACTGTGTCTCCAGTCATTCCTGGAGAAGAACCATGTCTTGGATCCTTTCCAATCTGGGTTTAGGCTGTGTCACGGGACTGAGACAGCCCTGGTCGCTCTGCATGATGATCTGTTGAGGAGGGCCGTCAGGAGTTGCTCTACCCTGCTGGTCCTCCTTGACCTGTCAGCGGCTTCTGATACCGTCAACCATGGTATCCTCCTGGGGCGGCTTTCTGAGGTGGGGATCGGGGGTCTGGCCTTTGGCCGGCTCCACTCTTTCCTTGAGGGCCGCACCCAGTGTGTGAGCTTGGGGGTGACTTGTTGTCCCCCTGGACACTCTTTTGTGGGGTGCCACAGGGGTCGGCTCTCTCCCCAATGCTCCTTAACATCTATATGAAGTCGCTGGCTGAGATCATCTGGAGTTTTGATGTATAGATGGTATATTACTCCAACGAAATTAGCAAAGATATATAGGATGAAAGATGATTATTGTTGGAAATGTAAAGAGAAACAAGGTGATTTTTATCATATGTGGTGGACCTGTGAGAAAGTGAAAGAATATTGGGCATTGATATATGATGAACTCAAAAAGATGTTAAAGTGTACATTCCCAAAACGACCTGAACTTTTTTTGTTAGGGTTGGTGGATAATGAAATTAAAGGAGCAGACAAGACGCTATTTTTATATGCAACAGCAGCCGCACGAATGCTCCTGGCACAGAACTGGAAGACAACGTATATACCGTCTTTGGATGAATGGAGGGCGAAATTACTGGACTTTGCAGAGATGGCCAGACTGACATGCAGACTGAGGGATCAAGACAACCAGAGGTTCCAAAAAGACTGGCAAAAATTTAAGAACTACATGGAGACTAATTGTAAGGAATTAAAGACTCTTACCGGATTAGGGTAGAACTCGAAGGACTATTATCCATTTTTAGAACCATTTTTATAAGTATATAAAAGGGGTTCGTTTGAAAGGAAGGCTGGGAGATGAATAACGTTAAAACCGCGCAAAGAACAGAGGGAAGCCGAACTTTAGTGATAGATTGACTCTGTATGGTTAATGTTTTGAATTTGTTTTTCTTTTGTATATTAAAATTCTCTAATAAATACAAATTAAAGCTGAGATCATCTGGAGTTTTGGAGCTTGCTGTCATCAGAACGCTGATGACACACAGCTCTATCTCTCCTTTTCCACCTGTGCAGTGGAGGCCATCCAGACCCTTGATCGCTGCCTGGCCGCAGTTTTGGACTGGACCAGGGCTCACAGACTCAAGCTCAACCCTGGAAAGACTGAGGTTTTGTTCTTCAAGGATGGTCTGAATGCGTACAGTGGCCCTCTTCCCAGTCTGCGTGGGTCCGCCCTCCAGCAAAGAGTGAGGAGTCTGGGCATCGTCCTGGATCTGGATTTGTCCCTGGACTCCCAGGTGGCAGCCGTGACCAGGTCGGCCTTTTACCATCTTAGGCTTATCGCCCAGATTCACCCGTACCTTGATGGGGAATCCCTGAGGACAGTGGTGCAGGCGCTGGTCATATCAAGGTTGGATTACTGCAACGCTCTCTACATGGGGTTCCCCTTGAACCTTGTTTGGCAATTGAAGCGGGTCCAGAATGCGGTGGCCAGGTTGGTGGTTGGTGCGCATAGGTTTGACCGCATTACCCCCATCCTGGCTCGCCTGCACTGGTTGCCTGTTGCCTCCCGAATAAGGTTCAAGGTGTTGGTTTTGGTTTACAAACCCCTCCATGGCTTGGCCCCTGTCTATCTGGCAGATTAGATCTGGCCCAACCCACCCAATCCTCCTTGGCACTCTTGCTCCAGGTTGCCACCCCGAAGGAGGCCTGCAAGGTGACCACTTGCAAACAAGCCTTCTCGGTGGCTGGCCCATCAATCTGGAATTCTCTGCCAAGTGAGATACGGCAGGCACCTTCGCTGGCATCTTTTAGAAAACCACTGAAGACCTGGCTATTTAGGGACGCCTTCGGTAATTGCTAAGGGAGTACCGGTATCTTTTTTTTCTTCCTTCTGCCTCTTGCCAACATTGTTTTGTTTGTTGTAGATGCCATTGGTTTTAATTTTGTGTAAACCACCCAGAGTTCCCTCTTGGGAAATAGGTGTGGTATACAAGTTTGAAATAAAAAGAATAAAAAAATAAAAAATATATCCTATTAAATATTAGTCTCAGCTCTATTGATATAATATTTGAAAGTTGATAGAATTTAGGTGAACAGATAAAATATAATGGGTTGATGATGCTTATTATTTACTAAATCTTATAGATTAGGTAGGATATCTTAAGTCAAACTTACTATCTTCACCCTTTGTACTAGATGAAAACAGATATAAATATGCCTATCATATATTGAGCTAGACAAATAGATTTTAATGTGCTTAGTAAAATGAAGAATTAAGAATAAATAGGCTATCTTAATACTGTACTTTATTATTTTCACTTTTGCACTAGGTGAAGATGGAGATAAGTAATGATGAATACAGTGATGGAAAAGAAACATGTAAATTTGGAATATTCCTAACACTTGGGCTAAAATATTGGGGAAATGTTATGTAACATGGCAACACACAAGCAATGTATTTGTTTTAACTTGTTATGTTTAGAAAATTCAATAAAATATTTTTTTAAAAAGAAAGAAATGACATCAACAGCCTTGACCTCTGGCACCAACACTTAATGCATCAAGAATCAAAGGCAATCCTCCAACTGTAGAATCACATTCTTGCTAAGGAATAGAGTTCAACTCAAGTGATGCAAATAACACAGATAGATAAACAGTGTCACAAAAAGGGTACTAAACCCAGTGGTTCCCCAGGCCCTGTCAAAGGCAGTGGTTGTCATCACTGGAGAGCATCTTGTGCTGCAGCCATGCAACTATATGTGGAGTTCCCAAAGCAATTGTGGTGGAATCATGGTAGAGCTTCAAACATCATGACAGTTGTTCCGCAGATTGAGCCTAAAAAGGTTAGTGTTATGTATCACGTGGAAGCTAAAAGTAGGGCAGAAGAAACAGTGAGGCATCTAAGAAAACATTGCTTTGTATGGACATAATTACTAATGGAAATGAGGATGGTGTGGTTTCTTGAAGCAAAACACTGAGTGCCACTTTGTCACAAATTTTCAGTTGGTGCACTCTTAACTGTTTTTTCCTCCCCTTTTCACTTCATAAAACTTCCATGTTCCCAGATTCATCTCAGTTGATGTTTTCTCAGTTCCTTTCTTCTTCCTCTGTACAGAAGCAGTGCTCTTTTAACTTAATTCAACATCAAAGAAATGTGCCCAGACTTTCTATTTTCATCCAAATTAATCAATAAACCCGGTCCCTGCAGCTGAGAGGTATAGCTTGATATCAAAACCTTTTAAAAGATACTCTTTGCTATCAGTAACTTGACAAAGTTGCAATGACCTAGAGCAAACCTTGTGAATTTTAGCGAGGGAATGGAGACCAAGCTCATCAATCTTTCTCACCCTCTACCCAACTCCGTTTCTAAGGGCATAAACATAAAAGAAGCCTTTGTAGTGATTCCTACTTTTATCAAGCAAAATGCAAAAGGGGGAAGGGCCCTTGGGTAATGAAATGCTTCTAGTTAAAGTCCACATTGTGCAATTAGATGGCTGGGGAATGGGTGGAATATGCCTGGGATACTCCACGGGAAGAAAAGCAACAGCCGCCGCATTTAGTGACATTCTTGTAGATAGCTTTTTTTTTTTCAAATATGCTACAGGATAGAGATTGGAGAATATTTCTTTCCAGGTCAGAAGTCAGACAGACACTACTTCAGAATGTACCATATTCTTGTTTTCCATGTAAACTGATACATTTTGTGTGTTGTTGTTTTTAAAGATAGAGATTCGTTACTCATATTAATTTCTTAGTTTGTTTCATACTGAGGGTCAAATTTGATGATGTCCCATGTCTGTAACAAAGAAGACTAAAATGTTTGTTTATTCTAGCACCATGTTCCTCAGCTTGTTTGGTGATTGATTATTGGGTGAACAAGGAGCTTCATTTGCAAGTTGATTGTTTCTATGAAACAGGTATCTCAGGGTGCTTTGTCCCACATTTGATAAATTTGCAGAACCAGCGATCAGGATCTTTAAGCCAGCCTGATTGGCTTTCAGCAAGATACATAACCCCAGGTGCCTTTAAAAACTGGAGAATGTAGGTACTGAGACCTTCTTCAGGGATTTTCTTCATATAGATAGATGCATAGACAGACAGATCAAAGGCACGACTTTGCCATGTTTGATGAATTGAATTCTTGCAAATTCTGACATAGAGAGATGGATAAAAACTTTCCAACTTTCTTGGAATATTCTGAATTTTAAACAGAGGTTGACCAATATCAGTCAACAGACTGAAAAGATCTACCCCCCCCCAAAAAAAAGAGTTTAGCTTCCAAATAAAAACTTTATACAAACATTTAATACAGTTTAAACATCAAGCTCTCAGCATGTATACCCATCAGGCCATCTTCAGTATATCAGAAACCACAATTACTGACTGACTAACTTGCAAGTTAAATATAGCAGAACATTCAGGTGGACCAGTTTGTTCAATTACATTATTGCTGATGGAGAGATGGAATTTGCCTCTTCTGGACTCATGGATGGATCACAAATCAGTTTTTAGAGAATTTTACACTTATGAAAAAAGTGACATGATACTGATATTTAAAAAGGGTTGAAATGCATTTATTACAAATACATACTGCCCAAGAAAATATTGTGTATCAACAGACAAACGAGATTGTAGAAATTATATCAAATTGTATAAAATGTGTATTTTGACCGAGAAATAAAATACTGCAAACTGGAGCCCTAAAGGATTAGATGTAACTCTTTCTCTGTCATGTTCCCTCTTTGTTAGACGTGCACTCAGTGATGAGGAGGAACCAGTGAACTTTTCCAATTCTACTTTGGCAGTCTTAGAGGTACACATTGCCCACCCCAAATTGAAATGGGTACTCATTGCCCACCCAGCATGGAATAACGAGGACAATCATGTAGGCTGGATAAAAACTGGGCCACAACTTTATTGGAATATATCTTTAACTTTTAACCTTTTAATCCTTTTCTTCTTACAAGGGTGCAGAATGCAGTGCAAGAAGGTCTGGGCTTGTCATCTATTGATCACCAGCATGTGCCTGAATTTCGGCAAGTTCTTACTTCAGATGAGGGCTATGCACCTGTTCAGCATACTTACAAACTTCACAGGTATTAGAGATGGGCACAAAATGAACTTTTTTTCATTTCCATTATTCGTTATTCATTTTGTTCCGTAATGAAATGAATAACGATTGTGATGAAATTGGAATGAACCGAACAGAACCACGAAAATTAAGTTTGTTATGTTTCGTTTTCGCTAACGGTGATGCACAATGAAATGAGCTGTTTTTAAATGTTAAAAAACATCCTGAATATCCGTAACAACCCAGTCATAATTATTTATTCTGCCTGATAATACCTAACAGGGGGGTTGGTTTCCTTAAAATGTGCATTTATGCCTTTTCTCAGATCAATGTATTTTTTTCCTTTAAGGGGAGTTAGGGGACATCGACCCAAAATGGCTCCCAGATGCCTAATATTGATTTCCTGGGTATTAAAATACCCTGGATATCCATAAAATGCAGTGATAATTATTTGAAATTATTACCTACCAGGGGGTTGGAGTCCTTAAAACATTTGTTTTTGTCTTCTCCCATCACAATGTATTTTTCTTTTCCCTTTAAGGATGACAAAATGGATGTGGACACTCCAGCCACAACATGGAGGCAAGCCATGTGATGGGATCATGTAAATTCTCGGACAATTTCAACTAATAGCATGCCCAGGTTGCAGACTGGGCAGGTCTGGCAGCCACAGAGGGCATAAAAAGCTCTGGCAGCCCCCGTGCTCCTTGCAGTCTCTGGTGGAGTTAGGGTGGGATTGCTGTCTCTGCGACTCGTTATTTTCACTTTAGGCCAGCCAGGCAAGTGTGTGTCTCTGTGTTCCTGCTGGCTGCAGCCTGGCTCTTAGGGGAGAGAAAGAAGAGATTTCTCTCTAGCTTCAGTCTTGCAGCCTCCCTGTGTGGTACATGCATACCTCTCGTTGAGTACCCTCCCCTGCCCCGCAGTACAGTCACTCTGTGGCTGCCTTGCACCCTGGGCAACTCCCGCTGCTGCCTTTGCAGCCTCCCTGCATACCTAGTCTATACTGCGTATCTGCCAGCATCATTTTTTTTAGTGTTTTCCCTCTGGTCTGGGGCGTTGGCGGACACCCGTGCACAGAACTGCTTTAAAAATCACGCAAATAGCCGATAAAAATGATAAACGAAAAACAAATAAACAAAAACATTTTTTAAAATTCACAAAAAACAAAAACAAACCAAAATGGACCCCTCAACGAAAAACAAAAAACCAAAATGCCATTTTTTTGATTCGTGCCCATCTCTAGTAGGTATGATTGCACCATGGTAGCTCTCAATTCAATCATTAACCACGTTGTCCTGTGATTTGTTATCTTCACTCTTCTCACTTTCCTTTCTTAATTCCGAGATGGCACCCATTGGATGCCTTTCTCAAATCTGAAATCTATAACCTCTTGCACTACTCACAAACGTGTGACCAGGAAGCTACTCACTATAATAACCCTCCAATGAGAATGAGATGGGTGAAAATTTGCAGGTACCCTGAGCCAATACAGGTACCAGCCAAAAATTCCCATCTGGCCCAATTAAAATTACAATCAGCTACTCTCATTCTCACCTTACAATGGATGGAAGAGAGGGAGGCTCAGTGTCAGGAGAAAGAGACAGAGGCCAGCACGAACAGCCCTATATAGGCTGCTTGGTCCCTGCCTTGTCAGTTCAGGAGCTGGCAGATTTTTCCCACCACTTCTCTGGACAAGCAGCAAAGAAGCCTCACTGTGGTCAAGTCTGATGCAGAGCCACCATTTACTGAGCCTAATGGCACAGTGGTTAAATTGCTGTACTGCATCTATAACTGTGCTCACGATCTGTGGTTCAATTTCAGGTAGTAGGCCCAAAGTTCATTCAGCCTTCCAGCCTTCTGAGGTTGGTAAAATGAGTATATACCCTGCATAATTACTTGGAAACCACTCAGAGAGTGTTTTGAGCTCCAAGGGGCAGTATATAAGCAGCATGCTTTGCTTTTTACTTTTTTTATTTACTGGTCTTGGAAGGATGGAAGGCTGAGCCAACCTCAGTCTGGCTATCTGAACCCATTGGGGTGAAACTCAAGTTGGGTACAGAGTCTTGACTGGAGTACTGCTGTTTAACCAAGAAAAGGAAGGCTAACGAGTAATGAGAGCAAGAAAAATTCTATTATAGGTGCTGGGGGGGGAGTTCCATTTCTGCAATGTTTGTATATGTTTTTAGTCTCTTATTAGTGCTCTTAGGACAAATGAATCATAAAATTAAGCAACGTGGCCCACTCTTTTAAGTTATTCAGCTGTTGGGAGGAGTGAGAAGATGTGATATCAATGGAGTCAAGATAACTTTCTGAGAAAAAGGTTATCTTCATGACTCATAAGCTTCTTGAACCAGTAATTATCACCCTTCTACTTCTCACTACTCTCTGCTTTGCAGGCAGTGGAAAATAGCCAGCATAATTTATAGGAAATTTATAGTTGTTCTTATAAGCAGCACTGATAAATTATAATAGTTCTTCTTAGAGGTGGCATATAAAATGCAAGCATTCCATGAATAACATCATGTGCTCCCTATTTTATCTGAAGTTCCAAAGGACACCTTGACATACAGTAATGACTACCTAAGAGTGGGTTGCCTGTGCAGATTTAAGATATGTGCAGTTACCATCTGTGCAGACTGAAATGGGATGCCTTCATAGCTAATGCCAACTTCTTTAATATTAACTGGCTTCAGCCCTTCTTAGATAGAGTATGTGGGAAAAACAATAAATAAATAAATTCAGGTGGGTAGAATGGCAGGTGGGAATGAGCATACTGGCAAAACCTTGAGTTCTAGGGTTAACCTGCACATATAAACAGGGTTTATTTGACCAATATCATTTAGATTAGGGTCTCCCAATCAGGTTTCCCAGTAGGTGTTCTTGGACTGCAATTCCCAGAATCCCTCACCACCAAGAGTACTGGCCAGGTTTACTGGAAATTGCAGTCCAAGAACACCTGGGTTATCCAAGTTGACAACCATTGGTTTAGAGAACCTTGGACTACGATTCCCATAAACCCTGGCCAGTTTTGGTACTTAGCAGCCATGCCCATTTTTGTAATCAATGTCAAATTCTTTTCTGCTTCTTTAAAAATGAAGACACAAAATTCCAAATCCCTTCAAATAATCATCACTGAACCATTTAGCTAGCAGTAAAACACTTATTTCCTATAGGTCATTATCTTATATTTCAAAGGAAATTTTTAATTGAATCATTCTGTTTATGGAGTTCTGGTTCAGTCACTGTGATAATAGTGAAGTTATTTATGAGGTGGAGGAACCAGTCTGCTTTCTTTCTTCCATCCTGCATGTGAGAAGCTAAATCCAGTTGTTAGTCCCAGTTGGAGTATGCCCACTGAATGAATTAGACTTGTTATATCCGCACTTAATAAAAGTCTCACTGCAGGGTGTAGCCATAATCTCAACCGTTTATTCTGGTTGAGATTACCAGGTGCATAAAGCTCACTATCATATAATTTGGGATTAAGAAAGGACCCATGATTTAAGCTATTTTGTGTCCTCAAAAAAAGAGAGGGGCATATTATTCTTAGAGAAAAGTGGAGCTGGATGGCTGCTAGCATGGATCAGTGGTTAGCACTCAATCTTATGTGTGTATATTTTAAAAATAAGTGCCACTCATCAGTGTTCACAAATACCTGTACTTGTTTTGAAGCTATATTGTCCAAAAGCTGTTCAGTTAGTGATCTCTGGTCTTCAGCATAGAGCATCCTTTATGTCACTGGTTGATGGAGCTGTTAAACTATTTACTTATAAGTTCGTGGGAAACAATTAACTGGCACCTGGTAATGAGATGGACAATAATGTTATTAAAGTAGCAATGAAAATGTTAAAGCAAATTAATCATAGATTTACTAAAGAGAACAGTAACAAGTTTAAACATTACTTTACACTGATTCTTCTGCACTGTAATAAAGATGAGGTGGAGGAGCCAGTATTTACTAAATTCAGAAGATTCTACTTTATCTTGCAAAAAAGAAGAACCAGAATATTACGACAGCCTTTACGACAATCTCTCTCTTTCTCTCTCTGTCCAATGTAGCTCACCTTGTTGACTTGTTTATTTGAGAGGTTAATGTGGGAAATAACAAATCTATAAGCATTTACAAATTATCTCCTAATGGTAATTATATTCCATGGGCAACTCAGCCAAATGCACACACATCAGATGTTTATACATAAAGGCTCATCACCTATTCTGCAAGATTACTAATAGCAACAATTATGTTTCAGTTGATGGAAAGATTCTGAGTTAGAAGTATTCAGTAACAATTCCACAAATGGCAGCCATCTGGATCCCAGGTTTCAATGCCTCAACACACCCTTTTCTTGATAGGTAGAATTTAATTAACTTTGAAACAGGGCAGATAACTGTTTTTATTCTTGTTGAAGTGGAAAAGGCTTTTACCAACCATATTTATCATTCACATGGAAAGCATAAGCCCTGACATTTCTGTAACATATTATCCCATGTTTTCCCAATTGTTGAGAAACTTCCTTCTTTCCTTTTCTCTCTGTCCCTGTCTTTCTCTTTCACCTTTCCTTTTGAAAAATGCTAAGGTGCAGGGTCTAGTGTTGAACTAGCAATTCAATTGTCCTGTTGTCTCACAATAATCCCCAATAAGTAGCACAGAGTAATGCTCAGTGGAGGATGGGTGGAGATGAGTTAATTATATAGTACCTTGCATAACTGCTAGTGCACATTTCAGAACAAATGCTCTCAGCCCAGGCAGAAAACAATTCATTATCTTGTCCCATGCCCTTAATGTTCCATTCTTCATATCAAGACTAACAAGAACTTGGTCAAACACTGAGGCTGGAGTATCTTAATCATCTCTGGTGGCATGTGTTCTGAACAGGAAGGGATATTCCACCACTCTGGTGCCAGGACGCCAGCACTGATGACCAACTATGTCTTAGAAGAATGACTGTAAGAGTATTTATTTGTCATCTCCATTGGTATACTCACCATGCTTAAGGGAGGAGCTGGATGATGGTAGTGTGACTCATAAACTGGGAAGTAACTGGAAATCCAATGATAGCAATTCCAGTCCCTTCAGAAGTCATCTTGCACAGACACATCATATACATTCATTAAAAAATACTGCATCCTGAGCATGTTCCTTTGAGAAGTCATATGGCATCATTGTTTATGGAACTGAGCTGCCCTTAAAAGAAAAGAATACAAATTTACCATCAAACCCACTGGAATTTTTTTTTTTTTGCAATGACAACAACTTGGTACCACTCGAACCAATGACACACAACCACAAATATCACCGACGAGTGGCAGACGTAGTATAGACAACGAGATAATGGTCTTGCCATGTTATAAAAAATGAATTCTACTGCTAAATTGCTAAATCTTAGTGAAAATTAAATATTATTGCCAGGGAACCTCTGGCATACACTCTCAGCACCCCAGGGTGCCACGAGAACCACCGGACTAGAGGACGTCAATAGAGTGAGAGGACAAGTCTGCAGTTAAGGGGCTTCCACAAGATCAAAGACTCATTTATTAACATCAGGCTGCCTGTTCATCAGAGGGCTTCACCGGGTACAAACCATGTATTTCAGGTCTTCGAAACAGATATTTTAAAAAGTGACAAAAGGGCTTCTTTTCAAAGAAAAAAATTACTCTTTTCCTCCAGGGCATAGATCTTGTTTGAATTATAATACCTATTACTGGACTCATGGGACAAATTAGAAACACACAATAGTTAGTTGGAGAAGGACCCTGGATTAATTTAAATAATTACTTTGAACAATATGGAGGTGTTAATATGGCAATAAAATGGTGATAAATTTGAACCATGGCTTTGTATTATAAGTTTAGTCGTAACATTAATTACTTGAGCACTTCACATTGTTATATCCTTATAGATGACTAATGAGCATTCAATTACTTTGCCCTTCAAAAATGCATAATAATATTTTTTCACATCAGTTTTCTCCCTCATCTGTGGAGCCACTTAGGATGCAAACATGAAATTGCAACCCTTGTTGTGATGCTTCTGACAATGTGACAATAAATCATAAGGAAGACAGTGCTGTACAATGTTTACTATCAAAGATCATCATTCATGAAATTACATGGGCAGGGTAGTATTTTGAAGAATGGCCTTAAATTGCCCACTTGAATGAGTGTTTAGCTAAAAACACTCAAAGAAATAACAAGGACTTCTTTAAGTACATTAGAAGTAAGCACTCAACTAGGAAGGCTACTGGACCATTAGATGATAATGGAAGGCAAGGGATTATTAAAGAGGAAACAGAGGTTGCAGAGAGACTCAATGAATTCTTTGCTTCAGTATTCACTGAAGAAGACAGAGACCACATGCCCAAAACAGAGCCCATCTTCATAGGGAGGGAAACTGAATAATTAAGCCAGAGAGAAATAACCTGGGAGGAGGTCCTTGCATGTCTTGTTAAACTAAATGCTTAAAAAATCACCAGTACTGGATGGTATTCATCCACAAGTTCTCAAGGAACTGAAAGATGAAATTGCTGATATCCTAGCCAAAATATATATTTCCCTCAAATCAGGTGTTGTGCCTTATGACTGGAAGATAGCAAATGTAAAACCAAAATTCAAAAATGGATCCAGAGGTGATCCAGGAAATTATCAACCAGTCAGTTTGACATGTGTCCCAGGCAGAGTGATGGAAACCATCCTAAAAGATAAAATTAAGAGGCACATAGAAGAGAAGGTGCTGTTGAAGGAGAGCCAACATGGCTTCTGCAAAGACAAGTCATGCCTCACTAAGCTGTTGGAATTTTTTGAGAGTGTCAGCAAGTATGTGGATAAGGAAGATCCAGTTAACATTGTTTATCTGGACTTTCAGAAGGCTTTTGACAAGGTCCCACACCAAAGGCTCTTGAATAAACTTGCCAGTCATGGAATCAAGGAACACGCCTTGTCCTGGATCAGCAAATGGCTAAGGGACAGGAAACAGAGGATAGCACTAAATGGATACTTCTCCAAGTGAAATGAGGTAAATAGTGGGATCCCCCAAGGTTCAGTACTGGGACCCCTCCTTTTTAACCTCTTCATAAATTATCTAGAAGTAGGAGTAAATAGCAAAGTAGCCAAATTTGCTGATGACACTAAATTATACAGGGTAGTAAAAACTGAAAGAGATTGTGAGGAGCTCCAGAGGGATCTCTTGACACTGAGGGAGTGGGAAAACCAGTGAAAAATGAGCTTCAACTTTAGCAAGTGCAGAGTGATGCACGTTGGGACAAAAAAAAACACAATTATATTTATAAACTGATTGGATCTGAACTCTCTGCGACAAACCAGGAAAGGGACCTTGGTGTTCTGGTGGACAGCTCAATGAAGGTATCAACCCAGTGTGCCACAGCAGTGAAAAAAGCAAACTTGATGCTAGGGATCTTTAGGAAGGGTATAGAAAATAAGTTAGCAAGTGTAATTTTGCCTCTTTATAAATAGATGGTAAGGCCCCATCTGGAGTATTGTATACAGTTCTGGTCACCATACCTCCAGAAGGATATTATGGAAATGGAAAAAGTGTAGAGAAGGGCAACCAGAATTATTAGGGGACTGGAACACCTTCCTTACCATCTGAGGCTGCAACAGATGGGCCTCTTCACTCTTGAACAACAGCACCTAAATGGTGACCTGATTCAAACTTATAAAATCATACACACTATGGACAAAGTAGATAAGGAAAAACAGTTTTCCCTATCGCACAACACTAGACCTAGGGGGCACTCCATGAAACTTTTGGGTGCTAGATCTCAAACAAATAAGAGAAAATACCTTTTCACCCAGAGGATCACTGGTCTGTGGAACTCCCTGCCAGAAGAAGTGGTGACAGCAGTCAGCCTTGACAGCTTTAAGAAAGGATTGGACGAGTTCATGGAGAATGAGGGTATCAATGGCTATCATTATGGATGCCTAAGGACAACCTCCAGAACTCCATGCAGAATCAGGCCGGTGTTCTTGTCCTAAATCTGATTATTTTCCCATTCCGCCATCTATTCTCTCTCTCTCTCTCTCTCTCTCTCTCTCTCTCACACACACACACACACACACACACACACACACACACACACACACACACACACACAGAGAGAGAGAGAGAGAGAGAGAGAGAGAGAGAGAGAGAGAGAGAGAGAGAGAGAGAGAGAGAGAGGAGAGAGAGGGAGATGGAGAGGGAGGGAGGGAGGGAGAGAGGGAGGGAGGGGGAGAGAGAATGTGGTACTCAATTCCCCTATTAAGAGCCCGTCAATGAGACTTTAATCTTCACTAAAAATGCTACTTTCTTATTATTTTTTATCTTTTATTTAAAAGGTTTGCTGCAAATGCTGTTCTACTAGGGGATTACAATACAAGGGAGAGCGAGAAAGAGAGAATGAGCAAAATTAAGGGGGTCAACATATATCAGCACTTCTTAGAAGTTTGCTAAGATAGCGCTACTGTAATTTTGTCTCCTGCAAATCTGGATAATTACAACAAATGGTGTTTTACACAGAAATAAGGATTGATTGCCAATTTCCTCCCCATCTTCTTGTGACTCCTATGTAGTTGACTAAAACAAAGTCACCCAGAGAAACCTGACTTCCCAGGTATGAATATACAGAATTCCCATGAAGTTTTTTGACCTGTGTACAGTGCTACTCTATGGGTGTTTATACACGACCCCTAAACTCCAGGGCAAATGGCTCCCAGCTCCGGAGCTTAAAAATGTTTACCCACCAGCTCCGGAGTTTACAGGGAATTAAGTGCGACCACACCCACTTTAACGTGTCCCAGCATACCTTTCAAGTACCTGCTCTTTGGAGGTAAAAATTATTTGATCCAGTGTAACGATCGTGAGTGCAGGGCTCTCCTTGCTTCTGTTTGTTGTTTTTTGGCTCCCGCCCCTTTAAGAGCTACTTTTACAGAGACGAGAGGCAGAATGGAGGTGAGCGGCATGCTTTTCTTTCTCTTTTTCTCCCTCCGCTCACGCAGCCAGCAGCCAGGAAGTGCAGAGGGGGTGGGAACGCAGGAAGAGCGATGAACCCCTGAGATCTCTGGTCCGAATTTAAGTGGCCAGTGGATCTTAGGGGTCATGTAAAAAGGCCCTATGTTGGCATATGTTAGGCTTAAGATGACAGTAGTCCTAAATATTTACTAACATCCATAGATTGAAGTTTGGGTTCAACTACAGTCAGATGGGTTGGATTTCACCCTTCTTCTTGACTAGTTAGAATTGCACTGAAATGAAGTAGCATAGCTTTTATTCCACCTAAATATATCTTCATGAGATATTTTCCCTTGGAGGAATATAATTTTTCATCATTTTCAGTCTGTAACTAATGTGCTTTCATGACAAATATGGCATGGTAACTGGAGTACCGGATTTGAGAGAGCGAAGTGTGTGTACTCAGTGAGCCATGAAACTCAATGGGTGACCTTGAATGAGTCATTTTCTTTCATTCTGAAATATGTCATAGGATTGTTGTGGGGAGTAAGTGGGGGGGGGGAGGAGAGCCAGCCATGGTTTCTTGAGATAGCAGACGAAAGGCAGGGTACAATTATTTATTTCCTGGGTTTGATACTGAAAAGGAACACAATGAAATATTAAGTGTATGCTCAAACATAGACTCATTCAGTACTTCAGAAAATCCCCAGGTTATGAATGTGGGATGTTCTTTCTGTATCCACAATTCAAAAAAACAGGAAATGGTCCAACATTGCTTTGTAATAGCATGTTTCCATTGCCAGTAAGAAAAAAAAGTCAAGCAAAGATGTATAATCTATCCAAACATAGGTGTATGATGAAACTTCTTCTTATAGTCACTAACTGACATCGACTTATTTGCCCAGTCCATGAAAGCACTCATTGAAATACAACAGTTAGTCTTTAAGGTGCCATGTTGTGGTGACTTGTTTTGTTTTGGCTGATATGCTTTCACAGCTGCTCCTTCAAAAGCTGCCTCTCACACATAAGCTTTGTGTTTGAACATACTGCATTTGGTTCCCTGAAAATGGAATTTAGTAAAATCTCCAGCTAAGACTGCCAGCGAGACCTCCCACTGGTAAGGCTATGTTCTGAGCATGGAAATGCAAGATTTTTGGACTGTATTTCTCAGAATTAATCGTGTTTCATCAATAGTTTCCTATTAATTCAGTGGGAAGAATTTTGATTTCATATAAGCTGGTCCACAGAAATACCCATATTTGGAATCAGAGCTTAACTTTATTACAGTCTGTTTCATTACTATTTTTCTTCCTTCTGAGATTGCATTAATTAGTGGTAAGTAGCACCATTGTTTCAATGTGTATGACAAACGTAGACCAATATTGAGTGCCAGTGGTAGAACTTGGAAAAGTTTGCTTTTCTTGGATGGCAGCTCTCAGAATCTGGAAGCTGGCATCCTATCAAACAGTCCACCCAAAATGGTTGATTTCAGAGCATTAAAATATGTGAAATCTGGACCTCTGTTTCTGGCATGAACATGGTCAGCTGATGAACTATGGGGCTTCCAAGTCCACAGTAAATAATTAAAAAGATATCCTTTTGTAATAGCTCAAAACAGTGAGTAAGCTTTGTTTTGAAGGACAAAGGAATGCTGTTTCTTGCTACATGCTAATTAAGGGGTTGATATTCATATTTAGCTTTCTCTCCTCCATGAGAATTTTCCTGGGGCAGTTTGAATGTCTCAACAGAAAAAGGAAGGAGAAAGAAAGGCTTGGAAGTATGAAATGTGTGTGTGTGTGTGTGTGTGTGTGTGTGTGTGTGTGTTGTGTCATTACAGTCAACACCGACTCTTCGTGACCCCATGTCCATGGAGTTTTCTTGGCAGGAATACTGGAGTGGCTTGCCAGTTCCTACTCCAGGCGCCTACAGCACCTGGTATTCCCTGGCAGTCTCCCATCCAAGTACTAACCAGGGCTGACCCTGCTTAGCTTCCAAAATCAGGCGAGATTGGATGTACTTAGGGCATCTAGGCAGCAATGAAATATACACCCCTTACCTGGTTTACAGTAGGCTAACTTAAATTCAGTGAGACTAATGAGATTTGAAGCTGCTGAATAGAGATGGGCACAAAACACAAAAATGGCATTTCATTTCATTTTTCATTTCATTTTGTTTCATTTGAAATGATTTTTTAATTAAAAATTCATTTTGTTTTTCCTTTGGTTCATTTCATTTATCTGTGTTGTGTGTGGCTTGTGTTTCTTTTAACTTTTTTACTGTTTGGGGTGTGGGGTGCACGTGTGGTGCTTGTGCACTATGTGTGTGTATTTTTCCCTCCCCCAAGCCCGCATGCCAGCTGATTGGCACTGGGGCAGGAAAAAAAGATTGCCAATGCGGAGCTCTCACATTGGCAACTGGGCTATTTTCAGAGGGCTCCTGCCGACCTGTCATCAGCTGGACCCCTTTAAAAATGGCCCAGTCGCCAACAGGGGTCCCCCCCAGTGCTGACTGGGCCATCTTAAAGGGGTCCAGTGATGACAGGTCAGCAGGAGACATCTGAAAATGGCCGGGACACCAGCAGGAGGGCTCCAAACTGGTGTCCCGACTATTTTCTGAGTGTCCTGCTGACCTGTCATTGGCTCGACCCCTTTAAAAATGTCCCAGTTGGCACTGGGGGGACCCCCTGGTAGCTACTGGGCCATTTTTAAAGGGGTCCAGCCGATGACAGGTTGGCAGGAACCCTCTGAAAATGGCCCTGTTGCCAATGCAGGAGCTCCGTGCTGGAGACCTGACCATTTTCAGATGAATGCTGCCGACCTGTCATTGGCTGGATTCCTTTAAAAATGGCCCAGTTGGCACCAGGGGGGTCACCCCAGTGCCGACTGGGCCATTTTTAAAGGGAGTCCAGCTGATGACAGGTGGGCACTTTTAAAATTCCTCCCCCTGTTGAAGCCCGCGCTCCAGCTGATTGATGGTGGCTTCTGCGCGGGAAAAAACCTTCCCTTTCCTGGCACTGATGGGGCTCATTGGGGCAGGGGGGAATGCTTCAATCTTTTTCTAAGCAGAAGAGGGCAAAAGGAAAATTTTAATTGCCTTCCAAGGTAAATAACATAACATAATGGGGTAGAATTATCAGAAAGCTAAAGCTGAGTTTAAAAGGTTAAAAGAAGAATTTTGGAAAATTGTGGCTGGCAATAAAACAAAGATATATAAATCAATATAGGAAGTTAAAGATGAAGTTTAACTATTGAACTTGGAGATCAAAGATTAATATCTGTATCAGAGTAAACAGTAGGCACATACAGGTACCTGCCAAGTTTTGGATATGAAAATAAGAGAAATTTTCTGACACCTGCTGCGAGCCATCCTACTACCACAAAAAAGCTCCAGTATTTCTCATATTTTATTATGGGTGCACAAGAAATCCAAAATAACCACTTGTAAACCACTTACTAACTATAATTAGGTGATCAGAATCTGCTAGGCCTACCTTTGTGGACAATGAAATGCTGTGAACATTCTTATGTTATAATACAGTCTAACTGAAAACACAAAAGGGTATATGAAGCACATTTATCAATTTTACATTTTTAGTTCATTTAATAGTCAACATATGTATTTACTGTTTATTTCACATTGCTTGTCTTTAAGTTAAACATTTACATTTTATTTTCCTGCCAAGAAAACTCCATGGACATGGGGTCATGAAGAGTCAGTCATGACTGTAACAACACAACACAACACAACACAACACAACACAACACACACACACACACACACACACACACACACACACACACACACACACACACACACACACACACACACACACACACACACACGACACTAGACATCTAATAACTATTTCAATACTTTCAAGAATCTAAAGGATATCTTATTCTCCCCACCCCACTGTGAAATTCATCACTGAAGATCAGTGATATAACCTTTGTTGTCAGTGAGAATGTGTGTATCACTGCTAGTTAACATTTTATTTAATGTTCTGTGGGATCCAATAAGACAGTAAGTTCCCCTAGAGAAATAAGTATGTCTTATTGCAACATCTTTAGAACACTTAACTTAATGAACTCTCCACTGGTCTGGTGTCTATATAAACTAACTTGGAAAACGTAGTTAAATGGCATTTTCATTTAAAAAAAAGTCTCATCTTATAGTGAGGTCACCTCTTTGAACCTGGTTTGATATGTCACTTTCCAATTCAATGTATTTTGTATGGACACAGGAAATATTTTCTATCTTTCATTGAAATTTGAAGCGAACCACATGATTGCCTTTAATGAGAATATATTTAAAGTAGAACTCTGCCATGGTAAGAGTCAGAGAGTGAACCAGAACAGGCTGCAGTTTATCTCTTGCACCTCTATTCTGCTGATGCAAATTAACTCCTGAAGCTGTTGCTGACATCACTAGGAATTTTCTGATAAATGCTAATAGAAGAGCACTTCTGTGTGGATTAAGTAAAGCAGGGGCATTCAGAATTTCAACAACTTCCTCAGAAGTTCTGAAGGAAAAGGTAAAAGGTAGGGATGTGCATTCAGAAATATTAACTAAATAATGCCATATTTGGAGAACTCTAAATAAATTGAAATCCAAATTAGATATAATTCCAAATACCTGTAAAATAATTATCAATACCTGGATTCTCATTTAGTCCTAGAGATTAGAAAGCAAATGGCTAGGCTTCTGCTTACTACAGAAAGAAGTGAAAATGAAACCAATTTCATAGGTATCGTTGTGTGATTTTTTGAGAAATGAAAATTGAAAACCAAGACTTTGTTATATACAGTTCTTTTAAGTTAATAGATTTTGTGCCTCTTTGTGTACATGACTTTCTAGTTTATACATTTAATAAAATGCTTTTAAAGCTATTGGGTAGAGATGGGCACTGATCAGACCTCTCAGTAGTTTTAGGTGATTCATGCTCAACACCACGGCCGCTGACCTGTGGAGTCCCCCAGGGTTCTATTTTGTCTCCTATGCTATCTAACATCTATATGAAACCACTGGGGGAGATTATCAGGAGTTTTGGAGTTAGACACCACCAGTATGCCAATGACACCCAGCTATAGCTCTCATCACCTCCGGATTCTAAGGGAGCTGCTATTTTGACTTTACATGAGTTTTTAGCTTCAGTAATGAACTGGATAAGGATAAAAAAAATGAAATTAAACTCAGGGAGACAGAGGTGCTTCTGGTCAGTCAAAAGATAGAGCAAGGGATATGGATGCAACCTGTACTGGATGGGATGACCCTCTAATTGAAAAAAAGAGGTGAACAGCTTGGGGTGCTGCTGGACTCATCCTTGAGCCTAGATGCCCAGGTCACAGCAGTGGCCAGGAGTGTGTTTGGACAATTAAAGCTAGTAAGCCAGATATGTCCATTCCTCAAGAAGCCTGCTCTGGACACGGTGACACAGTGACATGGTGCCCTAGTGACATCCTGGCTGGACTACTGTAATTTGCTGTATATGGGGCTACCAATGGAATGTCTCAGGAAACTTCAGTGGGTCCAAAATGCAGCAGCCAAATTGTTGACTAGGGGGTGGTACAGAGATCACATTACACCCCTATTAAAGCAGCTCCATTGGCTGCCAATCAGCTATCGGGCACAATTCAAGGTGCTGACCTTGACCTACAAAGCACTGTACGACCTGGCTCCTAGCTACCTCAAAGATCGAATCAAACAGTATGAACTGACTTAGGTGTTAAAGTTATCAGGAGAGGCCCTTCTCTCCATCCCACCACCCTCACAGGTACGTCTTGTGGGAACACATGAAAGGGCCTTTTCAGCTGCTGTGCCCAGACTCTGGAACTCCCTCCCAATGGAGGCCAGAACTGCCTGATCTCTGCTGCCTTTCTGGAAACTGGCAAAGACTTTTCTCTTCAAGCAAGATTTTCCTGAATGATGGACTACATACTGTGTCTTTTTATGACTCTACCATGCATGGCCACACAGACTTTGTGTTTATAACTACTTATAACTTTGTGTTTATATCTCTCCTTATGTGATTGCATTGGCATTATGTTATCAATTGTTTGTTTTAATGTTGCCTTCTAAAGCTGTAAGATACCCCTCGATTTCCTGTTTCTCATACTCAATGTGTCTTAATTGTGATGGACTGTATATTGTCTCTCCTTATTCTAAGCTGCCTAGGGTCCTTTTCCAAGGAGAAAGATGGGGTAAAAATACTCAAAAATAAATAAAATATATAATAATTTATGGTATTTTGTTACTGCAAGAACTTATCAGTAGAAGCTGATGGACTGAAGGCTACATGTGTGACCAAAAATGAGGTGGAGGTAGTCTCCTACTTGGTCCATGAGTTTGCCTATGGAAGCTATGGAGAAAGCAATAATAACATAAGCCCTCACTAATTTTCACTAATGACTCTTTGGCCAAGTAAAAGTTTCCCAAGAGAGGCTCAGTTGACACTTCCTTTTTTTGGCCTCTGCTCTTGGTTTTTTGTTTTATTTTTGGATTCTTAGCACCAATTGAAGACCTTATTATTTCAGCAGCAGCCAAGACAAGATCCCACTCATACTTGTTGAAAAATAGCCCTGATGATTGCATTGTGCTTGGATAAGAGATGGTTAACTGATTTAAAAAGGAATTACCTTCTAGTATTTTCTCTTGTGTGGTGTCTCTTTGTGAATGGTAGTGAGTACAAGAGACCATCTCTAGTAGACATGGGCACAACTCGGTGAAATTTTCGTTTCCGTTTCCGTTTTTCGTTTCTGTTACGTAATGGAAATGGATACGATAATTAAGCCGCCAGAACTCGAACTCGAACCAAAAAAAGAAAAAATTGGTCGGGTTTTTCATTTTCGTTTGTGGCATCGCGGCGATCGCGCAATGCGAAGCACAGAAAAGGTTTTTAAAAGTTTTTTTTTTTTTTTTAAAAAAACCTGACTCCCGGCCAAAAAAGCAGGCGAAAATATGCCTGTCTGAGGCTTTGCCATCTACCAGAGGGGTGGTTTCTGGGGGGTCCCCGGCCTTCCCCCCTTCTCCTGTCCTGGGCTGCTTGCACCAGGCTGGGGGGGGGGGCATCCTTGTTGTCTCGCCATGCCATGCGATTGGGGGGGATCCAAAATGGTGACTGCAATTTTTCTTTTGAAATTGTGGTCAAAAAACACACCAAATCACCACAGAAACATGTGAAATTTATTTAATTGAAATGCCTGAATTTTAATAATAGCAGCAGTGGGTTTTTTATAGCAATAAAACATCATATTTATTTTATTTTATTTTATTTTTTATTTTTTTAGACCTGCCCATTTGGGCTGGGCATGGGATGGGACCATGCAATTTTTTGAACCATTCCACCAATGGCATCACCAGGTTTTTGACTGACACTTCTGGATGTTTCGGAGGGCATAAAAAGCCGAGGCACCTTCCAGAAATCGCAGTCAGGTGTATGGATGTGGTTGAAGGAGGAGGGCTGGCTGCTGGTGCTGGTGTGATCCGATCAAGACTGAGGAGGGAGGCTGGAGGCTTTAGGATTTAATTTAAGCAGGCAGGGAGAGAATTGAATTTAGAAAAAAAATTCTTTGATTCCCTGCAGCTTTGTCTGCTGAAGGGAATAGCAGTTTATTCTTTATTTCTTCTCTGGCAGTTTGTGAGGACTTTTTTCTGATATTGGATAAGGGGGGAGGTTCGACTGGGAGTGGGAGGTGAGGATTTATTTTAAAAATATACTATATACTACCATTTATTTTCTATTTTCCCAACTTCAATTTGCTTGCACACACACACATTTGGGGTGCAAGCCAAGAACAGAACCTCTATCCTAAGTGATATCCTAACTGCCCACTCGCCCGTCCACCCGCGGCGCCACCCACCCGCTCGCCCACCCGCGCCTCCCCCCTGCCGCTGTCACCACCCGCCCATGCCCCCCACCACCACCGCCTGCCTGCACCTCCCCCCGCCCCCCACCCTTCCTGCCGCCTAGGACGCAAAAACACCTAGCGCCGACCCTGATTGCGGGATGCCCATATGCTCTGGGGGAAGTCAAATCACGCTAAATCATGGTGGAAATGGCAAACGACAAACGAAACAACAAAACGACAAATTTTTGAAAAATTTTGCGACAAACGGAAACGACCCGAAATGGACCCATTCCGACAAACGAAAACTCAAAACTTCATTCTTTCTGGTCGTGCCCATGTCTAATCTCTAGACTGCTTGACTGTTACCATTGGTGTTGCAAACATTCAGTCTGCCCATTGCTATGTAAAGCTTGGCATGCTTTTTCCTGCTGGCAACATGGGCACTATATTGTGCAGCAATCTTCTCTCATTTCCTGGGGTTTTGAACTGTGAGTACAGAATAGCTGGCTCCGCGGTGCGGCTGTGCCAGGTGGAAGCCATTTTGCCTCCCCCTCCGCCCGAAGCCACGCGGGCTTACCTCTCGTGAGAGGGGGAGGAGGGAGAGCCCTTATAAGGGCTTACATGCATCCTACCTGCCTCTCTCTTGCATCGTGGCTTTCGCTGACCTGCGGCCGCCATTTTCTTCATGTGGCAGGGCAGGCGTGGAGCAGAAGCGGAGGCCAGCAATGAGGGAGCCAGGAGAGACGGTGGCGCCGCGGCGGACGCGCAGCAGGGACCTGTAGGAGTCGGAGGCCGAGGCCGGAGCAGAGCCGGGACTGAGCGGTGGACGAGAGGCGGGGGGAGGCGCAGCCGCGCTTCCCCGCAGGTGGTGGCTGACGGACCATGGCGTGGGCGGCGCCTAGCAGTTTTTTCCCTGGCGCGGCCTACCGCGGCTCGCCGGCTCAGGGAGCCGGACCCGGGGACACCTCAGCGGGGGGAGGCCTAGGCGGGTCGGCATTGCGGCGGACCCCCAGGAGGATGGTAGCCCCTGAGCCGGAGTCCGCGGCCGGAGCGGAGCCGGGACCGGGTGGTGGGCAAGCGGCGGGGGGGCGCGGGCGCACTTTCCCGCAGGTGGTGGCTGACGGGCCGTGGCTTGGGCGGCGCCTAGGGCCTTTTTCTCTGGCGCGGCCTACCACGGCTCGCCGGAACAGGCGGCCGGATCCAGGGATCACTCAGTGTTGGGAGGCCTAGGCGGGTCGGTGTGGCGGCGGGCCCCTGGGAGGACCATAGCCCCCTGGACGGGCGCACAGCGGGTGACGAGGCAAAGTGCGGCCTGCCCAGGTAGTTGGTCGGCGGTTTGCCAGTCGGGGGGCGGGGAGCCCGTATCCAGGCCCGGCGAGGGACCCCGGCGGGTGGATCCGGGCTGGGATGGGGCCTAGTGGGCGCCACAACCCAGAGGGATACCCCCACGGCACCTGACCGCGCATGTGGGACTGGCAGCAGTCCCCCTGGCCTACCATTCAGGCTGCGGCCTACCATTTAGGCCATCACCCATGTGGCTGCCCCCATAGCGGAACCCAGCTTAGAGTCAGGCCGGTGGCTCCTGGCATAGCAGGGAGCTGGGCTTGGGATGTGGAGGGGGTTCCCCTTAGCAAAGGGGGGGGTTATCCAGCGCAATAGGCACGGCCCAGCAGGGACAGTCGACTTAAAGGGAAATGGGGTGGCGAAGGATGGCCCCTAGAAGGACCAAAGGAGGACCCAAGGGGAAACATCCGGCGAAGCGTCCAGCCCCCCAGCTGTCCCCTGACATGTCCTCCTCGGGGGAGGAGGACTGGCCCATGTGGGCACAACTTCAGGCCCGGGCGGAGACATGGGAAGAGGGACCCAGCAGGGCCCAGCAACTGGGGGAAGTTGCTACCACCAGCAGGGCCATGGGGCGGCCTTCCAAGGCACGCAGGAGGGCACAGCGTAGGAAGCTGGTTATGAGCCTAATGAATCGTTGTGGTACCCTTGAACACAGGCCGGCGGTGACACAGCGCCCAGTGGAGGAATCCCAACCAGCACAGGAGGGAGCGGCACCCGGTGGTGGCACGGCCGCGCCAACAGACTTGGCTGAGGCAGTGGCAGAGGGACCAGCAGTGGCAGCAGCCGGCCTGCCAGGACCTCCGAGGAGCAACAAGACGATGGTGCAGCCACCCAGAAATAGTGAGTTGGCATGTGCACCGGACACCACCCCTGCAGAGGCCTGGCCTTGGGGGCCCATGGGGGAAGCACAACATGGCCCAGGAGGAGGGGCAGAGTGGGGGGGCAGACCCAACACACTCCAGAACCAAGGGTGACCAAATGCGGGGAATTCAGTAGGGGTGCCTACAGCACTGGCACGGGGACGCCCAGTCACCAAGGACAACAGGTAAGTCCAGCACTCATGACATCAGCCGGGGGACAGTGGGGACCAGCACCCACGGTGCCGGGCCCTGCCAGCCGCTGGATGCAGGGACCACAGGGAGTTGGGGGTATGGGTGCAGCATGCCCTGGACTGCTCCCGCCACAGCCAGGTGGGTTCCTGGGGGCGGGACAACCCAGGGGTACCCAAACAACTGGGCACCCTACCCAGTCTACATCGGGGTACCGTACACCGCCTTGCCTTACGCAGACTACGCATCCCCGTTGGGCGATCACTTGGCGCAGGTTACGAAGGAGAAGATCTGGCGGGGGGACTATGTGGATTTGTTCAGTCTCCTTAACAGGGAGCTGGACTCAAAGGAACTGGAGAAGGAGGATGTGAAAGACAAGGAGCGTTGGCTGTGGCGCAAGCCGGAGCGCTCCTGGGCTAATTGGCTGCCGGCCTTTAATATCTACATGTCTATGGTCCTGCATGCCCACCCCTGGAGGGCACAGTTGCTGATTAAGTACCAAGACATGATTTACCGGGCATTCGTAGACTTCCCTGGATACGCCTGGTTGACGTATGATGAACGCTTTTGAATGAAGGTGGTGACACAGCCCCACCTCAGGTGGGACGAACCCTACCAGCCCTTGTGGCTGCAGTACATGACCCCCTCCTGCCCGGTTTTGGGGGAAAGGTTCGACAGCGGGCACATCGTCAGGAAGGCGACCCCAGCGGCAGCCGCCCGCCCTATGGCGGGCCAGCAGGTTCAACCCCGGCTGGTCTGCTGGGATTTCAACAGCCAGGGGTCTTGTAACCGTACCCCGTGTCGTGTCAAGCACGAATGCTCCATCTGTGGTGCCCAGCATGCTGCGGTCAACTGCCCAAGGGCCAGGGGAGCTTTCGGTAAGCCCGGAGGTGGGGGGCAACAGAGGAGGCCCCCACAGGGGGAGCCCCTAATCAGGCAAAAGGGTCCCAGCCCAATCAACCATGAGGTCCTGGGGCGATGGTTAAGTCTCTACCCCAATAGGAATGGAGCAAGGTTTTTGGCACAAGGTTTTGCCGTTGGTTTTAGGATTTAGTTTACGGGTACAAGGAGGGCGTTCGCAGCGCCCAACCTGGGTTCGCTGAGGGGCATGGAATACGTGGCCGCTGAGAAAATTCAGAAAGAGGTGGCGAAGGGGAGGGTGTTAGGCCCCTTTGACAACCCCCGTTACCTAACTTTAGAGTCTCACCCCTGGGGCTGGTTCCAAAGAAGGTGCCCGGTGAGTACCGACTCATTCACCATCTGTCATACCCCGAGGGCGAGTTGGTCAATGATGGGATTCCCCCGGACCTATGCTCAGTTAGGTACACCTCTTTCGATGCTGCGGTAACCAGAGTACGGGCGTGGGGAGCAGGGGCCGAGATGGTGAAGTGCGATATCCAGTCTGCATTTCAGCTCCTCCCTGTACACCCGGATGACTTTGATTTGTTGGGGTTTCAATTTCAAGGGAAGTTTTACTTAGACAGGGCGCTGCCATTTGGTTGCTCCATCTCCTGCGCCATTTTCGAGAAGTTTGGTTCGTTTATCGAGTGGCAGCTGCGGTACACGACGGGTATGGGCGGTATAGCCCACTACCTGGATGATTTCCTATTTTGTGGGCAGAGGGGTTTGGGTGCCTGTGGATTCATCCTTAAGACCTTCCAAGATATGGCCGGGGAACTGGGCCTGCCCTTGGCAGCGGACAAGACAGAGGGCCCGGCAACCTGCATGACTTTTCTGGGTGTGGAACTCGACACCTGGAATCAGTCATGCCGGCTGCCGGAGGACAAGCTGAGGGACCTAACAGCATGGGTGGCAGCACTCCTCCCACGTAAGAGCACCACACTTAAAGAACTTCAGGTGCTTGTGGGGCACCTGAATTTTGCATGCCGTGTGGTAGCACCCGGTAGGCCGTTCATCCGGCGTTTTTGCCAGGCGATGCAGGGACTTAAGAACCCAGCACAAAGGACTAAGATTACCGGTGGGATGCGGGAGGACCTACGCATGTGGCTAGACTTTCTGCAGGGATTCAATGGGGTTTCCTTTTGGCAGGAGGAGCTTAGACTAGGGGCCGACTTTCAGGTACAGACCGATGCCGCAGGCGCCATGGGCTTCGGGATTTACTGGAAAGGTAAGTGGTACTGCGGCACCTGGCCGCCTAGGTGGGTGACTGTGGGCATCACAAGGGATTTAACATTCTTGGAGTTGTTCCCCATAGTCGGCGCACTGTGGATCTGGTCACGAGACTGGGCCAACTCCACAGTCCGCTTCTGGTGCAACAACATGACCATCGTCTATACCATCAACGACCTAACATCCAGGTCAGAGAGGGTGATGGGGTTGGTTAGGGCCATGACGCTACGGGCGCTCCAATATAATATCGTGGTGCGCGCCCGCCATGTGCCGGGGTTGGATAACGCCAGTGCCGATGCTCTCTCCTGCCAGCAACTCGAGCGTTTCAGGGCGCTAGTGCCAGAGGCGGCCGACCTGCCAGAGCAGCTGCCAGAGGAGGTATGGCAGATTGGCGGGAGGAGGCTGATGGGGCCCTCGAGTTGGCGCTCGCGCCAAGAACCCGGCAGGCATACGAGGCGGCCGTCAGGGACTTCGCTGCATTCCGGGAAATGATGGAAATCAGCCAGGACTGGCCCGCCCCGGTTGACCACATCCGCCAATACTTGGTGTTCCTGAACAGGAAGGGCCTTATGCCAGGCACAATGCAGGGCTGCCTTGCTGCCCTGACTTTTCACGCCAAGGCCCTAGGGTGCCATGATTCGACCCAGGATTTCCGGGTGCGGAAAATGTTGGAAGGGTGGGGCAAGGCCAGGGGCCGGGTGGCAGCTTCCCCTTGACACTGGATATCTTAGCCCGCATGGCCAAGCAGTGGGCCCAGCTGTGCAGAGATGATTACAAGGCCGCCCTGATGAGGGCAGCAACCCTGGTGGCCTTCTTTGGGGCGTTCTGGGTGAGCGAGCTAGTCGCAGCCAGGAGAAGGGACTATTCCTGGACAGCTCTCCTCTGGGCGGACTTTCTTCAGCAGGAAGGTAAGGCAGTATTTATGCTGTGCAGGTCAAAGACAGACCAGGGCGCCAGCGGGAAGAGAGCGGTCTTAGGACCCTGCTCGGTCGAGGAAGTCTGCCCGGTTTGTGCCATGGAAACGTATGTGGCCCTAAGGGGGGAAGGGGAAGGCTACCTGTTTTGCCATAAGACGGGGGATCCCCTAACTAAATTCCAGTTCTGGGCTTTATCGCAGCAGGCGCTGGATATGCTGGGACTGCGGGGAATGAAGTTTGGCACCCATTCGTTCAGAATTGGGGCGGCTTCTACGGCGGCGGCTCTGGGCTATGAGCCGCAGCGGATAAAGTCTCTGGGGCGGTGGGCCTCTGACTGTTACAAGACCTATGTTCACCCCCTACCTAAGTGTTAACAGTTTGGTTTTATTTCCTTACAGGACCCGGGTTGGGCTGCCCGAGGAGCCGCATCCTCATTCTAGGCCACAGTTATATTTACTGGGCGCAGAAGTACACTGCTAGAACGGCCTGGGGAGTTAATTTGGGGATGGGGGGAAGGGCAGTCATTGAGTGGAAGGGCCTGCGGGGTATGAGTTGGTGCCAGTTCGAGCGGATTGCCCGGTTGGCAACTGCAGGGCGACCACCGGACGTGATGTTGGTCCATCTGGGGGGAAACGACATAGGGTTCCAAAAAGGTAAATCTCTGGCACAGGATATTGTGCGGGACCTCACTGCATGGAAGGAAGCCGCCCCAGATTCCAAATTGGTTTGGTCAACCATCATACCGCAGCACCAGTGGAGGGCGAGGTGTGAGGCGCAGGTGATGAACAAAGTGCGCAGGGAAGTTAATAGGGACGTATGCAGAGCAATGATGCAAGGTTTGGGTACAGTGGTGGGCCACCCTAGAATCCCGGCAGCGAGTGCCAAGTTATACCGGGAGGACGGGGTGCACCTCTCGGACCAGGGGATGGAATTATTCTTGAACGACTTAAAGCGGGGCCTGTTGGGAGTTTTGTTTGGCTGATGGGGTAGTAGGGGCCATAGCAAGGCTAGGCCCCTACCGTGGCGGTAGTGCGGATCATGGAAGGACAGTTGGTGAGTCGGGTCTCAATATCCCTGTGGGATCGCCCAGCCCCACGGCGTTCCGGACCTGAGGAAACAACGCTGGGGGGTGGATGTACCTGGAGGGCCCAGCGGGCAGGCAGGCACAAGTGGCGAGCCTGGGCTGCCCGGCTGGGGAAAGGGGACCAGCTGGCCGAGGGCGTCCCGTTCTAGGACAGGGCGACCTCGGGGCTATTGACTTGCCCAGTACACTGTCAATGGCAGGGGGTCATGGAAGACCCCAAATAACAACTTGCAACCCGCACTACAGCAGGCCCCAAGTTTGAAGTTCTGTTAAAGTTGAAGTTATTAATAAAAGTGTGGCCCGGAGTGGTACCCAAAGCACTTGTCTCGCGTGGTTATTCCGGCGTGGGGGGGCAAATATGATATTGTACATTCATAACCCAATCTTCTCACAATTTCTACTAATTAACTCTCCCTCCTCTTCTTCCCCCTCCTCCTCCCTCCCCTCCCCTATCCAACCCCCCCAACTCTATATACTACAGCCAATGAATATCTGGACTACAGCCAATGAATGTCTGGTATGAAATGTATATCCCATCTCATATTATATTTCACACCTCATTCTGCTGCTATATGTCTGAAGAAGTGGACATGTCCACGAAACGTTACATTAAAATATGACAGTTAGTCTTTAAGGTGCCACATGTTTGTGTCTTTGGTTTTGTTTTTCTTTGATTTTTGCCCGAAACTCATAAAGCAGAAGTTTTTGAGCAATCGAATTTGCTTTGTGGTTGTAGTTTTGCACTCTCAAGTCACTTGCAGCTGATGGCAATTCTGACTTCCTTTACCCAGTCAGTCCATACTTAATCTTCCTCATTTTAAGCCATGCTGTTCTTTGACAACAATCTGGTGTCATTTGCATATCTTGGGATTGGTATTTCTTCTACCAATTTTTAATCCTTCTTTTTCTGAATTTGGTCCAAAATCCATATACTGTACAGAATTTTTCTGTGTATAAGACTATATTTTTTTGTCTAAAATGGTTAGACTAAAAATTGAGAATCGTCTTATACATAGATAGAACAACACTGTTGTAAAACTGTCACCTTGGGTTGGAAAAGTGGGGGTCATCTTATTCCTGTACATGTTGGCATTTTACAGACTGAAGACTATGGCAGTATGTTCTGTATTCACACAGAACATGTAAGGATATAATATATTTACACTTGTCTTAAACCTCTGCTGTTTGGACACAATTCTCCTCCATATTTTCTTCTCCTCCATTTTTTAATGATAGCTTCTTGTTCCATAATACACACTATGCATCAAGACAGTAAAATTTCGAGGCACTTTCATTCCTTTTAGAGCAATCCATAAATTTTCATGATTCACACACCCAAGGACTCTACTACAATGTATAAAGTAGTGCATGGTTTTCTTCTGAAATGTCCTGATATACTCTGTTAGCCAATTTGTATCAGCAAAGATCACCAATGACTAGATCAGAAGTGCTTCTCCAGAATGCACACCAGGCATTTTCCACCACTTATATAGTAAAAATCCATCTGTGGCTTTACGAAAGATGGCTATGTGGCTTTAATCCTCTTCCTTCCCCACAAAAAAGTGTTCACTATATGTTGGCTTTTATGACATTTTTAGTATTGCATTTTATTGGTTTATATTTGTCACTGGACAACCAATATAAAAGTCATCAGTAAATAAAATAGCTGAATCTTTGTTGGCTTACTTATTGAGCTTCTGATGTCTCCATTCTTCCTTCTCTTTGCATTTTCCACAGATTTTTTTATAATTAGTGGACTGCAAAGTCAATAAAAACATGACTTGAATAGTTTCTCAAAAGCAAGCAGGCTTCAGTTCAGAGATCATCTATTTTGGTTTCGCTAATTACTAAGTATGAGTAAGGAAACACTTAAAACTATTAATTGACAGAAGGAAAATTAACAAGTGACAGATGATCAGACTTCTAAATGCAACTTTTCAGCAACTGTCACACAGAGACAAAGAGAACTATCACAACAATCAGGGCAAATAAATAGAAGAAAAGAAGCAAAATGAGAAATTTCTTCCAAAATATTCAAGAAATGAAAGGGAAATAAAAACCTAAATTAGGGCTATTGCAAGGTCTCCTAAAATAATAAGAAGGTAGAACCAATATACTGAAAAACTCTACAAAAATATATCTGAGGATGACAGATTCCTTTAAAAAGAATTCTGTGAAAAATCTGTAATTTTAGAAAGTAAAATGACAGTTGCTGTCAAAGCAAATTATCAGGAGTAGATGAGATGCTAATTAAAGAATGTCTAGCTTTAGAGGTTTGTCAAAATCCTATAATAATAAGCCAACAAACATGGAAAACATAAGAGCAGCTCACAGAGTGCAATCATTCTATATTCAGCCCATTGCCCAAGAAAACTGATGCCAAAGACCACAAGAACTATGGGTCCATTGCACTAATTTCCTATGCAGATAAGTAATCCTCAAGGAATTGTGACAAAGATATATGCCATATGTAATAAGAGATGATCACGTTCAAGACCCATTCAAAAAAGGAATAAGTACAAGAAATCATATCATAGATACACTGGCTGCTGCAGTATATAAAAGGAATGCAGAAGAAGACCAGTCTGTGGATTATAGACTGCAGCAAAGCCTTTTTGCTGTGTGGATCAGGAAGAAGCTGTGGATTACACAAAGGAATGAGTCTGGTTCAGTGTTGTTCAATTGGTATGCAGAGTATCTCATACAGAAAGCTGAATTATATTCAGATGAAGGAAGAGTGGAAACTGATGAGAGAAGCATAAATAATTTAAGATAGGCAGATGACACCATTACTATTAGAAAGCAACAATGGCTTTTGATGACAGTGCAAAAAAGAAAGCACAAAAGCAGTTGTGATGTAGCAAAGAGATATTGGAAAATGGTACATGAGATCTTACAAAAAATGCTGTGTTATACAGTTCCATTTAAACCAGAAATATTTCTATTGAATATTATGACAGAAATTAAGAATGTTAAGATAAAGCATTTGTTATTGTATACTGTCACAATAGCAAGAATTTCATATGCCAAATATTGGAAAGTTGCAGAAACACCAACCAGACAAGAACTTTTGGAAAAATTCTTTGAAGCAGCTGAAATGGATATAACATCAGAACTGATAAAGGACAAAGAATTACAGAAGGCAAGAGACTGCTGGAAACCACTATATACCTTTTACGAAAAAGAACTAAATAGCTTAAAAAAGAGACTCCAACACTATTAAATTAAAATATAGTCTGTGTACTAATATATAGAAAAATATTGTAAATATACCACTTGAACTTTCCCTGTTTTATCCTTAGATTTCCCACCCCACCCATACCCTATCCTATGTAGGGATCCCGATGATATGAAACAAATAAAAATATATTAAAAAAAAAAAAAAAAGCACAAAAGCAGGACTGCAGCTGAACATTAAAAAGACAAAAATCATGGCTACAGAAAACTGCATAACTTTAATGCTGACTGTGAAAAAAAACCCTGATTTTTAAAACGCTTTTGAATACCTTGCTTCATTCATTAATCCAAACGGAGACTGCAACCAGGAAATGGAAAGTAGACCCAGACCCAGAAGAGGAGTTATGAAGAAATGAAAAATAAATAAAAATCATGAAATGTAAGTATGTGTCAGTGGAGGCAAGAGACAAGGTCATCAATACTATTTTACAGTGGTACCTTGACTTACAAACTTAATCCATTCTGAATACATGTTCTTAAGTCAAACTACTCTTAAGTCAGGGTACCTATCTAACAAATTGAAAAAATGAGTTAAAAATGAAAAAAAAATGTAAGTAGAGCTCACCATATCTAAAATTTGTAAGGCACCTGTTAAAATGCCAACAGTTTTCCACTCTTAAGTCAAATTGCTCTTAAGTCAAGCTGCTCCTAAGTCGGGGTACTATTGTATTTTCAATTAGTGTGCATAGATGTAAATGCTGGAGATTGAAGAAAGCTGCTGCTGGGGTGGTGGTGGAATAAATTGTTTCAAAATATGGTGATGAAGGAAAGGTTCAGTGACTCTTGGGTGGAGGGTCGGCCACCGGCGTACTCCCCCCCCCGCGGCATGGCGCGGCCTGTGCTGGCGGCCGTCAGCGTCTATCCTTCCCCTCCCCTATTCCCCCCTCCCCTGGCTTGTCCGTGGGTCGCCATCTGGGCGACTTGAGCCGAAGCTGAAGGGATCCTCGGGTGGTGGGTTGGCCACCGGCGCTCTCCTTCCCCCGCGGTATTGACTGAGGGGGTCTTCTTCCCCCCCTCCCATCATTTGCTGAAAGCGCGGTGGAGTGGCCCGTTTTTCGCGGGGACCCGGGCGGTAGGTCGGCCGTCGGCGCTGTCTCTCCCCCCCCCCTCCAGGAGTACCATCTGGGGAAGTTACCATCTGCTGGAATTCGGTCCTGGTCTGGCTGGCGGCATTATTTTTCTTTTCTACCTCCCAAATTCCTATGGGGACTATATTTTGAGAGCTGCTGGGTGGTGGCTTCAGCGTCGTCACCTTATTTTATGCTGGTTTACTCGTACCTGAGCTCTATCCCCCTCTCCTGTTTGCTCATCCGCTGGCTGGTTAAGTGTTTGTAATTGTCTTATTTGTCTTTTATTTATTTTATTATTTTATTATTGTCACTTGGTGGGTGGTGGGTGGGTCTTTTTATTGTTTAATGGGTTATTCTATCGTAGTATATTGATTTGTATTTCCTTGGTTGTATTGTTATTGTACTGTTCTGTTTGTTTGCTACACTTTGTGGGCCTTTGGCTCTAGTCCTACTCCATCTTATGGAGCCTGCGGGCTGTCCCATCAGGGTGGTGTCGGGCCACGCGAAGTACGCTTGGGGCTGGCGGGCCGGTCGGATAAGATCTCAGGACAGGCACCTCCGGCCTGTCCTGCGCTCTGACCCGCCGGCTCACTGTCAAATGGCAGGGATCCAGCCCGTCTGTGCCCCCGGCCTGTCCTGTTTGCTGATTAATGCCAGGTCGGTTCATAACAAGATCCCTGTCATCCACGATTTGATCGTGGATGAGCGAGCCGACCTGGCATTTCTTACGGAAACCTGGGTGGCCGAGGGGGGAGGGGCTTCCCTCTCGCTGCTTCGGCCCCAGGGTTTCTCCGTTCAGCAGCTGGGTAGGCCGTGGGGGTGGGGGGTGGGGTGGCCATTGTGTACAGGGACTCCTTTCATGTCAGCAGATCCGCGATGTTGGTGAGCCCGGGGCTTGAATGCCTTCACCTTGTGGTGGGAGAGAGGGACAGGTGTGGGATTGTGCTTGTGTACCGAGCTCCCCGCGACCCTGCACGCTCCCTGCCAGAGCTCTCCGAGTTCAACTCGGCGGCACTTGTGAGATCCCCCCGCCTTTTGGTGTTGGGGGATTTCAACGTGCATGCCGGGGATGGACTGTCGGGAGCAGCTCTGGAGTTCATGGAGTCCATGGCCTCCATGAACCTGTCCCAATTTGTCATCGGTCCCACTCACAAGGGAGGACATACCCTGGACCTGGTTTTTGCCTCCACATCGACGGGTTGTGATCTGGGGGTCGGTAACCTGTTGGTCCGTCCCGTGTCATGGTCAGATCATCATCTGCTGACTTTCTCCCTGGCAATCACCACCCCACCCCGCGGGGGGCAGGGCCCTTCCATCTGGGCCCGCCCCCGGGGGCTCCTGGACCCTGCACAGTTTTCGGAGGCCCTGGGGGTTTTACCAGACAGTCTGGATGACGATCCGGTCGACTCCCTGTTCAAAAGGTGGTTTGAGGAGGTGACCAGGGCAGCCGATCGGATCACCCCCAAGCGCCTGATCTGGTGCCGAGCCCGCTCTTCTCCTTGGTTTACCGAGGAGCTGCGGGCAATGAAGCAGGAACGGAGAAGGCTAGAGAGCAGATGGCGGAATGCTCGGACGGCTTTGAATTGGGCTGCGGTAAAGGGGTTGACCAGTCGCTACTCTCGAGCGATAAGGGCAGCCAGGAGATCTTTCGTTGCCCTGAGAATTGGTGAGGCCTCGAATAGCCACGCGGAGCTGTTCCGGGTGGTTCGAGACCTCACCAATCCTGGTCCGCCTGGGCCTCCTCCTAGTGATTTCACTAGTGAGTCATTCGCAGCCTATTTTAAAACCAAGATAGAGGCCATCCGTTCTGAGCTGGACGCCGGTTGCCCTGATCCAGTCCCCGGTGTGGCTGATACTGGGCCGCCTCGGTCGCCCCGGTTTTTTGAGTTCGGGTCTGTTACATCTGAGGAGGCCTCCAAGGCCCTGGGACATTGCAGGTATGCGGCTTCTCCATTCGACCCTTGCCCGTCCTGGCTGATCAAGATCGCAGGGGGGAGCATGCCAAAATGGGCTTTGCTTATTGCCTCGGCCTCCTTCAGGGACGGGATTTTTCCCAGTCTGCTGAAGGAGACGGTGGTGAAGCCCATTATTAAAAGATCTGGCTTGGCTGCGGACAACATGTCCAACTATCGTCCCATAGCCAATGTTCCCTTTTTGGGCAAGGTGGTCGAGCGAGTCGCCGCCCTGCGTCTCCAGTCGTTCCTGGAGGAGAACCATGTCCTGGATCCCTTCCAATCTGGGTTCAGGCCGCGTCATGGGACAGAGACGGCCCTGGTCGCTCTGCACGATGATCTGTTGAGGAGGGCCGACAGGGGTTGCTCTACCCTGCTGGTCCTCCTCGACCTGTCAGCTGCTTTTGATACCGTCGACCACGGTATCCTGCTGGGGCGGCTCTCGGAGGTGGGGATTGGGGGTTCGGCCTTTGGCTGGCTCCGTTCCTTCCTTGAGGTTCGTACCCAGCGAGTGAGCTTGGGGGGTGAGTTGTTGGCTCCCTGGACACTCTCTTGTGGGGTGCCTCAGGGGTCGTCCCTCTCCCCAATGCTCTTCAACATCTATATGAAGCCGCTGGCCAAGATCATCCGGAGTTTTGGAGTCTGCTGTCATCAGTACGCTGATGACATGCAGCTCTATCTCTCCTTTTCCACCTGTGCAGTGGAGGCCGTCGAGACCCTTGATCGCTGCCTGGCTGCAGTTTTGGACTGGACCAGGACCCACAGACTCCGGCTCAACCCTGGAAAGACCAAGGTTATGTTCTTCGGGGGCGGCCCCGATGGGTACTGTGGCCCTCTTCCCAGTTTGGATGGGTCCGCCCTCCAGCTGGCGCAAAGAGTGAGGAATCTGGGTGTCGCCCTGGATCCTGGTTTGACCCTGGAGTTCCAGGTGTCAGCCGTGACCAGGTCGGCCTTTTATCATCTAAGGTTAATCGCTCAGATTCGCCCGTACCTTGATGAGAGCTCCCTGAGGACAGTGGTACAGGCATTGGTCATGTCGAGGCTGGATTATTGCAACGCCCTCTACATGGGGCTCCCCTTGAACCTTGTTCGGAGACTGCAGCGGGTCCAGAACGCGGCGGCCAGGCTGGTGGTTGGTGCGCGTCGTTTCGACCGCATCACTCCCATCCTGGCCCGCCTCCACTGGTTACCCGTTGCCTCCCGAATAAGGTTCAAGGTGTTGGTTTTGGCTTAAAAAAACCCTCCATGGCTTGGCCCCTGTTTATTTGGCAGAGCGGCTTCACCGACAATTAGATCGGGGCCGACCCACCCGTTCATCTCTGGCCCTCTCGTTGCAGACGGTCCCCCCGAGGGAGGCCCGCAAAACAAGCACTCGTGCGCGGACCTTCTCGGTGGTGGTGCCGCCTATGTGGAACAAGCTACCCAGTGAGTTGAGGCAGGCTCCAACGCTGGCGTCTTTCAGGAAAGGCTTGAAGACTCTCCTTTTCAGGGACACCTTTAAAAATGACTAGAGGTTTTTTTGTTTTGTTTTGTTTTGTTTTTCTCCCGCCCACATGCTGTTAGTCTGCCCCTGCCGCTGTTGCTGTCTTTGCCTTTTTTGTTTTCTTTTGTGTAAACCGCCCTGAGTTCTCGTTTGGGAAGTAGGTAGCGGTATATAAGTGTAAGAAATAAATAAATAAATAAATAAATACCATGAACCAACAGAAAGACAAACGAGTGGGTTTTTGCATCAAACTTGAAGTTTCTCTTGTAGTAAAAAATTACAAAAACAAGACTATAATATTTTGAGTACATCATGAGAAGAGAAGTCTCACTGAAACACTGAGAAACACTGATGGCAGCAAGAAAAGAGGAATGCTAAATGTAAGAGGGATTGACTAAATAAAGAATGTTTTTAAATTATTTACTCCCCCCCCCAAAAAAAAAGACTCTGAAAGAATTGAGACAAAAAGCTGTCATCTAATTAAGAAAAGAAAGCATACTACAAAAAAAATCTTGCTTGACTCACATCAATAAAGAAAAGCCATTACCTTGAGTATGCAAGAGCAGAAAGCAGCTGGAAATGATAGAACACATTGGAAGTGACTCTTCTTCTTCATGTGCCATGTCCTTGTAGAACGTTGGTGATCAGTAGTCTGAACTGGTTTTCTAAACAGAGCAGCTGTGCTTACTGTGGACCATTGGCTTAAGTTCTTAAGCCAGAATGTTCTCCTACACCTCAGACCGTGCTTTCCATCTATTTTTCCTTGAAGGATAACTTGCAGCAGAAGGTATATATTATCATGCATTATGTGTCCAAAATGACACATTTTTCTTCTCTTTACAGTATTGAGGATTTCTAACTTTTATTCATGCACTGTAATACAGCCACTTTAGTGACTCTGGCTGTCTAAGGTATCTTCAGACTTCATCTGTACATCTACATTTTGAATGCTTTCAGCTTTGTGCATAATGTGTTTGTAAAAGTCCAAGTTTCAACACCATAGAGAAATATGCCGAATACATAGGATCAAAGTATTTGAGTACGAAGTCTGGTTTGTCAAGACATTCCTCATTTTCTGGAAAGAATTTTTTGCTTGTTCAGTTCTACAATGAATTTCACATGAAGGATCCCAGTTATCTTTGACAAAGCATCCCAAGTATTTATAAGATAATACTCTCTCAATTATTGCCAGTCTTGAGCTTCTGTGAACCATTTTGCTTTTTACTGATAACCATCAATTTTGTCTTCACATTAAGTTGCAATTCCATGGCACTGCTTTCTGCAGCAACAGAATCCAATAATCCTTGCAAATCTGCCAGACTTGTTGCAAGCAGGACAGTGTAATCAGCATATATTATGTTATTAACAAGAACTCCATTCACTTTCACACCTGGGTTCTTTACTTTGAGAGCATCCCAGAAAATTCTTTCTGAATAGATATTAAAAAGTAGAGGTGAGAGAATACAACCTTGATGAACACCTTTCATAACTGACACCTCTTCTGATATCTGGACCATCTATCCAGACATCAGCACACTGATTCCAATACAAATTACCAATCAATCTGATATCACGATTGTCCAAGCTGAGTTCTTTAAGAATATTAATTAATTAATTAATTAATTAATTAATTAATTAATTAATTACCTTTATTGTCATTGTACAACCAGTGTACAATGAAATTGGCTGAGCTCCCTCCCTTCCCCCAACACCATCCGACTAAAAAGCCATTCAATCTGATATCACACTGTGTGCTTGCTGCACAACTCGCCAGCCCCACGAGTCTATCACGTGTTGTCATGTCCTGTTTAACAGTCGAACAGCCCATGGATAAAAACTGTTTTTTAGCCTGTTGGTACAACTTGCTATACTTCTGTATCTCCTACCCGAGGGTAGGAGAGTAAAGAAGTGCTGACCATTTGTCATGTTTAACTGAGTCAAATGCTTTTTCACAATCAATGAAGCAAACAAAAACATTGACATTAACATTGAGACATTGCTGAACTAGTATTTGAAGACTAAATAACGCCTCCCAAGTTCCAAATCCATTTCTGAATCCAAATGGGGTATCTCCTATGCTCTCTTCACACTTTTGATATATTCTCAGTGATAGCACATAACAGCACCCTCTTAATGAGTGATACAGAGGACCTTCACAAGTATTCTCCTCCAAATATCTACAATTCTAGCACAATATTTGATGTTTATTTATTCATTCAATTGATTTTTATACTGCCCATCTGGCTGCCAAGGCCACTCTGGGCGGTTTACAACATGACATAAAAATAGCAATTTAAAATATAACATAGTACCATAAACCTAACTATTCAAAATTAACATCAGTCCATGTAAATGAAATGACATAAAATTAACTCAGAATCATACTTTAAAAGCAGGGTGACAAACTGGCTGTGTAGTGCTGAAATAACTACTGTGTTAAGATATTATAGGCTCTGAAAAGTCCTGTCTGAACAGCCAGGTTTTCAAAGACCATTTAAAAGTTCCCAGTGAAGGAACCAGGCAGATTTTGGGTGGAAGACTATTCCAAGGACGAGAAGTGACCACTAAGAAGGCCTGGATTCTTTTTTTTTCCAGGATCTTTTTCGGGGTCAGTAATCTCAATTTGGGAAAATCATGTGGCTTCTTGCTTGGAGGAAGCATTTGGCCAGGTAGCCAAGTCCCAAACCATTTTAGGGATTTGGATGTCTTCATAACCACCCTGATATTGGCATGGAAACAAACAGGGGACCAGGGCAAGGCAGCAAGAATGGGGAAGATATGATGGCATTTCTTCACTCCACTCAATACTTGGAGACATTTAGAATTGACATTTTAAGGTATAATTTTAACATAATATTTAATTATAACTATATGTTTGTTGTTGAAAACAATAATACATTACAAGTAACTACTTATTTGTCACCAATGAATTTTAGCCTACAGTGGTTGTTATGTTTGCTTATCAAATATTGGAAACCAATATCTATTTCTGATAGTCTTTACAATAGGTTGATTCATGCTTATTTATGCATGTACTTGTCATTAAAATCTTAATTAAAAAAACACCTCTGAGTTACTGTGTGAATATTTTGGCTATACAAATAGGTATCATACTAAAACAATCACCTCGTTGTCATAAACCACCCCGTGAAGCTGTCATATGTGACTTTTTTACCAGCTGGATTCAACCAATGCTAATGAAAAGCTTGAGTCTTCAAGTTATTTGCATTTATAAAAAAGAAAAGCCATAGATTCTTGAAATTAAAAAGGAGGATTTGAACCTTAAATATTCCAGTAAACATATACTAAGAAGAAGATGAATAATTCACATATATGTCTCAGAATTAATTTATGGAAAATTAACTACAGGGCCATTAGTATCTTACAGTTGATTTTTGCTCTGGTTTTCTGTTTCCTGGTATTAAGCATAAGACTCATCAGACTACTAACAGATATTGCTCAATCCACCATAAAGAAAATGGTAGTTGATGTATATAATTTCCATAAAGACATTTCCATTGTATAAACAATAAATGAACTTTCTGGCTTTAAATTTATACCAGATCCAATGATTTAAAAAGCAACATTTGAGTTATGATGGATAAAGGATGACTAATCATGAACTGTATATGTTTTGCAGTTTCTCTCTCTCTTTCTGTCTGTAAATAATAATAGTAGTAGTAGTAGCAGTGTTTTGTAAGCTGAAACATTTTCCTTTCATTTTTATAGGTCTTGCTTCTTTGCCTCCTTTTACTAGCACTGTAGTACAGCAAGTGAAGCTTCTCAAGGTAGAGAGATAAACATCCATAATTCATTTATGGAATTGCTCCCACAAGATCTGTTGATGGCTGCTAACTCAGATGACTTTGGAAAGGATTAGACCAGCTCAGGAAGACAGAAAGCTTGCAGCAACCTCTAATAGTCATGATAACATATATTTCAATCACAATTCCTTTTTTTATCCTTGTCCTGGGATAATAAAACACAGAGTAACATCAGCAAAAATCGAGAAAAAAATTTGAAAGAAGAAAAAAGAAGAGGAGAAAACAAAACAATAATAAGTAAAAATTATCAGCAAGAGGTGTCATAAAAAAAAGAATTAAATTAAATTAAATTAGAGGTCACCAAATGCCTCCTGAAAAAGCAAGATTTTAAGTGCTTTTTTGAAGGCAGGCAGGAACTGTGCAAGGCACAATTCACTCGGGAGATGGTTCCAAGTGAGGGGCCAACCACAGAGAAGGCGCGGTTGTGTGTAAGTGATTTCCGTGCCTCCCTGGATGTGGCCACTTGGAGTGAGTGCGCCTGCAACATTATAGTAGGTCAGGCCTCAGTTGACCTTTGGGAGATATGTTCCGACAGGTATTCGGGTCCCAAGCCATGGACGGTTTTGTAAACCAACACCATGATGATGATGATGATGATGATGATGATGATGATGATGATGATGATGATGATGATGATGATGTTAAAACATGCCCACCAGAGCAGACACTTCTGTAAAAAAAGCCTGTTTTGTCATTTTGTTGCATAACGAATTACTTCGTTATGTAATGAAACAGTAGAATATTAAGAAATGAAATGAAACACCATTTCCCCCACTATGAATGAAACGATTCAGCCTACAGGAACCAAAATGACAGGGGAGCTTCCTCAACGTCTTCCCTGTTGTAAGTCCCCCCCCCGGAGATTTGAAGAGGTTTGGAGTTCAGGGGACTGTGTTATTAAGCTCCAAAGGGGATCCCCTAGGAAAAAATATTCTAATTGAGTCAGAAGTTCGGAACTATGCTAATAATAGCCACCCCGTCGGAGGGCAATTAGCGGCTTCACAACTCAATTATAATGATTTTTTTTCCTTGGGGGTCTCACTTTGGAGTTTAATAACTCATCCCCCTGAACCCCCAAAACTCTCCAAATTTCAGGGGTTAGAGGGAAGCATCCAAAGGAGCTCCCCTGCCATTTTCGTGCCTCTATGACACAGGAGAGCATAGTGTTTTGCTTCACTTTTTTTATTTGGTTTTGGAACCAAAATGGCAGGGGAGCTTCCTTAAGCTCGGAGTTCTTTCGGGAAGACAGGTGGTATTAAATAAATAAATAAATAAATAAATAAATAAATAAATAAATAAGCTCTTTCTATAAGCCCCTGAAATTTGGAGAGGACTGGGTTTCAGGGGATTTAATGAGTAAAATGTTCCACTTCCTCATCATCATGTGAAGCAACCAAGGATTTTAATCTCTAAATGTTAGTACTTTGGCATCTTCAGATAAACCTGTAGAATTCTCAGAACAGTCAAGAAACATAAGTGCTCAATGAACTGAGGCTGTGACTCCAGCAGCCTCTCTCTCAGTCAGAAAACAAAGGGGGAGGCGCAAACCTCTTTTTTCTTTCTGTAGATTTCTTTTATCTGTATGATTTTTTTCCTCCCATAAACTTTGGGGAAATTATTTGATGATTTGTAGCCATATTTTAACAGAAGCAACACCAACATCCACATAAGTATTGTGATGCCTGTGCACAATGGCAGATTTCCTCTGAAAAGGCACTGAGTTGTGGAGGAGTTGGAAGTTCCTTGCACAACATTTGGAAGGAAATACGGGAAAGAAGAGGGTGATCCCATTCTCCTAGGAGACTGAGAAATATCAGTGATCCAAGACAGAGTTTCAGGGATGTAGGTGGATGTTTCATTTTTCTGAGAATTTTGTGTGTGTGTGTGTGTGTGTGTGTGTGTGTGTGTGTGTGTGTGTGTGTGTGTGTGTGTGTGTGTGTGAGAGAGAGAGAGAGAGAGAGAGAGAGAGAGAGAGAGAGAGAGAGAGAGAAACATATCCACTGCCTTGTCTATCTATCTATCTATCTATCTATCTATCTATCTATCTATCTATCTATCTATCTATCTATCTATCTATCTATCTATCTATCTATCTATCTATCTTCTTCACATGTCTGCATTGAATACAAACTTCAATTGCTGTATTACTAACCTTTTAGTTAACCCTCAGTATGCTGTAATTCCTGAAGGATTGTAAAATGTCCAGAGCTCAATCAATCCTGCTGTTTTGAAATAAAAAAAATCATGTTGTGAGGAGGTTACAATGGCTCTCTTTACTTCTGGAATTACTGTGGGCCTAGTAATCACAGTCTGGCACTTCACACACCAGCATACTGTTCAGTTAGGCAATTCCTCACAGCCCGTATGTCACATTCTTTCATTTTAGCTTCATTACCCAATTGCTTGAGGTTGAATTTCCCCTCTGAACTTTAATTCCCATGGGAGACGATTGTGCAACAAACACATACTTTAAAGCAGTTATCAAAGAAGTGCTGATGGAGAAAGCAGACCTGGCAAAGAAAGCCAAAATAAATCCCTATATTTGCAAGATTCAAGTTAAGCTTTGCCCCTTGGCTTCATTTTCTTAATTTTACTGCCTTTCTTCATTTTAATGGTCTATACAATATTTATGTAAAAACAAAGCTGTAGCATGTGGGATTTCTTGAAGACAGCAATTATTTCAGAGAAGAGAACTGAGGCAATCCTGCTCATTCTAAGATTGTTTTTGTATTTTATATTCTGTAGCAATGAGGAGCTCTAACTGAGTAATACATGAGTGCTTTTCAGCAAGGACATGCACATCTCAATATTGTGGGCTATATCTAATTTTACCTCCAAACAGAAGGAGGTAGAGCCTCATTATGCCATATGAGAAACCCTATTGAAATTGTAATTTATATTTCAATGTAGTTTTTCTTCTTATTTTATTGTCTTCTTGTTGTTAATATTTTTTGTAAACCACCCAGAGTGGTCTTGCTGCCAGATGGGCAGTCTAAAAGTTAAATAAATAAATAAATAAATAAATAAATAAATAAATAAATAAATAAATAAATAAATAAATAAATAGCACCACTGCTTTGGAAAGGAAAAGCACCAGTGAATTCCCCAGTATGGTCTTTAGGGCCTCAAAAGGAGACACAGTACTATGGTTCCCAGGCACATGAATGTTCACATTAGATACTCATCCTCAAGATTTTGTAGCTTGTAGTGAATTTGGTTGTGGTGGCCACACTAGTGCTGCTGATAGAGCTTGGAGATCCATCTGGAATGCAATCTGTGCAGGGTGGCAGAGGTTCTTTCTTGAAAGAGCATCAGTATCTGCAACAAGGAGCTGCTGGCCTGGGGACATCACTCAAGATGGAGACAAATTAAGAAACAAATCCCATTTTCTGATTAATTTGGCTGATTCATCAAAATTCATCAATTCATATTCATCATAAATAAAGTCCCCCAACAGATACAAATGGAAGAATGTTTAGCAAATTTTGATTCATTAATTTGTTGGGGTATAAAATGCCTCCCAAGGCACACAGACACCAAATTTGGAGGTAAGCATTCCCTGACCCTTCTCTACAATCCCTCCAAGTTTGGTGAAGATTGGGTTTCCCAATCCAGTTGCTAAAGGGCACCCAATCTTCGCCAAGCTTGGCGAGACTATAGATGTGAGATGGGAGAAGCTGCTATGCAAGTTTGGAGTCTGTAGGTGCCTGGGGGCATTTTCATGGAGGTTCTCTTTGGGGGTACATAGAAAAGATATCTGTACTCCAATCCTTACGAAACTTTCAGGGCATGTAGGGAGAGGCAGAGGAAATACATGGCTCCGCAGCGCAGCTGCGCCTGGTGGCAGCCATTTTGCCTCCCCCGCCAGGAAGCCGCGCGAGTTCTCCTCTCGCGAGAGGGGGAGGAGGGAGAGCCCTTATAAGGGCTGGCTTGGTGTCTCCCGACCTCTTTCTCGGTGGATCGGCTTTGGGGAGGGAGGCGGACGCTCCGTGGCTTGCGGCCGCCATTTTGTCCATGGCGGAGCAGGCACGGAGCGGAGGACGGGCGCCGAGGGAGCCATAGGAGGGCTGCGGCCGGTGCAGCGAGGAGCGGCAGCCAGAGGCCTCAGGCCGACGGGAACCAGGAGTGGGTGCTGGACGACTTTCAGGGGAGGCGCGACCACCCTCCCCCACAGGTGGACGCCGATGGGCCACGGTTGGGGCGGCGCTTGTGGGTTCTTGCCCCGGCGCGGCCTACCGTGGCTCGCTGGATCGGGCCAGCGGGCCGGGACCCACTCGGTGGCGGGCGGCCTGGGTGGATCGGAGCACGGGGGGCCCTGGGGACGGCCGTAGCCTTCCATCGGTGGGTGGTGAGGGCGCCACGGGGGGCACAACCTAGGCACCTGGGCCACTGGCCGGGATACCCCTGGCGGAGGGAGGTCTGGGCGGCGGCGGCGCGGCTGGTGCTGGGGACGGCCGAGGCTTCTTTGGGGAACAGAGTGGGCTGCCGGGAGGCACAGCCTAGTCGGATCGCCGGACGGCGATTCGGCGGGAAGGGAGCGGGGAGCGCTGAGCCGGGCCAGGGAACCCGGAGGGGGAGACCGGCTGTATTTATGCCTGAGGGCGGTCACGGTTTCTCGGGCCTGTTGTAGGCCGCGGCCTGTCCACCCGGCCTGGGGACGCGTAGCCCCCTGGTGGCTGGGGCTTAATTCGGGGCCGGAAGGGGCGATTTGGCCCACGGAGGCCTCTGCCTCAGGCCAAACAAGGGGTTGCCCGGGTAGCAGGGAAGGTTTGGCCTAGGGACCGGTGTTTGCCTAGCTGGGCCAGCTGGCCCAAAGGCTGGGGGGGTAGCAATGGCCCCATGCAGGCCTAAAGGGGGACCCAAGGGTAAGCACCCAGCCAAACGCCCAGCCCCCGAGCTGTCTCCTGACACGTCCTCCTCAGGAGAGGAGGACTGGCCCATGTGGGCCCAGCTCAAGTCATGGGCGGGGTCCTGGGGGGAGGGTCCCAGCGGGGCCCACTGGCTTGGGGATGGGGCCTCCACCAGCAGGGAGATGGGGCGGCCTTCTAAGGCTCGCAGAAGGGCCCAACGCAGGAGGCTGGTGATGAGCTTAATGAATCATTGTGATCTCTTAGAACAGCGGCCGGGGGTGGCGCAGCCCGTGTCGGAGGTGGCACAACCTGCCCAGGATGACGTGGCCCCTGGAGGTGGCCCTGCCAGACCACCAGCCCCAGCTGGAGCCACGGCAGAACAACCGGCAGATCCAGCACCCGGCCCACCAGGGCCGTCAATGGGCAGCGAGCCACTCATCCAGCTACCTGGAAACAGTGAGTTGGCATGTGCACCGGACACCACACCTATAGAGACCTGGCCTTGGGGGCCTGTGGGGGGAGCACAACAGGGTCTATGTAGTGGGCAGGTAGAGTGGGGAGGTGGACCAAGCATGCCCCAGGCTCAGGGGTGGCCAACTGCAGGACCGGCACTGGGAGCGCCTATCCACCAGGGTCAGCAGGTAAGTCCAGTGCTCACGATGCTGGCAGGGGGACGGTGGGGTCAATCGCCTGTGGTGCCTGCCCCGGCTGGCCCCTGGGCTCAGGGGCCGCAAGGGGTCGGCGGCACGGGAGCGGCATGCCATGACCACTTCCGCCATGGCCAGGAGGGTTCCTGGGGGCGGGGCCACCACAAGGGTACCCAGCCAACTGGGTGGCATGTCCAGTTTATGCAGGGGGCCCGTACGCTGCGTTGCCTTACGCGGACTACGCATCCCCGTTGGGTGATCACTTAGTGCAGACCATGAAAGAGAAGATATGGTGGGGGGACTATGTGGATTTGTTCAGCCTCCTTAACAGGGAGTTGGACTCTAAGGAGCTGGAGAGGGAGGATGCAAAAGACAAGGAGCGCCGGGTGAGGTGCAAGCCGGAGCGCTCCTGGGCCAATTGGCTGCCGGCCTTTAATATATATATGTCTATGGTACTACATGCCCACCCATGGAGGGCTCAGTCGCTAATTAAATACCAAGACATGATTTACTGGGTGTTTGTGGACTTTCCAGGATACACTTGGTTGACGTATGATGAGCGCTTTCGTATGAAAGTGGCGACGCAGCCCCATCTCAGGTGGGACAAACCCTACTCGCCCTTATGGCTCCAGTATATGACACCCCCCATCCGGTTCAGGGGGAAAGGTTTGATAGTGGGCACATCATCAGGAGAGCGAACCCAGCAACAGCCGCCCGTCCTATGGCAGGCCAGCAGGTTCAACCCCGGCTGGTCTGCTGGGACTTCAACGGACAGGGGTCTTGTAATCATACCCCGTGTAGGTTTAAGCACGAATGCTCAGTCTGTGGGGCCCAACATGCGGCGGTTAACTTCCCAAGGGCAAGGGGAACGTTTGGCAAGCCTGGGGGCGGGGGGCAACAGAGGAAGCCCCCACAGGGGGGAGCTCCTAATCAGGCAAAAGGGCCCCAGCCCAATCAACCGTGAGTTATTGGGGCGGTGGTTAAGTCTCTATCCTGATAGGGAGGGAGCATTGTTTTTGGCACAAGGTTTTGCCGTTGGTTTTAGGATTCAGTTTCAGGGTATGAGGCAGGCATTCGCAGCGCCTAATCTAGGTTCATTGAGGAGCATGGAGCAGGTGGCCGCGGAAAAAATCCAGAAGGAGATGGCGAAAGGAAGGGTCCTCGGTCCCTTCGAGACTCCACCGTTACCTAACTTCAGGGTCTCCCCACTGGGACTGGTGCTGAAGAAGGCACCCGGCAAGTACCGACTCATACACCACCTGTCCTATCCGGACGGGGAGTCGGTCAATGATGGGATCCCCCAGGAACTATGTTCGGTTAGGTACAGCTCCTTCGATGCCGCGGTAGCCAGGGTACGGGCGTGCGGGGCAGGGGCCGAGATGGCGAAGTGCGATATTCAGTCGGCATTTCGGCTCCTCCCAGTACACTCAGACAATTTTGATTTGTTGGGATTTCAATTTAGAGGGAAGTTTTACTTGGATAGGGCGCTGCCATTTGGCTGCTCCATTTCTTGTGCCATTTTTGAGAAGTTTAGTTCGTTTGTGGAATGGCAGCTGAGGTTCATGATGGGTATGAGCGGGGTAGCCCATTACCTTGATGATTTCCTTTTTTGTGGGCGGCGGGGATCGGGTGATTGTGGCTTTATCCTCAAGACCTTCCAAGGCATGGCCAAGGACTTAGGCCTGCCTTTGGCGGCGGACAAGACAGAGGGCCCGGCAGCCTGCATGGCGTTTCTGGGAGTGGAGTTGGATACCTGGAATCAGTCATGCCAGCTGCCGGAGGACAAGTTGAGGGACCTCACAGCCTGGGTGGCAGCACTGCTGCCGCGTAAGAGTGCAACGCTGAGAGAACTGCAGGTTCTCGTGGGACATCTGAACTTCGCGTGCCATGTGGTGGCACCTGGTAGGCCGTTTATCCAGCGCTTTTGCCAGGCAATGGAGGGACTCAAGAACCCAGCACATAGGACTAGAATCACTGGCAGGATGCGGGAGGACCTGCACATGTGGCTGGACTTCCTGCAGGGGTTTAATGGGGTGTCCTTCTGGCGTGAGGAACTTAGTCTAGGGGCGGATTTTCAGGTCCAGACAGATGCTGCGGGGGCCCACGGCTTTGGTATTTACTGGAAAGGTAAGTGGTGCTACGGCACCTGGCCGCCTGGGTGGGTGGCGGCAGGCATCACAAGGGATTTAACATTCCTAGAGTTGTTTCCCATAGTTGGCGCACTGTGGATCTGGTCACAGGATTGGGCCAAATCCACAGTCCGCTTTTGGTGCAACAACATGGCTGTTGTCTATACCATCAATAACCTGACGTCTAGATCAGAGAGGGTTATGGGGTTGGTGCGGGCCCTGATGTTGAGAGCGCTGCAATATAACATCATGGTGTGCGCACGCTATGTGCCGGGGTTGGATAATACCATTGCTGATGCTCTCTCCCGCCAGCACCTCGAGCGCTTCAGGGCGTTGGCGCCGGAGGCGGCTGACCTGCTGGAGCAGCTGCCGGACAAGGTATGGCAGATTGGCGGGAGGAGGCTGACGGGGCCCTCGAGTTGGCGCTCGTGCCAAGAACCCGCTGAGCGTACGATGCAGCAGTCAGGGACTTCGCCACATTCCGGGATCTGATGGATCTCAGCCCAGAATGGCCGGCCCCAGTGGACCATATTCACCACTACTTGGTATCCCTGAACAGGAAGGGCCTTTCCCCAGGCACAATGCAGGACTCGGCGCAGGACTTCCGGGTGCGGAAGATGCTGGAGGGGTGGAGCAAGGCCAGGGGGCGGGTGGCAGATAAGTGCTTTCCCCTGTCACCGGATCTATTAGCCCGTATGTCCAAGCAGTGGGCACAATTGTGCAGAGACGACTATGAAGCCACCCTGATGAGGGCGGCAGCCCTGGTGGCCTTTTTTGGAGCATTCCGGGTGAGCGAGCTAGTCGCCGCCGGGAGGAGGGACTCGTCTGGGACAGCTCTGTTATGGGCGGACTTCCACCGGCAAGACGGTAAGTTAGTGTTTATGCTCCGTAGGTCAAAGACTGATCAGGGTGCCAGGGGACGGCGAGTGGTATTAGGACCTTGCTCGGTAGAGGAGGTCTGCCCAGTGCGCGCTATGGAAGCATATGTGGCCACATGGGGGAGGGGGAGGGGTACCTCTTTTGCCACAAAACGGGGGACCCACTGACGAAATTCCAATTCTGGGCATTGTCGCAGCGGGTGCTGGAGAAACTGGGACTAATGGGCATGAAGTTTGGTACACATTCATTCAGAATTGGGGCAGCTTCCATGGCGGCAGCACTGGGCTATGAGCCGCAGCGCATAAGGGCCTTAGGGTGGTGGGCCTCTGCCTGCTATAAGACCTATGTCCGCCCCCTGCCAGAGTGTTAATAATTTGGTTTTATTTCCTTACAGGACCTGGGTTGGGCTGCAGGAGGAGCCGCATCCTCATCCTGGGCCACAGTTATGTTTACTGGGCGGAGAAGTATGCTACCAAAACCACCTGGGGGTTAATTTAGGGATGGGAGGCAGGGCGGTCATCGAGTGGAAGGGCCTGCGGGGAATGCAGTGGTTCCAGTTTGAGCGGATTGCCCGGTTGGCAACCACAGGGCGACCACCGGATGTGATGTTGGTCCATCTGGGGGGCAATGATGTTGGATTCCAAACAGGTAAATCCCTGGCACAGGATATTGTACATGATCTCACTGCATGGAAGCAAGGGGCCCCGGAGTCAAAATTGGTCTGGTCAACCATCATACCGTGGCGCCAGTGGAGGGCACGGTGCAAGGCGCAGGTAATGAATAAGGTACGCAGGGAGGTAAATAGGGATGTGTGCAGGGCAATGATGCGAGGTTTGGGGACAGTGGTGGGCCATCCTAGGATCCCAGCAGCGAGTGCCGAGTTATACCGAGAAGACAGGGTGCACCTCTCTGACCGGGGAATGGAATTGTTCCTACATGACATGAAGCGAAGCCTGCTGGAGGTATTGTCTGGTTGATGGGGTGGTGGGGGGGCATAGCAAGGCTAGGTCCCCACCGTGGCGGTAGTGCAGATCATGGAAGGACAGTTGGTGAGTAGGGTCTCAATTTCCCTGTGGGATCGCCCACCCTCACGGCGTTCCGGACCTGAGGTCACAACGCTGGGGGGGGCTGGAGGGACCTGGAAGGCCCAGCGGGCGGGCAGGCACAATTGGCGGGCCTGCGCTGCCTGGCTGGGGAAAGGGGACCAGCTGGCCGGGGCCATCCCGTTTAATGACGGGGCGACCCCGGGGTTATTCACTCGCCCACTACACTGTCAATGGTAGGGGGTTCTGGGATACACCCAGTAACAACTTGCAACCCACACTACATCAGGCCCCAGTTTGGATGTTATGTTTAAAGTTATGTTATAAATAAAAGTGTGGCCCGGAGTGGTACCCCAAACACCTATCTTGCGTGGTTATTCCGGCGTGGGGGGGCAATATCCCTCCCCCCAAATGTAGGGGCTGTAGGTTCCAGGAGGTTCTTTTTATAGCATTTTAAAGAGGGGGATGAATTGATTCATTGAATCATCACTGGAAATTAATTGATTTGTTAATTTTTGTCAGTCCTGATAAATCATAACTTTTAAAAATTCATCCCCACCTCTAGATTTCACCCAGGGTGCTCCCTGCTGCTTGTAGCTTGGTGCTGCTCTGGTCTGCTCTGGAATCCCTAGTCAGAGGCAGTGGATGTGTTTGACAATTGTCATGCCCCAAAGCTTGGAGATGAAGGCGACTATTGGAGGGTTGATTTAAGTGGTGATATAAGAAAGGTGCTTGGAGGTAGGAAAGAGAACTGGAGGAGAGTTGCCATGGTGACTGAGAGGAGGAGGGATTAGGACAAATGTGGTGGATGTGTTGGTTAAAGAATGAACTGGACAATATATATGTTATTTGGATGGTTTTTAAAATCTCTTTTCTAGTTGTTATATGGGGTTTTTGTCTTCTTTAGGTTTTTTTTGCCTTTGCCAGGAGTTGAGTCATGGCAACTGGTCTTCTTTTTTTTTTGAAATGTTTTGCCACTCATCCAAATAGCTTCTTCAGTCTGCAGAAAGTTGGTAGGAGACTTCCAATTTATTGTTCACTTTGTTTCACATCACCCTGATCTGAACAGATATTAGAAAGATAGAAAAAAATTCATTAGGCAGGAGAGGCTTGTCTGCAGGTGTTTGGAATATGTATTTAATTGATTTGTAAAATGGAATAGAGCATGTAATGCTGAATCATTGTAAAAACCCAGGTGTAAAAACCCAGTATGGATGTAATGAGCAATGCTGATGCAAGATAGATGCAACAGCATCAGGTAACCAGTTTCCTGATTGGTTATGATAAAGTATAAAAGAACTCCAGAATTCAGTAGACATTGAACTTTTGGTAAGAAAGTACCCATTTTTATTATGCTCTGAATATGCATTTTGTCATATTGATATGCTGCCTCTGTATCTGTGAAATGAAATGTTGAAGCTCTTTTCTACTTGTATATATGTAATAGAGCTGATTTTAAGAAACTCTGCCTGTTTCATGTTTGAAACTTATCACCCTAAGTTTAGCTTCCACTGGCAGAATAAATTTCCAAAACTCTGTCAGCTCCTTAGATGGACAATGGCTTGAATAGGCCTGCAGATGTACAACGACCTGGGATGTGTGAAAATTACATATATACAGCCCTTCCCAACACCCATTAAATATGGGTCATTAACAATGGCTAATGGGCATTGGGAAGGGCTGCATAGGTATGATTTTCACACACCACAGGTCATTCTCAGAAGTTAAATTACTGCATAGTGGTAAAATACTGTTTTTTTTTTTTAAATCACAACTCAGAATTCCTTTGACCAAATATCCCCAAATTTAGCAGATAGCAAAAACACTTACAAAGAAAAATAAATGGATTAATTAATGACCTGAATCTTCCATGCAACTCCATATTTGTGGGGAACTACCTTTGATTTGCCTCCTCCTACATATCATTCATCTTTGTCAGCGTTTTCCATTTCACATCACTTTTTACTCTCTTCTAATGCATTCAGCTATTTGCCCTGCTGCTGCTCTTACTCAGTTTTTATTTGTTTTCCATTCCGTCTTTGATTTTATTTCAGCCTCAATCATTCCTCCTCTCTCTTTTTCTATCTGTTATATACTCTTTCACATTTCATCTTCCCAAACACTTTGTAATTTGGTAATTTCTTGACATTTTCTTTTATTTTCTATACTTTTTCTAAGAAATTTGACTGTTCTCTGTTATGTCTAAAGAAGCCAGTTGCTTAAATATGTGTGATGGTGCCTCCAAGATTTTTATTGCAATTAATATCAAATTGTATTTTCATAAGATTATAAAATTATGTTGTGTTTTGAACATTTATTTTGATTGTAACATAATCATAATTACCTGTGTGTGGGGGGGAAGGTCCCTTAAGCTTTTTGTTGCAAAACTTTTTTCTCTCTCATATTTCATTTTATAAAAAGTCTCTTGAGGAGATTTGTGTCAGAGATGCACAGACAGCAAGTCAAGATTAATATAAAGCTGCTAAAAGCCTTTTAACAAATCAATGAATAAAGGGATTGTTAGCTTATTAATTAATTCATGCCTCAATATGAGTTATGGCAGCAAAGCTCACTGGTTGGTTGTCTTCAAAAAGTACAATTAATCGTTTCAATTGTTTAAAATAAGTAATGTTTTTATGCATAGCGCGACTTTACATCATATGTGTAATATCCAATTCTGGACATGTCTGACATTCATGGAAATGTTATCTTATAGCTTTTAGCTTTCTTCTTTCTTGTCTTCCTTCCATTTGAGACAAACTGTTTGTAGCAAATCTACTAGATACAAAGACCCTCTCTGATTTTACAAGCCTTGCAATTGAATTTTTCATGAGTGCTCTTCAGGCAAAATAGTCACCCAAAGATGCTGAAAAAAGAGAACATAATATTAAAAAAAATGATTGGCTCAGATCTTTTTTTGCTGGCAGGTCATCTGATGAAACTCCTTTGTTACCTAGAAAAACATAGAGAAAAGTGAGAAAAATATATCTGACAGCTTCAAATAGGTACCAGGAATGTTCATCAAAGGCCTTAACATTTACGCTCAGGGAAACCTCAGTCTGGTTTCTGTTTTGCAGTTGAAAGTCTGAACATCTTATTAGGTGTATTCAAAGTATGCAGTGCAGAGCTGATAGGTTCTTTTTTTAAAGTTTGGGGAGCAAGGAGATTTGGGTTCAAATCCCTATACAGCAACAAAACTCATAAAATAATTAGCATCATCAAGATGTCTCTTTGATTAGATGTATTGCAATCCTCAGGTCTAACAGATGGGATGAGGATCAAATTAGATAATTCTATTTCATCTCTTCAGAGATGTCTGTAGATGTCTTTCAGTAATCCTGCCAATGTCTTGCCAGATCCTAACCTTCCTTATTGATAGTGCCATACAAACATTTCAGATATTCCTGTTAAATTGGGAGAGGCAGAGGAAGTCATGATAGCTGTGTCATGACAGTGACTTTTGTATGAGTTTACCTATTGGCTTTATGAAGTCATGACTGGAAGAGACACATCATGTACTTAACTTAGCATTTCACACACTGACTGAAATTATGGTTGAGTGCATTCCATTATGATGGCTAGAACTCTGTTTTGTTAATGTTTCCAGACACTTAGCTTTGCACCGCATTCTGCACCCACTTTAATTTACTTTTCACATGAGAGAAATCAACTGACTAATCAGAAATCAGGTAACTAACTAAATAAAATTCAGAGAAATATTTTTAAATGAAAGATTATATAAAAATAAAGAGAGATTTCCTAACTTCATTTTCAAATCAGTTTGGTGAAGTTTTAAGTCCACAGTTTTTTTTCATCCCTTTTACAAGTAATCTATGTGTGCAACTGAACTTGTGCCCTGTTTAAAGTTCTGTAGAAAAATAAATGGAGGTAATTAGCCAAAAGCACCAACATAAGCATCCATTTATTGATCAACCCATCCATCAATCCTTATAACTTAAATTGTACCAAGGTTTCTATTTGAATACTGTGTTTTCATTAGTGTATATACTAATTGCTTAATTAAAAAAATCAACAAGTTATAGTTTCCAGCAGGTCTGAAATAGTATTTTACAAAATCAAAACCAGGATGTTGATGAATCATGAATTCATGGATATTAACTCCCAAACATACCCATGCAGGAAGAATGTTAAATGACTGGGGGCTTTTCAACACATCAGTAGTAGAACCAGGATACAGATGCTGTGGGTGATTCAGGAGTAGAATGATATTCATGTTGTATTGCAGAAGAATACCAGCCCATGAAGGCCACCATTGCTTCCAAACTGTCTCATACCAGCTTCAGTGGGTGGCTTTTCCCAGAGCCTAGCTGTCCTCAAACACATTCACATAACAAGCTAACAAAGTTGATCTGTTGTTGTTGGTTTCACCAAGTCTTAGGTGGCAGATGCCAGCTCTGGGAATGGCTTTTTGCCCTCCACTCCCACTTTGCTGTGTTGGGCTTTCGGGTAACTGCTCCAATATGGCTGTTAAAAAGCTAAACCCAGCACTTTGCTAGGTTCAGTTATTTTACATTCTCCCCTTTCCTTGCTGGGTGCCCAGTGGGGGAAAGGAAGTGTTGGATCAGGCACCTGAAAGCTTCCCTGCATTGCTGGGTTCGGCTTCTGGGCACTTGATCCAACACATCCTTCCTCCCTCTGGGCACCCAGTGGGTGAAACAAGGTGAATGTCAAAAAGCCAAATTGTTCTGCATTTTGTGTGTGTGGGGGTTCCTGCTGTGCATGCCTCTTTGACATTCACTCTCTGTACAGTATTTATGCCTTTAAAGTGCACTTTATAAAGAGTTCTGAACAGATAAAAGATTTTTTTTCTGACTTTTTGCTAACCTCTGGAATGGAGTAATTGGTTTTCAATGCGTTCCTATGGGCAACTGCATTTCGCTTTACAAATTTTTCACAATACAAAATGTCCCAGAGAATACATTAATTACTTAAAACGAGGTACCAGTGTACTCTATTGGGGCTGATTTTGATCACAGTCTGGGGCACTGTTGTTAGATTATTTATTAACTGCAGATAGGCATTGCGACCATATTGTGTCAGTGTTAGCATTACATTTAGTAAGACAAGGTACCTCTCCTTTCCCAGGACAAACTCAAAGTGTCAGTTTTGACCATCAAAAGATTTTTCATAGCTTTGGCTGTTGCTCGAAATATGGCTGCTGCTGCACTAAGACTGGTTGTATGCTGCAGATCTTCCACATGTATCTGCATCTACCTCTTGAAATGTGGCAGGTTGCTACCAAAGAGACAGACTTCTCCATGGTGATTTCATATATGTGTAATACTTTCACCATACTTGGGGTAATTCATACATTCCTGCTGCACTGCAGATTTTTAATGCCAAATCTATAGCACAGCTTCTTTGCGATGTCCCCATTTTGGATGTCTGCATTCCACAGCTCTGTGGGAAGGGTCTAATCAATGTTTCTGTATAAATTTTTTGGCCTGTTTCTTATGCAACCCTAGGCCTTGAAGCTGGTCTAAACAGGCTCGAGGCCTTTGCTTGGCTCAGATTCTTTAAATTCTGGGTCAGAATCTGCTTCTTCACTGTCCAGGATACCTTCTTCCAAGCACTGCTTTCTGACAACATATTCCTAAAGGGACTGGGCATATGTATTAAGAAAATCAAGATATTGGGGCTGTCACCAGATTTGTTGGGTTCACTATCCCTATCTCAGAGATTCTGCACAATCAAAACTAGAGTTTTGGATATTGAGGGACAAGCCCCATTTAGTGCTGCATCAAACATTTGTTCACTACTTTATTTCCAACTCCATCTCTTTCATGGTTAAGAGACCAGACTAAGAGACCAGACTACCTTCATTTTTTTAAAATCAACCCCAGGACTGCTGGGCATTTACCCATGCCAGGTGTAATGTTGTGCCTTCTAATTTTGGGCAAGGCAGATTTAGGGGATTACCCACAGAGTTGAGAGTGTGCCCCTGTGGCCAGGGAGAGGTTGTATCTGGTACCAGGACATCCACCAGTGACACTTGTAACCTTTCTCCCCCCCCACCCTGTTTGGAACAGCCTGCGCAAAATCAGCATCTGCTGGGTGGCACTAATATGAAACTTACCATAACAATAGCCTGATCTATCCACCTCATCATCCAGAGGCACCACATTAGGCAGCCATATACTACTGAGATCTAATGATGTCCCCCGGGTGTAATGTGATATATGTCTACTGTCACCACACACTTGAATGTGGCTGATCCTCAATGAGAATCACTATAAAATGGACGACAGACAAACTGGACTCCTGGGAATGTAGTTTTATTTCCAGAGGATCCTTTCCGAATACCTTGTGCACAAGGGGTGCCTGAACACAGGGACAACTTCCTGTATGGAATGTCCAGTCTTAAATACTCTTCAGCATACATAAACAGATAAAGAACAAACTCAGGATTGATTACATTTTGCCGCAGTGGAAAGCATATGACTTCATTACATATATGTTCATTTTCCGTAACACAACAAAACTTAAAGATCAGTGATACTTTCCCATCTGCATTAGCAAGATTAAAAGGTCATTAATTTTGTAATGTATTGTTCTCTCTGTCTTAACAGTGAGTTTCAAAAGCTGGATACAAAGGTTCAAAACAAGATATTTTAAGATCTGAGATTTCTTAGCGTGCAGTTTGACATTTGCTATACACTTTTTGTGGTTTGGACACATCCTGTTGCCATTCAGTTTAGAAACCCATGTCTGCAGAGATGGGGGTGCTTTGCAGAAATACAGAGATCATGCTTTCAGGACATAGAGTTTACAGAAATGATGGTTTTAGGATATCTATGAGGCAGAGGGAAGAATGAAGAATTGAAGATAAACTCAAAACATGAACCTTACTCTCACACTACTGCTGTTTATCTACTAGCACTTTGCAATATTTTATGCCAATAAAGTTTCTGAAACTGAAAACCTGTTACCACTGATATGAGTTTGGTACTTTTAACTGCATTCAGACATTTTCCTATTTCCCCAAGACTTTTAGTAATATGTTTTCTTCTCCAGTTTTCCTGTATCTTCTCTCTAATATCATGTCACCTTTTATTTATTCTGCCTATTGTAGTTGTTAATATTTGTATTTGAATTGGTTTCATATTTTCTTTTTACATGAATGATTCCACAAATTTCTTCAACCTAGGTGACAAAAATATGTAGAACAAATTTATAAAATAATGAACAACATTTCTTCCTTATACGGGGAATTATCTGTATACTTTAAAAGGAATATGCTAAAAACTGTCTAAACTATCACAAGTGGTATTTGACATAAAATTCTAAATCTGGGTACCAGTCCAGCAACAGACATACACATGGGCTTGATGATTGTCCATTTTGTTTCTAATTTCAATACATAGCTATGGAAATTATATCACAGGAAGTTAGCTTTCACTTTCACTGTCAGCAAAACAGATCCAGATGGCTGAGACAAATGACAGATGCCATTCTTGAATTCTTTCCACTTGTCGCATATTACTTGAAATGATTGGGAAGACGACTTTTTGACGTGTGAGTGATAAGTACAAGATCCCTATTACTGAATGTAATTTTCATTCTACATTTGCAATATGTCAACACAGTATCTTTCAAATTATTTGCTCTTAGTTTACAAATAGTAAGTGATTAAACAAATAAAAGATTACCAAAACAGGTGATAATTAAATGTTTACATAGTTATGTTGTAAAGTGTGACTTCAATGTTGTGGAATCCGAATGCAGTAGAATTCAGGGTTGGTGGATTAGTCAAGAGTCAAGCAAGCTACTCTGGAGGGACAAAAACTGGATTTACATAATATACAATAAGAAACCCTTATGTTAGACATGGAAAGGCTTTATGCTGCTGAGAACATCCTCCAATTCCTATATTACTGGACTGAAAATCACCACAACTCTTTCACCTTTAGTGGTGGCTGCTCTCCCTACTGAGGTCATGTCACCTTTTATTTAATTTCTGCCTATTGTAGTTGTTAATATTTGTATTTGAATTGGTTTCATATTTTCTTTTTACATCAATGGTTCCACAAATTTCTTCAATGTAGGTAACAAAATATGTAGAACAAATTTATAAAACAATGAACAACATGTCTTCCTTACATAGGGAATAACCATATTCAAAGTACACATATTTGTCAATGCACACATGTTTTAATGGCCATTTTTATTTTACTTGCCTCTAGAGTTTGGTCAAAGCTGATGGGTTCTAAAAAGTGACAACATGGTCAGGGCAGAGATAGATACAAGAGAGGGGAGATGATTAATCCAATGATGATTTATACCACAAAAGTCATAAATTGCAGCGGCATGCAAATATAAGCACAGAAAAAGTTCAGGTTCCTTTAGATGTGGGATTCTAATGCAAAACTTTAAAATAAATTGAAGGTTTTGGTTAAACAAAACCAAAAACTCTCAAAGTGTGATTGAAGTGATTTGCATGTGGTCAACAATGGCAGAGCTATCTGATGAAGGGTCGCAATTAGGGTGAGGCAGCCAATTTGCTCCAGAGTGATGAAATTAGAAGGTGCATTCTTTCCTTGGTATATTTGCCTGCTGACCTGGTCTACCGTCATTGTATATGTAGTGGTTATGATCAACCACTAAAATTCATGGCCCAGTAGGATCAGAAAGACAGATGTAAAATGCAAGGTGATCACTAAATGTATTCAGAACTTTTGCAAACATGCATAAAAGCAAGCAATGAAATAAAAAAGGCTGGGTTCTGCCAACAAGAGCCCCTTCATTGGCAGTCCTTCTTTGTGTTTCCACCCAGGTTATAGCGAGATGCTCAAGGAGTATTGCATGACCCTGGAGGGAGGGGGAAGAGACCCCGTATAAAACAGGGCTTCTCCCCACATTCAGCCTCTTACAAGGTTTGCATCACTAGAGAGATGATGCCAACAAGGATGTTCACGAGCACCTAGGCTTTGCCTCATGGCACTGCCTTCCTTCATTCCTAAGTCCTAGGAGACTGGGAAAGCAGGCCTTCAGGCCTTCAGGGAATGCATCAGGGCTTCATTGTTGGTTTGGAGAGGGGGCTTACCAGCAAGTGATGACCCCCAGCATATATTTTTTAAAAATGTGCAAGGGTTGGAAGAGGTAGGCTGCTTTATTTGGCTTTGTGGTGCCCTTTAAGGGTATGGTGGATGCATCCAGGGCAAATCAGCTGGGGGAGGGAATCTTGAGGGGGTTTGCAATGAGTGGCATCCTGTGGGTGGACATTTTGGAAACTCTCCATTAGGGAAGTAGGGGTGAATACAAGTTAGCTGTAAAAAAATATTAAGAGTGAAGGGAAGATAGAAGGTGCTATATATAAGATTGTTGTTGTTGTTCAGTCGTTCAGTCGTGTTCGACTCTTCGTGACCCCATGGACCAGAGCTCGCCAGGCCTTCCTATCCTCCACTGCCTCCCGGAGTTTTGTCAAATTCATTTTGGTTGCATCGATGACACCGTCCAACCATCTCATTCTCTGCTGTCCTCTTTTCCTTTTGCCTTCGATTTTTTCCAGCATCAGGGACTTTTCCAGGGAGTCCTCTCTTCTCATGAGGTGGCCAAAGTACTGGAGCCTCAGCTTCAAAATCTGTCCTTCCAGTGAACATTCGGGGTTGATTTCTTTCAGAATGGATAGGTTTGATCTCCTTGCAGTCCAGGGGACTCTCCAGACTCTCCTCCAGCACCACAGCTCAAAAGCATCAATTCTGCGGCGACCAGCCTTCTTTATCGTCCAGCTCTCACTTCCATACATCCCTACTGGAAAAACCATAGCTTTAACCATCCTGACCTTAGTTGGCAAAGTGATGTCTCTGCTCTTTAGGATGCTACCTAGGTTTGTCATTGCTTTCCTCCCAAGAAGCAGGCGTTTTTTTATTTCGTAGCTTACAGACCCCTAAGTGGTGGTGGACAGTGTAGAGCAGCTGGGATACCACCCGAGTTTGTGAATATCTGGCCAGTGAGATTTATTTGAATTGCTCAGTGGGAAGGTTGTCATATAGAGACAGAGGATGACAGGGATATGGAGAGGTGACTGTGGTCCAAGTCTCTGCATTTTCTGGTCAATTGTTTACCTAAGTACATGGTTGACATGGGGGTTATAGTGAAGGCTCAGCCATTAAAGGCCTTCTCCCTGGTGCAATACCATAACTTGATCTATAGGGACAATGTTGATTTCCCTGGGTATACGTGACTCATTCATGACAAACATTTCCATATGATGGTGTCCATTCACCCTAACATGAGAAGGAACAAGCCACACCCTGGGATCTGGCTCCAAATCATGACCCCAAAATGCCTCTCATTTTGGGATAGGCTTGATAGTGGGCATATAATTAGGCAACGTTTGCAGGATGACTTTCCCCATGCTGTGATTGAACAGGTAGTTCAACCATCCCTGATTTTCTGGAATTTCAACAGTTAAGGGGGCTGTAACAGAAAGGTATTCCATTTTCAGCACAAGTGCTCCATCTGCAAGGGACAACATCCCAGGGTACACCATCCCAGTATCTATTGCTTTAAGGCAAGGGCTCAGTAGGGTGGAACTAAGAACAGTGGAAACAGTAGGAAACCAGCATCAGGCAGCCCAAAAAGGGACTTAGCCCCACTGATGTGCAGGTGATACGGAGTTATGATGGACTACCATACATGGCTACGCAGCCTTGTGTTTATAATCACTTATAACTTTGTGCTTTTATCTAGAGATGGGCATGACTTAGCGGAATTTCCATTTCCGTTTCCGTTACTCATTTCCATTACGCAACGGAAACGGTAATGGGAGTTACTCCGCCAGAACTCGAACTTGAACCGACTAAAGAATAATTGGGTCTGATTTGTCGTGGTCATTCCTGGCATCGCGGCGATCCCGCGATGCTAAGTGGCACAGAAAAAAAGTTTTTAAAAGAAAAAAAACCCGATTCCCGGCCCTAAAAGCAGGCAAAAACTGTCTGAGGGCACCTACCAGGCCAGAAGGGTGTTTTATTTGGGGGGGGGTTCCTCGCCCCTCCTCTCCTTGGCTAGTGCTACTGCTGCGCTGCTGGTACCAGGCGGGGGGGCATCGTCTCATCTGCCTTTGCCATGCGGTGTGCGGGCGGGGGGATCCAAAATGGCGACCGCAATATTTTTTTTGAAATCGTGGTCCAAAAACCCACCAAAGCACCACAGAAACATCCGAAAATTAGCTATTTTAAATGCTTGAATTTTTACAGTAGCAGCAGTGGGTTTGTCTTGCCAAAATACGTCTCCGTTGATTTTATTTTATTTTATTTTATTTTATTTTATTTTATTTTATTTTATTTTATTTTATTTTATTTTATTACAACTGCACATTCGCAATGATGGGCTCACCCATGGGAGTGGACCATGCAAATTTTCCACCAATCACATGGCCACTTAGCCAGGTTGACCACAGAGACTTCTGGGATGTGCCAATCAGGCATAAACAGCCCACTAACCGTAGCCCAAACCCGAACCCTAAGCCTAAGCCTAACCCATATGCCAGTACACTGGCCTTCTAAGTGGGTCAGAGAGGCACCCAGAGGTGCACCCCAGTACTCACCCTAACCTCACCCATAACTAGCCTAACCCTAGCCCTTGCGCTAACCTGTCTTAACCCTAAGCCAGATCTACTTGCATTGCACTACACGCAAGTACATTTCCCTTAGAGCGGGTGCAAAGAGTCTGCCAGTCCGTCACTTGTGGCTCTGGCTGACTCCTGCAGCAGCATTTGTGTGCCATGCAAACCATGCCTGCAAGTGCTGCCTGACTGTGTCTCACCGACTGTTGCAGGGAAGGCACCCCAAAGTGGGGTGCCTCTGCCAGTCTGCTGCGTCTGCAATATGCATATCCATAGCATATGGCTATGCATGCCCTTTTGTAGCAGCGCTGGCGGGTGAGTATAGGAGGCACCCACCACAGAGAGGTGCCTCCAGGAGCCCGCTACCCCCCCCCCAAAACCAGTACTAATGACAAACAAAAAAAGAAAAAGAAAACGACAAATTTTTGCAAAATTTCACGAAAAACAGAAACGAGCCAAAACGGGTCATTTTCCCTAGTCGTGCCCATCTCTACTTGTATCTCTCCTTGTGTGATATTGACACTATGTTATCAATTGTTAGTTCCCATCTCTCATTATATTTAGATGGTCTGGACTATATACTATCCTTCATTACTGTAAGCCACCTTGGGTACTTTTCCAAGGAGAAAGGCGGGGGAAATACTCTAAAATAAATTAATAAATAAATAAAATATTGAATGCAGCACTATTAAGATGCTGAAGTGCTGCAAAGAGATCATAGCCACTGAACTGTACGAAATCCTCTGCCTTTGCTGGAGGAAAGGGGGAGTACCACAGGATATGAAGGACACTAATATTGTTACGCTTTATAAGAACAAAGGTGACAGGAGTGACTGCAACAACTATCGTGGTATCTCTCTTCTTAGTGTTGTCAGGAAACTGTTTGCACATGTTATACTGAAGAGGCTCCAGATACTTGCAGAGAGAGTCCACCCAGAATCACAGTGTGGCTTTCGAACCAGCAGATCGACTACTGATATGGCATTTTCCCTCTGGCAGTTGCAGGAGAAATGCAGGGAACAAGGACAGCCACTTTTTGTAGCCTTCATAGATCTTACGAAGGCATTTGATATGGTTAGTAGGGACAGCCTCTTTAAAATACTACTCCGGGTTGGATGCCCACCCAAGCCCCTCAACATCATTAGGTCTTTTCATGAGGATATGAAGGGCAATGTAGTTTTTGATGGCCTAGTGTCAGATCCCTTTGACAGCCGAAGCGGAGTGAAGCAGGGCTGTGTCCTTGCGCCAACCTTGTTTGGGATCTTCTTTGCTACCATACTGAAGTATGGTTTTGGAACTGCATCAGAGGGTATCTATCTCCGGACCAGATCAGATGGAGAACACTTCAGTGTCTCTAGACTGAGAGCAAAGTCTAACGTATAGATGAAATGTTTGCAGGATCTTCTCTTCGCTGATGCTGATGCCATTACTGCTCACTCTGCCAAAGATCTCCAACAACTCGTGGATCATTTTAGTAAAGCTTGCAAAGATTTTGGGCTAGAAATCAGCCTGAAAAAAAAACACAAATAATGGGCCAGAATGTGGACTCTCCTCCTCGCATTACAATTTTTGCAAAATAACTGGAGGTTGTCCACAACTTTGTGTATCTTGGCCCAACTATCTCAGATACACTCTCACTAGAGTCTGAGCTGAGGAAATGCATAGGTAAAGCAGCTACTATGTTTTACAAATTAACAAAGAGAGTATGGCTCAATAAGAAGCTGACAGAACATACAAAGATACAGGTCTATAAAGCTTGTGTACTGAGCACACTTTTGTATTGCAGTGAGTCTTGGACACCCCCCCCCCCATGCCCGACAGGAAAGAAAGCTGAATACCTTCCATATGCACTATCTTAGGCGAATATTCAACATTACCTGGCATGACAAAGTTCCAAATAGCATAGTCCTGAAATGAGCTGGAATCTCTAGCATGTATACTCTATTGAAACAGTGACACCTATGCTGGCTTGGACACGTTGTGAGAATGGACGATGGCCGGATCCCAAAAGATCTTCTATATGGAGAACTAGTGCAGGGAAAGCGCCCCAGAGGGAGACCACAGCTGCAGTATAAGGATATCTGTAAGAGCGACCTGAAGGCCTTGGGAATGGACCTCAATAGATGGGAAACCCTGACCTCCGATCACACTGTCTGGAGGCAAAAGTGACAGCATGGTCTACATAAATTAGAAGAGGCATTTGTCCAACAGGCAGAGGAAAAGAGGAAGGCATGGAAACAACAAAACTCAAGGACTGGACAAGAAACAGAATACAACTGCCCCCAGTGTGGTAGAGACTGTCATTCCCAAATTGGCCTATTTAGTCACATGTTGTTTTTAGGATCTCTACTCCAGGCATGATACCATAGTCTTTCAAGACTGAAGGATGCCAATGATGAATTATTAAGATGGTCTCCTGTTTTGTGGCAAAGTTGATTCTGGCTGCTATGGGTTGCTCCTGGAGTCCTCCCAAATGATGGCACAGGAGGTGGGGATTCCTATGGCTGAGGAAAAAACAGAGGGCCTGGCAGCCGTCCTTACATTTCTGGAGATTGATACCAACCTAGACAGTTGCCAGCTAATAAATTGCTAGAGTTGTGGGTTAGGATTAGGGAGCTGATCCCATGTTCCAAGGGAACTCCAAGAATTGGTAGGTCACCTAAACTTTGTATGAAATGTTATAGGTCTGTATAGGGCATTCTTCAGAGAGATATGTGCAGCTAGTGTGGTCTGCATACCCCCATGCATCAAGTTATGTATGATGGTTTATAGTTCAGTTGTAATAAATAAAGTGTAATCCGAGTTTAAACCCATCACCTGCATTTCACATTTTATTACAGACTTGAAGTGCAATAGAGTATTTATTTATTTATTTATTTATTTATTTATTTATTTATTTATTTATTTGAATTATATACCACACTATCTGACCAAAGGTCACTCTGGGTGGTTTACAAAGTGGAAAAGCAAATAAAAGCTGCCTGTACATATGTTCACAAGCCCTTTTAACTTATAATATCATGACTGCCCCCAGCCTCCATCAGGGAGAGTTTTCTCCAATCAAGAAAGTAGATTGCTTTCCATGGATTTACCCTGGGAATATGGAAGTCAGGAGTGTTTTGTGGAGAACACAGTTGGCCCTGGGTCATTTTTCTAGTCTGGGGATGGTAGGAACCCACCAGGGTGTAGCCAATTGATTTTGAGCAGACAGCCAGGGAGACCAGCAGATGAAAAGTAAACAAGGATTGAGAAGCAGGTCTACCTGATAATTGGTAGACCAGACAGATGAATAGGAGGGATCCAGACAGAAATCTTTGCCAATGTACAAGAAATTACCCAGAAATTTACCATTAAATTCCAGCCTACCATCTGCCCACTCTGTTATCTCACTATTCAATTAATACTGTATTTGCAAAGCCAGCATCAAAAATCATGCTTGATTGCTTTTTCTTCTCAATGTTCACATGGAATAAGGGTAATGATTCTGTCTTTTTAGCAGATAGATGGCATGCAATGATGCTTGAGACCATCATGAAAAATGCTGTAGCTTTACGAAAAGTTTTTGGCTCCACTGAACATTCATCAGATGTTCTGCCTCAGGAAGAACCTCCAAATTAAATTCAAATTTCACTTCATGCACAATCTGTTGATTGCCTAGGGATGTACAGATGCCCCTTGAGACATCCTGCTAGCATTCTCAATGTTCTTTTTGCCTTCTCTCCCAACACCTCAAACATTTTTCTGGAATGCAGACCTAAATTAAGTTGGAAAGTAGCTTTAGGTGAGATTTTGGTTCTGATTCCAATCCCAAGGGTGGAACAACTGAAAGAATTCTGGCCTTGGTTTGCGGAAACACAAACATGTGTGTGTGTGTGTGTGTGTGTGTGTGTGTGTGTGTGTGTGTGTGTGTGTGTGTGTGTGTGTGTGTGTGTGTGTGTGTGTGTGTGTGTGTGTGTGTGTGTGTGTACTTGGTCTTGTATTTTTATCGTACTATAAAAATGCATGTATAACCTTCATGTCCAGGATTATCAAAAGGGGGTTTGAAAATAAAACAGCCAACATTATAATGCCATTATACAAAACAATAGTAAGGCTGCACCTGGAGTATTGTGTACAATTCTGGTCACCACATCTCAAGAAAGACATAGTGGAACTGGAAAAGGTGCAGAAGAGAGCGACTAAAATGATTACTGGGCTGGGGCACCACCCTTATGAGGAAAGGCTAAAACATTTGGGGCTCTTTAGTCTGGAAAAAAGGTGCCTGAGGGGGGATATGATTGAGATGTACAAAATAATGCAGGGTGTGAGTCAAGTAGATAGAGGGAAGCTCTTCTCCCTCTCACAAAATACCAGAACTAGGGGACATGCACTCAAATTGAGGGCTGGGAGAGTAAGAACAGACAAAAGAAAATATTGTTTCACCCAGCGCATTGTTAGTCTATGGAACTCCCTGCCACAGGATGTGGTGATGGCATCTGGCCTGGATGCCTTCAAAAGGGGATTGGACAGATTCCTGGAGGAAAAGTCCATCACAGGTTACAAACCATGATGGAGATGTGTAATCTCCAGGCTTAAAACCAGGGTACGTCAAGGGCCAGATGCAGGGAAGTGGTACCTGGAGACAGATATCTGGTCTCATGCGGTCCCAAACGTATCTGGTGGGGCCACTGTGAGATACAGGAAGCTGGACTAGATGGGCCTTTGGCCTGATCCAACATGGCTCTTCTTATGTTCTTATGTTCTTATGAGTTGAGTCATGGCAACTGGACTTATTTTCTTGTGGGTTCAAAACATTTCACTACTCATTCTTCAGTGTCATCCCCCCTCTAATAACCTCCATGTGTAAGAAACACCTAAAGAATGGTATCTTATAGGAATGTTACTTTTGGGTACTGGGATGGGGAGGACACAAAAGATAATCTTCCCCCTCTCCCCCAGTTTTGTGAGTGGTTGGTGGTTTTATGATTTCTGATTTCTTCCATTTCTTCTCATGATGATGTATTTCAGCTGTTAGGATTCAGAGAACGTTCAGAAAGGGTGGTTGGGAAATTAAATCTTTCAAATGACCAGAAAATCTGGAGTGGCTGGTCTTCAACCTCTCTAAGCTCCATTTTGAACTAGATATATTCCTCACTGGCCTCACTGTTCTTCCTTAATTGAGGATTGCTTTTTTAAAAAAAATTGCTAGTATTCCTCCAGTTTAATTGCTTTCTGGATTACTTGGATTCTCTGCTTTCTGGCCTTTTATTATATTAATTTTTGGAGGAATTTTGCCCCATTCTCTATATTGTTACCTGGTATGCTTGCCTGCCTGCCTGCTCTTCACATGGTGGATTATAGCCTGTGATGCTGGACTAATACCATCAAAATGGTAGGAGGTAGAACTGTCTCATCAATCATTCCTAATTTGGTGGTTTGGGTTGTGAGGTGATTATATTTCATTTACTCTCTCTCTCTCTCTCTCTCTCTCTCTCTGTCTCTCTCTCTCTCTCTCTCTCTGTGTGTGTGTGTGTGTGTGTGTTAATTTTGATCACCATCATAATATCTCTTCTGCATCTTCCTGTTTCCTCCTAATGAACTGATGGGGGTGATGATGATGTGATAAGTAGAGATGGGCATGGAACGAACATTTTTTTGTTTCCGTTACCATTTGTCCTTTCCGTTATGCAGCGAAACGACAAATGAAAATTGTGATGAAAATGAAATGAAACGAACAGAACCACGAAAATTGTGGTAGTTACGTTTCATTTCCGTTAATGGCGACGCACAACGAAATGAGCTGTTTTAAATGTTAAAAAACGCCCTGGATATCAAAAAAAAAAAAAAAAACGCAGCGATAATTATTTATATTGTCTGATAATCCCTACTAGGGGGGTTGGAGTCCTTAAAACGTTTGTTTTAGTCTTCTCCCATCGCGATGTATTTTTCTTTTCCCTTTAAAATGGATGTTGCCACCAGCCACAAAATGGAGGCAAGCCATGTGATGGGATCATGTTCAACCAATAGCATGCCCAGGTTGCAGACTGGGCGGGCAGGTCTGGCAGCCACAGAGGGCATAAAAAGCTCTGGCAGCCCCCGTCCTCCTTGCAGTATCTTGTGGGAGTTAGGGTGGGATTGCTATCTCTGCTGCGACTCTAGCTTCAGTCCTGCAGCCTCCCTGTGTGCGTGCGTGCTGCGTACCTCTCGGTGAGTACCTTCCCTTGCCCCGCAGTACAGTCACTCTGCGGTTGCCTTGCACCCTGGGCAACACCCGCCGCTGCCTTTGCAAGCCTCCCTGCATACCTAGTCTATACTGTGTCTCTGCCAGCATCCTTTTTTTTTTAGTGTTTTCCCTCTGGTCTGGGGCATTGGGGGGATGCCTGCGCATGGAAATGCTTTAAAAACTGTGCAAAAGTGGGTAGAAACGACAAATGAAAAAACAAAAAACGGTAACGAAATTTTTCAAAAATTTCACAACAAATGGAAACGAACCGAAACAGACCTCTCAACGACAAATGAAAAAGCAAAAATGCCATTTTTCTGTTTCATGCCCATCTCTAGTGATAAGTGTGATTTTTTTCTGTTACTGCTTGCACAAGTTTTTGTATGATTCATGTATGATTCACATACTGTGTTTGCCTGTTTTTGTAGATGATTGTCTGTTCCCTTTCCTCAGCCTGGACTATTCTTCTGGGTTCTGTGGGCTTAATTGAGTCTAGCACCAGAAACAAGAATGGGAAAATTGAAACAAAACAATCAGAAAGAAGTGGCATTTTCAGGTTTACTGTAGAGACCTGTACCTGTGTCACGGTTATTCTGTGTTGGAAGAAAAGGTGTGTGGCTTCCATCATACTTTTATATCTACTCTGATCCTCCAGCCAGTTAATGCCCATGGCCCAGAGTGGGCTGCCCTTTGAGGAGAACCAATTTCCCTGACATCTCTAAAATACTCCATCCCACTCCTGTACCTCTTACCATTGGTCCTCACCACTGATTATTGGTTTGGTCCAGTATGAGCTCCACTGCACTTGCACATGCAGGCCTTTAGCAGTGTACATGCTCAGCTAACCACATGTACTACAAGTGCTCTTTGAAGCAAAGCATTAGAGACCACACTGATGGGGCATATTATACGGCTGTGTTCACTTCCTCAAGCAAAGCAGGACAAGCAGCTCTTAACTTTCAGCCAAAAGCCTCACAATCACCCACTGCCTTAGACAAAAAGATGAAGAAAGGATAGAAGAATTAAGAGCAGGAGTGTCTTCGGGCCACCTTAAGTGAGTGATGGGAGAAAGCACACAGGCCTGATACCTCACTCTGCCATTCCTGAACCATGGGTCCTGCACTGGAGCCGTGAAATGTGGGTTAAATGAGTACTTCTTATGTTGCTGTGGTTTCCCACCACTTTGCATTGCTCCAGGCAATGACTGCTTCATTCATTTTTCTCATGGCTGAGTTTTGTTGAAACCATGTACATAGTTTAGTTATACACTCTTTTTTGCCAGTCACTGGATGAAATCCTAGAAGAGGTTGGAGAGCTTTTCAAAATGTTCATAAAAGTAAATAGCTTTTGCAAAAGGGAGTGTAGAGTTTTTTATGCTGAGATGTCGAATCAACAAATCTGCTATAAAATGCATACCGTGTCTTTAACAGAATAACCAGAAAGTTTATCTCTTTGTTTGAAAATAAATATTAGTTTCTGTTCAATAAACTCCCCTAGTCTACATTTATATCAAGGTCAAGGGACTATCAAGGAATAAATATTTAATGTTATCAGTATTGGCTTAAGTGGGGCATCATTAACAATATAAAATATTATGTAACACACTGGACACATGGAATGTATAAAACATTTACCAATTCTGGCTCAGTCATGTTACCAGTCTCCCATCTTCAGTGACATAATGATATACAAAATCCCTTTTGCTTCCTTCAAAATAAAACCAAATATTTCAAGTAGAAAGGCAGCAGGGAAGGCGGTCTTCTGGTGTTTGTGATACCAACATTCAGTCTGCCCTCTGTTATGTAAAGGTAGCCATTCTTTTTCCTTCTGGCAATGTGCATACAATTTTGTGCATCCATATCAGAACATTTCCTGCCATTTTGTATCATGGATAAAGAAGTACAACACATTAGGCTGGAGTCTTGGCTGGCTTGGTGGGACCTAAGCTTAAAGAAGGAAAAAGCAAAAATTGAGGGAGGTGTGTATGCATGCTTGTAACCATATATGGACTCTGAGTGGGAAAAGGGACTGGTGCTCATCTTCTATGCCCTTGGGAACAACCAGCCTTTAGAAGTCCAGAACCCCTGGACTTAGAAAGGAGTCCCATTTTAGTATGCTAAAGAGTGAGGATGTAGGGGCTGCATGCTGCTCTTTAGCCTAGCAGCTCGAACAACCCAGATGTGATCAGATCAGCCTCCTGGGTATCCTGGCCCCACCCAGACTGAAAGAAAGCACTGTAATCAGCAGCAGCATATTTGACAGAATCACTGGTGCTAACACCGTTAGCTGGCTGGAGTCAGTATGGAAGACTAGACCCCAGCCATGGAACTGCAACAGCTCTATGATGGGAACTCAAGCCCAGATGAAGGCTGGAGGCACTGGGGTGAGGTAGTGGAATAATCTAATCCCCCCCACAAACACATAAACTATTGGGATGGGGAGAACCAGTTCCCAAACCTTTTTAATACTCACTTACTCATCTTAATAGAGACCAGTTCAAATGTCAGGATCAGGGCCACATGATTCTGCAAACATGGAGACTTTTTGCAGAGACAGGCCACACACAGGATGAGGCAATCAGGGAGTGCAGCTGGTGGGCAAGCTGGTGGGTCTGCTACTGGCATCAAGCTAACAGGCGGCACTCCCTGTTCTTTGCCTCAGCAACACAAGACTTCTGAAGCTTCAGCCTGGTTACCTTGAACTTTCCTGGAACTCTGTTGTTCTGTGAGTTTTCCTGTTTGGCACCCCCCTCCCTGTTGGACTGTTTTTGTGTGGATATTGAACCTGAACTGGCTCACTGCCATATCTGTGAATCTTGAACCTAGACTGTCTGACCACACTCTCCATCTCAACCCCTTCTGTCTTCTAGGAACACCCTGATCCTGGACTCCTTGCTGATATCCTAGCTGCCCCCCATGCCCCAGCCTTTTCATCAAATAGCAGTGAGAGTGTGGGCTTCATGGAGCCTGTGGTAGAGGAGATCCAACCCGCCACACCCAAAGCAGTATCAAATTTCTGTTCTTTCAGTTAACACAGTTAACTGTGGTATACAACAGGCTGTCCCCTGATGATTTGTATAACAACCTCTCTGACTGTTTCTGTTCTTCCAGCCTGAATTCTAACACATCTTACCTTTACAGTATTTTACAGTCTGGGATCAGTATAAAATCTCTCACATAAAACACACACCAAAAATATATAATATAATAATAATCAAAATTATAATAATCCAGTACAGCAGCAGGATAACAAAAACCCAACAGCTAGAAAAAATATTTTGGGACACCCATTAAAGGCAAAAAGAAAGCAGACGGATATTGCATTCTATTCATAAGAGAGAAGAAGATATGACCATCTAGAGGAGGTCATGCCAGAGCTCAAGGATGACTGAAATAAATAACTAGCTCCTAGATATTAATTTTACTTTCCTTAATGAGAGTTAGCAGAGCAGGCTCTGATCAGCACACCATAAGTTGCATTAGTTCTACTCATTAATGATCTTGGTTTCATACTCTGATTATAAAGGTGCTGTATTCTAGTCCAGGCTTTGTGATTCAGGCAGTCCAAAAGAGCAGAGGGATCTTATTCAATAGCTGGAAGATAAAAAGAGAACCACACAGAAAACAGTGTGTAGATTACATTATGCTTATTATTGGAGCTGCACAGAACAAATCACGTATCTGGAAATCGGGGGTGATTGTCTCATGGTCCAAACAATATTAATAAATTGACAGAACAGTGTAAATGTGGTGTTGGCTGGAAGTGGTTCAGAACAGCATGCTGCAGCATGCCTCCTGATGCTCCTTTTGGCAAGATGGTCGCAAACAGAATGTGCAGCTTCCACTGTGAAATCCTCATCCTGTTCCAAGAAACTTAAGTCATGGATTTTGTTCATGGCTGTTAATGATCTAATTATGATTTAGAGGCATTAAACATATAATCCACAAACAAAATGTCCTTTTAGAGCACTTTCCGCTTAAGAAAAAAAATTTTTTTGCTATTAGAAAAACTGATGCAAATAGATTACCCTGATATTAATATGTTGTGGAAGCAATGGAGTCCTTTGATAACACTACAAGTAAACTAACCATAATGCAATAACCAGACATGTGCAAATATTCATCAGTGGCTGAAATCCAGTTGCTTTAACATATTCCATGAAATGTTGATGATGTCATCAACCATGGCAATATTTGAGAAATTTAAAAAATTAATCTCTCCCCCCTCCCACCCAAAAAATCCTGAGGCCTCCTTGGGATATCTTTCTTCATAGGAAAACAATTTAGGATCATGGGAAGTCCAGAAGGGGTCCTTAATTTCAAACAATTGACACAGCCAAGATAAGTTTACTGGTAGCAGTTTTTTTTTCTAAATTAAAGATCCCTTTCCCATCTTGTGATCACCAGCAAATCCTCCATGATGAATTAAAAGGAAAAAAGCCAATGCCAGTAGTCAAGATGGTCATACAGGATACCCCTCCTGTTCACACTGGCATTCACACTTGCTGATAAACAGCTCTGAAAATTGCTTTGTGTTTAGGTGAAAAGTGGTTAACTAATGAGTGGGTGATACTTTTTATAGAATCTCTAAAAGTCATAAAATTGCAAATTTTCACGGAGAAAATCCCACTTCTTCTGTTTTATCACGACCCCTTCATGGATTGTAGTGCATGGAAAAATACACAAGAGTTTACAAATTGGTGGGACATGTCTGTTAGAGTTGATGTAAATCCTCTGAGGCTATGGTCTCAAGCATCATTGTAGCATGGTTTGGAATTTTTAAACCCCTCTCCAAGGACAAAAATTACTCTGTGATTGCCCTGTCCCTCCAACACACACACATTGCCTGCTTTGAAAATCCAGTTTCTTTTTGGTTGTGTTGTAGGAGACAGTACAAAGAGAATAATACATCAGCCTTTACCATATGTTAGGCCAGGGGTCCTCAAACTGGGGGCTATGGTACCACTTTGACCCCCCACACTTTGCCATCCCCCCTTGGAGGATACCCCTCCCCCCAGACTTCCTCGAAGTGCAATGGCAGGGGAACCCAAGGTACATGGGATGGGTGTAGGGTGCAGTGGGGACAGAAGGTACATAGGATGTAGAGGTGGAGGGGCCTGTGGGAAGCAAAGTGGGTCAGATCTGCCCAAACTTGGAGGTCAACCCACAGGGAAAGAGTGGGCTTGGGGGGTGGAGAGACTTAATGAGCAGAGAAGCCTGACTGTTGAATCAACCAACAACAGCAACAAAAGTGGGGCAGAGAAGAGCAAATGTGAGTAAGAATATTTTTGGGGTCTCAGAAGATGCACAAAGCCAAGGTGGCCCACTCTGCGAGCACAGAGATGGTGAGATCGCTCCAGGATCACAAGTGGCCCCCCTCAAAAAAGTGAGCAAGAAAGACGAGGGGGTAGTGGGTTTTTGGGGAGAGTGGGTAGGATGGAGGGCAGGGCAGGAGGAAGTGATGGAGATGGGAGGAAAGGGAATCACAGGGTTTGGAGGAGGGGGGGAGGTAAAAGCCGAGGTAAAAGTACAGCTGGAGTCCCCAAGCCAGCAGCGTCTCTGGGCATAATTTCCCTGTTGTGCAGATGGTGGAGTGCAGCGCAGTGGGGCCGGATCAAGGAGGGAGGGATGGAAGGAGGGAGGGAAGGAAGGAGGGGAGGTGGGGAGAGGATGGGCAGATTGACAGATGGGATGGGCAGGAGAAGGATTGGGTGAGAAGGAGGGGAGAACTTTCTTTTGGCAAGCGGCGGCCAGCGGGATTTAAAGAGGAAGCCGCAGAGGGAGCTGCACAGCAACTTCTGCCTTTTGAGAGGCTTCCCACAGGAAAGAAAAACCTGCCTCCAATGGGATTTACTCTCCACCTTCCATTGGGATGTTTGAAGCTGATTTGGGGTGGGTGGGTGAATAGCTTCTTCTTCTTTAGATAAGTTAATATTTCTTCTTCTTCTTCTTCTTCTTCTTCTTCTTCTTCTTCTTCTTCTTCTTCTTCTTCTTCTTCTTCTTCTTCTTCTTCTTCTTCTTCTTCTTCTTCTTCTTCTTCTTCTTCTTCTTGTTTTGGACTATAAGAAAGGACTAAATCCTCCAGTCCTGGTGATGGGAAGGTGTAGTCCAATGAAGGCATCCTCTCCTCCAAACCCCCGGCCTCGAGTTCTCAGTTTCCATCCACCTTGTTGCAGAGCATGTGACACCATGCCGTGATGACCCATGGGAGAAAAAGGGTGTGTGGAATGGGAGGTCCAAAGCTTGCATCACACAAGGAGGACAAAGCGTGAAAGGCCCACCAGGAAAAATCTTCAACTGTTCTGTCCTCCAAAATTCACATTTTCATTTTTGAACATTGTGTCTTCACTGTGCCGCTTGCCCATGGGGAAGCTCCAAGGGGGGAGAGGGAAGGCCCTACCTGCTTCCCCCCATGTTGCTCTCCTTGACTTCTGGCCCATGCAGCAGCCCTGCTTCTCCTGTAGCTCCAAGGGTGTAGGGTAGGAGCCATCCTGCTCACCTACCCAAGACGCTACAGGCAATGGTTTTGCCCTCACCATCAAACCTTTGGCACTTCCCTTCCTCTCATGTGCCATGAAAACTGTGTTTGTGACTGAGGCATCAAAAGCTGCTACTGCTGTGCAGGTAGTCTTTTCTCAAGTGGGGGAACAAATGGGGGTCTGCAATGGCCTGAGGGTCAGATGCAGGATCCTGGCAGGCCGAATCCGACCCACAGGCTGTAGATTGAGGACCCCTGTGTTAGGGACTATAATTTAAAATTATGCGAGAAAGAAAGTACAGTAAAACCTTGGTTTACAAGAATAATTCATTCCACAACCATGCCTGTAATCCAAACTGCTCGTATATTAAAGCAATTTTTTTCCATAAGAAATAATGGAAAATCAGATTATTCATTCTATGCCCCAATTAAAGCTCCCAAATCCTACCTTGGCAATGACACCTTCCCTTCCACCTCACCTCTTGTTTCCCTCTCCCTTTGTTTTTCCCCCACTTCTGACTGTTCCAATTTGAAGGACCTGCCAAGGGGTGACTGCAGTGACTAGAGGATCTGCATGAGGAGGCCCCTGGCTGGAGGCATGGGCAGCTCTGGAGGCTCGAGGCCCCATGCAGCCCGGGGAAAGTTGGCTTTGTCACTCAGGGTGTCGGTGGCTCCAAACTCCCCTGTCCCACAGGATCAGGCCCACATTTTCCCCGACAGGCATTCCAGGTGTGGTGCAGCACACCCCTGTTCTTTGGATACCTTGTTGGGAGATGAGCTGCCTCCTCCTCCAGCTTCTGGCAGCACCCAGGCCAAACCCAGGCACTGAGATGTGCAGAGGCCCCAGGAAAGGTGGCTGTGTTTCATGAGTGGGCAGGCAGAGAAGGTGGTAGTAGCAGTGGCGGTGGCAGCAGTGGCACTGGTGGGAACAAATCTCCTTCACCTACTTATTGTACTGCCTTGGAGGGAAGAAGCTGGCCAATGGCCTTGTTGCCCTCCCTTCCTCTCTCCTTTCTCTGCTGAGATCAAACAGTGGTGAAGATCATCCACAATCCAGCAGGGAGAGAGAGGGAGAACAACCAGTGGCTCACTTGTGATCATGTGATGTATAGTACTCATATAGCAAGATGTTGCTAGTTAACTTAATTTTTTTAAGAAATGTTTCCTCATCTTGCAGAACATTCATATAGCAAGGTACTTGTAAACCAAGGTTGTATTGTGCACCCTCTTTGAATTATTTGGTTTTACATATCAGGACATAATAAAAATCATCTGGTACTTAGCAGGTCTGAAAAGTGGATAAATGCAACCTCTGATGAAAAACAAAGAGTGCATTTGCACAATTAAGGCTAGTACGCAAGTTATGCCCCCTTTTTTGAGAAACCAACTCTGGCCATAGTGATACATGCCCTAGTGCCATCCCAGCTAGACTACTGTATTGTGCTCTATGTGGGGCTACAGATGAAAAGCCTCAGAAAAATTCAACAGGTCCAAAATGCAGCAGCCAGACTGCTGGCAGGGGCAGTGTACAGAGATCACATTACACCCCTATTAAAACAGCTCCACTGGCTGCCAATCAGCTATCAGGCACAATTCAAGGTGCAGACCTTGACCTATAAAGCACTGTACAACCTGGGTCCTAGCTATCTCAAAGATCGAATCTCACAGTATGAACCAACTCGGGTGTTAAGGTCATCAGGAGAGGCCATTCTCTCCATCCTGCCATACATCTCATGGGAACCCACGAGAGGGCCTTCTCAGCTGCTGCACCCAGACTCTGGAACTAGAGGCCAGAACTGCCTCATCTCTGTTGTCATTCTGGAAACAAGCAAAGGCCTTTCTCTTCAGGCAGGCTATCCCTGAATTAGAGATGGGCACGAATCGAAAAAATGATGTTTTGGTTTTCTGTTTTTCATTGTGGGTCCCATTTCAGTTTGTTTGCTTTTTTCGTGAATTTTTTTGAAAAAATGTTTTCTTTTTTTGTTTTTCATGTTTCATTTTTACCCGCTTTTTTCGTGATTTAAAGCATTTCTGCGGCCAGAAAACACTAAAAATGATGTTGGCAGAGACACCGTATAGACTAGGTACGCAGGGAGGCTGCAAAGGCAGCAGCAGCTGTTGCCCAGGGAGTAAGGCAACCGCAGAGTGACTGCACTGCGGGGCAGGGAAGGGTACTCACCGAGACGTACGCAGGAACACAGAGACACACACCTGCCTGGCTGGCCTAAAGTAATGAGTCGCAGAGACAGCAATCCCACCCTAACTCCCACCGCAGACTGCAAGGAGGATGGGGCTGCCAGAGCTTTTTATGCCCTCTGTGGCTGCCACACCTACCCAGTCTGCAACCTGGGCATGCTATTGGTTGAAACTGTCCAAGAATTTACATGATTCCATCACATGGCTTGCATCCATCTTGTGCTGGGATCCCTTTTTTGTCATCCTTAAAGGGAAAAGAAAAAATACATCGCGATGGGAGAAAAACAAAAACAAACGTTTTAAGGACCCCAGCACCCTGGTAGGTAATAATTTCAAATAATTATCACTGTGTTTTTATGGATGTCCAGGGTGTTTTACTACCCAAGAAATCAATATTAGGCATCTAGGAGCCATTTTGGGTCGATGTCCCCTAACTCCCCTTAAAGGAAAAAAAAATACAGCAATCTGAGAAAAGACATAAATGCACGTTTTAAGGACCCCAACCCCCCTGGTAGGTATTTTCAGGCAGAATAAATAATTATTGCTGGGTTTTTACAGATATTCAGGACTTTTTTTTAACATTTAAAAACAGCTCATTTCATTGTTCATCGCCATTAACGAAAATGAAACATAACGAACCTAATTTTCGTGGTTCTGTTGTTCGTTCCAATTTCATCACAAATTTCGTTATTCATTTTGTTACATAACAAAATGAATAACGAATAACAGAATGATTTTTTTTTCATTTTGTGCCCATCTCTACCCTGAATGATGGTCTACCTATTATGTGTTTCTTATATGAATCTACAGGAAAACATAGACTTGTGTTTATAATTACTTATAACCTTATGGGTTTACATTGACACTCTGTTTTCAATGTTAGTTTCCATCACTCATAACTTTACATGGAATTTTACTCCCCTTTAACTGCTTGCATTTTCTTGTAGCTTTAATGTAATGTTGCCTATTAATGCTGTAAGATGTCCCTCAATTACCTGTTCTCAATGCTTGAACATGTCTTTATTGTATTGGACTGTATATAATCCCTCATTCAGTACGCCCCCTTGGGTCCTTTTTCCAAGGAGAAAGGTGGGGTTAAAATGCTCTAAAATAAATAAAATAAAAATAATAACAACACATGACATATTACACCGTATAATTATTTATAGTATAAAAATAAGCCAAAATTGATCAGTCATGTGTGAAAAACTAAGGACATCTTAAGATTCAACAGCTTGTAGAGCCACCTTTATCAGTATCAACTTGGAGTAATCATTTTGTGTATGACTTGATCAGCCTCTCCCATTATTGTGGAGGAATTTTGTCCCACTTGATCAGCTGGCCCGCGGGCCAGGTCTGTGCATTTTTATTTTTATTTTAATTTTTCTAACTTGTGCCGACCAGCTGGCCTGATGGCCGGGTCACATTTTGTTTGTTTGTTATGTATTTATTTATTTAAGCACTGACCAGCTGGTCCATGGGCCAGGTCAGCCTTTTGAAACATTTTATTTATTTATTTATTTAAGTGCCGTCCAGCTGGCCCATGGGCTGGGTTGGCACTTTTTATTTTATTTTATTTTTATTTTTATTTAAGCACTGGCCAGCTGCCCTATGGGATGGGTCAGCACTTTATTATATTATATTTTATTTTATTTTTATTTAAGCACCAGCCAGCTGCCCTATGGGATGGGTCAGCACTTTTTTATTTTATTTTATTTTATTTTTATTTAAGCACCAGCCAGCTGGCCCGTGGGCCAGGTCAGCAGTTTTTTTTTATTATTTTATTTTTACTTTATAAGTGTTGGCCAAATGGCCCACAGGCCGGGTTTATTTATTTATTTATTTATTTATTTATTTATTTATTTATTTATTTATTTATTTATTTATTTATTTATTTATACTTATTTATACTTATTTATACTTATTTAAGAGCCACCCAGATGACCTGAGGGCTGGATCAATGTTTTATTTATTTATTTATTTATTTATTTATTTATTTATTTAAGTGCTGGCTAGCTGGCTCATGGGCCAGAACAGCAGTTTTTAAATTATTGTTATTGTTGAACTCAAACGCCGATCAGCTGTAGCATGGGCTGATCAGCACTTATTTTTTTGCAGGAGGGAGGCCTTCCCACTGCCTTGGAAACCCTCCCCGTGGGGGTTGGTCAGTGGCAGCGATGAGTTCTGGGCCAGCAGCAGCTGGCAACAGTCATTTCGGTAGGAGAATACGCTGGGGGAACAAAAAATGAAATGAAATGAAATGAAATGAAATGAAAAAATGTGTTTTATTTTGTTTCATTTTTCTTTGAGGGTGCGGTTCATTGTTCATTTTGTTACCTAATGAAATGAATAACAAATAATGAAATTAATTTTCAATTCATTTTATGCCCATCTCTACTGACGATCAATAAAATGTATCATTTGCTCTTACATTTATGTATTCTTTGGCACAACATGGCCTTTTCATTGTTCTTCATGATGAAAAAAGCCAGCCTCTGTATTTTTCCTTCCTTGATGTCACTTTGTTAATGTGAGCGAGCACAAGAGAGTATCCTGTGGACCATATTGATTGCTGGCGTGCCAGCTTTGGTGTTGTCAGAATGCCCTTGGCTATGTAAGGCTTGGCATCTTTTTTCCTGCTGGCATTGTGACCGCAGTATTATGCAGCAATGTTGAGCTGTTTCCTGGCATTTTGAATGCATAAGCCCAACATCTCAAATTCATAAAATAGAGAATATTTTTGAAGAATTTAATAGCATTCAGTCTATTTGTATCAAATTGCATTTGGTCTTTATGTTTATTTCTTGATTGCTGCTCTGAGATACATTTGAGATGGGTGTGAATGCAATCTACCACTCAGGGCTGCGTCAGTAACATGAGAGGTTCTTCACTGTCTGAACTTCATCTGCCATTCTGCTTATATCAGAAATTCAAGATTGCTTTGGGGGAGCCCGCAGCAAGCTCAGGTGTGGCTTCCACATATTGTCTGTGTATCTTCATTCAATTCAATGACAGCAATCAGTTGTGAAACAGGAAGTAACACCAATGCTTAGTGCAAATGACCACAGGGACAAATCTTCTTGATTAGTTGCATGAAGATGTACATGCACATTATGAATCAACCTGTTTTCTTCCAAGCTCTCCATTATTTTATTTCAAGCTCCCAGAGTCTTTTTCTCTCACACACACACTTTGGCAAAAAGGAGCTGTGGAAATTGTTTTACTGGAATGTGGTGCTACTTTTCTTGACCTTTTAAACTCACTCATGTTTTGAAGGTTTAACTTTTACAGAATACATCATTGGGGTACCTTCAAGTATCATTGAAGAACAGAGGTTGTAAATAAGAATAATAATGATGATGAGAGAAGGATTATTTGAAGTCTTGTGTGTGGACATTTGGTTGCTGCAAATGCACCAAACTTCCGTATAACCACTTGATTTTTATATTTACTTTTCAATACAGTAGTTAACTGAAATATGTTTCCTACCCACCACCACCACCCCCTTCACTCTCTGTTTAAAAACTGTTCTGCTTTTATGGAATGTGTTCTGGCTCCATCAATTCTATGGGTGTGTGTCTGAGGAAACAATCAGTACATATACAGTATTTTGGATGAAACCGAAAGCCTACACTACCTTATTAACTGATATTTCTACTGGTGTCTGGTTTACTGTTATTGGATTTGTGATGCATATCACTATCACAAGCCATGCAAAGAGTCAATCTTGTCATAAGAAATCCATATATACCAACATTTTCTGCAGCATATTGATTTGTTAAGGTGCAGATTAAAAATTCTATGCAATGCAGCCAGGAGAACTAACTGAATATTTCCATGCTATTCATTGAATTAAATGTGCTATTACTACAGGAGGTTAAGGACAAAAATGTGATTTTTGTTAAACTGCAGCTCCTTCTCTCACTCATTCACACACAAAATCTTACTTCCTCATTTACCTGCCATTATACCTACTTTCCAGTCTGATTTACACAAGAAAATGGAGGTTTTGCTTTGGTCATTTATTGTTTTGTATTTTTCACTCACCTTTCATGTTTTCACACAAGACTTCTGTTATTTCCTACCTTGGAACATGAATCAACATGTGATTGCCTAAATAGCCAGAAAGTGATAGCCTTGTAGAACATTGATCAATGTATGATGTTAATACCAGGTTATGGGTTTTTTTTTAAAATCATTTGAATGTCTGTGGAGATCCTCAGTCATCCAGCTGAGTCATGGTAATTGAACTTCTTTTCTTGTGGGATCAAAACATTTCACTCCTCATCTAAGCAGCTTCTTCAGTTTGAGGAAGGTTGGTAGAAGTCTTCCAATTTATAGTTCACCTTGGTTTCACCTCACCCTGATCTGACTAGGCTCATTAGATGGACAATGGCTGAAGTGAAATGTTTTGATCCCATAAGAAAAGAAGTCCAGTTGCCGTGACTCAATTTTATTTAAATTGTTTCATTTTTCAAAAGATCTATCACTGTAATTCCAGCAGTCTCACTATTCCCACTGCATTTGCTTTCTTGCAAGTCAGTCTATAAGAATATTGAGATTATAATACTAATTATAATATAAATCATGTACTATTATAAGACTAATGATAAACATAATTTCATTTCCCGGTACACTTTTTTTTTAAAAAAAGTATAGATCATAATAATAAAGAAACAAATTATGAAGGCAGCCAGGTTCATGAATTAGAGCACATCAGAACCATAACTTTTGGATAGCTCAGTGGTTTAGGTATCTGGCTACACAGCTGGAGGTTGGGAGTCTGATACCCCACAGGGACTGGAGTCAGTAATCATTGGGATCCCTTCCAGCTCTACAGTTCTAAAATCATCACCACCACCATCATCACCAAAAGGTGGAGAAATCTTCAGAGAATGAAGAACCTTCCATAGTCTATCTGGATTTTCAAAAGCTTTTGACACAGTCCCTCACCAAAGGCTGCTGAGAAAATTGCGCAGTCAGGGGATAAGAGGGCAGGTCCTCTTATGGATTTAGAACTAGTTGAGATCCAGGAAAAAAAGAGTAGGTGTCAATGGGAAATTTTCACAATGGATCGAAGTGAAAAGCGGTGTGCCCCAGGGCTCTGTCCTGGGACTGGTGCTTTTCAATCTGTTCATAAATGACCTGAAGACAGGGTTAAACAGTGAGGTGGCCAGGTTTGCAGATGACACAAAACTTTTCCGTGTGGTAAAAACCAGAGAAGAATGTGAAGAGCTCCAGAAGGATCTCTCCAAACTGGGGGAATGGGCTACGAAATGGCAAATGCGTTTTAATGTAGCCAAATGTAAAGTAATGCATATTGGGTCAAAAAATCCAAACTTTATCTATCAACTCATGGGCTCTGAGTTATCTGTGATGGATCAGGAAAGAGATCTTGGTGTGTTGGTGGACAGCTCCTTTAAGGTATCCCCCCAATGTGTGGCCGCAGCGAAGAAGGTCAATTCCATGCTAGGGATTATCAAAAAGGGGATTGAAAATAAAACAGCCAACATTATAATGCCATTATACAAAACAATAGTAAGGCTGCATCTGGAGTATTGTGTACAATTCTGGTCACCGCATCTCAAGAAAGACATAGTGGAACTGGAAAAGGTGCAGAAGAGAGCGACTAAAATGATTACTGGGCTGGGGCACCTCCCTTATGTGGAAAGGCTAAAACATTTCGGGCTCTTTAGTCTGGAAAAAAGGCGCCTGAGGGATAATATGATTGAGACATACAAAATAATGCAGGGTGTGAGTCGAGTGGATAGAGGGAAGCTCTTCTCCCTCTCCCAATGAGGGCTGGGAGAGTAAGAACTGACAAAAGAAAATATTGTTTCACCCAGCGCGTTGTTAGTCTATGGAACTCCCTGCCACAGGATGTGGTGATGGCATCTGGCCTGGATGCCTTCAAAAGGGGATTGGACAGATTCCTGGTGGAAAACTCCATCAAAGGTTACAAACCATGATGGAGATGTGTAATCTCCAGGCTTAAAACCAGGGTACTTCAAGGGCCAGATGCAGGGGAGTAGTATCAGGAGACAGATATCTAGTCTCATGCGCTCCCAAACGCATCCGGTGGGGCCACTGTGAGATACAGGAAACTGGACCAAATGGGCCTTTGGCCTGATCCAGCATGGCTCTTCTTATGTTCTTATGTTCTTATGACAGAACAGAGCAAGCATCTGCCATCAAAAATGCTGGGTAGCCGAAGAGAACATCATTATAACCTCTTTTAGAAGAGGCAGGAAACTTAGGTCTGTACAGAGTATGAACACCCAAATGCAGTGCTGAATGTAGACATAAGCAAGACTGGGGGCAAGCTGGCAAACTGCCTGTGAGGCCTCATCATAAGCTGCATTTTCCTTCAGAGGCCACTAGCTCTAAATAGACCTTTTGCTATGGAGCTATAACTAGTTGGGGCCGAAGCCTGCTCAGCTACCACATTGTCAGATGGAGGCTGAAGGATTTGCTGGAAACACTGTCCCGCTGGGCTTCGATTTTGTGAGCCTGTGATGTTAAATCACTTAAATTACTCTACTGTTTTGACCCTGGTTGCAGAGCTCCCTCCTTAGAACCAACATTTTGATTGTCTGAACTTCGCTTTCCCCTCTGCTTTAGCTCTGACTGAATTTTTGGACTCCTTTTGCTGGACTGGTGACTGGACTATTTTACTATCACATTATGACATTTTACTGGATAGATTATAATATTGGATTAAACTGTATCACTTTTACAAGCAACACCCAAAATCCTTGGTGAAATATCTTCTAAATCTAGGTTCAGAAAGCCAAGGTTCAGCAGTGGAATATGCTGCCACGGAGGGTGGTGGAGTCTCCTTCTTTGGAGGTTTTTAAGCAAATGCTGGATAGCCATCTGTCGGGCGTCCTGTGATGGGGGTTCCTGCATGGCAGGGGGTTGGACTAGATGGTTCTTGAGGTCTCTTCCAACTCTATGATTCTATGATTCTATGATTCTAAGTAATTATTATTGATGTATCCAGAAACTTAAAAAAAAAAAGAAACAGTACATTAATAAGGTTCTTAGAATTTGCCACTGGGAACTCCTGTGGCTTTTTCCAGAGGCAGAAAACTTAGTTCTGAGTAAGATTTATATCAGGACTAGAGATGGGCATGTATCAGAAAAATTGGGATTTATTTTGCTTCTTGATTTGTCAAGGTCAATGAATTAAAAATGAATTTATGGGTTTTTTTGATGAATCAACAAATCAATTTGTAAATTCATTTTTTTGAATTTTAAATTCTAAAAAATGGCCCCCAAGGAACCCAGACACCAAAGATGCAGGGAAGCTCCCCCTGAATCTCCTCTACAAGCCCTGCAGGTTTGGTGAAGTGTGGGTTTTGGATTCTGAGGTATACACTCCCAAAGCAGCTGTTGTAGAAAATATTTCCCCAGGAAAACTTGGTTGGGTTTTTTTTGAAGCCAAAACTAAAAGTACTTTCTGGGAGGTGGGTGGGGGACAACATTTTGTAGGTTTATAACTCAGATATCTGAAACCCAATCTTCACCAAACTTGGAAGGACTATAGGGGAGAGTTACGGGAGGCTTCCGTGCAAATTTGTTGCTCTAGGTGCCTTGGGGGACATTTTATCACCCATCCAATCTGGTAATTCTGAATAATATAAACTTCCCTCAGACTTATGGATATTTCCCAATGGTGTGTGTGTGTGTGTGTGTGTGTGTGTGTGTGTGTGTGTGTGTGTCCATTTGAGCTATATAAGTAACAGCAGGTAAGGTAACAACTGAAATAAAAGAAGAGGGATGGAATTTAGGCCACAGAGAACCAATGTAACTCAAGGACCAGAATGTTGACACTATGCTCTTACCAAAGAAGATGTGGATAGATTTAGCAAATAAAATGTCTGAAGATATTATATTTCAGCCATGAATTGTAAAGTATAAAGAAAAAGAAACCACAGAAGTTTCAAAAGCTTTGCTTAAAGAATCCAAGTAAGGACCTATGAGTTTATGATTTTCTGTGTCCACTATCATCCACACAGTCAGTTTTTTTAATGTTTCTATAATATATTTGATAGGTTTTCCTTCTTTGAAGTACCTTTCTTTTCTTCTCCTGGTCTCTTGCATCCAACTGTGCTGCCAGATGCTTTTAAAAAATATCTATTCAGAAGGCTTTTAGTGCAGATTCATCTGATCATCATCTTTTCTGATGCAGCCCACTTGAAATGAGCTATTTGATTCTACCCTGTGCTAGTTTATTTTTGTCGGCTATTGCTTCCCTTGAAATGCAAATATATTGTGAGGGAGCAGTTGGGACTGTGGTAGGATAAGGAAGAATTTAAAGCCCCACATCACCCTTTCCAGTTATTATTTGTACAAAATGTGGCATTTTGATCACATTTCAGCTGTTGGTTCTTTCACAAGTGTTGTCTTGGCTAAAGAGCAGGAACCTATCCAGGCCAACGTGCCCAAATAGCTGAATTTCAATCTCATTGATTATACACATGTGAGAAGGCACTTTCTGTTACATTCAGGCAACAAATGTCCACTGTGCTTTAAGGGCTACCTAGACTCTGCTTGTGTGCTGATCTCTTGACCTAGACCAGTGATGGCAAACCTTTTAGAGACCAAGTGCCCAAACTGCTATTCAAACCCACCAATTTTTTTGCCAAGTGTCAATACAGCAATTTAACCTGAATACAGGTGGCTGTGAAGGGGTGATGTCGGAAGCCCACAGAAAGGGCTCCGAGTGCCACCTTTGGCACCCATGCCATAGGTTCGCCAACACTGACATAGATAGGAATGGAGTATATGTGGTCTTCCAGCTACAAGTCCCATCATCTCTTGACACTGGCTGTGTGGGCTGCAGTAGATGTGAATTTGGGACCAAATGTATCTGGTGGGCCACAGACTCCTCCCATCTCCTTTACTATAATCTAGCCTGTGTTTAAAGGCTCTGCTTAAGTTTCCTTGCTCCAGTCCATTATTAAGAAAGTTTAAATAATAATGGAAACAGACTGCAGTCCCCCCCCCACATTTTCTTCGTATGTTAGCATAAGTAGAATCATCCAAATTGCCTTAAGTGAAATTAGCTGAAATTTAGTTTCTTAGTCCTGCGACTTGCAACTTGAATAGCCCATTGACTCAATGGTACTTACAGAGCTGTATCACAAAATCCCCAATGATTCAGTGGGCCTACTCTAGTTGTGGCTTACTACAATAAGCAACAGGATTTCAGCCATTGTCTGATTTCTTCCCCCTTATCTGTTAGGAAACTCCAGAGGCCACAGGCAGATTGTTAACTGGGGATGGCTACAGGGGCCATATAACACCCCTCCCCTTTTGCAGCAGTTCCATTGGCCTCAGCTCCATTTCCAGACACGATTTGAATTGCTAGTTTTAATCTACAAAGTCCTAAACAGCTTAATAATCTCCCTCTATTTATTTATTTATTTATTTATTTATTTATTTAAAAGCTTATATCCCGCCCATCTTCCCTGGCGGGAACTCTGGGCGGCTAACAATGTTAAAAACACAAAAATAAGTAAAGGAACCTCCGAGCAAGAAGCAACGGAGGGCAAGATGGCGGCAGAGCCTGCCCAGGTATCAGGATAACAAAGAGAGGCCTTTCTTTCAGTCCCACAATTCTTAGAAGTGCACCTGGTGGGGACACAGGAGAGGGCCTCCTTTGTTGCTGGTCCCTGACTCTGGAACTCTCTTACACATGAAGCTAGACTGGCCTCACCTCTGGTGCCATTCTACAACCTTTCTGTTCAGGCAGGCTTTTCGTTAAATGACTAATGGTTTGAGAGGGGTTTTAAATGGATTGTTGTGCTTTGCTTTCCAAGTTTAATATTGATCTTAGTTACCATTTTAATCTAATACTTATTTAATTCATTTTAATATTGTGCATGTATTATTTTTAGCTCTTAATTACTGCTTTAGATTACGTAAGCGACCTTGGTTCCTTTTGGGGAGAAAGGTGGGATAGCAATATTTTAAATAAAATAAATAAAATAAAATAGGACAAACATATACTTTTCATTATAAGGAAACATCATTTGTAAATGAAAGCTAATCAACATGTATAGTTCAACCCCCATTGTTTTCTCTATGTTAATTGTGCATTGTGTGAAAGAGTGCCTTCTTTTATTTGTCATGAACTTAGACCTCTATCCCACTTCCATAAAAACCACTGCAAAGTGTTCTCTGATGTGGAGCATCAAATCATTTCCCCATGTCCTGCGGACTTTTAAAAAAAAAAAGTGCGGCCATGCCCCTGAAGTGCAACTCAGCGCGTTTTCCAAGTACCTGGCCTTGAGGTGGTAAAATCTTGTGAAGTGGATTTTAAACTGGTACATGAGCCGTGGGTACTCAGGAAAAACCGAAGCAAGAAATATTCTAGCCTTGGGTCGTGTGAGCGCTGCCAGCCAAGTAGCTGTGAGGAGAGCACTATCTCTTTAAGAGCTGGCAAGCTGCTTGCCACAAGAAGCTGGCAAGGAGCAGAGCTGCTCATCTTCTTGAGTACACCCAGGGTTGTCCCTCGGTGACCAGGCACCTTCCAAGGTGAGAGCGCAGGGGCTCCTGGGCAGTCCATTGGAGCAGCACCCTAAAAATCGAGGGGGAGGGAAGGGAAAGCAGGCAGGCAGAGAATGCAGGCAGGCTTTTTAAGGCATCCGAGCCTGCGATGTGAGTGTCAAGTCCCAAGCCCAGGGTGCAGGAGAGGAGGTGAGACCTCCGAGGCGAGACCTCCGTGCAGAACTCCATGCACCGAGGATCAAGGGCCATCTGTTACTGTGCACGCCAAATCTGGCCCTGCTCCACTCCCATTTTGGTGTCTGTCCTTGATTTTTTTATATAAAAAAGGTCTTGGTACGTGGGAACACAGGAACCATGACTTGTACCATGTGACCGCTCGGGGGGAAACTCCACATGAAAATTTGCAGTGCATTATAACAGTCGGTCGTTGGAAAAGACCCTTAGTGACATTCTTCCTCCTCATGACTCCAGAGTAGAGATGGGAAAGAACCACTGCTTCAGCAGTTAATGCTGCTTTGTTTGCTGACTAAATGGATATTTGGTGGTTCCCTGCCTTCACAGGGCAGCAACCACTCTGAGCCACTGTCCCAGCTTCTTTCTTTTGCCTTCTCTAGGTACTGGCTCTGAGTGAGCACCCACCAGAGAAGGTGAGGCAGGGAACCACTGAACACCTGCACCAGCACAAACTGCCAGCAATTCATTTCCATCTCTACTCCAGACTTCTGGATATTAAGAAAGGCATCTGAGCCTGCGATGTGAGTGTCAAGTGTTACACATTTTATGCACAGTTATAATTCCTATGTAACTTTTTCTACTAAATAAATAAACAAATAAAATCCTGCACATTTTAGCTTTTCTCCCTGTTGAGGGGAGGCATTAATTCGGAATCTAAAGCATTATTTCCAGTTCTCTGCTATAGCAACAGTACAATTCCCCCCCCAAACATATTCACAGCCATAAGCTAAGTGGCAGGGGCAGATACTATTTCCAATGTGAAGCCCATTGGGTCTGGTAGAGCTCTTCTGCTACATAACTAGGGTTTTCTCATAAGCTGCTGTCTGTTGGCAGTGTCCTGATCCTACATAGATGCAGAACAACTGGATTAGAACATAAGAAGAGCCCATCTAGTCCAGCTTCCTGTATCTTACAGTGGTCCCAGTAGATGCATCTGGGAGTGCATGAGACTAGATACCTGTCTCCTGATACCACTCCCCGCATCTGTGCTATAGCATTCTGTGCTGCAGATAAACTGTTATAATGGGATGCAACTTATCTCCACAAACACCATGTAAACTCAATGCACCATATAGAATGGGCCAATACCTCAATGTGGATAGTTATCTGTATGTGAATTATATTGCAGGGGAACCGCAAGATTGTGTCCAACTATTTTAGTCACAGTGGATTTTCTCATTTTATTTTAATTAAAAAGTAATCACATGTTACACTGCTGGAAAGAACATTTTGGAGGTGAATTAAAAGAAAATCTAGGACAATGTGCTGGGGAAAAAAGATCTGTAATTTAGGAGAAAGTAGTGATCGTATCCAAATGGTGAAATCTATTTAACATTATTAAAGAACTCTTAAATGGATTCAACCACATTAGATGAATCCCAAGCAGGAATTTGCACTTATTTGATCAATGAAAATGAGGTTACTAATGTGGATTTTGAGGACTGCTGGAGAATAAACTGGATTAGTTACATTATGCTAAATAGCAGTGGTGTGAAAGGAAAAAATGTGAAGTCATTCATGTGTGTTTTTCTAGGGCATTCAGATCCTAGCAGTTTACACACTTGTCACATGAGAACATCCTGTTTTTCTTTTTAATCCACTGAATCCATAACACCACCCCAGTCATAAGCATTGTTAAGAAATCAAGATCATGTTGGGTTTGAATATATATTTCCCCTTTCTCAGCAGACAGCTATTAAAACAGGTGGCTAGATTCAAGGGCCTAGCAGCTATTGTTATCCATGCTGGGCACTGTAATAAAAAAGTGACTAAAATGGCCATAGTGCTGTTTTGTCTACCCATCCTGTTGGCATCACATGTGTGCAGCCTATAGGGCTGCTTGCAGGGGCAGTAGGTTAGATAAAGCCTTGCCACATGGTAAGAGGCCTCTTTTTTAATTCAGCCATCTTCCTCCCTCCCTCCCTAATAATAGAACCAGATTAGCTAGTTGTGTTAGGACCACCTGGGAATTTTTGGCTTCCACTCAGATTGGACCAGAGTGGCAGTGTGTTTTCACCCATCCCCTTCTCTTTAAGGCTAATGGGAGGTTTATAACCAGTCACAATTGGTGTGTAGTGCAAGCGGTAAATTTAGATCAGGTCAAAGTTATTGAATAATATACCCTTATTGAGCCAGTAGCCCTCAATATGAATTAGGAAATAGATTAGTAAATTAGGAACATTAAGTGTTAGGTATAAATAGTTCAAAATTAGGAATTAAGACTGCCCATACCGTAAGTTTTGGGAGGGCGCTGAACAGGTGGGCAGCACCCTTCTAATAATATTAGGAATCATTAATTGATCTGGCCCCCTTGTTTAAGGGACATTTAACAGTTGAATTGAGCAAATTTATATCAATAAATTGTGGCCCAATTTGAATCCCACAAACATGTCTTGCCTCTTTATTTCAGGACAAAGCTTCTGTGTGTGAGAGAGAGTGTGTGTGTTTAAAGAAAATGAAGAATACTAAAATATAGTCATTGATTTTGGGGCACTGGAGTTTTTAAAAGTAATTTTAGTAATCATATTCAGTATTTTTTATAGGTTTTGCCTTATGTTTGGGCAGCGGATGACTCTCGGCCCTGGAAAATCAGCCTCTGGGTTGTGGAATTTCCATTCCTGCATGAAATGGAGCTACTCAATATTATTCTTCAAAATCCCAAGAAAAAATCACCACAACCCTGATGCACCCATCAAGGCAGCAGATGCAAATGATCCTGCAACCTCCTCTTAAATAAAATCTATGCCTTTCAATTACTCAACATGGCTCCCTCATTGCCACATGCAGGGCAGGAAATTTAGAGGAAGACGGAGGGACTCCCCCCTCCACATTAGAAACAGATCTACTCTATACTGAAAGAAAAACTTCAGGGTATTTTCCCCCATTGTGTTTCTACATATCCTCTAATGACTGAAGTAATAATGGCATTTTATGGTATGAGCAGGAAGGTCTATTTCTGAAGTTCTGAGTGATGATAATAAATCTTCACATTTGTTGTAAATGTTATTGTTAGATACAGTTCTTCAAAAACAAACAAACAAAATCTATTAAAATGCTGGTTTATGAATGTGGGAGATTGTACTTCTGTTTGAAAAATACAAAATGCTACAAAATGGCCTGATATTGCTGGACAATATGGTTGCTGATAGAAGATCACAGAAAATGATCAAATGATCTCTTCTATGGTTGTTGTGGGAGAGCAGAATCAAGAATGGCTGAGATGTGACCGCAGTTCCTCTGCCAAAATATTTTAAAGGGCTGTTTGGGACTTAATAAAATGCTGAAGTAAAAGTTTTTGTCAGTGTAACTAGAGATGGGCACGAAACACCAAAATGGTGTTTTGTTTCATTTTTCATTTTTTTGTTTTTCTTTGTTTTATTTCATTTAAAATCAAATATTTTTTTTAAAAAAGTCTCATTTTTAATTTGTGTACTTTTTCATTTTAAATGTTTTTTAATAATTTAAATTTGCGTCAACCAGCTGGGTGTGTGTGTGTGTGTGTGTGTGTGTGTGTGTGTGTGTGTGTGTGTGTGTGTGTGTGTGTGTGTGTGTGTGTGTGTGTGTGTGTGTGTTTGTTCATATTGTGCTAACCAGCTGGCCTGCGGGCTGTGTTGGCATGTTTTTTTAATTTTTATTGTTTTATATTTTTTTCTTACAGCGCCAACCAGCTGGCCCACAGGCTGGGTTGGCATGGTTTTTTATTTATTTATTTTATTTTATTTTTTACTTATCACACTGACCGACTGGCCCTCAGGCTGGGTTGGTGGGGTTTTTATTTTACTTTATTTTTAATCTCGCACCCGATCAAACCTGATCAGGTAGGGGAAAGGGCAGGCTTTTTAAACTTTTTTTCCTGCCAAAGCCCCTGCAGGCTACAGCTGATCGGCAGTGGCTTCAGTGGGGGGAAAGGCCTGTGGTTTCCCCTGCATGGGGGAGAACCGCTGGCTTTTTCCCATAAGAATGCATTGCTTCAATGCATTCCAATGGGAAAATGAAAAACGAAGCAAAACAAAATGGAAATTTCAGTTTCTTTTCATTTCATTTTTCTTTGATGGGTCTTTGTTATTCATTTCATTCCATAATAAAATGAATAACGAATAATGAAATGAATTAAAATTTCATTTTGTGCCCATCTCCAAGTGTAACACATAGAACAGAGACTGGTACACAATCTTATGCTCTCAGGTAAACTCATGTTGCCATGCCCCATCTACAGAATGAGGACTAGAAAGCTATGTTTTAATTTCCAAACCCTAACTCTAAAACATTTTGTCTGCATGTTTTCCAAAACATGTCCCCTCATCTTTTGAAACAAAAACAACAGCAGCAACAACAAAGGGGGGCTGAATTTATCAAATCACATCATTTGAAACCAAAAACTATCCCTACTCTCTATAAGACATCAGCGAAGAAAGATGGGCAGGGGAATCAAACTTACACGAAATGTGGTGTTGGAGGTGAACCTTAATAAATGAGTGCTCAATCAATTCACGTCTGAACTTTCACTTGAACAAAATGAGTAAATTGAAGCTATCCTATCTTGCATAAATAAGGGGAGAATATAGAACTGATCAGAAAATACAATGCTGCAAAAGCAGTGGAAATGGGAAAAGAAGACCTAACATGAGATGGGTTAACTCTATATAGGAATTCACAACTGTTAGTTTGCAAGACCTGGGGGGGGGGGGGACATAATGGTTGGAATGATAGCAGTAGGAGAAGAGAACAACCTAACATGAGATGTTGTTGATTTGGAAGATCTGATCAGAGGTCTTAATAGGGCATTTTGGAGGTTATTAATTGATATAGTTGCCACACATCAGAAGCTACTTGACAGCACATAGCATCTTTAGAAGGTTCCCCCTTTAATTACCAAGCAACTGTATCATAACAAGATGGGTATAAAATTTGAGATACCAACTCCCAACTGAGCTCCAAAGCTCTGCTAACATCAAGTAAGACCATGCCCAACCACAAAGCAAAATAGGAAACAAAACAACAAAACAAGAACAATTTCCTTTTTTTAAGATGGCCTGTTACTCTATTACTTTTTTTTTAAACTACAAATCCGCTTGGTTGGTTGGGTTTGTTGCTCACTCATTTTCTCGATAACTGTTTTAGCCACTACAGCAGGCATGTCCAGACTTTGGCCCTCCAGATGTTTTGGACCATAACTCCCACAGTCCTTTGCCATTGAAAATACAGGCTTGGAATTCTGGGAGTTATGGTCCAAAATATCAGGAGGGTCGAAGTTTGGTCATGCCTGCACTACAGCCTGAGTATTTTTTCTGATTAAAAAAAAATGCAGGTGGGGAAAAATTATTTCAATATTAGCAAGATTTATCTTTTCAGTTTATTTTATCTATTTTACACATGGGTTCATTTGCAGTTGTCTCTTTCCGCATATGAGAAAAATATGTTTTCTAAAATCATAATTTGAAATGAAATTTCCTCAAATCCTCTACAGAACAAGCTGTCTGCTACATTTGTAACAAATGTAATACTGATCTGAAGCCTATTTTCAAAGTTATAATTTTTGGATTGGGTTGCCTCACTTTTAAGTTTGGCTTATAGAATGTAGAGATGGACACGACCAGAAAATTTTTTTTTCGAGTTGTCAATTTTCGGGACGGGTCCGTTTCGGCTCGTTTCCGTTTTTCGCAAAAAAATTTTAAAAATTGTTGTTTCGTCGTGTCGTTTATCGTTTGTCGTTACCGCCACCATGATTTCACGTGATTTGACATCCCAGCGAGTGGCGTCCCGCCGGCGCTAGGTGTTTTTGCACCCTAGGCGGCGGGTGGGGTGGCGGGGGAGCATGGTCGGGCAGCAACAGCGGCAGGGGGGAGGGGCGGGTGTGTGGGCATGTGGGTGCGCAGGTGGCGGGCGCACGGGCGGTGGGCGTGGGTCCCTCAATGACCCAGAGCAGGCGGAAAACACTTTAAACTGACTTCTGCACAAGACTGCATTGAATAAAGCAATAGCAATTTTTATTGCAAACAAAGTGGGCAGTGCACCCACAGCAGAGCTGCAGGCAGGGTATGAAAGGACCTTGGCTTGCCACCAAGCAAATGAAATTTTTAAAATAAATCCACACCTCCCTTCCCACTCAAACCTTCCCCCCCTTTGAAGCACTATCAGAAAAGAAATCCTAACAAACTGTAGGAGAATAAAAAAGAATAAACTGTGTTGCTATTCCCCACAGCAGACAGAGAATGAAAGGAATTATTATTATTTCCTAAAAATTCAATTGAATCAATTCCCTCCCTGCCTGCCTAACTGAAATCTAAAGGCTCCGCGAAATCGAAACTAGTCTAGCACAGCAGCCAGCTACACACAGCCCTCTCCCACCCATATCCAAGCCCGGACTGCGACTCTTCTGGGAGTGCCTCGGCTTTTTATGCCCTCTTGCACATCCAGAAGTGTCAGTCAAAACCTGGCCATGAGATTGGTAGAATGGGTCCAAAAATTTGCATGGTCCCATCCCATGGCCAGCCCATCATTGCGCAGGTGTAAAAAAATAAAAATAAAAATAAAAATAAAATAAAATCAGTGGGACCTTTTATTGCTATAAAAACCCACTGCTGCTACTGTAAAAATTCAAGCATTTAAAATAGGTAATTTTTGCATGTTTCCGTGGTGCTTTGGTGGTTTTTTGGACCACGATTTCAAAAAAATATTGCAGACACCATTTTGGATCCCCCCGCACCGCATGGCAAATGGAGATGCCGAGGATGCCCCGCTCCCAGCCTGGTACCAGCAGCCCAGGACAGGAGGGGGGAAGGCTGCCCCCCCCAGAAACCACCCCTCTGGTAGGTGCCCTCAGGCAGGCATATTTTCGCCTGCTTTTTTGGCCGGGAATCGGGTTTTTTTAATTTTTAAAACTTTTTTTTCTGTGCCGCTTGGCATCGCGCGATTGCCGCACGATGCCAGGAACGACAACGACAAATCAGACCCAATTTTTCTTTTTTCGGTTCGAGTTCGAGTTCTGACAGCTTAATTGTCGTTACCGTTTCCGTTACATAACGGAAACTATATCCGAAAATGGAAACGACAATTTCGCCAAGTCGTGCCCATGTCTAATAGAATGTTACTCTGCTGCACAATAACATGTTAAATTCTGCAGTAACTGTATTGGAGTAACTGGGATCTGACAGGTGAGTTAATCCTCCTTGGTCACTTACAAGAGAAAACACAAAATGTATATTTTGTTCCACCTGCCAATAGCCTTCTTTAAGTTTTAACCTTGTACGATTTTAAGTGTTAGTGAGTCATAATTAGGGATGGACACTTACCATAGTTCAGCAATCCAGAGCTGCTTGTTGGATCAGGCCCATGGGCATGGAAAGGGTATCACAGATTCCACAACCTGCTTCCTTCTATGGGCACCCATAATTCAGAGGAAGAGGAGGCAGGGCAAGGAAGTCTGTGGTGTTACTTCTAATAGGGCACCTGAGGGAATAGGTGGGACATGGAATCCAGGGTACCAAACCACTCCAAACCTCTGAATTACAGTAGGTGCTTATCTCCAATAATAATTTTAAAAAACATTTTCTTTAAAATGTGTTTCATTATGGGAAATCCTGCAGGGAAAGCAACACCGAACATTGTGTCATGCTTATTTTCATCCTTCATCATATAGCGAATGCTCAGATCTGACACTTTCATCAAAAATGGAAAGAGAGACAATTTTGAGGGTAGAATGATCATATTTAACAAAGAGCCTCAGGTGCCATGTTGGCATCTAAAAGGTTCCCCATTACCAATGCAATGGAGTCAAAAGACATTACTGTTTATCACACTGTCTTTCCTTATAACTGTTTGAGATGGGGTAAAAGAAACACTGTGATAATGTGTATGTCTAAAATCACCCATCTTTCTGTAAATGTGTGACTGGAAATGGTGTTATCAAAACATGCCAGACTTTCAGCTGGACAAGAGAAGGTTGAGTGACAACATTATTAGTAGTGAATGAAAGCCTGTGATTCACACTTGCATTCCTCATTTCATACTCCCTATTCATTAAGTATTAACTGTGATATTCACCCCAAGTTTATTGGGGTTTCCTGTTCCAGAGTACATATGCTGAAATCAATCTCTCTAAGTATTGGGAGCCCACTCACTATTTACAATGGAAATTCACATGATTGTGAGGCAGAAGTGATCTTACCCAGCCATTTTTGGAAAAGTTATAATAAGTAAACTCTATCCAAGCTAAATTCCAATCTTGGAAGATCAGATTGTTTCATAGGTCCCTAGAGGGAATATTTTATCAGACAGGTTAATTAGAAATGTCAGCCGCCAAGCTGTCATGCCTAATCAGGAAATACTTAGCTGATATGAGTCACAAAATGCTATTTGCTGAATCTGCAAGGAGACTGCAGCTTCGTTGCAGGCAAGTTTTAGCTTTTGTCATGGAAATATCAAGGAGTTTCATTTAATGTCATCTCCACACCAGTGTATGAGGAGTATCCAGAAAGTGGAGAATAGCACTGATATCCTTGTATCATCCATCATATGATCTGTGTTCATCCATAGGGCAGGGATGGGCAATTTCCATGAATCAGAGAGGCCCATCTCCAGCCTTCCCTGACCCACCATGGCTACCTTTGATAACCAGTGATGGGGAAATGCTACTTTTCCTTTGAAGCAAAATGGAGAATTTCTATGCACATTGTTTACAAGGAGAATTGTATAGCAAGTGATTTGTTTCAAAGGAACAAATGCACCTTTGTGGCCATAGCAAATTCAACTGCAGTAGTGATTTGGAAAGCAGTGGGGTGGACTCATAAGGACCCATATTCTGTACGTTGACCAACCCTAATGAACAGGGTACATAACAAGTAAAATTTGTGTGGTTGTGAGTATATTTTGTTGACTGGTAAAACTACCTAAATATTGATAACTTTATATTCCTATTCTTAGTCTCAGCACATTTTTGGGCATAGGTTGAGGATTCTTTGCTTTCTTTACCTTTTGATTTGATAGAGTTTTAAGGGGATTCCCCTTATTTCCAATTTTGTTTTTGTATTTGTATCTAATGCAACTGACGGCCATGCCCTATGGATTGCCCCTGGAGATTTAGTGTGAGGGGTTGGCCTTGCTCACATCATTCACCATGTAGTAAAGCACATATGTCACTGAGAGTAAAGACACCTACCTATGATGACAAGGAGTTGTGGGAACTGCTTGAGCTCCTGAAAAGTTGCAGGACAGTTGTGGGCTGCTTACCTGATAATATGAAGGTGGGTTCCTTGCTGTGGACGAGGCAGAAGTTATGTGCCCCATGGCATTACTTAATATGCAATGGTAGCACCAGGTGGAACTACACCTATGATATACTAGAACTCATGATGGAGCAGTGACCTGTGCTTCACCAGCTCACCATGGACATAGATGTGGTTTCCACGACATTCAGTGGACACTCTGTTTCAGGTCATGGGGATTGTGAAGCCATCTGGGGGGGATGACTGAGGCTCTCTCCAGAATGCTAGTGAAGCTGAGAAGTATTCTGATTCAAACAATTCCCTGCAGACCAGTCTTTCATCAGTGAGCCCAAGGAAATTTGGCATTCCTTGATGCTACTTATAGAAGCCTTTCTCCATCAGTTGGCTGCCGAAGCCATAGAGTTACCAGGTCCATTGCAGGAGAATGGGGTGTATGCTGTTGCCACGGTTATGTTCGCAGGATGAAAGATTCCCTAGCCAAGTCATTGGGAGACCTTGAGGCTTCTGAGGTGCCACCAGGTAAGTGAGAACCTTCAGAGGACTGCTGCAGCTGTGGCTGTATCTCTCACCACTGTTGGGAAACCTATTGCTGTTGCTCAGGACAGCAGTACTAGTGTTCCCACTCCCAGGAAGTGACCCAGATGATGGCAGATTCAATGAATGCTGCCCTCAAGCCATCACCCACAGCACCTCTTGAGTACTGGGTGCAGAACAGGGAAATGTGCTGTGTTCTGGCTGGCCCAGCCTTTAAGGTTCTGCCCTGTCTTCCAACCACTATGGAGACAAAAAATTCTCTTCTGTTGTTAAGGATGTTCTGTATCCACAGTACTCCCACCTTGTGGTTAGGAGATGAAAGCTGGTTTTCCTGAAAGTCAACATACCTCTTCTGAGCCATCCTCACCCTGCCCATAGTTTGAGAGAATGGATGAGAGTACCCAGGCTCCACCAATGCCACCACTGCCTACAAGTTAAATTGGGATGATAGGACAGTCGCTCCCTTTTTCTTGCCACACTGGAGGCATTCAAGAGAAATTTGGACAACCACTTGACAGATATCCTCTGATTTGTATTCTTGTATGGAACATGGGGTTGGACTCATTGGCCTTGTAGACCCCTTCAAATGTGATTATTCTAGGATTCCATGGAGGTCTAAAATTTAAAAAACAAGTTTCTCACTTGTAGATACAAGGAATTAAGTAGGATTTTTAAAAGCCATACAACCATTAGAATAGTCTCTCAAATGATTAGATAGGCCAGTGTTGGAGAAACTATAGCATGGCTGCCAAGGTGGCACATGGAACCCTTTCTGAGAGGATGTGACATTGCCCCTTCACAACCACGGAACTTCTCCCTCCACTCGGAGCACACCAATGTGCTCTATGCAGAGAGCTGGGCAAAGGGAAGGCAGCAGCTCATGGCCTCATTCATAGCCCCAGTTTACTCTCCAGCCACACCATTCTGGGCATCCCAAAAGCAGTGTGGCTGGAGAGTAAACTGGGGCTATGAAGGCTCTCTCAATGGAACTGTTTTGAGACCACCTTTGGGATGCCCAGAGTGGCATGGTTGGAGAGTAAACTGGGCCACCACCACTCCCCCTGCTTTTCTGATGGTGTAGCACCCCATCTGCCTCTCCACCCAGGGCAGAGAGGCAGATGGGATGCTACTCTTTGGGAAAGTAAGGCTCAAAGAGCAGGAATGCTACCCTTTGGGAAAGTGAAAATCGAATAGCAGACTTTTGAATTTCCCATGGCCAAAAATTCAAAACCCTGCTCTTCAATCCTCACTTTCCCAAAAGGTAGCACCCAAAACAATTGTAACCTGGAGTACCACTGTATTCAGATTAAATTGTCGTATTGGCACTTTGCAAAAATAAATGGGTTTTGAATCGCAGTTTGGGCACTTGGTCTCTAAACGTTTTGCCATCACTGAGATAGGCACACTTCTGATGGGAAAAAAATAGAAATATATGTATATGAAGAACAAAATGAAACAAAAATATTTGTTTACTTAAGGGGTGGGGAAGTTATGGTACTTAAACCTAGCCTTACAACATAAAACTAAACAAAAGAATGTCTCACTGAAGGAAAATAAACTAGAGTTTGCAGTTCACCCCACTACTGCTCCCCGGATTTCCTTGCTGGAGTGGAATAGGCTTAAGATGATGTATTCCCCTAGCTGTAGAGTAGGAAGTGGAAGTTTTTTTTTCTCCTGCCTTAAATCACAAAGCTACTACCATACAGAAAAAGATCCACTGTCCCACTGTTGGTTCCACTGTACCTTCTCTGTCCCAGCAGGTTTCCCCCCTTCTTTATCCCAATTTAGCTTTCAGTAGCTAAATCCTCCCTCCCTCTCTCTCTCTCTCTCTCTCTCTCTCTCTCTCTCTCTCTCTCTCTCTCTCACACACACACACACACACACACACACACACACACACACACACACACACACACACACACACACACACACACACACCAAGAATAAAAAGTTTGACTCCCTCTTTATCTTTGGTTGTGAGAAGACTACTGAGTGATTTGGAAAACAGTGTATTATGCCCCGAGTTATAAAAAAAAGAATGTGGCATGTGTTGCTGGACTGGCAGAGGGAGGCATGGCTTTGGGAGGATGCAGTTGAGCACTTGAAAATGTTAGAAGAATGTTCCACAGAAAATGATCAGGATGGGAACCTAGACTGTTACTGCAAGAAAGAGCTAGTTGCTGTTTATGCTTGTCGGCTTAATTCCATGGGTGGGGGGCTGGTGTGGTAGTGGGGAAAATTTCTCAGTGCAGTGTTCGTGTGATAGGGTTAGACACTGAGTCCCCTCACTGTGTTGTTGAGGATGACACTGTGGGAGAGAAAGGGAATGGTCTGCAATAAGATCAGGTTATGGTCAGGATCAGGTAGGGGCAGCCTGCTTGTAAGGAGTCAGCCAAACCCAAAGAGAGGACAAGGAAAGAGAAGACTGAACATGATGCTGGCTCCTCAAAGCCCTGTCTCCTCACTCCTTTCTGAGGCCAGCTTGCATCTTTTCTTGCCCCTAAATGATTGCTTGATGATTTGATGTTTGATACTGATGATGTGAAAAAATAAAGTTACAGCACCCTGCCAAGATCTTGTTAATTCTGATGTTCTGATCTGGTGGTGCTTCTCTTTCCTATGTGCACTGTTTCCTACTGCTGCTGATTTTAATTTAGGCTGTTGAGGAAGATGTGATGTGAATGTTGATGATGATGCAAAGTGCCTGCCTGCTGCATAAGCTTGATGATGAGCTTTTGGTTTTTAGGCACTATTTTGTTGTCTGCTTTTGGAGTAGGCTGTCTGTTGCCTTTCTTGCCTGCTTTAGAGGAGTAGTTTGAGGGTTTTGTCGAGCTTTATGCAGTCTAGCAAAATGAGACACAAGGGGGAAGGGGGTGAAATGAAACAATAGTAGCTGAAAGGTTTGGACTTTTTTGAGGTTACCAGAAGTTTTGAACAGCTATTTTGGGGATTGCACATTATATAATGCAAAGGGCAGTGAAGAAAGACAGGGAGGAAAAATTAACTCATTTGAAATGTGGTGTTGGAGGTGAGCATAACAGATAGCACAGACTGCCAGAAGGCAAAGAAGCAGCTGCTTAAGCTTCAACTCTCAGTAGAGGAAAAAGTGGGAGTGGGGGGGGATCAAAAAGAGAGAACAACCTAACACAACATGTTGTTGGTTTGGAAGAGCTGTTAATGATAGGGCTTATGGAGGTTATTAACAGATACAGTCACCACACAGTAGAAGTGACTTTATGCATATGACATCTTTGTATAAAGGGGCCTCATGGCACAGTGGCTAAATGTCTGTACTGGAGCTAAAACTGAGCTCACGACCTGGGGTTCCATCCCAGGTAGCCGTCTCAAGGTTCACTCAGCCTTCCAGCCTTCCGAGGTCGGTAAAATGAGTACAAAGCTTGCTGGGGGAGGGTAATGTGTAGCCTGCATAATTAAATTGTAAACCACCCAGCGAGTGCTATAAGTGCTATGGGGCAGTATATAAGCAGAATGCCTTGCTTTGCTTTGCTTTTTAAAGTTGTTTTTTAATTATCAAGAAAATAGATTAGAAACAGAGGAAGCAGATGTAGGAGAGAATCTCATAGCTGGGATACCACCACTGAAAATATCATAACCCTAAAAATTTACACTCTGCATTAGATGGTGCAGGGGTAACTGAAAAAGCATATGAGCAGAGATACATAGAGATATAGGTATGCACTCACAGAAAGCCACCTCTTGGATTCTGGGCAATAGTAATAATGGTAATAATGATGAGGATGATAACAAACACTTAGAAAGTAAGTAAATAAGTGGGTAGGTTGCAGGCGACTGTAGTTATTCATTGGTTATGAAGCATGTTTGGCAGTTTTCTGACTACTTGGATCCCAAAGCAGCGTCCTACCCTTAGGAATGAGTGATTTCAACTGGGGCCAGTTTGTGAAAGAAGTAGGGAGTCTCATCCCGAAACGTCAGGGTCACATGCCCTGGCTATCTGTTACTTCAACTTTTCATAATGATGCTCCTATAGTCCTGCTGCTCAGCATGAAGGGAAGCCCCCATTCCCCATCATGGTGGAGCCACATACCTGTAGGCAGGCAATAGGCATATGGAGGTTTCCCCAGTGGAGACAGCCACGGCAATGCTGTTTAGAGACAGAACCAGCATGGGGCTAGGGACTCACAGAGCCTGTACTGGAAAGGAGCCTGGAAAAGCCCACCTGTTTCAGTTCCTGGCTCATAAACTAATGTAGACCCCTCCCCCTACAAGTTAGGAAATTTAAACAGTTAATTAAATGAATAAAGTTATGGCCCAATTTTAAACTCCCATTCCTGTGTCTGGTCTCCTTATTTGCTTATTGATGGGTGTGAGGGGCAATGATCATTCTTCTTAAATGTAACTGCTCAGGTTTTGCTATATGGATACACATAGATGGCATGGAAAATTTCAAGAGCTCAATGGCTCTCAGCTGGCTGACTAATTAGAAGCTTCATCTTGAATGGCAGTTTGTACTGAGACTTCTAAAGTTACAAACCATATTATAAACTCCCTGCATAACAAATTGGCTGCTTTCACATGACCACTAAAATCTGCAGCAAACTTTGATCTGGATCACACACACACACACCCAGAGGGGTCATGTGGTTGATGTTGCAAATTGGATATTTCCATGGCCACATTTTGAAAATCCGCAAAGGCCCTGCTCCCATGACTGAGAACCGCAGCACAGACACCGTAACGGGGGCTAAAAGGTTTTGGTGCAGACTTTCCATGTTCCCACAGACACGAGTAATAGTTTAAAATCGGCATCAAAAGACTGGCAAGGATTTTACCACCGCAAGACCAGGTACTTGTAAAAGGTGCTGGGTTGTGCTTAAGTGGATGTGGTCGCACTTATTTTTTTTATGTCCGCTGCTCGTGAGAAAACGATTTTATGCTCCACATCTGCAAGCACTTTGAAGTGGATTTTATTGGTTGTGTGAAAGCAGCCAATGGTTGCTATTGAGTGTTGTGGTTGCAAGTTATGACTATATGCACAGCTGGAATATTTTATATCCGGACTTAAAAGCAGATAAAAGCTCAAAGGATGCAACTAATTTACAGCATTAGTGTAGTGAATTGTGGAGAGAAATGTCATTAGTTTGCTAGAGATAACTCAGTACAATTTAGGGGTAGGAGTTTTAGCAACTTATATTTATTCTTGTTTATTTTAATTATGGATTATCACGTTTTGAAACCAGGCAGTGGCTATTTTTATTCACATATTCCGAAGGATGTGAATCAGCCTGCTCTTTTGAAATAGCAAATAATGTGACCTTAGTAACTGATATTCAAAGATCATCATCATGCTATTATTATCATCTACTTTTTGTATCACATGTTCTAAGTAATAGTGCCCAAAGCAGCTGACAACATATAAAATTACAATGACTAGACTTCTACTTGAAATAAATGTCAATTTAACATTAATTATGTATATCACATTAGTTAATTGCTGCTAATTAACAAGTTTTCAATCACATTCCTGGTCACTTGCCAGTGATGCACTGTATAAAGCATAATTATTCAAAACCAATCAAAAAGTTTTCAAGTAACCATTATTAGGGATATATCTTTCTTATTTAATTGACTTCTCCCCCCTAATTTTGCAGCAACTCACCAGGCTGAATTATGGAAGTGAATGCTTCATAGCAACACGAGGTAGAACAACGCCTCTACTTGCATTTCATTCTCTTGCTGTGTGGGAACTGTGAGATTCCCCAAGACTTGCTATGCTACTTAGGAGGCCAAGTTCAAAAACAATGATGTCTCCAGACAGATAATGGAGTTGATAATGGTTATTTCAAGCCAGTAACATCTCCAGAGTCACACATTTCCTACCCATGTCCTCTAAGTTCTTGCTCACTCAGCCTGGAATATAGGTTGTTGTGTTAACAACCTAGGCCACAGTGCTTATTAATTATTTGACAATAATTTCCCCTTTCACAAGGGGGTCTACCATACAGTAGTGTGAAATATTAGCCAAGTCCGAAGTCTAAATGACTGCTTGACTAGACCTCTCGAGAGCAAGTTCCTCTCTCCAAAGCATGCTGGAACTCTCCAACATATCTTTGGTGCCCGTCTTTTCAGATAACCCCTCAGCTTCAGCTCACCTGAGCTTCCAGACCCTAAGTGTACTGTTGCCTTGGCAATCCCTTAGAATTCCTCCTCTCCAAACCAAAATTTCCACCTGATATCATTTGTGAGGTGGAATGGCCAGTACCATCTTTGGATGACCTCCAGAACCTCACTCCAAGTTCTTACCTATTGCATTACACACCACAGCATAAGGGTCACTTGTATGCCCCATTCCCCCACCCTTTGTAAAAAAATTGCCCTGTAGGCTCATAGAAACAGGTTAAGACCCATATCAGACAAATGAGTGCCATCTGGCCTGAAGAACTTGGGCTTCTGTACCTGAATCTGGGGATGTTTTCTCACTGACCCCAAGCCTGTTTTCACGGCTCTTCCTACATCGTGGTTGACTCTCCATCTATCATGGTTGGTATAGCTGCCTGAAATACCAATCTTGGTATTATATCAGACCAAACAATCTGTATCCATGGAAACCCATTTGTAAAATCTTTCAAATGACTTATCACTCGCACAATAATTGATTTTCCTGTTTTCAAGTGCCCACTGCAAAAAGGAATTGAAATGTTCAAATGTAAGATATGGAACCTCAGCAAAATCCTATCCATGTAATATCCACCCTCAAAAAAGAAACCCAGCAGTTCAAAACCCTTGGGATACACTGGGAGTAGGTAAAATGCCAATTTGATATCTTACTTTACTACTTATGCTCTCAACCCAAACGACTTGGCCATGTGCACTGTGGCATCAAAGGATGTGTATTAGGCTATGCACAGTTCCATCATAAATGGATTCCCCTGCTGGGTAGGATCAATGCTCCCAGTGGGGAGAACCTGTTCCAAACAACCCAGTGGCTCCACAAAGTGGCTCAATAATCTTCCTCCTAGGACCTCTTTTTAAATTTTATCCCTTACAACATGCTCAATCCCTAGAACTAGTTTTAAGTTGCTTACATAACAGGTGACCTATTGGGGAAACTGAAACCATATCTAAAACCTTCCTTTAAATATTATGTGGAAGCTTTATCTGGGTATTCTTCCAGCAATTTTTCTAACATTGACATCCTAATTGGACTGTGACTTGGTCTGGCAGTATACTTTTAGGTTTGCCAGAATCCTTAACTCCCACTAGTCCCAGGTACCCTCTAAAACAGTTACCAGAAGCATGTGTTGCCACACAAAAGGAACACTGGTGTCAGTATTTACTGCTACAAGACCTTTTGGCATTGAACTGAGACACCTGACTCACTAATGCTGGGTATTAATGTATTCCTCTGAATTAAATGTCAGCTATCAAAATGTTCCTCTAGGTTAGGCCATGATGGCATCATCAAGTGCAACCACAGGTCATGGTGCTGATCATCCCGCCACTCTCATATGAAAGCTTTCATCATAGAGCAGCCAGGCATGAACCAGGAAGTCCACATATGCATGGTAAATTAAGTTCATGTATTGGTCTCCTATATCTGTGAGGGCTGCACCTTCATAATTGTCCTACCATATGTGAAAAACCCAGGCAGCCAATTAGCCCAGGATCTTTCTAGTGTCTTTTGCATCTTTCTATTTCTCTGTATCACTATCAATTTCCTTATCTTATTTCTTCTCTTCCATTTTCCTTTTAAAAGTTCAAAGACATCAACATTTCTCTTCCCCAAATCTTTCTTACTGTGGCTGGTAGGAGGTGATTGTCTAATGGCAAAGATTGTTCACATGAAGGAAGAGCCGTAAGAAGAACTGAGTCATACCCCATGCCTGGAATGGGTGGCAATGACTTTCTTGGTGGCCCATCATGGCAACCCTGATTATAACTGGGCCATGAACAAGCAAAAATTTGAAGCAGCTCTGAGTACTTGCCTCATGAGGTAGAAGTAGAGGGATTGAGCAAAATTTTCAATTTCTGAGAATACATATGTATTGTTTTGCAAATGCAACAGTGATATACAGCAACTACAGACCCGTGCTAATGACTTTCCAATCATGCTTTAGTTAAACACTCCTGAGGGGCTGTTCTGTTGTTCTCATTTATTTGTTTTACCCCATAATTGTCTTCCATCTTTGTCTTTTTAAGACAATGAGGAATAAAAAGCTGCTCCTAATTGAATTCAAGGAAGAAATGTTACCATGTGGATTGATGCCAGCTTTCCCCTGAGATAATAACATGGTAGGCAGAAAAATACAGCTGGAGGATCATGTATTTTATCATGAGCAGCGTCTTTGAGAACAACAGACAAATTGCTATGAATCACCACACTTCAATGTACTAGCATGGAGATACAGTTCTGTAGCATAACTTACAGAGTCATTATTTTGCAAGGAACATTACAAAATTAGAAGTTATTTCTGATGAGCAGCAGATCACCAAGTGTGTACAAAGGAAAGCAACACTGGTTTTACTTTAAGTAGAAAATGAACCTCTTTATGGATATGCTTAATTGTTCTTGAACAAAGCACAGATTGGAATGCATCCAGTTAAATCTCAGGGCCCTATATGAGTTAAAAGCAAACTGTGCTGCTTATAGTTATTTATGTGTTTGAAAAATGTTCAGCTGCATTCTGGTCCTTTCCCACATAATACCATTTAACTTTAACCTTTTAACCCTTTATTTCTTACAAGGGGGCAAATGTAGTGCAAGCAGGTCTGGGCTTTATTCCAGGAAGTTCCTATTTCAGAAGAGTGCTGAACACCTGTTCAGCACTCTTCCAGACTTCAAAGGTCTGATTACTCTGAGGCAACCCACAATTCAATTATTACCCATGTTGTCCTGTGATTTCTTATTATCTTTAATCTGCTATCCTTCATTTCTTAATTCCAAGCTGAGGGCTACCTGGCTCCCATTGGATGACTTCTTAAGGATCTAATCTGAAATCTATAACCTCTTGCACTACCCGCCAAATTGTGACTGGGTTGTTAATTATTAAACCCTCTGGTGAGAATGGGATGGGTGAAAACTCAGTAATACCATGAGCCAATTAGGTACCACCCAAAATATCCCATCCAGCCCAATAACATTGTGACTCGCTAATCTCATTCTCACCTTACAAAGGGTGGGTGGGAGGGATGCTGACCACAAGGAGAAAGAGGCTGAGCACAGTGAACACCGCTCTAAAATGGCTGCCTTGCCTCTGTTTGGCTGGCACAGTAGCTTGCTTCTTCACTGCTTTTCCATCCAGGTGGCAAAGAAGACTTGCCCTAGAGCAGGTCTGGCACAGAGCCTCAATTTTTAGAATACTTGAATAGCTCAAAGTAATTGATGTTCTTTGAGGCTCTATAAAGGAGCACAAGTAATATTCAACTAACTCATCGTCAGCTTTGACAATTCTCAGGTTGGTGGACTAATCTGATTTTGTACAAAGTAGCATCTTATTTCATGAGTGGACACAGTGCAGGGACATTGTGAACAACTCCTGGATCCTGTTCTGTTATGACATAGTTATAGATGGTAAGCTGTTGCAGAACCAAAAAAACTGTTATCAAAAGCACTCAGCCAACTCAAAAGTCCAACAGGCCTAGTTAGAAAAAAAAAGAAAAAAGAAAAAGAAAAACAGAAAAGGAATTCACCTTCACTCCAAGTAGCTTTCCTTATTGCAAAAGTTTTACAGAGCATAACAGGGGCCTCTTTCCTTCCCCAGGTCCAGGACACATCTTAGGTGAACCGGGTAGGGCATACAGCAATAGGGGTGCTGAATGTAGGCTGACAGCTGCCCTTGAATGGATTCATTCTCTGGCCTGGCCATATGGGTTTAGGGCAACCACTCCAATCCCATGGGTGGCTCTGCATCTGGATGCCTCCAGCATGTGGGGCCGGTTTGCCCTATCTCACGAATAAACGCAAGACTGGATGCAAGGTTTGCATCCTGAGAGGGGAGGGGGAGGAGGCCTGTATATAACCCTCTTGCTGCTTGATCATTCCCCACCCACCCACTGCTATTTCTTGGCACTAGTGTGAGTCTAACTGGTTGGCTTGTGGGGACCAGATAGGAATTTTTTACTCGTTCTCAGGATTGGCTGGTTGAGAGTGGGGATTTTTTGCCTATCCCACACTGGTACTCAATGGTGTAACTTAGGGTTTCTTTCAATAGGTCACACTGGTGGCAGGAAGGAGTGAAGAGGCATCAGGTAAGTCAGAAACAAATTATCCATTCCTAACCCATCCAACCCCAGGACACTGCAGATTACAGCGTTGGGGGAAGGATGCACTGGGATGCCTCTCTGGGCCTGGAACAACCAGTAGTGAAGCTTCAGGACCCTGTGAGTGGTATGCAAATTTACCAGCCCAGGGGTCGCTGTCTAGTGGACTGCACCACCAGGGGGTAGTGACTCACACTAAGCTGCCTGGTTGGAGGGGTCCCAGGAGACCCTGGGGTTCCAACCAACAAGATGCATTAAGCCAGGCCCCTCTTAGTGTTATGGTGCTGATATGTTAAGAGTTAATAAAGTGTGGCCCAGTTAAACCCAACATCTTGTCTCGCCTCTTTATTTCATGTGAGAGGTCAAAATACAATAGTTGGCTGAGCTGGTACGGCAAAACCCCAGATGCACCTGGCTGGCCTCCTCCAAGGAGCAGGATGGCAGGCATTATGTAGCACTGGAAGAATTCCAGAGGACCTCATGTCTGTTAATGATGGCTGGTTGGCAGGTAGACAATCTTGTTGCTTGTAGCATTGGTGCTGGCCCTGCACTGGTCCTCTAGCCAGCAAGCCTCTTGATGCTTGATATAAAGAGTCTCATCTGGGTGTACTGTCAGGTCCTCTCAAACACATGTGCCAGGGCTGCTGAGACAGACAGTCTCCCAGTCTTCTCATGATGATGGCAGCTCCTCTGCCTCACATGCCTCTTAGTCTACTGTGTCTGCCTACATGTCCCCCTCTGATGTGGCTAGCTGCTCCTTAAGCAGGAGTCCTACCATGGCTACACATCTTCACTCCACAGGATCATTTGATGGCTCATTGATTGTGCTGGTGGACAGCTCAATGAAGGTGCCCACCCAGTGTGTGGCAGCAGTGAAGAAGGTCAAGTCCATGCTAGGAATTAGCAAAAAGGGGATTGAAAATAATACAGCCAACATTATAATGCCATTGTACAAAATGATAGTATGGCTGCATCTGGAGTATTGTGTAGAATTCTGGTTACTGCATCTCAAAAAAGACATAGTGGAACTGGAAAAAATGCTAAGCAGAGCAACTAATATGATTACTGGCCTGGGGGGCCTACCTTATAAGGAAATGCTACAGCATTTAAGAACATAAGAACATAAGAAGAGCCATGCTGGACCAGGCCAAAGGCCCATCTAGTCCAGCTTCCTGTATCTCACAGTGGCACCACCAGATACATTTGGGAGCTCATGAGACTAGATATCTGTCTCCTGATAGCACTCCCCTGCATCTGGTCCTTGAAGTACCCCAGTTTTAAGCCTGGAGATTACACATCTCCCTCATGGTTTGTAACCTGTGATGGACTTTTCCTCCAGGAATCTGTCCAATCCCCTTTTGAAGGCAACCAGGCCAGATGCCATCACCACATCCTGTGGCAGAGAGTTCCACAGACTAACAACACACTGGGTGAAAAAATATTTTCTTTTTTCTTACTCTCCCAGCCCACAATTTGAGTGTATGTCCCCTACTTCTGGTATTTTGTGAGAGGGAGAAGAGCTTCCCTCTATCCACTTTACTCATGCCCTGCATTATTTTATATGTCTCAATCATATTCCCCCTCATTTGGGGCTCTTTAGTCTGGAAAAAAGGAACCTCAGGGGGGATATGATTGAGATGTATAAAATCATGCAGGGCATGAGTAAAGTGGAGAGAGGGATGTTCTTCACCCTCTCATGAAATACCAGAACTAGGGGACATACACTCAAATATCTAGTCTCGTATGCTCCCAGACACATCTGGTGGGGCCACTGTGAGATACAGGAAGCTGGACTAGATGGGCCTTTGCCCTTATCCAGCATGGCTCTTCTTATGTTCTTATATTGTTATGTTCTTATGATCCTCCACAATTGAGAGATGACCTGTGGTTTAGGAGCATCAATGGCAACTATGTTGAGCTGGGGACACAGACATTAAAAAAAAGCTTGCTGCACTGAGATTCTAAGGTGAAATATTGCTTTTAGCTGGCAAATGATGGGGAGAAGAAATCTTTCTTCTTGCCATAAGATCTCAGGAGATGAACTTAAAAATAATTTTCATGGCAGCTTGTGAAGATTGTACTAGTTTCTTGCCCAACATATTGTCCAGAATATTCGGAATATGTCTGCTTCTGTTGAAAGCCCTAATTATGCATAATCTGTGTCCTTGGTAGCTGACTATTAAAATGGGTAGATGTCACCAACTGTCAGAAAGAATGGAATTAAGTGATGCAAAAAAAAAATCTTCTGCAAAGCAAACATTGAAGGATTGACTTATTGATTAAAAAGAGGCAAACAACCCATCTGATACTTCCAATTCTTAAACATCCAGACAAGCCAGCATATGGAGCTTTAATGAATTTGCGTGCAATGAGTAAGATAAAGAATTTGCATAGTAATGCTGATTCCACATCACCAGAAGGTATCTCTCCTCTGGCAGGATGGGGAGAAAATTGTTACTCAAAGGACAGAAGCAAGAATTTACACCCCCAAACACTGCTTAATGTTTTGCCATACCTCAGAGGAGCTTGTTTTATAATTTGGCAGTTTGTATGCAGCATAATTACAGAGTCCGTTCTGTAATTTTAATTGCAGCAAATTCTCTTCCTGTGTCATGCAGTGACTTTCCCTTTGTTAAGCTAAGCACACACACACAAAAGGACAGGGCGGTTGATCAGAAAACAACCCACACATAATCCATCAAATCCTCTGTTTACTAATTCATAAAATAAGGCAACAATTACTATATATTTTTCTTTCAATATAGTCCGCTTTACAGGAATGGTCAAAATCTGTTCCTGAAATATCAAATTTTCTTCAAGAGAAACAAAGAAACATACAGATTAAAAACAAAAACAAAAACCCTTCTATTTTTAGATGGTTGGCAGTGAGGTGAGCAATTTCAGCTCCTCAGTTTACCACAGTAGAAAAATCATTTTAGGATTCATAACTTTGATGCAGAAGGGTGTAAGTTAACATAGTGGCATATCTGGAAGTTGAGTCATGGCAAGTGGGCTTCTTTTATTGAGAGATTGAAACATTTCTCTGCTCATCCAAACAGCTTTGTCAGTCTGAGGAAAGCTAGTTGTGATTCCTGACTCGCAACTCGCTTTCCTCAGACTGACAAAGCTGTTTGGCTGAGCAGCGAAAGGTTTCAATCTCTCAAGAAAATAACTCTACTTGCTATGACTCAACTTCCATATAAACCCACCTGGATGAGTGAGAATCTTCACAGACATAGTGGCAAATGTGTAGTTCCCAATGAAAGAGTAAATCTGTGTCTAGTCCAGAGATGGAAAATATGTAGCTTTAAATGTGTCACCTCATTGCAAGTTCCACCATTCCTCTCCATTAGTTAATCTGTCTAAGATGGATAGGACTTGCCCATCCCTCTCCATTGGTTGATCTGTCTAAGGCAGATATGACTTGTCTATCCCTCTCCATTGGGTGGATAGGAGAGATAAAATAATGATCAGTGCAATGCAAAATGGACTACCTATCTGGAAAATAACAAAGACCCCTTCTTGGCTGTTACAGGAGGTCTAATTGACATGTATTGTCATAAGAGTATTTCTATAAGCATGGCTAGAATATCCCTGATTCATTTCATGGTGTTTGTGGTTTTGCAAGTACTAGATTTCATGTTGAGGCCACCGACATATTGGTGGAATGTAGAACCGCTGAGTATTTTATCTATTGTTTATGAACTAATGGCATCTAAGAAAGAATAATAAGGTGAAATAGCAACAATAAAGGTAATAAAAATATGTAATAGTTTTAGGCAGCTCTATATAAAGTTTGGAGAATGGCCCTAAATTTGAAGTAAGTTATTTCAAGCAATGCATCACCAATACTTTTTTTTTTTTTTTAAAAAAAAGAGACATATTAGGAGAGTTCAGTTTACCATTAAGCAAGTTTCTATTGGTTGTTTCACCAAGCTTGCAATTTATCAGAACCTGAGAAATTTATGGTCTTATCTTATGGTCAAAAAGCTATTTGATGCCTAGCAGTTTGTAAAAGCATGCCTAACTGTGGTAATCAGATTAAATATTGTATTCTTGAAGGCTTTCATGGCCAGCATCTGATAGCAGTTGTGAATTTATTGGGCTGCTTGACCATGTTGTGAAGTTTTTCTTACTGACATTTTGTCAGACTCTGTGGCAGGCATCTTCAGAGGGCAAGGAGCTCAGGGAACTAGGAGTTCTCTGTGTGCCCTGGGGTATAGAGTTACAAGGTATCCAGTATACTCCTGCAGTGGAAGTGGGTTCCTCTTCTCCTTTGGTGACCATAGCATCTGTTGTATTTTTGTAGTGGGTATATATGTGGGCAGGTATATATTGGGAAGGGGCCATGGTGGCTCAGCGGACTAAGGGTCTGAAAACTGTCAGCTGGAGGACTTCCGGTTGAGCCTTGAGTTGTGAACGCCATGCTCCCGCGGAGCTCCGAGAGCCCGGGGGGTTACTGCTGAGAAAATCTTTGGGGGGAACTCGGAAGGCTTACAAAAATCCCCTCAAAAGGTGCAGGAGGTGTTCCTGCACTATACATCAGCAGTGTTTTTGTGGACTCTCGGCACCACTCGTTTTCGGAGAAAACTGAGCAGGGGAAGGTCCGGAACACTGAGACAATCTACAACAGAATCTCAGCGGAATAAGCCTAAGAGCAGACACGACTGACCAAGGTAAAATTCCTGAGAACTATACAAAACGGAGAAATACTCTTGCTGCTGGTGGAGATGCTTACAATCTCTTGCAAAACAGCTGAAGTCAGGGGTGAGTAAGAAGGGCAAAGAGTGTGCTGGTAAGAAGAGCACAGTTGCAAGAGTCGGAATTAAGGTTGAAAGTTAAAGTTATAACGTAGAGAGAACGAGAATGGGAGATAAATTCAATAAAATTGACCGGAACAAACAAGTGCGGAAGAGTAGATAGATCTACGTGACTTTAAAAAGCTCCGTCTGTCTCAAATTGGCAAAGGGGAGAAAAGTAGGAAGAGGCAAAGCTAAAGATTTAGAGAGGTGGAGGGAGAAAGAAAGAACGTGATACTGAGAAAGCGAGAGAGAACACCTGTTAAAGACCGGAGCTTTGGCATTCATTTGAGAACAATGGCAGCTACACAAGCGGAGGTATGATCCAGCACTTCTCTAAGGAAGTGGATAGTAGGAAAAGGGAAATGGACTGTCTGCTGTGGAAAGGCATTGAGAAGAAGTGTTTGTACAGCCACTATTGACATCTAGTGGGGGAATTATAAAAGCTATATTAAAGAAAGTGGAAAAGGATTACCAGCTCTTAGAGAAAAAGGCGTCACAAAGGAGGCAAGCTGTGGGGCAGGAAAGTAATACAGAGATATTGGAGAAGGAGAAGAGATTTCAGAATGGCGTCCAAATTAAAAACCCCGAGAATGGGGCTAGATGGAAAACTCAGGAAAGGTTCTGTGCCAGAAATTGATTTGGACACCAGGGAAACTAAAGAGTTTAAAGATTTGAAAGATTTAATACTTAGCTTAAAAATGGAAATTGGAGATTTGAAAAAGGACATGGCAGAAATAAAGAACGATCTTAATGAGAGAATGCTAAAAGTGGAGGATAGGTTGGGGAAATTAGAAGAAGGGTCAGCCACTGAAGAAAAGGAAAAGGAAGAACTAAAGAATAAATTGGAGGAGTTAGTGAATAGAGAAAAAGAACAACTTGGGGAGGCCCAGATACAGGATTTTCAGAAGAAGACGAAGAATATTGAGGACACTTTAAAAAAAGCTTCTAAGGATAGAAAAGAGATAAAGAAAGATCTGGATAAGACCAAAAAAGAAATGGAGGACTATAAAGCTACCCAGGAAGCTTCCTTAGATGCTCTTGCAATATTACAAATGAAGTCTAAGGAAAAAAAATTGAGATTTAGAAACATTTCTGAATCTGAAAATGAAGACATAAAGAAACTGTTGGTTGAGAAACTTTCAAGATGGCTGAGTATGGAAGAGGCAGGAATAGAAGAACAAATAGAAAAGGCCTTTAGGGTTAGCTCGAGAAAAGCAAAGATGAATAACTGGCCGGGGGAATGTTTGGTCACATTCTATTCAACTTGGTTGAAAGAGAAGATACTACAAACAAAGGCCAAAAAAAAAGACTAGTTATAGATCAAACGGAAGTTTACATACTAAAAGAAATCCCCCCCCCGGCTATTGAAAAAAAGACAAAATTATTCTTTTCTGACCAAAGCTTTGAGGAGAAAAAATAATACCTTTTAGATGGGAATACCCAGAAGGCTTGTCCTTTTTCTATAAAGAAAAAAAAGAGAGAGACTGGAGACAGAGACAGACGCCAAGATTTTTTGGAGGAAGTATTGGCAGGAGCTGGGGGGGGGGACCCAAAGAATATAGACACGTGAGAACAAGACAGCCTTTTGGAGAGTTCAGAAGAAGAAGAAGATATTCAGCAAAAAGAGCCGGAAGAAGCTGCGGAATCAAAACAACAAACATAAGAACTGTAGTTTATGTATTTCTTGCTTTATCTGTTAAGTGTATTTGCTAAGTGTATTTGGTTAAGCAGACTAATTTAGCAGCCTCCGTCCTTTGGTTTCCCCTTTTTGTTCCAAGAGTCTAGATTCAATCATTTTAGATTTAACATTTATAATAATAAAATTTTGCTCTTAATGTCAGAAATTAAAATAATTTCGTTTAATGTGAATGGATTAAATAATAAAAAGAAGAGAAATAGAGTAACATATAGTCTAAGGAGACAACAATGGGATATAATCTTCTTGCAGGAGACCCACATAAATCAAAAACATGTAAGAGTCCTTAAGAATCTGAGATTAGGGGAGGAATTTATATCAGCCAATCAAAAGAAGAAAAGAGGGGTAGTGATATATGTTAAGGCAAAGTGGGAACCCAAATTTCTATGGTCAGATGATAAGGGAGTTTGATTATGATTAAAATTATTAATGAAGGAGAAGAAATTATTCTAGTGGGGGTGTATGCTCCTAATGGAGGTAAAGCACTATTTTTTAGAGATTTGGAAAGGAAACTATTAGAATTTAACAATTCGAATGTAATTATGATGGGGGACTTTAACGGGGTGATGGACCCTTGCCCAGCTTGGCTTATCAAATCTGCCGAAGGGAACATGCAGGATGACCTCCTCAGCCGAAATAGACAAATTATCAGATATGCAAACTCAAAGTAGAAAAATCTTGCCAAAAAGTTTTGTAGAATTATATGAAAATTTGAACCTGGTGGACATATGGAGATTCAAAACTCCAGTTAGAAAAGAATTCACGTTTTATTCACAGTCAAAGAGAACAGCAACGAGAATAGACCAGATCTGGATTGCCAAGCAGTTAACAACAAGAGGTGGAAAAACTGAGATTAGGCCAAAAAAAATTCTGACCATAATCCGGTCACTTTATTTATACTCCCAAATAATTTAAGTAGGAAAAAAAATGGGCATTAGATATATTTCTATTGAAAAAAGAAAAATATTGAAGAAGCAAAAAAGACATGGATTCAATATCAGAAAGATAACAAAAATAAAGGATGTGAGGAAAATATAGTATGGGATGTGGGGAAATGCGTGATGAGGGTTTTTTATTGGATGTGGGAAAATGCTTGATAGATGCCTTTTGTTATGATTATGATTAAAATTATTTAAAATTAAGGAGAAGAAATTATTCTAGTGGGGGTGTATGCTTAAATGGAGGTAAAGGAGATTTGGAATAGGAAACTGTTAGAATTTAACAATTCGAATGTAATTATGATGGGGGACTTTAACGGGGTGATGGATATGCAAACTCAAAGTAGAAAAATCTTGCCAAAAAGCTTTGTAGAATTATATGAAAATTTGAACCTGGTGGACATATGGAGATTCAAAACTCCAGTTAGAAAAGAATTCACGTTTTATTCACAGTCAAAGAGAACAGCAACGAGAATAGACCAGATCTGGATTGCCAAGCAGTTAACAACAAGAGGTGGAAAAACAGATTAGGCCAAAAAAAATTCTGACCATAATCCGGTCACTTTATTTATACTCCCAAATAATTTTTTTTATTGGTAAGAATACTTGGGATAGGAAACAAAGAGAGAAAAGAAAAAGAAATTTAGAAATGGAAATTAAAAGAAAAGAAAAGGAATTATGGAAAAAAAAGAAAAAAGAGATAAGACATTAAAGGAACTAAAAATATTGAGGAACAAATATGAATTTATAATAGACAAAGAAATGGAACGAGAAAATATCTTTTGGAAGTATAAATTTTTCAATGAAGCCAATAAACCTGGCAAATTCCTGTTTTGGCAAATAAAGAGAGAAAATTGGAAAAGATAATAAACAAATTAAAGATAGGGGAGAATATTATTATTAACAAAAAAGAAAAGGAAATTGGCACTTTTTACCAAAAATTATATACAGAAGATCAAGAAGAATTTGTGAATTCAGGAATATATGAAGATATGTTGAAAACGATAAAGATAAGGTAGGAATTGATTAAGAAATTAAATGAACCAACTAATATAGCAGAAATTAAGGATGTGGTTTCAGAAATGAAGACGGGTAAGGCTCCAGGCCCGGACGGCCTTCCTATAGAATTTTATAAGGTTATGGATGATACAATTCTTATTACTCTAAAAGATATTATAAATAATATTTTAGAAACAGGCACAATCCTGATTTCATGGCAGGAGGCATATATAGTATTAATCCCCACGCAAAAGAAAGGAACTCCAACTCCTGCTGATTTTCGACCAATCTCTTTATTAAATACAGATTATAGAATTTTTACAAATTTATTGGCAAAAAGGCTGAAACTAATATTAGAAGAAATTATACATAAAAACCAATCAGGCTTTTTAAAAGGCAGGCAGATAAATGATAATATAAGGAATATCGTAGATATTATGGAATGCCTTGAGTTTAATAGGGATAAGACAGCATCGGTGTTAGCAGTGGATGCTGAAAAGGCATTTGATTGGATCTCATGGAGATTCTTAAAAAAAATAAAATGAAATTTTACAATTGGGCCCAAAATTCCAAAATGCTATTACAGGAATATATTCGACACAAAAGGCAAACATTATAATTAATGGGAAAGTTAGTGAACTAATAGAGATAGGGAGGGGCACACGTCGGGGCTGCCCTTTATCCCCATTACTTTTTATTCTGACCCTGGAACCACTCTTGCAAAGAATAAGATCAAACCACGAAATTAGAGGGATAACGATTGGTCAACATCAGCATAAACTAAGGGCATATGTGGATGATGTAATTTTTACACTGGAAGACCCACAACTAAGTGTACCAAAGATGTTAGAAGAAATTAGACAATTTGGGAGAGTTGCGGGATTAAATATTAACTACCAAAAGTCAAATTTAATAGTTAAGAATATGGAAATTAAAGATAGAGTAGACTTGGAAGAAAATACGGGAATTAAAATTGTTTAAAAAATGAAGTATTTAGGGGTCATTATTGCGGATAAAAACATAAATCTAGTTCAGGAAAATTATCAACAAGTTTGGAAAGATATAAAAAACATTGGACTTTTGGGGAAAGATGAATTTCTCTCTGTTGGGGAGGATATCTATTATAAAAATGACTGTTCTTCCAAAGTTAATTTTTTGTTTCAAAACTTACCTATTTTGGGGGGTGCCAGCAGCTTTAAGGATTGGAGGAAGGAAATTTCGAAGTTCGTGTGGAGGGGAAAAAAGACGAAGGATAAAGCATAAAATATTAATAGATCACAAGAATAGAGGAGGAATGGGTCTTCCAGACATGGAATTATAACATAATACAGCGGCCCTCAGGTGGTTGAGAGAGTGGGTAAAGTTGGACGATAAAGAAGTGCTAGATTTGGAAGGATATGGTCTAAATTCAGGTTGGCATTATTACATATTATGCGAAAAAAGGAAGTACAATAAGGAATTTAATAAACACATAATTTGTCAATCTTTATTAAATGTATGGTACAAGCATAAAGGCATCCTGGAACCAAAAATGCTGTGGTGGTGCTCACCTTTGGAATACCTTACTTTAAGGAAAACCAATATGGAGACAGGATGGCCCACCTACAAGCAGCTGCTGGAAGAAGAAAAAGGGGAATTAAAGCTTAAAAACTATGAAAAGATAAAGAGGTATTTAAACGTCTCGTTGGAGTACTTCCAAATTAAACATAAATTTCAAGAAGATTTAAAAATTGGATTTGAAAAGCAAATTACTAAATTTGAAGAAATACTGCAGGGAAAAGAAAAATATATTAAAAATCTTTATAATCTTTTGCTGGAGTGGGATACTAAGGAAGAGCAGATAAAAGATGTCATGGTAAAATGGGCTCAAGAATTTGGAAGAAACATTAATTTAAATAAATGGGAAAGACTATGGAAAACTGATTTGAAATTAACATCAAATATGGATATTAAGGAAAATGTTTACAAAATGTTATATAAATGGTATTTTACCCCCCAGAAATTGGCAAAAATTTATACAAACCAAAGTAGCACATATTGGAGGTGCAAGAAAGATATAGGAACATTCATACATATGTGGTGGTCCTGCAGCCTAATCAAAATATTTTGGGAAAATATTTATTTGGAATTAAAGAAAATTTTAAAATATCAATTTAAGAAAGAACCGGAATGTCTCCTTATAAGTATTATGGGGGAAGACATAAAAATCACGGATAGGAAATTTATGTTACATGCTACGGTGGCAGCGAGAATGGAGATAGCGAGTATGTGGAAAGATTGTAAAATACCAGATGTTAATGATTGAAGAGTTAGACTAAAAAACATTATGATCTAGGTGACAGAAGTGGGAAATGGCGTAAGGAGTCTGAGGTCAATTTGGAAACAGGATGGAAGAAATTTCAAGAATACTTAAATAATATAGTGGAGAAACCTAGTCTGTTGGGAGAAGTTTGAAATAAGCAGAATGTTAGAGTATATGATATTTTATTGAATTTATCTGGGGGTACTAATGCGCACAATAGGGTGAGGGACTCTATTCCTTTTTATACTCTTTTTACACCTACCCTTCTTCTATTTCTCCAGGTTTTCTTGGGGAATCACAAGGTTCTTGAATGTTTGCTTTTCTTTGCTGGATTTCCTTTTTGAGTCTTTTCTACATTCTGTATATTGTTTTTTTTTCATATTTCTTGTAGTGTGATAATATCAATAAATATTTAAAAAAAGAAGAAAAGAAAACTGTCAGCTGAAAAGTCGGCAACTCAGCAGTTCAAATCCCAGGTGCCACACAGCAGAGTGAGCTCCCATTGCTAACCCAGCTCCTGCCAACCTAGCAGTTCAAAAGCATGTAAATGCAAGTAGATAAATAGGTACCACCGTAAAAAGCAGGAAGGTAAAACAGTGTTTCCTTGCAGCCATGCCAGCCACGTGGCCATGGACTTGCACAACACTGGCTCTTTGGCTTGAATATGGAGATGAGCACTTCCCCTAGAGTCGGACACAAGTAACATGCATGTATGGGGGGAACCTTTACCCCAGAATCAAAGAACATGAAAGACACTCAGACTAAAACAGCCTGAAAAATCATCAGTAGCTGAACACACCCTGAAACAAACTGGACATGAAATCCTCTTCCAGGAAACAGAGGTACTGGACAAAACTAGCAATCACTATGTCAGTCTACACATGGAAGCCATTGAAATCCACAAACACAAGCAGTTTCAACAAAAAAGAAGGAAGTCTGGTACCAGAAACTACAGCCTGCAAAAAATCAAAGTTCAATTATTCCCACCCAGCCACAAACACCAATGATCAGTTCACACAATGGAACAATTAATGACACCCATCAACCACAGAGAATGAACTCTGCCACCCCTGATGGCAGAGAAACTTCTTAATCTATCACAACACAATGACTAACACCTATTCTCCTGCATAGGATATTTCACCTTTCTCACAACTTTAAAACCTCACAGTCCCACTCCCTCTATAGCCCAGAGCACAGAGAGTACTCCTAGTTCTCTGAGTTCCTTTCCCTCTGAAGATGCTGGGCAGAGAGTCTGGTGAAACATCAGGAAGAAAAACTTCCAGAACAAAGCCAAAACAGCCCGAAAAAAACACAACAGCTAACATAGGTATTGCTTCCTGATTACCTTCTGGAAGCAGCTGCAAAAACACACACTATATTTTATAGTTTTTACACTTCTAAAATAATAACCTATAAGGATTGCATTATCCTCTGCTTCCACTGTCTCTTACCAGAGATTGGTTCTCATCATGGCTACTCTGGATTTGGATACAGCAATCATTGTATTTGTTCCAAACCTGTCTGCAAAGATGTGTTTGAGTCCCTGGGCACTCTCCATGACAGGACACCCAGTCTTGGTAAACAAACAATTTAATTCACTGTCCTTTTAAGAGACATAGCAACTATGTAGTTCCCCAGGAGTTATTTCCCTCCTAAGTGGCAACCAAATAGTCAATCCCCTCCCTTAGCAAGAACATTTCTCCCTTTTCCCCAGTGAAGTCCAGTCCAAACCCCTGCATCCATTGCTGTTTTCCAGGATCCTTGCTGCCAATTCAGCACAGCAGCCTGTGGTATGGGATGGAGGAGGGGTTCCTTTTCTTGCTGGAAGCAGAGACATTCACTTCTGTTAGAAGACACTGCTTGACTGACCTTGTCTCCTTCTAGGGTCGTCAGCCAACTGCTTGGGAGTCATTTCCCTCTACTTCCCAGTCTTAGGACCATCTGTTTTCACCTTCTTGCATTGACTTCAGGTATTATTCCACATCTGCTCATCATTCCTCCTCCTCCATAGTTCTTATCTCCTCCCCAGCCTTGTCATCAGCTGTACTAAGGCCACTCCTCTCCCTCTGTCTGGGCTTCTACATTCCAGGATCCAGCAGCATCTCTCTCTGGCTTGACAAGGGGGTCTGACCCCTCAGGATTTTAGTCCCGTATAAACAGCTGCTTGTGCCTTGCTCGCACATCCCTCCCTCCAAGTTGGCAGCTCTCTCAGCAGGGACATCAAGCCATGGTCCCTGCTGAGAGAAAGAGTTGACATTAATGTGGTGCCAACCCTTCCTGTACTGCACCAGGAATGCAAATAGTTGGAGTGCCAAGTACCATCTTGTGAGCAGGGGGTTTGAGTCCTTCATGCACTAGAGCCACTGCAAGGGGCATGATCAGTAACCAACAAAAAGGGAGCTCCTAGCAGGTAATATCACAAGGACTCCACAGCCCACTTGACCACTAGAGCTTCCCATTCAATGGCCGCAAACTTCTGCTCCCACGGTAACAGTTTCCTGCTCAGGAATAGGATGGAATGTTCACATTCCCAGAGATTTCCTCCTAGTCCCCTTTCAGACGCATCAGTGAGTCGTACAAACAGGCTGGAGAAATCTGGAGCTCTTCATACTGCAGCCACACAAAGCCTCCCATTAAATTCCTCAAAATCTTGCTGTTCTGCAAGGCTCCAATGGACTATTTTTGATGCTCGTTTCCAGGTAAGTTCTGTCAGAAGTGCTGTGATATCCGAAAAGTTGGCTATGAACTGCCTATAATAATCCACAATTCCCAATAACTGTTGGGCATCCCTATTTGTTTGACTGACACTTTGGTGATTTTTGTGTGTGTGTGCATGGGATGGATTTCCTCTTCCCCCACCACAAAGTCTAGGTACGGTAGTCAAGCCTGGGCTAACTTGCACTTCTGAGGGTTGAGAGCCAACCCTGCTTTCCTTAACTACTCTAATACCACATGTGTCATAAGTTTCCTCCAGAACTGACTGAAAATGATGATGTTGTCTATATACGCAGCTGTGAAATCTTGTACTGGAGCTAACACCTGATCCATGAGGTACTGGAATGTGGTAGCGGCATGTAGGTAAATTTGAAGAATCTATCACAATTTTACATGAGTGTTTAGCTGCAGTAATAAACTGGATGAAGATGAACAAAATGAAACTAAACCCAGTTGAAAGGGAGAACAAGGGATTGAGATGCAATCTGTACTGGATGGGGTCACCCTCCAATTGACAAATCAGGTACACAGCTTGGAGGCGCTCTTGGAGTCATCCTTCAGCTTGGATGCCCAGGTCACGGCTGTAGCCAGGAACTCATATGCACAATTAAAATTAGTATGCCAGTTACGCCCCTTTCTTGAGAAACCAACTTTGGCCATGGTGACTCATGCCCTAGTGACATCCCACTCTTTGTGCAGCTACTGATGAAAAGTTTCAGGAAACTTCAACAGGTCCAAAATGCAGCAGCCAGATTGCTGACTGGGGCGGGATATAGAGATCACATGACACCCCTACTAAAGAAGCTCCACTGGCTGCCAATCAGCTATCAGGCACAATTCAAGGTGCTGACTAGAGATGGGCACGACTCAAAAAATGGTGTTTTGTTTGTCGTTTGTCGTTTAGGGGGTCCGTTTTGGTTCGTTTTTGTTTTTCATGATTTTTTTGCAAAAAAATGCATTTTCATTTTGTTACATAATGAAACAAAAAACAAAAACAAAAACGAAAAATTGCTGTTTCATTAGCATTCATTACAGTTCAATGTATTTGCCGCAACGAAAATGAAATGCACAACAAAATTTCTGTTGTTTCATTTCGTTTCATTTCATTTTGGAGACAAAATTCATTTTTCGTTTTGTTACGTAATGAAATGAAAAAACAAAAACAAAAACAAAAACAAAAATTTCTTGTTTCGTGCCCATCTCTAGTGCTGACCTTGACATATAAAGCACTTTATGACCTGGGTCCTAGCTACCTCAAAGATCAAATCTCACTCCTCTCACTCCCTCTGGGCTTCTGCATTCCAGAATCCAGCAGCATCTCTCTCTGGCTTGCCTAAGGGGCCTGACCACACTGGAACTTAGTCCCATCTAGCCAGCTGCTCATGGCCTGCTCACAAAAGGTCTTCCGTTATTGTCTCAAATCATATGATTTGCAAATGCCAGCACCTGTAGCATCAATTGCAGCAGAAAAGTACAGCTAAGCTTAGAAGTTGATGCTGGTATTCTACATAGTGCTTCATTTATGTGACTTTGTGCATGATGAAAAACCCAAACTATGATTCCTAAGCAGCCATTCATTAATGCAATTTGTGCTCTTGCACTTATGCTAGCATGAGTGGGTAAAAAAATTATGGCCATCAAGTCCCTCCCTTCCTGAACTTCTTTTCCATTTTTTTTTTTTTGCCTTGTGTATTAGCTGTAGCAATCTGTACTTTTTATTTCCCACTATGGGACTGAAGCTCTTCAAGTTTTCTGAAGTTTATAATTCTTTATGTTTAGTTACCCATCTTAGTATATCTTCTTCTTCTTAGGGCTTGATCACATTTGCCAAAAGATCCCCACTTATATTGATTTTTCCATTATTTAGATTGTTTCATAATTTTCCATTCACACAACTCACAATCAACATCAATTCATTTGCCCCAGTAATCGGCTTATTTGTGCCTTGCCAGGAGGGTTGTTTTTAAAATGTACCAATCATGTATTGCTTCTTTCCTTATCATTTCAGTATGTGTCAATGTGGCACTATATTTAGTTCCTTTGTGAAAGGGTTAGGTTTCAGAGAACTGTGGCCACCTCATGGCCATTGCACTTTTACCATTTTATAACTGGGGCAAATGAATTGATGTTGATTGTGTACTGTGTGAATATGTAAAATGCATTTTGATACATTACTAGTAGCAGCTGCCACCTCCACAAAAACACCGTGAATGTGTTGCTCAGGAGTAGACAACCTTCTACCCTCTTGCAGGTGGAAGAGGGCTTGAGCAGGGACAATCCCTGTATTGAATTGTAAGGAAAGTGGTACTACATTAATGACTCTGCTCTTCACATTACCTTGCAGATGTATTAAAACCTGTTCTCTTCTCCCAACACTATTCAAAAGGAAAAGGGGGAGCAAAGAACTGAGAGGGAGAGATGTGGAAGGAAATACGGAAAGTGGGATGAATGAGTGAAGGAGGGAAGGGAAAGGGGGAGAAGGAGAGAAGGTTTGTACCATGTTCAATACACACTTTGCTGATTTAATTCAATAACCTTTTAAACCATCTAAGCTATCAGCTAGTAATTCTGCATATTGGATGCTGCTGATGAGCTCTCAGTAGACAATTGTGCCGTCCTATGAATCAATAAATGTCTCTCAGAAGAACTTCTTGGAGTACAAACTGAAAAGCAGTGGTGATAATACGCGTCATTCTGTATCACTTGATGAACATTCCCTGTAGCATTTTGTTCCTTGTCCTGCTTGCCGGTCTTCAAATATCACTTGAATCAAGGTCTTTATTTGGTAACATCTCAACCAGCTCATGTGCTTGAAATTTGTCAAAGGCTTTCTTTGTATGCAGTAATGTTCAAAGGTTCCATTCAGAATCTTTAGAAAGAATGTCAAAATCTGCAGGCTGTGATTCCAAATTTTCAGCAGCTCTCACCAACAGCAAGAATATAATCTGTTTGGAATTACCCCCCCCACTGTCTCCTGACCTCGCTTCTGTCTATCTGGCAAAGAATGAGGAACAAAATGGGAAATCAGGCTGCTTTGATGGGAAGGTGATAACATGTTAATGCCTCTAAAGAGACGTAAGAACTAGAGATTATTCGTCATTCATTTTGTTAGGTAATGAAACGAATATCAAACCCCAGAGTGATTTTAGAATGAAACGAAGCGAACCAAAAAAATTGGTTTGTTTCATTTTATTTTGTTTCTTTACATGGCCTATGACAATGGTCGTGCGCTGTCATCGGCCACAGGGAAAACTGTCTAGGGAGAGCCCCGTTCTCACCTCCGCATTGGGAGGTGAGAATGGGGCTCTCTCTAAAGCAGGGGTCCTCAACCTAAGGCCCTGGGGCCGGATGCGGCCCCCCAAGGTCCTGAATCTGGCCCCTGGGACCAATTGCAACCCCCACCTACCCCTTTTTTGTGAGCAAGCAAGCCTCCGCAGCTGCTTTTGGACTGTGATCCAGCCCCCAGTGGTGTCTGGGTGGTGGTGGACCGGCCCACTGTTTGAAAACTTTGAGGACCCCTGCTCTAAAGGGATCTTCCCAGGAGCGATGACAGTGGCCTGGCGCTGTCATTGGCTGCGGGGAAGATCCTTTTAAAGAGACCCCTGTTCCCACCTCCACATGTGGAGGCGAGAAGAGGGGTCTCTTTAGACAGTTTTCCCCACAGCCAAAGACAGCACCCAGCCTTGGTTTGGGTCCGTACATTTTTTTCTTAAATTTGTACAAACCTGAACCCGAGCCAAACCAAGGGTGGGCCCGAACCAGACAAACCCAAACCATGGGTTTTCTGGTTCAAGCCCAACACTAATAAGAACATAAGAACATAAGAAGAGCCATGGCCAAAGACCCATCTAGTCCAGCTTCCTGTATCTCACAGTGGCCCCACCAAATGCATTTGTGAGTGCATGAGACTAGATATCTGTCTCCTGATACCACTCCCCTGTATCTGGCCCTTGAAGTACCTTGGTTTTAAGCCTGGAGATTACACATCTCCATCATGGTTTGTAACCTCTGATGGACTTTTCCTCCAGGAATCTGTTCAACCCCTTTTGAAGGCATCCAGGCCAGATGCCATCACCACATCCTGTGTTCAATTACCTTCAAAGCTGTTGTCTTTGCAGAATAAACATGCAAACAGAGCCTATTGGCAAAACAAAAGCAGGTTTATTTCTTAATCTCAGAGTTTGTGCACACTTTACTGCTGAAGGTGAGCTCCCCTGCTTGTTCCAAATTTATACAGTTGTCTATTCTGAGCCTTGTATGAGCTCTCTGCTGTTTACTCAGTCAATCAAACCCAATCTATGTCTGTCTCACCACCTCCTGAATTTACTTTGCCTATCTTTATTTCATAAAGATAAACCTCAGACTTTTTTCCCTGCTCCGAGCCATTGCCAATCAGCTGTAGTGCAGGGCTTCAGCAGGGAAAAAGTTTTAAAAGCCCGCCCTTTCCACCACCCAATCAGGTGCAATTGGGTGGGGTTTTTTAAAAGTGCCAAACCAGCCTGCTGAAATGGCATGAGAAGTTAAAAAAAGTGTCGACCGCACAATAAGTAAAATAAATAAATATTTTTTTTTAAAAAAAACCACAGTGACCTGGCCTGCAGGCCAACTGGTCGGTGTGATAAGTAAAAAATAAAAATAATAATAAAAAAACGTGTTGACCTGGCTCACAGGCCAGCTGGTCAGCACAATAAGTAAAAAATAAATAAAATAAAAAACACCAACCTGGCCTGTGGGCCAGCTGGTCAGCACAATAAGTAAAAAATAAATAAATTAAAAAAACACTGACCCGGCCTGTGGGTCAGCTGGTCAGCACAATAAGTTAAAAAAAAAGATTAAAAAATAAAAAATGTGCCAACCCAGCCCATGGGCCAGCTGGTCAGTGCTATAAGTAAATTTAAAAAATGCACTGATCTGGCCCATGAGCCAGCTGGTTGGCACAATAAGTAAAAACGTAAATAAATAAAAGCTGTCAACCCAGCCCGCAGGCCAGCTGGACGGCGTGATAAGTAAAAAAAACACAATTGGCATGATAAGTTTTTTAAAAAAACTGATCAGCATGAGTTAAAAAAATATTTTTTTAAAACAACCCTGAAAAACAAAACAAACGAAAACCAAAATGAATTAAAAAAATTCATTTTTAACAACCCATTTAAAAAATGAAAAACGAAATGAAACACCATTTGGCATTTTGTGCTCATCTCTATTATCTAGTTCTGTAAGTTTTCTACTAGGACTGAATGTGTGTCAGAGACTATAGATGATTGCCTGTGTTCTTTTTTGGGCTTTATTAGCTACATCAGAATTAATACACTACAGTCTGACTTTCTCCCCTCAGATCTGACCCTTTTCTTAGGACAAATCCCAATGCTTGCTGGGCTTTATATTATTGCTTTAAGGTCTCTGATGTGCAGAAGTAAAAGTCTCTTGTTTGCCTCTTTCCCAAAATTTCTGACCCCTTTTACCCAAGATCATAGCCATTTAGATTTTTCTCATTCATTGGAACTGACTCCCCCCCCCCAAAAAAAGAGCCCAAAATACAGAGATAGTATTATAAGTACAGGTTGGAATGTCACTGACAGTTTGCAAGGTGGATTGAGCATCTACCTGTGTTCCCATATTCAGGCACAAAGCCAATGTGGGAAGGTGCAATATTTCTAAAAAGGATGCTCACTGAATTCCTCAATCCTCATCTTTACTCAGGCTGTCTCAACATGATGAAAAATATGAACAGGATTTTAAAGCCAAACAATTATACTTGGCTACTTCCAAGAGGAAAACAAAGAGATCTTGGTTATCTAAAAGTCTCTATTGTTACATAAAATCTATCTGGACCTCATACCATTTAAAAGTTCAACACATATGCGCAAGCAAGCAGAAAGGAACTGGCTCATTATTAATAAGAACATCAAAAACTTTTCTAGTGCTTCAGATTCTTTAATGGAACAGCAAATATTCCAATATTAGTCAATTTGAAATAGCCAGATCACACAATTTTGAATTCAAAAACAGACGTAGGGTGGTTGCACAAAATATCCTTCTTGTTAACATGATAAACTTACTGAAAGCTCCATGAAAGTCCTAACTACCCATGATGCAGGAAGAAAATATTCCTTTTTCTCATCCTTGCCTGTGAAGATGAGATGAGTGATGATTTGCATCCCTAGCTGTGGGGACGCTGCAATGGGAATTTCCTGTGGGATGATGTTGAAGCCGAGTGAATGTCTAAAGGGTTGTCTTTGACTTTATCACTTCTTTCAGTCACTGGTGGTTGAAAGTAAGCTATCAAAAGGAAGGAGGCAGGACATCTTAGAATGCATTTATTACCATTTGGGAGGAAACAGCATAGAAATTCAAAGAGCTAATGTTCTGAAAAATCTCAACAGTTCATAGTGAGTCTAAGGGAGTTGGAACTAACCTCCAACCTAATTTTGAAACACAGCAAATTTATGAGATACGTTATCAGTGCCCTTTCCTACCAAGGAAATTGTTGAATTTATTTATTTATTTATTTTTGTTGGGCACACCATGTCCTTTAAGCAGATGGCATCCTTCTAGCAACAGAATTAGACTAGTCTACATTTGCAGAGCTGGCAGTTGTACACAGAGACTTCAAACAGTTGCTTTGTCACCTACTATACTGGGGGAAATATTCTTCTTCCATATCCCTATTAATTTCAAGAACATATATGCATTGGTTCAATGTGTTCCTATGTGAAAATGAAAAATGAAACAAAACGAACTGAAAATTTTCATTTTGTTTTGTTTCTTTTTTTTAGGGGGGCAGTTCATTTTTCATTTCGTTAGGGAACGAAATGAACAATGAAAAACAAAATGAAAAAAATCATTTTATGCCCATCTCTAGTCATGTATCTTTCTTTGATATGTTTCTTTTCTTTTCTTTTGAAAACAGTGTGATTGCTTGTGCTGATACATGCAGTTTCACTCCCCTCTGTGGAGAGATTTGTAGCTGTTTTATTTCAAGCCATTCCTGCTGTCTAGTAGGCCCATTCAGATGGAAAACACTTCCATTTGAATCTTATTCACCCCAAACTTGGTACCCAGATCATCATCATCATCATCATCATCATCATCATCATCTTCTTCTTCTTCTTCTTCTTCTTCTTCTTCTTCTTCTTCTTCTTCTTCTTCTTCTTCTTCTTCTTCTTTCCTTTTTTAAAAGTTTTGGTGCTTTTGCACAAGGACATTTAGCAACCCAAAGGGAAAAAAAGAACTCAGCAAGAAGAAAGGAAGAAAATAGCTATTAATGTTAGTTTGAAGCTTGTTGAGATAGCTCTTTTATAGCCATATATCCTAAAAAACTGGATAGTCAGAGTAGAACTACCTTAATAAGCTGCAAACAATCACTTATTGCTAAGTTCCTGCTTTCTATGAGCAAAGAAAATGAATTGACCTAGTAAAATCTGACCTCTTAGGTACAAACTGACAGTGGATACCTGTGGATTTCCCTGGTGAGAAATTTATTTGAGGTGAGCACCTCACCTAATGCTCTTCCATAATGGGGGGGGGGCACTGTGGGCTGATAGCTGTAAAGCAGCTGCCTCCAGTGGCTCCACCTCAAAGCATTGCATCTTAACAATGAATTGACTTTGCTAGACATTTTGTTTTTGTTTATGGTTAGCTGTCCAAGCGATTCTTAATGTTTGGCTTGGCTTGACATTTAAATATCATCAGAATAACTGATTAACTTGACTTAACCCATGCTATTTAACATTTATTTGAAGCCACTGTGGGAGATCATCCAGAGATTTGGGATCTGCTGCCATCAGCATGCTGATGACTTGCAGCTCTGTCTTTCCTTTACCACCTCTGCTGTGTAGGCTGTCCAGATCCTAGAACTCAACCTGGCCACGGCTATGGAATCGACCAGGATGGACAGGCTCAGAGTAAAGCCTGATAAGACCAAGTTTCTTTTCTTAGGGGCACCTCAGAGTTATGGTGGCCCTCTCCTCAATCTGAGTGTGATCTTCCTCCAGCTGGCAGAAAGAGTGAGAAATCTGGGTGTGGTGCTGGACCCGGCTCTCTCCTGGGACTCCCAGATAGCAGCCATCTCCAAATCAGCCTTCTATCATCTTTGGCCCATTGCCCAAGTTTACCCCCTTTCTTGATGAGACTTTCCGAAGAACAATTATGCATGCATTGGTGATTTCCAAGATTGACTACTGCAACACACTCTACATGTGGTTACCCTTGAATCTGTTAGATAGACTTCAGCAGGTGCAGAATGTGATGGCTAGGCTGGTAGCTGATATGAGAAAATATGACCGCATCACCCCCATCTTGGATCACCAGCACTAGCTACCTGTTGTGTCCCAGATCAGGTTCAAGGTGATGGCTTTAACTTATAAAACCCTCCATGGCTTAGGACCAGAATATGTGATGGGACATCTGTTCTTTAGATTAATAAATGCCATCCCAGTAGATATTTAATGTTGGCACTTAGGGTGGCCACCCCTATGGAAGCCCCCCCCAAAAAATGTTACGAGAAACTGGGCTTTCTTAGTGGCTACCCCTGCTCTTTGGAACAAATTGACAGTTGACATCCATTTAACTCCATATATGGCAATGTTTAAGAGTTATTTGAAAACCTAGCTCTACTGTGAGGCTTTTGGCAGTGCTGTACATTACTCGCAACCTACTTGACTCCCTCTATGTGTCTATTTTTTATTTAAAATATATAAAATGTTATTTTTATTTTCTTGTTTTAACTTTCCTTGTACACCACCTGGAATTTGGTGGTGGACCTGGAAAATGGTTTCAGGCCCTCTTATTAATCACATTGTGCCCAATACAATGATATAAATTGGCCAATGATTAAGTACTAGCAGTTTAAAGGGGTTTTTTTTTAAGGGAGGAAGCAATGGAATTAAGATTCTTATAATTGAAGGCAATAATAATAACCAAAGAAAGGTCTCTTTTTTATCTTTTAACTTTCTCTAATGTTCTATAGTGCTACAAAGACAGGTGATAAATGTACCAAATTAAAAAATAGTGTCAAAACCTCTAATTCTAAAAATGTTCAAGACTCAAGCATTTTCCCCCAATGTAGCATGTCAAGCGAATCTCTCTGGTCAGCACAAGGTTTAAACACCGAATCAGACAACTAACATTGTCATTGATGTGGAATAGATTTTACCAAACAGGGTCAGGCCTGAAAAACTGTAGGTTAAATACTGTGGAAGATGCTTTTAATGTAAAAACACAATTTGCTCCAGGCAGAAATGTTATAGCTCCATGCTTTTTATTTGAAACCACAGTGTGTGTGACACTAAAGACAGGAAGAAAGCTGCCTTATTTGTACTACAAAATGTTAGAAATGTAGTTCAGGCAGCATACAGCCCCACATTACTTCTGTTAAAAGTATGGATGTGTCTGATGTTCATTTCTATCCTTTTTTAATTTTTAGAATATAGGGTAAGAAATCTCGAAGCAAGGAAAGGATCTCATGGTGCGGGATACTTGCACATTGATTGGCCACTACTGCCACATTCTTTAACTCCTTTTCCTGAACATAGCAAAAGGAATTGTGCTTAGATATGGAGTTCTTCAATGAACCGACTTTCATTCTATATGCCCCACTTGTTTTTGGTTTAAAGGAGCAGAAATGTCCTCTTGCCACATCTAAGTGAGAGCTAATATAGAAGTTAATAATAAGGGCTGGTGTATCTGACAAACTGTCTCCCTCCCTCCCTCCCTCTCTCCCTCCCCCCCTCCCTACTGAATTACTGGACTTGGTCAGCACATGAGTCCTGTCCTCATATAGATTTCCCTGTGTATAGTCCCCATTAAAATAGTACTGGGGTTGCTTGCATTTACATTTGCCTTGCAGTAAATGCCGTTCTAAATGGAAATCATTTGGTGGTCACAAGGTACTGTCCATCCTCTCAGGAAAACTTTGCAGTAGTGCAAAAAAACACTGAGCCAAGCATGGAACCTCATGGTGCCACATAATATTTAACATCAGATCTGCCCCAAAGGGCTGTCAAATTGTAAGTCCTGCTTATACCTACAGAATGCACTGTAGAAATGAAGGGTGCCTGGGTTTGCAGTGGTGCAAAAATACTGATCCAAACATGGATCCTTATGGATCTACACAATTTTAACATGGAATCACCCCCCCAAGCCATTGTCCAATCTGCCGGCAGAGATTATGCCTATGATTGAGATTGTTTGGGGGATGATCCTACAGAAAAGTCATGTCAATCTATGAGACTCTATGCCTCTGATCCCCCCTCCCAAAAAAAAAAAAAACCAGCTCTACACTCCTCAAACTCTGAACCAGACTGGCCACATTTTCCTGTTACCTTCAGGCCCCCTGCACCCATCTCTCCCTCCTTCCTCCTCCCCCTGCTGCCACCTTTCCCACTGCCTCTGCTGGTTATCCAAAGACACAATTTGCAGTGACAAAGGTGTTGAGAAATGCAAAACCAATTGGAACAAATCAGGGGTTCATAATATGTGTTCAAAAATTAACGACCCTCTGGTGGGAGTATGTTTTATGTTGCTTGCCAACTTTCAGGCCAAGTAACCCCTTTCCATTTATGTCAGGGAACCACTTAATTTTTTAAAAAAGTTTTTACTATTTTTTTTAAGCAAAACATGAAATGACAGTATTTCTTATAGGAAGTAGAATCAAGCCCTCAGTGGTTTCCAGTACTATAATGCAGTAATGTTGCTTGGGTCTCATTAGTTTCAAAGTGCTTTGGGCTACAGTGTTATTTGTGATCAACCTACTGAGGCTTGGTTTGTTTGTTTGTTTATTTCAAAAAAGGAAAAGTGGAACTCTTGAGAAAATGGTAAAATCTGCAGTATGTCACTAGCAACCAAGTTGCTGCTGTAATCTGTCAGACAGTTCTGTCAGAAAAGATATGAACCTGCTGATGTGGGATAAAGTCATAGGCAGAACAAGAAGAATGAAGGTGTGCAAGGGGTTGTTCACACAGTTAAACCATATACCTTATAACTATAACTCAACTCTTATAGTAATATCTGTTATAGAGTGTCTCCATCAACTATGGAATTTTACCCCAGTCCAAGGCCAAATACAAGAAAAGTCCCTCCCACTTTAATTGTAACGGTTATGTATTTTCCGTGTGTCGCCTGCACTCAGCCTGTATACAATATCATGGACATTCCACTGAAATAAGAGCAGGGTGGCCTTGCTAACTTCTTTGTAGCATGGCTTTGCCATGCAATGTGGTTGTGTAGAGGACTGTCATTTTTCAAGCTGTACACTGTAAACACGTTTCTGCTTTATTGCCTGTTTTCCATTCATGCTGCACAAACATTTCTTTCCTATTCTTTACATGAAGCAAAATGACTCCATTTGTAACACTCTGGGATTTTTTTACAAAAACAATTTATTTAATAATAGCTTTCTGTATTTCTCCCAGCTATTGTCACAGCTCTTTGAATTATATTTCCTGGATTGAAATTCAGCAGTGTTTACTATAAGTAAAAGAATGGGGAAGAAAGAGATGAGTAATTGCCTCCCCCTAAACAGTAAATAAGGAGGCGAGATGCAAGAAATGGATTTAAACTTGGACCACAATTTTTTAACTATATAACTTCCTAACTGGAGGTAGTGCCTAAGGTAGTGCATAAAACTTGGGAACAAAAGCAGACCGACCATTCAGGACCTTCTCTAGCCTGCACTGGGTGAACCCTTTAACCCAGGGCCCTTCTATACATTGCCAACCTTGCCCTGGCCATGTCAACTGGGGAGATATCCTTTGGTCCATCTTCATTCTTTAAAACAGCTAAACAAGACAAAATCAAGCCAGCTACCTTCTGCAGTTTTCTCTTTTCACGTTTCCCTTTACGATTTGCACTGCAGAACCCTCTCTTCCTGCCCCATCACTCCTCTTTTCCATTCCAATACCATAAGAAGGGCCATCATAGCATCAAAATCTGACAGGTTCTCAGCCTTCATTTCACAGGCATTGAAATGGAGGCATTGGGTCCAGATCCAGGCTGATGTGGCCCCAGGACGGAGCCTGCGCAGCTGGGAAGCAACAGGTAGTGACAGCAGGCCCAGGAGTGAGCACGGATGGTCCCAGCTCAGGTGGGACATCAGGTGGCTTCTCCACCCAGCTTAGCAGAGGAAATCCCAAAGGAGTGTACACCCACGGGGGTTTCCTGTAGCTGGGGAAAAGGGTGCTGCCGCCTTGTGGTGCTATCGGATGCATCGGGGGCAGGCGGGTCCCCTGATGGAATGGATCTGACCCAATACCTGTCCAGACTACTGCAGTTTCTTCCTTGTCATCTGATGTCAATAAAGCTGTGGCCGTTACATCTTCCCCAAGAGCTAATGAGTCAGTGTGGTTTATGTTACAGGAGAACCCAAGTTCAGCGTTAGCCCAAAACTAGAAATATTTTATTTAAAAATGCTGCAGATGATGTTTATGCATTTTGTTACAATTTTTGTAGATGTGAATAGAGTGTGGTTAGGCTATAACCTTCAGAAATGATCAGGTAGAACCTTCTGTCTACAAGGTTTTTTTTAAAAAAATCCCAATATAATTATAAAACAGATGATATAATATACAAGATGATGGGATTAGTGTTTATATTTTAACCGCAAAACCATTAAAACTCATATTGATCTCTTGAAATTTTGCTGTTCTTTCTATCCTGATATTTTGCATGTGATAGACTCTTCAATCTGGTTATGTGATAGATATAAAATAGCAATTTATGATTCTTGGGAAAGGAGGAGTCAAGTATAATAGATCATCCAAAGTGAAGCAAAGGTCAGTAATAAGGGAAGCCAGGTTGAAACTCCTCCATAAATATTTGATTGTCATGTTTGCCCTTAGTAGGTGTTAATGTATATTAATGACTAAAGGTTCATTAATGAGCCACTGATTTTAAAAAGAGAAATTAAAGCACAATTAAAATGTATCAAGGGAGATCACCTGATAGTCAAATGACTGGCTAACACTTCTTTAAAACAACAAACAAAATAAAGTGGAACACTCAAGTTCAAGTGTTTCCTTGCTATCCCAGCCCATTATAGGCATGAAGCAGAAACAGCTACATCAAAAGTGCAATGTCACAATCGCAATGGGCTATCTGAATAAGCAGACACTAACTGCAGCTTTGATCATCTTGCTGCCGCAGCCTTAAACATTGTGCAGAATAAGGGAGAAAAGGAGGATGCTGTCAGAAATTCTGTTTAATCTTTATAAGAAAAGAAGGAGAGTGTAACTATAGCAGTGGCAAATCAAAGTTAAATGTTCTGATCAGAACTCCCAGCTTATATAGTCAGAATTATTTACTGACCTACTGTGGTAGAGGGGAGGGTTTACAATTTCCTTACATTACACCAAACCTGGTGGGTAATTTTTTAAAGAATAAAGATACTCATTTATAAGAAAGCTTATAAGGTCTGAAAAAAACTCTCCATTTAGAATTTACTGAGTCTTTGTAGCCACATCTCCACCTCCTCTCATTAACATTCATTGAGGTTCAGTGTGCCAAACTTGTCCAGAACATACCCACATGGCTCTATTAAATGACACAATGAAATCAAGAAATGAGGCCACAGAACTGCAATAATAATACTCCATAAACCATATGTGGGTGCATATAGCTCTGCATTGTTGGGCTTAGAGCAAAGATGGAATGCAGTCACATAAATATAAAACTGGCATTCTAGTCAATGCTAGTGGTCCCCCCTTTCTCCTCTTAAATTAATATTCAAAGCAAAGATACAGATAAAGTGACTGGACTAGAGATGGGCACGACCAGGAAAAATGACGTTTCAAGTTTTTGATTGTCGGGATGGGTTCGTTTCGGCTCGTTTCCATTTGTTGAGGAAATTTTCAAAAATTTGTCGTTTCCGTTTGTCGTTTGTCGTTTGGGTTGGGGTTGAGGTTGGGGTAAGTGGGCTCTGGGAGGCACCTCTCTGGGTGCTTCTCTGACATCTGACCCACTAAGAAGGGAAGCAAGGGAAGCGTTTCGCGGAGCCGCCATGTACCATACATTTACATTACATTATGTTAGGGTGGGGTGGCAGAGGCACCTCTCTGGGTGCCTCTGACTCAGTAAGAAGGGAAGCATAGTAGCGTACTGCCGTACAGGTTAGGAAATGGGATAGGGGATAGTGGGTTGTGGGAGGCACCTCTCTTGGTGCCTGGGACCCACTAAGAAGGAAAGTGTACTTGCGTACGGATCTGAGTTAGGGTTGGGCTTACGGTAAGGGCTAGGCTTAGGGTTACGGTTAAGGTTAGGGTGGGTTAGTGGGCTGAACCTCTAGGTGCCTCTGACCCACTAAGAAGGAAAGTGTACTAGCGTATGGGTTAGGGTTGGGTTAGGGTTAGGGTTAGGGTTTGTGGGCTTTTAATGCCCTCTCTGGCACACCCAGAAGTCTCAGTCAAAACCTGGTCATGCATTGGTGGAATGGGTCCAAAAATTTGCATGGTCCCATCCCATGGCCAGCCCATCATTGCCCATGTGCAGGTGTAAAAAAATAAAAATAAAATAAAATAAAATAAAATCAATGGAGACGTTTTATTGCAAGAAAAACCCACTGCTGCTACTATTAAAAATCAGGCATTTAAAATACCTAATTTTCAAATGTTTCTGTGGTGCTTTGGTGGGTTTTTGGACCACGATTTAAAAATAAATATTGTGGTTGCCATTTTGGATCGCCCCCCCACTGCATGGCAAATGGAGATGACGAGGATGGCCCCCCCAGCCTGGTACCAGCAGCCCAGGACAGGAGGGGGGAAGGTCGGGGACCCCCCCAGAAACCACCCCTCAGTAGGTGCCCTCACTGAGGCAGGCATATTTTCGCCTGCTTTTATGGCCGGGAATCTGGTTTGTTTGTTTTTTAACTTTTTTATGTGCTGCTTGGCATCGCGCGATCGCCGCGATGCCATGAACAACAACGAAAAATCAGGCCCAATTTTTCTTTTTCGGTTCGAGTTCGAGTTGAAGCGGAGTAATTCTCGTTACCGTTACCCATTACGTAACGATAACGAGAACCGAAAACAGAAATGAGAATTTTGCCTAGTCGTGCCCATGTCTAGACTGGACATAGAAAGTCACACATTTGGAAGCTGTGGATAAGTTACTATAACACCAACAGAATTCTAGGCAAAATCAAACCAAACCAAAATAAAAGACAAAAAAATGTGGCACCTTAAAGACTATTACATTTTAATGTAAGCTTTTGTGGACATGTCCACGTTTGTCAGACATATAGTAGCAGAATGAGGTGTACAATTAATATACAATGGAATATAATTTTCATACGAAATGTTGATTGGCTGTTGTATTAGTCATTACATTTGATGCAGTGATTAGGCTGTATTGTTTAGGTCTTGATTGTAAAGATTCCTAAAGAGACTGAAAACAGAAGCCAGGGAGGAAGAAGAGGTGGGGAAAGGTGAAAACAGGGGTCATTAGGTAAGAGAATGAGTTTTTTTTTAAAGAGAAAGAAACCAGATCTGGGAGTGGATGAGCAAGGGAGGGAGAATAGAGGGGAAGGTAAAGACGGGACAATAGGGTGAGAGAAGAGAGAGAATTATGTAGATGTGTTATAGGCAGTTTTTACTTTAGAATCCTATGATAGAAGATGGGTAAAGTAGTCATGAAGAAAATAACAGTGGTAGTGCATAAGTATTACATTTGATAATGACTCAAGAAACCTTGACTTAAGTTTAGCCCATTTTTATGGGTGTCCATCATGCATATGAATTTTATCTCACCTGTTTCCCTTTGTAGTCTGGATTTGCAATGGTTCTGTTCCAAAATGGTGACCTTCAAATCTTCCATGGAGTGACCAGGTAGATTGGAATGGTTTGAGACAGGTTTCTGTATATTGTGGTTTCTGATGTCAGATTGATCCGTTTCCATAGAGATAGTCCTGTTTGTCCTACATACAGTGCAGATGGGCACTGCTGGCAAAAGATGACCTAGATCACATTAGCTGAGGAGCAGGTGAAGCTGCCCTTGATATTGTCTGTGACATTGTAGGGTCCTGTGATTGTGTTGCCATAGTAGATGTGTGGAAAGAGTTGGCATTGGGTTTTGTGGCAAGGTTTAGTTCCATTGTCTGTGTTGCTGTCTTGTAATCCTTTATGTATAAGTATTTGCTTGAGGTTGGAAGGTTGTCTGTAGGAAAGTATGGGTCCTCCACCGAGGGCTTTGGAGAGTGAAGTGTTCTTGCCAAGGATGGGTTGGAGATCATTTACGATGTGTGTGGGTGGTCTCATTTGTGGACAGTAAGTGACAACCAGTGGTGTTCTGTCTTTAGGTTCTCTGGATCTGTCCTGCAGCAGGTTAGTTCTGAGTATGTTTCTTGCTCTGTTGATTTGTTCCTTAATCATATGAGGTCAGTACTGTAGTCTAAGGAAAGCCTTTTGCAGATTCTTGAGTTTGGAGTCTCTATTCTGTGGGTCAGAGCAGATGCGATTGAACCTTAGGGCTTGGCTGTATATGATGGATTGTGTTCTGTGTTCAGGATGGAAGATGGAAGAATGCAGATAGGTATACTGGTCTGTGGGTTTTCGGTACTGTGTGGTAATAAGATACCCATGGTGTAGTTTCACAGTAGTGTACAGAAAATTCACCTGATGTGTGGATTGCTCCAGGGTGAAGCTGATGTTTGGATAAAAATTATTGAAGTCCTGGTGGAATTATATTAAGCATTACTCTCAATGGATCCATTGTCATGGATCCAAATGTCATTGATGTATCTCAAGTAGATAAGTGGTTTTGGGGTGTGGTGGTTCAGAAAGTGTTGTTCCAGCTCAGTCATGAATATGTTTGCATATTGTGGGCCATACAAGTGCCCATTGCATTTCCATTGATTTGGAGATAGACTTTGTTGTCAAAAGAGAATTAGTTGTGTGTTAGTGCACAGTCACAGAGGACGGTGATTATGTGGGATTCTTTCTTGTTTTGGATGGTGTTTGTGATAGCTTGTAGTCCATCTTTGTGTGGGATATTACTACAGAGAGCCTCTACATCTATTGTGGCCAAAATGGTATTATCAGGAAGGTTCTGTGTAGACTGAAGCTTCCTTAGGAAATCTGTGGTGTCTCTTACATAACTGGGTGCATTGGTGGCATAAAGTTTGAGAATGTTGTCCAAGTATCCAGATACCGCAACTGTGATGGATTTGATGACAATAGATCTTCCAGGGTTACTTTGCTTATGTATTTTGGTAGTATGTAGAAGGTTGCTGGTTGAGGTTCTTGTGGTGTATTCTGCAGGATTTGTTCACGTATGTTACCAGGGATATAATAGTTAGTCTTTAAGGTACCACATGTTTTGTCTTTTATTTGTTTTGGTTTTGTTTTTTTTCTGGAATTCTTGCACAGACAAACATGGCTACCTCTCACAAACCAAATTAATTGGTGAAAGTGAAAGATAAATCTGTTATTAAAAAAGTGTTATGAGTAATAGAATTACTGTTTTGAGCAAATTAGTGAAAAGAGTGGATTTAAAGGATATTTGGAGAGAATTAAACGGGGATGAAAGGAGATTTACATATTATCCTTCTGTTTATAAAAGCTATTCTAGAATAGATTTCATATTTGTATCCCATAATTTGCTTTCTAAAGTAGTTGAAACCGACATTAGTATTATAAAAATAACAGATCATGCTCTGATGGCAATGGAAATGAAGGTAGAAAAGGATTATAGAGAGGCAAGATGATGGAGAATGAATTCTAGAATTTTTCAAAATGTAGATGTAATAGAAAGGGCAAAAAGGAATGGTTAGAAATATGGTCTATAAATAAAGCAGCTGGGAGTGGAATAGGAGTGGTATAGGATACCATGAAGGTAGTAAGGAGAGATCTAATTATAAAGTAAACATGTAGATTTAAAAGCTTGAAAGTGGAGAATATAAAAAATAGAAGATACAATAAAAAGTTAGAGAATAAATATTTTATATTGTTATAACTTCAAGCTAAAAGAAGAGAACTAGATAGTATAGAATTAGACAAAGTCCAGAGAGATTTAATGTATATGAAGAGGAATTGTTTTTGAATTTAGTAATTAAAAACTCCAAGCTTTGAGCGTGGTTATCTCAAGCTAGAAGAGCAAAAAACACGATAGGTGTGATTAAAGATAAATCAGAAAAGAAAAGAAAAATTGCAAGTATTCCAAGCATTTTATAAAGAATTATATAAAGGAGGTAATACAGTATCTCAAAAGAAGACAGGGGAAGATTATGTTAAGGAAACTGTTAAGGGAAAGCTATTAGAGATAGACAAAAGGGAATTACAAAAACCAATTCAGCATGGAGATTGTAGCAATTATCAACAAGCTAAAAATGGTAAAACCCCAGGTTTTGATGGATTAGATTCAGATTTTTATAAACTGTTTAAACCAGCTTTAGTTCCAAGATTAAAAATACTTTTAATGGAATTTTAAAAATTCCACTATCTTGAAAACATGCATTAACAATTCTGAAATTACTTTGTTGTCCATATCTCTTGAAAATATTTATGATTTTAAAACTAGAGAGTTGATTACAAATTTATTGACAAAAGCTAGGCTAGATGCCCTAAGCACATCTGATCTTGCTTGATATCGGAAGCTAAGCAGGGTCAGTCCTGGTAATTGGATGGGTGCTGTAGGTGCCTGGAGTAGGAACTAGCAAACTACTCTAGTATTCCTGCCAAGAAGACTCCATGGACATGGGGTCACAAAGAGTCAGTCACTACTGTAACCATGCAACACACACACAGATTAATAATAGGTAAAAATTGGATATCCAAACATAACTACAGTAGGACCCCCGTATATGCTGATTCACTAACTGCTGATTTAGATATCCATGGTTGGTGATCAGCAGGGGCGGGGGCAGCAAGAAGGGGAAAAATAAAAATAAAACTTACTTTTGCCAATAGCAATAAGACCTCCTCCTTGCTGCCACCATGGGCCAGCCAGACACCCTCTGGAGGGCTGGAGGACATTGGGGGTGGTGGCAAAAGAGACACCCATGCCACACTGCTCATTCGGAACATGGGACATCATCGGAAGAAGCTCCCACGCCATGCCGCTTACCCAGAACATCCAGGCAGTGGCAGAAGAAGCACTTCCTGCAGGCATCTGCAGGTCCACCTGGACACCTCTTCTGCCACCACCCCAATATTCTGGCAGAGTGGCACAGCATGGGCGCCTCTTCTGCCACCTCCACGATGTTTTGGGAGAGCAGCATGGCATGGGCGCCTCTTCTGCTGCCACCCCCAATGTTCCAGGTGAATGGCACGGCATGTGTGACTTCTCCTGGCCTGAAGGTAAGGGGTAGGGGTAGACGGGGATTGTGGGCTGGGAGGGGGGAAGTCTTCTCTTTTACCCCCTCCCTTAACACCACTGCCACTTCCTTCCACTTCCCAACCTCATCCCTACTGCCAACCCGGATAAGAGTGTTAGCTCTTATCCACAGATTTCTGTATCCGCGGGGAGTCCCAGAACTGATACCTCATGGATACGGGGGTCCTACTGTATATTTTTTTAGATGAATGGTATAATGAAATATGGAATATTTCTTTAAATGATAAATTGACATGTGCTTTAAGATAAAAAAGGAGAGTTAAAAGATATTTTTAATGAGATTTGGGGCTAGATTTATTGAATATGTGGTTATAAGTGTTAAGGGTAGAGCTTTCGCGAAACAATCAATTCTATTCTGGAGGGGAGGATAATGAATGAAAATAAGAAGCATGGTTCCTCAGGTGAAGGGGTGCACTGTTGTTGATGCTTTGTTTTCTTTGTAATTTGTAATTTGTATTTTTTTGGATAAATAAAATTTTTATCCAAAAAAAAAACTACAACCCTGTTCCGATGCATACTCAGCCTAGTAAGAAATGGAAAAATGATGATCTGAGCACTCAAGATAAAAATAGAGAAAAACAAGAATAATAATGTTAAATGGCATCAACATGCCATCTGGACATGCTTTATTTTATTTTATTTTATTTTATTTTATTTTATTTTATTTTATTTTATTCTTTCTTTCTTTCTTTCTTTCTTTCTTTCTTTCTTTCTTTCTTTCTTTCTTTCTTTCTTTCTTTCTTTCTTTCACCTACTCAAAGATCCCAAGCCTGTAGTATGTATATCATGTGTTCATGCACCAAATGTGGAGAGAAATTTGTAGAACTGGAGAATAGTAACCCTTCTTTTCATTTTCCAGGTTTAGAATACTCAGAAGTGATTTACTGTACCTTTCTTCTGGGGATATCCTAGGATTGTGCAGCATGATTACACTTACCCTGCATAGCTCACCTTCTGGAAGGCACAGTGGCAATGTAATTGCCTTACCCTTATTCACCAACTCACTGAGCTGTCCTGCCAGAAAAAACAGATAGCTCAGTATCAGTACCTTTGGTTTTACTTTTTAGTTCTGCAGATTTCACATCACATTTAATTTGAACTAGGAAAATAAAAACTAATCAAAAATCTTTGCCCACCCAGACCGAAATAATGAGACGAGACACAAGTTTGGGTTAAATATGGTCCACAATATATTAATAACAATATTTAATGAATAACCTCTAACTGTAAATTAAAAGAGGACCTGTGCCACAGCGCAATTGGGTATCTTCTGTGGGTGATCAACTGCCCTCCATGGATTCAGTGAGATTCTTTCTGAATGCAGAGGGAAGGATGCAACCAACCTCCCCTACTGAATCTCCTTGTCCCAAAGCAGCCCTCATTTGCCTCACCTGACATTATAGGTTTACCTATACCTATTCTCTAAATGCTGATGTCAATTAATTTTATATGAGGGTTGCCACACACCTTAAACATGCCATATATAGGAGGGGCGTACATGTATAACAATACCACTTACTGTTAAGATATAGCCCTATTGTGACTGACAGGGATTAATTATGTTCAGTAGAGATGGGCACAAAACAGAAAAATGGCATTTCAGTTTTTCATTTGTCATTGAGAGGTCTATTTTGGTTCGTTTCCGTTTGTCAGAAAATTTTTGAAAAAATTTGTTAGCGTTTTTTGCTTTTTCATTTGTCGTTTCTACCCGCTTTTTGCACGATTTTTAAAGCATTTCCATGCGCAGGCATCCCCCAACGCCCTAGACCAGAGGGAAAACACTTTTAAAAAAAGGATGCTGGCAGAGACACAGTATCGACTAGGTATGCAAGGAGGCTGCAAAGGCAGCGGCGGGCGTTGCCCAGGGTGCAAGGCAGCTGCAGAGTGACTGCACTGTGGGGCAGGGGAGGGTACTCACCAAGAGGTACACAGCACACACGCACATAGGGAGGCTGCAGGACTGAAGCTAGAGTCGCAGAGACAGCAATCCCACCCTAAATCCCACCAGAGACTGCAAGGAGGACAGGGGCTGCCAGAGCTTTTTATGCCCTCTGTGGCTGCCAGACCTGCCCGCCCAGTCTGCAACCTGGGCATGCTATTGGTTGAACATGATCCCACATCACATGGCTTGCCTCCATTTTGTGGCTGGTGACGACATTCATTTTAAAGGGAAAAGAAAAATACATCGCGATGGGAGAAGACAAAAACAAACGTTTTAAGGACTCCACCCTCCCTGGTAGGTATTATCAGACAATATAAATAATTATTGTTGCGTTTTTACGGATGTCCAGGGCGTTTTTTAACATTTAAAACAGCTCATTTCATTGCGCGTCACCATTAATGGAAACTAAACGTAACGACCACAGTTTTTTGTGGTTCTGTTCGTTTCGTTTCATTTTCATCACAATTTTCATTTGTCGTTTCGTTATGTAACGGAAACTACAAACGGTAACGGAAATGAAAAAATGTTCGTTCCGTGCCCATCTCTAATGTTCAGGGAAAAGTAAACTAGCAGAGACTAGTAGCAGTGTGAAAAAATAAATGCACTTAGTGATTATGGAGCTAGGAGATAAATAAGACACTAGAACTTAGCATAAAATTTATATATTACATTTGTAAACGTGTGAAGAGAAAATAAAAAATAACAACACACAAAGCACAGCATATACAAAGAGAGAAAATAACAGAGCCTTTGGGCAGTCCCAATTCAACCCTAAGCACATCCGATCTCACCTGATTTCGGAAGATAAGCAGGGTTGGCCCTGGTTAGTCCTTGGATGGGAGACCACCAGGGAATACCAGGTGCTGTAGGCACCTGGAGTAAGAACTGGCAAACCACTCCAGTATTCCTGCCAAGAAAACTCCATGGGCGTGGAGTCACAAAGGGTCGGTCACAACTGTAATGACACAACACACAACACAATTCAACATTGGTTTGCCTGAGACTTTTATACATAAAGCAATATGGTGTGGACCAATCACATATTAAATGAGGTGAGGTGATCATGCCATACCAACTGTGTCTAATTATCCTGACCTTCCAGTGCTAATTATTCCTTGCACCTGTGTCCTAGACCTAATACACATCCCTGCCTAGCACATGACATGGCATTTTTATACAGTATCCATTTTGTAATCTGTTAAATATTTGTTAAACATGGGTCTGTGCAAAGCTGTAAGAAGTTTTTAGATTGCCATGTTTGTAAAAGCACAAAAGTAAAGTCTGCTTCCATATCAAAAAAGAGTTTGAGAAAGTCACATCAACCACTACAGTTGGTACATATTGATGTGATTGGACCCATGGCTAATTCATTTGGTGGTGCCAGGTTCTGTCTTGTGATAACAGATGATTATTCACGTTATTCTTGGGTTTACATAATAAAGCACAAAAGTGAAGTGAGTGCTGTATTTAAGAAATGGTTTGTGATGGCAGAAAGACAGTACAGGCAGAAAATTTTAGCTGTACAAAGTGACAGAGGTGGTGAATTTTTAGCAAAGCACTTTGTTGATTATTTAGAAAAGAAAGGCGTGAAACATAGATTGACAAACCCTTCTGCTTCTGCTGAGCATGGATTATCTGAGAGGAAGAATGGGATTCTTCAAAATATCATGAATGCAATGTTGGCAGATGCAAAACTTCCCAAAGGTTACTGGGCTGAGGCAATGAAATATGCAAATTATGTGTCTAATAGAGTGTGGAGTTCAGCTGTGAATGAAGTTCCATATACTCTAATGCATGGAAAGAAAGCTTCAATCAAATATCTCCATTTATTTGGCTCTGAAGCCTGGGTATTAATTCCAAAGAGGTATAGACACAAGAACAGTCCAAAGTCTAGAAAGCTTATGTTTATTGGTGTTCAGCCTGCAGCAAAATCCTGGCGTTTTTGTGACAGTCATGGAAAAGTTTATATAAGCAGGTCAGCAAAATTTTGTGAACAGAAAAATTGGGAAGCTCTACATGCTAATAATGAAGTATTTTTGCCAAGTATTTGTCCCCACACTGAGGTTGAAGAGGTTGCCAGTGATGGAGGGGATTCTACAGCATTACATGATGGAAAAGTGAAAGATGAGATTACCAGTGATGGAGGGGAGTCTACATCATTGCATGATGAAAAGGTGGAAGATGAGGAGCCAGTGTTGATCAGAAAATCTACAAGATCTAATAAAGGAGTGCCACCTGAAAGGTTTGTTGTGAATAATGTATTCCATGAGCCACAGAATTTTGAAGATGTGCTGCTGATGCCTGGAGAAAAAAGGAAGCAGTGGATGATGGGTCATGGACAAAGAGCATATGTCTCTGAAGGAACAGCAAGTGGATGCACCAGTAGATGGCGCCAAGGAGCAAAGGACATTTTGCAAGAGAAATAGGTTGATTGTATACAAAAAGGTTTTTTGATAATGATAGTATTTGTTGATGAAGCATTGGAAAGGTATAAAGCATGTTTTGAAATATCTTAAGGGAACAATGCATGAAAAGTTAAAAGTATCCATATGTGATAATCTTGATTTAATTAGCTATGCAGATGCTGACTGGGGTTCAAGTCCAGAAAGGAGGTCAATGTCTGGATATGCCATATTTTTAGGTAACTCACTAATTATCTGGAAAGCCCGAAGACAAAGGTACATTTCGTGTTCTTCTACAGAAGCTGAGTATGGGGCTGTGAGTGATTTGTGTTGTGAGTTAACCTGGGTAGTACAGTTGTTAAAGGATGTGAATGTAAATGTAAAACTACCAGTCAAAGTATATAATGATTCTTTTTCGTGTATCCAATTAACACAGAATCAGAAGGTCGGATCCAGAAGCAAGCACATTGGGATCCGTTACCAGAATGTGAAAGACTGCATAGAACAACATTTGATTGTATTGGAATATTGTACAAGTGTTGATAATTATGCTGACATATTTACAAAGCCTTTGTGTAAAGATAAACATGTATGTTTTAAGAAAAGGCTAGGAGTTGAAATCTGTTAAATATAGGAGGGGTGTCAACATATGTAAAAGTTGATAAAACATATGTTATGTATATTTAACAGAATGTGTAAAGTGAATTGTAAAATGGAGGCAGTTAGATTCTGCAGTGTCATGATGTTAATCCACAAGTGTTAGAGACTAGTAATCACAGGCATGTTAAGTGATGAAGTGCAGGTGGAACTGATTGTAACATCATGATTTGTAATGGATAGATCAGATTGCATCAGATTGTTAATTAGTGATTGCATCAGATCTTATGAGTGCTGAATATGTATAAAAGGCACTAGCTTGTCATTTGTAACTTGGGGGACTGTTATGGTAAAAACAGTTTACCCCACGCTCTGTTTGTCTGTTTGATATATTGTATATAATGCTTGGTTGTTATGCTGTGTATATTTTGATGTATATATGAATATATGAGTTTTTACTCTATTCATTGTCATTGTCTTTCTGATAGACTAACTCTGCAAACCCTTTATATCAATACTAACATTTTATCTACGTTACTGCTGCACTGCTTTGTGTCAGGCACAAGTATATATTATTATTATTATATTTGCCTGCTGCCCCTTAAATCTGCTGACAGTTTTGCTGGATACCAGCTGAATCCATACTCATACCACTCCCCTAACTGTGCTAAATAAACTGTAAAGGAAGAAATAAATACTGCAGAGCACTCATATGAAGTCACAAACTGATAGCTAGAGGCAGGCAAAGCCGTGGCAGTGGTGAAAATGGAGATCAGACACTGCAGCCAGGAGCATTCTTGCTGGCAAATGAGCTGCCAGCAAGAGGTTGTGAGCATGCTGGGGCTGCCTTAAATAGGCACTCTCCCCACCTATGCAGCCTACTTAACAAGCATGCAACTTTCCTTCCCCTTCAGTCGGTGGGCAAAGGAGCCCAGCCCAGGAACAATTCCTCACTGAGCGGCCATGAACAGTAAATACAGTAATGTTAATACTCTCTATAAACCACCATTATAAATTGGCAATGTGAAGATAATTGTAACAATCTTTATATACATCTCAAATTACACATACAAATAGTATAGGTTTTCTAGATGATCAAGTAAATCACCTTATGAAATTGGCACCTGTACAATACTTTGTAACAGATCCTCTGATCATTGTGTAATGGATGGTGGATGTTTATAGTTCCAAGTTTAGAGAACAGGCCTCTTAGCCACCTTTGTATAGTTCAGTTTGCTCATTTGTTGAACCTCATATGACAGGGATATAATTTGCAAGAACATTAACATGTGCAAATACCAAATATTTCCCCAATGCTGCATTTATAGAAGCAAAGACTTCAAACCAATATGAATTGTTGTGCAAGCCAAGAACATATGTCCCAAGATACATTTCCAGTATTACCTCTCCAACATTTGCCAGAAGTCGACACTCCCTTTCTAAACAACTGTTGTGGAGTCCAATATGCTCTATATACTATTTTTGTTAATAAATCTTAATTTCAAATCTAAGGAAACATTTCAGATTCTAAAGCAATTTCCCATTATTAAGGTTGTAGGTTGCCTTCTAATTCTCTGTTCCACATCTCACTAAGCTCTTGAGCATCTAAAAATAAAGACCTATTTGCACAGCATTGGTTTATGAACAGATCCAATAATTCCCTCCAACAACTTATGAGATTCTGGAGCATCCTGTGCAGATATATCCAAGACAGACACAAGAAATTTCTGAAGATGGAGATACTCCCATTCTGCAGTCACGGGGAGCTGATATTTAGCCCATAAAGTAGAGAACATTAGAAATTCATCATATATTCTAAGCCTATCAACTGGTCTAAAGAATATGTGCCACATTCTACCCACTTCTTTCACAAAAAGGGCTCCCTCTCAGTTGTCAGATCTGAATTATTCTATAAAGTTATTTTAGCATCAGCATATGGATCAAATTACAAATGAGAAGACAACATATATCATGTCTCTCTAGTTGCAAAAATAAAAAGAGATGTAACTTCTTTGCCTGTATATTGAACCCAAAACAAAGCATCCATAAAAGACTGCTAGAGAAGCCATGTCTAAAATCACCCAGACTGGGGTATTCATAGAAGCAGAGACTTGCCAACCCTTGACATGTGTTAAAAGAGATACCTTGAGGTGCAAACTAATATCTGGGCATTGACCTGAGTATTCCTTTAACAATGGCTACCAACTGAATTTCCTTATATGGGTAATAGTGGAATAAATCACACTGATTTTAATCAGAAAATTAAGTGGTTATTTAACTGAAAAATGGCAGATTTTGCTAATAGAATGCCTTCTTTGATTGCCATAATGGAAACATTGCCAAGTGAAATCCACTGTCAAGTTGATACAGTGATGCAGTTGAGGTAAATGGTACAGCCATTCCTCAGTGATTAGCTGGACCCATTCCTGTCATCCCATCTTCAGTCTGACTTTGTATAAAGTGTAAAATATGACATATGGTTTGTTTGTTCTTTCACTTGGTGGGTGAGAATGGCAGATGGTTAATGGCAAGTGCTGAGGAGCAGATTTTCCAGAAGTCTCTTTTGAAGCTATCTGTCAATTTGATCGGTGAACACAAGATGCCCATTCTTCTTAGTGTAAAAACCAATATTATGATGGAATGAATGCAATTTGTGACATAAGCATTTACATCATTACCTCGCCTTCTTCATAGGCTATAGCATATTAGTCAAGCAGCAGTCGAGAAAGATGAATCACTGTCAACCCAAGTGAGAGATGTGATTTATATTCCACTTTTATACATTTGTTTAGAATGGAACTGAGATTAAACACAATGCTAAATTGGCTATTGACTCAACAGGGTGTGTGTGGGGGGGAGAGCAAACACTTGTAAGCAAATTGCACTTCCTAGCTTAGTACTTGGGACATTAAATATAAACATTGTCCCCTTCCCCCCAACTAAATGTGAAACTGTGCATGGAAAATAAATTACTTTGGGAAGAGGGAAATCACAATTTGCTAATGTTCTGCAAAGAGCTGTGCCTGCCAAGTTATGAATAGAGGTTATAATTCTTGGGACTCAATTAGGGACTAATATGGGAAATGGTGTTTTTGCTTTGATACATACATCTTGATTGGGATGGGGGGAATTGTGTGGGTTATTTTGGATATTTTTTTAAAAAAAGTCTACTTTGTTCAAAAGTATAGGAACGATAAGCCTGAGGGTTTAAGGTCATTTATCTGTGTTTCCAAAGAAAATAGAAAATGACTGCAGATCTTCATGTTTTCATTCATGCTTTCAAAGTTTGCACATTTCTTCATACATGCTATGTAAAGAATTTAGGATTTCCTTTTTTAAAAAATGCAGAAGTAAATGAATTTCAGGGATGAGGTGTACATAGGAAATAACCTATCATCAGAAAAAGGGATTCCTTCACTGCAGGACCTGTACAATTGTTTTCCTCACACACTCTGAACTCTGCAAGATTGTGTTTGATTGGCTTTTGGGAGTTGTATGCAGGCTTTGTTCAGAAATCTTAGTTTCCAGACTGAAACGTCTGCCTATCACTAATATAATTTCAGCTCTGGTGACCAATTATATACAACATATAATTGTGCTGTGACAAATACATCCATCCGGACCAGGGTTTGAGTCCTTAGTTAATCTAGGATCAGAAAGGGACTGGGGGATGACTATGGCAGTTACTTCACGTCTGTTTTGTCTCTGTAAGTGTTGTGCTCTGGACTGGTACAAAAAAATCTTACTTCACATTTGTTGCACAACAGCTGAAATTTGTCCTGAACATGCCCCCAAGGAGGGATCAGAGCATGACAATACTGTACCTGGTGCTGGGTTAGGGTTTTCTCTTGTCATAGTTTGTTCCTGGTTTCTGTTCCGAGACAAGGGACCATGTAGTAACAACTGTCACTCAACAACCATTTTGTTCCCCTCACAAACATGCAGCTTTTTCTCGCTCGATATTTTGACTGTTTCAGATCGACATTTCAATTAGCCGACACTCAGGGACTGGGTTACCTCCTCTTTTTTTGCTGGACAACATCAAATTAGCCTGAATTTCTCATGGAACAAGACCATGAAGTAACACTTGTCACGAGACAAGTTATCATGACCGTGTGGGAACATGGAAAAAGGGACTAAACAGGGACAAGACCATGTGATCATGATCAACACTGTCATGGTACAAAACTAGTCACGGAACAAGGAAGGACGTGAAGTAATCACTTATCTTATCATTTGTTTGAGTGTCACAGCACATGTTTCCCTGACATCTAGAATTTTGCATATTTACTTGTTTTCTTTGGCAACTGGTCTTCAGAACATAAGCATAGGATGTATTGGAGTCTGATTCGGCAAACACAAAGCACCTCCTCAACCTCCTTTTTGTGACATTCACATGTCTTCCGCTCTGATGACAAGCTGTTTCTAACATCTGTTTCTAACTTGGGCTTCAATCCTACTCTGTTACTGTATTTCTGCTGTTAATACTCTGATATCGACCTCATCCTTAACAGCTATATGGCAGGCATAAGAAAAGTTGTTTTGTCAGGAATAAGTATTGAATTAGTGTAGCTACAGGAAAATTTTGCTCAGTTCAATTTTTATGAAAACTTAATAAACCTCATCAATTTCTTCAAAGGTAAAACTGGAAGAGACTGAGATTACAATAAGAAACAAAGCAAATCTGAAGCTTTAGAGAAAGCAAAACAGACTTTTTTTTCCCTTAGAGGTTGTATTTGTGTGTGCAAATGTTTTGTGTTGAAATTAGAAGGCATATGCACTTTTACTGAATAACCAGCACGTGGTGTGCCTGTGGTCAGAGCATCAAAGCTGAGGGCAAATTCAGCCCTGGTGTGGAAATAGTTCACACCACCACCATTGTAAAACTAAAACTAATAATAGATGCACATGGCAGACAAATCATTGAAGGGTAGGCTATGTGGCTATGTAGCTGTTTCAGCAATAGTAGCTTTCATTTCTTTTAAAATGGGAAATTAAGCAAAACAAGTTGGGTCTCTTAACTGCATATAAAAAAACAACAAAAAAAAAAACAAAAAAAAACAATTAATCTGTCATAGCCTGGAGAATTTGTTTAACTCCATCACTCAAGAGTTTTTCCAGTTTTACAAGATCTGGCCTAGGGATGGGGACCAAATGAAAAATGAAATGCTGATTCCTTGGTTTGTTACATAACAAAACGAAATGAAACAAACCGGGGAAGCAGCGTTTCCTTACAGATGAAACAAAACAGGTGGGTTTTTTTTTGTTTAAAATGAACCATTTCATTTCTCTATAAAACATCTCCCTTGCCTGCTGATGTCCCTCCACTGCCACCTCTGCCACCACCACCGCCACTGGAGCCCAGCCAGGCAGCTGGAGAGGGCAAGCAGGCCCAGAAGGCCAGCCTAGGCCTGTCACTGCCACTGGAGCTGCCAGAGCCCAGCCAGCCTGCCTGAGAGTGAGCAGGCCCAGCAGGTTGGCCTAGGCTTGCCACTGCCACCAGAGATGCTGCTGCCAGAGACACCACCCCTGGAGACACCATCTTCGCTGGAGCCCAGCCAGTTGGCCAGAGATGGTGAGTGGGCCAAGCAGGCTGACCTGACCCTCTCCTGCTGCTGCTCCACTGACGCTACCATCATGGGCACCCGGCCAGGCCAGAGAAGGCAAGTGGGCCTGGCAGGATACCCTGGACCTCCACTGCCACTGGAGCCCACAATAAGGTAATGAATCATTTGGTTATCGTATCATTTTTTACATTTCTGGGGGGGGGAGTCATATGAAATTAATTGGGGGGGGAACAAAATGAAATGAAACAAAACACTGCTTTTCCATTTTGTGCCCATCCCTAATCTGGCCTCAATTATCAAGAAAATACTGAATCACATGATATTTTGTCCTAGCAAATATGTCTAAGTCAAGACAAGATTTAAATATAAGCAAAACAACTTTTTCCAGTGTCATTCAACAGGGGAAATGTTGGCTCCTTTTATCAGATATTAGTTAGTGAAACTATGTATTAGACAGATGCATACAGCTGAGACTTTTCATCAGTAGCCCCACATAAAGCGCATTACAGTAGTCTAGCCGGGACATCACTAGGGCATGTGTCACCATGGCCAGAGCTGGTTTCTCAATAAATGGGCATAACTTGCTAATTAGCCTTAATTGTGCAAATACGCTTGTGGCCACAGCCATGATCTGGGCATTCAAGTTCAAGAATGAGTCCAGTATCACCTCCAAGCTGCATACATGATTTTTCAATTGGAAGGTGACCCCATCCAGTACAGGTTTCATCCCTATCCCTTGTTCTCCCTTTTGACTGACCAGGAGCACCTCTGTTTTGTCTGGGTTTACTGTAGCTAAACACTCATGTAAAGTTGAGATAGTAGCTCCCTTAGAGTCCAGAGTTGAGAGGAAGAGCTGGGTATCATTGGCAAGGAATCAAATGTATTCTCAGATATCTACATGGTACAGTAAATGTTCATGTTATGGAGAAGCAGATTGAGCATCATGTTCAGAAACAAGAAAGTCAGTTTCAGGTTATGTAATTTTTCTTAGAGAAGCCTTAATTTCTTGGAAGTCAAGAAAGCAGAGGTTTGTTTTGTGTAGTACTCTAGAATCAGAGTTTGAATCTATTAGTGATCTGTGTAATGAAATTACTTAGTTTGCACAATTGCTTAGAGATGCAAGTGTGAGTGCAGCTGCCTGTACAAATATTTAGTGATTCTTGTTCATGTATCCAAATAGCACAAAAAAGAAAGATAGAAAATTGGTTCTAGATGCAAGCACATTGGAGTGAGATGCAGCAATGTGAAGGGTTGTGTGTCACAGAAATTAGTGAAACTTGATTATTGTACCAGTGATTGTAGTTGTCCCTTTTTGTTTACAAAACCTGTACCTAAAGACTAGCATATAAGTCTGAGAGAAAAGCTTGGTATAGTAATCAATTAAATAGGAGGGGTGTCAGATATTAGTTAGTGAAACTGTGTATTAGACAAGTGTATAAATAAATGCTCTGTATGTTTTTAATTGATTCTAAGATGGACTCTGTAAATGTGCATACTCATAATTAGACATGGGCACGACTCGGCGAAATTATCATTTTCGTTTCCGTTTTTCGTTTCTGTTACGTAACAGAAACGGTAACGATAATTAAGCTGTCAGAACTCGAAATCGAACCGAAAAAAGAAAAATTTGGTCGGGTTTTTCGTTTTCGTTTGTGGCATCGCAGCGATCGCGCAATGCGAAGCACAGAAAAGGTTTTTAAAAGATTTTTTTTCAAAAAAACTGACTCCCGGCCAAAAAAGCAGGCAAAAATATGCCTGCCTGAGGCTTTGCCACCTACCAGAGGGGTGGTTTCTGGGGGTGTCCCCGGCCTTTCCCCCCTCTTTTCCTGTCCTGGGCTGCTTGCACCAGGCACGGGGGGGGGTCATCCTCGTCGTCTCGCCATGCCATGCCATGCGGTGGGGGGGATCCAAAATGGCGACCGCAATTTTTCTTTTGAAATCGTGGTAAAAAAACACACCAAATCACCACAGAAACATGTGAAATTTATTTATTTTAAATGCCTGAATTTTAATAGTAGCAGCAGTGGGTTTTTTATAGCAATTAAATGTATTTATTTTATTTTATTTTATTTTTTATTTTTTTAGACCTGCCCATTTGGGCTGGGCATGGGATGGGACCATGCAAGTTGTTTGAATCATTCCACCAATGGCATTGCCAGGTTTTTGACTGACACTTCTGGATGTCTCGGAAGGCATAAAAAGCCGAGGCACCTTCCAGAAATCGCAGTCGGGTGTATGGATGTGGTTGAGGGAGGAGGGCTGGCTGCCAGTGCTGGTGTGATCCGATCGAGATTGAGGAGGGAGGCTGGAGGCTTTAGGATTTAAGTTAGGCAGGCAGGGAGGGAATTGAATTTAGAAAATAATTTCTTTGATTCCCTACAGCTTTGTCTGCTGAAGGGAATAGCAGTTTATTCTTTATTTCTTCTCTGGCAGTTTGTGAGGATTTTTTTCTGATATTGGATAAAGGGGGAGGTTCGACTGGGAGTGGGAGGTGTGGATTTATTTTAAAAATATATTATATACTACCATTTATTTTCTATTTTCCCAACTTCAATTTGCTTGCACACACACACATTTGGGGTGCAAGCCAAGAACAGAACCTCTATCCTAAGTGATATCCTAACTGCCCAGTCACCCATCCGTCCACGCCACCACCCACCTGCAGCCCGTGCCACTGCCCGCCCACTTGCCCGCCCGCGGCCATCGCCCGCCCACTCGCCCGTCCGCGGCCGCCACCTGCCCGCTCGCCCGCCCGCGCCTCTCCCCTGCCACTGTCACCGCCTGCCCATGCCCCCCTGCCACTGCCGCCTGCCCGCACCTCCCCCACCGCTCACCCACCGCCCACCGCCTAGGGTGCAAAAACACCTAGCGCCGGCCCTGATTGCGGGACACCCCTATGCTCTGGGGGGAGTCAAATTGCACTAAATCGCGGTGGAAATGACAAACGACAAACAAAATGACGAAACGACAAATTTTTGAAAATTTTTGCCACAAACAGAAATGACCCGAAATGGACCCGTTCCGACAAACAAAAACTTGAAACGTCATTTTTTCTGGTCGTGCCCATGTCTAGTCACAATGATTCATACTAACCTTTTTTTTCCTATTAGACTGCAGGGAAAAAGAATGGTATTAAATGGGTTTGGATGATGCAAGGTGCTGCAATAGCCATAATGCAATGTAGTTCCTGATTGGACAGGCAAATGTATATAAGGTAAAGCTAAAGGTTTCCCCCACACATGCGTGCTAGTTGTGTCCGACTCTAGGGGCAGTGCTCATCTCCATATTCAAGCCGAAGAGCCAGTGTTGTACAAGTCCATGTGTTCAATGGGCCTTTGAGAATAAGACAACCATTTTTGTCTCCCTGTGCTATGTATTGATTATGTATGCCATGTATGCTGAAAATGCTATTATGCTGTTTATTTGTCTCCATGTAGCTTATCTGTGTATATATGTAATATAGCTGTTTGTTTTAAGTTAGCTCTGACTTTGTATGATTTTGACTCTGTCTATATAATAGTTCATCAAATATTTACTTCCGCTGGCAGAAGTATATACACTAAAAATACAATAGTGATACTCAAGGGAATCTTCTGTCTTTCACTTTTGAGACATTTCTCCTGAACACACATCATTGATGAGGTGAATTAGATGCAAAATCCTAGAAACACCTATAGAATAATAGCCTCTTTCATCTGGCTAGTGTTGTATTTAACATATTTCTGTATTTATGTGTTCTGCTGTGGTAATTTACTCTGCCCCTTTTCCTGATTTATTTCATGTTGTTCCCAAGTGCCATTCTTCTTTCTGGCTTCATTAAAAGTATTAGATCTCATCTTGAATTTCCATAATGGTGTTTCATAAGAAGATTATGTAGCTATTTAATGATGGAAGTGCTCCACATGTTGCAGCCAAACTTCAAGTTGAAAGGTAGGATTAAAATGAGAAAAATGAAATAAATCCAACAGTGGTCTTGTCATAACAAAATAGGGTTTGAAAGGTGGAATAGAAGTTGGCCAACAGCACACATAAATGAAACCACACAATGTTTCTAACCTCTGACTCTCTCTCCATTTTGGGCAAGATCACAAGATGGATTTCACATCAGTGCTTGCCTGTTCACATGAAGGAGAGCCAGAAAGAGACAAACACACATTTAGATGATTGCTTACACATGATCACATCAGTGAATGGGATTCCAGCTACTGTCCATGCGAGATGAATCCCTATGTGTTGTACTCCTGAGATTCTCCAAATATGGAACAACAATCAGGAGGAATGAATTTGCTTTTATAATGTGAGAGATGCATTTAAATCCTGAGAACACATTTCCAGACATTCCCAGCTGATGCTGGCATTCTTGAGCTTGGTGTGCTGACATTTTTGGCTGTATTGTGTTTGTGGAATGCTGTCAGATCAAAAAGTCAAGAAAGTGGGGAAGAGAATGGGAATTGAGCCAGTGAGTGCATGCTCTTGGGGCCATTTCAGCTTTAGCAGTGAAAACTCAACAAATTGAATACTGCTGACCTGGAAACCTAGTTTGCATCATGCTGGGTCCACTGAATCAATGAAAGCTCAGTAAATCACTTATGCAAACTTGAATGAGTTTACTCTAGTTGGGCAAATAATGCAAATGGTGTAAATTATGAAGCAGAGTATTGGGGGGGCGGTGAAATATACCTTTGCATAATTTTCCAATAAAACTGGAGCCAAAATTCTATTATTTTGTTACACATGCACAAAGCATAATATTCAGTGCCTTCCTGCCGGCATGTAACAAGTCTCGGCTAGGATTGTTTATACTATGATTTTTCTTTTGTTTTTATTATTATTGTTTTTTTCCCTTTTATTATTATTCTGTTATTATTGTTATTGTTCTGTTGTAAACTGCCCGGAGTTCCTTCAGAAAATGGGCTGTATATAAATATTAAAACAAACAAACAAACAAACAAACACACAGAGACACACAGAGACACACAGAGACACACAAACACAGACAGACAGACAGACAGACAGACAGGCAGGCAGGCAGGCAGGCAGGCAGGCAGGCAGGCAGACAGACAGACACACACACACACACACACACACACACACACACACACACACACACACACACACACACACCAAGCCAGCAGGTACACATGGCCCTCTGGAAGAATCCCAGAGGCAGCTTGTAAATGTCAACAATAAGCCAGTGGAAGAACACAGCCAAACAGCCCCAAAAACCTCACAACAACTATCAGATCCCAGCCATGAAAGCCTTCGAGGATGCATGGAAGTTACATTGTTTGCCATCTGAATGAATAGCAAAGCAACAAAATTTCATTTTGCATATTAGTGGATAATGCTCTTTTTTTTTTTTAGTTCTCAGATACTACATATGACTAAAGACATTTTAAACCACCTGCCGCTTCCCCCACACACTAGGCACATTGGGGAGAAGCAGTGGGTGGTTTAAAATGTATTTAGCCACTGAAGCAACCACATGCCTCCATGGCTAAAGACATTTTAAACCACCCACCGCTTCTTCTGACCACCCCCCGGGATGTGGGGGAGTGGCGTGTACTGTCTAAAATGTCTTTAAGCAAACAAACCAAGTGGGGGGTCAGGAAAAGTGGTGCATGATGTTTAAAATGACTTGTAGTCACTTGCCTCTATGACTAAAAGTCATTTTAAAAATTGCACGCTGCTTCTCCTGACACCCCCCCACACTGCAGAGCATGGAGGAGCAGCATGCAATGTTTAAAATGACTTTGAGCCACCGAGGCACTTGCCTGGGTGTATAAAAGTCATTTTAAATGGTGTTTTAAATGACCTCTGCTTTCCTCTTCCCAATGTGCCATCGTTACTCAGGAGAAACCCCATCTTAATCGTAAGGTGGGCAGTTCTGCCACTGGCTCGTCCAGAGCCAGGGCTGCATTGCCTGTCCCAGGAAGAGAGGCAAGACAGGCCAGGGGCCTCAGGAGGCCTGGACTGGGTGGGTGGGGCATGGGTCCCCTTCTTATACCTGGTGCCTACGCCCTTGCCCCCTCTTTGCCTGGGACAACTCCCTCCCGCCTGCCACCTTTTTGCATGCTAGTGTGGCATAATGTGGTGGCCTTCGGGGGCTGGATAGGAACTTTTGACTTGTCCCCAAAATTGGCACAGAAGGGGGAAGGATTTTTTGCCTAACTCACACTAGCTATGGTGGTGCGGCATAGGCCATGCTGGCGGGTAGTGCAGGGAATTGGGCATTAGGTGAGCTCCAAATGCTGAACTGACACACCCAGGTACCGTGGATCCTGAGATCACAGAACCTGGGGTGAAGTGGCCTTTGAAACCCAAACGGGGCAGGGACTGGCCAGATGATGGTGCCCCTGCCCCAGAAGGGGAAATGGTTTAGCACGGCCAGCCCGGGGGGGAGCCAAACTCGAATGAAACCCCCTGGGGGCATGGAGGGACTCACCCACACCTGACAATGCCTTTGTGTGGGGTCCAATGTGTGTGTGTGTGTGTGTGTGTGTGTGTGTGTGTGTGTGTGTGTGTGTGTGTGTGTGTGTGTGTTGTGTCATCACAGTCGTGACTGACTCTTCGTGACTCCATGCCCATGGAGTTTTCTTGACAGGAATACTGGAGTGGCTTGCCAGTTCCTATTCCAGGTGCCTACAGCACCTGGTATTCCCTGGTGGTCTCCCATCCAAGTACTTCCAGAGCTGACCCTGCTTAGCTTCCGAAATCAGACAAGATCGGATGTGCTTAGTGCATCTTACTCCCCAGCTACTGTGTATTTCTGCTTTATTGTGCACACAGGAAATGAGAATTAATAAAAAACAAAATCAGAATAAAACAACCAACATGAAAGAACTCAAAAGAGTTGGGTATTTTCAGGTTTACTTGAAAGAACCTGTACCTGAAAAACTCCAAATCCAAAAGAGAATCTCAAAAAGAAACACAAAACAAAGCAACATTCTTCACCCTGTGCATCACTGGTAGTTTTATTCTTAGGACGATATGCACTGGCAGGAGCTATATACAGAAATAAATGTGTTCCAAAACATTATGTTTAAATTGGTGCAGTGAATTTTATCACCAGTTTGTAGCAAGCAATGCAACTGTTAAGACACAATACAATTTTTAACAGTTTGATTTATTTGGTATGCTATCCTACACATAGTTCTCAGAAAGCAAGTGAATGAGAATAATTTAAAGTGTTTCATGATGGATTTTTGAACAGTACCACATCTACAATGAGCATACTGTTATAACACCAGGAAAGTGTTTGGGAAATAGCTCTATTTCTACAGCAAAAGATGCTATTTTGTTTTGTGTCCATCTTAACAAGAGTTAAAACATTGCTGAGACAGAAGTGCCTCTTCAACTTCACAGCAACATTCTGAGGGCCAGAAAAAGGTGAGGCTATCGGCATGGGTTCTTTGTTGGCCACTTTGTTGAAAAAAATGAGAATGTCATCCCAAATGACTTTCCCATAAGGGTTTTTTGGAGACTTGCAATTGTCAAATACAAGTCTTTTCACATGTGCTCTTTCTACAAGCAATAGCAAGTTGCAACAGTGCTCTCAGTATGGTCAACCAGCGTCTCCCTTCATAATAATGCTATTGGCATAAAATAACTTTCTATCAAGGTTTTATAATAATATATTGATGCCACCTTTCATTTCAATATGTGTGTAGTGTATTGGTCTTATTTCTCATCAGTAGCCTGAGAGCATAAGAAGCTGATGTCCAAGCAAAGGAAGTAACAATTTAGAGGTGTCAGATAAACAAACCAATAACCTTGTCAGCTTCTCACAATATCAGATCCCCAAATACAACATTCAATATAACAGGAGCATAACATGCAGAAATGGTATGATCATGCTTACACAAAGTATCTTTGCCTGCCATTGGAAGAAGCAATGTTCTCTTTCCACAATGCCCCTTTAAGGATATTTTATCACCTTGGGTGAAAAAAATGACCTCCAGCCTTTAAAGTGTAGCCCTCTGCTGTAAAAACATGTCACACTCACTGGAGATAATGGGGAACATACAATCACCTACCCTCTGAAACCTCTTACAATTTTCACATGCCCTCATTTCAAGACTGTTTCCCCTCATTCTTTGAATTAAGCTGCAATATTTTCAGGTGGGGCAATCCACTGAATATGCTGTATTAGCAGCAATGGGGGGGGTGATTGGAGAAGAGGACACAGAGAAGTAATTTATCTTAAGAAAATCCTGTGTAATACTAAGGGTTTGAATAAAGATGAGGACCTTTTTAGAGCACCGCATATATTAGCAAAATACGGCATCCAGTTTTAAATGATCACCTTCTTGATAGTTTTATTTCCATGCTAATGAAGCATTATGTTGATCGTTGCCTATACCTTCACCTGGTCCTGGCCTTTTCCACAACAGAAATATAGATAGAAATGACATAGTATGAACATCCCAGGTGCCATAGGAAACTGACCAAAAAAGTTCATATGATAGCAAATATGTTAAGTTTCTAAGATGCCACAAAATTTGTCCTTCACACCCCTCCACCCACCCTTAAAAGTTAACTACATTTAGCACCAGTAGTTTTGTGGCCATGTGTAATATAGAACCGCTTCTTGGCTCCATAGATATATGGGACAAGTAGTTGCAATCAGGAATTTGTACCCCCTCTCTGCCTCCCAGGAAAAAGGTAGCCAGCGAAGCCGTGAAGCTGCATGGTCTCAACCTATCACCAGCCTATTCCCATGAATTGTTTCTGGGAATTAGAAAACTTGGAAAGAGTTACCAAAAGTAGGAATCAATGTGATAGCACATAAATAATTAATACATTGTCAGCAGAATCTTAAAATGAAGAAGCATTTTTTTCTTCTAATAAAAATAAAATAAAGGTGGAATAATTTCTTAAAACATAAAATGGCATACCTATTTTAAAAATCTAGTTCCTGTATATGTGCAACAGTTTTAAACAGCTGTATATATTTAATCGACAAACTGAGAACAGAAACAGGTATGATACATATATGGGGGAATGTGAGTACAAGCTTCTCGGAACACCCAGAATTTGTAAAATCTTTAATTTGTGATTGATAATTAATATATAGGCATGAGATTTCTGAATCACAAATCCTCATGCATGCTGCACCTCTTTGCAATATCCTATCTTAGTGTTGATACCATGAAAAACCAGGCTCCAAAACATTTATTCTAGCTAGATAAATTATAGGAACTGGAATATATTAAGAATGTAAATTAACTTGACTCCAGGAAGTGGCAGAACACCTGGATTATCCCCAAGGTAAACTGTGCCTGAGGGACAGGAGATTGTCTCATTATCTGGAGTTCCACATTCCCTGTCTCTGCCCTGTCTCTGCCAGACTGGGCCCAGTTGAACAATAGAACACCAATCTATGGAACATTGACTCAAGGATTTGGGCCATCAAGAGCTTGATGTCACAGGAGATTGGATGCAACTGTGAACAATGACCCACCAATGCCGATTGAGGCAAACCTTGAACTGGTTTGTATGTATAAAACTGTTGTAAAACAAATGCTCAGGGCTCACTCACACCATCCAGGGTGAGACCACTGACTGATATTTGGCTTGGCTGCAATAAATCTGAATTGAACAGTTCAGTGTTTGCGCTTCCTTACTTTATTTGAATTTAATTATTGGACACTGGTTCCGTGCCAAGCACAGACTCAAAATAATCTGTAAAAACTGGTAAAAGGGTCATAGGTTATTGCTGAAATTTATGGGAAGATGGATTACATGTGATGACATGGTAAGTTAGACACATGATAATATGGTAAGTTAGGTACAAAACAATGTACAGTAACACCCACCTACCATGGGGGTGGGAACCCAACCTGACCTGCAATAGTTGGAAATCTGTGATATGCAGATGAAGGGTCGGGTTGGGAGTGGGGGGCCTATCTGGGGCCTCCTGTACTTATCCCAGGCCTTGCACTGCCCCAAATGGGCCTCCGTCGGCCTTCCCAGGCCTGTCAGAGCCCACAAAAGTGCTTCTCACCAAACCATAAGTGACTTCCAAAAACGGGAAGTGACCTCTGGGTTACTAGAAAGCACGTTTGGGGCCTCTGAGGGTCGTTCTAAATATGTTGGAGGCTTCAGAAATGCTTTTCGATGAACCAAAAAGTTTGGAATGGTGTTATGTTTTGATGAGTACTGGAATACTACCTACTGGATAACATTTTACATCCAGTATGTATGGATAAGTTTGTGTGCAGCTACATAAGCTCATTTACTCTACTTCTAGCTGTACTCTACTGACCAAGAAAAACTAGTAATATTTTAATGTCAAATTGGACACAACTTAGCCTTAGACAGTGATTTGTTTGAAGCAATTTTCTGTAGGTCTGTGAATGTATTCTCATAATTAGGATGATTTAATATTAAAACTCACCCTCTAAAGACAGCCTCAATATGTACACCCACTTCACCTTCTGCTCTTTAGATTTTAAAATGAAAAACAAAGGCTTAAATGCAGATGGCAGGTATTAATAGAAAGACATTTCAAACCAGCCCACCATTACCTAGGTACATATATTTTAAAATGACTTCAAAAAGGCATATTTTGAAACATAAATTGACACCCTTAACATCAAAGTCAGTCTGGACAGCCTGCAAAGTCTTCACTCTTTCATACTCTGTAATAATACTCAAATATCAGAGCAAAGGTTAAGATAGCAGATATATGCATTTATTCAACCAGATTTGGTGATTGGTAGGGATGCAGTGTTAATGGGGGCACTGGATTTTCTCTAACTACCTCTGATAATTATTAACTCACAAAAAAAACAGTATCTGATGATAATTCAATGGCTTCCTGATCAGCTCCTATATTGATTATTCCTTAGGACAGAAAGTTATTAGCCTCACCAACTTCCTTCACAATTGTTTTGTCCCTTGTGTTCATGGGGCAAAATCATGTTTTCATCTCTAACTGCAGCAGAATACTGTCCCATTATTTCTGCTGTTTTACTCTCCCGAAAACTTGAAGTCACCTGAAAAGAAGACAACCATTTATGGATTGATTCAGAGGCTTCAATTCTGTGGCTTAGCATAATAAGGCACAACTAAAGTAGGCCCATTAAACCAGTGGAACTTATAGAAGAGTTGACTTCCAGGTAGAGATGGGCAAGAAATGAATTTTTAATTTGTTTTGTTATTTGTTATTAATTTTGTTCCCTAACAAATTAAATAATGAACCCCACTCTGGAAGAGAAACAAAATGAAATGAAACAGAAATTTCTAATGCATTCCTATAGGGGAAAATTCTGCAGATCCCCCCACAATGCGGCTGATGGGGCATGGGAAACTGCAGGGTTTTGGCCTCCCCCAGCGCTGATCAGCTGGCGTGTGGGTTGGGGAGGCAAAAAAAAAAGTTTAAAACTCCCATCTTTACCTATGTGCGGGAAAAGGTGGGAGGTTCAAACTTTTTTTGGCCTCTGTACGGGGCTTCCTGCAGCCTCAGGAGCTCTCTCCCAGGGGCCAGTTTGCAAAACCGGCATGGGGGGTGGGCGCCTGGGGGCTCCCCCAGCAGCAACAACAACAACAAAAACACTGAGCAGGGGGCCGAGCTAGAGCTGATTGGGGCTTTTTTATAAAGCCTCATCAGCTGTAGTGCAAGCCCTCTGCTGGGTGCTTGAAGCAATAAATAAATAAATAAATAAATAAATAAATAAATAAATAAATAAATAAATAAATAAATAAATAAAAGCACCAAGCAGGGGCCCTGTGCTAAGAGCTGATCAGCGCTTTTTAAAATAAAAACCCCAATCAGCTGTAGCACAGACTTCCTGCTGGGCACTTGCAGCAATAAATAAATAAATAAATAAATAAATAAATAAATAAATAAATAAATAAATAAATAAAAAGCACCCAGCAGGAGGCCTGCACTACAACTGATCAGGGCTTTTAAAAATGCCTTGATCTGCTCTAGCATGCCCCCCCTGCTCAATGCTTTTTAATTTTAAAATGTTTATCTATTTATTTATTTTCCTGCAAGCCCAGATCCAGCTGTAGCATGGCCCCCTGCTTGACCCTTGTAAAAAAAATGCCGACCAGCCCACTGTGCTGTGCTGGTTGGCTTGTGTAAAACAAGCAAGCAAGCAAGCAAACAAAATGAAAGAAAATATGAAACAATTTTAAAAAAATCATTTCCTAAGAAACGAAACAAAATGGGAGGAGGAGAAATGAAAAACAAAACAAAACTCCATTTTTTTGTTTTGTGCCCATCTCTACTTTTAGGTCATGAGATTTAAACCTCCATTCAGACACACACCAATCATTTGGAATAATTCCCAACAGTGTTTTCACAGTAGCAGATTTCAGGGACTGATGTAATTCCATAACTCTAGGACATAAACAATGCTTTATTGCCTCTTCTCAGAATTCTCAGTTTTCTTTACATCCTGTCCACCATATTTAGTCCTATTATTTCGTTTAACTTAAACATGCCCGTACCTCCTTTGAGACTCTAACTATGAGTTGGAGTGGGGGTGACATATGAGCCTACTTTGTATGTTGGCTTAGTTGTTGTCTGAAAAAAGTGAAGATCTTAGGTATTCAAATCCCAAGTAATTAGATTGAATGCACTTAAGATTTATTAGTGTAAGACTCCAGTTAAACATTTTTGCTGTGATATTTCAAATACAATTCCCTTCCTGTTTCTTTATGTTGACTCTTTATTAAAACTGAGAAACCACATCATCATCATCATCATCATCATCATCATCATCATCATCATCATCATCATCATCATCATCATCATCATCATCATCATCATCATCATTGGGGGGAATAAAGACTCTGTTTTGCTCTTGTGTATAAGGTACCTTTAGATATAAGTTTAAAGATGAGCCTCAAAGCCAGGAAGAATTCAAAGGTGACAGTTGTCTAAGAAGTAAATTGTAGCCCCACAAGCGTGCAGCTATGTTTTTGTGAAACAGAATAAATAAACATTCTACAGATGGGGCAGCTAAAAACAAAACAAAACAAAAAACCCAAAAAAGCCACTATAACTTTCAAAGGCCGTCACTTCACGAAGAACTTCTCTTCGCACCGTGATTGCCTTCGCTAAACGTGGTAGTCACGTGGTCTCCATTCGCCCCCACCCCTCTTTCCGTGTCCTCACCGGGCGAGGTTTTAGGGTCGAATCCAGTACTACTTCACGTGCTCCCTTCGCATTCGGAAGCTTACTTGCAACGTCCGGTTTCTGCTTTCTTTTATTTTTTAAAAAAAATTACCATCAATACCCGGCTGTCATTTGCGGTCAGAGGACTTGTGGGCGGCCATCGTGTTTCCCTGAAGCAGAGCTGCTGGGTTGGTTTTTTTGGGGGCGGGGCGGGAGAGGCTTCTCTCAGCTTCATCGCCCTGTGTGCCCCGCCGCCGCTCTGGGTGGGCGCGCGCGGGTGTCTTGCAGCGGCGGCAAACGCCATCCCTTACCAGCGGAGGGGCTCTGCTCACGCCACCCGGGACGCTTGCCCCCCTCTGCTGCCCCTGCCCCGTACAGAAGGCAAGATCAAAAGAACGGGTTAACCGAAATATCTATGCATCGGCATTTCGGAGAAAAAGTAAGTTAAAAAAATAAATATACTTTTTAACTGGCCACACGTGAATTTGGATACGGCGGGATGCGAAGCGAGGAGATTCCCGGCCTCCGGCAGGGAATCTCGCCCGCTTGGAGCACGGTTTAGGGCGTGGTCGGGCGTGGTCGGGTGGCGCCGCATCAAAATGGAGGATCGTGCGGACAAAACCGACCGATTTCACACTAAGTAACGGCCAAACTGGGATGGGAACCATCAACAAATTTAGCACAGCTACAGCAGCCAGTCTGCTCTTAGCCTGTGCCAAAGCTGGATAAATTTTGGCAAAGACACTAAGACAGTTTGAGGTATGCTTTTCTAAAGGTAAAGCAAAGAGGAAAGGTAAAGGTTCCTCCTGACAGTGAAGTCCAGCTGACTCTAGGGGCTGGTGTTCATCTCTGTCTATGAGCTGAAGAAGATATACTTCCATGGTCATATGACCAGCAGAACTAAATGTACAAATGCACAGAATGACACAATTTCTTCCCACTAAAATTGTACCTATTTATCTACTCACTTCTGAACTTTTGGGTTGGCAGTAGCTGGGACAAGCTTTTGAACTGCTAGGTTCTGAAAATACTCAAAAATAAATAAATCAATAAATAAAGCTCACCTTTTCCTATGGATTCCAACAGCTGATCTTTCAATCAAAAACCAGGAGGTCAGTGGTTTTATCCACAGCCCCACCCACAGCCCTCTAAAGATAAATGAATAGATATATAAAGAACTTCTGGAAAATTATTCTGACAATTGCTTTGTGTTTGAGCAAGAAGTGGTTAACTGGTGAAAAAAGGAAACCAGTTCTGGGACTTTCCCTGCTTGGTTTCACTTTGTGAATAGTATTAAGTAATTAATAGTGTCTCAAATATGCAAGGATGAACAGTTACCTGGGTTTCTAATTGTACATTTCCAGTCTGGATAACATAGTATCATTTTGGTTCCAAATATAAGGTTGTTTATTTTTCTTCTTTATAAGAAGAGGAATTTCATCACAAGTTCACAGAGACAGCCTATATAGGATGCTAGTGAACAGTAACATGATATGATTGATCTTCCATGCACTAGAAGCAAACAAGATTACTTGTCCTTTTGGAGTTAATCAGCACAATTCTAATGATCACACAGGCATATTTTCAGCCACTTCCACAACATTCCTACAGAGAACTAAAATGCATTGAAAAGATAGCGATGATGACTTTGAAAATCAAATTCTGCTTTTTAGCCATCGCACAACACATGTGCTGAATTATCAAGTTGCACACTAATTCTTCCTTCTATGGAAGCACTGTTGTTATTCATTCATTAAAATTAACCTTGTGTTGGGCTGCTACACCAGACCCCCCCCCTTAGCCTGAGACAAGCATCATAATAAAAAAACTTACACATAAAATCCCAGCTGTTACAGTGCTCTCATTAGGAACACTAATCCTAATAATTATGCAAAGCAGGTTTATAAATATAAACAAACAATAAATATTGCTAAACTGTAAAACTGTAAATTGATATAGCACTTACTTTGTCCTTCCACCCAGAAATAAAGAGGTGAGACACAGAGGTGGGGTTTAACTTGGGCCACACTTTATTAAGATTAACATAAGTACAGGGGGCTGAAGTAGTGTGGGGCAGTGATTAGGCCTGTGAGACCACCCTTGACCTCTACAACTGAGATGCATAAACATGGGTCAGTCCTAGAACTCCCCCATTTGAGTGGTTTAACAGATGGCTCTCAGGGGCCAGTAAAATGTCCATAATTCCCTCCAGGCATCCAAGCTCCATTGCTTGGTTCCCATTAGCCAAAAGGGGCTTTCCAGAGCATCCTTCTCCCAATACTGGATTTCCCGAATCTGCAGTACCACGAAGATGGATGGGCTAGAATGATGTTCATCTGTGGACTCACTGACCTCAAGGCCCCCACACTACCCACTGGTGTGACATATATAACTATTAAGCACCTACCTAAGTGACCTCGCTGCCAGATGGGTGGTATAAAAATCTAATAAATAAAATAAATAAAAATAAGTGCATCCCCTTACAGCCAATCTGGAGATGAGAACAAAACTTTCCTATCCGGCCCCAATAGGCAACCAGGTAACTCATACTGGTTCTACGGGGGTGGGGTTGGGCAGGGTGAGATCTTTGATGGAGGCTGTTAGAATGCACGTGAGGGGAAACTATGCCAGAATAATTCCATCACCATTAGGTTTAGATGCAAATTCCTGTATGAAGCCATGCACCAAGTTACTTAACTAGTGTTTGATAGCAAGCATCTACACTGATGTCTCAGTTTGAATAATTTGCAGTTCAGATGGATACCAATGGGACTATGCTAGCAGAAATAAATGATAGGTCTGGCAAACCTTTCACCCTAATATTGTTTCATCTCGAAAAATCTTGTTGCTGTATCATTTGTTCTTGTAAGTCAGAGACTGCCATTTCCTGATCCAGCAATTTTCCTGAGTAATGTTTATTTTGCCTCTGGGTATTTTCAACCATTGCTCCCATTTTCTTAAGGTCCATTTCCACACTGCTAGCCAGTTTTTTTTTATAATCCTTTTGTAAGTCAACCATCCTTGCATCCATTCCTTCAACTTTTTTATCAAGGGCAAGAACATTCTGATCCATCTTCCCCAAGGACTGAGAGAAGGACTATTCCATGGCAGCCATCTTTTTTCCTAAGCCCATCCATTTTGGAATCTAAGCCAGAAACCTTATCAGCAATGATCCCTGTGTTTGAGTCCACTTTCTTAAGTTTAGAAACAATCTCTTTCAAGGTTTGTTGAATTTCCATAGTGGGAGTATATTGTTGTTGTTGATATTGTTGTTGTTGTTGTTCAGAGGCTTCTAAGCGTACCAATCTTCCAAAGGTTTTATTACTTGGCCCAGGTTTTTCCTTTTCCTCTTTCCTCACCCATGCAGGTTGTGAACATCCTTTAAACCACTTATGCATAGGGCCTCATCAACAACCATAAATTTAACTAAAATTGCTCAAAAATTGATGTTCAAATGTTATTAATCAGAGAAGAAGAAAAGAGAAAGGTCTCAGTGGGAAATAGGATTACACCAATTACCATCCATTCTTATGTCCATTCCTTTTAATCACCAGCAGATGGAGGACTTCCTTAATGCAGTACCCGGCTATATTCTTAGCTGCCTCAGGATGCCATTTTCTTGAATAAATATTTTTTAAGATCCTCCAGAATCCTCCAAATCTTTAAGATGCTTAACTCTAAAATGCTTGTTGTTATAAGTATGTGGCAACCACATTCCCCAGTGTTATTTCAATTCAAAGTGAAATAAAAGGGGAAAAAACAGCTTTGAAAGCCAAAATAATTGCCACTGTCTCCACACTGCTCTTGTTTATGTAGCTCGGCTTAAAAACTCATGAATTGTCTTAAACAAATGTCAAACAGCTAAGCTCTAAATAGTCCAGCGTTTCAGCGACCTTGAATTTTCCAGATTGAGTTAATTAATTGCTTTTCTGATACTTCTCATTCTTTCAATGGAGTTACTTTCACTTTTAGCACTTCGAGGAGGAATGTGGCCAGATAAGATCTGCCAAACTGAGAGAGCATTCAGTGTAATTAAAATGTTTCTTACTCACTCAGAATTCACTGAAGAGTCACACAAGTATATCTCTGAAGAATCCATGCTGTGTAATTGTCCTGAAGTATTTCAGTAATCTCCGACACCAGGAGAGCCAAGATCAGTGTCCTGCTGCGGCCATGTCAGAACATGCCTGGGCGTGGATGAGGAAAAACCTACAACAAAAAAGTTCTGGACTGGCTTAAGAAGGTAGTGCCCAACACTCCTCTGGATCATTATGATATAGAAAGGGTGCACAGAGTGGGCCCAAGAAACAGATGCTCCAAGGCATGTCTTGGTGAGATTTGCAAACTTCAAGAAAAAGCAGGAAGTAATGAATGCCTTAAGAGAGAAGCCAGAGAATTTAAAAATCTTGCAACATAATATTCAAGTTTTTTCCGATTTTTCTCACCTTGCGATGAATTTTCGAGGAGAATTAAGAGGAGATGAAAAGAAAATATTCTTTTCATTCCCCTGTATATAAGTCCTTTTGTAGAATAGATTACATATTTGTGTCTAAAGATTTATTATCCAGAGTAAATAACGTAGGAATAGATATAATACAAATGTCAGATCATGCTATGGTAAACATGGAATTTATCCCTGGGTCTGATTATAAAAAGCAAAAAGCAAAGTGTTCTGCTTATATACCGCCCCATACCACTACAAGTAGTCTATGGGCGGTTTACAATTGTTAATTACAGTGTGCAGGCTACACATTGCCCCCCCAGCAAGCTGGGTACTCATTTTACCGACCTCAGAAGGATGGAAGGCTGAGTGAACCTTGAGCCTGCTACCTGGGATTGAACCCAGGTCGTGAGCAGAGTTTTACCTGCAGTACAGGCATTTAACCACTGCGCCACGAGGCTCAGCAAAAAACAAAAAGATGGAGGATTGATGAAAGGATCTATTTACATAAGTTGATAATAGATAAAATGTATAAAAATTTTAGAAGAAACTTGGAAGATAAACGAGGTAGGAGGAGGTGAAACAAGTATAATTTGGAACACAATGAAGGCAGTAGCAAGAGGGTATGCATGGAAAGAGGCTTACATTTTAAAGCAAAATCCATTTTAAAAAATTCAAGACTTGGAAAAAGATATTAAAAAACTAGAAACTATATTTATCTCAACTAGAGATAATAGAGCATTATTGGAGTTACAAGCTAAAGGAAGGGAATTAGAAGGTATCCATTTAGAAAGAGTGCAACGAAATTTAATATATCTAAAGAGAGAATATTATGAGCATAATAATAAAAACTCCAAATTGCAGCAAGAATGAGACAAATTAAGAAAAATAAAAAATGATAGGGGTAATACAGGATCAAAGGGGTAAAAGATGTAATAAAATGAAGGATAAGCTAGAGGCATTCCAAGAGTATTATACAAATCTTTACACAAGTAATAACCCATCTACAAGTAGAATTTATGGGTCTGTAAAGGAGAATACTACAATAAAAATTCAAAATGAAGATAGTGCAATGATGGATCAGTTAATAACAGATGAAGAGATTGAGAGAATTATAAATAAATTGAAGATAGGTAAAACACGGGAAGAGATGGAATTGGACCAGAATTTTATAAAGTACTTAAGAAATTATTAATACCTAAAATGAAATAATTATTTAATAAGATTATTAAAGGAGGGAGAATTCCTCAGTCTTGGAAAGAATCAATAATAGTACTGATTTTAAAGCCAAATAAAGATCCAACATTGATTAATCAGGATACAAAAATATTTACAGCAATTATGGCTAACAGATTAAATAGTTTTGTAGGGAAATATATAAATAAAGATCAGACTGGCTTTGTTAGAGGTAGGCATATGGCAGATTTAGTTAGAAGAGGTATGAATAACATGTATTTAGCAAATAGTAAAAATTGGAAGGTAGGAATAATCTCATTAGACATTTTTAAAGCCTTTGATACAGTTGAATGGAGTACCTTAAAGATTCTAATTAATCAATTAGGTTTTAGTGCTCAATTTATTAATATAATAAATCAGTTGTATTCTTATAATAAGGCTAGAGTCTTAGTGAATGATGGCATAACAGAAAGTATTACCCGGGGCCGAGGAACTAGACAAGGTTGCCCATTATCTCCAGTTTTGTTTATACTTATAATGGAAATGTTGGCTAATGCAATAAGGAGGGATAAAGAACTAGAAGAAGTTGAAGAGGGGAAGTCAAATACAATTAATTTATTTGCTGATGATACATTATTAGTAATTAAAAACCCATTGATTAATATTTACCAGTTACATAAGCATTTAAAGGAGTTTGAAGAAGCAACAGGATTAAAGGTTAATTGGAACAAATCAGAATGTATGATGTTAAATTATAGTGAAGAAGAGAAAAAGTTATTTAGGGACCTATTTAAAGGTAAAGTAATAAATAGCATTAATTATTTGGGGATAAAATTAACATGGAGCTTACAAGATATGATTAAGATAAACATTGAGAAAGTTAAGAAGGAGATCACTGAACAAATAAAAGAATACAAAAAATCAAGGATTTCTTGGTTTGGAAGGATTTCAGAATGTAAAATGAAAATTATCCCCAAATTAAACTTTTTATTTTGGATGTTACCTATAAAATGGGATGAAAGTGAACTTAAAGGGATCCATGGTAAAATTAATATGTTTTGCAATTGCAATAAAAAGCCAGGATCAATAAGAGTTTATGGTATATACCACAAAAAGAAGGTGGTTTAGGGTTACCTAATATTAAGCTATATTACATAGCCAATCAATTAAGACATATTCCAGACTTAATAATAGGATATGATAATTTAATTTGGAGAGACTTAGAAATTACACAAAAAGAGAATATTTTCTTTTAAGGAAGACATTAAAATTCAGGTGAAAATGAAAAATAATCAATTTTTGAAAAATACTATGGAATGTTGGAGGAACTTTAGGGAGATTTTAAGCCCATTAGTTTCACCTTTGACACGAATAACAGAGATTAAGAATTTCCCAGAAAATTTAAAAAAATGATATATACTTGCGGGATTGTTTAAAGCAGATGAAGAGTACACAAAGCATAAAGGAAAAATTGGGAGGAAATATTTCCTGGTTGAACATTATACAAATGGAAAAATGGACTAAAGAATGGATAACTAAAGTAGGGGAATGTAGAAAACTGACCAGATTTGAAGAAATTATAGATAGAAGAAATGAGACTGAGTATAAAGAGCAGAGGAAAGGAATTGTAAGTGAAATATATAAAATATTAATTCAGGAGGATAATAAAAAAGTAATAAGTTAACAGAGATTTGGCAAAAAGATATTAATAAAGAGATAAAAAAGGAAGAATGGGGGAAATGTGGAATAAAAGAATAGTGAAGAATATGTCAGTGAGAGTTAAAGAAAACTGTTATAAAGTATATTGGAGATGGTATATAACACCCGTGAATAAATAAATAAATAAATATCTCCAATATATTGGAAATGTAAAAAAGATAAAGGGACATATTTACATATGTGGTGGACATGTGAGAAAAGGAAATTTGAATGGAATTTTGTTTTCAATGAAATGCAATAAATATTAGGGAAAAAGATTCCAATGTCCCCCCAGCTGGTATTGTTAAATATAGTTGCAGATACACAACTGAAGAAAGAGGAGGGGGAATTGGTAATTATAATGGTTACGGCCGCAAGACTGATTTTTGCCAAATATTGGAAATCTAATAATCAATTAGTAATGGAAGAATGGTATAAAGAGTTATGGAATCTAGCTATTAATGATAAATTGACTTGTGAAATTAAAATTAGGAAAGGGCTGACCAAGTCTAATGACTTTAATGGAATATGGGATAAATTGCTGGTATATGTATTTCAAAAAGGTAAAGGGTATACACCTGGAGAAGACTCAATGTATTTCTGGAGAGAAATGGGTCGGTCAACAATATGAATGTTGTAATTTTGTTTAAGTCCCGAGGGGTGGGTGGGTAGCACTGTGTTTTCTGTCTTATATCTGTTATACTTCTGTTATATTGTTGTGTGTTATTTTCTCTTCCTTATGTTCCTTTGCTGTTTATCTGTTTTTTTTATAAATTTGTAATAAAATATATTAAAAACAGAGAAATAAATGATAGGATTCTGGTCCTAATTTTCTTTTGTAGTTTGATAGAGATATCCAAAGTTCATTGTGCGGAGGAACAAGCCTTTAAAAATTAAGTGTAGGGAAGATGAGGTATCCTTAAAAACCTGTCTAGGGATGGGCAGGAAATGAAAAACAAAATGCTGTTTCATTGTTTCATTACATAATGAAATGAAACAAAACAAAATGAAAATGAAATGAAATGAGGAAGCTGCATTTCATTATAGATGAAACAAAATGGTTGTTTTTGCAATTAAATGAACCGTTTTGTTCCATCATTTTAGGGCTCCTGCTGATCTGTCAATGGCTGGACCCCTTTAAAGCTTGCCCAGTTGCTCCAGGTTTAAAGAGGCCCGGCCTTTGATAGCACAGCAGTAGCCCTCAGAAAACGGTTGGGATAAGCAGTGTGACCTGATACCATCTGGGCCAGATTCAAAGGGGTCCAGCCATTGACAGATCGGCAGAAGCCCTCTGAAAATGCTCAGGAGGGCAGCACGATTGCTGGATCTGCTCTACCAACCATTTTCAGAGACATCCTGCTGAGCTGTCAATGGCTGGACCCCTTTAAAGCTTGCCCAGTTGCTCCAGGTTTAAAGAGGCCCAGCCATTGATAGCACAGCAGTAGCCCTCAGAAAACGGTTGGGATAAGCAGTGTGACCTGGTACCATCTGGGCCAGGTTCAAAGGGGTCCAGCCATTGACAGATCGGCAGAAGCCCTCTGAAAATGCTCAGGAGGGCAGCACGATTGCTGGATCTGCTGGACATCCAGCTGAGCTGTCAATGGCTGGACCCCTTTAAAGCTTGCCCAGTTGCTCCAGGTTTAAAGAGGCCCAGCCATTGATAGCACTGCAGTAGCCCTCAGAAAATGGTTGGGATAAGCAGTGTGACCTGGTACCATCTGGGCCAGGTTCAAAGGGGTCCAGCCATTGACAGATCGGCAGAAGCCCTCTGAAAATGCTCAGGAGGGCAGCACGATTGCTGGATCTGCTCTACCAACCATTTTCAGAGACATCCTGCTGAGCTGTCAATGGCTGGACCCCTTTAAACCTGGCCCCGTCAGTACCAGGAGATCCCCCTGGTGCTGACTAGGCCAGTTTTAAAGGGGTACAGCCAATAACAGCTTAGCAGGAGCTCTTTAAAAATGGCTCCCGGAGTCCCGGGCACCAAATCTGTTGCTTCTAGGACCCCAGGGAGCCTTTTTGTTTTGTTTCATTTCATTTTGTACGATTTTAAAAAAACCATAAGAAATGAAACAAAATGAAATGAAACATTATTTTTCCGTTTTGTGCCCATCCCTAAACCTGTTTTGGGTATCTGTCTGTGGGTAAATGTTATGAATGCTACTATGAAAGGCCTGTGAAAACAAACACATTAATCAGCATTTCAACATAAAACATTGTTGCCAGATGAAATTTCTTTCCAAAAATGGAACATACTACCAAAATGGCTGCACAGAAATCATTACCCATCCATATTTTTAGTGGACAAGGCCAGAGAAGGACATCTGAAAAAAAAAAGGATTTATGGCAAGGAAGGGGGTCATTAGCTCAGACCATTTATGTCCACAAAGAAATGAAAAAAATGTTCTCAAGAGACTGATTGAAAATCAGTGCTATTTCTTTTTTTAAGTAGGAAAATTTAATCATATGGCATCTAGTAGCAATGAAATATTCCAAATATGGACAGGAACATGAGAAGATATATTAAACTTTGTTGCCTGTTAAATCGAACCACTTCCCTCTCCCCAACTAAGTCTAGGGACATAATTACCCAAAGCCAATCAAATGAGGGGGAAATGGCAGGTGAGACTGGATATCTCACAAGTGCCTCTCCTTTTCTCTTAACCTCCCTCCAAGCAATATCATCATCATCATCATCATCATCATCATCATCATCATCATCATCATCATCATCATCATCAGCAGCAGCAGCAGCAGCAGCAGCAGCAGCAGCAGCAGCAACAAGCAATGCTTTCCATGGCATCCAAAATCTTCTGCCTCCTCATTTAGCCTACTCACACAATAAAATCCAGCACATGGAGTGTCACAATAACTGCAAGCTGAGAGGGACACGGCAATAGAAAACCGTTTATGTTTCTAATTTAAAATCAAGTAGTGCAAATGTATGCATTGTCTGTTCAGAAATAGTTCCAATTAAACTCAATGAGACGTTCTTCTCAGTGTGTAGGAAGGGAATTATAGGATTAGAGCCAAAAAAATGTATATCCAACAGCAAAACAGAGTGGTTTTGCCATTTCTTTTGCATGGTGGGAAGGCTCCCAAATCTGGGGGTACTGGGATAAAATAGTTATGTATTATGAACATATTGTGTGAACCTCTCCTGATGAATTCCTGGAGCTGTGAGGAGATGATAAGCAATATCCACTCTGCTACGCAACCTGTTAGTAATTAGCCCTTCTGTTAGTGAAATACAGGCCTTTCCTCTATTTTAATTCTTCTGGTGACTATTTATTTTCCCCCTTTCTCGGCAGGAGATAATATCCTTATTTTTAATGATTTTCCATTTCAATTTTTTTTCTTTAATGGAAATGAGATGTATTTAGCTCCAAAAAGATTGGATCACATGTTTATCACTGTTAGATATTTGGTACAAGCTTATTACATTTTATGACTTGCCAAACAGACAAATGCACATCTTTAGAACAAAGAAATCTATCACGCTAGCTTAGCACCGTACGCACAGAGACATATCACAGATGGGAAGGGATCACATCCTTATCCCTCTTCAACCCAATCCTCTGTGGTGGAAATTAGATGAGCAGATGTTTAATCCTGGACCTTTTGCAGATTAATTTTCAAAAACTTGAGGTGCTCAATAACAAGAACATTCATCAAGGGTTTGCCAGTTTGTCACAGTGCCACGAGCAACACGGTGCTCAACTATCCATGAATGTTGTGAGAGAATCCAAAGTGTTTTCAGATGGCTTTTTTGTACTTGTAGGACTTGTTATTATCCATTAGAACTTTCCACAAGAAAATGGACATCTTTGAATCAAAGCAGCACCTTGCAGCAAGGTTACCCAGTGCTTTCACCTATTATATCATTGATTCTCTTGCCCTTGCATGAAAGAACAAGGAAGAAGAAGGAATTTCAACTTTCTTCTTACCATCAAGGACAAAAAAGAGCTTTCTGAAACTCTCCGAATAAACCATGTAGTGGACATTATACTTGTGTGCAAAACTGCCAAAATGTTGTCCCAAATAGCATAGTTTGTAGAATTTTGAGATTTGCTCAAATGAGCCAACACTAGGATGGTTGCTAAATCACTAGATGGATTGTTCAGATGTGTCTTGACAAGCATACACCCATCCTGTGTGTGTGTGTGTGTGTGTGTGTGTGTGTGTGTGTGTGTGTGTGTGTGTGTGTGTGTGTGTGTGTGTGTGTGTGTGTGTGAGAGAGAGAGAGAGAGAGAGAGAGAGAGAGAGAGAGAGAGAGAGAGCATACATACACATGGAGTTTGCTTCTCTAAGGGAAAAAGGTACTAAGGGCTTTTCATGCATGTTGCAGAAATCTTGATGGGGAGAAAATGGGGCTCTTGGTTGTGCTCTTGGGTGGAAGCAGAGAATCTCCTGTGGCTTTAACATTTTCCATCATGCTCAGAAAGAATAGATAAATACAAGGAATTTAATGAATGTTCTTCCCTTTATGTCCCACCACTGATAACATACAAATTCTGAACTTGCTCCCCCATGTGAACCTATGCCCCAGATTGAATCTATGCTATACTGGAGCAATTGTGTAACAGAAGTTCCTATATTCCACCTTGACTGGAATCTAGTGCTGCTCAAACATAATAGCAGAGATGGAATTTAGCCACTGAAATAATTCCATTGGCATAATCCTGATTTTGCGTGGGGCTATAAAATTCCAAATAATAGGGGCATGGACATATTCCATGGACCATTTTATGGGGTCAGCATCCCTGGTCCTACACATCCCTGGTCCTCCACACTTGAAATATATTTTTTTTTGGGGGGAACTGACAAGTTCTTTTGTAGCCTTTAAAGAATGTTGGAGGCCATTTTTCATGTTCCAAACAGGCCTAATCAGCCCTGTGGCTCTATAACCCAATTTCATTTCATTTCATGTGGCCAGTAGGAAACACAAATAGATTTATTTATTTTTTTTTAAAAAAGGCTTTTCAAGTCAAAATTCTTTCTTTTTTTCCCTTCCCTCAGGCAGCCAGAAACCAGGAAGTGCGGGGGGGGGTGGGGACAGAGGAAGAGCAAGGAACCCCTAAGATCTCTGGTTCGAATTTAAGTGGCCAGCGGATCTTAGGGGTCGTGTAAAAAGGCCCTCAGAGAGTGCTGTAAGCATTTTGGGGTGGTATATAAGCAGGACACTTTGCCCCCCCTTTTGGGCTAGCTTTAAAATAGTTAGCTAGATGTGCAACTAGTTGCTTCATTTTTTTGCTTCTTGGATCTGTGGCCTGCAGGGTACCAGAAAATCTTTAAAATGGTTCTCAGCCACACTGATATTGTCTGCCCTTGTTATACACTAAGAAGAAATTATTTACATGCATATCTTTTGGGCAATGTGCCCTCGAATAAAATCCTTTGTCACACTCTACCAGTATCTTCAGTTTATCTTTTGGGTTCATATACTTAGATTGGATGAAATCCTGAATATACACTGACAAGGATAAGCAGCACTGGTTTTATTGAAATGCAATTAAATGGAGATCAGTTAAGAAATCAGGCCATTTACAAGAGGTGATGAAGATACAGCTAGTCTGAACCGCATGCCTCACTTCTGCTGCTCACAGACTATAATGCTTTTAATTATAATGGGATTTTAAACATAGGAATGGATTGGAGAGGATTCAGTATAACATTATCATGGGAAGAGTATTTTCAGATAAAGGCAAGGAGACTGTCAAGAAACTGAGAGGCAAAGGAGCATGGGATGAGGAATCCATTTTTAACAGGGCTGAGTTGTTGAGAAATTGGTATTGCAGTGGTAGATAGACTCTCCTCCTTGCATTTCATAGTAAGGCATATTACCAACCAGCTCAAAATGACTTGCAATAAAACAAGAGTTGGACGGGGGGGGAGTGAAAATAAAGAGAATTGGGGAAAATTGGGGCAGAGAGGGAAGCTAACTCTTAATTAGAGATGGGCACGAAACAAAAAAAATTGTTCTGTTATTCGTTATTTATTTCGTTATGTAACAAAATGAATAAAAAAATTGTGATGAAATTGGAACGAACCGAACAGAACCACAAAAATTAGGTTTGTTAAGTTTCGTTTTCATTAATGGTGACACACAATGAAATGAGCTGTTTCTAAATGTTAAAAAACGTCCTGAATATCTGTAAAAACCCAGCAATAATTATTTATTCTGCCTGATAATACCTAACAGGGGGGTTGGGGTCCTTAAAATGTGCATTTATGTCTTTTCTCAGATCGCTGTATTTTTTTTCCTTTAAGGGGAGTTAGGGGACATCAACCCAAAATGGCTCCCAGATGCCTAATATTGATTTCTTGGGTATTAAAACTCTCTGGACATCCATAAAAACGCAGCGATAATTATTTGAAATTATTACCTACCAGGGGGTTGGTGTCTTTAAAGCATTTGTTTTTGTCTTTCTCCCATCGCAATGTATTTTTTCTTTTCCCTTTAAGGATGACACAAAATGGATTCCAGCCACAAGATGGATGCAAGCCATGTGATGGGATCATGTAAATTCTTGGACAATTTCAACCAATAGCATGCTCAGGTTGCAGACTGGGTAGTTGTGGCAGCCACAGAGGGCAAAAAAAGCTCTGGCAGCCCTGTCCTCCTTGCAGTCTGTGGTGGGAGTTAGGGTGGGATTGCTGTCTCTGCGACTCATTATTTTAGGCCAGCCAGGCAGGTGTGTGTCTCTGTGTTCCTGCTGGCTGCAGCCTGGCTCTTAGGGGAGAGAAAGAAGAGATTTCTCTTGCAGCCTCCCTGTGTGCATGCGTACCTCTCGGTGAGTACCCTCCCCTGCCCCGCAGTGCAGTCACTCTACGGCTGCCTTACGCCCTGGGCAACGCCTGCTGCTGCCTTTGCAGCCTCCCTGTGTACCTAGTCTATACTGTGTCTCTGCCGGCATCATTTTTTTGTGTTTTCTGGGGCATTGGGGGATGTCCGCGCTCGGTAATGCTTTAAATCGCACAATAAGCATGTAAAAACGAAAAACAAAAACCGAAAAAACATAACAAATTTTTTTTCAAAAATTTCACGAAAAACGAAAACAAACTGAAATGGACCCACAACAAAAAACAAAACAACAACAACAAAACATCATTTTTTCGATTTGTGCCCATCTCTACTCTTAATAGATAATGTGTTCTGCTGCATCCCTTTAAAAAAGTGGCTTACTTAATGCAAGTTGTCAGTTTCCCTTTATTTCCTCCTCACTGCATATGGTTAACTTGACAGATTTGTGCTGCTGGAGTATCTGCCAATTTTCTCTTCCTCCTCTTTTAGAAACTGTGTTTTGAAAAAGGGATTGACTAGCCGTGGCTTTTTGCTTAATCAAGATCATTTATGGTGATTACTACAAAATGTTTACTGTTAATTGGTATATTCTTTTAAATAATTAAATATTTAAGTATCCGCAGACATTTATGGCTTTTTTAAAAAAAATAACACAATGTACTGTAATTTCCTTTTGAAAGCAATGACAGCATCACTAAACTGCTGCTCTCTGCTTTGTGCAGGCTGGTTTTCAATAAACCTTGTCATCCCAAAGAAGGCTGTTCCAATTCTCTAACATTACAGTTGTCTGGGAAACAGTCTTCAGAACTGGAAAGTTTGTTTATAGTACCAATTCAGATGCTCAGGGATCTTTATCCCACTTTCCCGATTCTCTTCGGAAACTGAGAACATCTTTATGGACTAGTTTAAAGGCTTTCTCCTTTCATGTCTATCATAATGTGTAGGCTGGGGGCTTAATTAAAAGTTTCTAAAGTTTCTGGTTGAGACATAAGCACAACCAACACTGGCATCTACTTGTGAAATTGCTTCTTTTGGATGTATGCGTGTGGAGATAAGTGATGGTGGGAAAGAACGCATTTCTCACAATTTCCCTGACATGCAGGGATACAGGAACATGGTGTGACTCTGCCCTATTAGCTACATTTAAGACAAGTATACTGTAAATATACAGTTAGCTTATGAATTTAACTACCACAAGCAGTGGTGATGGCGATTATCTCAGATAACAGACAAACAGAACAGCATTAGACTGGATAACATTAGATACAATATTGGCCAGAATCCTATTGGTATTTGCATATGGTTTGTGTAACTTGATGCAGCTCTTCATGGCTATTTGACAAGATGTCAGGGCATATTTCTGTTTCACAAGTGCTGGTTCTGGACTTACCAGGGGCTGGAGGACTCAGCTGGTGCCATTCTCCTTTTTAGAGCCCCTTGTGGTGGCCTCTGATGTGAACTGGCTGGTGAGATTGGCTGGCAGGCTGGAAGGACATGGTTTCCAAATCTGTTGCATCTGAGAACAAAACTATTGTGTTGTCTACAACAGAGTCCACTTCAGCTTCTGAGATTCTCCCGCATGCCTTTCCTTTAAGTTTCTGAGGCCAGTAATGTCTTTGAGTATATGTCTGTTTTTTTCTTTATGTACCTGTGGATTGGAAATGGGGCTACAGTACTTGTCACAACCTCAGGAAGTGTTGTCTACATGCCCTTCCTTAAAGGGGACTAGCATGGGCATACAGTGGCTTATGCCCATGCAGTTAACCCTGAAGATGTCTCCTTAGACAGCATGAGACACGAGGCTCGTAGGAATCAATTCTATTTGCCATCACTGAGATTACTGGCATCTATAACTAATATTGGCATCTACAACCAATAACACTGTTGCTATCTGAGAATCAATCACATGGCATAGGGAGGTATGGAATAGAATAGAATAGAATAGAATAGAATAGAATAGAATAAAATAGAATGTGACAAAAAGAAAGTCTACATGGTTGATCTACTTACGTGGGTTCTATGATAAACTATCCTATGATATAGTAATCTGCTTTGCTGAATGAAGTTTAAACATGACACATAGACCCAAATCATCTTCACTTGCTCTATTCATGCAATGTTCTGTTGTGTGAACCAGCAGACCTATGTACGCATACAAGTGCCAGGCTTGACAATACAAGAGGTTTCTCACTTTCCCAAACAAAAAGCTAGAAGTTCCAGGAGCTTCATTGGCATATTGTTATGCTGTGTCAACAGTGGATTCCGGTCCTCAGTTGGCATTGTTAATTATGTATAGGCAAACAAATACAATTAGGAGTTATGAGTTATTGTAATTTCTCCTCAGAGCAATTCACCTGCTCCTAATTATTGGGTTCAGTGTCCACTAATGTAGTCATTCTTTTTTCTGTGGTATCATTATGTTAATTGATATAACAAAATATCATTCCCAATATAATGCAATGCAAGCAATGAAGACAATGCTCTGTAGGCCTCTGGGCATCTCCTGAGCCATTTAATTCCTCATTTTATAAACAGAGGACACTTTGTTGCAAGACTGATTCAGGAAAAAAATCTACTTTGGAATAACTGCATAAATATATGATGGAGTGGAATGCAAGGCTGTGCTTCAGAATTAAATAATTTGAATATTGCCAAAGGCCCCAATTGATGCAAATATTGCAAACCTGTCCAACATTTACTTAGGATCCTCTTTCTTGATACTTTTAGTCACACAGGTGTGATTTTGTCTCCTGCTAATTTAATTCATTTTCATCAGCATTTTGTCATGCTTTCTTGTGACAAGCTCACTCAAAGTGGCCAATAAACCAAATATGAAATAAGATGAAATATAACCATCATCATAAACACAGGAAAATAATAGGAGCAAGGCTAATCATCAAATATATCTGTTTGCAGCTTAGACATGCTGGCTCTATGGGAAAAAGTGTCTACCTAAAAATAATGTTTTTAAAACCAATATCAGTGCTGATGATATGGGGAGATTATCTCATTTCTAGAGCATAGTTCATAGATAGGATGCTACAACTGAAAAGGGAACTGAAAAGTTCCCTGAGCTCCTTGCCCTCTGAAGATGCCAGCCATGGAGTCTGGCAAAACATCAGGAAGAAAAACTTCCAGAACATGGCAAAACAGCCTGAAAAACTCACAAACTATTTCCTAGTGGCCATGTGTGTTTAAAGTGATCCATCCCACCCCTTTTGCAAGCTCTTATGCTCCCTTTTTTTGGTACCGCACTAGGGCTGCAGTTTATCTGGTGAAATGGGAGAGTTCCTGATTATCCCACTCTGCATTCGGTGTGGTTACTTAATTAACTTCCAGTTAGAGCTGTAGGCAGGTTTATCTTTGGTGACAACCATGTGATATATTAAATACTATTAAAGATGGGCAGAAAATGGAACATTAATGTTTCATTTCATTTTGTTACTCATTGCATTATGTTTCATTTTGTTAATAAATGTAGGCTCCTGCCGGGCTTGTCTCGGATAGGGGCCGCTTTGTTGCCCTGGGAGCCGTCATTTCGGCGCGAAAGAGGAGACCACGTGGTTGTCCGGGTGTGTGCGGGGATCAACACCCTTAAAAGGGCAGCTCGCACACCATCCACCCTCTTTCACGCCAAGATGCACGGCGGAGGAGGACACTGGAGAGTTCCTCCAGCAACATGGGAGGCCTGCGGGGCTCGTGCTTCAGCCGAGCCCCAGGTGATACCTCCCTGGCAGTTCGATTCCAGGCATGGGGAAGTGGAAGGCCGCTTGCCTGGGGAGTGGGGCTAGACCGTTGGCCCATTTTCCTTTACCCCCTACCTCCCCTCCGCAGCCCGAGGGGTGATTATTTAGCCGACTCACCTGAATGTTGGCTGCTGCATTAAGCCTTTTAATTAAAAAAAAAAAACAGGCTGGGAGGGGCAGCGGGTGGGGGTTGCCGCGCGAGTGAACTACCGGCCCCGGGCTGCTGAGCATCGCTGCGGTTCCTTTGGGCGTGCTCGTGCACCGAGTTAATTAATAATAATAATAATAATAACATAAACAGCAGACCGATGAGGCAGCAGGCGGCGATTGCCGGGTGAGCGGGATGACCGTTGCTTGGCTGCTGAGCCTCACCAAAGCCCCTCAGGCGCACGCGAGTGCCGAGTCAATTAAAAAAAAAAAAAAGTGCTCCGGCGAGGCCACAAGCGGTGATTGCCAGGTGAGCGGGAGGACCACCTCCCGGCTGCTGAGCCTTGCTGGGGCCCTTCAGGTGCGTGGGCGCACACTGACACTGGCTGCTCACGCATGGACTGACAAAATTAAAGCTGGCAGCCCTCCATCTTGAAAGTGAGTCCGTCTACTGTAAATCAGGTATGAGATGGATCACCCAGATATTGTTCAGCCTCATCAATGAAGGCCACCAGTTATCTCTGGCAAGCGTATTTGAAGGCCCAGTACTGGTGTCAATTTATTATTATTATTATTATTATTATTATTATTATTATTATTATTATTATTATTATTATTATTATTATTATTATTATTATCATCATCATCATCATCATCATCATCATCATCATCATCATCATCATCATCTGCTGTTAAGGGGGGCTGTGGGTCTCACTAATGAGTTGTGCTTCTACAGGTCAGTGCAGCAATGAACGCCTTCGCGTCATTTGCGGCCATAGCTATATATTTTGGGCAGTAAAATATGCTTGATCCTCTGCTTGGGGTCCTCATCTCAGACTTGACAACTGTGTCCAGGTGGACTGGAGAGGAAAGCACAGAATGACCTGGGATAGATTCTCTGTGGTTGCATCCCGTTGCACCTCTGAAGCCTCGATTGCTGTTCCACTTGTTCACCTGGCCTGGAGATGAAAGCACAGAATGAGCTGGGATAGCTTCTCTACGGTTGCATCCCGCTGTGCCTCTGAAGCCTCGATTGCTGTTCTACTTGTCCACCTGGACTGGAGACAAAAGCGCAGAATGAGCTGGGATAGCGTTTCTACGGTTGCATCCTGCTGTGCCTCTGAATCCTCGATCACTGTTCCACTTGTCCACCTGGACTGGAGAGGAAAGCGCAGAATGAGCTGGGAATAGCTTCGCTACGGTTGCATCCCGTTGTGCCTCTGAAGCCCTGATTGCGGTTCCGCTTGTCCACCTGACCAGAGCTAAGGGAGAGGAATTAATTCTGAGGATCATTAGAGATCTGCAGGCCTTTACGGTCCGACTCCCTTGTACCCATGTGGTCTGCTCAGCGATGTTGCCACGGCTAGTGTGGCTGGGTGCCCGTAACCCACTGAAGGTGGATTGGGCCAGGTGATTTTTGAATCGAGAAATTGCTATTGCTATGCGCCAGGGCTGCAGCTCTGATTATTCACCCATATATAAAATTTTCGCAACCTAAGCTCTTTAGGAGTGATGGTATTCATTTGAATGAAGCTGGCTTGGATATCCTTTAGCTGACTTTAGGATGGGCCTTGTGCCGTGCTAGATGGCTTGGTGGCGGGCAAGGAGCATGTATAGCAGCTCCTTTGCCGTGGCGGGTAGTGCAACTAAAAAGGGGCCAAGACTGTGACGTCAGAGATGTAAATGCACCTCGGACAGGGCACAGGGCAGCTGTACAAATATAATAACATCCTATAGGTAGACCCCCCCCCCAGAAAGAAAGTAAAATAAAAGACCATAAAGTCACTGAGCTCGTACGGCTGCCCTAAGTAATATACTGACCTAGTTTTGGCTGGGAGGGCTGCTTTCTTTGAACAGCACCCCCGTACTGGGTCCCAACATGGTGTCACACTAAAACAACACCTGTGGACCAAAATATAAGTTGCACTATGGGAGGCCCATCCCTCGGCTACAACTATTTAGTTACAGTTTCAGTACAGTTATTAATAAAGTTATTAAGTTGTGGCCCGATTTAAAACCCAATACTCTGTGTGGACTCATTATTTCGGGACTGGGGTGACAATGACTTTTCAATAGAAATTTTGTAATGAAACAAAATGAGTAACAAAATGATTCGGAAGCTGCCACCACCCAGGTTGCTTTTTTTCTTTTCTTTTCTTTTCTTTTCTTTTTTTTGACAGGTGGAGGAAAGCCTGACCAAAAAGTTGCCACCTCAGTGGAAGCAGCTTTCGAATCTTTTCCCCACCTCCTGACCTGTTCAACCCCCCCCCACAAACTAACAAACAAACAAACAGACAAAAACCAGCTGGGAGATGGGGGGAGGAGCAAAATGCAGAAGAGAGCAGGCAGTGGTAAAAAAACACTCCTCCCTTCTGCATTTGACAGGTAGGGGTGTGGGGAGGGGGCACCCCCTCTCCACACCCCAACTAGCCAATAAAACCCCCACAAAAAACAAAAATGCAGGGGTCTGAGAAGGCGAGTGCTGATGTCAGCAGGGAAACAGCCACCGGATCTCGCTACAGCCCCTTGCCTGAAGTGAGATCCAGTGGGGGCTCCCTGGTTCAGTTCCTCCAAACTGAAAATGCCATTTTGTTTTGGTTCTTGATGACATGCTGTCTGCCATTTCGTTTCATTTTGAAAATTTTTGAAACCTTACCAAGTGATGAAACAGTGTGTTGTTTTTCATATGGTATCCATCCCTAGATAGTAGAAAGGATGGGAGAGAAGCCATCTCCTTTGTTTTCCTCTTCCCTCTTTTTGAAAAATGTCCTCCTAAGTGATACAGTGCTGTTTCAGTTAAGGGAGTATCCATGCTAAGCTGATGTATAGCTGCAGCACTATATCACTTTCTATTAGTTCAGACATACAGTAAAAAGATTTAATATTTCCATATAGGAAGCCAGAGGTGAAGCAAAGAAAATCAAGCAAGGCTATATTCAAAAGCTTCTCTGCAGAGAAATTTCTTCAGCAACCTCCTAAAAGCTGGGAGGGAGGGTGACAGGTGCAATTCTATCAGGAGCAGGTCCCACTGCTAAAGATATCTGTCCTCCTCTGCAGTGGCCACCTGGAGAAGCATTGCCTGTAGAATCTGCTGGTGCAGATGGAAGACCTTGGGGAAAGGTGCTGTGACAAGTAAAGTGGTCCCAATCCATGGAGAGCTTTATCAGTGAGCATTAAAACCTTGAGCGTGACCTGGTATGTCACCAGTAACCAGTGCACATGAGCAGGAACATGAAAGGTAAGATCAAACTTGCTCACACCTGCCAAAACCTGGCAGACACATTCTAAATGTATTGCAATCTCCAGGTCAACCTCAACAGAAGCCCCACACAGAGAGTGTTACAGGAATCATACTTGCTCCTGGAGATCTCCAACAGAAACACAAGTGTCCTGACAGCTTTCTCATCTAGGTGGGAGTGGAATTAGGTGATGAGCTGGAGCTGATTAAAGACTGCTTGAGACAAACTAATCTATGAAGAGCAAGACAGAGACAGTTCCAGACTCATGCCTAAGTTCTGAATGTCATATCGAAGAGGGGGGCTATGCCATCCAGTCTAGGGAGAATTTCCCCTTCCTGAGGTACCCCTAAGGAGCAGTATCTCTATCTTGTCCAGGTTCCATCTGAGCCTTTTGTCTCTGGCCCACTCCAAGACTAAAACCAGGCAGTATGAAGCACCCATGTGCCATTTAATGCTGGGTTTGAAAAGGAGAGATAGAGTTGCATATCATCAGTGTCCTTCTAGTTCCCACAATGACCTCTCCCAATGACTTTACATAGATGTTAGAAAACACTGGGGATATTGATAACCCCTTAGACACCCTACAATCAATGTTAGAAAACACTGGGGATATTGATAACCCCTTGGGCACCCTACAATCAAGGGTCCAAGGACCAACAACCCATCCCCAAGCTGCAATCTCTGGACATGATCCCAAGGAAGGATCAGAGCCAGTTCAATTGTGATCTCTTGATCCCCACATCCAAGAACTTGTCCAGGAGGAATCCATGGCTGATGGTATAAAAAGCCACTGAGATATCTAAGAACACCAACAGTGTACAAACTCCTCTATCAGCCAACCTAAATAAGGTCATCATGAAGCATGACCAGTGCCATCTTGGTACCCTACCATAATCCAAATCCAGATTGGAATGGACTGACTAATTCCTCTGTCCTCTAGGTACCTCTGGAGCTGTTCCATCATCAATTATTTGATCACTTTGCCCACCTTGTTACTAAATTATTTTAAAGAGAATTTGCCATAGTCCACAGAATGATAGCTACAATGCAAGGGGCAGGAAAGGAGCATTAGTAATTAAAAGAGGGCAAAATTGGAACAATCTGAATTACTGTCTGGGTTCTTCTCACGAGAGAAACAATGTCTCCTGTGGGAATTGAAGGGGGAAGGATCACTAGTGTAAAATAAAATAGATCACACTGAACACCTTTTAAACATGTCCCGGATTACTTGAATTTTCCTCTTCTAGTAACATATTGATTCAGATAAGTACAAGGTGTTCAGCCCATTTGACTTACCTTGATATCGTGTTTGCATAATGCCCCATGGCTGAAGCTGATAAGGAGTCCTGCTCTAGACCTTGAAGGAGTGCCTTTTTATTCATTCATATGGGCCTCTGGCAAATTTGAAATAATTAAGATGTATTAAACTGGACAGTTTTCACAAATGTGCATCCTTATTTTTATACCAGACTCCACTTCTCAGACATGTCATCCGAACAGTTCTGAGTTCAGCCAAAAGAGTTTAAATAAGAATTCTAGTTGATGGTGCTGTCCAGTGTACTTAACTTTCAGAGGTGCTGTATAGCAGACCTGCACAATGTGTTGACCGTGGGCGACCGGTAGCCTGCGGGACCATTTGAAGTAGCCCGTGTGGTCCCCGCCAGCCTCCTGATCTGCTGCCAGTGTCAGCATGTTTGAGGAATTATTTTGCTACCCCCTTGCTAGTCTGCTCCACAAGGAGTCTCCACCCTCCACCCAGTGATAGCAGCAACAGCAGCAGCAGCAGCAGCAGCAGGAGGGCCAGCTGGCCAAGCAAGCACGGAAGCAGGTAGATGAGGGAAGCCAGGTGCAGAGCTAGAGTGGTGGCGGTGGGGATCAGGGTGTCAGGCATGGGAGGGTCCTGGCTGGCCTGCTGCTCCCACTGCCCTCCTCCTGGCCACCATGGAGTTGGAGCCTGAACTCCCACCCACGGGAAGCAGAGGGGGAGGGAGGGGGAGGGAGGAGGAGGGAGGTGGCAATATCTCCCATAGCTGGGCAGCCGGGCATTTCTGTTTGCCAGGAGATGGCCTGTGAGGGGCAAGACACACTTCCCGTGTCTCCCCAATGGTGGGAGGGGCTTTCCTTCATTGCCTCAGTTGCACCATGACCAGGATGGGGCCGTGCAGGGAGGCAAAGAGGCAGCAGTGTTGGCAGCTCCTGCCATCTGTGGTTCAGATTGCTCACTGTCAAATGCAGCATTCCTGGAGCCCCGAAGCAACCTGAATGGAGGCACCCACAGAAGCCCACCCAGGCACCCCCGAATCCAGACCACCAGGGAGGGGTGCGTGCACACACTTCTGAAAGTAGCCTGCGGGCAGTTTAAAGTAGTCTGTGGGCTGTTCAGGACAGCCCTGCTGTATAGGATGGCAGACTTGCTTCATGGGTTTTTTTCTAACCAGAGACAACCTATAGAGAAGTAGTGTTCAATCTCGTCTCTGTTCCTTTGTTCCTTTGTTCCTCCCAACACTGGAGAGAACTCAACCTACCATATACTACAGAACACTGCCCAAACATTACTTTTGCCTGTTCATACAGACTGGTGTAGTAAGCACAGCTCACAGTGGGAAAAAATAATACTATTTACTTCCTGTTTGAACTGCTCAGTGTTCCCTTACTGTATACAGAGCAGTGGGCAAATGCGATCTAAAGACATTTAGCTTGCTTTCTAATTCCTTCCTGCCCGGGCTATATCTATCCAGACATTTACTTAAGGTGAGATCACCGTCTCAGAACAGCTGCTTCTGCAACTCACTATGTTTTGTGCATACATAATTGTATCCTGTCTCCTGGCTTGGCAAACCTGCATGCACTTGCTGAAGTCTGTTATATTGTGACACAAGAGTCTAGCCTTTCTCCCTGTTGTTGATTCCTTGTAGAAGATTTATATTGCTTGGTCATCCTTAGGGGGTTGGTAGATTGTAGAAACTCCTATCTAAAATGACATGGTAAAGGCAACAGGGACGTGAGTTTTGGGAAGACCTGCCTTCTTTTACTGTGCTTCAGCACATCATACAGTGAACATATTCTCCCCCCCTCTTCTTTTAAAAAATGTGCCCTGCTTGGCAAATTTAAGCAGTGTTTCCTTCAGTGTGGGGCATAGCTCCTAGTGTTGTTCCTTAGTATCAAACTCCACTGTTTCTCCCTCTCTCACTTCTTCTTCTTCTTCTGAGGGGCTGAGGGGGGAATATGATAGCTATGTTTAAATATTTGAAAGGGTGTCATATTGAAGAGGGAACAGGTTTGTTTTCCATGGCTTCAGAGACTAGGACTCGGGCAATGGTTTCAAACTACAGGAAAGGGGATTCCATTTGAACATTAGGAAGAACTTCATGTCAGTTATAGCTGTTCGGCAGTGGAATATGCTTCCACAAAGGGTGGTTGAGTCTCCTTCTTTGGAGGGTTTTAAGCAGAGGCTGGATAGCCATCTGTCGGAAATATTGTGATGGGGTTCCTGCATGGCAGGGGGTTGAACTAGATGGCCCTTGAGGTCTCTTCCAACTCTATGATTCTATGATTCTATGATTTTCTCCTCCTCCTCCTCCTCCTCCTCCTCCTCCTCCTCCTCCTCCTCCTCCTCCTCCTCTTCAGCATTTGTCCCATGTGATGGCATGGTATGCCATTCCAGGATCAGAATCGCCAGCTTGGTCTGGGTGTAGGCAAGTGGCCATCATACCATTGTGTAGTGTTGCTTTGGTCATCGTTTTGGTCATATGCCAACACCCTCCAATTGAAGGCCCTACTGTTTCTGCCTCTCCCACTATTTTTTTTTATTTTCTTTATTTTTATTTTAGTTTGGGTTCCATATATATTGCTTTCATTTTATTGCTGTAAATTGCCCAGAGTGGGCTCTCAGCTAGATGGGTCATATATAGATTGAATAAATGAATAAATGTTTTAATTCTTTGTATACAGTTAAATCTAAGTAAAGTGGAAACTCTTGTTTTGTTTGCAAGTATGGCTATGTTCTGTATTCTAACTGGCCATTTTATTCTCTGGGTAAAAGTCTAGAGTGATTACATCACAAATAGTCTTCTGAACACATATAGTGATATCTAACAATAAATGTTGTACCTGTAAACCTCACATGTAGACGGATTACTTAAACATTATTACAACTTAAAGACAGATTCCAAAAACAAATTGCAAAAAAGAAGCAGTAGCATTATCTAAACCCTGTGGCACAGTAGTTAAATGGCTGTACTGCAGCTAAAATGGTGTGCTCACGACCTGGGATTCATGTCCAGGTAGCAGGCTCATGGTTGACTCAGCCTTCTATCCTTCTGAGGTAGGTAAAATGGGTATTCAGCTTACTGGGGGTGCAATATGTAGCCTGCATAATTAAATTATAAACTGCCCAGAACGTGCATGAAGCACTATGGGGTGGTATATAAGCAGAACACTTTGCTTTTTTGAAAAAACAAACAAACAAACATTATCCAAAGTGTGTGTGTGTGTGTGTGTGTGTGTTGCATCGTTACAGTCATGACCGACTGACTCTTCATGACCCCATGTCCATGAAGTTTCCTTGGCAGGAATAATGGAGCAGAGAGTGAAAAAAATGGGCTGAAGCTCAACATCAAAAAAACTAAGATCATGGCCACCGGTCCCATGACCTCTTGGCAAATAGAAGGGGAAGAAATGGAGGCAATGGCAAAGTTTATTTTCTTGGGCTCCTTGATCACTGCAGATGGCAACTGCAGCAACGAAATAAAAAGATGCCTGTTTCTTGGGAGGAAAGCAATGGCAAACCTAGATAGCGTCCTAAAGAGCAGAGACATCACTTTGCCAACTAAGGTCAGGATAGTCAAAGTTATGGTTTTTCCAGTAGTGATGTATGGAAGTGAGAGCTGGACTATAAAGAAAGGCTGATCACCGCAGAATTGATGCTTTTGAGCTGTGGTGCTGGAGGAGAGTCTTGAGAGTCCCCTGGACTGCAAGGAGATCAAACCTATCCATCCTGAAAGAAATCAACCCTGAATGTTCACTGGAAGGACAGATTTTGAAGCTGAGTCTCCAGTACTTTGGCCACCTCATGAGGAGAGAGGAGTCCTTAGAAAAGTCCCTGATGTTGAGAAAGATTGAAGGCAAAAGGAAAAGAGGATGGCAGAGAATGAGATGGTTGGACAGTGTCATCGAAGCAACCAATATGGATTTGACCAAATTCCAGGAGGCAGTGGAAGATAGGAAGGCCTGACGAGCTGTGGTCCGTGGTGTCATGAAGAGTCGGACATGACTGAACGACTGAACGACTGAACAACTACTACTACTACTACTACTACTACTACTACTACTACTACTACTACTACTACTACTACTACTACTACTACTACAGGCACCTACAGCACCTGGTATTCCCTGGTGGTCTCCCATCCAAGTACTAACCAAGGCTGACCCTGCTTAGCTTCCGAAATCAGGCGAGGTACAGGTTCCAAAAATAAGTTGTAAAGAAGAAAGTAATATTATTTCGAACAACATATGCATTCTTCAGTGTATCTGTAAACCTGGCTAAGCTTTCCTCAACTTGCTAAAAATGTGATTATGACATTTCATCTGCAAGATCCAATTGGGATTGGATAGGATCAGTTTATTGGTCTAGACATGAGGTGGATAAGAATATGTGATTGTTGTTGTTTAGGCCATTTCAACTATGTGTTTTGAACTGTAGGCTGATTCTCTTCCGCTTCTACATTTGGTTGTAATATTTTTTTGTTGTTAAAGGTCTGTATTAAAATTCATATGCATGTCCATTATCCTCAAGAATATATTCAGTACATGTTTCTCTAAAGGTATGCATTTTTGTTCGCTTTTTTGAAATGGAAGAAGTACAAGTTGCAAACATTTGGGAAACATGTATGCTATCTAAATGTCACTTTTCTGTGCATGTTTGATTAGAGAACTGCATTGCAAAAGTTGTAAAATGCTATATAGTTTGTATGCTATCTAAATGTCTGCTTTTCTGTGCATGTTTGATTAGAGAACTGCATTGCAAAACTTGTAGAATTTGCAAAACCTGAAGGTTAACTGTGTTTGAGTTTGCATATTAGATTTAGATGTGCAAATTAGCTTAGTGGGTTTTTTCAGCTGCAAACCAGTTGAATTTCATACCTATTCTTAGCTCTTTTTTTGCAAACTTTGTTGCATTCACAGCCACACAGCAGAACTGTGGTTGCTTCCTGTTTAGGCCATTCCAAGTTGTTTAAAAGGAAAGTCTTGATATACACAGTGCAGTCCCATATATGTCATCTCTGAAGTAAATAGCATAGAATTTACTGGCAGATGTAAACTGGGTATAGGTATGTTTCTTGGGAATATTCTTTAAAGAAAGATATGCTAGCATGAATGACTGTTTTTCCACGTATATTGCCCGAAAGATACTGCAGATGAGGGGAGGGGAGACATTTGAGAAACCAACTCCAAAAGCTTCTCGCCTTGTTTCACAGCTGCTTTTCTGGAACCAGATAACGGCTCATTTAATTCAATTCATTAAAATATAACAGTGCCCATTGCATTAGGGCATATATACCTCATTCTCAGTATCAATGTTCTGGTACATTTGAATCAAGCTGCAAATGAGGATATGCACTTATTGGGGCTTGAATATTGAACTTGAAGTAGCTATAAAATACTGCACAGTCATATTCACCCTGTCACTTGTTCATTTTCCATATCACTTCATTCTACGCTATCTTATCAAGGATGAAGAAATACACCTGTATGCTGAACTCTGTGGGATTTATTTCTCTTCAAGCTAAAAAAAGCTTCAACATGACCTTCTGTTTAAAGATTTTGTGGATGGTCTTCTGGTCTTCCGGTCATTGTACAAGACAATAGTAAGGCCACACCTGGAGTATTGTGCACATTTCTGGTCACCACATCTCAAAAAAACCAAAGTGGAACTGAAAAAGGTGCAGAAGAGAGTGACTAAAATTATTACTGAGCTGGGGGACCTCCTTTATGAGGAAAGGCTAAAACATTTGGGGCTCTTTAGTCTGGAAAAAAGGCGCCTGAAGGGGGATATGTTTGAGACATACAAAATTATGCAGGGCATGAGTAAAATGGGTAGAGGAACACTCTTCTGCCTCTCACAAAATGCTAGAATTAGGGGACATACACTCAAACTGAGGGTTGGGAGAGTGAGAACAGATAAAATAAATTTTCCCCCAGTGTGTTGTTAGTCTGCAGAACTCCCTCCCACAGGATATGGTGATGACATCTGGCCCAGATGCCTTCAAAAGGGGATTGGGCAGATTCCTGGAAGAGAAGTCCATCACAGGTTACAAACCATGACAGAGATGTATCATCTCCAGGTTTAAAATCAGGATACTTCAAGGGCCAGGTGCAGGCGAGTGGTATCAGGAGACAGATATCTAGTCTCATGCACTCCCAGATGCATCTGGTGGGGCCACTGTGAGATACAGAAGCTGGACTAGATGGGCCTTTGGCCTAATCTAGGCATGGCTCTTCTTATGTTCTTCTGTTAACAATTATTTTCTCCATTTTTATTTTACTTTTCTTTCAAAGACTTGAAGGTGCCATGATTCTCTCTCACAAACAGACTTGTGAGGTACTTTGGAATGGCAAAGAACGACTGACCCAAGATCACCCAGTCAACTTCGTGGCAGAGCAGGATCTCATCCTGGTCTTAGTCTACTTCTCAAAGTACTATAATGTACATTCTCACAATTGATCTGGGGATCAGCCCAAGGTGCACTTAATCCAGTGTTCTGTTTGTGTCAGTCAACTAGATCCCTACAGAAACCCACCAGAAAGTCAAAGTGAGGCATTCTTGTATCATTTTTATAAAGAAATGGGGCCAGCTGAGTAATACATTAGTCTTCCTCGACTCACACAGATTCATTCTCTTTTTTAAAAGTGATTTTGTTTATCATCACAAACACACCACGCCCAGTCTGATATGTCACACCCAATTTGACACAGTCCTGGATAGATTGGTGATAAAACCTCTCTCTTGTAGGAGATAGCCTAACACAGTCCTTGTTCATGATTGAGTATCCATGTATCTTTGCATCTCCAGGAGTGGGTAAGGACATTGCTGTGAATTGGGGAAATGGACTTGGAGTGAGGAATTGAACACCATCAAGATTAAATCTGGAAGCATTATTTACCCATCTTTAGTGAGAGAACTCAAGAAGAGAAGGGAACTCCTCTTATGAACTTTGGAAGGGACACAACTGCATTGATGCGAAAAGATCAGGAAAAGCATGGTGGGGAAAAAGACAGACCATAACATCAGAAAGTGAAGTTCTCACCTAAATTACTTAGAACCAATTGCACACAAACGAACTGCACAGATGATAGACAGAACAGCAAGTCTTCATTTCAAGTGATAGGAGCTGTTATAGCCTAGCAACTTTACCCAGAGACCTCAGTGTTGAGCAATTGTACTGTGCAGTCTTGAGATTTGCTGGAGGTTACGTTGAGGGCTTCCAGCTGATTTGGTAGCAAGCAGCTCAGTGTTTTTTAGGAGTTTTTCTTCCCCCTTTCCCGGTTTTACTTGTAGTGTGTCATTTCCTATTTTAATATTTTTGATGCCTGGTTTGATACAACAAAGAAAATGTGTGGGGTGGTGTTCTGTCCTATATGGGTCTCTGAGCTTTATGTTCCACTTTGTGGCTGCTACAAAGATTCACAGATAACCATGGTTCAGTTAGATATTTCAGTATCCAGCCTGTTTATCATCAAATCTCACGTTCCTGTGAAAACCTGCAGTTCAGTCGTTTGCTGGGTGGTGTGGGGGATTGCACTTTTGGTGGATTTTATTATTTTAGTGTTTCAAGTGAGTGGTATTTTAAAATTACAATTAGGGGACTTTTCAAATGCTGTACAGTGTACACTGCCCAGTATTTATATATAAAAAACTTTTACAATTGCTCATTGGTGGTTGTCACTATTTTATACAGATCATGTTCATGTGGGGTAAAAGTAAAGGTTCTCCCTGCACATGCATGCTAGTTGTGTCTGACTCTAGGGAGGACTCATAATGACTCATCTCCGTATTCAAGCCAAAGAGCCAGTGTTGGGCAAGTCCATGGCCATGTGGCCAGCATGGCTGCATGGAAACACTGTTTTACCTTCCAGCTTTTTATGGAGGTACCTATTTATCTACTTGCATTTACATGCTTTTGAACTGCTAGGTTGGCAGGATCTGGGGTTAAAAGCGGGGGGGGGGTCACTCCACTGTATGGCACCTGGGATTCCAACCACGAAGCTGCTGACTTTGCAGCCAACAGTTTTCAATGCTCTAGCCCACTATACCTAATATGTACAGAAAGTTTTCTTTAGATCCTTTATTTGTCCTAAATTACACTTTTCAAAATATTTTTTCTTAATTTGCATCACTTTCATAGATTTTCTGAGTGTCCTCCTGGTAGTCTGTTTAGCTGGACCCTTTGTTTGGAGACAAGCTGCAAACAAAGCTGATTTTCTGCCTCCTGTCAGTCGAAAACTGTCTGATCACCTGAAGCAAATTAACCCTGGTTGTGAGGGTTCATTCAGCTCCGTTCACACTTTTCTCACCACATACTTCCACCCTCAGTTTGTCCATAGTAGTGCTAACATGCAGCCACATGATCTATTTTTTTCTTCTTTTATATAATTTTATATTATTTGAAAGTTAAATTTTTTAAATCTCACTTTACAAAGTTTTTTTTCATGTTCACATTTTTATTAAAATAAAGTTTTTTTAAACTGCCTATGTGATCTTATAACATCACTTCATTGACTGTTTGATTCTTGATTGAGTGATGGGTGAGATCTATGTGACTCGACCAGGCAGGAAGAGAAAGAACACAACTGTCATTACTAATGCAGTCTTCTTTTCTTTAATGGCGAAGACAGGAAAATATAAGAAAAAGATGAATGTTCTTCTAATTTTGCTTACGGCTTATCTCCCACTACATACCAATTCTGACCTCAGAATAAAAGCACTATGTACCATTATTGTGTGGTGTGTGCATGTCTGTACGTGTGTATGTGTGCTGCAGTCCTACTATGTTTTGTTATTCATTAAAGGCTTGTGTATGTTTTATGCCAGACACTTTTGTTTGTTTGCTAACAAACATCTTGCTATTCAGTGCCACACATCCATTTTCAACGAATTTTCAAATCTTCTTTCCACAGACCGTTCTGCATGTAAACATCAGCAACATTTCAAATGACTGCATGCTCAAATGCCTCTTAAATCCAGCTGTTATTCAATGGTGAGCATCTTAGAGTACATGGCTAGAATTATGAGGCACAGCTTTACTCCTACATGCTTTGATGGAAGAAATAACAAGGAATGAAGGTTTCCTGGAAAACAGCAATAAAGAAACATTTGCATATAGAGAGGTTGAAGTGGAAGGCAGTTGGACTAATTCAGGTATGCAGGCAATCCCACAAAAAAACAATTCCTCTGCAGGAAAAAAAATTGCAGTGTACGAACTATCCTTCCCAAGATGCTCTGCTCTTCTGGGTAATTTTCTTGTAGTGTAGTCTTAATTATGTTTAGACAGAAGGAAGTATCACTTACTACAATGCATTTATTCATGTCTTGGCTATATTAGGATGTGTACCCACTCTTCAGAAATATATATTTTAGAGCTCCTGCAGAAGAAGTGAATTCTTAACTACTTCTGAGCACTTCATACTTGGAAAACTCTGAAAAGGGTCACAATAAGTCAGAACTGGCTTGCCAGCATACAGTTATTATTAACAAACAGCAATTGCAATGGAATTCAGTGAATTTTGACCTCCAAAAGTGACCCACACTTTTCAAATATGAAGTTCAAATGTTGGTGGCAGTGGGATGTCATCGTTAAATGGTGGGAGGGCTGACTGTTTCTTTTAGTGGTCCACTCCTTAATGTCCCAGATTCCATGTTGTTTTACCTCCAGGTCTGAAGAGGAAATGGGCTCTGTCTTGTCCTATTCCAGAGATGGCAAACCTTTTAGAGACCAAGTGCCCAAACTGCAATTTAAAACCCACTAATTGTTTTGCAAAGCGCCAATACAGTAATTTAACCTGTATGCAGGTGGCTATGAAGGGTTGATGTCGGGTGCCCACAGACAGGGCTCAGAGTGCTACCTTTGGCACCCGTGCCATAGGTTCGCCATCACTGTCCTATGCTGACCACTCCTTGTAGATGTTCATGCCTTTTATAGTACAATGAGCCGGCATCTTTTGATTTCTTTACAGTGTAATTCTGTAACTATCTACAGTATTTCAACAATTTTTCCACTGAGTTCAGGGAAAATTATTTCCAGGCAATATTGCATTTCTTATAGTTCTGCACTGACTTTGGGTCCAGGCACAATTCAGTGTCTTGAGATCTTAATACCCTGTACAGTTTGGGATCCGAATGCCTAAATGATTTGTTGTCTCTTCCCATATATTAAAAACGTCTACATGACCTACATTTTGGGTGTCTTTCCCACTTGAGGAAAAGGTGGATGGCTCCCATTATTCTGGAACAACTCTCACCACTGATGTTTTCATGGTGCTAGATGTGTTGTGTGGTACTACTCAATTAAACATGCATAGGCTTTTGTTTTCATAATGCTGATTTCATCAACATCAGTATGACTTCACAAGTATGTTGTGATTAGAGATGGGCACGACCAGGAAAAATGACGTTTCGAGTTGTTGTTTGTCGGGAGTCCGTTTCGGGTCGTTTCCGTTTGTCGAGGAAATTTTTCAAAAATTTGTTGTTTCCGTTTGTCGTTTGTGTTGGGGTTGGGGTTGGGGTAAGTGGGCTCTGGGAGGCACCTCTCTGGGTGCCTCTGACATCTGACCCACTAAGAAGGGAAGGGAAGGGGGAAGTGTTTTGCGTTTCCGCCGCGTACCATGCATTACGTTAGGGTTGGGGGTTAAGTGGCAGAGGCACCTCTCTGGGTGCCTCTGACTCACTAAGAAGGAAAGCATACTGGCGTACTGGCATACAGGTTAGGGGTAGGGGTAGTGGGCTCTGACTGGGAGGCACCTCTCTGGGTGTCTCTACTCTGACCCACTAAGAAGGGAAGCGTACTTGCGTACGGATCTGGGTTAGGGTTGGGATTAGGGTAAGGGCTAGGCTTAGGATTACGGTTAAGGTTAGGGTGGGTTCGTGGGCTGCACCTCTGGGTGCCTCTGACCCACTAAGAAGGACAGTGTACTGGTGTATGGGTTAGAGTTAGGGTTAGGGTTAGTGGGCTTTTTATGCCCTCTGGCACATCCAGAAGTATCAGTCAAAACCTGGCCATGCGATTGGTGGAATGGGTCCAAAAATTTGCATGGTCCCATCCCATGGCCAGCCCATCATTGCGCAGGTGTAAAAAAATAAAAATAAAAATAAAAATAAAATAAAATCAATGGAGACGTTTTATTGCAACAAAAACCCACTGCTGCTACTATAAAAATCAGGCATTTAAAATACCTAATTTTCAAATGTTTCTGTGGTGCTTTGGTGGGGTTTTGGACCACGATTTAAAAATAAATATTGCGGTCGCCATTTTGGATCCCCCCCCACCGCATGGCAAATGGAGACAACGAGGATGGCCCCCCCAGCCTGGTACCAGCAGCCCAGGACAGGAGAGGGGGGAAGGCCGGGGACCCCCCCCCCAGAAACCACCCCTCTCTGGTAGGTGCCCTCACTGAGGCAGGCATATTTTCGCCTGCTTTTTTGGCCGGGAATCGGGTTTTATTTTTTAAAAACTTTTTTCTGTGCTGCTTGGCATTGTGCGATCGCCGCAATGCCATGAATGACAACGAAAAATCAGACCCAATTTTTCTTTTTCGGTTCGGGTTCGAGCTGGAGCGGAGTAATTCTCGTTAATGTTACCCGTTACGTAACGATAACGAGAACCAAAACGGAAACAAGAATTTCGCTGCTCCGTGCCCATGTCTAGTTGTGATGTATAAATGAGATTTGATCATGTAAGTCGTTTTACAGAAATGTGGATGGGACATGTGCACATTTAAGTGGGACATATGGATGGTCAAATGCATGAACGGTCTGAGTTCCTTTGAGTTTTGTGCACCAATAAATGACTTTTCCTGTTGGATACAATATCTGAAGAAAATTTACATATGCCTCTGTTTGATATCCCTTCATTTCAATCTGTAAATTAAGGCTGAAGATTCATTAGCCCTTTAACTTTTTTTGCTCTGCAATTTACACAGTACCTTGGTATCCAAAAGACAGCTGATCAGAATTTTAGGTCTCAACGTCTAAAAACCAAAAGTTTTCCTATCAATAACCCAGACATGTAACACATAATAAATATGCTTTAATATGAAAATGTCCTCAGGCGGATTGGGTCCATAATTTCTAATGTGACCTCTTGGGGGCTTAATCCACCTCTGTCCCATTGCCCATTGAAATGGCAGCCCATTTCTCCAAAGTGCTCCTGCTTCCGTAAGATTCAGGAATTCTGTCAGGAAAAAGCAAAGCAGAAATGAGATTTTGGCATGTAGTTTAACTTTCAAATGTTGGGGGCTTTGAAGCTGTTGTGTATGATGAAAAGTTCTATAAAGGGTTGTGAGGGAGGAGATGGAGGGGAAGAAGGCAGCAAAACGACCTGAAATTTTTTTAATTAATAAAGGTATCTTATCAACTGAGAACAGAAGAAATATTTGGAAGCAGCAACAACTCTCAAGTTGTGTTGTACCCATTCTTTGAAATGGCATCATTCTCTCCCCTCTGGACTTGGTGCAGTAAATTTGATAATGCCATTTGTTTTTTAGTTCTTTTTGATAATGTGACACATTAAATCAATAGGTAATTTGAAGAAGATGGAATCTAATTTTATTTTCCCATCTACCAGCTTCTGAGTTTAAAAAACCAGAACTAATAGGGCATTTTTTTTTAAAAAAAAGGAAGTTAAAGTCCTGAGTAGCACATTTTTGTGTGCCTGCGACTATAAATTTCCCGATGCATTTGCAATGAGATGTGGAAACAAAATGCCCTTGGTTTTATTTTAGGCAAAGCTAGTCTCTGGTCTGAGCTGCGTCTCAGTGTTATACTTTTAGTTTTAATTATATTGGCTGCCATGAATGCCGTCAAATAATTTTCCCCACAATAAAACACACGTTAAAATTTACTAGCATGATTAAATAAAGTCTAAGCTGATTAATTTAATAATGCTCTCTTTCTGTGGTGTCTTTTTTGAATTCTTCAGAAACTGTCTGTTGAGAAAATTCCACTGATTCCCTTGCCTGTATGGATCCAATTTCCATGTTGCTCAAACAATTTACAAACATTCTGAGGACAGAGACATCTTTCTGTCTACAGTAAACCCCCACCTATTGCAGGGGTTAGGGACCCGACCTGACCCGCAATAATTGAAAATCCACAATATGCAGATGCTGGGTCAGCCTGGGACTGGGTGGGCTCTCTGGGGGCTCTTCTACTTACCCCAGGTATGGTGCTGACCCAAACGGGCCTGCAAGGGGCTTTCCAGTCCCCCAGATGCCCCAAAAGTGCTTTCTAGTGATCTGGAAGCCACTTCTGGTTTACCAGAAGTCACGTCCGGTTTGTGGGGAAGCACTTTGGGGCCTCCAAAGGGCCTGGGATAGCCTTTCCTCCTTACCTCAGGGGGCCTTTTTTCATATACTGCAGACCTGCGCTATAACGGGACCGCAGTATATGAACCGCAAAAGGGCGGGGGACAACTGTACCTGTCTGTCTGTCTGTCTGTCTGTCTGTCTGTCTGTCTGTCCAAGGGCAGGGAGAAACCCTTTTCATAGAACTGAGTCCCATGGATGAACCTGCTCCCATGAGCAGCATGTGAAGAGGGGCAAGTTGCCTCCTCAAGGCTTCCCCCCTCCAATAGCTTCAGAATCTGGTCCAGTTGTTAGATATAGCATCAAAAGCACATTGGAGAAGTGGGGTGAACATTGTGCTCACACAGGAAGGAGAAAGCCAGCTGTCCTAAGATTCTTCCCAGTGCGAGTATCTCTGTCTCAGATGTTCCATTTTCTAAGCACTTATTTGTGCTGCTGCTGCCTCCTGCTGCATGACCTGACTTTTCTAAACTCACCTGTAAGTGTGGGAAGAATTTATTATGAGCCTTCAATGCTGACATAGTCATGCAGCTGAATTATATTGTGCAGGCCGCTATGATTGCATCATTTCAATCTGGGGTGGTGGGGGAAGCTATAAAATTGAAGATGCCTACATTATACCATGTAATGCAAGACAATACACAGAGGGGAGCTGACTTGGGTTCCCCCTTTAAATAAATAAATAAATATTCTAAAAGTAAGTTGGAGCCCTCATTTCCAGGCAATTGGTGGGCCAAAGAGTGAGAGAGTTCCTGACCCAGCAGGTTAACAATGATACTCTTCTTAGCTCCCCTTTCTCATAAACTGGGGCTAAATGCTCAGTTTTCATATAGAAACCAAGCAGCTGTAGCAGTTATAAATGCTGAGATTAAAGAGATTATTATCACTAGAATCAGCACAACATGTTAGCATTCTGAGATTTAGACTCCTAGTTTCCTAGAAGAAATTTAAAGGCATCTGAATAGGATTTTGTGTTAGAAAATGCCACCTATACTAGAATTATGAAGATGGCCATGTTTTCTTTTCTTGCAAAATAACACTTTGTAGATGTTCTATTCCACACTTTTGATCTATTGTCTAAAAATTGTGTTTGCTGTTCACAAATTTTGGATTATATGGTGAGAACATTTCTCAAGTAGTGGCTCATGCAAAATGTTTTTTGGCTTTATTTCTCTCACATCTGGGTAAGTGAAGTTCCCTTCAGTCATTCCCATAAGAAACAGATTGTGAGGATTTATGGGAAGTTTATATGACTGTCTTTTTGTTTCATAACAACTGAACAAAATGAAAAAAGCAATCACCCATAATAAAGTACTATCTTATGGCAGTAAATAGAACTGCATAACATATTACCCTAGAGCTATGTGAACTTTGAAATACATATGCTTGCATTTAGCTTTGTAAGACTTCTGCAATGCGCTGTACATTTTCCAAAGTTAAAACTCTGTTGCTTGCCACCCTCTGTGTGTGTGTGTGTGTGTGTGTGTGTGTGTGTGTGTGTGTGTGTGTGTGTGTGTGTGTGTGTGTGTGTGTGTGTGTGTGCGCACCTATGCACTAGAGATTGGCACAAATTTTAAAAAAATGGCATTTCATTTGTCATTTGTCGTTTAGGGGGTCCTTTCGGTTCGTTTCTGTTTTTCGCGAATTTTTGCAAAAAATTCATTTTTGTTTTCATTCGTTTCATTACCGTTTTGTTACCATTTATTTCATTTTTGTGATTGTTTTTTAGCGTTTAAAGCAGTTCAATGTATTGCCATAACGAAAATGAAACGGACGACAAAATTTCTGGTGTTTCTGTTTGTTTCATTTTATTTTAGAGACAAAATTTGTTTGTTGTTTCGTTACGTAACAAAATGAAAAAACAAAAACGGAAACAAAAATTGTTCATTTCGTGCCCATCTCTACTATGCACCACAAAAGTACCTTTCAAACTCATGAGTCAAATCTTTACCCCAGTGCCCCCATTCTTTTCTTCTATCCCAAAATTTTTTTCTTTCATACTGATATTTTCCCCCCCACTCCATCTTGCTCAGCTTCTGTTTTATTTGACTGTGTCATAGTGTGGTTCCATTGAAAAGAGAACCAGTGTTAAATCAACTTTAGCATGTTTTAAATTGATGTTAAAACATATGAATACACAACATACATGGAAATGTGGATCGTTTTGACAGGTGATTGTGGTTTTTAGAGCGGCAGCAAGGTTTTTACACTTCCCCAAAAAGTCAGTTCTTTTCCACACTACACACAAATTCCAAAAGAAGTTTCCCACATGGAGAGTTAGCAAGTTGTAGAGGATGCCAGTGCTAGAGATGGGCACAAATGAAATGAAAAACTGAAGTGCCCCTTTTAAAAAATGAAACAAAATGAAATTTTTCATTTTGTTCCATTTCATTTTTGTATTTATTTTGACAAGTGCCAAATTCAGTGCTTGTCAAAATAAATAATAAAAATAAGCTCCAATGCTCCTTAAAAAAAAAAAAAAAAGAAAAAAGTGCACTCAGGCCACAGACCAGCTGGTCGGTGCTTGGTGAAAAAAAAAAAAAAAAAAAATGTGCCAACCTGCTGGCCCAGTCAGCACTCCATAAAATTATAGAAAATATAACTGGACCAGTTTGCATGGACCAGCTGGTCAGCACTTCGAGAAAAAATAGGGGGAAGTGCCTACCCATGGGTGTGATTGGCTGTAAAAAAACCATAAAACTGAAATGAAATAAAACCAAGAATGAAACAAGTTTTTTTTAAAAAAATGTTTTGTTCCAAATGAAACAAATTTTAAAAATGAAATGAAATGCCATTTTGGCATTTTGTGCCCATCTCTAGTTGGTACTATGGTTACTGAGAAAAAAGAGAAGAAATAAGAGATTGTATGTGGCCATAGCCTCTTTCTTCCAAAAAATTTTGAAGGACTGCTTTGGATTTAATGAAATTGTGAAGCAATGGTTTGAATAGGTGCAATGTGTAAAATGGTACAAAGCATATACACCCTCTAACCTTTTGGTGAAATTTAGTCTCCAGAATGCAGACTAAAAACTTATTTCCAATTTCCAAACCTTTTCTTCAAGTTAGGCAAGATGAAGAAGAAGCATATCAGACCAAAAACTCTAGGGATCTATTGTCCAAAATATACCCCTTTGCCTTTTAAAACAGAAACAATGAAGATGCTGGTGTCCACAAAGAATGTCACTTAAAACCAAGGCCAAAATCATCCATACTATGTGAAAGAAAAACAGTGACAAAAGAAAGGAACGAAAAACAACTCATTTGAAATGTGTTGTCAGCCACATAGATATGAAAGAAAGCCAGAAAAGCAGAAAAGTGGAAGCTCTATCAAGCCACACCTGAACTTTCACTTGAGTAAAATTGATGAAACTGAACCTAACCTAACATCCATATAAATTTGAAATGCAGAAGTGACCCAAATAGATAATATTGCTGGGGAAAGTTGGGTGTAGCAGCTGATAAAAAGAGGAAGGTTTTTGAGATAGATAGACACTATAAAGTAAGACACAACTGTTAGTTTGCAAGATCTGAGCAGAACTTAATGGAAAAAACAATATTGCTAGGAAGATATGAAGCAGCAGGAAGAGGGGACAACCTAATACATCCATATTCAAAGTCCATCCCACGGTCCAAATCTGGCCCATCAGCCATTTTCATTGGCCCATGGTGGCTGGCCTGCCCCTCCCTCTCCTCCCTCCCTCACCCTCCATATCTTTAAGGGGAGGTGGCGGGCAGGCTTTGCCTTCCCAACCCAAACTTCCCTGGCTGGGTGGCTCCTCCCTCGTCTCCCTGCTCTGTCCCAGGGGTGACATTAAGCCCTGGGGCTTCCATTGGATTGGGGATAGGTGAGCAGGAAGCTGTGCAGCATGATGGCAGTGGCCCCCCTCTTCCTTGGCTGGCTGGTTCCTCCCTCGCCTTTCTGCTCAATCCCAGGGCTAACATCACACCCTAGAGTTCCCATTGGATGGGGGGGGGGAAGGTGGGCAGCATGATGGCAGTGGTGGTAGCTCCGCCTCCCTGGTCCCTGCTTCCCTGGCTGGTTAGCTCCATCTCCTCCTCATGGAGATAGAGAACAAGAAGCTGCCCAGAGGCCAGGGTGGGTGGGGCAGAGGGGAGGATGAGGACAAGGATGCTACGGGGTCCACACCACCACCACTCTTGTGGCAGAATTGGAGGTCAAGATCCAGAAGGCAGTGAAGTTCAAGGCAGAGGCACCCACTTTTAACAAGCAGAAGAAATTCTACAAATTCACCATTTCTGAGGGGTCTGCCATGCTTTCTTCCCCTTCTTGTGTTGCTGGCTAAGCCAAGAGAGGGAGAGGGAAGGAGTGATGCCAAGAGTGAGGGAAGGCATCTGGGCTGGCCTTGGAGCATTTCCTCCTCCTCTCCCTGGTTGCCTGCGGATTTGCGGTCTGGCAGCAGCAGCAGCCCTCTGTGCAGCTGGCTTTCTCTGTGGGGTGGCTCAGGAGAAGCCCAGGAAGCTGGGTGGGCCCAGCGATGCCAAGATAAGCCGAGTGGCCCATCAGCAAGGGAAGGAGGACAATGGGGCATGAGAGGAAGGTGTGTGTGCATGTGTGTGTCGGATTGGAAGGATGGGGAGGGCAGGAAAGGCTTGGGAAATGCAGGCTGCGGTGGCATGAGGCCGAGGAGGGAAGAGGAAAAGGAAGGATGGAGCCTCTAAGCCAAAGGTGCTGAAAAAGCCCAGGTAGAGGTGGCTCCAGTGTGGAGTGGGTGACTAACAGAGGAGAAGGAGGCCTGGCTCCTCCTCAGGCAGCATGCTGTCTTGGGGAAGTCAGGACTCTGGTGCAAGGGTGGGGTGGGTGGCTTGGGAAGCGGCCTGGCCAAAGTTGGAGGCTGGGGGGGAGGAGATATGCTGCTTTTGTTCAGCTGTCACCAGAATCTGGGGTGCCGGCCTTGCTTCCTTCCTTCCCTCTTCCCATGGAAATTTGGGTGAGCCGACCATGTTGCTCCCTTGGCCTGCTATTTTATTCCCCTTTCCCCCTTTTTTATTCATGCATCCCCCACCATCTCCCTTTGCTTACCAAGGGGCAGAATAGAGAGGCAGTGAGAGGAGAAAGAGAAAGAGAAAGAAGCTGAGCCTGGGAGGGTTTCAGAAGCAGTCAACCTCTCCAAAGTGTTGAGGTTATCGGGAGTGTAGTTTTTCAAATGAAAGAAGGGAAAGGGAAGCGCCTTATGAGGAGTCGGGAGGAAGCGGGAGAGAGAGATCCTTCACGGGAGGATCCTCTCCAAGGCAGAGTGGTGGGTGGTGGGAGGGGAACAATCCCTTTTGTTTTGGCTCCTGGCCCATGTGTGCCTGCACTTCATCTGCCACTTCACGGGCCAGTGGGATGGGCTTGCAGGGGTCAGTGGGTGTGTCTTGCTGGGGTTGGGGGGAGCCGGCCCCACACACATTCTCAACCACCTAATCTGGCCCTCCTTACAAAAAGTTTGGACAATCTGATATTTGTCTTGTAAGATTTGAGAAGGGTTCTTCATGATAATACATTTTGGAGCTCACCACACATCAGGAGTTTTCATAGCACCTTTGAAACCCCCCCTTTATTACCAAACAATGGTATAGCGGCAAGTTAGGTGGAAGAGGCACACAAGCTCTGCTAAAAATAAGGCAGATCATCCTAAACTACAAAGCAAAAATAAATAAAATAGATAAAATAAATAAAATAAAAAATCCAGTAACTTCCCAAATTTAGTGAGTGAACTTTTGAATATCTATTCTGTTTTTTTTAAAAAAATGTCTGTTAAAATATTTTTATAAAAGAAATATAAACTCTTTTAAATGTCTGATTGGCCAGGAAGGAGTTAAGTGTTTTCTTCTTCAGATTCATTAATTTGGTCCTAACTGGCAGGGTCAAATATTCAGTTCTTCCCCATCCCTCACTGTGTGTGTGTGTGTGTGTGTGTGTGTGTGTGTGTGTGTGTGTGTGTGTGTGTGTGTGTGTGTGTGTGTGTGTGTGTGTGTGTGTGTGTGTGTGTGTGTGTGTGTGTGTGTGTGTGTGTAAAACTTAAACCTAAAGATGCACACCATTAGTCAGTATCATCTTGGAACTACTGCAGAGACACATGGAATTATAGCAGAGACACTAACTAAATATGTATATCTTCTAGGATAGGAATTCAAGGATTTAAAAACATACATTTTGATTGGTTTTTTTTTTTTTTTGTTTCTAATCAAGATTATGAAAGTTGATTGATTTGCTGACGTGACCTTTGAATAACCTTTCAGTTAACTGAAAGATATTTCTTGTGTATTTACGTATATAAATAGCCTTACACACTCATACAACTATTTTTACAAGAAAAAAAATGATCCTAAATATTATGCAGTCAGCATTCCTGTTGTTGAAATTCTTTAAAAAGAGCAGAGCTTTTGAAAATCTCACAAAGATTGGGCGAGTCTGGTTTTATCCCCCTTGGGAAGGATGTGCATTAGTTTTGCATACTTAGAATATACAGCAAACAAGAAACTGTCATAGGTCATTCTCTGCTAAGAATATATAAATGTGAAGTTGGCTTAAATACTGCATCTTTTAAAACTAACTTTCAGTTCCAACAAAACAAATAAAGTTAGAATTGGTAAATTTGTGGCTATTGACCACTCTCCGGGCAGCTAAAGTGATTCACACTTACTCACTTTACTCAAAATGTACAATGGGATGCTTTGGAAATTAATGTCAACTGTTGGTGTTGTTGTTCCTGCTGGTGGTGGTGGTGGTGGTGCGGTGTTGCTATTGTTACCCTCATTAAGTTGCCTCCATGTTACAGTAACCATATGAATGTGAAATATCCAAAATATCCAGTCCCCAACTGGCTGTCAACTCACTTTTGCATTGATTTCAAGGTCTTTTAAAGTAGACATACAAAGCCCTCAACAGTTTAGGCCAGGGGAGTCCAAACTTTTTGTAAGGAGGGCCAGTTTTGGTGGCTGAGAATGTGTGTGGGGCCAGCTGCTCCCTGACCCTGACCCTGACTGCAAGCCCCACCAACCAACCCCTTGCAAATCCCCCACTGACCCCTTGCAAGCCCCACCCACTGACACCTTGCAAACCCCACAGGACAAGGCACACCAGGAGATCTCTAGAAGTCTGGGGAAGTGCTCTGCTGATCCAGCTTGGTTTCTTGGACTCTACCACCCAGCATCCTCTTCCCCCGTCCCTTCCCCCTTCCATTCCCCACATTAACTAAAGACTCACTGATTGGGTGGAGGGTGTGGGTGGTGGTGAGAAGCAGCACCAGATACTCAGTCAGGCCAGTGAACTTGAGGGCCAGGAGGGCCTCTTCTTCCCAGGCCCCCTAGTAGGCCTCAAGGGCAGGGGCCAGGCCAGGGGGAGAAAGGAGAGGGGGCAGAGGAGGGAGCCGTAGTATGGGCAAATCCAGTGCAGAACTTTTTGTACTTTGGGCTTTCTCATTTCCCCCCTTCTGCCTGAGTCCCCAGTGGAGGGAAGCGATGAGGTTGAGGTGTGTGTAGTGGGTGGCGGTGGGTGGCTAAAGACGACAATGATGGAAAGGCTGGCTGATGGAGTGAGGGTCCGGGGGCAGGGCTGGTGCTATTGCTGGTGGTCGTGGTGCTGGAGGCTCCAGAGCTGGTGGGGGCAGGCATGATAGGCACACCCCGCAGCGGTGGGGCAAACCTGGCAACAGAGCCTCTTAACATGGACAGAGACCCTCTCCATCACAGCTCCAGGTGCTGGGAATTCCTTTTGCAACAGGGCTGAGCTTGAAGCCGGGCTCCTAAACAGGGGGCTTTTTGGCTGCATCCCTTCTCACTTGGGGGCTGGTAGGCTCATAGAAAATAACCCCAAAGAGGAAGGGGCTAGTTTTGAGCCACTCTAGATAGGCTACATCAGGTCTGGACTGGGTGGGGTGGGGTGGGAGGCAGAGAGATGTCGGGCTGCACTGCTGAGCTCCTGAAGTGGAGCTGGCCTTTCAAGGACATCTGGAAGCCTTTTGCTCACCACAGCCCTCCGGTTTGCATAAAATGGGCGCCTCAAGCAGCTGGGCAGAGTTTCCTCCCCTGTGCTTCAAGGTGGGTCTACTTGCAGCCCTGTCAGAGAAGCACTCTTCTCCCGCTGCCACCGCCACCATCATGAGGATGGCACTTCCTGGGCAGTGCTGGGCAGGGAGGCATGGGAGGGCTCTGACCAGGGAGGGGCACCACCAAGGAGGCAGGTGGGTGGGTGGGTGGGTAGGAGGCAAAGGCGAGCTGAGGTGCTGCCAGGAGGAAAAACCTCACTTCCGCCTCCCCACTGCTCTCCCTCAGACCGCCTTGGGGACCCTCCTTGGCTGCCAGCTTGCCTCCTTTGCTGGGACCAGAGGAGGAGCCCCATAGGGGAAGGAAGGTGTCCACCCGCTCACCCTCCAGTTAGCCAGTCAGCTGTGGGGTATCCCCAGAGCCATGAGGCTTGTGTGCCTGCTGGGCCAGAAAGGGGTGCCATGGCGAAGCCAAGGCGGGTGCATGGCGCTGGGGCTGCTCGCCGTGGTGGCCCTAGTGCAGTGGGTAGCACTCCCTCTCCTCCCTGCAGGGTGAATGGCTACAGCAGGAGGAGGAGCAAGAGGAGGGTGCTGCTCCCAGCTAAGGTGGCAGGATGGGAGGCAGAGGGAGGGGGCAGGCAAGCCATCATCAAGCCAATCAAAATTGCCTGATGGGCCAGATTCAGCCCATAGGCTACACTTTGAACATGGCTGGTTTAGGCCTTCATTATCTGACACAACTGCTACAGGAAGGGTTCCCAGGGTGCTGGCAGGATCACACTCAAAACAAGGAACCATACAAAACACATAAAACACCATGCAAGATATAAAAAACTCTTAAAACCGCTTACAAAATTTCAGACACTGATAAGTGTAATAATTTATGGGAAATTAGCCTGTACACCATGCTAGAATTTTCTCTGTGCAATAAGCATCAAATCACTATTTATCATTTATCTTATGTGAAAGACATTAGGTCAGCATTCTTTCTTAGCCACTGTACAGACCACTTTATGTATCATCACTTACTATAGTTTTCGCTCTTTAATAAACAAATCCTTAATTGTGAAACCTTTATCATTTTGTTTCAGAATAAACACTCTGGAGGCTCCCAGTGAGGGTGTATTTGCCCAATAAGACAAACAGACATTTCTCCTTACTGTTGTGGGGGTGCATCTTATAGAGTGAAAAACATAGTAAATCTCATAAATAAAGAAAGAATAAATAAATTTCCACTGTGTGTGATTTTTATACTACCCCAGCAACACTGATACTCTCAGGACAGTTCACAATGTACAACAAACCCATTGAGAGATTTTTTTTTTCAACAAAAGAAAAAAAAGATAAGCATTTTTTGATTCTCGCAGATTGGGTGGTAGGAAAGGAGGTGAGGAGACTGTGGAGGAATCAGAGTGGGTCTCCATTTCTCTCTCTTTACTATCTAGTGCTGCTTCATTTTGGTGACAACCCAATCCATTGATTTGTCGTTTACTAATATTTATTTATTTTATTTATTTAGAACACTTGTATCCCGCCCATCTTCTGAATCGGAACTCTGGGTGGCTAACAAATAAAACAAAACAATAAAAGGCCAATCCACCAATCAAAAAGGAGGGGAGGCAAACCCTCCAGCGGGATAACACAAGCGGCAAAAATGAGGGGGGGGAATAAACTTAAGTGGAAAGGTTGCCAAATGCCTCCTTAAAAAGGTGAGTTTGCAAAGCCTTTTTAAAGGCGGAGAGGGACTCCACAAGGCGCAGCTCACTGGGGAGATTGTTCCACAGGGTGGGGCCCACCACAGAGAAGGTGCGGTCACGCGTACACAATTTCTGCACCTCTCTGGGTGTGGCCACCCTCAGTAAGCGCACCTGCGCCATTCTCATGGGCCTGGACCCAGTTGATCTCTGAAAACTGAAAAATAAAATAAGTAAATAAATAAAATAATTGAAAAATAAAATAAAATCCAAATTCAACCACCTCTCATTGTAGGGGGAGACAGAAGAAAAAGTGTGTTTGTGGGGGGGTGGAATCTCAGTTTTCTTTTTTCTTTTACTTACACTGCTGGTTCACTTGGGTGGCAAATCAATGTAGACAGGAGAGGATGTGGGGGCATGTAGCTTAAGAGGGAGGGATAGGCTAAACACCATCATTTTGATGGGCACGATGGCTTCCTGTTCTGGAATAACCTGATCCTTTGTTATGGATGAAGGGCCGTTTTAAATCTCAGTCTGTACTTTCAGGGCACTCTTGTTTAGTCTGGTCCAGCTTCCAATAATGTCACTGTCTAGGAGCACTCAAAGCTAAAATACTTCAACCAGAATCAATTTTCCTGCTAACCACGTGCAAACATTTGTTATGGCATGTAGTAGAGGTTGCACTGAAGCAGTGAGCACTGGAGCGAATTGGAGACGTTCCTTAAAACAGCAATGAGGCAGTTCCTGGCTTGCATAATAACAAGCTGAAGATTTCATGGAATGCCTTCTCAATGGAGAGCTGTTTTCCAACTGCAAACTTGATACTGACCTTTACTTTCCCTTTGAGCAAGACATTTATTTGCCCCAGCATGAAAAAGGAGGAGGAAGCAGGGGTGGAGAATGGAGAGAGAATGGAGTGTAACAATTTACTTATAGATAAGCCAGTTCTGTTAGCTGATGCCTTTGAGCCTTAGGGTTGGCTGGATGTCTGGCATAAATAAATATATACATAAATAAAATTGGTTCAATTTGCCTTATGGTTTTGTTTTGTTTTTGATGAAAACTACATTCCAGAATTTTAAGAGCTTTGGAATTCTCTGCTGGTTTATTGTTATCTCTTTAAGTTTTAGGACTGTGAGTTCCTCTTAGTTTAATTCCTTGCTATTTTGTGCAGTGTGCCTAAGGCACTTAGACTCCCCCTTAGTGTATTTTGCAAGACCCGTTTCCCCCCATTTTAATATAGCCTATTGCTGACTTTCAGTTGTCCTTTTTAGGTAATATCTTTCCTTAGTGAGTTTAGCACAAGAAAATGCCTTCGGGGCATAGGTAGCAGTTTATATGGCACTTTATATTGCAATGTTTGGCTGCAAGAGATTGCAGAGATGTTGGAAGAGAGAAAAAGATTTATGCTAAATTGTGGGGGTATTTATCTTCATTTGGGATACTGATTCAGATGCTGTTTAAGAGCCTCGGGGAACTTTGCCCTCTGTATTCATTCCTATTGCTAGACTTGATGTGTGCTGTTATACAAAACTCCAAAACCACCATTTTAACTTTAGCTATTCTGCCTATTTTTCTTTGACTTTTTTGGTTGTCAGGTGGCTTGAACAACTATTCCAAGGGGAGGGGAAATGTTTGCTGGTTTTGAGGTCTTTCTTTTGGCCTGTCAGAAGTAATTGTGTCTTCATATGCTTCAAAATTGCTTGTTCAAAACGGGCAGAACATGCTAATCATTTTGTTCCAAGCTGTATCCCCAACTGTTCTTTTAAAGCCTCCATAGTACTTTAAGGCACTGGATGTGCTGAGACTTGCTGCTTCAGAGCTGGAAAGAGTTATAAAACTTTAGCCAGACCTATTGGTAACAAACCCTTAATCATGCTACCCTTGCCTCCGGTCTAGCCATATAGTTTTTACCAAAGTTACAGCTGAAGAGCCAGGGACCAATTGTGTTTTTGGAAGGTGGTGGGTTTCTCCAGGCAAATCCCAGGGTGAGTGACACCGGAAGAAGCAAGTTTGATGTGTGTGCATGAAAGATGGCTTTATATCTTGTTGCTGCCCTTTTTGTGTCTCCATAGACCCCAAATTATGTCTTTTCTGCAACTCTGGATTGACACATATCATGCTAGCTGGATTATTCACTGCTGCTCTGGAATTGTTGACTCAGATGCCACTCATGCTTTTTCATGCAATCATGTCATCCAGAAATATTTTGACCCCCTCTACTCTATCCTGTCCAGCATTTGTGACATTACAGACGTCTACCTCATGACACCACAAAGGCCTAATCTTGGGTTTTAACACTGAATTATTTAAAAAATTGTTGCTTCTGATTTAGAGACCCTACAGAAAGCTGAACATTCCTTTCACTTATTGTTCATGTTGATATCAACCAACATGAGGAGGAAGTTTATCTTGGCAACACCTTCAACAATATATAAACTAAGAAATAAAGGCAATTTATTGTGAAGTCAGATTGTTGAAATAACTATTGCATATAAAACATCCCAGTTGTTAAGATCAATTCATTACACTTTGTTGAGGAGACTGGGAGTTACACATATTAATGGAGGTTAAAGTTTCCAGTAGTTGCTAGTATGAATGACTTTATTTTAAATGAAAACTCTATCATCTATCTATCTATCTATCTATCTATCTATCTATCTATCTATCTATCTATCTATCTATCTATCTATCTATCTATCTATATTGAATCATTTCTATCCCAGCTTCCTCCTTAAGAGGGTCCCAAGGTGCCTTACAAGGTGCCTTACATAATTCAAATACAATATTTAAACCTACAAAAAATAAGTATACAAATTCTAAAACAGGATGAAACAAATATCACAGTAAAAGATGGTAAACTGAGGCAACATCAAAACTCATTCAATCCATCCAGTAAAGGCACAAGAATCTATTTAATAACCCTACTGAGGTAGGCAGTGATTACTAGAAAGCTTGAAGAGAAAGATCTACACCTGCCTGTGGTGAAGGACAGGAAAGATGGCTGGTGAATATGTGAAGGGGTGGTGGTCTTAGAGGCTACTAATGTCCTATTTGTGAGCTTTCTGTTATAGAGAAGGAGCCAGTTAAAATTTATAAGTTGTGTTGGGATTGTGTAATAACCAGAAAATGAGAGCTATGGTCTAATTTCAGGATAGTTTAATTCCAAGTGCATAAAGAAGTAATTAATAGGGGCATGGCCATGTTAAATAATGCATGTACTTATTTGGGGAATGTTGTGTTGTTGCATCATGATAGGTAGATTGTGAGCCTTCTGTGGCCCAGGATTGGACCAGAGGGTGAGGGAGGGTCCCCTGCGTCAGGAATAAATACATAGTTTCACAAATCAATGGCAGAGACAGCACTTTGGATGGCGTTGCTGCAGCTTCGAAAAATAAACCTTTGAGTTTCTCTACAAAGTGCAGTCTGTTATTTAGGGTAAACAAATGACCCAAAATATTTCCATAGGTATCTTACTGGCCCAGAGGTCGAAGACATTTAGTGGGGAAACAACAGAGAGCATTAGCATTACTTGTTGTTGTTTTTCCTTCCACGGCACCAGTTCAATGCAATCCAATGCACCCTACCAAACCAATGCAGTTCTGCTGAAATGATGTTGTTTAGCACATTTTCTAAAGACAGTCATGTTTGAATTTCCTCAGCAACACTTTGAAGTAATAAGTACTACTCTTTATTTAGGACACCTTGTTCCTGTCAAAATGAAGTAATGTCATTGTCCCTTAGTACTTAAGGAAAACACTAACAAGTAACAAGTATGGCTGGGCACCTTACCAAAAATGAAATGCTGTTTCGTCATTTCGTAAGCTTATGAATCGTTTCGTAATGGAATGAATCAACAGACAGCATTTTGTTATGAAACGGAATGAAACACCATTTTTTCATTTTATTTATTTGTTTGTTTGTTTGTTTGTTTGTTTGTTTGTTTGTTTGTTTGCAAAACAATACCCAATTACCGAGTGGTCTCTGGGCAGCATACAACAATGTATTAAAACTATAAAACAACATAATTATTAAAACTATAAAATACAATACAATTTAAAACAATCAATATACAATACAGTTATAAATAGACATGGGCACGACTTGGCAACATTATCGTTTCCGTTTTCGGATATCGTTTCCGTTACGTAACGGAAACGGTAACGACAATTAAGCTGTCAGAACTCGAACTCGAACCGAAAAAAGAAAAATTGAGTCTGATTTGTTGTTGTCGTTCCTGGCATTGCGCAGCGATCGCGCGGTGCCAAGCGGCACAGAAAAAAAGTTTTAAATATAAAAAAACCCCGATTCCTGGCCAAAAAAGCAGGTGAAAATGTGCCTGCCTGAGGGCACCTACCAGAGGGGTGGTTTCTGGGGGGGGGTCCCCAGCCTTCCCCCCCTCCTGTCCTGGGCTGCTGGTACCGGGCTGGGAGGGGGCATCCTCAGCATCTCCATTTGCCATCTGGTGCAGGAGAATCCAAAATGGCGTCTGCAATTTTTTTTTGAAATTGTGGTCCAAAAACCCACCAAAACACCACAGAAACATGCGAAAATTAGCTATTTTAAATGCTTGAATTTTTACAGTAGCAGCAGTGGGTTTTTTATAGCAGTAAAAGGTTGCACTGATTTTATTTTATTTTATTTTTATTTTTATTTTTTTACACCTGCGCAATGATGGGCTGGCCATGGGATGGGACCATGCAAATTTTTGGACCCATTCTACCAATCGCATGGCCAGGTTTTGACTGACACTTCTGGATGTGCAAGAGGGCATAAAAAGCTGAGGCACTCCCAGAAGAGTCGCAGTCCGGGCTTGGATGTGGGTGGGAGAGGGCTGTGTGTAGCTGGCTGCTGTGCTAGACTAGTTTCGATTTCGCAGAGCCTTTAGATTTCAGTTAGTTAGGCATGGAGGGAATTGATTCAATTGAATTTTTAGGAAATAATAATTCCTTTCATTCTCTGTCTGCTGTGTTCAGAGTCTTGATTCACTTCCTGCAGGTGTCCACCTACTACTTGAGGAGGACTCATTAATGCAGGAAAATGGTGCCAGAAAACATCAGTCTTTAGTAAATAAAGAGAACTCGAGTCCTGGGCAGAGTGGAAAATGTGTCTGGCATCTTCCAAACCTTTGCATAATTGATAAATCCTCTGAGAAACAGGAGAAAGCCTAATACAAGGAACACCCACCACAGCCAGTACTGACCATCAAAGTATCCAGGGAAATAAGTGGAGAACCTAACAATCAGGATCCACTTAATGAGTGAGAGACCAAATCCAGAGATAGCCCCATATCTTCCTGCCGCTGAGGTAGTCAAGCAGAAAGAGAGGAAGAATCCAATCCAGTTGAAAAGGAATGCCATGCAGAAAGTCAGCATGAAAATGCCATCATTTCCTATCCTCAGCTGATCGGTATCATCAAAATCATCCCGTGCCACGAAGTCCTCCTCCCATCATAGGTAGGCAGCGTCGTGGCTACGTTATAAGAAGGAGGTTTAGGAAACCCACCCTCATCTTTGTAGTCAAAGTACACTGAGTTCTCTCCAGAAATGCTGCTGTAAGGAGGTGGGAAGTCATTTGCAGCTTCCAGATTTTCACCAGGCTCCTCTTCATTCTGCAACTGCTGGTATCGGCCGCCGCTCTGGCTGGGTTCGGCCGCCGCCGCCGCCACCACCACCATGGCGCTGGGCAGGAACTGAGCGAGAGAGCGAGAAGACAGGTGCAGTGGGGAATGGTAACACAGTTTATTCTTTTTTATTCTCCTGCAGTTTGTTAGGATTTCTTTTCTGATAGTGCTTCAAAGGGGGGGAGGTTTGAGTGGGAGGGGAGGTGTGGATTTATTTTAAAAATTTCATTTGCTTGGTGGGAAGCAAGCCAAGGTCCTTTCATACCCTGCCTGCAGCTCTGCTGTGGGTGCACTGCCCACTTTGTTTGCAATAAAAATTGCAATTGCTTTATTCGATGCAGTGCAGTCTTGTGCAGCAAGTCAGTTTAAAGTGTTTTCCGCCTGCTCTGGGTCATTGCAGGACCCGCGCCCGCCACCCGCGCACCCGCCACCCACGCACCCGCCACCCACGCACCCGCCACCCGCACGCCACCACCCCGTGCCTGCCCCCCCCCGCCGCCGCCCGCCCATGCCCCCCATGCCCCCAGCCGCCACCCTAGGGTGCAAAAACACCTAGCGCCAGCGGGACGCCACTCGCTGGGACATCAAATCACGCGAAATCGCGGTGGTAATGACAAACGACAAATGACACAACAAAATGACAAATTTTAAAAATTTTTCGCAAAAAACGGAAACGAGCCAAAACAGACCCATCCCAAAAAACGACAACTCAAAAAAAAATTTTCTGGTCGTGCCCATCTCTAATTATAAACCCTTCTGCTCATGAGCCCAGCTAAAAACACTATATAATTAAAATGCTGGTTGAAGAGGAAGGTCTTTGCCTGGCGTGAAAAGTCAAAAGTGTTGGAACCAGGCAGATCTCTTTAGGGAGGGCATTCCAAAGTTGGAGGGCAACTGCCGAGAATGCCCTGTTTTGACATGCCATATTTTCCAAAATAGTTTCTGTAGCATGATGGATGCAGGAAGTGGCAGATGGAGGTACAAATGACTGTGAAGATCTAAAACTCTCCACATTGATGTTGTTCTTCTCTCACTCCAGCTATATGCAAACAAAAGTAAAACATATATTTTAATTGAGAATTGTGTTTGTCTGTACAGTTACTTCTTTTTTTCTTCCAGCTGGTGTGTGATTTCCTGATTATCATGACAAGTGAATAAGGAAAATATTCATAACTATAAACTTTCTAATTATGGGGTGGGGGGAGAGAATCCAGAGGGAATTTAGCATCTGTGTAATATCAGGCCAGTGGACTAAGACTACAATTCAGAAGCAGGTAATTCTTCTGATTTTAGGCATACATGAATTAAAATTTAAAGGGCCTCATTTAACACTGTGTGTGGCAGTCAATGAAGTCAAGGTCATAATAAAAATTATAGAAACTAGCAGTATATTTCACCACTGCCAAGTAAGACCATACTTGATCAGGCATTATGGTGTACTATGAGAGTACAACACCTGCATACATTAGTCTCATTGTGATGGAATAAGCCTCAGAACTCTGCTGATAAGGCATTTAAACAAAATCCAGCTCCAAGGCAGTTCTTCTAATTAGGTATCCACAGGCACAGTTTTCCCAGGCAATGCAGAACACTTTTATCTGTTTCTCGGAAGCTTCTGTGTGGGACACATACCTTGTGGCATATGAAGCCGTTTGAGAAATGCTTTTGATCAAAAGTCATTCTAAAAAGAAGTTCCTAATATGTGGGCCACCCGAACAAAATGTTATACTTTTGATATTGGACTTCAGATCAGTACCCCATCATTCTGAACCTGTCAAATGTACCTTGCTTGGGACTGTGGCCATATCATCTATGACCACCTCCTAAAATGTTCAGATTACTGGCCAATAAAAGGAGTAGCTAAGTTGCCCTTCTGAGTTTTGTGGAGAAGGGCATGTGTACCCTATGCTTGTAGGCATACCAAATGTGACAGCATATTTTCTCCAGTTTACACCATTTCCTCCTTAAGATATCTGTTTTGCCATCAAGGAACTGTCGTCAATTTTATATTCATATAACTCAACATGATATCATGTTTATAGTGGCTCCCTGCCTTTACAATGTTCAGCCTTGAACTGCCAAACGATTACTTACAGGGTTTTCTTCTTCACTTTTCCTATTCTGATTTTTAAGCTGACACCTAACCTGTGGACGAGATCACATGATTTTTCTTAGCAGTGATGCAAACAAAACATCTCTCTCTCTCTCTCTCTCTCTCTCTCTCTCTCTCTCACACACACACACACACACACACACACACACACACACACACACACACACACACACACACACACACACACACACACACACACACACACACCGATAACTTTACAGCCTTGCCAAAGGCTGCCATCAGAATAAATTCATTTATGAGGTCAAGAAGGCTGTTCAAATGTTTCTTTCGTTATGTGATTCAGTTCTCATGGTGACTGGTTTCAACCACAAAGGGATCATGCAAACAACCAACATGGCAGAAGGGTGAGGCTTCCAGGGAGTGAGAATGTAGTATAACATTAGAATTCAGTCACAATACTGGAGGCATATCTTCTACTCTTGTAAAAGTCATTTTGTGGTTTGAATACAAGAACTGATCAAAGGCTTCAGCTCATGTAATACCAGAGTATCTTGAAAGAACTGAGCCATGGATTCAATCAGTCAATGATTTTTTCCCTGCTGCCTCTCAGAGATTTAACAAGTGCCTTCTCTGTCCTCATGGATTTCTGATTTGAAAATATATCTATTCCTTTGCTATAGCTTAAGAAATGTATTAATTTTGTGGATTGTACCTAATGATTGAAGACTTCAGTGAATTCATAAGTCCTCATTGTTGGCCTCTCCCCCCTTTGCTATATCCCATCCATCTAAACTTAAACATCCATCCACAGCATCTCCTGTTGATTATGTTTCATATTTAAATTAAAATCATCCATCACTAGGTGTTGTTCCATGTAAGTATTAACTATTGTGTGGGCCCCAGAAAAGGAGAGAAGAGATCATGTGATATATATTACTGAAGAAATTATTTAAAGGGCATGTTTATTTATTTATTTATTTATTTATTTATTTATTTATTTATTTATTTATTTATTCAACTTATATGCCGCCCACTACCCAAAGGTCTCTGGCCGGCTTACAATCAAAGAATTAAAACAATTTAAAATAGTTATAAATAAAATATCAATAAATCATCAAACAGTAATAAAAACCTTCTTTAAAATCATCATCCTAAAATTGTCATCAGCGGACCCACAATCTATATTGTATCAATTAAAAACCTTCTGGAACAGGAAGGTTTTTACCTGGCGCCGAAATGTAATCAGTGTTGGCGCCAGGCGGATCTCAATAGGGAGGGCATTCCATAACTTGGGAGCAGCTGCCGAGAAGGCCCTTTGTCTACAAGCCATCCCTCTCACCTCCTTGAGGGATGGCTCTTTCAAAAGCCCCCCCCTGGCTCGATCTTAATCACCGGGTAGGTTCGTATGGAAGGAGGCGGTCCTTCAGGTATCTAGGTCCTAAGTCGTTTAGGGCTTTATATGTCAAAACAAGCACTTTGAATTGGGCTCGGACAGCAACTGGTAACCAATGCAGATTACGCATAATCGGCGTGATGTGATCCCTGGCGGCTCCACCACTTACCAGCCGCGCCACACGATTCTGAACCAGTTGCAATTTCCGGACCATCTTCAAAGGCAGCCCCACATAGAGCGCATTGCAGTAATCAATACGGGATGTTACCAGTGCATGCGTAACTGTCATGAGGCTCTGCTCGTCTAGGTAAGGGCGAAGCTGGTATATTTTCCGCAGCTGAAGGAAGGCACCCCTGGCCACCGAGTCCACCTGGGCTTCCAGAGTTAGACCGGGGTCCAGGAGCACCCCCAAGCTGCGGACCCTGTCCCTTAGGGGGAGTGCAACCCCATCCAGGACAGGAAGATGGCCCTCTAACCTTTCCGGCAAAGCACCCATTAACAGCACTTCCGTCTTGTCTGGATTGAGTTTCAATTTGTTAACCCTCATCCAGTCCATTATCTGGCCCAGACACGAGTTCAGCACAGAAACCGCCTCACCTGGATTGGTGGAGAACGAGAGGTAGAGCTGAGTATCATCAGCATATTGCTGACTCCTCAGCCCAAACCTCCTGATGACCTCTCCCAGCGGTTCCATGTAAATGTTGAACAGCATGGGAGACAGTATAGAGTCCCTGAGGAACCCCATGACATAAATGCCACGGGGCAGAGCAACTGTCCCCAGCACCACCTTCTGGACACGGTCAGCCAGGAAGGATTGGAACCACCACAAGGCAGTGCCTCCAACCCCCAACCTGGCCAGCCTATCCAGAAGGACACCATGGTCGATGGTGTCGAAAGCCGCTGAGAGGTCCAGGAGTATCAACAGGGTTGCACTCCCCCTGTCTCTCTCCCGGCAGAGGTCATCATACAGAGCGACCAAGGCAGTCTCTGTACCAAAACCCGGCCTGAAACCAGATTGAAATGGATCCAGAAAATCCGTTTCATCCAGCAGTGCCTGGAGTTGCCCAGCCACCACCCGCTCCAACACCTTGCCCAAATAAGGGAGGTTCGCTAACGGTAGTTAACCACCAGCCCTGGGTCCAGGTTTGGTTTTTTTAGGAGTGGTCTAATCACCACCTCTTTCAAGGTGGTGGGGACCACTCCCTCTCTTAAGGATGCATTAACAACTTCCTGGACCCAGGTGCGAACCCCCTTGGCAGATATTTCAATTAGCCAGGAAGGGCAAGGGTCGAGTGGTGTGGTGGTAGCACGGACAGATCCAAGCACCCTGTCCACATCCTCAGGTCTCAATAATTGAAACTCATCCAATAAAACTGGACCTAAGCACGGCACACTGGATACATCCCTTGAATCTGCATCAATAGTGGAGTCCAATTCCCTGCGAATCTGAGCGATTTTTCCCTCAAAGTGAGCAGCAAACTGGTCACAACAGGCTGATGAGTTGTCCAGAACCTCCACTGTATTTCTCGGTTGAAGAAGGTCCTGGACCACCCGAAACAGCTCTGCTGGACGGCACTCTGAGGAAGCAATACGGTTTGCGAAATAATGCCTTTTCACCAACCGTATCGCCACGGAATAAGCCCGATAATGGGCTCTAAGCCGTGTTCGGTCGGACTCACAGTGATATTTTCTCCACTTGCGCTCCAGCCGTCTCCCCTCCTGCTTCATTTCCCGCAGCTCAGATGTATACCAAGGAGCTGTCTGGGCTCTGCGCAAGGGGAGAGGGCACTTAGGTGTGATCGTGTCAACCGCCCGGGACATTTCCCTGTTCCATAGGGTGACCTGAGCTTCGACAGGAGCGCTGACCATATCAGACGGATAATCCCCCAGAGCTTTCAGGAAACCATCTGGATCCATTAGTCTCCGAGGGCGGATCATCTTAATGGATCCCCCACCCTTGCAGAGGGTCGGAGTAGCCAATAGCCTAAACTTGACCAGAAAGTGGTCTGACCATGTTGCTAGAATACCTGCTCCACTTCCTTATCTGAGTTGGAAACTGCTGGGGGAGATGGAGAAGGGTCACTCCGGCAGGCCACATTGCTGGCCAGGACTTCTTTGTCCACCCACCAGGGCTGGTACAATAAGTGTGCGGGCCATGGCGTTTCCCTGCAGGGGCTATAGGCCTTAAAAAGCATTGCTGCATGATCTTCTGACTCTTTGGATCTCACATTCTTTCCCTCCCACCCACCCACTCAAGAGAATGTGATTAGCTGGTTGTGTAAGGGCTGGATGGGAGTTTTTGGCTGCGACTCAGATTGGCCTGGAGTGGCAATGTGTTTTCACTCATCCCATTCTCTTTGGGTTTTTATAGGAGGATATATATTACCGGTCACAATTTGTGGGTAGTGTAAAAGGCAAGATAATTTAGGTTTAAAGTAGAACAAGACAAGCATAATGGGCCAGCCTTCCTCAAAGTGAGATCTAGAAAAATAAGGAAAATTAGGAATAATAAGGTAATAGGCATGAAGTCTTTGAAACGTTAAGAAAGTGAGGGTTGCCGGTGTGTGAACAGGCTGCTAATCTTTGGAAGGTTGCTGAACAGGTGGGCAGCACCCTCCTGAAATAATAAGGGATTATACTCATCCCTAGTTGCACTATATTCAGGCCCCCTTGTTTAAAAGGTGAGTGAGAGGGAATTTCATTGCCAACCCAGACCAAAATAAAGAAGCCCCACAAAGTTTGGGATTTAATAAGGGCCACAATTTATTGATAACAATAATTAAGTCTTTATTTAACTCTATTATCTAGGAATATAAGAGGGCCTGTGCCGTAGCGCAAGTGTTAGCTGTAACGGTGTTTAAATTTTCAGTCCCTCCCATTTGATGAGGTGGGTGGTATGCTGCTGGGCGAGGTTCCATGCGGTAGTTAAGCATCCTTTCCCAGCTGAATTTCCTTAAGTGTTTTGCAGTCCTCATTTTGCTAACCGGGCCAGTTGTTTAGGTGGGCTTCTTGCTAGTTGCTATGTTTACCAATTATAACTGAGGACTGCCAAGCACCTTGAAGGTGTGCTATTCAGGAGGGACCCACTAGGCTTAGGTGACCACTTGTGCTACACGCCAATTGTGACCGATGCTAAAGTTGCTCGTAGTGTCCATGCTGCGTTAAGGATGGAGGGATGGGCAAAAACTTGTGGTCACTCAGGGCCAATTTAAGTGACTGCCAAAAATTCCCATCTGGCCCCGTAGCGACCAGCTAAGCTTCTTCATCCTTGATGTAGGGCAGACGGGCAGGAACGGACATTGGAACAGGTTGGGGGTGGTTGGGAGCACGCTGGGTCTTAAATGGGTGTGTTCTTCACCCCCACACCGTGACATTGGGAGTTGCTTTGTCCTCATTCGACCGGGCGGCAAAGGGGACCCCACCCCCAAACAAGTTGGTGCGGCCACCATTCAATAAATTGAGGCCCAATTTGAATCCCATGAAACCTGTCTCACCTCTTTATTCTGGGCTGGGTGGGCAAGGGAAGTTTGTTTTCTTCCTGGAAATGGAAAACCATGTGGTGAGGAGGGAACTAGCAGTGAGTATTGGCTTGTGACTGAGGGAGACAACTGAGGGTGGGGTGGGGGAAGGCAATCCATGACACTTGGAGTGCTGCACTGATGACCCAACAGGAACCAATTCATGCACATCTCTACTCACTACTATCCTTTGCTGAAGTTTAAATAATAGAAAACCAAAATATATGTTTTCACAAGCAAGCAATGTATAAAGTAGCAGGTAATAATCCTAGTAATTCGTGATCCTAGTAATTTGATGCTGTTTCCATGTATAGGCTCAGTCTACTTGCTGACTCTCAGTCCCTTACAGAAAAGAAAGGACAAAATCTGCTGGATGACCTGTTAGGGAATTTTGGTTTGTAAGGCTCATCATGGCACAACATTTTACAAGCCAAGAGTACCAAGAATCCTAAGCATGCATTGTATTAGTGATGTGAATTTTCTCTTTCTCTGCTTTTCATCTGAATTCCTTTATGGTGAGGTCTACTTGCTTCTCTTCTGTGAACCAGCGGGGCCACTAAGGTCTAGATGGACATAATGGACATCCATGAGCTTTGCTTTACTATGCCCTGATCTTTGTTCACCCTGTTTTAGGACTGTTGTGTTTTGCTTTGTTTTTAATGAAATGGGTCTTACTTTTACACAGATGTATGAGATTAAAATCAGCAGAGACCTTTGTAATAAAAATAAATGGTTGGCAACAATTGTTGTGGGTTTTCATCTTGCAACACACAAAAGCCACTGAATCACCATGATTCCTTTTGGCATGTAATATTGTTGCTTCATGGTGCAGATTGTGGCAAACAGGCAGGTTCATAGATGTGATGGATTTGAAGCTGTTTGTGGCCAATGCAGTAGTGCCCAATAAGAATATCTGATGACTTTTTAGAGCTGGTATCACCCAGCATGATGAATCTTAATATTTTTCGCCTTTTTTATTATCAGCATGCACTTTTCCACCCCAGTGCACAAAGACATATACACTCATATGATTAATTTTGTTCATTGTCTATTCTGGAACATTTAAACTAAACCTAAAAATTTCTGAAGTACAGATACTGAACACAAAATATAATCACAAGTCCAAACCATATGCCTTAGAGAGCTCATATTGGTAACACAGAAAACCGGCCAGTGACATGTGTAGTTAGGATAAAGAAGAATATAGCATAATAGAGATGGTCGGAAATTCAAAAGTAGATATTCAGAAATAGTGAGTAGCACTCCAGCTCCACCACACTTCATCATTACACCCATCATGATCCTACTTGTGAAGTGATGCAGAGAGCCTCTGGAATGTGTAAGGGCTTTCTATGCCAGGGAGAAACATGAAAATCTGGACCTTGCCTCACATGGAGAGACCTAATAGACACCAGACCAGTCCCTGTTTGGACTTGTTCCCTACTATAAGTTGCACCATCTAGTAGTACAGTGACCCCCCCACCTATTGCAGGGGTTAGGGACCCACTGACCCACGATAATTGAAAATCTGCAATATGCAGATGCGGTCAGGTTGGGCCTGAGGCACCCACCTAGCTGGGGGCTGTTGTACTTACCCCCAGCCTGGCACTGCCCCCAACTGGCCTGCGAGGGCTTTTCCGGGACTTTTGGAGGCCTCAAAAGGGCCTCCCTGTGAACCGGAAGTCATTTTTGAGGCCTCCGACCAGCCCTCCTCCCCCCTTACCCCAGGGGGTCTTTTTTCATATACTGTGGTCCCGTGATATAGCGGTATATGAACTGTGGTCCCATGATATAGCGGTATATAGTATATGAACTGTGAATGGGCAGGGGACCACTGTACTATATGCTATTGGCTCTAGCAATTATAAGTCTTATGTAGAGTGCAGATGAGCATTGTTGGCAAAATATGGCATAGATCACATTGGTTGAGGAGGAAGTGAAGCTGCCTTTGATATTGATGTATATGGCATTGTTAGGTCCTACAATTGTGCTGCCAGAGTAGATGTGTGGGCAGAGTTGGCATCTGGGTTTGTGGCACTCTACATAGGACAAACAAGACAATCTCTATGTAAATGGATCAATCTGACATCAGAAATCACAGTACACAGAAACCCATTTCAAACCATTTCATAGTACCAGGATGTTCCATGGAAGATTTGAAGGTTACCATTTTAGAAAAGAATCATTAAAAATCAATAATACAAAGGGAAAAAGCTGAGATAAAATCCATATGCATGGTGGACACCAACAAAATGGATTGAACATAAGTCAAGGTTACTTAAGTCACTACCAAATGTAATACTGTACTTCTGTACTGCCACTGTTATTTTCTTCACTACTACCAAGCCCATCTTTTACCACAAGGTAAAAATTCCTATATCTCCCAAATTCCCTCCTGTTGCCTCTACATTCAAAATTCTCTTATTCTCTCACTCTCATGTGATCTCCCTGTCTTCAAGTCCTCCCTCTCTTCCTCTTCCCCTGCTCATCCTCACCCAGATCAGGTGTTTCTTTTCTGTCTCCTGAGGGATTTTTACAACAGAGCCCTAAAACAATATAAGCCAAGTCACTGCACATAAATGTACCCTACAACCAATAGCCAATTAATATTTTATATTAAACTTGTAATATAATTGTATTTATTTATTTATTTATTTATTTATTTATTTATTTATTTATAAGGCTTGTATACCACCCATCTTCCCAAAGGAACTCCGGGCGGTTCACAGCTATCAAAGAGTAAACAAACAATCAAATCAAACAACCTAAGTACAAACAACAGTTAAAACCACTTTAAAACAAAAACAAAAAAATTATTTTGAACATCTCATTCTGCTCCTATATGTCTGAAGAAATGGGCGGGTCCACAAAAGTTTACATTAAAATATACCAGTTAGTCTTTAAGGTGCCACTTGTTTTGTCTTTTTGTTTTGTTTTGTTTCCTTAATTTATGCCTGGACTTCTTGCACAGACTAACAGAGCTACTTTTTCCAAAATTGCACATTTGAGGAAGCAGTGTTAGGTTTCCTTGTTGATAATAGTTATTTATTACATATATTGTAGCCCAATTTCTGGAGGGAATCAAGAAGTTGTGTTCTTGTTTTATTAATAAACACAATGCTGTATAACTGACACAAATGAGTCTGGATTGTTATTTTGAAGGATGCTATAATGCAGTGGTCCCCAACCCCCGGGCCGCGGACCGGTGCCGGTCCGTGGACCGGTCTGCACCGGGCCGCCTGGGGAGGCCGGGGAGGCTCCTCCCCTTTTCCTCCGCCGCCCTCCTCCTTCTCCTCTTCTCTCCCGCGGGCGGCCGGTGGAGGAGGAAGGCTGGAGGAGCGCAGGAGGAGCCGCCGCCGCCGCTGCCTTTGCCTTTGCCTTCCTCCTCTGCCCACCGCTGGTGGCGGCGGCGGCGCATCCTCCTCCTCCTCCGCCGCCCTCCTCCTCCTCACCCTCCACCACCACCACCAGCAGCAGCAGGAAGCTGGGGGCTGGGCGCGCGGGGGCTGGCGGGGAGGATGGGGTGCGCAGGGGAGGCGCTGGCGAGCCCCCCCACGCGCGCACTGCCGCCGCAGCGTGGGGGCCCCCTCGGTCGGAAGAGGAGGTGGGTGCCCCTCCTCCTCCTCCTCCTCCTCCCCTGGGGCGCACACCCTTTGGCCCCTCCCTGCGGCCGTGCTCCAGGGCGGAGCCCCCATGCCCCGCCGCCCGGACCGCGCCTGTGTTGGGGGCGGGCAGGGGGCGTCGCGGGCCGGCCCTGGTGTTTTCGCCGCCGCCGCGACCCCCCGCAGTCGCCGCTGCCCCTGCGACCCCCTGCCGCAATAGCCCCAGCTGCTGCTGCTGCTCCTCCGGCGGCGGCGGCAGGAGGAGGAGGAGGAGGAGGCGCTACCGCCCTCGTTGCAGCCCCTTCGGGGTGGGGCAGGTTCCGCCAGTCCCCAGCGGCCGCCTCGCCGCCTCCCCGGGAAAGCGGACAAGTTCCAGCAGCAGGTGAGAGAGGCGGCAGCGGGAGGCGCTCAGGCTCCCCCTTCTCGGCCCGGAGACCCGGCGGGAGGGGGGGCAAGTCTTGGTGGCTGGGGAGGGCGCGCGCGGCGTAGGGTGAGCTTTGCCCGCCTCCCTGAGAGGTGGCCAGGTGTGTGTGTGTGTGTGTGTGTGTGTGTGTGTGTGTGTGTGTGTGTGTGTGTGTGTGTGTGTGTGTGTGTGTCGGGGGAGGGCTGGAAAGGACACTGGCCTCTCTGGGGGCGCGTGGGGACACCCCCACCCCCACCGGCCTCCCTCCCCTCCCCCCTCCCGCTCGCCCGCCCGAAGGCCGCAGCCGGAGGTGGGCGGCGGCGGCGGCCAAACCCGGGCGGCTGCCGTGGCCGCTGCGGCCGCTGACAGGAGGAGGAGGCGGGGGCCCGCCCGACCAGGAGCCCCAGGCTCCCCCCCACCCCGCCCGTGCGCACGGGGCAAGCGGCACGCCCGATGCCCCCAGCCGGCGACACGGTCCAAGCCCCCCACCTCCCCGCCTCCCCTCCTCCTCCCTCCCCATCCCCTGCCCCCCACACCCTCCCCTTCCCCCCGCCCGCCCCCCCACCCCCCATCTCCCCCCGCACTTTCAGCCCCGGGCCACGGAAAATCATCAAACATTTACCGGTCCGTGGGGACAAAAAGGTTGGGGAGCACTGCTATAATGGACTGATGATAAGTGCCCTAATGAGCTACAATAATCATCTGTTCTTAAATGGGGAAAAATCATCCCCCTTTTATATATTATATGCTAGAGATGGGAACAAAACAATTTTTTGTTTCATTTTTCATTTTTTGTTTCATTTCAGAACAAAATGAAAAACGAACTGATTTTTTAAAAGAAAAATGAAATGAAATGAAATGGAATTTTTCCATTTGCTTCTTTTCATCCCCCCCCCATCGGGTGCAAAGGGGTCCCTACCTGAGCCCTCTCGGCACACACTGCCACTGCTGCCGCTGCTGAGTCTCCACATGAAGGCCTTCCAAGGCTGTGGGGAGGCTAGATGGTGCCTGCCACCACCAATGTCACTGCCAAATCCCTGCAGGGTGGCCTTGCAAGGTCTCGGGGAGGGCTACCAGTGCCTGCCACTGCTGCTGCCACAGAGGATCCGTTTGGTGGCAAAAAAAAATTTTAAAAGCCTGCTTCCTCCCCATCGGGCATGTTGGGGATAAGTGCAGGCTTTTAAATCTTTTTTTTTTTTTTTTTTGCCTACTGAAGCAGGCGCTGATGGCAACCTTCAATGCTTGCTTTGGTAGAAAAAAAGTTTTAAAAGCCCAGGCTTCCCCCCAATTGGGCACTTTAAAAAATTAACAATGAAAAATTAAAACTGAAATGATTTTTTTAAAAAAAAATGTTTCTCAACAAAAGGAAACAAAGGGGAACAGAATGAAAAACAAAACGAAATGGGTTTTCCCCATTTCATGCCCATCTCTATTATATACTTTAAAGGTCTTTGGTCAGAAACAATAACATATTTTATAGTTGTAGAATAGACATTAAAACACTTACTAGCATAATTTATTGACTAAATAAGTTAATTTTGTAATGTTGTTTTATCTTTGTCTTTCTAATTTTTTAAATTATGTTTCATTACTCCCTTTGTAAACAGATTTTTACTATGCTACCCATCAGTAAATATTTTACCCTTCATTAAATCATAATCAAACCCCAGCACAAATGAAAATTTTAAAATATATTTGCATTTCATAGCCATCCCAATAGAAGATTTATTTTAGTTTAATGCCTTATTTTACTTAATTAATACTTCATTACAATACCCAAATCAATTGTTAGATGTATTATTTCACTTAATTAGTATTTCATTACAATATCCAACTTAATTTTGTAAAGTGTTATTTTCATTCCAAACCTTTGGACCTACTTCTCGAAACCACTGGGAAGACGAAAAGAGTCTCACCCTCAGAGAACAGCAGCTTTGCCATTCCCAGTTGCGCCAACAGTCTCTAAGTAGCAAATGTAGAAGACAGAAAACAGAAACATCCTCCAGTCAGGCTGACAGGAATTCTCAGTAACAGAATTAATGCAGAAAGACTGAAGAGGTTCAGGTCATTATTGTTTTTGCTACAATGCTCAGCAGCAGCAGCAGCAGCAGCAGCAGCAGCAGCAACCACAACCACAACCACAACCACCACCACCACCACCACCACCACAACAACAAGTCATGATAGAAAAGATAGAAAGACAGAAAGATAGAAAAGATAGAAGGAAGGAAAGGAAGATGAAAGAGAGGAGAGAAGAGGGAACATGCAGACCCTGAGGCACCTGCGTACGGGTAATCAGTGAAGTGTAGGCCACATATCTGGTCATGAGTTGGTCATGACCAACAGGACCAACTGGAATCTGGTCGATAACTGTATCTGCCTATCATAGCTTCAAGACTGTAGAGGCTGAACAGCTGAGAGTTCACATGGACATTAGAGGAGCTTGTAGAGTGGCTCTTTGGAATATCCTTTATTGTATTCTAAAATGAAATAGACCAGAAGCCTACAAGATTTTCATAATCATACTGTTCTTTTCATCTGTGAGGTGTACCAGATATTTCCTTGCACTGTAGAACTGCTTCTTGCATTTGAGTGTTGTTGTTTTCTTCTAGTTTGCCCCAAATATATTAATAAATCAATCAAGAGAAGGAAGCAAACCAAAATGACTGCTGCTTTCTTTTACAGATACTTGCCAAATTTAAGTCTTGGGTTGGTTGCTTGTATCTTTTTTTAGTGATCAGCCAGAGCCTCTGTATTTTTGTATGTGTTAAAAAAAGTTTGAAGAGCTTAAAGGGGGAGAAAGCCTCTTGTTTTACTTTTGAATCAGGGTCAGGAAAATTTGGGGCAGCTAAATCCCTCATTACGGCATATCATTTGGTCTAAGACAAAACCACTGAAAAGGAGGAATTATTCAGCAGTGATTCATCATCTCCATAGTTACACAGCTGGACTAGGACTTAGAGGATACTGGTAGAGATGGGCACGAAACGAGCAATTTTTCATTTTGTTTTCATTTTTTCGTTTTGTTACGCAACAAAAATGAAACAATTTTTTTTAAAAAACAAAACGAAAATGAAAACAAAACAACCAAATTTGCCGTGTTTTTCGTTTTCGTTGCAGCAGATGCATTGAACTAAAAAGAATGCTAACGAAACAGCAATTTTTCATTTTCGTTTTCGTTTTCATTTTTTGTTTCATTACATAACGAAATGAAAATGAAATTTTTTTGCAAAAAACATCACAAAAACAAAAACGAACCAAAACGGACCCCTAAACAACCAAACGACAAACGAAACACCATTTTTTTGAGTCGTGCCCATCTCTAGATACTGGTATATATATTTTTCTATTGTCAATGTATTCACTCCTCTTGAGTAAGAATAGTAAGGCTACAACTGTTGAAGAGCACTTTCTGCACAAGCCTCACTGAGACAAAATAGAACTTGGCTAGAGTGGAGTCATGCACAAAGAACAGTGTTTTCCAACTTTGGGTAACCCAGGTGTCCTTGGATTGCAATTCCCAGAAGTCTGTGCTGCCTGGGGTTTCTTGCTCCAGAAAACTTAGATGCTATATGCTCAAACAGAGTAATATGACAGACAGGGCACTTAAAAGAACACCACTTTTGGAATCAATTATAAATCACCCAAAAGTGGACTTATAATGAAACAGCTAAAGTTGTGTTCACCAATGTTATAACTGAGCTCTCATAAACTACATATTTCTTTCTGTTCCTTTTCATGTAAGTGCAAATGTTTTATCTCCTTGGGTGGTAATTGCTTCACTAATATGGAAAAAATATGTAAGCTAATTGTAGGTATAATTTTTTTTTTAATTAGGATTTGAACCAAAATCCATTAAAATCACTGGCTCTAATGGTATTTGGATTAGCTGGCAGGATAATGCAGAATCTATTTGCCTGGTGTCCTCACATAGCAAAAATGTTATTAGCCTAAATGTTAGGTGTTCTGTGCCAAATATAACTTCATTTTTGCCATCTTATTATGAATATCTCATCTCATTTTCACCCTAGGTTTTCTTTTGGTGGGGGGAGGCGGATGGTGCAATCTGTACTAAGTGGATTTCTTTCAGAGCCAATGTACAGACATTTTAAAACGGGTCCTGGTGAGGATCTCACCCATTTCTATGCTGAAGACCTTCACATGCTTGATCAGAAGTGCAGTATTCCATTCATGTTGATATCAAAAGTTTCTGTAGCTTTGACCAGGACTCATTTTAAAACCATCCTTTGTTTATTGAAAGATGTTTCCAGAAACTACTTAAAGAGCCCAGAGAAACTGTTCATTAATTGAACTCTAATCCAGTGCTTGCCATCTGCCCAGAAAGCTCTTTTTGTTCTCACAGCAAGAAATTGTCCACATGTAGGAATGTGGAATATAATAGTTTAATGAATAATTCACAGAGGCAGATTTATCTCCTCCTTACTGTGCTTCCCAGGAAGCACATTTGAAAGCAAATTAAAAAGCAAAACCTCTGGAAGTTGAACCATGGCAACTGGATTTCTTTTCTTGAGGGATTGAAACGTTTCGCTGCTCATCCAAACTGCTTCATCCGTCTGAAGAAAGCTAGTTCCAAGTCCTCCATTTTATAGTTCACGTTGACCTCATGTCACCCTGGTCTGAAATAGGCTCATAAGAAGAACAATGGCCTGAATAGTTTCATTAAGTGGACAATAGGCTCATTAAGTGACCAATGGTCGAAGGTGTTTGAAAGTCCCACCTTTAACCTTCCCTTAAGTATGGGTTGTTAGCTATGGCCTTGGTGGTGGAGGTGTGAAGTATTTTTGACAAATCCTCAGAAAAATCAAAAATAATTCACACATCCACCACCAAGGCTTAATGGGTGTTGGGAAGGTTAAAGGTGATCTGGAGGTGGTATCTGAAGGCTGGACTGTACCATGCACATTACATGTTATTAGAATTCCTTATGCAGTAAGAACATTATATTTTCACAATAGGAACTTTTCTTAATTTGCAGATTATTCATTCATTCATGCATTCATTCATTTATGAATTTTTATACCGCCCGTCTTCCCAGTGGAACTCCATTAGTCGGAATTGCTTTGAATGTGGTTATTATAAGGTAAGCTCAGGCTTTGTTAGTGAGTATAATTGCTTAGCCAGTAAAGTCAGATGGAATTATATCTCTCAAACATTGAGTTGGGCAGCTAACAAGATGCCTACCTGTCATGTGTAGTTTGGTCTGAACTTTCAGTAAACTTGAACTAACTGAAAACCTTTCAGGAATGAGGGGGGAAGTATTCTAGGCTTTTAATGTTTTCCCTTATTGTCAACATCTGTCATAAACATTCCTAACAATATGAAAATGAACCTAAATATGGGCCACTATATATATAATGTCTCCTCAAAAGCTTGTGTCATACACGTATATAACTAGTTGAACTCATATAGTACCATTATAATTTTATTAGCTATTCACAGTTGGTGCAGCAAGATTTATTTGCTGTATTTCACAAGAGATGTAGCCTTGGCAGTGTTTATTATTATTTTGAACATGTGCGCAGAGGACGTCTGCTTTTTTTTTTTTTTTTTTTAACTCTATGTGATGAACTGAGCGTTTAGGGCACATCTTATTCCACCTTGACTTGAGCTGTTTTAAACATTCATGGTGCAGGCTGCATTTTGAGAAGAACAATATGAATCCATACAACAACACTTATGGCCAAAGTCAAAATATTTAAAAGGTGTCTGCTCAAATGCATCTCTCTCTCTCTCTCTCTCTCTCTCTCTCTCTCTCTCTCTCTCTCTCTCTCTCTCTCTCTCTCTCTCACAGAGAGAGAGAGAGAGAGAGAGAGAGAGAGAGAGAGACACACAGACAGAGAGAGAGAGAGAGAGAGAGAGAGAGAGAGAGAGAGAGAGAGAGAGAGAGGCTAGACTGACAAATGGTACACTGTCGGTTGTGATGCATACTACTAGCATTTCAGGATTCTTCCTCAGCCAAATTATATGTGATTCTGATAACAAAGAGGCAATAAACAGAATGCTTAGCACATGTAAAATATACCAATAAGGAAGATGAAAGATCAAAGGCAAGGAAAATAATCTCAGATGTTCTGCATTCAGTGCGCACCACCAATGCAGAAAACCAGGGCAGCAGCTGTTTGTATGAACTGACATATAACAAAGCTGGTCCTGTGGTTAAAGAAATTGTGATTACTGTCAGAGGCAGAGGATTTGGGGGTACCAAGAGGAGCCTGGAAATTGCTGGTCTGAATCTAGTAATTGCCTTTTTATTTAGATTTGCTTTGTTCATACTTTGAATGAGATTTGCTTGACTTCACTGAATCCACTAAAAGTATGACTACAGTTGGATCCAGCCAATTGCATATTTACTGTCGAGTAGGTGAGACAGGCTTATGGGATGTTCTACCCCAGGTACCAGAATGTGTTCTTTGGTTCTGAATAATGTACATTATGGTCTCAAAATGGGATGGGGGGGGGCTCCTGCATGGCCTTAGACAGTCAAATGGCCATAATGGATGCCTTGCATGCAGATTTTCCTAGGGGAGAAAAAGCAGCATCTCTTCCATCTAGAACAGGGACCCCCAAATGATTCACAGACTGTTAGGAAGTGGTGCCTCAGCAACCAGAAGGGTTCCTTTTAAGATGCACACCCAAATGAGGGTGCACACTTCTCTAACCTTCCACGTGGGCCTTTCTCCCTCGCACACCAGTTATGACTGTTTTTGTTTTGGTTGTAATAGGACGAGCACGGGGGGGAAGGGACTGTTGTGTACATACATGCACATGCTTCTTATGTGTGGAGAGGGGGCATGATATTGGTTCCTAGCCACAAAAAGACTGGGGACTACTGATCTAGAAAAGAAACATATTAGTGGGAGCCTAGGCTAGAATCATTATTTCCTATGTAACATCATTTGTTATTGTTTACAATAACTCTGGCATGGGGGATTTTTATTTTATTTATTTATTTATTTATTTATTTATTTATTTATTTATTTATTTATTTAACTGCCCACTACCCAAAGGTCTCTGGGCGGCTTACAATCCAAAGAATAAAACAATTTAGAATAGTTAAGAGTAAAATATCAATAAATCATCAATAAAAAACTTACACTAAAATCATTATTCTAAAATTGTCATCAGCGGACCCACAATCTATATTATATCAATTAAAAACCTTCTGGAACAGGAAGGTTTTTACCTGGCACCGGAATGTAATCAGTGTTGGCGCCAGGCGGATCTCGATCGGGAGGGCATTCCATAGCTTGGGAGCAGCTGCTGAGAAGGCCCTGTGTCTACAGGCCATCCCTCTCACCTCCTGGATTTTTAAAACATGGACTCTTAAAATGAAGCTAAAATACGAAGTGGTACAGACTACAAAAAGACTGTATGTCAATAAGCACCTAATGGATGTCCCAAAATTAGTGGTTTGTCTGAGTGCTCACTCCTTTTTTTCTGGCATAGTTATCATTACTTGATCATACACATCCCCTGTTATGCTCAGCCCTACTGGGCAGGGCTCTGTTCCTAATATGATTGCTCCACTTTGGCCCAGCAATTGCAGCTTATTCCTTCCCCAGGTTTGGTCATAAATGGAACCCAAAGAATCTCTGTGGCTGTGCAAGAGATGAGGAGCCCTTCATTGAATGGGATAGAGGTGTGCACACACATGCATGAACACTCACCTTAGATGGAACCATTTAGCACACTGCTTTTCACACTTTCAAAGGTAGCTAGGGTTATTTTGTTGCATTTATTTATTTTATTTCTGTTCTAATGAATCCCATTTCTTCAACCCTCTTATCACCACCATCATCTATTTCTTCACAAAGAGTGGATTTTGAGAAACGGCTCATGCTCACATTAGTTTTTTTGTGTGTGTGAGATCAAGAGACCTTGAAAATCCGGGTTCTTGTTCAATTTTAGAGTTTACTTGGGAGCAAATTTTTCTCCTTTTCAAACTTGTCACTGATTGCATGGAGAAAGCAACAGAGGACTCAGAACTAGGCTCTCTCCCTCTGATCTTATTGAATATGCTTCATGTTTTATTGGTTGAATAGGACCTCTGTCCAACCACCTTACAGTCATTCATGGGGACCTAGAAACATTTGTAGAAGGAACAAAGCTTGTCTTTCTTTCTTTCTTTCTTTCTTGTGTCAGAAGCACCATAGCACAATTAATAAACAGAGCAAGCAGCTTTCACTCAATAACCATCCTTCAAGAGCATTTGAGACAGGTAACATCATGTTTTACATTAAATACCTTGACATCGGGAATAAAGGTTTCTGACATAGGTTTGAGGTTGCCTTCCAGTTGTCTGTACAAGTACAGCAACCCCCTTTTCTTGGGGTTCACTTTGGTTCTGCCAACCCTACTCAATAGCATGTTTGGGGCCTTCTAAGTACCCACTCCTCCATGTCATGAAGGACTAGATCTTCCTGGGGTTTTGTCAGTGTTTGAAACCTTGTATGTTTAAGGTAGTTAGAAAAAATAATAAAATGGCTATGCAGGGTGCTGAAAAAATGCCCTGAAATTAAAGTACTTTTAAGATAGCTTGAAAAATAATTAATCAGCCAGTTCTGGTAGGTAAGGTCACTGAACTCATCAATATTCCTAGCTACTTCTTCTTCTTCAAGTACCATGGTCTCGCAGAACATTGGCGATCAGTATCCTGAATTTATTTATTTATTTATTATTTACACTTATATACCGCTCTATTTCCCATAGGAAGGACTCAGGGCCAACAATAATAATAAAACAACAAATCAATACAATAGCTAAAACAGTGGTTTCCAAGAATAAATAAGTCGGCGGGATATTAATAAATCAATAAATAAAAACAAAAACAAAGCACACATATGTGGATCCTCTCCAAAGGCATCACGGAAAAGATAGGTCTTTAAGTTTTTCCTAAATGACGCCAGTGAGGGAGCCAAGTTCACCGGGAAGCTTATTCCACATGGTTGGTGCAGCCACCGAGAAGGCCTTCTCGAGTTCTTGTTTTACGAGCCTCCTCCATCCTCAGTGAAAGGACCATCGATGAACGGGTGGGTCGGGGATCTTTGTCGGGAGAGACGCTCCGCCAGATAGGCAAACCTGGGAGGGTTTTGTAAACCAAAACCAACACCTTGAACCTTCCGGGAGGCAGTTAACCAGTGCAAAAAATGGGGGTGGCGCGGTCAAACGGGGCGTAAAATGGCTATGGACCCGCTGCAATCGCCGGTTCAAGGGGAGCCCCATGTAAAAATGACCAGTGCCTGAAATTCAAGTAGCCCTTTTAAGATGGTAGCTTGAAAACCTGGGTTTCCAGGGTCAATTAATCAGCTGGAGGGCGGACCCACCCAGACTTCTGAGGTACCCCGGTAACCTCGGTCTTGCTGAACTCAGTCAGATAATCAGGCAACGGTCAAGGGTCCGAACGGCCTCCACTGCACAGGTGGAAAAGGAGAGATAGAGCTTCTGTCATCAGCGTACTGGTGACCGCAAACCATAACTCCGGATGATCTCAGCCAGCGGCTTCATATAGATGTTAAAGAGCATTGGGGAGAGCAGTATCCTGAATCCAGGAGCCGACAACTTTTCTATCTAATATTCTAAAGCTATTCTAAACAAAGCAGCTGTGTTCACTGCAAAACATTGACTTAAGTTCTTAAGCCAGAATGTTTGTCTGCACCCAGGGCTACACTTCCTGTCTATTTTCCTTGAAGGAAAACTTGCAGCAGATGGTATTTCTTATTGCACATTGCACCCCCAGCCCTGAAATAAAGACACAACACAAAGTACTGGATTTTGAATTGGGCCACAACTTTATTGAATCTTATTATAATTCTGTAATTCAGGATTTAAACTTTGGCCTGGTTGACCTTAACCTTCAGTCCCTTAACCACTTAGGTGAATTCTTAACTTGAAAATGTCCTGATTGAAGTAATTCAGGACATTTCTAAACTCTGGGTGACTAACTCCCCCAAGGCAGCCATAAACAAATTTAATCACAATGTTTAATCATATTAAAACTCTACTAGCCTTAACCAAAGCTAATTGACATTCTATTAGAAATGGGCATGAAACAAATTTTAATTTGTTTTATTATTCATTATTCATTTTGTTAGCTAACAAAACGAATAACAAACCAACCCATCAAAGAAAAATGAAACAAAATGAAATGGCATCAGGGACCTTTAAAAAATTTAAAATCAAACAACAACAACAACAACAAGTGCCGACCCACCCAGGAGCCATATGGTCGGTACAATAAATTAAAGAAAAAATAAATAAAATAAAAACAGCGACAACCCAGGGGCCATGTAGATAGTGCTAGAAAATGTAAAAAAATAAATAATTAAAAAATTAAAAAAATTGCACCTGCCGGCCGGTCCCAGGCCAACCAGTCCAGAATTTTAAAAAAGGTTTTTTTAAAAATGGGGGGGTGCAGTGGGAGTGGAGCGGTGCAGAAACAAAAAGTAAAAAAAAGTAAAAAGAAAACAAAATGAAACAAAATGAAATATGAAACTTTTTTAAAAAAATCATTTTGTTTTAATGAAATGAAATGGGGGAAAGAAAAAATAACAAAACAAAATGCCATTTTGGCATTTTGTGCCCATATCTACATTCTATTAAAGGATGTCGAATCCCATTAATGGGACCTAAACTAGGAACTCACCTACCACCGAAACCATGCATTACCTGCCAGTTTTGATCAAAGTGACACAATACCCTTCCTGACCCGGAAATGAGAATGGGATTGGTGAAAACACATCTTTTCCCAAATGCCAATCAGGGTAATAATAAAAAATTCCCATCCAGCCCGAATGCGACTGGCTACTCTCATGCTCATCACCACTAGTGTGGGCAGGCGGGGTGCTGGAAAGTGATGAAAGAGAAAGAGCAAGCTGCAGGGAGCCCTTTTATGAGCCTCACAAGCCTGGAAAGACCCAAGTCATGTGAGTTTTAATTTTCATGCTGCTGCTAATGGATTGGGGGTACATAGCTTTCCCATTAGGGACTGTCAGCCCCATGGAGCCATCATTCTGTGTCTGAAATACTGCAGTTTTCTTCTCTTTACAGTATTGAGGATTTCTACATTCATGGAAACAAAATAACAATTTTATTCTCAAAGAAGAAGGTTAGAATGTGATTAGAATTCACGAACATAGATATGAGATTATTGTAAACAATGATGTAATGAGTAGGAAGCACTCTATTCTTTTTGGATTTTCTGTACATCAATTACAGGAAGTACGCCCAAGACAATCATAAAACCTTTGATACAGGTCCTGGTTCAAGTGAGTAAGAAGTAGACGTGTCTGTAGGCTGGAATACCTACAATTCTGCTTGGGGGAGCCTTGAAAAACTGTGGGACATGGAATCCCAAAAATTCAAAGGGCACATATGTGGATGATACCCAACTCTCTCTCCTTGCCATCTAAATCTGAGGAAGCTATTTCAGCTTTAGATTGGTGTTTGATGCTAGTAATGGGTGGGATGAAAATGAAACTAAATCCAAGTAATGCAAAGTTGTCCCTGGTCAGTTGAAATTGTCCAAGCCTTCTCCCTCTCCCAAACTTTCCATCCTTAACATATCAACAGGGACATATTTTGTTTTAAAATTTAATTTATTATGTATATCAATCACAGATAGCTTTTCTTTTTCTTTTATAACATGTCTATTTAAATGTTTCTCCTTTAAGTTTCTGGCATAACATTTTTCATCAACATATTCATACTTTCAACAGAACTGGTAAAAACAAGTCCTCTACCATTGGGGTAGATAGAGGTAAACTCAAATTCTGAGGATAGAACTTTTTGTAAAAGATCTTGATCAGGGATCATAAGGACCTTTAAGGTTCAATACAAAATTGTGTTGTATGGATTGATAGACAGAACTGTTCTCTCTCTCTCTCTCTCTCTCTCTCTCTCTCTCTCTCTCTCTCTCTCTCTCTCTCTCTCTCTCTCTCTCTGTGTGTGTGTGTGTGTGTGTGTGTGTGTGTGTGTGTGTGTGTGTGTGTGTGTGTGTGTGTGTGAGAGAGAGAGAGAGAGAGAGAGAGAGAGAGAGAGAGAGAGAGAGAGAGAGAGAGAGAATCAAATGTTTGTGCTTTGTAGTTGTGTTTTTGTGGGGCATTATAGGTATATATTAATTTTGAATGACATGAGGATGTGAACCCCCTAACCCCAGCATTGTTGAAGGGGCACTGTTGAAGAAAGGAATGTTTTGAGCCACAAATCCACAATACTTCATTTTGTGGGTTTTCTGCTGTTTTCTGAAAATAAATAAGCATCAAATAATTGTTCTCCGTGTATTGACTTCACTTTGTTTATATGAGGTAATCATGAGTCCCCTCTATTTGCCACTTAGAGAAACAAAGCCACCCAAATTATTCCCATGACCAGAACACTTATGGGGATTACACAGCATTTGGGAACAAAGCAAGAAGAGTAACATTTTACCTATAACTTGTTTCTATTTTAAGTGTGGACACAAAATACAATTACTCATGGGTCTCATGATATTTGTCCTCCATTCAAAGAATGTTCAGTTTTGCCCACTACCTGCATGTGCTTCATTGGTGCATACATGAACCCAGTCAACATGTCTGACCCCACTGACCTCTTGTCCATTTATAACAGTGATTCCAAACATTGGGTAACCCAAGTGTTTCTGGACTGCTATTCCAAGAATCCTGTGCTGGCTGGAGTTTGTAGGAGTTTCAGTCCAAGAACATGTGCATCATCCAAGGTTAGAACCTATGTTTTAAAGAAAATCCAGGACCTGCAGAGGTTCTTTGCCATTGTGACAACAATCTAGGAAGTATATGAGAAGCATAGCTGGTCTACTTTATAAGCAAATACCCTTATAACTATACTTTAGTGTGTTCCTGCAGAAATGTATGCTAATAGCATAGCTCTAGGGGCTTCTTCTTGGAAATTCTGCCATTAGTGCATCAGGCGTACACTCCATTCCTGGAGTGCTGTTATGTGGCAAAAAAGCCATTTGGGAAACATACAACTTAGATTTTGTTTTCAGAAAAGGAAGGAAAATAAATAAGTGGGAAAATAAGAGCACGGGGGATTTCTAGGGATATAAGATTAGGGGTCTACATGCTGAGAATTGCATTGTTAGTTATATTCTACCAGAAAGCTTGGAAGAATACTTTTACTGCTGTCAACCATTTTAAAACAGATTATTATGAAGAGACTGTCAATCTAAAAGTGAAATTATTACGTATTTGTCCCGTACTTTACCAGAATAGTATTGGCACGTCTAAAAATAATTTCTTTCAAATACACCTGCCAGAAAAGGTGTCTTCTGGACAATATTACAGCCATTTGTGATATCACAAATGGGTTTTGGTTCATGCAAGCACCCAGAGAACATGTCAGATTGTTAACTTTAGTGCACTTTTTTCATGATGGCTAGATCCAGACTATATACATATGTTTCATCTGTCAACATCTAATGTAAGAAAATAGCAATTCATGTAATATATTTGGCTAAGAGTATTCACTGAGTTTTCAGTTCTCTGGCAGGCTTACAAGCAATTCTATTTAAATGAAGAATTAATTTATTGTTTTCACTGTGCCTCACAAAATCATAGAATCATAAAATACTGTATATACTCGAGTATAAGCCTAGTGTTTCAGCCCTTATTTTTGGCTGAATAAAATGCCCTCAGCTTATACTTGAGTCAATAAGTTTTCTCAGTTTTTTGGGGTGAAATTAGGTGCTCAGATGGCTTGGGGAGGGCAGCAGGCAAGTCCTGATCGGGCAAGCGATAGTGGTGCTTGGAGCTTCATAACTCAACCCCCTTACCCCCAAGTGTTTCCAAATTTCAGGGGATTCCCTAAAATCACTTTCTACGGGTACCCCTGCTACTTAGGTGTCCCCAATGTAAGTAATTTTTGAGTGCAAGTTTTTAAAAAAAAAATACGCACTGAAAAATTATTTTAAAAACATGCAATCAAATTTTATTTACCTTGGGACTGGAAAGTAGCAGAGGTACCTTCAGAAAACAATTTTAGGGAACCCCCTGAAATTTGGAAACATTTGGGGTTAAGGGGACTTAGTTATGAAGCTCTAAATGGGCTGAGGGTAGTATTGGCAACTGTGCTGGAACTGTGGAGGCAATCAGGGAGTTTACTCTATGGTATTAACTCCCTTATTGCCTCCACACGCCCAGCACACTTTGCCAATTATTACCTCCAGCTCCTTTAGAGCTTGCCCAGTATACCGTATATACTCGAGTATAACCTAAAAACATCCTCAGCTTATACTTGAGTCAATAAGTTTTCCCAATTTGGGGGATAAAATTAGGCCCTCGGCTTATTCTTGGGACAGCTTATTCTCAAGTATATATGGTAACTGAGTTGTATGGGGGCTATAAGTCAATTGGGCCCAACCCCTGCCCAATGCAGGAATGCAAATCAAAGCTGATTTGACAGATTTTTGTCTACTTTTCTCTTGAATGCCACTGGATGGTTCACCACCTCTTGAAATAACTGGTTCCATTGTCATACTGCTCTATCAGTTAAGACATTTTTTCCTGACATTCATCCTAAATCTGACTACCTGTAGCTTAAGTTCATTATTACATGTCCTGCACTCTGGAATCCTGCTCCTCCTTTGTGTGACAGCCCTTTAAGTATTTGGAAAGTGCTATCATATCTTGGATACCAGATTGTGTTGTCTCTTTTCAAACTTCGCTACTCCTATGATATGGAATGTTATTTTATATATCATTTACACTTTTTTTTTCATTTTGGATGTACCTTCACTGTCCTGCTGAGACTGATGTAGTGTGGATTTATTTTTTTTGCCCCGTTTTGTCTGGGCAAGCTGTGTATAGATTTCATTCCTCCCAAGAAACATTTATAAGAGTAAAATGTTAGGGGGGAATCATCTGTATTGGATTTCTTTCTCCACACACCTGAGACTATGTTGTATGCAACAAGAGATGACTTGTCTGCATGTCTAAAGAAAAGGAGTCCTGTGGCCATTCTCTGAGTCACTTTGTTTGCTCATTTCTTTTGAATATTGTAGCAATTTCCCCATGGCTGCTTTGTTCAGTCCTGTCCTTGGATGTGCCAAATTCACAGCAGGAGAGAAACATATCATTTTCAGATACCTGAACTCAAGAGTCTGTCATTTCTCCCATATGCCTTGGGATGATTTTCTCTATCAAACAACTACAAACAAAATTCTCCGCTGACTTAACTCCATTCTTTATGCTTTGAATTATACAAAAGTTTAGATCCATCTTAAATTTCACACTAAACAGGCCTCCATTCCAGGTCACTATAATGTTTCAGTTGCTACATTAATCAAGCAACAATATCACAGAGATCATTTAAGCAGTTGCTCTTTCATTGGACTTACATAAGAAATATTTCTTTATTCTGGACTACAACTCCCAGAATTCCACTGCCACCTGGTCATAGTAGTTGTGGGTTCTGGGAGTGAGAAGAAAATATTTCACATCTAAGGATGGATATCAGTGCACCTTGAACCTCTCTTTCCTTGTAAAGGCTTCAATATTATAGCTAGAGATGGGCACGATTCAAAAAAAAATGGTGTTTCCTTTGTCGTTTGGTCATTTAGGGGTCCGTTTCGGTTTGTTTTCGTTTTTGTGACTTTTTTTGCAAAAAATTCATTTTCGTTTCGTTAGGTAATGAAACGAAAAAACAAAAACAAAAACAAAAAATTGCTGTTTCATTAGCATTCTTTTTAGTTCAATGCATCTGCTGCAACGAAAATGAAAAACACGGCAAATTTGGTCGTTTCGCTTTCATTTTTTGTTTTGTTTTTAAAAAATTCATTTCGTTTTCATTGCATAACGAAATGAAAAAATGAAAACAAAAATGAAAAATTGCTCGTTTCATGCCCATCTCTAATTATAGCATAGCATGCTACCCAAAGACAAACAGCTGCAAAAATCTATACAATACAGCTAAGCACTTTAAAAGACAGTTGTGCCTATACATTAAGATAAGCTACAACAGACATATTGTAGGAAATAAAACAGAGGATTTTGTTTAAAAGCCATTGTTTGCACCTGGATCATTTAGGACAGGGATGTCCAAACTGTTTGCAAGGAGGGCCAGATTTGGTGAAAATGTGTGGGGGCCGACCATTCAGCCGCATTGGCCCCCCAGGCTGGACTTTGGACAAGTCTCTATAACATGCAAGGCGGCAAGGATGCTGCTGCAGCAATGGAGCCAGGGGTGGATAGGCTGGGCAGGTGGCTGGGCGGATGGACAGAGGCAGGGAAGGCAGGCAAACCATAAAACTGCAAGCTAATGCCTCCATCTGGTATGGGGAGGGACCAGCTGGCAGGAATGTGTGACAGGCTGAGCCTGTGGGAAAAAGAAGCTGCAGGCCACTCAGAATTTAAAAATGGGTCGAATTTGGCCCCTGGGCCTGACTTTGGACATGCCTGATTTAAGATATGCATTGAGAGGCTTAGAAGAGTATGAACTCTAGTCAAAGTTCATGAAAAATGAACACATGTTTATTTGGTTATTCACAAGTAGTCCATGTATGATTCACATACTTGGAGAAGTATGCTGCCTTTGCCAATTTATAGCACTTCCAGTCCCAACATGTTTAAATTGCTGAAAAGTCTTATAATATATAACTCAGTAGGTGTGTTCTCTTTGATTTAGATTCCTTCAGTGTATTTCTGGTAATTAAGACCCCGGTCTCAAAACAATTTTGCTGCTCTTTTTGCTGCGAAAGACTGCACAGCAAAAGATCATGCCTTCACTCCAAAGAGCAGTATTTTGATACTCTGGCCGACCATGCCCCCAGAAGCGCATTTTAACTGCAGCATTTTGTACCACTGCTATAGGTTGTGTTAAAATACTTCTGTGTTTTATGTGCACTTTTTAATGCCTCATACCAGGTGTGACCCCAGAAAATTTGCACCAGTTATATTCGTACCCCTTTTCTGCCACTTCCTGTAGTTCTGCCTTGGTAATTATTTATGCTACTGAATTGGTGGCATACCGGCATGCCAGCACAATTATTACTGGCTTTCTGCCTGCAACTGCAATTGATTTTAAGAAGAAAAACTGCTACCTGGCTGCAACACAGGTATTCACCATAAGGGGAAAGCAGGGAAAAGATGTGCAGTAAGCAAGTTGGGATGGACTCAGAGAAGTAAAATACCCCCTGTCGTTGGGACACTAACTGTGCATCAAACATCACTTGACCACCCGAAAAAATAGTACGCATCAATTTAAGATGACCAGATAACGGTAGTGAGACCCCGGGGCCTAAAACTAGTTTGGGAAGCTACTGTGGAACTGACTGAACATCTGTTCTGTATACAGAGCACACTCTTAGTTATTTTTTTTAAAGTAAAGAATCCACTGTTAAATCAGGGGTCAATGATGCACCACTTGGTACCATAATCATCACAAACCGCATGGAAAACTCAGAAAAGGTGACTCCAGCCAGTTTAGGATGGAAAAATGGGAATGGGGGGGGAGGCTTCCAAAAGACTAAGCAGGAAGGGCACTGAGGCTGGAACCTCAGGCCTTGCACTGTGTGTGCCAACTGCCTTTTGTGTCCTAGCATGCTGCTCTGCATCCATTCTGCATCAGTTCTGCGCCTGCACTCTGCTCATTGGTCTTCTGCTGCTGCACCAGTTTATTCATTAGCTGAATGGAGAAAATGAGGTAGGGAGTCAAAATGCCAAATGTATTGATGAAGTGATGCAGTGATAAACTGCAGAAAGATTAAAACAAATATAATGGCTGCTTCGCCCCGCAGCATGTGGGGGCGGGGCGTCTTTGCCAGCCAGCGGAAACAGTCGCCGGTTGGCTGCGCAATCTGCGCCGGGTGCGCCGGGGGAGTGAGCCTATTTAAGGCTGGGCGAGCTCCCGCACGGCCTCCCTGCGCAGTCTTACCTTTCCCCGCCCACCCGCCCTTTAGGTATGGATGGTGATGCGTTGCTGGTCGCTTCAGGGCCGGATGGGAATTTTTGACTGTCACTCAGATTGGCCAGGAGTGATGGTGAGTTTTCGCCCATCCCACCATCCACACACGGATGCTGGGCCTTTTTCAACCCTCGGTCACAATTGGTGGGTAGCGCAAAACTAAACATTGGTTACCTAGGTCCCTACCTGAATTGACAGCTTCAGAGTGCTTGGCAGCCCATAAACAAGTTGAGAGGACCAGCATTAGACTGGCATAAATGAAGGCTTAAAACCAACCACATTAAAAGGGTTGCCAAGGCTTGATTTACGTGGGAGGATGCCAACACAGTTAGGCATCACCCCTGCGGCAGTAAAACAGGCCGCAGGAAATTTACCTGTAAAAGGGACCTAGACAAATTAAGAACCACCATAAAATTTGCGCTACGCTCCAGGCCCTCATAAAGTTACGTTGAAGTTAATAACGTTAATAAATTGTGGCCCTTGTTAACCCAAAGCGAACGTGTGCGACTGTTTATTTCCGCCTGGTCTGGCAAAGGAAAAACAGCAGCACTAAGAGCCTCGCGGCCCATTGGTTAAACTGCTATGCTGCAGCCAAAACTCTGTTCACAAGCTGGGGTTCAATCCCAAGTAGCTGGTTCAAGACTGACTTAGCCTTCTATTTGTCAGAAGTCAGTAAAATGAGTACCCAGCTTGCACGGTATGTGTGTAATATTATGTAGCCTTCATAGTTATATTGCAAATAATCCAGAGAGTGCTTTAAGAGCTACTGGGTGATATATAAGCAGTATGCTTGTAACCCCTGCTATTCAGAATCCACAGAGACACAAATTAAAATGGCAGCACTGTTTGTATCCACAAAGCTGCATTTAGCTGATATTTTTAAATAAAATGAAAAAAAAAAACCTCTCACTTTGCAGCCCAAATAAATCAATTTCACCCATGCTGCCTGGGAATTTATAAATCAATTTAAATAACACTTAAATGGATTTAGCTGCAATTACTATTGCCAGTGGGCCCACACTCTTAAAATGGAGCAGGTGGTTGCCCACTTTCAGGCAAGAGCAATCCTAGCTGGTCAGTGCTGCAATAGCTGGGAAGCCTCTCAGACCTGGCCATCTGGCTATGTTGTCCTTGCTCCAGGCATTTAGCTTCGAATCAACAGCACAGCTTTTGCTGCCCATAAAGCAGACTGCATTTCCTCCTCTAAAGGGCTTACTTTGTCAGGGGAACAACTGGATGGTGGTAGCCAAAGGCTATATATTGGCAGCAGCAATAGTGAGAAGGTGGTGGTGGTAGGGAGTCCCTAGTTACCAAAGACTCTGCTGCCTTCTCCACAGTGACCCCCAGGCACTGCCATCCAGCTGCCCATGTAACGAGCTGGCCAAGCAGGCCTGGAAGAGCTGTCTCATCTATATCAGAAGCCCAACTTCATCAATGGCATCAACTAATGTTGAAACTCATTTGCCACTGGTTTGCCTACTCCCCCAGTGTCAAGAGATCTCTCTGAAGCTCCTCACAATCTCTCTCAGTTTTTACTACCCTGTATAATTTAGTGTTGTTGGCAAATTTGGCTACCTTGCTATTTACTCCTACTTCTAGATCATTTATGAAGAGGTTGAAAATCATGGGTCCCAAAACTGAACCTTGGGGGACCCTAGTTTTTACCTCCCACCACTTGGAGAAGTATCTATTTAATGCTACCCTCTCTTTCCTGTCCCTTAGCCAGTTGTTGATCCAGGACAAGACCTGCCCCTTGATTCCATGACTGGCAAGTTTATTTAAGAACCTTTGGTGTGGGACCTTGTTGAAAGCCTTCTGAAAGTCCAGATAAACAATGTCATCTAGATCTCCCTTATCTGCATGCTTGCTCACCCTCTCAAAGAATTCCAACAGATTAGGTAGGCAGGATTTGGCTTTGCAGAAGCCATGTAAGATCTCCTTCAGCAGTGCCTTCTCGTCTATGTGCCTATTAATTTTATCTTTTAGGATGGTTTCCATTATTTTACCTGGGACACATGTCAAACTGACCAGTTGCTAATTTCCTGGATCATCTTTTTTTTGAAAATTGATGTTACATTTGCTACCTTCCAGTCATCAAGTGCAACACCTGATTTGAGGGAAAGATTATATATTTTGGCTAGGACATCAACAATGTCTCATTATTGTTTATTGAGGGAATACTATAACGCTTCTTGGATAATCATAATTAAGAACACCTCATTTTCATCACAATACATTAACAACAGCATAAGAAAAAAATTAAGTATGTAGTTTTCATGTTATGGTCCTTGGCCAAAACACAACTGTGAGGATTTGCTGAAGGATTAAAAAAGAGGTCCTTCCATGAAGCATCAGGTTGGATTGCTCTGTCAATCACAATAAAATAATGTTGTGTAGTAGTAGCAAGAATAGAGACTTAAAAAGACCAGGGTGGGTGCCTTACTTTGCTTCAAGGATTAAAAAGATCTGCTGGCCACCAAAGCATCGGACCAGAGATCTTAGGGGTTCCTCGCTTGTCCCCACCCCTCCGCACTTCCTGGTTGCTGGCTGCCTGAGGGAGGGAGAAAAAAGAAAGGAAAGAAAGCCTTCTTACCTCCGTTTTGTTCCGGGCAGCATTCAGATCTCTTAAAGGGGCGGGGCGCAAAAAAAGAACAAACGGAAGCCAGGAGAGCCCCGCACTCACTATCCTTACACCGGATCAAATACAAGAAAACTGCTGTTTGGTCTTGCTAAAGTGGGCGGGGTCGCACTTAATTGTCTGCAAAGTCCGGAGCTGGTGGGTAAACATTTTTAAGGTCCGGACCTTGCAGCCATTTGCGGCGGAGCTTAGGGGTCGTGTATAAATGCCCTTATTAAGCAGTGGGAGGAGAAGCAGCAGAGGGGATTTTTTTTTTTTTTTTGCCCCTAGGGAACATTTAAAAATTGATAGGTTTGTGGAGGAGAAGACAAGAGTTAAGGAAGCCATTGAGAATGGTCTGGGCAGGGTCTGGGCAGGGTCCGGGCAGTGGAGAATCAGGGAGGGGCAGAGGGAAAGAAGAGCAGACTTGATGTGCCAAAGGCTCTTAACCAGGGTGCCAAGCCACCCCATGTGCAAGAGTCAAGGCCAGCCATGAAGGAAGGTGACCGGGGACGTGTCCACCACACTGGCCCTCTTGTTCCTGTGACATGCAGGCAGTGGGGGTGGATGTCAGGCAGTGGATAGCTGTCTCCCTCCTTCCCTCCCTGCAGGATGGCTCAGTTGGAGAATGAACTGAGGTGGATCCAGCCACAGATGATGCCTGAAATGTCCCTTGGAAATGATTCTCTCCATAGCAGTGCAAGGACAAGCTGGGCTGGGAGGAATATCAAAGCTTTCTGAATGTGTGTGCACAAGCAAGCAGGTACACAAAATCTGCAGAGGATGGATCAGAATGGTGGTGGGTGGGGTAGAGAGAGAGAAGGCATTGAGATCATTGTGAGGAACACCTTCATCCCATGAGGGGTCTCAGGGCACCAACTGGGGGAAATAAGAGCAACGTTTGATGCACTTTTTGGTTAATGGGAGCGTATAAAATGTGGCTCGTTAAACCGCTGTCGTGGGGACAGAAAATTCGCCTCTTAGATAACATGACCTGCAGAGAAGAACTGCATTTTAATATCAACTGCATTTTTGGGTCATGTGCTAGAGGTCAAGATAGCCTTTCCTGACAGTAAGCCAGAATTGCTCCCCTGTCCTGTCTTGGTGACCCTGTTGTACATTAATTGAGAGGAGTCTGTCTATGCCTGGCAGTTGTGTGAAATCCTCTATGTAATTTATTTATTGTAACAAACTTTTTTCCTTTCCCTCATACAGTGCAGTCTGAAATCTTCCTGTGCTGTTGTACATGGAACTAAGTAAAGTTAGAACAACAACCCATAAGAGGGACATTGTCAGAATTTTTTTTATATTTACTGGCAAGATTCAGTAGTGTAGTCTTGGGCTTGTGATTACTGAAGAATAATGACCACATTGGAAACTGGCAGTTATGTAAGAAAAACAATGTTCTGTTTATTGTCTTAGGAAATCTATTCTTAGAGAGTACAAGAGGAATGATGTCACTAAACTAATCTATAGAAGTATGAAGAGCAGGGATAGTGAACCTTTTAGACAGTGTGTGTTAAAATTGGCAAAGGGCTTCAAAAAACAAACAATACAGCTATTGTGAATGGAAATTGTGATGATGATGATGATGATGATGATGATGATGATGATGATGATGATGATGATGATGATGATGATGAAAAAAGGATAAACTGCTTGAAAACATGTTCAGGCAGCCAATTGTCTTCTAAATTGTTTTAAATGGGAGAGCCCCAGGATTTATATTTTGTTAATAATATTTAATTCAAATGAAGAAACATTAATGAATTAGGAACAGTAATTTTTTTTTTTTTTTTCAAAAATTAAGAGTCTGCATGCTTATGTCCACACTAGAGATGGAGACAAATTTAAAAAAATGAATCATTGATATCTATGAATATTGTTGGGTCATAGGATATTCGTTCCTTAGTATTCACTTCACAACGGCCAGGAGTGGGTAAGGCAGGAATCAGAGTTCATCCAGACATCCAGACAGACTTCTTCCTGCCTGCCTGTCAACCTGGAGGCAAAGTTTTTGTTGGGTCAGAGAGGGTTGTGGAGGGTGAGAAGGTATTTGCCTCCTTGGCCTGGAAGTCTGTGTCCTGCAGCATGGAGGCTGACACCTTGACCATGATGGGGATGGGAGACCCAGGCATCTGGCAGAGAAATGGAAGCTGAGGATGATGGAGAAAAATAGCAATCTTGTATATGACCAAACATGGGATTTCAGTGAGAAAGAGGCTTCACAGCCTGAAATAACAATTCCTTGCCATTGATCAGTTGGCAAAGTTCTTTTTTCTGCCTCTGGTTTGACCCTCCTCTCTTCCCATTGTTTGCTTTGCTTCTGGTTGTTTGTTTGTTCTCTTTCTCTCTGCCTTCCTTTCTGATTTTCAATCAGAGCAGACATATAGTTTTTTGTGCCTTATCCCACTGACCATGAGGCCAGCATGGTGGATTTTGATCTACCACAGCAATTTCCTTCTTTTTCCTTTCTTTTATTCTTTTGAATGTAACTGAAGATCACTACTGTAAGTAAATATTTTGTTTTCTGCTTAAGATGCATTTAGAGTGATTTTTATTTCACAAAATGCTACCTAGAAAGAGGGAAGCTATGAGACTTGAGCCACTCTCCTATATGCTTTTCTTTCAAGTTGTTCATGTTTTAAACTCTGCTGATTATAAAAAAGAATCATCAGTTTCTATAATAGAAGGAGCCTGGAGAAGCCTTGGCCTGGCTTTGTAATAAAGCTTAGGACATGTTTAGGCAGCTCCAATGCTGAAACCTTGTGCTGGGCACCCCTTTGGGTTAGTTTGGCTCTTTCCACTGCTGCTCAGTATCCAATCCAATAGCTTTTCATTCTCCCCATAGTTGAGTGGGCAGGGCAACCATTGTTGCCATCAAGGGGTGCCCAGGCCAGACTGCTTGACTGTGGATAGCAGCAGCAGGGAAGATGGGAAAGGCAAGACTGCTACTACGTGTTCCATGGGAAATGGGAAAAATGCAAATAGCTATAACTTGTGAGAGAACCGTCTATGCAGCACCATCAGTTTTGAGGGCATGATATACTGGAGGATCTTATGTCTACCCACAGGCAACCTTCCTGTAATTGTGGAAAAGCTATTAAACAATGCAATATGTACAACCATAACAAAAATAGGAAATGAACAACAGACTGTAATGTACTAATTCTGACCTGATAAATTAAAGCTCAGCCAAGACAAATCTTGTCTTGGCTGGTGTTCATCTTCAGTTGCACATACTCCTTTTTGGTAATAACTGTTCCAGAAATTAATTCAAGTCAGAAACAGAGAAGATAATTGTAGAAAACAAATCCTTGCTAGCTGTAATTCCACCCCCACCTCTGATTGTTGGCTACTGATATTTGGATAGAAACCCAAGTATTGCTCGCCTATGGCTGATCAGCCTGGACTCCCAGCTATTCCCTAATGAAAATATAAACACAGTTCTGGAAGGAAAGAACATAACTTGATTGGTTACAGCAGCAGGTGAGGGCTCAGCATTGGGATGGATTCAGTGCATTGAGAGATTTGTCTGCTTCTCAATGCTGCCAGCCAACAGTGACTCACTGATGATAAACCACACAGGGTGACAGTTGCTGGAGCCAACCTCCCTTCCTCCCTGCCGCCTGGAGGCAGAAGCATGCCTCCGGCCCCTGAGCCAGGCCAAAGCTGTCATGCCCTCAACCCCCCTTAATGCGATCCCTTGATATCCTGGGGCTGCAGGACCTGCCCGCAGCCCATTGACCCACCAGGATACACGACAATGCACAAACCACCAGCAAAGTTGTGCCAAGAAAACAAGGAAACTACCCCAAGTACAACAATGTAATGCCCTATTCATCTATGATTTACAATCAATGGTATGCATCAATTAATGGGAGGGGGGAGGAGAAGCCATCCAAATGTCTGACAAGGAGCTTCAGTCCCTGATATGTCTTCAAGGGGAGGCAGACTGGAAAGGGGAAACCCGTACTTCTGACCAGCCCACCCAGGGCAAAGGTCACTTCTTGGCCAGCCAATGGAAAAGCAAAGCAAAGTGTTCTGCTTATATATCGCCCCATATCACTTCAAGTAGTCTCGGGGCAGTTTACAGTTTAATTACAGTATGCAGGCTACACATTGCCTCTCCAGCAAGCTGGGAACTCATTTTACTGACCTTGGAAGGATGGAAGTCTGAGCCAACATATTATTGCTTATAAAATTATTTTGTTTGATCTCCCCATATTCTGTTGAGGAATATACAGTAAATATAAAGGTAAGGTACTATAAAGAGAACCCAGGATGATTAATTCCAGAGCTATAGGAGTCTCTCATAACTAGAGATGGGCACAAACTGTTCATTTGGTGGTAAAGAATTCCCACTCTGATTTCTCACTACAAGCCAACTGGGTAGTTTGATGTGTGACTAGATAGGCAAACAGAGCTTTGTTAATTAGTGACAATTTGTTGCTGTGAGTTAATACTGCTTCCTTTTGGTTGCATAACTATGCAGCTGGATTTGTCCAATGCATGTCATTGAGTTTACCTGTTTCATAGGAATTGTCTCTGGATCTTCTTCAACATTCAATATTTATATTCTGCCATTTAAGGTAAAGTCCTCTTTGCACGTTATAAAAGGCAATTAGCCTCAAGTATATTGCAAGAAGAAACTTCATGCTTCCAAATGATTTACAGGAACATCTATTTACAATATTTCTAATGAACCTCTTTCACCTCTGATTAATTCTGTCATGCCCATTCACAAAACTTGATCTCAGCTAGATTACATTTCTCATCTTGGAGTGAGAAATCTCAGTGAGTGATTTCATCTCAGTGACTGAAAGCTGTATGTTTTCCTGTGAACTATAGCCATATGCAACAATATTTTGTGCCATCATGGTTTTAGAATATATTCACAATACAGTGGAACCGTGATTTACATACTGCTTGACTTGCATCTTATTTGATTTGCAGCAAGAAGGTGCTTGTTTGACTTGAGTCGCAGGCTTTGACTTACATCTCGGAGCCCAGGTGCAAGGCACCGGAATTGGGCGGCAGCCACAACCCAGCATTGCAGCTGCCGCCTCCAAACTGCTCCTGCCTTCTTCCCCTCCTCTGGCAGTGGTGGCTTCAGCGAGGCCAGCTCACAGCACCTGGAGCTGGTCCTCGGCCTCACCAAAGCCGCCACTGCTGCCGGAGGAGAAGAAGGGCCAGGAGCTCAGGGCTGGCCTCGCTGGTTAGACAGTCAGCTCAGTCTTGTAAAAAATCTGGCTGCAGACGTCTGGTCCACAATAGAAGTGTTTTATTTGGGGAGCTGTAAAGTTGTGGGACTCTAATGGTAAGCATAGAGTTGTTCAGAACTTGGAACGTCAGGTTAAAAATCAGTAAAACTTAAATGTTAGACATTGTTGCTATGAGCATTAAAAAGTGGAGACATTTAACTTGTGGACTATAATTCCACTGCCTCCTCCTCTCTTTGAAGAGACATTTCATTTACATCCCCAGAAGGAATCTCCTATCCCAGTCAAATTTGTTTTAAATTGCTGTTTTCGGGGGTCTTTTTCATCATCTGGAACGGATTAATCAGCTTTCCCATTACTTTCCATGGGAAACGTTCATTTGACTTAAGTCATGTTTGACTTAAGTCTAGACCACTGGAACGGATTAATGACATAAGTCAAGGTTCCACTGTACTTTCATATTTCAAGTTGGAAGGAGATAACATTATAATCTGATTTCTTCCATACTAGTAATGCTCCATTTCTTGGGCAAAAGGAAATGACCCATTGCAGGAATAATGCTATTTGCAGCATCACAGAAGAATCAATTTCCCACATACGGTGAGATTTCCTTGATTCTCTTACTGGATTTGTTTCTGTCAGAAAAGTGCATTGCTCAGTTGTATTTCTTTTGAAGCAATATACTACTAATCCTTTCTGTTCCATATAAAACTATTAGTGTTGGAGGACAGACACATCGTTTACACAACTTGCTTCTCTCAGTGTTCTGATATCTTCTTTGACATGCACAAAACCATAGCATAATGTGGGGAATACTTGGAACTAATGCATAAAACCTGAAAATGGATTCAGGCATTTATGTCATATTCCCCAACATACAAAAGGCTTAAGATAAAATCCTCTTTCGTATTTGGCTTGAGGTGAGGCCACTGAACAAATAGGATGTAAGAACCTGTGAATCTTAGAACTACTACTGTTGCTCTTTCTCCATCCACATCTTTGTTTTTCTCCTCATCTTTATTTTTCTCCTTCCTGTCATTGTCAGAAATATTATTTTGTCTTCCCATCTAGGACTGAAAAGCCCACCTGAACTCTTGGCATTGGCAATCAAACCACAGTTTGAACAAGGTACAATTGCATTTTCTTGTACTAACAGTTCCACTCAAGTTCAGCTCAATGCAACAGTGAAATTTTAGGTTGACACAGAGCTCTGTTTCACTCGAATGGGCAGAGACGTGAAAAGGAGAACATATTGGATTTTGGAAAAATTATCTCCATGTTCATTGAAATATAGTATTCTGGTAATTTAAGTCAAAATGGCTCATCTTCCTGGATATTTAAAAGGCAAATTCAACTGAGAGTAGTGTATTGTCTATTTTTGGGTATATTTTGTTTTAAAAAATGAGTGTCTGAGGAATTCCTAGTATTTCTTTTTATAAAAAATGATTTGATGATAGTTGAGGAAGGGATTTCTGGCAATATACAAAGAGACATCACATGGCAATGTGATTCTCTTCCATGAATTTCTTTAAAAAGATAGAAAGAAGAGGAGAGTAAAACTGGTAAGTTTGGTACATAAGAGAAATACCTTTTGAGCATAGACAACTGACTTTCAGTGCACTGCAAGATATACAACCAAACCATCAAACAATTAATTTCACAGCACCAAAGAGAATAATGGTGTGTAAAACAGCAAATTCACAAGATGTTCCAGTTATTGGGGCATTTTGGTTATTCCTTTTAGTTAGCAAATTATGCAGTAAATAGGAACAACAGCACATGGAAAACACTGAGAAATTGCTTATACGTATAGGGCCTTTTTGGCAGCTGTCCCCATATTATGGAATGCCCTCCCAAAAGAGACCCGTTCCAGAAGGTTTTTAACTGATTTAACATTCCTGGTGACAATTTTAGTGTATTGTTTTAGTGTATTCTATGTATTGCATTTAAAGGTATTTATAATTTTTATTTTATAAGCATTTAAATATTTTCATTATTTTAATTGTTTATTTTAATTGTAAGCTTCCCAGAGACCTTTGGGTAGTGGCCAACATATAAGCTAAATAAATAAATAAATAAATAAATAAATAAATAAATAAATATCATCCCATGTGTATAAAACTACTCTAGAAGTATTTTAAGTAAAAAAAACAGAGGCATGTTTACTTATAGTTACCATTTGTATTTACAATTAGAAGAACAAAAAGGGGAAAAATAGAGTCTCCACCACATTAATTATTCTCACACTAGTTGCTTGAACAAAGATCAGAGGAAGAACAAATGGAAGCAAGCAATCAGGGTAGAAGGGAGCTGAGGACATGCCTCAAATAGCAATGATGGGAAAAGAACATGCAAAATGATTATTATAACTAGAGATGGGCACGACCAGGAAAAATGACGTTTCGAGTTGTCATTTGTTGGGACGGGTCCGTTTTGGGTCGTTTCCGTTTGTCGTGGAAATTTTCAAAAATTTGTCGTTTCTATTTGTCGTTTGTCATTTGTCGTTTGTGTTGGGGTTGCGGTTGGGGTAAGTGGGCTCTGGGAGGCACCTCTCTGGGTGCCTCTGACTCACTAAGAAGGAAAGCATACTGGCGTACTGGCGTACAGGTTAGGGGTAGGGGTAGTGGGCTCTGGCTGGGAGGCACCTCTCTGGGTGCCTCTACTGTGAGTCTGTGACCCACTAAGAAGGGAAGCGTACTTGCATACGGATCTGGGTTAGGGTTGGGGTTAGGGTAAGGGCTAGGCTTAGGGTTACGGTTAAGTTTAGGGTGGGTTAGTGGGCTGCACCTCTGGGTGCCTCTGACCCACTAAGAAGGACAGTGTACTGGCATATGGGTTAGGGTTAGGGTTAGGGTTAGTGGGCTTTTTATGCCCTCTGGCACATCCAGAAATCTCAGTCAAAACCTGGCCATGCGATTGGTGGAATGGGTCCAAAAATTTGCATGGTCCCATCTGTCAAGCCCCGCACACAGAACACACAGCAAGCCAAGTTCAGTTCTTTGCCAGGAACTTTAGTATAATCCAGATAAAGTCCAAAGTACAGTCCGAGTAAATCTAGAATAACTTACAGAGCCAAATGCCAAGTTCAAGGGTACAGAGAAACGTCATAGTCAGAAAGCCAGTCCAAGGTCAGGAAACAGAGAACGCCGTAATCAGAAAGCCGGTCCAAGGTCAGGAAACAGAGTCTGGATACACACAGGAACGTGGTGACAAGGTAAGTGACATGTTGCTCCCACAGAGGTTTCAGGGTAAACTTGCTAGCTTTATCCTAAACCAGGGAACACACCCATATCTCTGGCAAGGCTCCTGCTAGAACTCAGGGCTTTCAGATCTAATTCTACGCCTATCATTAAGGATCCTTTCCCTGGCTCTCCTGTTATTTCTTCTTTGCAGGATCCTGTTCGTAGCCCTCATAGCAGGAGGAGATGTGCCCTCAGCTGGGTCCTCAGACTCAGCTGCCTGCTGAGTTGAACTGCAAGGCTCCTCCTGCTGTTCTTCAGCATTTAACCCTTCACATTCAGGTTCTATTACAGGCAGGGTCCTGGCAATGCCCCCCCAGCCTGGTACCAGCAGCCCAGGACAGGAGGGGGGAAGGCCTGGGACACACACCCCCAGAAACCACCCCTCTCTGGTAGGTAGCCTCACTGAGGCAGGCATATTTTCGCCTGCTTTTATGGCCGGGAATCGGGTTTTTTATTTTTAAAACTTTATTTCTGTGCTGCTTGGCATCGCGCAATCACCGCGATGCCATGAACGACAACGAAAAATCAGACCCAATTTATCTTTTTCGGGTAGGGTTCGAGCTGGAATGGAGTAATTCTCGTTACCGTTACCCGTTACGTAACGATAACGATAACCAAAAACGGAAACGAGAATTTCGCCGCTCCGTGCCCATGTCTAATTATAACTCCCCTTCTAAAGCTTGCCTATAAGGACCCTTGATGCCCATCTTGTTTTGTAAGTTCTTGAAATGATCAGTATATGGGCTTTGTCATGATATGTGCTGCCATTGTCTGCATTTGGGGAAAGGCAGGGTAAAAATACTCAATAAATATATGAATATATATTTGTGCACCCTATAAGCTTTCAGTTTCTGCCGGATGGCAATTTGAACTTAAAGACCATAGTTCCTTTCAAGTATCTAGCAACTCTTTTGACAGATACCGAGCTAAGTTTTCTGCTCAATATCCCTACAACAGTAGTTATGTCAGTTTTATTAGTGGTTGCAAAAGCTTTCCTGTATCTCCACATAAGATTTTGTGGCTGAGGTTCATTCTCTGCTCTGCCTTTTGAAAATATATTGGTTCAGGTGTTGCAAAGTGTGGATTGGAGGCCTAGTGTATCTACAAGCACAATAATCACTGTTTTCTACTTTAGCAGATACGAGTCATCTCCCTCCCTTTCAAGCTGAATTCCTGAAAAGTATCTTGCATCTCATAACTCCTTTATTTCTATCTCTTTTTTAAGATGGCATACAATGTCTTTGTTCTCTTGCTCACTTTGATTAGCCACAGTTAGGTTGTCAACTTAAGCAGTGATAAAAGTTAAATGTCATTTCTGTGTCTGGTATATAAGCACTGATCTGCATCACCTTGCTTGACACGCTGTTGCATCAGCAGCATCTTTTTCAATTTCTCCTTCCAGGCCTGAGCAGTTTCCTTCTGTGCCACACAGGCCTTCTTTTAGCTTACAGACAAAATCAGGCTGGTTTTGGTTAATGAAGCCAGGTGGCTGTTCCATTTATAGTTCCTTTGCAAACACTCCATGTAAAAATGCAGTCTTGGCACTTAGGTGCTTAATTTGCATCAGATTGGAGGCTGCCAGACTTGGGAGCATTTTTATAGTGCTCTGCTTGTCACAGGAAGCAAGGTTTCATGAAAGTCTTTTCCACACTATTGCAGGAATCCCTTTGCATCCAGTCTTGCCTTGTAGTGTTTCACTTTTGGACCATGCTTCACCTTGAAAACTCACCTGTACTCAATAGTTTTCAAGTCTGTTGATAGTTTGGTCAGGGCCCATGTTTCATTATTGTGTAGTGGTTCTGTCTCTTCTCTTACAGTCTCTCTCCTTCTGGTGGCTTCAGCTGCTGGCATCTCTTCAGTTTCCTTCCAGGTTGCTGGATCATTCATCAGCACTAACTTTGAGAGACAGGTGACATGAGGAAGCGGTGCACACCTTTGTTGGGCAAAGATGAGCATCTGATGGCTGGCACTGCAGCATGTTGTGGCATCAGTGCCTCTTCCAGTTCAACAGTCTTGACATTTCCATCTGTATCCCCTTCTCTTGATACACTATTCACATCCTGTGTGGCATCACCTTTCTGCCCTCACTTTGCAAAGGCATTGGCACTTATGTATCTAGGAGAGATCCAACAAAGATATCTTTCCCTTCAGAGTTATTTAACACAGGCCCCCTTTTGTCATCTCTCCTTGACTCATCAAAAAGAACCACATGTCTTACAGTGACTTTGTCTGCTTTTAAGTTCACGACTTTATACCCTTTGTTGTCAGGGGCATAGCCTATTAAAATAGTATGTTGTGTCCTAGACTCCAGTGTGTAATAGATAGATAGATAGATAGATAGATAGATAGATAGATAGATAGATAGATAGATAGATAGATAGATAGATAGATAGATAGATAGATAGATTTATTTGTATGTAGGCACATGTCAGGTATGCAAAGACCCTGATACATTCCACATTTTGCACTCTGTCATGCAAATGATACTTTTGTGATGCATTTGGTTAGTAATCATTTCCAAAGATACAGGCATGAATGATTCACCACAATTTGTTTGGCAACTTAGCATCTGTAAGCACACATCTTGTCATCTCCAAAAAAAATCACAGTTTCCTTTCAGCTGCTCAGGAGTATGTGTGATACTCCTCCTGTGCAAAATGTCTTGATACTCTAGGAAGTCTTGTGTATGGTGTGAGGGATACTCACCCCCATTGTTTCTTTGAAATGCCTCGGCTTTCCTTTCAAACTTGTTGCTCACTGTGACCACATATTTCTTGAGTATTTCATGTCATGCTAGTGGAAAACACATTAGACTATAAAGGCCCCCTTTCATTGGTTCCCACCATTAGTGCATGCAAGATTGTTATTATCCCAAGATTAGATTCTATTTTTGGGAGAGTTTATGTGAGAATCATAGATGATTGTAAAGGGAAGTCATATAACAATATAAAAATATCAAAATTTGTTTATGTTTAACCTGGAGAAAATATTATAAAATATTTTCAAATGTTTATAAATATGTCACCAAAAGAGAATAGTATGTGTCGCAGATACACCTATGATTTCTATGCAAAGTCTCATAATGGTTGATTGATGTGCAGCATCATAAACTGAAAGTCACCTGTTCTTCAATTTATAAGCTATGTGACTTGGAAAGGGTTAATATAATAAAGTGGATAAGTAGTGACATCAGCGATTAATGGTGCTGATTGCTCAAAGGGGATTAGAAAATCAGATCAGTAAATGGAATTTTTCTATTTGCCTTAAGTAAAAATGGTGAAGCACTATGAGGATATCTATTGTAATATATATCTTTGGAGATCCAAATTTCTAGTTATGATTTTGAAATGTAAAACTGTTTTACCCCCTATTCAGAAATAGGTGACTCTATACTACCCAGATATAAAATAGCTTACATAAATAAAAAAGATCAATATTGCTTATCCTGAAAGAGAACTGTTACCCAAGTTATTTCTTTATTTGGAAAGAATCCAGACTCTAGGGGCTGAAATATTGGTCTTCAAAAGGAATTTTCAATTGGGTGAAATAGAAGTTTTGTATAACATTAATATGTGTAGTACAGGCTTGCCAAAGGAAAATAGCTTCAGCTAAAACTAAATTGAATCCAGTCAGCTACACAATTGGAGAAATCTGAACTTTCAAACCTGTCAATCAATACCTAACTGAAATACTCTCAGGAGAACTTTTAAACCCCTTTCTGGCCAGGAAGGCTGTTTTGGATTCATACTTGCAGGAGGATTATGTGTCCTGTTATAAATATAGATCTATGCTTTTAAAAATAGAGAATAAATATTTAAAAGGTTACTCATTTAGGCTGTTTCCTTTGTGGCTGGGGATATTCTTACTTGATGTAAGCAGAACCACTGTGCCTATCATGTACTCCCATTGCTAGTTGGATTCCTCAAACATTCCACATGACTTGGTACTTTTAAATTTTTTTAAAGGAGGAAATCAAAAGAGGGTATGTTTAGACCATACCATTCATTCATATATTTTCATTCATTCTCATTTACATCACACATGAATATGAGTATGTACAACATTACCTTACAACAAGCATGCAGATATGTGAAATGTATTTAATGTTTGTTTATTTTGAATATTTTTACCCCACCTTTCTGTTTGGTAAAGAACCCGGCAGCTTACAGTATTGAAGGGCAATATGCAATCCATAGCATTTAAGGCAATATTCAAGTTAAGAACAATGAATTTAAAGAGGCACCATACATAATTAAAAAGGCAATATTAAAGCTAGCAATAAATGAATAATTTAAAGAAAAATTCCATTAGAAGAGATGGAAAATTAAAACAGAAAACACAGGTAGTAGTACAAATTCATTTTAAGCAATAATGCATGGCAATCCCTATAGGAGTCACGTAATAAGTAGTCAGTCATTAAGGGAAAACTTGCCCGAAAAGAAAGGACTTTGCCTGCTTGTAGGAAAATAGCAAAGATGGGGCAGTCCTGGCCTAATTTCTAACAGTAGTATGAAATTACTATTTTGTACTTTGTGGTTGTGGATGCTCAGTTTCAATGTTAGCAGAGCTTGCGTGTCTGTTCTACTCATCTTGTCACTATACAATTAACAATTTCTGATGTATGCTGCTTATAGAGCAGGGTACTTAATCTTTTTAGTGGTTGGAACACTACTGAATTTCAAAATACATTCTCACACCCCCTTGAAAAATGTGTTCCAATTTATTTGTAAGAAATTTATGTTTCAGTAAAAATACATATACATATAATGTGTAAAATACAGCAATGTCTCTCAATTTTAATGGCAATTTGTTGCTGTTTATTTATTATAATATTTTGAAAGTGGATTCCTTTTTCTAAACAGCTACACATATGTCATCACTTGCTAAAGGAAAATAGCAATTTTTGGTTTTATGTTTTTGTATGCAAAAGTTGCGAAAATCACAACTGCTAGCAAATAGTAGCAAATGGTAGAAGTGTAGGCAATGCTACATTCATCAGTTGTGGAAATGGTTCAGACTGAGCACATCTGAAGTCTATATTGGCTCTAAATCCAATTTTTCAAATTTCATTTGAATTTGTGCATTGGCCCTTATAGCATTTTTTTTTACTAAATTACTGTCATTTATAGAATCCGCAAAAGTTATCACTAGATAGCCATATGATACGGACTAATCCTATCTGAAATATTTTAACGTTTTATGTATTTTATGTATTTTATGTATTTTACGTATTTTATATACTGTATTTTATAAGCCTGTTTTTAATTACTCGGGTCAATGACCGTATAATAAAATTTGATTTTTGACTTTTCAAATCCTAAGTGTGTTTATTCGTTTAATGTACACAGACAGAAATACAGTGGTAAGAGCTATTAGTGCATATTGCAGATCCATGTGAGAGGATGAAGGGTTCATTTATAGAATTAAGGTAAGGCTCACAAAATAAAAATTCTTCCAAAACAGACTGGCAAAGGTGTTTGGATGAGCAACAAAATGTTTCAGTCTCTCAAGAAAAGAAGTCATGCTGCCATGACTCAACTTCTAGATATGCTTCTGTATCCATGATTCAAAACATCAGAAAATGGACCAAGATTGCTGCACAATACTGTGTCCGCATAGACCTCAGCAAAAACGATGCTAAACTTTATGTAGCAAAGGACAGCTTTAGTGTTGATGACACTCGCCTCAGCAATCAAGGTGGTCTACAGCAGGCTTGCACAACAGGTAGACCGTGGGCTACTAGTAGCCTGCAAAGGGTTCAAAAGTAGCCTGCCAGTCATTAATAAAAAAGTAAGGCAATACGTCCTCCACCCTCCCTCCCCCATCCCAAGGGCCACCACTGCCTTAACAAAGTTCTGGGGCTGCCAGCCCACTGTCTCAGCCAAGCTGGGCAGTTTAAGGGCAATGGCACAGTCCCCTGCTCCCCCCCCTAGCCAGATGATCAGTGCACTCGAGCCAGATGCAAGGGAAGTGTGTGCATGGTCAGCCTTTCTATAGGAATGCATTGAAATCTGTTCCATCCAGAACAGATTAATTGGTTTTCAATGCATTCCTATGGGAAACCACTGCTATACTTACTTTTTTTTTTTTACTTATGAGCATGTGCTTGGAATGGATAAAATTCATAAGTAGGTAGCCCTCAGGCACTTTCACCTGGAAAAAGTAGACCTCGGCCTGTTCAAAGTTGGACAGCCCTGGTCTACCGGATACCCTCTTGTGCTCACTACTGATCACAAGGAAGCACCAAGCAAGGGAAACTATCAGAACATAACTTTTTTTTTCTTGGCTTTAGGCAAGGAATTTCCTCCAGGCAGTCCAGACCAGTTGGTTTAATTCTGCAAGGCAATGAACCTGTTTTGACTTCTCCAGAAGCAAAGTGGCAAAGACTATCCTCAAAACAGATCCACTTAAGGAGAAGAACTCATTTAAACTCAGACAAAAGCCCAGGGCCAAGTCATATCTACTATGTCACTGAAATCACCAGTCTCCACTACTTTGGGGTGTCCTTTGCACTTGAGTTAGCCCAGAATCTAATTTAGGTCTTCTTTAGGTGAAGCATGTACTATCTGGAGAGACAGTGCCAGATAGCCCCATTTTCATTCTTTTAATGGAGAAGTATGATCCAGGAGAATAAATAAATAATAATGGTAGTTTTGCTTAACTGAAAGCAAGAACTAAATATGTTCAGACATACTCTACACAGGAGAGTACCTAATGAAGGTTTTATGAACAACTGGAGCATTTGATATAAACTGGTGAATAGCTAAATTGCACTATGTTTCCCTTGTCTCCAGCCCAATCTCGCTCACTGTGCTGTATGTTGTCTTTTTTTCTCCCTTACTCACAGTTAGTAACTGAAATCCTGTTGCTCAGTGCAGAGGGTCACAAACAGAGTAGACCAATTGAATCAATGGGACTCAAAGTGGGCTTGACTCCTCAGGTCTCCACCAATTCAGTTGTGATTCACTACTCTGAGCAACAAGATTTCAGCCATTGGTTTTTTTCAGGTGCTAAGATAAGCATTTGTGAACTCCACTTGGTTGCCAAAATTATGCCTTTTTATTATCTGCTTACTTTTCCACCTAAGCATTAAAAAGTTCCTTCTTCTGTGTGTTCTTACATGCCTTAGTGATATCCCAGATAGACTATTGTAATGTGCTATATGTGGGGCTACCGATGAAAAGCCTCAGGAAACTTCAATGGGTCCAAAATGCAGCAGCCAGACTGCTGATTGGGGCAGGGTACAGAGATCATATTACACCCCTATTAAAGCTGCTCCACTGGCTGCCAATCAGCTATCAGGCACAATTCAAAGTGTTGACCTTGACCTACAAACCACTGTACGCCCTGGGTCCTAGCTAACTCAAAGATCGAATCTCACAATGTGAACTGACTCAGGTGTTATGGTCCCCAGTAGACATGGGCACGACTAGGCGAAATTGTCGTTTCTGTTTTCAGTTCTTGTTATCGTTATGTAGCGGGTAACAGTACCAAGAATTACTCCGCTCCAGCTCGAACCCGAACCGAAAAAGAAAAATTGGCTCTGATTTTTCGTTGTCGTTCATGGCATTGCGGCGATCGCGCGATGCCAAGCAGCACAGAAAAAAGTTTTAAAAATAAAAAACCCCGATTCCCGGCCATAAAAGCAGGCGAAAATATGCCTGCCTCAGTGAGAGCACCTACGAGGGGTGGTTTCGGGGGGGTCCCCGGCCTCCCCCATCTCCTCTCCTGGGCTGCTTGCACCAGGCTGGGAGGGTCATCCTCGTCATCTCCATTTGCCATGCGGTGGGGGATCCATAATGGTGACCGCAATTTTTCTTTTGAAATCATGGTCCAAAAACCCACCAAAGCACCACAGAAACATGTGAAAATTAGCTATTTTAAATGCCTGAATTTTTATAGTAGCAGCAGTGGGTTTTTTTAATAGCAATAAAACCTCATATTGATTTTATTTTATTTTATATTATTTATATATTTATTTTTTTACAGCTGCGCACGTGCAATGATGGGCTGGCCATGGGATGGGACCATGCAAATTTAGGAGCCATTCCACCAATCGCATGGCCAGGTTTTGCTGAGACTTCTGGATGTGCCAGAGAGGGCATAAAAAGCCCACCAACCCTAACCCTAACCCTAACCCTAACCCATACGCCAGTACACTGTCCTTCTTAGTGGGTCAGAGGCACCCAGAGGTGCAGCCCACTAACCCACCCTAACCCTAACCGTAACCCTAAGCCTAGCCCTTACCCTAACCCCAACCCTAACCCAGATTCGTACGCAAGTACACTTCCCTTCTTAGTGGGTCAGAGTGATGCACCCAGAGAGGTGCCTTCAACTCAGAGACCCACTCCCTCCCTCCCTAAGCGTAACCTGTACGGCAGTACACCAGTATGCTTTCCTTCTTAGTGAGTCAGAGAAGTGCCGACGAGGTTCCTCTGACACACTAACCCCCAAATGTTCTTAGTGAGACAGAGAAGTGCCGACAAGGTTTCCTGTCAAACTAACAACAACCCCAACATAATTATAACAACGGCTACACGTTACGCTCCCTAAACCAGATGACAAACGGAAACGACAAATTTTTGAAAAATTTCGCGACAAACGGAAATGAGCCGAAACGGGCCCATCCCGACAAACAACAACTCGAAATGTAATTTTTTCTGGTCGGGCCCATCTCTAGTCACCAGTAGAGATGGGCACGGAATGAACATTTTTTCGTTTCCATTACCGTTTGTCATTTCCGTTACATAACAAAATGACAAACAAAAATTGTGATGAAAATGCAATGAAATGAACAGAACCACGAAAATTGTGGTCGTTACGTTTCATTTCTCTTAATGGTGACGCACAATGAAATGAGCTGTTTTAAATGTTAAAAAACGCCCTGGACATCCGTAAAAACACAGCAATAATTATTTATATTGTCTGATAATACCTACCAGGGGGGTTGGGGTCCTTAAAATGTTTGTTTTTGTCTTCTCCCACCACAATGTATTTTTCTTTTCTCTTTAAAATGGATGTCGCCACCAGCCACAAAATGGAGGCAAGCCATGTGATGGGATCATGTTCAACCAATAGCATACCCAGGTTGCAGACTGGGCGGGCAGGTCTGGCAGCCACAGAGGGCATAAAAAGCTCTGGCAGCCCCCGTCCTCCTTGCAGTCTCTGGTGGGAGTTAGGGTGGGATTGCTGTCTCTGAGACTCTAGCTTCAGTCCTGCAGCCTCCCTGTGTGCGTGCGTGCTGCGTACCTCTCGGTGAGTACCCTCCCCTGCCCCACCGTGCAGTCACTCTGCGGCTGCCTTGCACCCTAGGCAACGCCCGCCGCTGCCTTTGCAGCCTCCCTGCATACCTAGTCTATATTATGTCTCTGCCAGCATCCATATTTTTAGCGGGTAGAAATGACAAATGAAAAAAACAAAAAACGGTAACAAAATTTTTCAAAAAATTCCCGACAAACGGAAACGAACCAAAACAGACCTCTCAACAACAAACGAAAAACCAAAACACCATTTTTGTGTTTCGTGCCCATCTCTAGTCACCAGGACAGGCCCTTCTCTCCATCCCACCACCCTCACAGGTATCTCTCATGGGAACCCATGAAAGGGCCTTCTCAGCTGCTGTGCCCAGACTCTGGAACACCCTGACACTAGAGGCCAGGGCAGCCTCATCTCTCTTGTCCTTCCAGAAACAGACCTTTCTCTTCAGGCAAGCTTACCCTGACTGATGGTCTACCTATTATGTGCCTTTTATATGAATCTACAGAATCACATAGACTTTGTGTTTATAACTACTTATAACTTTATAGGTTTACATTGATACTATGTTTTTAATATTAGTTTTCATCACTCATAAATTTACATAGACTACACAATCTTCACAGATCTCCAAGTCCCCAAATTGTGGAGGTCAAAGATGGATCAAAGAGGGTTAGGATGTTTTATTTCATTAGGCCCCTGCTCATGCTCTGACCTGTGTCCCATGGATGCCATGAAAGAATTTGTGGCAGCCAGGGGATTGGCTGAGGGTGAACTATTTAGATATAAAGACGGGGCACTCTTAACGAAATATCAATTCTGGACCATCACTTCCAAAGCACTCAGGATGGCAGGCATTTGAGGCTGAAGGTTTGGCACACACTCCTTTCAAATCGGGGCTTCTTCAATAGCAGCAGCTATGGGTTATGATGTCAAAGCCATAAAATGGATTGGTCACTGGAGATCAGAGAGGTACCACTCATACATATGTACTTTGCCCCAGTAGCAGGCTCTGCCCCTCTTTTTTTCTTTGTTCTCTTTACAGGGAGAGCAAGCATGAAAGCTAGAGCATGCCTGCTCATCATTGGGCACAGTTTTGTTTTCTGGTTGGAGAGGTTTGCAGCGAAATCCAGCTGGGGATGGAACCTTGGCCTTGTATTGCAGGCAGTCGTGGAGTGGCGCAGAAGGCGTGGCGGCATGTGGGATCAGTTCATGGACATGTGGGGACAGGGAAGTTACCCGTTTCCTTTTGATGTTATAGTTATTCATTTGTAGGGCAACAATTTGGCCTGAAAGAAGGGCAAAGAGTTGATCTTGCAGATCATTGAAGGCCTGATGTCATTGAAAGTGCAGTCTCCCAACCTGCACCTGCTGTGGTCAGCGAACATTCCGTGAATAGTATGGTGGGCCTCCTGTGACCTGAGAGCAATTGACAGGGCATGCGGGGGGGGGAGTGAATAGAGAAGTAAAACAGGCAGTGCTGGTAGGCTTAGGTGCAGTGGTAGAAAACCCAGATATACCTGTGGAGCAAGGGGAGCTCTATCGCAGCAATGGAGTTCATTTGTCAGATGCAGGCATGCAATTGTTTCTGTGGGGTATTCTGTGGGGTATTCATGCAGCTGGTTGCTGAGTTAATAAAGTGTGCCCTGATTTACCCAAACTATGTGTTTTTCTCTAGGCTGGGGGAGGGGGCAAGGCTCTACCGTGGCATGCTATGTGCTGTGGGAGCTAATTTGCCCTCCAACCCAGGGGAGGCAAAGATGGAAGGGCCCGATGGTGGCTGATAAGGATCAGCTGGGAGCCTTCCTTAAAAGGGGGCTCCCAATAGTCAGGCTGCCTCTTCCTGGATCTCTGCTTTTTCTATGAAAGGGCAAACTGAGACACAGAGCTGTAAAAATATTACCACATTCATGTTCTGTTTCTTTTCCACAGGGGGGAAAAAGATAGGCAAGAATATACACATTTAAACTTAGTGTTTTGGGATACTTAAAAAAAGAAAATTTAAAATTACCAGTGGTTAGAAGATAAATTTTTTTCAGCCTGGATCCGGTGGGGAGAAATTTAACAACATTAATGTTAGAGCACATTATACTCAAGCTTTGCACGGGAGGCTTTGTGATCTGATGAATCTTTAACTGGAGTAAAGGATATTAAAGAATCAAGAAAAAGAAGGGGAGGAACTGAAAAGATGGAAACCCAAATGGAGCACAACAGGCATCACAATTAAAATCCTTCTTAATGCATAGACAAAACATAGGGCCTTTTTACACAACCCCTAAGTTCCGCTGGTCCCTTAAATTCGGACCAGAGATCTTGAGGGTTTGTCGCTCTTCCTTCCTCCCCACCACTCCACACTTCCTTGCTTCTGTCTGCGTGAGGGGAGGGAAGGGAAAAAAGCCTTAAAAGGGGACAAAAGAATAAAGCCTTAACTCTGGTGCCAGTGGAAGTTGCTCCAAGCGCCGGTTACTTCCTGGTTCCTCTTAAAGGGGTGGGAGGCAAAATAAAAAACCCAACAAAAAGAAGCGAGGAGAGCCCGGCACTCTCCGCATCAAAAATTTTTCACTCTCCCAGAGCAGGTACCTGAAAGCTGCGCTGGGACGTGCTAAAGTAGGCGTGGTCGCACTTAATTTTCTGTTAGCTCCGGAGCTGGTGGGGAAACATTTTTAAGCTCCGGAGCTGGGAGCCATTTGCAACGGATCTTAGGGGTCATGTATAAATGCCCATAGAAGATCCTGGAGCAGCTATAAAAAGCCCAATATTTCTTTACTATTCTAGATATCATAAAGATTTTGTTTAAAGTGGTACTGTGTGCAAAGAGTTTTTCTCACACTTCTGATTTGTCTTTCTCTGCTTTCGTAGGCTTGGGTTAGTGTTAGGGTTACTGGTCTTACCGTGGAAATGTGTTTGTTTGGACTAGGGATGTGCACTGTGTTTGGACAAACGTGCACAAATGGGTAAGCCTGAGGTGTTTGTTTAATAAGAATAGGACAATGATCCATTGTTCTCCCTTGGGATTAAGCAACACCATAGCAGATCAGACTGATGTCACGTTGTGATCTGGATACCCTGGAAGCTGCCCTGGAAGCCATTTAGGGGAGCTTTAGGGCAAAGATTAGCACTGCTGTTTAGACAGCATTATGGGATATTCCTTTTTTCTCTTTGTTTTCCCATTCAGCTTTACTGAAATACTATGACACTGTTAGCATTCTCTATGTCTATGACTATTGGAAGTATGATAATTTTATGGGCTTTGATTGGACAGGTCATACAAATAGAGTTTCAGAGTAAGGCCTTTCAGTTATTTTTCTTCTCTCTCTCTCCCTCCTTCTCATTTTTGTTAATTCTATAAAAACCTCTGCCTTCTGACCTTAATGTCATAAGGTACCTAGGACAGTCAGCGTTCAGATTTCAGACTCCTTAATCTGTTAGGCTTTCCTACCTTCCAGCCTTTCTCCTGCTTCTCTTTCTTTACATGCTGGTGTACTCCACCAAATAATTACATCTGCCTAGTGGCCTTAGTTCTGTAGGATGCCTACGGAAAGCAGCCTTCCTCTACTGGTCTTATTGTGGGAATGTGTTTGTTTGCCGTATCAGGTTGAAAGAAAGAGGCGACACACATGCAGATTGGATTAAAACAAGGGCCACAACTTTGTTAACTACAGTAACGAATTTTAAATTAATTATCACTGAGCTGTAACTTTAGGAGGGCCTGAAACATAGCGCACCATCCAAATGGTAACAATAAATTGATTAGGTCCCATTAATCCACCAATTTCCTGCGGCCCGTTAAACTGCCGCAGTGAGGATGCCAACCAGATCTTTTCGGCATCAACGCTTGATTAAAGATTGGCAGCCCTCCTAGGGGATTGGGTTATTATTATTATTTATTCCCTAACTAAAACCTATTGGGTTATTAATTGAGGGCTGCCGAAGACCTGAAGATGTACTTTAAATTCGGGACCTAAATGGTTAACTTTTATGCGCTACTCACCAGTTGTGACCAGGGTTATTACCTACAACACCCACCACCAACATGTGAATGGTGGGATGGGCAAAAACACCACTACTCAAGGCCAATCAGAGTAATGGTCAAAAATTCCCATCCAGCCCCGAAGCGACCAGCAAAGCATCACCAGCACATAATAAACAGTTGCGGGAGGGTGGGGAAACCGGCGATTGCGGAGGCAGGCTATGGGGAGCGCGCCGGGCACTTCTAAAGGGTGCGCTCCCCGCACGTAGACTACGCCACCAACGTAGCCAATAGCTGCCTCCCTCAACCGGCCGGCAAAGACGCCCCAGCTCGGCACAAGGCCGGGCGGGGCAGCCATTGCCGTACCAGGTTGAAAGAAAGAGGTGACACACATGCAGATTGGATTAAAACAAGGGCCACTACTTTATTAACTACAGTAACGAATTTTAAATTAATTATCACTGAGCTGTAACTTTAGGAGGGCCTGAAACGTAGCACACCATGCAAATGGTAACAATAAATTGATTAGGTCCCATTACTCTACCAATTTCCTGCGGCCCCTTAAACTGCCGCAGTGAGGATGCCAACCAGATCTTTTCGGCATCAATGCTTGATTAAAGATTGGCAGCCCTCCTAGGGGATTGGGTTATTATTATTATTTATTCCCTAATTAAAACCTATTGGGTTATTAATTGAGGGCTGCCGAAGACCTGAAGATGTACTTTAAATTTGGGACCTAAATGGTTAACTTTTATGTGCTACCCGCCAACGAAGAGACGCACTGCTGACTCTTTACCCCACAACCGAACAGTTCGGCACTCAGGCCCTCCTTAAGATTTTGAAGAAAAATATCCAGGCCCTTGTCCGATAAGTGCACACCATCCGGACAAAATAAGGTGGGATCCCTAGCAGTGATGTTGGAATGCCAAATGACAGATCCCATCTCGGCCTGCACAACACGAGCAACTTCCCTGTTGACGCCCTTACGGGCCTTGTGCATTTTTTGTGGATGGTGGTATGGACCCCAGTTCAACCGGGAATGATTGCAGACCAAACAACACGAACCAATGGGTGAGTACGATGGAACACTCTCAGGTCATCAATGATCTTGAGAACTGAGTGACTTGCCCGACATGCAAGTCAAGTCATTTCCTCCCAAATGGACAACCACGATGTTTGGCAAGGTGTCAGGGGGGTCACTAAGAGCCACAGTAAGAAAGGCGTGCCAGGACATCCCCCTCTTGCCCTTCCACAGGAAATCAGCCCATTGGCCAAGGCCGAGATCGCGGCCACGTCCAGACCGGATAGCAAACTTTGAGGCCCAGTAAACAAAACTGTGGCCGTAAACCAACACTCGAACATGGCTTCCCGGGGTAGAACCTGCAACAAGAAAAGAAAAAACAACTGGCCCGGTTTTACCGGTCCATTAGTGGTCGTACATAAGATTTAAACTGTCTGGATCTCTATCACCCGATTCGTTGGATACCAACCGAATTGACACCAATGGCAGCCACTGTGGAAGCAGCGCCTATCCGGAACGAATGTGTCCCAAAATGCCAGCCCGATATGCCAGCGACCTGCATAGCCCACAATGAAATTGTCCAAAATTGGTAATGGGTCAAAGGCGACCCATTTTCGTGTTGAAATAATTACCCCCGATAATTGCCAACGAGCCGGGCATACCTATGTAACGCTAAGACAGGACAAATTTGTAGCACAGAACACCTACGAAGGTGTATCGTGCAGCCCTTACCTTGCTGGTCAGTCTTCGATCTATGAATATGCAGAAAGACCTGGTCCTGCTCAAGACCATGTCCAACCAAAGTAATGCATAAAGCGAAGTGTCATTTTTTGATTGGGCAAGCATCTCGCTAACACGTAGGGCAGCAAAAAGGCTACTAAAGTGGCAGCTTGAAACAAGGCAACCTCATAACTGGTGGAACATACTCGAGGCCATGCATCAGCCAGCCTACATAACATATTAGGGGAGATCGGGGTCCTCATATCCCGGGGCCTGCCCTGTTCCCTTGACCAACCCTCAACCATTTTAGAAATCTGAAATTGACAGTCAGGTATCACGAAACCCTGGGCCTTAGCATAGTAATATAAGGCCGAAAGCTTACCCTGAATAGTATGGGGTGCCAAACCTTTGAAATGTAAATAAATGGCAAATTGGACCAGTTGATCGGCTGTCGCTGGCCAAAGCCGAGGGAAACCTTCCTGCGCACAAAATCTGGTATACTCTGCACACACAGCAGAATAAGCACGACGCGTGCTGGGGGCCAATGCTACATCCATGGCCCGGTTAGCTTCTACCCTCCAAAGTGCCATACCTCCAGTGGGAGTCGTTCGTGGTCCTTCATAGCGTGTGGCGCTAACGCTCTGAACCGCTCCATCTGTTGCCGGGACAGAGCATCAGCCAGTTCATTCTGGACTCCAGGCACATGAGACACATGAAATAGAATATTAAATTGCAGGCAGCGGAGGGTAAAGGCCCGAACTAGTCACATAACCCTTTTGAATTTGGAAGTCAAATTATTAAGTATGTGCACAACTGCTAAGTTGTCGCAACAAAATTTTACCGCCGAATTGGCCCATAGTTCAGCCCACAGAAACAAGGCTGCAACAATGGGGAATAACTCCAAAAAGGTTAGGTCACAGGTAATACCACTGCGCTGCCACTCCAGGGGCCAAGAGCCAGCACACCATCTACCTCTAAAATACAAACCGAAGCCCAGAGCTCCCAAAGCATCGGTTTGTACCTGCAAGTCTGCTGCTGCCACAACTTCGGAACGCCAAAAATAAATGCCATTAAATTTGGACAAAAACTCGAGCCAGATACACAGATCTTCCTTAATTTCAGCCAAAATGTGACGCCTATGATGAGGACTACGAAGTCCCACAACACTATCGCACAGCCTGCGCAAAAATGGACGACCAGGCACCACAACTCTGCAAGCAAAGTTGAGGTGACCAATGATTTGCTGAAGCTCGCGTAGCATAGCTTTTTTGCGCTTTAGCATATCAAGGAGTCGAAATCGCAGGTCAACGAGTTTTTGCTGGGGCAAGCGGCAAGCCTGGGATGTAATATCTAGCTCAATACCCAAAAAGGTCAGCACAGTGGTAGGGCCTTCTGTTTTGTCTTCAGCTAGAGGTAACCCTAGTTCGCTGGCCATATCCTGAAATGATGCCATTAGCCGGGCACATTGGTCAGAGCCAGCGACTCCCGCAAACAAAAAATCATCTAAATAATGAACAATGTGAGAGTCACCGGTCCTCTGACGAACCGCCCATTCGACAAAGGAACTAAAGCGTTCAAATGCCGAACACGAAACAGAGCACCCAAAAGGCATCGCCCTGTCCATATAAAATAAACCGTCAAATGTAAAACCTAAGAGGTCACAATAGTCAGGATGTACTGGGAGCAATCTAAAAGCAGATTTAACATCACACTTACCTATCTCAGCCCCGATTCCACAATTACGCACCATCCTAATAGCAGAATCGAAGGATGTGTAACGTACGCTACACAACTCCTGAGGGATCCTGTCGTTAACAGAATCCCCCGCCGGATAAGAGAGATGGTGAATAAGATGGAATTCACCCGGCGTCTTCTTAGGGACAACACCCAAAGGAGACACACGGAAATGGGGGTAGGTGGGTGCTCAAATGGGCCCAGCACCCTTCCCGCTGAAAGTTCAGCGGCAATCTTAGCCCTAACAATATCCTCCTTACCCAAGACTGATTTAAGATTATGCGCCATGTACGGCGCACGGTCACCCAAAGCAGGGATGTGAAACCCCAGCTGGAATCCTTCCAAAATGTAAACCGCATCCTCACGAGAGGGGTAACTACTCAGCCACTCCCTCAAAACCTGTAGCTTTATGGGACTAGGTCCCTTTTTGATGCTGAGAGGGGCCTGACTGGTTACGTTTTCCGCCCGCATCTTTGGTTCCCTCGCCCCCTGGCTTGCCTCTAGGACAGGTGTGAGCTGGATGGTTGGCCCCACATGTGGAGCAAAGGTGGCAGAATTTACACTGCCATCGCCCGCACGATCCCTTACTGTTATAATCGAAGCAGACCAGTCGGGGTTGAACCAACTGGCCCGCAGATGCGCAGGAGTTACCAGGAGTACCGGAGCGCAGCATAAAATGCCCACTATCAAATCTCTCGCTAAGGCGAGCCGCACTCATCACCCGAAGCCAGAGGTAGCTGTGTGGCCTATCCCAATGGAGAGTGGGATCCTGCGCAATATGGCGACGGAATCCCTCATCATACAGTAACCATGCATTAGGGGGGCCATCATGCCGGGCCCTAATAATCAAGTAAAGGTAGTGAAACAGAACGGAGGTCTTCTCCGGGTGCGCGGCTGAGTAAATCCCCGCATACATTACAAAGGCATTAAGCCAATTATTCCATGAATGATCCGGCTTCCTCTTCCGAATGCATTCTTTTTCTTTGTCATCCAGTTTCTCTAACTCTTTAGAGTCCACCTCCCTATTTAACAATTCAAAGATATCAACGAACTTGCCAGAGGTAATCCTGTCAATCATGGCCTCGGATAGATGATAACCCAAGGGCAAAGACTCATCACCCTCAGGCAAGTCATTGAGTCCCAGTTAAGAGGAGGACAAGTCGTCCGGTTTATCCATCATGGTCACCGTAGACACCAAGGCAGGGGACCCTGACTCCCGTGAAGGCACTGCCACAGAAAAGGACTGCGCATCAGTCCCAGTCTGCACAGCAGCTTCAGCCATGGCTGGTGACGCAAGGGCATAATGTGGCGTAGATACTGGGGGTCGAACCGGCATTGGAATGCCAGGTCCCACCCGCATCTGCAAGTCGAGAGCACCCGGCTGCCAGGGCCATGCAACCAGACCTGGGGGGTGGGAAGATACTGTAAATGACTCACCCAGAACTGGTGGATGCTGAGCTGCTGGGGCCGACCGGCCACGCGAAGACACCGCCAAGGATAATTCGAGGGCCTGAAGTGATGGGTCCTCAGCATCAGGCGGAGATGTGACTACATTGGAAGGCACGACAACCAGAGGGCTCAGCGGTGCGTTTGATGGAGCGGCTACATCAGCAGTCACAGATGACGTACCTGCAGAGGCAATACTGGAAGATCCGGCTAAAGCGGACTCAAGAGAGGAACTGTGCGTCATCATCAAATCCATCATTAATTTACATTCCGCCCTCCTCTGGGCCTTAGCATCACTAGCAGCTTGCCAACCCCCATAGGACGCGGCCATCCCCTGACTTTTAGCACATTCTCACTCAAGGCGGGAAAGTTTCTTCCAAGCCGCAGATAAAATAGGCCACTCATCATCCGGGTGGGGGCTGCTGGCTCGGCCGCTTCTTGGCCGGAGCCTTTCCCTTCCCCTTCCCTTTGGAAGAGCCCTTCTTATTTGGCCTGCTCATCCTAGGAGAAACAACAAATAATTTAGTGACAGTGGTATCAGATGCACAGCGGCAGAACGGGTCCAGACAGCAACCAACAGGAAGCCTACACTGTAGAAATACCAGAACAAGTCGCACCAAGAACAAAAGGAAAAAACCAGGGAAGGATGGAGAGCGATTATGCCAAGCACCAGGACACCCAAAGATTGGCAATCAAAATGGCCGACCTTGCAATCCCACCATGTGGCTGCAAGGGCATAAAGGCCCAAGGGAACTAAAGGTGAGAGGGAGAATACAAGCACCCAGCCCTCCCCACAGAAAGCACCACAAGGAACTAGGAATAAACAGCGGCCTAGGATGGCTAGCCAAACAGATGAGGATGGATGACCATTCAAAAGAGGCCCAGGAGATCTGGCCCAAAATGGCCGCCAACCGCAAAAGCAGGAAAAATGGCTGCCCAGCCAAATGCACTAGACCAAGCCACACACCCTACACCAAAGGATGTAAGATAAAAGGGAACGGCCAAAAGATACCGAAAGGCAATACCCTAGGCAAGGTGACCACAAGTATCCAACAGGGCGGAGGGCACTAGGCCAGCCGAGATGGCAGCGTGGACTAACAACAGGAGCCCACAGAGGGCAGAAAACTAACTATGATCCCCTGCACTCTGCAAGCGCACAGGCTTCAGCCAAGCCCTGCAGCTAAACAGCCCACCTCCCACCGCCGCCGGCAATAACAAGTCTGGACAGGGGCTCAAGGAGGTGCAAAAAGCAACCTGCAACGGTCACTCTGACAGGCGCGAGCCTGTCCATGCCAACAGCCCCCCTCCCAGCCCAAAGCAAGAAGCAGTAAGAGCGCTTATCCAAGCGCTTATCCAAGCGCTCAGCTACATGTCTGGAACACTCCGACAAGCAGCTGAGATAACTGGGGGGAAAGGGGCCCGAATTCACTGCTCTCGCCCGGCAGCTAGAAATACCCGCCTCCCAGCCCGCTCCCCAGGACAACGCAACCTGACAGCTCCAGGAGGCGAAGAGAGAAGAGTCAGCTGCTCCCGACAATCAGCTGATTGTCGGGAGCGAGAAGCCTGCGGCCACTTGCCCAGACCAAGCCAGCCGGCACTCACGATAGGCGCGCCCAATCCGGAGGCGCAGTCAAGACAAGGTTTCTCCCGACAATCAGCTGATTGTCGGGAAAGAAGGAACAAGCCACAGCTTGCTCGCCAAGAACAGAGCAACACGCAGGAGCTCCCAGGATGGGGTGCCCGTCGCTCCAGGAAAGAAGCCGGCGATTGCGGAGGCAGGCTATGGGGAGCGTGCCGGGCACTTATAAAGGGTGCGCTCCCCGCACGTAGGCTACGCCACTAGCATAGCCAATATCCGCCTCCCTCAACCGGCCAGCAAAGATGCCCCAGCTCGGCACAAGGCCGGGCGGGGCAGCCATTCTTTGTTTAAGGAAAAGAGAGAGATAATCTCACAAGCATGGCAATGGAGCAAGTTGGAATGTGTCCTAAAAATTCCAAGAAACTTGCTTCTGATCTGTCTGCCATTTATTCAGATGCAAAGCTAACTGAAGGGCACACATGGAGGACTGCTGGTTGAGAAAGGGAAATAAAGAACATTTAGAAAACATATCCATTTGCGCTATCCAATTTATGAACAGAGATGGAGAATTTAGTTTCTTGAGTTTAGGGGGATAAAAACAGAGACAGGAAATAATTTCTACAAATACTTCAGTGGCAAAAATATTGCAGTAGATGGCAACATTTTTTAGTTAATGAAAACTAGCTGTATGAAGATTTTAGTGGGGACATGTTAAGATATACATGTTGTATTGTAAGAATTGTGACACTAAGTAGTCACTGGCTTAGAATAGAACAGAATAAAATTTATTGTCATTGTGTAAAATACAACAACATTAAAAAGTGCTATCCAGTCAGCTCATTCACACACCCCAGTATAAAAATCCAAGACATAAAACCTACCATTTAAGAACAAACATCTATATACATACTCCTACATTCACATGCAGAATACTGGTTTTGTTTGTGTACTTGTTCCTCCCTGGCAGGAATGCGTTGTTTTCCAGGGATGAACAGATGGAAAGTTATAGTTTCTTTTACAGTAAGCAACAGGATTTTAGCCAAAAATATCTACTATTTTACACATAATATTTAACAAATAATCAGTGTCACTAATTTTACATATTTTTTTTCTTATTTCTGCTTTTCAACTAATCATATTGGGAGTCCTGTTATTATTAGAAAAAATAATATACATCATACAAGTGTATAAATCTTCAAAGTATAAGAATTTTACATAAGGAGAGCTGAGATCCCATATGCCAGTCCTATTGTCTCTGTATGTTTACATATCTCTGTGTTGGAGACAAAATCTAAAGCAGCAACCCTCAAAAGAGTCTGAGTGTAGGGAGGAGTACCTTTAGATAATGCAATTCTATCCAACCTCTCCAAAAATTATGTGGGATGCACTTATAGAATCTCACTCAATGGGGGGGTATACAAAGGAGTCCACCCCTTTGAAGCTTTGCCCTCAGGCATAACAGGCCCTTGTTTGTACTAGTGATGCAAAACACAGATCAAGGGTATGCATTGTTACTCTAGTCTAGTCCTTGATGCTGAATGGTGCCACCCAGTGCTGCAATGTGTCTACAGCGCTGAAGCTAGTAGACATAGCCCCATCTGTCACGCAAGGATGGTCATCATATAAGGAACAATGTTTGAATAGGGCCAATTTCTCTGGCCTTTTTGAAGTGCCATGAAGAAGGCAAGAATAGAAGGAGTAAGTTTATGAGAAGAACTTTCCCTTCTCCACACAATTCTGGCATACTTGATGCCTGGAGGAAAAGATTCCAAAGAGGAATCATCTGTTTCTGGACACTCACCATATGTTTTGAAATGTTGATTTTTCTAGGGTTTCAAACCCTACATTTTTGTATGTAGAGTAGCTCCCAAAATGTTTCTCCTCTACATGTTGAGGATGATTGAATTAGTGGGGAACCATTTTTGTTTGTTTTTTGCAGTACCTGAACGGGGTTAATGCTGCTTAGAGTTAAATTAAAAACGGAAATAATGCTATCGCTGATTGGCTATGAACAGTAATGAACTAAACAAAAGCAATAAACTTCAGTGGATGTTTCCATAAAACATTTCAAATGCCCTGAAATACCATGTTTTCATTTCAAAAATATATAGCTTAGCTGTTATTAGGATGGCTTAGAGATAGAAAGCTCTTTATTCTTTCACTTAACTCATTGTCATTTTTTCATTATTTTCAGACAGGAAGCTCTACAGAGATTGTGCCAATATTCTAATTTATTTAATATTTTTAATTTATTAACAAGTTAGAATTAATAAGATACATTTTAAGTTGTTAGCCCTAATCATTTTAAACACAATTCAACATCAATATTTCACTAATTCACCTATCTATCTATCTATCTATCTATCTATCTATCTATCTATCTATCTATCTATCTATCTATCTATCTATCTATCTATCTATCTAATGCTGCCTAGATGCCCTAAGCACATCCGATCTCACGCGATTTTGGAAGCTAAGTAGGGTCGGCCCTGGTTAGTACTTGGATAGGAGTCGGTAATGACTGTAACGACACCACACACACAGAGACACAGACACAGACACAGACACAGACACAGACACAGACACACACACACACACACACACAGACACACACACACACACAGACACAGACACACACACACACACACACACACACACACACACACACACACACACACACACACACATATACACACACACATACATATATATATATATATATATATATATATATATATATATATATATATATATATATATATATATATATATATATATATATATATATATATATATATATATATATATATATATATATATATATATATATATATATATATGTTTTAAATAAGATTTTCACGGTATAGGTATGCATGTTAGGGTGGATTGGGTTTCTTCCCGTGTAGAAATCTGGTTGTTTTGGCGGCGTCGACGAGGTCTCACTCGTCATCTTCAGGCTGGTGTTCTGGCTTCTTTCTTCTTGAAGCAAAGTGTGGTCTCAGTTGAAGTCCTTCTATAAATACTGCTGGGGGGGTGTGGTTTGCTTGCTCTGTTGCTGATTGTAGGTTCCTTTGTTCCTTTGTTCTTTTGTGATCTGCTGTGTGGCTGAGGCGATCGTTAGGGGATTAACTGCTGATGGCTGTTTAGATGGCTGTTTACATGCTGGTGGGTTAGATGGCTGGTAGGTTCTGGCAGTATCCTGGGCTTTGGTGGAGTGGGGTCCTGTGTCTTGTGAATTCATTTTGGTCTGGCTACGTGTCTGTGGTCTCCCAATGTTTTTTTGGGGTGTGTGAGTGTGCTCCATGTGGTGACTGGAGTGGGGTGCCGCAGTAGATGGTGCAGTCGTGGTTTTGTTATTGGATGGTGGTTTCGTTTCATCTGTGGGAAGGGTCTGGGTTTGTGTTTGGTGTGGATGGAAGGTGGTGGCATCTTGTGTCCTTTTGGACCTGGTGTCAGTCTTTGTGACAGAGGCTCGTCTGTTGACCAGGGCTAGTTTCAGATGTCAGGCAAGCGGGAGGTGTCATCTCGTTTATTCATGTTGTTTGGGTGTTTCTCTATTTCAATGGCTTCCATGATTATTCGACTGTTGAAGTGTTCAGTTTTGGAGATGAGTTTGGTTCTTTCAAAGTCAATTTCATGACCTGTTGTTTTTATGTGCTGGAAGAGAGAGGAAGATTTTTCTTCTTTTTGACTGCGTTCTTGTGTTCTGCGATGCGTGCGCTTATTCTCCTGTTTGTTTGTCCGATGTATGTGGCTGGACAGACTTTGCATGGTATTTCGTAGACTCCTTGGTTTTCTAGCTCAATCTTGTCTTTGGGGTTTCTTAAGATGTTGGCTATTTTTGGTCGGTGCATAAGGCTGTCTTGATATTGTGTTTGTGGAGAATTTTGCTGATTTTGTCTGTGGTGCCTTTGATGTAAGGGAGGAGGAGGGCGGTGCCGTTGTTCTCTTCTGTTTCTTGGTTCTTGGGGGTGTTTCCTTTTGGATTAGTTTGGTGATGGTGTTTTTTTGGAATCCGTTCGCAATTAAAACATTCGAGAGAGTGTGTAATTCAGTTTTTAGGTGGTCTTTGTCAGCGGGCGTTTGGTTCTGGAGATGAGGGTTTTTGCTACGGAGTTGATCTGTGCAGGGTGGTGGTGTGATTGTGCATTTAAGTAGCGGTTTGTATGTGTTTTTTTCTGGTAGATGGTATGTCCTAAGGAGCCGTCGGGTTTTTTTGTAGATTAGGACGTCCAGGAAGGGAAGTTGGTTGTTGGCTTCTACTTCCATAGTGAATTGTATTTTGGGGTGTAGGCTGTTGAGATGTGTGAGGAAGTTGTTCAGTTTATCTTTCCCGTGTGGCCAGATAACAAAGGTGTCATCAACATATCTGAGCCAGAGTTTGGGTTTATGTTCGGACTTCTGTAACGTTGGTTTCAAAGTGTTCCATATATAGGTTTGCGATGACCGGTGAGAGGGGTGATCCCATGGGTGCTCCTTCTATCTGTTTGTATCTTTGTCCATTGTGGATGAAGTATGTGTTGGTTAGGCAGTGGTTGGTCAGATCTAGGATGTGTTTGGGGGGGTTGTATTTGTTGTGGATAGCTGTCAAGGCTTCTTGAATGGGCACTTGTGTGAAGAGCGAAACAACATCGAAGCTCACGAGTAGGTCATTGGGTTGTAGGTCTTGTTTCTTTATAATTTCTATGAAGTGGAACGAGTTTTGTACGTATGAAGTGATGGATTCTGCATAGGGCTGGAGTTGTTTGGCAAGAAATTTGGCGAGGTTTTGTAGAGGTGAGCCTATGGAGCTGACTATGGGTCTGAGAGGTGTTCCTTCTTTGTGAATCTTGGGGAGGCCGTAGAGCTTGGGGCATCTGGATGATTTCTCTCTGGGGATGATGCTTGGCTTATATATGCATGTTAGGGTGGATTCGGGTTTCTTCCCGTGTAGAAATCTGGTTGTTTTGGCGACGTTTCGACGAGGTCTCACTCGTCATCTTCAGGCTGGTGTTCTGGCTTCTTTCTTCTTGAAGCAAAGTGTGGTCTCAGTTGAAGTCCTTCTATAAATACTGCTGGGGGTGTGTGTGGTTTGCTTGCTTTGTTGCTGATTGCAGGTTCCTTTGTTCCTTTGTTCTTTTGTGATCTGCTGTGTGGCTGAGGCGATCGTTAAGGGATTAACTGCTGGTGGCTGTTTAGATGGCTGTTTAGATGCTGGTGGGTTAGATGGCTGGTGGGTTCTGGCAGTATCCTGGGCTTTGGTGGAGTGGGGTCCTGTGTCTTGTGAATTCATTTTGGTCTGGCTACGTGTCTGTGGTCTCCCAATGTTTTTTTGGGGTGTGTGAGTGTGCTCCATGTGGTGACTGGAGTGGGGTGCCGCAGTAGATGGTGCAGTCGTGGTTTTGTTATTGGATGGTGGTTTCGTTTCATCTGTGGGAAGGGTCTGGGTTTGTGTTTGGTGTGGATGGAAGGTGGTGGCATCTTGTGTCCTTTTGGACCTGGTGTCAGTCTTTGTGACAGAGGCTCGTCTGTTGACCAGGGCTAGTTTCCAGATGTCAGGCAAGCGGGAGGTGTCATCACGTTTATTCATGTTGTTTGGGTGTTTCTCTATTTCAATGGCTTCCATGATTATTCGACTGTTGAAGTGTTCAGTTTTGGAGATGAGTTTGGTTCTTTCAAAGTCAATTTCATGACCTGTTGTTTTTATGTGCTGCACATAAAAACAATGTGCAGCACATAAAAACAGCACATAAAAACAACAGGTCATGAAATTGACCTGGAAAGAACACCAGCCTGAAGATGACGAGTGAGACCTCGTCGAAACGTCGCCAAAACAACCAGATTTCTACACGGGAAGAAACCAAGAATCCACCTAACATGCATACCTATACCCGTGAAAATCTACGAAAATATATATATATATATATATATATATATATATATATATATATATATATATTAATGCCAGTCACTCATATCCACTGCTTCAGAAACAGTTTTTTTTAATATGAGTGGAATGCCAAGTACTGGTGTGATGAGTAATGTAAGGAAAAAAATTATTAAGCCTTTTACTTAATGAGTGAAATCTTGAACTATATGATGCTAGACTGGTTAAGTGCTTGTTTAATTCACTGACAGCATAATTGTACTCTGTCAAGCCATTCCTACTAAGTTCAATGGCTTTTTATGTATAGGTTTGGGATTAGCATATGCATGTGCAGGAATTAATGCACCAGTTCTGAAAGATGAAAAGTGTACTGTGTTTATACATGTCTTTGCATCAATTACAATTCCTAATGTATTTTAAAAAGCACATCTGTGCAAAATAGCAACAAAAATGTGTGATTCTACTTCTTTCTTGTTATTATAAACACTTTAAAATAATGATTTGTTCATTTTTTAACCATAAAAACTGTTTCTTGGCACACAGTTTTAACCAATCCAAAAGAAACCAAGCTGACAAATTAATAAAATATTTCAAGCATAATAAATATAAACTAGAACAGCAGCTTCTAGCAGCTACTACCACTACTGAGACTATTAGAACAATTCTTTTGTTTGGGCTGAAGATTTCTCAAATTCATAAGATAAGGATCCAATGCCAGTATCACCCAAACAATGCATTTTCATTTCTTCAGGAGAAAAAGCAAAACACTCATGTGTCATTCTGACAGCAGACAGAAACACTGGCATCAAGAACAAACATCTGCTACTTTTGACTTCGAGGGGTCTTTACATTCTTCTCCAGAGTTAGTTTTTACTGTTAGGCAAACTGTTTTCCGGAATATTTACCAAGAACATATTTCATATGTACGAGCTTTAGTAAATGGCACTGAAGCAAACAGATGTGCAAAACCCCAATGTGCACTTTTTTAGAGTGGATCCCCAGTGGGGCTGACATTTTAAATGGAGACCAAATTCTCATTAACTTTTGGCAAGCTATTGACTTTCAGCATACATAGGCAGTCACTGCTGGTTGAGAAATGTTATTAGGAAGAGGGAGTATTCAACAAATAAGAGAGCATGCAGTTTCTTTTGTAGAGGAGCCTTGGCATTGTATCATCTGCACAAGGTGGAAAGGTGATGATAGCATTTGATCTTGTCATTGGCTGGGAAAAGATTGTTCGCAAAATCAGCCAGAAAGGTGATAATGCTACAACCACAGTACTGTGTCCTTGAGCAATGTCAAAACTCTACCTGCTCCCATCAGAGCAGCAGGCCTTTGCCTTTTGAAGTATTCAGAGCCTTTTAAACACCCCTTTATTTGCATTTTGTGATATATGTGATTGCTGGAGAAGATCTTGAAGAAACCGCAAAGCTTACAGATGAAAAAAAAAATGGAAGATTCAGTCCCAAATAATTGAAATTCTACTGAACAGTGAACACATGCTTCTTCTTTTCCTGTTTTGTCTTTTGGTTTCAGTAAATCCTTCATCATACTGATTTCCTGTGAGACCATTCATGTAATTAGAGAGAAGCTGGGAGTCAGTGTTCAACCTTGTAAAAGTCTCTTCCTGCGTAACTGCTAATGTAGGTCTTGGAAATGTAAGACCAGGAGGCAAATGATCTCTTGCAAATAAGTCCATAACATTTCAAGAACTTCCACTTGTCTTCTCTAATACTACAGAAAATGCATCTGGACTGACTTTGTAGCCTTCATTCATTCTTGATTGAGCAATAGTGGTATATTAAGGATGCTGTTAAGTAACACAGCTGAGTGATTTTTTTTCACTCCCTATCACCTCATCTACATGTATTCTGCCTCTTCCATTCTGTTGTCATGGCTTCACATTCAAACCAAAGCAAAGAAACTTTCCTTTCCATAATGCAGATTTACCTTAGATCCAGCTACATTTCTATTCATTTCCTTGGTTTTATTGTGCAAAATCTATTTTTATTAAAATCATCCATATCCCCAAAGAGAAATGTTGCCAATTTAATGGAACTTTAGAGATTTGAAATATAAAATCTATAAAATAACTCTATTCTTGCTCTCTTTCTTTTTACTGATTTGCAAGTTCATTTTCTCTTTCAGCTCCCCTTTGCTTCAACACTTTAATATTACCTGCAATTCAAAGCCCCTGACTATTAAACCTCATTAAACTTATATAAAGAGATATGGCTTGAACACAATATAAAGTGATTTAGCCACGTGCCTCTCATTATAGATATTAGAAGTTGCATAGCATTTTCAGATATTGTGCTGAACATGTATCCCTTAGGGTCTAAAATCATGTCAACTTGAAGAAACTAGCTAGGAGATTGACATTATAATAGTGAGTATCTCTCTTCACTATCTGTTATTTTGGTGGAATACTGGGAACATTCAATGAAACTTCAGCAAATTGCTTTTACACACTTTTTCTCTCCCCTACAAGAATAACTTATGTACTATGAAGTTATAGAACTAGTGTGATTGAAAGTAGGTAACCTGGGTCATATATCTCATGGTGTTATGGTTAGACTGTAGCACTACACTGAAGACTCTGCTCATTTCAAACTCAGGTAGCAGACTCAAGATTGATTCAACCTTCCATCCGTCTCATGTCAGAACCCAGCTTATTGGAGGGGCAGTGTGTATCTTGCATGTTTAAAATGTCAACTGCCCAGAGAATGCTATGGATGGTATATAAGCAGCAGCACATCTTTTTTTTCCAAATTTGACATTGGAACTATACAAAATATGTGTAAAAGGAAAAAGAATTTGAGAAAACAAAAGCAGAGCTGGGTGGATGTTGTTCTCCTTCATGTTTGTCTGCCTTTTCTTTCCAATGGGTTGCTAGGGTGAAACGTTTGAGAACATTTGCCCATTCCATTATTTTATTTATACTTCAGTCTTGTCCCAGGGACCCAAAACAATTTACCAAGCATAGAAAGGACAAATGCTTGCAATAAATTACAGTGAAGTACAATAAATCACGGCATTAAAAACAGATTTATTGGCCAACATACCGTTCTCACAAACCTATCCCAAACAAGATGAGTGATGTCATTGTTGGATGATGGGAATATTTAATTTTAATTAAATGAAAGTTTCCTATTCCCATCTTTCATGGCCCATGGGTCCTCAGGGCTCTGCTTTTCCCAGGGAAACTTTTGGGAATGTCAGGACTGGGGGAGCCTTAAATGACTGAAAATCACTTCCAGATAGCTGCCACCAGGATTGGGACAAATAGGAAAGAGCCCCTGGCTGGCACATTTTCATTATTGTAGGCTTCTTCCCATCATGTGGAGTCACATTGCCATTCTTATGTGACCCTAAATGGTAATTCAGTTGGAATTAACAATTTGTGCAGATTAGGTCATAGTTGTGCACATGGAATAAGGGTTTTCCTCTCATTCACTCTGTTGAACTTTGAGACATATGATAATGAACAAACAATAATAAATAAACAACAGGCAGAACCTGTTTCCAAGTACTGACATTGGTATCCTTGTAGTATATAGGGCTATGCATTTCACAGCTACTGCATTGATGGGCTTCTTTCTTTTCTTGACTTCTTGTGTGTATTTATATTTAAGCAGCTTTGTCTGGTTTTGGTTCTCCCTCAGAAGATGACATGCCCAGTTAGTGGAAGAGGCTGTTTTTCCCATTCCAGTGATAAAGTTTTGCTCTGTTTGAAACATTCATACAATTCACATCATTTTATTTGTTTATTTATTTATTTATTTATTACAAAATGTAATTTACAGCCACTCACTACAAAAAGAGATGTTATGCATGTGAAGAGGCTGAGAGGATAATAGCAGCTAACACCATTTTTGGAGCATTTCCAGGCTAGTGATGTTGTTTCCCCTGAGGTTTTATAATTGATTATAGGGGTTTGTGTTTGAAAGATTTAGTTAAGACTCTTTGGTAAAGCCCCAGCACCCTGATTGCTTTCCCCTATTTTCTTAAGACCCATCAGCAGTGTTTGCGGTAGCTGCTCCACCTTGACTTATTGGAGATATTGTATTAAGAGACTTTGGTCTATGGAGTCGAGTAGCTCTAGTTGTAGCTGTATTCAGAGGAATCAAAGCAACAACTACAAATTTCTTCATTTGATGCTTACCTTGCCATTTTTATCTTTGGATAAATGGCCACTGTTGGATTCAGAGAAGAGAAAGCAGGGTCATGTCTTGTAGCTTTCAAAAATATAAATAGCTATGGATTAAAAAGCACCTTGATTTTTCTATCTATTTTCTAATTTCATATTTTGAATTATCTTTTAGAGAGATGCACATATCTTTAATGCATGTACATATCTCAAAACTTATTTTGAATCCACAGCTGTAAGTGAATTGCAACTTAGTAGCACATTATTTGACACTGTTGGCAAATCTATGAACAAAAGAATTTTACAAGCTGTTTTGAAATCCAAAGGCCACGTGGAACAGTGCTGATTTGACAGCCTGAAGGGATCTCAAAAGGAATGGAGGGAGGGTTATATTCTTTGGGAGGGAGTACCATATTCAAGTCATTTTCAGAGAGGTAGCTATGTTAGAGGCTGAATACACTGGCATTCAGCCCACTGTTGGCTCTGCTCCAGGAATGGGCTGGGTCACTTGAAGATGCCAAATAGACATCTTTGTTGGAATGAACCAGCCTACCCTCAGAGCAGTCCTACCCCTTGCCTTTCTGGCCTTGATTAGAGGCTCCTCTCTCTCCCTCTCCCTCCCTTTCTCTTTTGGTGCAGGTAAGATCACTCCCTTTTGGTCCATCTCCAGCTCAAGCAATCACCTAGAATGAATTAAAAATCATTATTTTAATTGTTTGTTTGTTTGTTTGTTTGTTTAGATTTTGGAAATATCATGAATTGACTTAATAAATCTATTTTCTAAATGCTGGCTAATTGAACACTTCTTTTGGCATTGGTGGAGAGGCAGAGGAAGTGACCATTTTAGTATCCATTAGAGCACTGAAAAATGAGCCACATCCCTTCTTAATTTAAATAGATTTTTCCATTGTCTTAAAGGATTTGTTGTGAAACTGACGGCAACTGTCAGGATCCTTCTTCCATCAGGTTCTCAACCAGACCTTTAAGAGCAGTGTATTACTTAATAATCTGTGAGAGAATGCAGTGATAAATGTAATAGAGCTAGTGTGGGGTAAGTGTTAAAGTGTTATAATGGTGCTGGAGAAATGCAGGTTCAAGTCACCACCATGGCATAAAACACACTGGCTGAACTTGGACCAATTATGGACTCTCCACCTGACATACATCGGAGAGTTATTCTGAGAATAACTCAGGAAGACAAGAGCAGCATACATTACTGAGCTTAATGGAGAAAAAATAGGATAGAAATGTGACTAACAAACAAATATTCTATAACATTAGGAAAACAAACCAAGGAATACAATTCACACAGTTTTTCTGTTGCACCTGTACAGGTGGATATGACACATAGAGTATGTGTCTATGTCTCCATTTGAATGGGCAACTGGCTCTTAATAATGGACTTACCTTGAAGAAGTGCATTTAGACTAAGGCTCCTTTGCTATATATTAAAAGATTATGGAGCCATTTGTACATGTCTGCAGAATCAAGGATGGATAACAGCAGGGCTGAGGAACTAATGGAACCTGCCACTCCTGTCAGAAGTGGTAAAAGATTCTGCCAAGTCTGTGCCCAGGAGGAGAGTGAATGAGATGAAGAATGAATGAACTAGATGGCAATCCAGAAAGATAGAGTTCATTCAAATGTCCTGCTTCTCCGTCCTCATATTCTCTCTCTTTGTTTTCCTCTAATAAGAGATCCGGAGAAGAGTGGCAAATAACATAACTGGAGGGAGGGGTTCTCTAATTACATTTGAAAGGGGTTACAAAATGGGGTTTTGATCTTCCTTCTCCATTAGAAAATTAAGGCTACAGAGTACAATCACTTCACAGAATGCTCATCTGAATGTATTTCAGAAACAAGGTTTTGTAGCTAAGATAGAAGGCGTGGCTCCTCCTGAAGCATCTAAGGGAGGGGCCACTTTGCCTCACCTGGCAAAGGGAGAAGAGATCAGGTGATAATCACAGGCTCCTCCCAGGCACCAGCTGCAGTTTGAGGCAAGTGTTCAGAGCGAGGATCGGCAGAACGCTGTCTTGAAACAAGGGTGGTGGCCCCAATTTTGTTTTTGCACCCAGGCACCATTTTGAAGGAGTGGCGCAGCTTCACTCCTGAGGAATCAGGCATCTGTGAGAGGGGTTGGGGGGGACCAGCAGTGGAGGAGGACCAGTGGGGGCCAGGGATGAACAGTGAGTGGCCCAGCTGGGCCTGTTGGTGACTGTGCATGGAGGTGGTCTGGAGTGTGTGTGTGTGAGGGGGTGCATCAGTGCCCCTCCCTGAGGTTTGGAGCAACCCCTGGTAGGCCATAGGCATATTCTTGCAATGGGCCAGAGGGTAATTGGTCCGTTATCACAGGCCAAGCAAGGTAAAAAAAATGTGGAAGACTGTGAGAAGCTGGTTTATGAAGGGGAAATGAGAGCTTTAAAATATATTAAAAAGTGAAGGGAAATTATAATATAATATAATATAATATAATATAATATAATATAATATAATATAATATAATATAATATAATATAATATAATATAATAGTGATACAATAAACACCCCCTGATATATCATGCAACCCCAGTATATGAAACAAAGCCCCCCTGGAGTAAGATGGATGGGCCTGTTTCAGACCTCCTTTACTTACCGCGGGCCTGGTGCTGGCCCGAACAGGCATCCAACAAATTTTTGGGGTCTGTTGAAGGCCTGAAAAGTGCTTTCCGATGAACCTCTGGTGCATCTGGGAGGAAATTATCCAACAACTCAGTCAGGGAGGTCATTAGTGGGGGGGAGATTGTTTGGGAGAGAGATACCTGGCTATTTACCCCCAGTTGAGGCTGGTAATTCCTAGACTGAGGTGGAGGGTGGAGGGTGGAGGGTGATCCCAGATGCATAAACTGCTATAGGAGGGGTGTTGACACAGAGGTTTTTAGGGTTGTAATAGGTTACGGCAGTGGTCGGCCACCCTGGGGTTAGTGTGAAGAGGCCTGAATTGTTCCACAATGATGGGGTACACTTGGTGGATGCTGGCCTGGATATTTTCTTGGAGGACATACAGAGGGGCCTGCAGTCTGAGGTGGAGCTCCTGGAGGGGAGGGTTGGGCCATGGCTGGTCATGGAAAACTCCAGTTCTAGCCCATCCACCCCCTGGACATTGCGGATTGGAAGATTACAATGTCAGAGGAAGGATGCATTGGAATACCCCCCTGGAGCAGGAGGCTAGAGGAAATGGCCTTCAGGATCCGGGGGAGGGGTTGGAAAGGATTTTACCACCTGTGGTCATGCTGTGCTAAGGACTACCTCACCAGGGGGTAGTTCACTTGCCCAGGTAGCTTGTTGGTTGGAGGGGTCCTGGGAGACCTCAGGGTTCCAATCAGTAACCTGCATTACATCAGGGCCCTCTGAAAGTTGGTTGAGGAAAAGTTTGCTCAAATACATTAATAAAGTATGGCCCATGTTATAACCCAATTACTGTGCCTTGACTCTCATTTTGCCATGGGAGGGGGGCAAAGGGACATATCCATCTGAAAGCCATGAGAATGTGTTGTTGTTTTTTTTCATGACTACCTCAAACACAAATTCTTATAATGGTTAACAAGTCAGAAGTTTATTCTGAATGTTTAAGTCTTATACATACACTACAAATGTTCTGTTATGAAAGATGGGAGAAAGACAAGTTGAATATCGGGCACATTCAGGTAATTTTAAAGTGTGATTAGTTGTACATTTGTCCCACACTTTAGTCCATAGAAAGGTTGGTTAGCTCCTTTTTCTAGTGATCACACAATGTAACAGAGAGCTTGCAGTCGTCAATTTGCTTTCTGCTGGCAATCTGCCTTTTGCTGGGCAGTATCACAAAGTGACATGAACAACTTAAGAAGAGTGCTTAAACACTTCATGATGCCGGGAAATGAAACACTTCCTCTGCTCTATAGAGAGGATACAACTAAAACAAAGAAAGAGCTGTGCCATGACAGTGCTGATGTGCTACATCACTTTGAAAAATTAATAAAAGGTAAAATGGAAAGTGCCCCCCCAGAGGTGGGAGGAGACAATTGTGAAGAAACTGAGAAATTGAGGGACATGGGATATGGGCACTTTGGGAATATGCAGACTTTTCTGTCTGTACCTGTGAACAGCTGGCTAGGAAATACTGGAAGCAGAGTTGTTATAATAAAGTGCTCAACCCTGTGGATCTTGGGGAACTCCTTGAAAGCACTGTTCAAGTCAATGGATAGACTGGAGTGTTGGGAGGCACCAAGACCCAGTAGGTTCACTAGTCATCACCACATTGTAGTATTCTAGGCTCACCCACTACAGGATCAACAGTGTAGTGTGGTTGAGTGGTTAGAAATAGTCAAGAAGGGAGATTTTTGACAGAGCAATATACACCTATTAAAATGGCAACTGAACAGGGGGAGGAGGAAACATTATTTAACTACTTAGAGCAGTGCTGATGTCCTGCATCACTTACACAAAATATTTTTTTAAAAAAATGATATCTGCCTCCTGCAAGTGGGAGGAGACAAGAGTGGGTATGGACAGAGACTGTTAAAACCTTCTTAAAGCACCTGGACCAAATGGGGTGCCATTTGGATGCATGTCTCTCACAGAAAGATATACTGGACCTCTAACCAATCCCAAACAACCATACTTAGTGGCCACCAGCCCACTCCAAAAAAGCTGATAGATATAAGCTTTTAGACTCTGGATTTGATGAATATTGGAGAGGATATTCCATTGATATTTAAATGTAATGACCAGCTCTGCTATCTTTGGGGGCCTCCTGTTTTCTGTGGATGCAGTTGTTGGACATCTCCTTCAACCTAGTGCCAGATGGCATCACTACATTTGGTATCATGACTGTAATTACTAACTCCTCAAACTCATGTAGATTTTATTTTCAGAATCTCTTACAAATTAAGTGCTTCGGTACTAGACTTCCTTAGATCAGTAAAAAATGTTTAATTTTATTATTTCCCTCCTTGCCTCCAATTTTCTATACAATGACTCTTAGATCTTTTAAGTGGTAACCTTATTATCTTTGCCTATCAAAAATCTCATGATTATCAGAGCTTGGAAGTAACTAATTGGAAGCAGGAATGAATTAATTGGCATTTATTGGAAAATCCTCTTTCCTACCTAAATTCGCATATCACACACTGTGTAACTTTGGGAAGCAAATTGCCCCAATTAAAGAAGTTGGGATAGGCATTATCAGTTGCATACTGAATTGTGTGACTCTGTCTACTGACATTACTTAAATTGAACCAATTTTCCTCCCAAGTTACATTTGCATAGCTATAGAAGACTTTGGCCATTGTCTGTTTTTTATTTGCAAAGCGTGATGTTTTATTACAATATAAAAATCTGCACTATCAATTCAGTGTATAATGAATTCTGGTTGTGTACAGTATTACAAACTGCAGTTTTATAAGCAAACATTTGTTAGTCCTACCTGCTAGAAAAGAGATTATCCAAACTGAAGGGTTTTTCTATATGATCAACACTTGCTTTGAGAGGGTGGTTGGGAGACAAGGAGGAAATATTGTGTTGCCTTGTTTGGTGGGGATGAGAAATATTGTGACGGGTAACTGGGAAACACTGTTATAACCTCCTACTGAAAATGAAAGGAACATTAAGGAGAAAAATAGCAAAGAAAAATAAAACACGAATTATATAAGGGGGACTCCTTGATGTTCATTTTATAATTTCTGAGCTATGCAGCATTTCTTCATCATGGTGACAATTGGATTGCATTCCCTTGCATATCTTACCTTTCCTCCTAGATTTATATTTTGAAGCTAAAATAAGAAGAAAGAACCATTTTCATTTCCTATAATACCAGTATGGTTAGGCCAAGATATATATAAAGTCATATAATGCAGCACCTTGCTGATATTAAGCAAGTGTGAATCAGATTGGTACCTAGCTGAAGACTCATTGGGAATTATTTCTATACTATCTTGAGATTTACAGACATAAGACAAGCACAGTCCAAGGGCTGAAGACACCTAAAAATGTTAAAAAAAAGAAGAAGCTGAAAAGATCCCTCACATCTTCGGGGGGTTTGAGGTTCCCCATGGTTTTCTTGGCAGAGTGTTGAATTTTCATCTCTGCAGCAGAAAGTACAGAGACCTGCAGAGCAAAAGTAGATACAGTCTCCCCAGATGAGACCATTCCTTTTGCTTGTCTCATTGACTGACATGTTCAGTCTCAATAACTCACTCTGAGACACAGGTAAGAGGAAAAAAGGTTCCATTTACTGTTTTGAATAGTAAAAACAGCATAGAGTAATTCCATCTGGAGACATGCGTGTAAACCAAAACACTTTGCCCCCACCAGCCCCCAAAATAATGAGTTAACACATAAGATTTGGGGGTTTAAAACTGGGTCACAACTTTATTAATTAATTTTATTTCTGAAACTGTAACAGCAACATTATCAGTTTTGATGGGCCTCCCGTAGTGCAAGTTAGATTTTAATTATATTTGGGGCTTGATTTTATGACGTCATGTGGTTTTCTATGAGAGCGCCCTTCCTACTGAGTGGCACTCCTAATCTTCTTGTGTTGAACTTGTAACTCCAGGCAGCCATGCATGCCCTGCCACCTTTTGGACTGTTTCTGGTTAATGACCTGCAGCGGTCATCCTATTGTTATGGTAAGTTGTTGCCCGACTGCCCAGTTCCCTTGTTAAGGGAACCTCTTGCACATGACGTCCCAGGATGGAATTTTCTTGCACTACCTGCCTACAGTGGCCAGAATTGCCCTGCCTACCATGTGTTGAGAATGGAATGGGCAAAAACACGCTGGCACCAGTGGCCAATCAGGTGCCAGCAAAAAATTCCCATTTGGCCCCCAGGTGACCAGAATCTCTCATTCTCAAGACAGCTAAGGGAGGGTGTGAGGAGTGCCGTTCGGAGTGAAGGGAGGCCACCGGGTGCCTCTCTTCACTCCAACTATGGTTGCCGGAGTGGGACAAAAAGGACCCACATCGGAGGGTCCCTCATGGAGCTGCCACATATCAAAGCAATTTTCTCAATAAGAAATAATGGAAAAACTCAGATGAAGGTCCATAGACCACATAATGGCAAAACTCACAAAAGAAGTTGGCTAAAAGTACATGTCCACACCATGCTAGAGGTAGCTGGCAGTGGAATCTGCTCTGCTTGAGCCTAACAATGGGATTGTACTCTAAGTTTTTAATGTGTCAATAAAAAGACCAATTTGTACCCATATGAACTAGCTGCCCCATGGCTAGAAATGGTCTGAAAAATAAGAAAATATGTTGAAAACAAATTAAAGAAAAATATAAAGAAAAATAAAACTTTAACCTGCACTCTCCTTTGAAAACCTTAATGGCTGGCTCTGGTCCTTTCTCTTCCCTTTGCTTTGGAGGTTTGCCTGGAAGAGAATGTTACAGATAATCACTCAGAATCCAGTGGGGGGGGGCACCACTGGCTAACTTTTCATCATCTGATCTACTCTGATGCACATATTGCAAGACACTGCTCATTGATCAAGGCAAAACTGATGAGAAATGTTTGCTCATCTTGCAAAACATTTGTAAACCAAGGTGCTGTGTGCATGTGTATTCTGCTGCTATCATTTAACTTATGTTTTATCCGTAATTCTACAACCTCATCTACCAGGCCCCATTTCACTCTCTGAATCCTCGCACAGGGATGTATAACTCATGGCTCTGCCCACAACAACTCCTATTGGAGAAAGCAAAATAAGATCCCTCTGACATTCTAAATAATAAATATTCATGAATGAGGGTGAACGCCACACAAGGTACTCATAAATCAAGCCATTGCTGTATTGTAGAAAATGATGTTGCACAAACAGGCCTTAACTGATTCATAATTGCATACTGGCCACTTCATGATACCAGGAAATGGACATGGAAATGCTCTTAAATAGAGAGGCATGGATCTCTACCAGTGGTTCTCATCCTGGAATGCAACTCCCAGAAGCATCCACCACACGCTGTGCTGGAAGGGGTTTCTCAGAGTTCCAGTCCAGGAACATCTGGGGACCCACAGGTTGAGAACTCCTGATCTCTACAAAAACAAAAGCAGAGGGGGACAAATAGTTTCTGCTGGTTTAGTTAACAGTCAGCCCAACCCAGAAAGGTCACTTCCCAGCTAACCCTCTAAAGACAGTACACAAAGGTTGCTAAAACCTTAACACATTTAGGGTCCCTTCAGCCATTTGGGCATCAATGAAAGCCTTTTTTCCCTAAACTGGAAATCACTTTTGTTTTGAAAAGAGCTTCTTCTTGGCCCAAAACAGCTTAAGAACAGCCTCAAACATGGTGAAATTTGTCCCTCCAGGTACTGGTGTGAAAAGACTTTTTTAAAAAAGGGATTGGGTTTTTTTAGGGTGCAAAGGCACTCTGGCTCTTCAAGGATCAGTAGTAGATGGGTGAAGTTTCCAGAACTATAGAAGATGCTCACACACCCGACAGTAATTGTATGTGAACCTATTTTAAATGTATTTTTTAAAAGTGTATTAGACTCATTTTACAGGATAGAGATATCTATGCTTTTAAAACCAGAGATACTTGACTATTTCAGCTACTTATAATTTTGCAACCAGCAATCATTCTGCTCTCGGTGCTGAGGTTGCACATTTATTTATTTATTTATTTATTTATTTATTTATTTATTTATTTATTTACAAAAATGTAGCCATCCCATTACCAAGCAGTCTCTGGACAGCATACAGCAATATATTAAAACAATAAAACCACATGTTAAAATCATCAAAATAACAGTTTAAACAATCAATATATAAATAGTAAAATCCTGCTATTCATGCAGCCAGCTAAAAGAACATTCATTAATTATGCCGTTGCTTTCGTAAGCAAAATGATAATACTGGAGGGGCATGTCTGTAGGTTTGGGAAATCTACAAATACACAGAAGCCTAACACTTTTAGAGGGAAAAGGCTTAAGGGGTTGGGTGAGAAGGACTTCCCATACAGTGAGCATGTTCAGTGATCACACAATATTAGCTGGCTGCTGGGATGGAAAATCAAGGGAAGAAAGAATGGAACAGATTGGTTGAAATTCTGTGTAGGAGTACTTCATACAGAAGCATTGGTTCCACTCATTTTCTACTGCATTGTTTACTGGCAGTTTCCAGTCTGAAGACGGCACCACAGCATTTGCTCAGTGCCTTTAATATTCAGAAGGGCAACACAACCCTTTGAGATGTTCAAACCACACTTGAAATATCATCTTAGTTCAAATTGCTTAATTTTTGCTGTTAATTTAAGAAGGCTGCATGTGCATGTTTCATGATATACATCCAGAATTTCACAGCAGATCAGTAACAGTGTTTTGTTTAATGACACCAGCTGCCTTTTAACAGCCTCTTTTCTGCCATAAAAGACAGCTATGGCTCATAACAAATTAAAAAGATTTAAGCTCAACTTTTCAGAATTCACATTACCGCCTCAGTCTCTTTGTCTTTTTTTTTCTTTTTCAGATTACCGTTTTTATACCAGCCCTGAGTATCTGGAAACTTCCAGTGATCCTGTTTATGCAATGCAACAATAATATCAAACTGCCTCCAAAAAGGTATCATTGAGTTTTTTCCCTCATTTTTTAGTTTTCATAAAATGACACTTTCTTGTTCAGCTAGAGATGGAAGAGAAAGAGAGAGGGGGCAAAAAGCATTTGGGTCACCTCATCATAATTAGGGATGAGCCTTTACCGCTTTATGTTTTGTGCTCTGTCGGAAGCTATGGAAAAACTTAATGAATATGTTGACCATACTGCAGAAATGAGAAGAAACTCCGGACCTTACAAAATTTTCCACCAGCTCCGGATTTGCATGATATTGACAACATGAGACCTAGAGGTACTTAATCCAACTGCATAGAGATACCTGAAGGAGGTGGAAAAAACCCCAGAAAAAGTGGAAAAATTTGGTCAGTGCATTATTTCCCTGAAGCCTTTTTGTTTGTTTGTTTTCAGAAAAATAGAAGAACATGAAAAAATAAAAATAAAAATTGATTATGGAATGTTTAATTTTGTCCAGGTGATAAATTTTCCTATTTTAAGACAGAGGGTTCAAATATTTTGCAAAGATCTTTGGTCCGAATTTAAGGGGCCAGCGGATCTTATATGCATAGTATTAGAATGAATATGTTGAATTTCTGAGAAGAACTGGGTGGAAAATATTATCAGTGGAAGTAATCATGATATTGACAACATGAGAACAAGATGCATTTCTTCTTTTAGGACAGAGATATGAAACTTTTTGGGGGGAAAAACCAGAAAAAAATGGAAAAGAATTTGTCCCTTTCCATTTTTTCCTGAAGCCCTGCCACCCCACTTTTTTTTGTTTTCAGAAAAATTGAAAAACATAAAAAAGTGAAACATTTCTATCTCTCAAAAAAGTAGCCATGACTCAAATTCCAGATAACATAAAAAAAGAAAAAGAAAAATGATTCTGGAATGTTTTATTTTGTCATGATAAATAAAATATTTTAAGACAGAGTGTTCAAATATTTTGCAAATAATTTCTAAAAAAATAATCTAATATGCATAGTATTAGATTATTCTAATTTCTATGCACTGAGGACAAATCCTAGGTTACAAACTGAACTCTCCAGTGCAAGAACAAGATGCATTTCTTCTTTTTAGGACAGGGGTGCCCAAACTTTTTGCCCACCCCCAGCTTTGGTGGCTGAGAATGCCCATCCGCCCAAGCTTCCCAGAGTTGCCAGTGTTGGCCCCAAGACTGAAAAAAAAAACCCTACCCACTGAAGGAGGGGAGGGACCTGCAGGAAGGAAGCCATGGACCACTCAGAATGGCCTGAGGGAGGTAGAAACCAAGAGAGGAAGGAAGGAAGGTGAGGAACAAGGAAGGGAGGGATGCTATTTTCACAATAAAAAGAAAAAAATGAAAGGAGGAAGCCACGCAATGCTGGTAGTGGATGGGCAATACAATACAATATGGCTGGAAATTGAGAATGCCAGGACTCACCTAATTTTAGCAGGTGACAGTTTTTGATCATCAGCACATTCTTCCTCCTGCCTTTCAAGACATTATGAAAACTACAAGAATGTAAGATCAAGATTATCTTGATCAGAAGTAACCCCACTTACTTCTGTAACAACATGCCTAAGTGAAGGGGGTGATGGTTTCATAAGTGTCTACTCTTTTGAAACCATCACCATCAATGTCTACTTTCTGGTTGGCGTCATATGCATCTTATATTATGAGGCTTTATAACTGGACTTCATATCCCAAATTAGCCAAATTACCTTACCCCTGCCCCTAGCTACAATCAAACAGTGCCATGATCTTAATCTATAGTGGCAGAGGAACAGAATAATTGTGCTTCTGGCATGGCTGCTCTTCTAAGGAACTTCTACAAAAACAAAACAATGCAGAATGCCATGATTTCACCCAAACTTTGCTCTTAAACTGTAGAATCATCACTTTAAAAATATCTGCTTCAAGGCCCAAGAAGAGGCATCATATCTGCACTGATTGATAGCTTTTACAGTTGCCTGCTTTAAATTTCTTTGATTATGTAAAGTCTTGACAGGCCACATCACAATTGTCTGCAGGCTGAGGGCAACCCAGATACCATTCTTTTATCCCCAGAGAATCTAACCATAGTCAGCACTAGTGCAACTGAGAGAATCAGTTAAGTTCACATCAATGTCTGTTCAGTGATTTTTAAAAAAACAAAAAAACAGGTCTCATCTGGAACTACACTGCATACTTCTTTGTAGTGTTATTTTTACAAGCTTACAATGAACTTTGTGAGGAAGATGACAAACAGCACATAGATGAAGAAACTATTTGTTAGGTTCTAAATTATTAGTGTCCACAGATGAGCTGAAAAACTGTCTTCCCTGACATGTTTGCTCTTAGTATATTTGTCTCCATTTTGGTCCATATTTGCTACCTCACGAGCTGAAATCCAATTCTGCAGCTCTGTCTGTGCAACAAGAATTATGTCGTCATGATAATCAGCAAATCACTGCTAATAAAAGCTTTGTTTGGCAGTTTCAGGGTGCACACATCTGCATTGCATTGTACATAGGTTTCATACATCTCAATATCAGTAAAATAAGCCATTAGTCTGTGGTGACTTGCACCTGTTCGTGACAACATTTCTGTTGCACAGAGCTGTGCTACATGATTTCAATCAATATGTTTTTAAGCAAAACTGCTCCCATATAAAAAACACAAATCAAAGAAAATAAGCATAATTGTAGCCATTGGGTGCAATGTATACCTCGACATTTGAATTTCTTGGCTTCTGCTAATTGTGGGCTATGACAAGGAGTTATAAAAACCATCAAAGACCTGCTGAAAATGGTTGGAATCATTTTTCAGTTCCTTCTTTTGATACAGTGGTGATCTAATAACCATAAAATTATTATCCTCATCCTGAACGAGGGCAAGTTTTTTGTGACACTCTCAAAAAGAAAAAAAATGAGAACAATATTTTCCCCATGGAAGGAAAAGCTCTGTGTAATATGAAGTTTATGATCCAATACTGCAGTTGTCAATGCTACCAAATACCAAGGCCATTATACTTTTGCAGAGATGTGCTGATGCAACAAGAATGATGTCACTGTTGTTTGCTAATTAAAGACTTCTATTTTAAAATTTCCATTTGGGTGTGTGTATGATTCCATCTCACTGTATGTGAGTTTCGTGCACCTCAAATAAAAAAACAGAACTCTTAATCCCTTCCATTCTGCTCAGATGATGACATCATTTCTGTTGTGTAGACTGAGCAACACAACAGAATACTGGTGAAGAGACGCCTGTTTCCATTCCATGACTCTTTCACATACACTCATTCTGTTGCTTCCATATCACTGCCTCAACAGAAGAGCCTTTCAGCAAGAATGAGCCAGAAGAATTAAGGATTCCAAAATCTGATGGGGCAGATGACCTGCTTGACCGTGCAGACCCCAGATCCTGCATATATGAGTAATGAGGACTCAGGAGCTAAGTTCAACATGGAGGTGGGACAATCTCCCAGCCTTTGGAAGTGAAGAAGGCTCAGGGCACAAGCCCAGTTTAAAGCCCCAAATTGGAATGCCCAGTTACTGAGGAAATATCCTTGTGACTAACGGCATTTATACACGACCCCTAAACTCCGGGACAAATGGCTCCCAGCTCCGGAACTTAAAAATGTTTACCCACCAGCTCCGGAGTTAACAGGAAATTAAGTGCGACCCCGCCCACTTTAGCGCGTCCCAGCGCACCTTTCAGGTACCTGCTCTTTGGAGGTGAAAATTATTTGATCCGGTGTAACGATAGTGAGTGCGGGGCTCTCCTTGCTTCTGTTTGTTGTTTTTTGGTTCCCACCCCTTTAAGAGCTACTTTTACAGAGACGAGAGGCAGAATGGAGGTGAGCGGCATGCTTTTCTTTCTCTTTTTCTCCCTCCCCTCACGCAGCCAGCAGCCAGGAAGTGCGGAGGGGGTGGGAATGCAGGAAGAGCGACGAACCCCTAAGATCTCTGGTCCAAATTTAAGTGGCCAGCGGATCTTAGGGGTCGTGTAAAAAGGCCCTAAATGATTTAACGATGCTTCTCTTAATAGGTTCTGCCATGTTCCATAATCTCTTGCTCTGAACTGCCTTGACATTGATGATTTGGACTGCTTCTAGGATTATGACTTTGGGTTGCCTTGCCAATGTGTCTACTTAATGATTTTTACATTTTTATAGTTCGTGATTCTCCTGCTTCATCTTTTCCTGGGATTTCATTAACCAGCAGCTTCATTTGTCTCAATTAGCATGAAACAAGACAGTTCAGCTCTCATAACAAGCTATATTTCAAAAGAAACAGAAAGATTATGGGGACGGGGAGTAGTATTTTAATATCTGCCCCCTAAATATGTAACTTTGTACACTTTTAATCCTTGAACACCCTTTTAATTTGCATTTTAACCTACCACATTGCACAGTAAGCAAAACAGTGGGAAAAGGAGCAATATTGTCTTTTAGATCCAGCCCTTTTCGAACACTGAATGATTACCTGAGCACACTTTTTAACAAAGAAATCAAATCTGTGCTATTCTCTAAGAAAATAGGAATCCTTGCTTTGATGAAAGAAACGTGTTTGTAATAGAATGCAACAAAATGGAAACTCTACTTTTGGCCATCTAAATCGGAACTGGAAGGAAGTATGACTGTCCTTTTCATCTTTAGAGGACAAAAGCAAGATTTTTGTTTCCTCAGAACCATCAAAAGAAAGGTACATGAGAAGGAGCGAAATTACTTCAGCATCCAAATGGATTGCAATCTAAGGTGAAAGAAGGTCAGCACAGGTGAGATCAGGGAAACAACAGTCTAGGACCCTTCCCCCCCCATGCACGACAGGCTAGGACCCTCCCGCTCCATGCCCACACCATCTCTATCCTCTTTTCCATGCAAAAACATATATCTGCAAAATGATAACTGACTGACTCACATCTTGAAAGAAAGGCAAACTTATTGGTGTCCTTAAATATGCAGAATGAATGAAATCTTTGCACATCTAAATATAATCCAGTTGCCCTTGTCTGCTGTTGTCTCTTTTCTTGAAACTAAAACAGAAAAAAACCTGTTTTGAGATCATCACCTGTTGCAAAGGAAGGAAGGAAGGAAGGAAGGAAGGAAGGAAGGAAGGAAGGAAGGAAGGAAGGAAGGAAAAGAAATCAACCACAGTCAAGTCAGTAAGTCAATCAGTCATTCTAGGGATGGAAACGTTGATAAGGTTTCCCTGGTCTAGCATTGAATTTTAATACTCTTTTCCATCCATAATATGGTTTTGTGTTTGTGAGCAGAAACAAGCTTTCCCTCCACCAAATCCAAAAGCACAGCTACCCCCATTCCCCAACAGAGAGGGAACTATATTGTGATTCCCTGTAAAGGTGTTAAAGATAAGAAGTCCCTCATAATAAAAGGAACAGCAAGCCTAATTAGACTCCAACACAGCTGAATACAGAGGGATTCAGGTCATCATTTGTGTCAAATTGTGCGGAACTTGAGGACTTTTATTTTCTTTCCAGCATGAGCACAAATAATTTTGCAAATTTTGGTGACTTCTTAACAAAAACAAAAACCTCATATATCCCTATGGCAAAATAATACTTTTTAGCAATAATTATAAAGTAATTAAGTGATACTTTTCCTTATACCTCATGGAATGTGTCTGTTTCTTTATAAGAACATTACTGTTAGTAATTGGCCTGGTCTATACATTTGCACTCCAGGGTACTAGACATGCAAAAGGCTTTTAATATCAAGTTAACTGTATGTACTGAAAATTCCCTCTGGCTCAATTATGGTGACTAAAGAAAGCTCAGTCACTCCAGGCATCACTGTCCACCCTCTGTCAGTGTAAGTCAGCCTCTGACAAAGCACTTACCACCTTCCTACTAATATGGCAGGTGATGGAGCTCTATTTCTTCCCTTGGGAGAATGCTTCACAGCCTAATATATCTCACTCTTTCCCTCTCATATTCTCTTTCTCCTTTATAGTCCAACAACACAGCCTGGAAAGAAGCATTCAAAAGGAGAATTCTGCCCAGCATCCTTATTTTGAACAAAACGAAACTGGAGATATAGTAAGGCTGTAAGCTGTTGCCAAGAGGCAAAGCCTTGCTCAGGAAGGAGACAAATTAGTCTGGAAACAACTACCAGCATTGAAGCAAATGCTTGGATTTATTTAACTTTGCTTTAACCCTAAGGGCAGTTGTACTTTCCAGAGCAATGTGAGTATGCAGTGTACGACAGTTTGTTCCTTGTGTGCTATTTTCAGCCCGCAGCAGTGCATTTGTTGTCTCTAAAACTTGCTCCCAAATGAATTTTTTTCCTGTCACCATTCCTGTTTGAGAAGGTCACGTTGAAAAGGGAAACATCAAGGCCCTCCAGTCATCTCCACTGCCTGGCCTGCTGTTCACATTAGTCTGAGCAGAAGAACCAGTGGTGAGGGATGGAAGGAACTGCATTTCAAGGAAATCTGGAGAGCCACAACTTCCTCATCCCTGCCTGACATGCATCATGTATATACATCTAGTATCCTCCAGTCTTCTGTTGAGAAGTATGTGGAGGCTTGCCCCAGGCATAAGGTTTGATGCTCTGTTAAAGATACCATTAAACTGTCAAAATTTGTTTCCATTTTTATAATCAATGGTGCAGGAGAGGGAAATTAGTGTTTTGTCTCAAGGACCGGTGTTTCTTTCTTCAACCAACAATTAGTCTTGGCCTTATAGCAGGCAGAAAACTGATTAAATGGTGACTGAAGATCCTTATTTAGGCCTGGGTCATCATTGGAATTAAAGCCTTTCTGAGAACGAGTCTCTGTTCTCAAAATGCTTTGCCAAGCCATCACAGAAAACTTTCTAGCTGAAGTAGGGTCACATTTGCTGGAGTAGCAAATAATTAAAAACTGTGGGCTTAACTACATATGAAAAGATTCTCAGGAATAGAGACTTTGGCCCAATTCAAAGTGCTTCAACCCAATTCATTAGCACAGCAGCACAGCTGCTGCACATTCCTTTTCCTGACACCTCTCCCCAGCATCTCCACTCATCCACTGCTGCACACTGGCTGGCTCGTCCTCCAGGGCCAGCTGCCCAGTCCAGACAGGAGCCCGGGTTTCCATGCCCAACCCCTTCTGGCGGCTGGTCTCCCCATCTCACCTTCTCATCTTAGTGGCTGGCTGCAGGTGGAGGCCAAGCAGGGAATGCCATGCCACTGTGGATGTTTTCTGTTTTCCATTGCTCATTTTCTTCTTTGATTCATTAGCTAATTGTTTATTTGTTTATATATGATGAGTTATTTCTTATTATTTTATATTATTTTATCCATTTTACTTCAGATATTAATGCCCAAATTATTGTCCATCCATGCATCCATCCATCCACATAATCCATCCATCCATCCATCCATCAATCCCCTAGCAGATGGGGGAACCCAACTTCACCAGGAAGGAAGAACCTAACCATGAGAATAGGATCACTGTAACTCCCCTTATAACTCATCAAATATAAACAAATAAACAATTAGCTAATGAATCTAAGAAGAAAACAAGCAATTGAAAACAGAAAACATCCATTGTTTGCTTGTGATGAGACAAATATCAAATCAAATATATTTCCTGTTTTATGGATTTAGCTACTGGCCCTCTGAGACAGCTCTTGTGGAATCCATGAAACTCTAAAGTGGTCCATTCCCTGTAGCTGTACTGTAAATGTTGAAATCTCTAGGCACAATTCTCTTGGAGTTCCCCAGCATCATGTTCAAGCACCCTTTGGCTACCTCAACAGGATTGGTAATACACTAATGCCACCAATCTGCCTCTCTGACTCACCTGAGGCAGATTGTTGTTGTATAGCTGGTCTAAAAGAGTATAAACTGCACATGACACAGAATACTAAAAAAATCACAGGAACCTTTGAGTTGTATTATGTAATTTTTACATCAGAAATAAAGTGAAATCACAGATATGTCAACAGTTTGTCACTGATTTCACCTTTTTTTCCTGGTTGATTGCAGAGCCTTAAGTAATACATTGAGACAGTTTTCAGATCTGATTAAATTGTGTGACATAAATTTCCTGGAAAACATTATCAATAACCATTTCCACAGAATTAAAGCCAAGCTCCTAAGCAAAATATCTATGTGACAGCAGCTGCTGTTTGTTTGACCATCAGCACCATGCAATAAAAAGGCACATGTGCTCAAGCAAAACTCAGGACACAAGAGAGATACAGTCTAAACATGCATATGCATCATTCATATGCTGTCCTATGTGCTTAATTTCTGTGATCTTTTGAATGAACCCCAAAGGATGGAAAAGGACTGCATTCCTTGGTCTACAACTACTTATACCTTTGGAATGAGCTTTAGATAAACTTCAGAATAAACTCAATGCTTTAAATCAAACAGTCCTGATAGTATTATATGTTACATTATGTTTATCTCACATTCATACAGACACTCAGTATGGCTGTGCAACATTTGCATTTCTTCCTTAACTGTTGCTTTTGAACTGCTGCATTATTCCACTTACACTGTTCAAATGACTTCCAAATCCAGAAATGAATGGGGAACAGAGGATGTGCTTCTGGCAACTGAGAAATTAACAACAATTCCAAATAGCAACAGGCTTCAAGTGTAAGTGCAAGAGCTGGCGATGTCGCTAATTCCTTGCCACAAGACAGATGGCTACCAGCAGGATCAGCACCTGGCAGGTTCATTAAGCATGCATCAACATATGGGGAAATGATAGCTAGGCCATCGTCAAAAATCTTGAGTCTTTACTGGCACTTTAATCAGGTGGGGTGGGGGTGGGGGAGCAAGAACAGCCTTTTCCCAATAGGAAGGACAAGATAAAGTGCTTTGATCTCATACTCAGAGAAAATGGGGGAATACAAATGCTTTCCCTTTGAAAAGATGGGGTTGCAGGGGATTTTGCAATGACACTACTTCTCATTCCTTGTTTGCTCAACAGCCGTCACACTGTGTAGAACCTGAGGCATTGTCTGAGGAGTAATGAGCAGTGATTGTTGCAGTATCTGATAGGGACAAGTTTAGTAGGAACATGCTTGAGGAGTTATAGGATCTGCAATATATGCATAAATGTTCCGGACCACAGCTGCATGATACTGCATCTATGCTATTTTGCAGGAAAGAAAAATCAACATTCCACAAGACAATTCTAAAAATGAGGCCAGCCCAAATAAAATTTAAACTGGGCTTTGAATCATCATCAGGTATGTCACAGGTAGACATGGGCACGAGCAGAAAAAATGACGTTTCGAGTTTTCATTTGTTGGAACGGGTCCGTTTCGGGTCGTTTCCGTTTGTCACGAAATTTTTCAAAACTTTGTTGTTTCCCATTTGTCGTTTGTCGTTTCCACCACGATATGGCACGATTTGACTTCTCAGAGCATAGGGACATCCTGCAATCAGGGCCGGTGCTAGGTGTTTGTGCGAACTAGGCGGCGGGCGGGGTGGGGTGGGGCAGGGGCAGGGGGAGGTGCAGGAGGGGTGGCGGTGGCGGGGGCCATGGGTGGGCAGCGGCTGCGGGCGGGTGAGTGGGCGGGTGGCGGCACGGGCGGACGGGCAAGTGGGCAGTTAGGATATCACTTAGGATAGAGGTTCTGTTCTTGGCTTGCACCCCAAATGTGTGTGTGTGCAAGCAAATTGAAGTTGGGGAAATAGAAAATAAATGGTAGTATATAATATATATTTAAAATAAATCCACACATCCCACTCCCAGTCCAACCTCCCCCTTTATCCAATATCAGAAAAAAATCCTCAAACTGCCAGAGAAGAAATAAAGAATAAACTGCTATTCCCTTCAGCAGACAAAGCTGCAGGGAATCAAAGAAATTATTTTCTAAATTCAGTTCCCTCCCTTCCTGCCTAACTTAAATCCTAAAGCCTCCAGCCTCCCTCCTCAATCTCAATCGGATCACACCAGCACCAGCAGCCAGCCCTCCTCCCTCAACCACATCCATACACCCGACTGCGATTTCTGGAAGGTGCCTCGGCTTTTTATGCCCTCCGAGACATCCAGAAGTGTCAGTAAAAAACCTGGCGATGCCATTGGTGGAATGGTTCAAACAATTTGCATGGTCCCATCCCATGCCCAGCCCAAATGGGCAGGTCTAAAAAAATAAAAATAAAAATAAAATAAAATAAAATCAATATGACGTTTTATTGCTATAAAAAACCCACTGCTGCTACTATAAAAATTCAGGCATTTAAAATAAATAAATTTCACATGTTTCTGTGCTGATTTGGTGTGTGTTTTGACCATGATTTCAAAAGAAAAATTGTGGTCACCATTTTGGATCACCCCCACCGCATGGCATGCAGCGAGACAGATGACAAGGATGACCCCTCCCCCCCAGCCTGGTGCAAGCAGCCCAGGACAGGAGAAGAGGGGGGAAAGGCCGGGGACCCCACAGAAACCACCCCTCTGGTAGGTGGCAAAGGCTCAGGCCGGCATATTTTTGCCTGCTTTATTAGCTGGGAGTCGGGTTTTTTTAAAAAAACTTTAAAAAACTTTTTCTGTGCTTCGCATTGCGCAATCACTGCGATGCCACAAACGGAAACAAAAACCCAACCAAATTTTTCTTTTTTCGGTTTGAGTTTGAGTTCTGATGGCTTAATTATCGTTACCGTTTCCGTTACATAACAGAAATGATAACCGAAAATGGAAACGACAATTTCGCTGAGTCGTGCCCATGTCTAGTCACAGGTATAGTGACAGTCTGCTCTTTTTTAATGCCAAACCTGGGAAAGTTGGGGCAAAGGGTACCTCCAATCTGGCAATGTCTGGAGGCAGGGAATTTTTGCTCTCCCACATGAAAAGACATCAGCTGGCAGCACTGGGAAGCCATGTTGGTGAAGGGAGGGGGCAGTCTATTTAAGGGACTGTCCCACCAGGTCATGGCCTCTTCTCTGGTGCTGCGGTAACCCCACCTTCCCACTCTTTGGTTGATGGGGAGAGTAGCTGGTCGCTCCAGGGCTGGATGGGAATTTTTGGAGGTGACCCTGATTGACTTTGGGTGGTAATATGTTTTCGCCCATGGATAGGGTTGTTAGGTTTCCACTTTGAGTTTGGTCAGAACAGCTGGTAGTGAATAGGTTTTAGAGGCCGTTGAGATCCCAGAGGACACTAATGGGTGCTTGGTAGCACTCTTGCAGTAAATAGGTTTGTAATTGGTCATAGGTTAAGGAGGATAAATTAAGATTAACTATGAGGCAGAGGGCAGCCCTGAGGTACTTATACCTTTAAGGTTGGAAGCGTGCTGATCAGGTAGGCAGCAGGCTTCTAACGGGGATCTCACTGATGTAAATTGGGAGATGGAACCCTTAATGAGTTTCTGCACCCAGCCTATTCACTACACAGGCTCCCTTGTTTGAGGACATTTATTTAATAAAGTGAATAAAGTTGTGGCCCTATTTAATCCAATGCCTGTTGTCCATATCTTTATTTTGGGCTGGGAGGTAAGATTTCTGACTTCTGATTTTTATTAGTAAAACTGCCCCTTCCAGTGCAATAATAGCTGACCCTAAATGACCCCAGATTTAAAATACTTTATACAAATTGAAAACACCCATATTGGTTATCTTGAAAGAGAATTGTTGGCCCCATGCATTTTTTATTTTTATTTTTGAAAGAATCCAGGCTGCAGGGGCTGAAATACTGATCCTCAAAAAGATCTTTGAAAAGGAAAAAGTAACCATGGAGGCTTACCAGGAGAAGACTTTGTTGTAGCTTCCTGGACTTTTAGCTTGCAATGAAAGGTCACATACACAGGCAAAAGATCAGGCCTAAAATAAAGTAAAATTGTTTAATTATTGTATTATGACCTATGTAATGTATTGCAGTTGTACTGCCCAGTGTGGCCTTGTTCCCAGATGGGCTGTCTAAACATCTAATAAATAAATAAATAACATAGAAAGGGGGAGATTAGCATACAGTTTTATAAGGTATTTTCAATTTTTTCTGCATTACAAAATCACAGCACAGTTCTGTTTGTTCCAGCGCTGAGTGTTTTCAATAAACTTTCTTTCAAGATTTCTGAGATTACGCTCTTGACGCTAGTCTTCTAATCTGCTCCAGGTCTGAGGAAATCTGAATGTTTTGCTCGGTCTGTCAAGATCCAAATGGCTGACTCCCAGGAAACCTGACATCAATGAATTAGCACCCTTTTCTTTTTCTCCCCTACCTGTTTGATCTGAAAGGCACATTGACTGTCATCTTGAAAATATTCTTTAGCCAAATGCATTATAGGCATTCACAATGTTGTCTATGGCTATTTGTAATTGTCCATGAAAAATGTTCAAGCTGGTAGCTATTACTGCATCTTATGGCATAATAGTTATAATAGATTTTTGATGTTGTGGTACTGAAAGCCAGAGTTTAATTATTCCCTGTGGGTTGACGGAGGAGCCATTTTTTATGTGTCTTGAATTTCCCACCACCACTCATTAGTAGTGGATGACCCCTATTCTCACATCATGAGACTAATAAAAAATTCTCTATTCCCACCTTCTCTGTACCGTGCATAACCTCGTATTTGGCCATCATGTCTGCCTCTTTGTCACATTTTCCCCTAAATTAAAAAGCCTGAAATATTGTAAGATTTCACCATAAGAAAGTTGTTCCAGGAACTAGATCTTTCTGGTGTTTGCTCTCTTTCCTACACCCATCCACAGGTCCACAATGTTTACAATATATTTTTAAGATGTAGTATGATTATATTAGTATACAGCATTTTAGATTAGGACACACCATAGACTATTTTAAAAAGAAAGGATTAGGTAGTCCTGGTTTATTTTCAATCTATTTTCTAACAGCGTGTGTGTGATGCACTAAGCTGATATTTTGATGAAGCAGTCCATCAAAAACCCACATCCCTGTTGTGGTCAGTCACTGCCAGCTCACATTCCCAACATGTATGAGTGTTAAGAGTATTTGTTATAATGGGTATCACTTCACTTTTGCCTATTCTAAAGCTGCATTTGCCATTTTCATGCCAGATTTGGAGGGATTATTTCATTTTTATTCATTCTAAATAATCTAACATTATGAACAAAAGTGACTATCTAATTGCTGAATGCTATTTTTAAATTGTTTATTGATTGGATCTTTGAAAAAAGATAACAAAAAGTCCCCTCATTGTCCCCTCTTGTCTCCTCTAGCTTCCAGGAGAAAGTTTTCCATTTGTCTTATATATATTTTTTCAAAGTAATGTGATACTTCTCCACTGCCTTAAGTGACTATCTAATTGCTGAATGCTATTTTTAAATTGTTTATTGATTGGATCTTTGAAAAAAGATAACAAAAAGTCCCCTCATTGTCCCCTCTTGTCTCCTCTAGCTTCCAGGAGAAAGTTTTCCATTTGTCTTATATATATTTTTTCAAAGTAATGTGATACTTCTCCACTGCCTTAACACACTTTTTTTTACTTCCTTGGTCCCTCCACAGAGATGAGGAAGTGTTTAATTTGCCAACATTCTGAAGTGACTCTTTTCTTAACCTACTTCATTACATTGGCAACTGACCGGAAGGTTCACTTTTGATTTGTTTCCAGCATTTACACCTGCTGGAAATGAACCAAAACAGAGCAATCCTACCAACAACAACAAAAATGTATGAAGACCCTAACAAGAACCAGAAGAGCATGAGGTGGGCTGGTTGATGCCTGATTGCTGGCTTTAGGTTTATACCAGCCCATCCCTAAAGTGGACCAATGGGCTAAATTATGAGCCTTTGAGTGAAGGATATATAATATAATATAATATAATATAATATAATATAATATAATATAATATAATATAATATAATATATTATAATATAATATAATATAATATAAATGCTAAACAAAGGAAAAAGGATCTGGCTGTAGAATTAGAGACTAGGAGTTCAGTTTTCCACTATGCTTCCTAGAAAAAGAACCTGTCTGTGCATCTATGAATGAGCTGCACAGTCCCAGGATGCCCCAAGAAAAAGAGACTGGTAAATGATTTCTCCATCCTGTATACATGAAAAGTCCTGGAAGGGGACTTTTCAGAATTGACCTGATGGCACATAGAAACATCAGATTGTGAAAATTATTCATTTATTCCTTTTGAAAAAGAAATATGTGCAAGCTGGAGAAGATGGAGTGAAGTAGGCACCAGAACTTGGAAACGTTACTCCAGGAGGCACTAGATAGACTGAAAGGTATGGTAGTACATTGATGAGATGGCAAGCTGGTAGACTGTCAGGCTGGAAAATCTGTCAGACAAATTAATCTGTTTCTAGTCCATGTTACTGTCACATGTGTTTAAAGTATTTCCCATCCCATTTCTGCACGAACCTTCATTTTTTAAAAAGTAACTAGAAATAAATTTGCATTTTAATAAGTATTTTGGAAGACCTTTCCTCTCAAAATATTGATTTCTAAACAGTTTCCCTCCTCAGATATTGCTGTGTATGAGTATCACAAATCATAAACACTGATTCAATCAAAGCTTCTTTGGACCTGTTAGACAAAACAGTTAACAGTACAAAATTATGGTTTTAAAGTAATTACATCAATCCATTCAAGAGGCTTATACATTTTACTATGCTTCTCATTTGCATTTTTCTCCTACTTCTGCCTGTCAGGACCTACTGTTCTCGGATTGCTCAGATAGTCTCATATTGCACAATCAATTTGAGGCTCTTTCCCTCATCACACCGAGGAACAACTGGTCCCACCTGAGGATCTCTCCCTCATCACAATTGATGAGATACAGGATCAGGTACATGTAGAAGAACAGGCTGCAGGAGAGAAGCTCCTTCTGCTAGGGGATTCTATGATTAGAAATACGGAGGGATGGATTTGTGATGAGCATGATAACTGTATGGTCACTTGTCTGCCAGGTGCAAAGGTTGCAGACATCACGAGAAATCTAGATAGCTTGTAAGAGAGGACCGGGAAGGAGCCAGTGGTCATGGTACATGTTGGTACCAATGATGTCAGGAAGGCCAAGCGGTCAGTCTTGGAAGCCAAGTTCAGGTTGTTAGGAAGAAGATTGAAGTCCAGGACTTCCAAGGTAGCATTTTCAGAAGTGCTACCTGTTCCTCATGCAGGACCCGCCAGGCAGGCAGAGCTCAGAAGCCTCAATGCGTAGATGAGGCGATGGTGTCGAGAGGAGGGCTTTAGATTTTTCAGGAACTGTTGAACATTTTGGGACAAGCCAAAACTCTTCAGGAGGGATGGGTTGCACTTGAATCATGATGGGACCAGATTGCTGGCACTCAACCTCAAAAAGGCAGCAGAGCAGCTTTTAAACTAATAACTGGGGGAAAGCCGACAAGAGCTGAGTGGCATCCGGTTCGGAACACCTCATCCACAGGGAATGATGTTGGAAAGGGTAGAGACTCACATAGAGATGACATAGCAGGTATTAGTACTGGGAGAATAATGGAATGTGATAGTTTGTCTACTGAAAATAATAGCTGTGGGGGGGGGGGAGAGAACAAAGCAGCAGCTGTTGTTGCAGAACCCACTGTACAGGTGCTTCTACGCCAATGCTCGAAGCCTCCGACCAAAAATGGGAGAACTTGATCATTTGGCAGCTAGGAATAACATTGATATAATAGCCATAACAGAAACCTGATGGAATGTAGAGAACCAGTGGGATACAGCAATCCCAGGCTATAAACTCTATAGAGGGATAGAGAGGGGTGGGTTGGAGGGGGAGTGGCCATCTATGTTAAAGAAGGGGTAAAATCCAGCAGAATGGAGATTGACAGAGGGACTGACTCCACCATAGAATCACTGTGGGTTAAACTACCAGGTCCAAGGAGTGATGTGATAGTTGGGGTATGCAATCACCCACCAGATCAAAAACTTGAGGGGGACCTTGAAATGAGGAGACAAATCATGGAGGTGTCTCAGAAGGATAGGATAGCAATCATGGGGGACTTCAATTATCCCCACATTGACTGGGCCAATGCGAGCTCCGGGCAAGAAAGAGAAACGGGGTTTCTCGACTTGCTGAATGACTGTGCCTTAGAGCAACTTGTTATGGATCCCACCCAAGAACAGGCAACTCTGGATTTAATACTGTGTGATACTCAGGACCTGGTCAGGGATGTGAATGTCACTGAGACTCTGGGGAACAGTGACCATGCTGCAATCTCCTTTGCCATGCATGTTGGAGGAAGAGTGTCAAGCAAATCAGACATAAAAACCTTTGATTTTCGAAGGGCAAACTTCCCTCAGATGAGGAAACTAGTTAGAGAGAAATTGAAGGCAAAGGTTGGAAGAATCCAATCTCTTCAGAGTGCATGGAACCTTTTTTAAACAACGGTAACAGAGGCCCAGCAGAAGTGCATACCACAAAGAAAGAACAGCTCATTTAAGTCCAAGAGGGCACCAGCATGGTTAACGAGTGGAGTTAGAGAGGCTCTAAAGCGCAAGGAGAGGTCTTTCTGTAAATGGAAATCCTCCCCAAATGAGGAAAATAAAAGGAACACAAACTCTGGCAAAAAAAAATGTAAGAAGCTGATAAGAGAGGCAAAGAAAGATTTTGAGGAACGCATGGCTAGCAATATAAAGGGTAATAATAAAAGCTTCTTTAAATATGTGAGAAGTAGAAAACCTGCCAGAGAACCAGTTGGCCCTCTGGATGGTGAGGGAGGAAAAGGGGAGATTAAGGAGGACTTGGAAATTGCAGAGAAATTAAATGAGTTCTTTGCATCTGTCTTCACGACAGAAGACCTTGAGCGGATTCCGCTGCCAGAACAGGCCCTCTTGACTAAAGAATTAAATCAAATACAGGTTAAAAGAGAGGATGTTTTAGGACTAATTGATAAATTGAAGATTAACAACTCACCAGGCCCAGATGGCATCCACCCAAGGGTTATTAGGGAACTGAGAAATGAAATTGCAGATCTCTTAACGGTAATATGCAACTTGTCTCTTAAAATGGCCACAGTGCCAGAGGACTGGAGGATAGCAGATGTCACACCAATTTTTAAAAAAGAAAGAAGGGGGGACCTGGGAAACTACAGGCCAGTTAGCCTTACATCTGTCCCAGGGAAGATGGTGGAAAGCCTCATCCAAGAGAAAATCTTAAAACACATAGAACAAACCTTGCTGAGAGAAAATCAGCATGGCTTCTGCAAGGGTAAGTCTTGTCTGACAAATCTTTTAGAATTTTTTTGAAAAGGTCAACAGGCATGTAGATTTGGGTGAATCGGTGGATATAGTCTATCTGGATTTTCAAAAGGCTTTTGACACAGTTCCTCACCAAAGGCTGCTGAGAAAATTACACAGTCAGGGGATAAAAGGGCAGGTCCTCTTATGGATTGAGAACTGGTTGAGATCCAGGAAACAAAGAGTAGGTGTCAAGGGGAAATTTTCACAATGGAGAGAGGTGAAAAGCGGTGTGCCCCAGGGATCTGACCTAGGACCGGTGCTTTTCAATCTGTTCAAAATGACCTGGAGACAGGGATAAGCAGTGAGGTGGCCAAGTTTGCAGATGACACAAAACTTTTCCTTGAAGTAAAAACCAGAGAAGATTGTGAAGAGCTCCAGAAGGATCTCTCCAAACTGGGGGAATGGGCTACGAAATGGCAAATGTGTTTTAATGTAGCCAAATGTAAAGTAATGCATAAAGGGGCAAAAAATCAAAACTTTATCTATCAACTCATGGGCTCTGAGTTATCTGTGACAGATCAGGAAAGAGATCTTGGTGTGTTGGTGGACAGCTCCATGAAGGTGTCTCCCAATGTGTGGCAGCGGTGACAAAGGCCAATTCCATGCTAGGGATTATCAAAAAGGGGATTGAAGATAAAACAGCCAACATTATAATGCCATTATACAAAACAATAGTAAGGCCGCACCTGGAGTATTGTGCACAATTCTGGTCACCACATCTCAAGAAAGACATAGTAGAACTGGAAAAGGTGCAGAAGAGAGCGACTAAAATGATTACTGGGCTGGGGCACCTCCCTTATGAGGAAAGGCTAAAAGATTTAGGGCTCTTTATTCTGGGAAAAAAAGGCTCCTGAGGGGGGATATGACTGAGACGTACAAAATAATGCAGGGCATGAGTAAAGTGGATAGAGGGAAGATCTACTCCCTCTCACAAAATACCAGAACTAGGGGACATACACTCAAATTGAAGGCTGGGAGAGTAAGAACAGACAAAAGAAAATATTTTTTCACCCAGCGTGTTGTTAGTGTATGGAACTCCCTTCCACAGGATGTGGTAATGGCATCTGGCCTGGATGCCTTCAAAAGGGGATTGGACAGATTCCTGAAGGAAAAGTCCATCACAGGTTACAAACCATGATGGAGATGTGTAATCTCCAGGCTTAAAACCAGGGTACTTCAAGGGCCAGATGCAGGGGTGTGGTATCAGGAGACAGATATCTAGTCTCATGCACTCCCAAACGCATCTGGATCAGAACACTGATTCCCCATAAGGACTAGGTGATACGGGATCACATACTGAAAGAGATCACATTTACTGGTGAAAGTGAAGAAAGCCAGTGGTGAGTGATGATAACTGATCTGATCTATTAGAAGACACAGGAAGCATGTCTTAGCAAGCAATGAAATCTTAGTACTACATAGTCATATGAGATGTGGCATTACATATTGGCATTACCATTAGAGATGGGCACGAATTTTAAAAAATGGTGTTTCATTTGTCGTTTGTCATTTGTAAGGTCTGTTTTGGTTCGTTTCTGTTTTTTGCAAATTTTTGCAAAAATTTCATTTTCGTTTTTGTTCGTTTCATTACCATTTCATTACCATTTGTTTCATTTTTGTGATTTTTTTTATCATTTAAAGTAGTTCACTGCATTGCAGTAATGAAAACGAAACACAACAAAATTTCCGGTGTTTCTGTTCATTTTTTTCATTTTGGAGACAAAATTCGTTTGTCGTTTCATTGCGTAACAAAACAAAAACGGAAACGAAAATGAAAAATTGTTCATTTCGTGCCCATCTCTAATTACCATGTATAAAGTAATTTCAGATTCAAATGTGTGCGCCTTTTAAAATATCACCGAAAAGTTATAGAAGGGTAGGGTGTATCAGTGCTCTTGAAAACATTGACCAGATACAGCAAGTATTTTCTTTTCAGTTTTCTGTAAGAATGCTCAGAATTGATCTTTTCATTTATTGCCAGTCAAGAACTTGACATTTTCTGCACTATAGCTATGCTTGCTCTATGATCAAGACAGATTGTAGGTGGAGATTGATGAACAAATAGTCAAGGAATACATTTTTACCTTGAGCATGTTCAGATCTTATGGGTTTGCTGAACTGCTGTGACGACACCTCCCTTTTATATGTGTGATTGTGACGAAAAAATGTGAAGGGTAGGGAACCAACTTATTAATCTTCACAATATCCACTTGGTAATGCTGCCACCTTTTAAATCGTCACCTTATGAACTGTGACAGACTCAGATGTATAACATAAAAAATAATTATTATGTTTATTGGGAAAATAAATAAATACAACAATGACTGAAGTTGGTATGCATTGCCTTAAACATAGAATAGATTAATTCAACTCTTCAAGCCTCCCTGTCTTTAATAACAAGTAAACAGTAAAGCCCTCACTGCCTGACTGAACCTTAACAGATCTGTGCTCTCTTTCTCAGCGCTCACTCTCAACAACTCTTAACTCAACTCTCTTAACTGACTCTCAGAGACCAGGCTCCACCCATTTTATACCATACCATCCCCCGCCCTCCTGCTGGGATTGGCTGATGATTTACATATGCATTTCTCCTGCTTCCAGGGTGTTGCCACAACCGCTCCCAAGAGCATTGAAGGAACTGGCTGAAGAACAGTCAGAACTGCTATCCATTATTTTCTTGAAGATGTGGGAAATGCACGCTCCGCGGGTGGCTTGTCCGCCCGCGGAGCCGATTTGCCCCTCGCGAGAATGGCGAGGGGCGAGACAGGAGCTGGAAGTCCTGAGAGGGAGGGGGAGGAGCGCCCTAGAAAGGGCGGCTCCTCCCCCCCCAAAACACCAGTCAGTCTTCTTCCGGCGTTCGGGGAAGGAAGACCCCCGAATGCCGGCTGCACAGAGGGCGCCACGAGGCGGGCGCCATTTCGAGGGCCGCATAGGCGGCCGACCCGGCAGCACGGCTCCGCTCTCCGGTCGGGCGTAGCCGGAGCAGTGGGCCTGGGCCGGACCGGCAGGAGCGGAGCCCAGCGGAGGAGTCCTCGGCGGGCCGGCCGGCACCCTGCAGACCTGCTGCTGCCGCGCTGCCGCGCGGCACAGCTGATGGTCGGGAGCTTGGCTGCGCTCCCGCTTGGTTTCGGGCGCGCCGCGGCCCTGGAGTGCCAGGGCCGTGGCGGCGACCGGCCCCGGCCTCTACCGCGGCGCTGCGCTGCCGCGCGGAGCGGCGGGTGCTCGGGCGAGCCGGGCTGCGCCTCGGCCCCTGGGGTGCAGGGGGCCGAGGCGGCGACCGGCTCCCGGCATCTGCTGCTGCGCTGCCGCGCAGAGCAGCTGACGGGCGGGGAGCCTGGCTGCGCTCCCTCCTTTCCAGCGCGCCGCGGCCCCTGGAGTGCCGGGGCCGTGGCGGCGACCGGCCCGGCCTCTGCCGCGGCGCTGCGCTGCCGCGCGGAGCGGCAGGGGCTCGGGCGAGCCGGGTGCGCCTCGGCCCCTGGGGTGCCGGGGCCGAGGCGGCAACCGGCTCCCGGCATCTGCTGCTGCGCTGCCGCGCAGAGCAGCTGACGGGCGGGGAGCCTGGCTGCGCTCCCTCCTTTCCGGCGCGCCGCGGCCCTGGAGTGCCGGGGCCGTGGCGGCGACCGGCCCGGCCTCTGCCGCGGCGCTGCGCTACCGCGCAGAGCGGCAGGGGCTCGGGCGAGCCGGGTGCGCCTCGGCCCCTGGGGTGCCGGGGCCGAGGCGGCGACCGGCTCCCGGCATCTGCTGCTGCGCTGCCGCGCAGAGCAGCTGATGGGCGGGGAGCCTGGCTGCGCTCCTCCTTTCCGGCGCGCCGCGGCCCTGGAGTGCCGGGGCCGTGGCGGCGACGGCCCGGCCTCTGCCGCGCGCTGCGCTGCCGCGCAGGGCGGCAGGGGCTCGGGCGAGCCGGGTTGCGCCTCGGCCCCTGGGGTGCCGGGGCCGAGGCGGCGACCGGCTCCCGGCATCTGCTGCTGCGCTGCCGCGCAGAGCAGCTGACGGGCGGGGAGCCTGGCTGCGCTCCCTCCTTTCCGGCGCGCCAGCGGCCCTGGAGTGCCGGGGCCGTGGCGGCGACCGGCCCGGCCTCTGCCGCGGCGCTGCGCTGCGCTGCCGCGCAGGGCGGCAGGGGCTCGGGCGAGCCGGGTGCGCCTCGGCCCCTGGGGTGCCGGGGCCGAGGCGGCGACCGGCTCCCGGCATCTGCTGCTGCGCTGCCGCGCAGAGCAGCTGACGGGCGGGAGCCTGGCTGCGCTCCCTCCTTTCCGGCGCGCCAGCGGCCCCTGGAGTGCCGGGGCCGTGGCGGCGACCGGCCCGGCCTCTGCCGCGGCGCTGCGCTGCCGCGCAGGGCGGCAGGGGCTCGGGCGAGCCGGGCTGCGCCTCGGCCCCTGGGGTGCCGGGCCGAGGCGGCGACCGGCTCCCGGCATCTGCTGCTGCGCTGCCGCGCAGAGCAGCTGACGGGCGGGGAGCCTGGCTGCGCTCCCTCCTTTCCAGCGCGCCGCGGCCCTGGAGTGCCGGGGCCGTGGCGGCGACCGGCCCGGCCTCTGCCGCGGCGCTGCGCTACCGCGCAGAACGGCGGGTGCTCGGGCGAGCCGGGCTGCGCCTCGACCCCTGGGGTGCCGGGCGCGGCGGCGACCGGCTCCGGCATATGCTGCTGCGCTACTGCGCGGAGCTGCGGATGGGCGGGGGGCCTTCCTTTCGGGCGCGCCGCGGCCCCTGGAGTGCCGGGGCCGTGGCGGTGACCCGCCCCGGCCTCTACTGCTGCGCTGCCGCGCAGAACGGCGGGGGCTCGGGGGAGCAGGGCCGCGCCTCGGCCCCTGGGGTACCGGGGCCGCTGCGGTAACCGGCTCCCGGCCTCTGCTGCTGCGCTACTGCGCAGAGCAGCTTGGGGGCGGGGGAGCCTGGCCATCAGTTATGGCCGTGCCCGGCCCTTCGATGATCGGGCGCCTCGGTGGGCGCCGCGTGGAGTGGCCGCCTTGGCGGCGAACCCGGCGGGGCGCAGCGTCGCCCCCCGGCCGGGCAAAAGCAGCAGCGCCACGGAGAGGGACGGTGTGGCCGGACGACCTCGCCGTGGCCGGGCAGTGGATTGGGGGGAGCGGCAGCGGCCCTCTCCCCCCCAGAGTGAGCAGGGCCGACCGACGGACCACCCCCACCCTTAGTTGCTCGGCCCCCCCAGAGCGAGCGGGGCCGCGGAACTAGGAGGCGCGGCGGGGGAGCCAGCCAGGCGCCCGCCCCTTCCATGGGGGCCGGTGACGGGGGGGAGTCCACTGGGTCAAGCCGGGGGGGAACACAATCAAGCCACGCCGGCGGAAGGGAAACGCCAGGCCAGCCTGGCGGGCAGGCCCCTCATCCCTATTCCGAGCCACTGCAGGCGGCGCCGCGTGGGCGCAAGTGAGGATCCTGGCCCCGACTAGGCCCCAGCCAGGACGCCTTTGGGAGAGGGTGGCCGGGACCGATTGCCCAGGCGGGGTGGTTGCGGCTGCTGGGCAGAAGGTTTCATCGGAGCCTCCAGGCCCGGCCAGCGGCTGGCCTACCCATGTCCCTGGGCTGGGCCTGAACAGGCATCCCAGGCGGGGGCGAGCCTACCAGGGGAGGTATCCTGTCGATCTTGGGTGTGGGCGAGTTGGTCTGCACCCCCCCCCCCGTCTGTAGGCCCAAACTGAGGCAGCGGGGGGGTGGGCAGGCGCTGGGCCCTGGGGCAGCTTGCACCCCACTACTCATCCCCTCGGCTGGGGCTGGTTTGACCGGGCCACCAGGGCCAGGCCAGCTGCAGCCGTGAGGGCCCATAGGCAAGGGACAAAGGAAAAGCCCTGCGGATCGGGCCAAGGGTCCATCTAGTCCAGCTTCCTGTGCCCCACAGCGGCCCCACCAGAGGCGTTTGGGGAGCACATGAGTCTGGATCGCGGTCGCCTAATAACACTACCTGGCACCGGGCCCTCGAAGTCCACGGGTTTTAAGCATAGAGATAACACATCCCCATCGGGGACAGTAACCTGGGGGAGTCTTTTCCGCCAGCCTGGCTGTGGTCACCACACCCGGTGGCAGGGAGTTCTACAGACTAACGGCCCACTGAGACATCTCCATCATGGATAGCAACCCGGGAGAGACTTTTCCCCCAGCACGGATGCAATCACCGCATCCTGTGGCAGGGAGTGTCACGGACTAATAATACGCTGAGTAAAAAAGTATTTTCTTACCAGAAGGCATTCAAGTACAAAACTATGGGAGCACATGAGACTAGATACCTGTCTCGGGATACCTCCCCCCTGCCCCTGGCCCTTGGAGTACACTGGTTCCCCATCAGGGTTTGGAGTACCCTGGTTTGCAGTGCCCTGGTTCTCCGTCAAGGGAGCGTGGACAGCAGTGAGGCAGCCCCCATAGCAGGCCCAGCCCTCGGCAGGGGCTGCAAGCGAAGAGCAATGCCCCCCCTCGTTACACAGGGAGGCTAGCCTAGAGCATGGGAGGCGGCAAAGCGGGTGGTGGGCATGGGAACCCAGCCAGGCCCACCCCTCAGAATGGGGGTGTGTCCCGCAGGGGCACGCCAGTGGGAACAGTGGGAGGCCTTGATTCACGATACGTTGTCTCGTTTTATAGTGCCTGAGCAGAGGGAAGTAACCACGGGACCGGCCGCGGGATACAGCGAAGCCTCGGCCGAGACCGGCCCCCGTGGCCAGCAACGGAGACCACAGTACGCAGTGAGTTGGCGTGTGCACCCAAAAACTGCGCCCACTATCGTTTGGCCTTGCCCGGGGGGTGGTTTCCGGGCGGGGGTAGCTGCCCCGGTGCAGGGAGCAGCCCAGGCACTGCCTTCCAGCTACCGGCGACCAGGCTGCCTGGAGGCCGATCCCATTGTGGATGTCCGGATAGCGCCCCCACAGGTGGGGCGGAGACCAGTCCAACTAACACTTTCCAGGGGGTGGGCCAGGTTAGCGCCAACCAACTCTGCCAGGCTCCCCCCCCCCAATGGGGGCGCCCGGCCTGTTGCCGGGCTGGTCGGTGATCGGCTGTATGGCTGGGGGAATGGCACCATGGCTGGGACGGATGCAGCCCCGGGCTCCCCCGGGGTGGCAGTGGCAGCCAGGCCATGGGGCGGCTGCACCTCCCCATTCTGGCATCATTTGGCTAAGCCCACTAGGGAGAAAAGCTTGAGGGGGAAATTCATGGACGTCCCCAGCTTACGCGAGGGGGAGCGGGATATCAAGGACTTGGACGGGGAAGACCCACAAGGCAGGGAGCGCAGGCGCAGGAGATAGCCGATCGCTTCTGGGCAAATATAGCGGCCAGAATACCTGAACTTTATGTCTTGCCCTCGCAGGCCCACCCAGGGGGGGGCAGGCGATGCTTAGGTATCTCAACATTATATATGGGCTGGCGGGGTTTGTCCTGGCTATACCTGGCTTTCGTATGACAAGGAATTTTGTAGTATGGTGGCCCTGGACCCCTATGTCGCGTCATGGGGACGCTGCCACCCGATTGTTGCAGTTCAAGACCCCAGTTAGGCCAATATGGTGGGGAAGGGACGACCCTAGCCACACCTTAAGGACGAGGCCGGCCGACACGCCCACCCGTGCGGCAGGCCGGCCGGGTTAGGCCCCGCTGGTCTGCTGGGGTGGCAATGGCCAGGGAGGCTACGACAGGAAACCCTGCCGCGTTACACATGAATGTTTCATTCGCGGTGCACATCACCCGGCGACCGGTCGCAGCAGAGCCCCCCCCAGCAAGGACGGCCATGGAGGGTGGAGGGCCCGAAGGGGGTAGAGGCGGGGACCCCCCCCGGCAAAGGGACCCAGCCCGATTGGGCGGGAGGTGTAGCGGTGATGGGCTGCGGCATAACCCGTTACAGTGGCAGCACAATTTCTGGGGCAAGAATTTTGAGTCGGGGCCCCGCATTACGTTAAGGAGGCTCACATACCGTGGTTAGCAAACAAACTGCTACCAGGGATATGGCGGTAGGGGGGGCGGAGGACAGCATCCCCAAGGAAGTCCGGGGGGGCCATGTCCGCGGCCCCTTCCGGGAGCCACCAGCACCATAGTGGCGGGTGTCCCCGAGTGGCTTGGTAACGAAGCTAGCTTCAGGGGAGTTCAGGGTACCCCATCACCCCCCCCATCCCAGGGGGGTATCGGTCCAGGCCGGGATATCGCAGGAGCGTCTCACGGGCAGGGACACGTCTTGGGATGGGGTCAAGCGGGGCGCAGCAAGGCGGCGCTTAGGAGGGGAGTACACTGCCTTTGGGGACGCCCAGGGACTCGACTAACGTTCCCCCTTGCCCACGGGGCTCTTTCAGCGTTTCTGGGTCTACCTGCATCCAGGGGCTGGCCCCGAGCTCCTGGAGGGGGTAGTGGGCCACTAACAGCGGCAGCCGTGGGCCATGATCTGTCCCCATTGGCCAACTGGGAGGTGGGCCTCCCAATATGAGACGGATGCGTGCGGCCGTGGCCGGCGCTTTAACGTGTTATTTGTTTCCCCAGGATCCGAAGGCTGCCCATGGCGGGCGACAAATAGTTTGGTGGGTCACCGCTACGTGTACCAGGCCGGGAACGGCGCACGTAGGATGGCGCATGTAGGACAAACGGGCAACCATGGAGTGGTGGGGAACGAGATGAGCGGGGTGGCTCGAGTGCCCCGGAGTAGCTATGACTGCGGCGGGGGGCATCTCGACGGACATTCCCTTGACTCGCTTGGGGGGAAAGGATTTGACCAGGCAAACTGGCAAGTTCCTAATTCTCAAAGTCGGGCGACCGGGGGTCCGAGAAGGCCTGGTCCACGGCCGGCAGGGTGCCCTGGTTAATGACGATTTCACGCCAGATGGCAAGAGTAAATGGTGACCCACACAAACGGAGCCACTCCCGGGCACGGGTGAACTGGGCGGTATGCCGGGATTGTGGGGCAGTGATGGGCCACCCGGCGATCAATGGGCACAAGACGGAGCCATGCAGGCCGGACGGTGTACGCCTGACGGACAGGGGCACCGAGGGGTTCCTGCTGGAGTAGAGGAGGGGCCTGGCTATGGAAGTGGCTGTTTGGGTGACCGGGGCCATAGCAAGGCTAGGCCCTCGGCAGTGGCGGCTAAAAGCTGATGGAGGGCAGCGGCGAGCATAAAATTAACAGCTGAACACAAACCTCCTCATCCACAGCACTGCGGGCCAGGAGGTCTCGGTGCTGGGGTGGGGGAGAGGAAACGCCTCCCTGCCCTGGGAATCTCCCAGATGGGTGACAGAAGGGGCATGGAGGATGGAATAAATCGACTGGCCTGGTGGGTGCTGTCGGACGACTGCACCACCTGGGGGTTCGGGGCTCGCCCGATGCTGCCCGGTTGGAGGGGTCCCGGGAGACCCCGGGGTTCCAACCAAGTTATGGATGCCTGGCCCCTCCTGTTGCTGTTGTTGTTGTTGATGTTTGGTTATATGTGTTAATAAAGTGTGGCCCATTTACCCCCAACACACTGTCTCGCCTGGTCATTTCGAGTGGGGGGGCAATGGGTGAGGTACCAGATGATTGGCGGAGGGCTAATGTTTTCTTTCTCTTCAAAAACAGTAAGCAAAAGGAAGGAGGGAACTAAAGACCTGTTGGCCTGATGTCAATTCCAGGGAAAATTTTGGAACTGATTTTAGAATGCTTCCTATGCAAGACAATGCATCAATAACAACTTTGTCAAAAATAAATCCTGCCAGACTAATTTGATCTGTCTCTTTTTGATCTGGTAACTTCCTTGATAGACAGAGGGAATGCTGTGGACATAGTTTATCTCCACTTCAGCAAAGCTTTTGACAAACTGCCCCATGATATTCTGATTAGCAAGCTAACTAGATGTGGAATGGATGGATCAAATGTAATGTGGATACAGAATTGGCTACAGAATCATATTCTGAGAGTGATGTTTAATGGCTCCTTCTCTAAGTGGGGGTGGGGGGATAACAGATGGTGGATCCTAGGGCTCAGTCCTGGGCCCAGTGTTCTTCAACATTTTTATTAATTCTTGTTCAGTTTCACTGATGACACAAAATTGGCTGGAACAGCTAATACCCTGGAGGCCAGAAACAAAATTCAAAATGGTCTTGATAGGCTGGGACTCTAGGCTGAAACAGACAATGAAATTTAACAGATATAAGTGCAAAGTATTGCACCTAGGAAGACGAAACCTTGGGATCATCATACATCACAAGCTGAGTATGACCCAACACTGTGATGTGGGTACTAAAAAGGAAATGCTACATTAATGGAAGCATAGTCTCCAAATCTCATGAAGTACTAGTTCCCTTCTATTCCACACTGGTGGGGTCTCATCTTAAATACTGTGTCCAGTTCTGGACATCTCACTTCAAGAAGGATGTTGACAAATTGGAACAAGTTCAGAAGAGAGCAAAAAGGATGATTAGAGGGCTGGAAACCAAGTCCTACCAGGAAAGAGTGAAAGAACTGGGCATGTATGGTGTTGAGAAAAGGAGACTGAGAGGAGATATGATAGCACTTTTCAAGTACTTGAAAGGCTGTCATACAGAGAAGTGGCAGGATCTGCTCTGGTCATCCGTGAATGCAGGACATGCAATAATGGGTTTAAAGTAGAGGAAGAAAGATTTTGGATGACTATCAGGAAAAACTTCCTAATTATTAGGGAGCAGCATGACAATGGAACCAATTATCTCAAGAGGTGATGAGTGCTTCAACACTGGAGGCATTCTAGAGAAATTTAGAACACCACTTGGTGAGTATCCTTTGTTTTGCATTCCAGTATTGAGCAGGCGGTTGGATTTGATGGCCCTATAGACTCCTTCCAATGTCAATATTCTATGATTCTATGGAGAAATATAAACAATGCCAGGACTGTAATCCATGAGACATACAACCCATCCCTTATGGACAGGAAAAAGGGCAAAAGAGATTTCAGTCACAATACAAGGAGTGGTCATTATCGCCCAAATTTAGTATTCTGGCTTAACAAGTCTATGACTAGAGCTGCATCATTAATTGTACGTTTGCTATATATATTTTTCAAAATGCAATTCTTTCAGCAAATTGAACCATATGGAAGACAGAGTATATATTAAAAGCACTGAATAGCATTAATGTTGTACTTGTGTTATTTATCTTCTTTTACAGGCAAGGAAATATCTATGTGGGTGAAGCTGTTTAACCTTACAAAAGCCCTAATTGCTCATATTAACATTCACTAAACCACTGGAATTAGACATTCATGATAATGAATGGCAATCTTCATAATGCCTGTTATCAAGCCTTGCTAGGTTCAGAATTCTAAACAATTAACCCATAATGAAAGGTCATAAAGAGGATCTTCTAATGCTCCTGTTAAGTGACTCTAATAGGTCTTCATGGTAAGATATTTAAGGTATGTTTTTACCAGTTCCACTCCACACTCCCTAGTTTCTGTGTCCAAGCATGGATTTGAACACAGGTCCCCTGAATTCAGCACTCTAACTACTACACCAAATGGAGCATCTCTTCTAATACTATATCAAATATCCTTTTCAGTTCTGTCCATATCCAATTTCAGTTCTGTGATTAAAGAACAGCTGTTTTGCTGTGTTGAAATCCTTTTACTTCCTTTTAAAAATAGAGGACTAGTGTAGAATAGTGCAACTTTCCACTTTTATTCCACCCTGTTTGATGCTCTTGTTTTACTTGGCTACTACTTCTTCACTACATTTTATCTTCCTTAGCAGGCTCATCATTTGACTCGTCATTTTGTGCATCCTTACATTAAAAACATAAACACAAGTTAGCTTCTAAGCCAAAGCAGTCAAAGTACATGTCCATGGTCCTTACCCACAGAAATGTCACTGTCAGATGTACTTGCCCTTATAGCTGTCTTCGGGTATATTTATTTTAATTATTTATTTTTGAGTATTTTTACCCTGCCTTTCTCTTTGGAAAAGGACCCAAGACAGCTTATAGTAAGGTAATACTATACAATTGTTGGCATAATTTACTTTGGTTTTTCTAGTCACAGGGAGGAAGGAGCTGTGCAGACAAAAGCAAACATGACATTACCCTTAAAGGAACAGCTGGTGTAGACCTCTCCATTACAGCCCATCACAGTCCATTGCAATTAAGACACAATCAGTTTGAGAAACAGGGAATTGACGAACATCTTACAGCATTATAAGGCAACAATAAAGCTAACAATTGATAACATAGTGTCAATGCAACCACACAAGGAGAGATATAAATTAAAGATGGGCACATAATGCCAAAATGGTGTTTCATTTCATTAATTATGAAATTAATTTTTTAAATGTTATAAAAATTCATTTCATAATTCATTTTAGTTCATTTCATTTTCTTTTCTTTTCTTTTCTTTTTTTGAACCCCATCAGTCGGGGTTTTTAAAATTATTTTTTATTTTATTTTTTATTTTTTTTTTAATCCTGCTGGCCCACAGGGCAGTTCAGCAGCCCACGGGCCGGATCATTATTTTAAAAACTTTATTTTTTAATTTTTTAATTTTTTTAATTTTTTTAAAATGGCCAACCATGTGGCCCACCTACCACCTGTAGCACAGGATGGTTGGCTTTTAAAAAAATTCTTCCTGCTCACAGGGTAGTTCAGCAACTCGTGAGTTGGGTCGTCGGCCCATGGGTCAGGTCCGGTGCTCTTGGGCCATTTAATTTTTTTTTCTTCTGCCAGTCCACGGGCCAGTTCGGCAGCCTGTGGGTCAGGTCCAGTGCTCATGGGCCAGTTCGGCAGCCAATGGGCCAGATCAGTTCATTTTATTTTAAATTATTTTATTTTATATTATTTATTTTATTTTATTTTATTATTTTATTATTTTTTAAAAATTGGCTGACCACGTGGCCTGCCTACCAGCTTAGCATGGGCTGGTCATCTTTTTTAAAAAAGAAAAAATCTGGAAGCCCCCTCCCTGGGGGCAGGGGGCGGCAGTGGCAGCCAGAGGAGGGACATCCACTGGAGCACCACCATTCAGGCAGGAGACACCAGCAGGGAACGGAAAGTGAACCAGAATGATATGGAACTTTCCATTTCATTTCATTTTAGTTTTCTTAGAGGGGGAAGTTTGTTATTCATTTTGTTATGTAACAAAACATATAACAAATTATGAAATGAATCAAAAGTTCATTTTGTTTCCATCTCTAATATAAACACAAAGTTATAAGTGGTTATAAACACAAAGTAGGTAGATTCATTTCAAGGCACTGTAGGTAGTCCATCATTCAGGGAAAGCTTGCCTGAAGAGAAAAGCATTTGCTTGTTTCTGGAAAGACATCAGAATGCGGCAGTCCTGGTGTGAGGGAGTTCCATAGTCTGGGCACAGCAGCCAATAAAGCCCTGTCATGTGTTCCCACAAGGTGTACCTGTGATGGAGGTGTGATGGAGAGGAAGGCATCTCCTGATGACTTTAACACCTGAGTCAGTTCATACTGTTCATACACACCCTGAAGAAGCCAGTGACCATGATCAAACCCTAAAGTCATCATTCCAGGCCTTGCCATATTCCTGGGGAGATTCTAAAAAATTCTGCAACCTCACTGTAGTGATTGGTATTACAGAGCTCCACAGAACTGAAAGACTTGCTTGTCAGAAAATATGCTTGTGTTGAATAGTATAACTGAATTCAGTGGCTATAGCTCAGACTTTCCCCCACAAAATGGGATGGGTGGATCAGAGTAGGAGGATTTGGGGGGTGTTCACCCTTCTTTGTTCTCTCCATATGTCTGTGGAGATTCTCAGTTATCCAGGTGAAGTTATCTGGGAGATGAGTCATGGAAAATTGACTTTTCTTATGGGATCAAAATATTTCACTGCTCATTCAAGTAGCTTCTTCAGTCTGAGAAATGTTGGTGGGGGGTTTCAATTTATAGTTTACCTTGGTTTCACGCCACATTGGTCTGAATAGGCTCATTAGTAAGACAATGACCTGGTGTGTGTGAAAGTCACACCTATGTAACCTTTCCCAACACCCATTAAGTATGGGTCATTAGGCAGTGGCCTCCCTGCTGGAGGTGTGAAGTGGTTCTGATTTGTCTGGGGCTAAATGAAAGGGCAACATAATACATGGGAGACAATTTGTGCCTAAGTTCCTCACTGTTGTTGAGAGAAGGATTTTCAATACACACATGAATGGGTTCCCTGATACTGCTCTTGATCCATCTATCTTCTCTGTCTAAAATGTGTACATCCTTGTCTTAGAATGGGTGTCCATGAAAGTGGACATCCTTGTACAAACTAAGAGATGGGCTGTCCTTGTTATCTTTTCAGGATTTCTAAGGCTGATACTTCACATCCATCTCATCGCTGTCCGCGGTCCCGCTGGGGACCGGTACGAAGAAATCTAACCGCACGTCCATTGCAGGATGAAGAGAGTTCGTCCCGACCATGCCCCCTGAACTGTGATCTAAGTGGGATGAGAGATTCTCTTCCCTGGCCTCGGGAATCTTCTCATCTCACTTTTCATTCTGATATGAGAGCCCGTGAGGTCAGTCTCCTCCTGTAACGTGCCATTCTCCATCTAGTGGCAGGAGTGCGATCTGTCATTCATCAGGACATTCTCTATGGAGTCAGCAATGCAGTGCAGAGAGATTAAAAGACAAATGCCTCAAACTCAGCTCCGTAACACATTGAAGGCAAGGCTTCGGAGTATCGAAACATTGAAAAACAGAAGGTCAGGCCGGAAAAAAAATGGAGAACAAAGGCATGGAATTTCACATCTCATCACGGAACAAGGGCATGCAGTAACAGTCATGCCGGTATCATCCCTCATGCCCGTGAGTACATGGGAACAGGGACAGAACCGCAAGAAGACCACGTGACTGCAACCGACATCAACACACAATGAACTTTCTCCCAGAATGAGAGTGGACGTGAAGTAACCATCTAAGTGGGATTATTGTCCTTTAGCCAACTGTAGGCATGAACTCAATTTGATTCTAACAGCAGATATAGCCCACAAGAACAAAATAGCAAAACTGAATTTTGTCGAAAATGCAAACAAACCAGGCAGGTGGCTAGTTTATAAACTAAAAAAGACACATTCTCAAAAACTTATTCCAACACTCAAAGACAAAACTGGGAATAATCAGACTGATCAGTCCCAAATTCAAAAAATTATAGAGGCGTATTATCAGAATCTGTTCAAGCCAGAAGACATCAACAAGGATACCATATTCCAGTATCTAGAACAAGCCAACTTTCCAAAACTCACCGAAGAACAGAGAGCCATGATGAACGTTCCTATTTCTATGATGAAAATAACAGAGGCTATAAACCACCAAAAAACGCATAAGGCCCCAGTTCCTGATTCGCTGCCAGCTCAATTTTACAAGATCTTTTCTGAAGTGGTCTCCGGAAATATGAAAAAATTGTTTACATCTATTTTGGAAGGTGAAGATATTCCTGAGTCATGGAGATCATCGCATATAACTCTGATCCCTAAAGAAGGCAAATCCAGAGACCAGATCCAAAACTACAGGCCGATTGCTTTACTAAACATGGATTACAAAATTTTTGCAACCATTTTGGCAAATAGATGACAGAAGATCATATATTCTCTGATACGCTATGACCAAAATGGCTTTCTTCCAAAGAGACATCTCCAATCCAACGTCAGAATTCTGCTGGATGTGTTGGAATACTACGAATGCCACCCCGAGAAGCAAGTTGCCCTTACATTTATTGATGCTGAGAAAGCCTTTGACAATGTCTCTTGGTCATTACTAACAGCTCTCCTAGACTACCTACAGTGTGGCCATAGAATGTTAAGAGCTATAGAACAAATCTATTCCACAAAAATGCTAGAATTGTAGTAAATGGCTATCTTACAAATACAGTTATGATACATAAAGGCACTAGGCAAGGGTGCCCGCTCTCCCCCCTGCTGTTTATTTTATCCTTAGAAATACTACTCCATGTAATAAGAAATACTGAAGGAATTCAGGGTCTCTGTATTAGAGGCGAAGTCTATAAGGTGCAAGCCTTTGCAGATGATCTGCTGGTTATTTTGGAAGATCCACAGCTTTCTCTTCCAGAGCTGTTAAAGATTTTAGATGCCTACTATAAAATCTCAGGATTAAAGGTTAATAGAGAAAAAACATTGATGTTAACCAAAAATATGACCCCATCTATGATTGTGAAGTTGGTTAATTTGTTGGGCTTTCAACATGTAAACAAGGCAAAATACTTAGGCATCACTATATCCAATCAGTGTAACACACTTTTCGAAGATAACTATGTCAGTGTGATAAAAGTAATTAAAGCAGATTTGGAAATCTGGTCAAGACTTCAGCTTTCACTAATGGGTAGAATTGCTGTGATTAAAATGACTGTCCTACCCAAATTGCTTTTTGTATTTCAATGCTTACCTATATTAACTAATTTTAAGATTATTTCTGATTTGGAAAAAAGTATACGGGTGTTTATATGGCAAAAGAAGAAAGCAAGGATTAGAAATGTCTACTTACAAGATAGAACTAAAGTTGGTGGTTTCGCCCTACCCAACTTAATATTGTATTATAAAGCAGCAGCTATGACTTGGGTCAAAGACTGGATTTTAATGACAAATAACAGAATACTACAGCTCGAAGGTCACGATTTGGACAAGGGTTGGCACCATTACTTATGGCTTAAGGGTAACATACCTACTCTCTTCAAAAGTATACAAGCTAAATAAATAAATAAATAAATAAATAAATAAATAAATAAATAAATAAAATTGGAGAAGGAATGCATTGATTAAAATATGGTTATCCATAAAAAATCTGTTTTTACCAACAAATATATTCACATTTCAAAAATCTCATTAAAGAGGGTGGTTTTATGACTAATGATACTTCACTTGACAAAATATTATGCTCTGGTGATACAAAGCTTCTTAGTAAATTCTATAGTATTTTGTTAAATGAGAGATCGATTGATACACTGGTAAAAGATAGTATGATAAGATGGGCAAAAAACTTTGGCTACCCTATTCGCTTAAGTAAATGGGACTCCTTGTGGAACACAGTAAAACTTTTTAAGATGATAGCCTTTAAGGAAAACTGTTTCAACATGTTTTATAGATGACATTTTTCACCTCACCATTTATCTAAGATGTACAATTGTTCACCTAGATGTTGGAAATGTAAACATGATAGCGGCACTTTCTACCACATGTGGTGGACATGTAAAGAGGTAAACACATATTGGAGAATGGTACAACTATTTATAGAGAGATCTTTGAAGATTAAGTTAGAGCTTCGACCAGAACTTTTCCTATTAAATATAATAGACATAAATATTTCCTTTGATCAAAAATATGTACTCCATCATGTAATAGTTGTGGCAAGGATACTATATGCAAAATTTAGGAAACAACCTGAAATGCCTAATGAGAGAAATCTTCAGGATAAAATAAGAGAATGTATCAAAATTGACAGGCTTTCTGGATTCCTGAAGGGAGAATATGAAAAGATCTCCAGAAGAAGATAGCAAGAAATAGTTAACCTGCTAACACTTTGATAATACTTTATGATATCCTGTTATGTATGATCATTATCTTTTGGCTTGATGTATTCAATGTAACTTCTTATACTGTACCCCTTTCCCCCTTTCCCCCCTCTCTCTTCCCCCTAAAATCAATAAAACACTTTAATAGTAAAGAAACATTGAAAAACAGATGGTCAGGCCGGAAAAAAATGGAGAACAAAGGCATGGAATTTCACATCTCATCACGGAACAAGGGCATGTGGTAACAGTCATGCCGGTATCATCCCTCACGCCTGTGAGTACACGGGAACAGGGACGGAACCGCAAGAAGACCACGTGACTGCAACCGACATCAACACACAACGAACGTCCTCCCGGAATGAGAGTGGACGTGAAGTAACCGTCTAAGTGGGATTATTGACCTTGCTTTCTTGCCACCAGTGTAAGCAGCCTTTCCTTTTTCTTTCTTTCTACTCAAAAAAGTGCTCTGTGTACATATTTACCACTAGAAATTAAGTCTGTGTGAGTGTCGGGTTATTACCTGCTTTCTTGTTCTTTGGGACCCACTGGGCAATTATATTCTATAGCAAACATAATATGGCACACAGCAGCCATTAGCAATGAGCACAGTTTATGGGAAACACACACACTATGCTCTCTGGGAAGCAGTTCTGAATAAGCAGGCAGCTGCATTTTAAATTAACTTGCTTCCTCTGTGATCCTGCAGTTCCCAATACATCTAACACTGGTGCCAGAGTTTCAGGTAACAATAGCAACACAAAGTTTGCATTCTAAAAGAGATACCAACTATATAAAAATAACTCAACCAATTATTCACAGGTTTTTTTGGGTGTGTGGGGGTGTTGGTGGAAGAGAGAAAAGCAACTTGCAAAAATCCAAGGACTTCCCAAAATGTACCTGATGGTATTTGCCTCTCCAAAAAAAGTATCTAACAGATAGCTTGCCAGTCTGACTCATTTGGGGAATAATTAATCCAACAGGGCCATTTCCAAGAAATTAATGATAATTCAAACCTATAACATGATTATCCATTGAATATATGTGGGGGCTCTGGAGGGGAAAGTCACAGAAGAGCTCTAATGCTGGTCACCTGATTTTACAGAGCACTAAACTGATTGCTTCAGTTTAAAAGAAGCTGTTTCCTTTTGAAGAGTTTGTTGAGATATTAGCCTCACACAAAATGATGTTATTATCAAGAGAAAGTGGGTGTATTTTAGTCCCTCTTTTTTTAAAAAAAAATCTGGCTGTTAACTTGAAAAACCAAATGGTACCAGCCATAACAGATAGCACAGGGCCTTCCTTATTAACCAGACAATCTGGGGACTATGCAGTACACCCTCATAACAGGGCTCATTAACTGGAATATATGACAATAAATGTCCCCTGTCATAACACCCTCACATAAAAGATTCTTTTCCAGCTGCCTGAGAGCTTCCACCCCTTTTTGCAAACCTATTGTGAACAATTTGTGTTGTGAGACAAGGACTTTTGTCAAGTTTTGAGACCTTTGGAGAAAGATAAATCTTTAATTATGACTTTAGTGACTGTATGTATTAGCTGTAATCCTGGTCAGAAAGACATGGGAACCAAAGTTGAATGGTAAGCTCCTTAATGGATTTCTTTTCCAAAAGGAAAAATGAAAGGAAGGAAGGCAGTGGTGGTGAGTGGGGAGAGAACCATGTACATCTGTGGATGGATTCAAACACTTGTTAAACTCTACATGTGATAATAAAAAATTCAAGACAGAACATACCTATATATAGTAAATATAGAATGAACACAATGTAAAGAAAAAGAAAGGCTAGGGGTAAGCTGGATCTTTATCAGATTTTTACTGTTCAGGAAAAAAATACAACTTTCAACTGAAAAAGCAAATGCTCTACATATTAGTGTGCATGTGTGGAGGGGGTCACATAGGATCAATTTTTTTAAAAAATTCTTTTGTCATGATTGAGGATCAGATACTTCATCCTGAAGATTTTAAATCCCTGGTTTCCTAGTCCTTGCACAGTTGCACAGGAACAACAAGGCTGAGATTGGAAGAAAAACAAAGGCCGCTACCGCACTTCAAACAACAACCGCTTTTTGTTTTGAATTGCCTCTTGCCCTCCCCCGGTCATGTGGTCGCTGAAGCGATTCAGCATTCCACACTTGGGCGTTTTCTCAAGAACTGTCTGGAAGTTGAGTCATGGCTACTGGACTTCTTTTTTTGAGAGATGTCTCAAAAAAAGAAGTCCAGTAGCCATGACTCAACTTCCAGATAAACTCACCTGGATAACTGAGAATCTTCACAGACATATTCTCAAGAACTGGTTTCCCCATCCGCACTTTGGTAAACCACTTTTTGTTCTGATTTAGTCCAACATTTTCCCATTATCTGGTTCAATTTCAGAAATTATTTTTTAAGGATAACATCATGCAGTTGTTCTTCCATTCAAAGTAATGGAACTAATTTTCCGGTTATCCCTTTTGATTACATACAGCGTGGCACATTGATTTTGATAGCCTACTTCCGTGACTGGAAAAAGCAAAATTGTACCCAAAAGAGGAAGTGAAGGACCGGAGAAATCGGCGGAAATGATTACACTGCAGGAGGATTCCTTTTTTGGCTTTTCTGACAGCAGGATAAGGCATACAGAGGGGGAAACCTGAAAAAAAAAAAAAGTGCATGGTGTCCTCAGTTTGAGCCAAATCGCTTCAAAAAGCAGCCTAGAAATTGGTTTTAAAAAACCGTCACAAGAAAAACTGCCACAGCAGCTGTCACAAGAAAAACCGACACAGTGGCCAAAAAGGGGCGTGGCCAAGGGGGATCTGTGGAAAAAGCAATTGGAAATGTGGTAAGTGATTTTTAAGGCATTTTGACTTTAAACAAAAGGCGATTCAAAACCTAAGTCTGGTAGGGCTCAAAGATACAATTTTTCCAGTCTACAATGGAAAGGTGTGCAAGGAGCTTTTGGGCTCTAAGCCACAAGTCAATGAAATGTTATGAAGAGCTTAGATAAGTTAAAAAGCTACAGAATGTATGTGGATAGCTCTATAAAATGACAGCATGTGGTAGCTTCAGGCAGGTTTAGACCGCAGCTTATAAATGTTACTTTTTTGGATTTCAACAGCAAGAACATTACAGCCAGTATTGCCACTGACATACCTTTTGGGCTCGAGGTGGAGAAGACTATGGGGAAATGCAGAACTGACATATTCCTCCCTTCCAACTTGACAGCCTTATGACAGATTTTGAAGCTTCCACTCTCTAGATGGCTTTGGGCATGATAATCTTGAATGCATGTGCTTGCTTACTTCCACTGGTGATGCTACATCTTACTGTCTGGAAGTGGACGGTGCATTATTCACACAATGTCACATATGAAACTTTCATCTTTGGACATGATGTTCTTTTGTTCTTTACCAAAACCACACTTATGACACACGCTGACCACATCCCAGGCTAGAATGTGCTTCTCCAGATGTGTCTTCCTTCAACATCCTTCATGGTCTTCAGAAATGAATGGTTAAAAGGTCATTGTAAAAATATGCTGAGGTAGTGAATCTTGCTCTCATAGGATAGCATGAGAAGGAAATGTGAAAGTGTGAAAAAGACATCATAGAAGGTGAGCATTATATTATACATTATAATTTTAACATTATGTTAAACAGAGTCATATCAGCATTGATCAATAAGTTAAAATATCTAAATGACCACAAGTGGTCTCATCACAGCCACATAAAACTGGTAAAATTGGTTTCCGAAATCCCTATATTAAAAAAAAATAGTAATCTATTTTCATAGCAACAGATAGCAATTATTGTCACAGATTGTACTGGCAATTCGCAAGTATGACCCAAATTAATTTGAAAGAGCAAGGGAATCAAGATCCCTCAAGATATTACAAGTATCTAGCTAAAGCATAATCAACTCTCCTCTCCCCCTACAAAACTGAATAAGTCAAGATTTACTTAATAAGTTTCAGCAAGAAGATTGGAGGGAGTCTTTAAATAACATTTACAAGTAGAAATGTCAAGGCAAGGGGAAAAAAATACTTGCAGCAGCCACTATCTCCATCTAAGATAATTTCAGAATAACTCCTACATAGTGTTTTGATGTAAATGATGCCCTTGGGGCCTGTCAAAAATATTGATGACATTTTCCTATATATTATGAAATGTGTACATATCCTCCCCACCATTCTAACAGAGCTCCTGTCCCTTATGATGTACTTTTCAAGAGACTAAATAACCTTCAAGATAGAAAATAAATATATAGCAGCCATGTCAAGAGAGACTGAAGTGGTTGTAGCAGCTGCAAGAAATCAAATATACACTAAAATAGCTTGTGCTCCCTTACTTTAGTGCAACAGCATTGCTCATTTTGGAGCTATTGTTCAAGTAGCTGCAGCAAAAATGAGAGAGGTATTTTACTATTTATATAAATATAGACACACAGGAGTTTTTAATTCAGACAAGTTAGTCCTTGTTCCCTTCAGAAGTGTGCTCACAGTGGTTTTTAAGTAGCTTCGATTTTAAGTAATATGTTTTATATTTCAACTGCATTCATTCTATATGATTTGATTTTTGTATAGAATGAATAAACATATTATATTGAATGATTCAACTTTTTAAAATAAGACCATATGTAAAATAGATGCCCTGTCATTCCTGCAGATTATTTTCTCCTTTCTGTTTTACAAAATACTTCTTAGATAGAAAATCAGTGTATTATTATTATTATTATTATTATTATTATTATTATTATTATTATTATTATTATTATTATTATTATTATTATTGCTGCTGTGCAATAACAAGCACTCCAAAATGATGTGTTGCAATTGTGTCACATCTCATAAATGGATATTCAAAGATTGCACAGATTACTAAATGAGACCTGACTGAGTGGCAAAATTAGTGTACTGGTCATTATGAAAAAAAAATATATATAAGTTGCCAGCCTCCAAAAACCTATGGGGACATCAGATATGTACCTCTTGCCTCTAATTGGCACATGAAAGATAATTATAAGATATTCCTCTTGAGAAAGGACAGGGATGTAAAGAAGCTGATAAATGATTTAGTCCTGTTTATTTCTCATCCTACCATGGTTACTTCAGGCACTTTACAGTTTATCTTCAATTCTGTTTGGAGGTGCTCTTCAGTAACCCTTACTATGATCAGTCATCATGAGCCTGTTCATGATATTTGCACAGCTGAGAAAAATCATGTTCTACCAATAGAGTTTTAAGAGGGTGGCAGTCCAAACAAAATATTCTAAAGTAAAAACTCAGATTCAGGTCAGCACTGAATTTGGTTCAGTGGGAAAGACAATGGAGAGAAATTGGAGTGTGCGGGGAAGGCTGGGTGACCACACACTGGGACCTGAGAGACCGAGAGCCTCCTGGAAGATCTTAAAAAGCAGATGGAGCTGCGCATCATCAGTGCAGTGGCGGTGATTGATTACAAAATTCTGGATATCCTCTTTCAGGTTTTTCATCTGTATGTGAAATAGTATGGGTTTTTTCACAGTCTGATGGTCAAAGCTGTTGAACAGAAGCCCCCCCAGGACTTCTACCATTCATAGAGTGACACATCACAAGGGAAAAATCCCAGAAGCAGACTTCTTATTTGAATTAGTTCACTACTTCTCACCCAAGCACAAAGCAATTGTTTTCAACAAGTGTGAATGGTAATGAACACAAGAGGGTATCCTGTAGACTATCTGGACTGTGGCCATTGGTGTTGTCAATATTCAGACTGCTCTTTTCTATGTAAAGCTCTTTTCTATGTAAAGCTATGTAAAACTTTTTCCTGCTGGTATTGTGAGCATGATACTGACACAGCAATATTGAGATATTTCCTGGCCTTTTGAATTGTGTGTTAGAAGCACAATATCCTACATTCAAAAACTGAATGTTTTCAAAAGAATTGAATCATTGTGAAGTAAGCAAGTTTATATAGGTAAACACCTATATAAACTTGCTTACCTCATAATGATTCAATTCTTTTGTTTTTTTTTTTGGGGGGGGGGGGAGGGACTGTATATTTCTCCATAGTGGTATTCTTTTTCACCGTCCACAATTCTAGACCTGGAAAAAAGGTTTAAAACAGCTTACCTTAAGTATGTGACTGAGTTAAAGGAAACTGCATTGTTGTAAAACCATGATTGTGCAATGTAGTACAATACTTTCTCTCTCTCACAGTTCTGTAAACCTCATTTGAATGAACATAAAAACCTCCAGAGCCATCCAAATGCCAACCAAATGTGTAATTGTCTCCTCTTTTAATTCAATGAGAATGATCACCCCCAAAATAGAAAATAAAATCTGGGCACAGACTCGCTTTATCTATATTTCTCATGGTTTCTACCTGACTACCTGACTATTATGATTGGTTTACTCTATATGTTTATTATGTTTGTTGAATATATGTAAAATATTATTTTTATTTTGCTGCTTAAACATTCCTGGTATACCACCTGGAGTTGTTCTTTGAATTAATTAATTAATTAATTAATTAATTAATTAATTAAATGTTGTCTGTCTAGAAAGATCTCCATAACAAGATCCACCAAAGTAAGAGCAGTCATTGAGCAGGCTGCTCCAGGATGTCTTTTGGCATCATGAAAGGACAGCCGTTGCCAGTGATTTATTTATTGTTACATTTTTACTTCCAGGCACAGAGAGAAAGAGATGTGTAAATGGAATTTCCCCAGGTGCCCTGATAACATGGCCAGTCTTCATTATTATTCATCATGACATGGGATGGGATGCCATTTGCTCTTCTATACCAGGGAAGGAAATGCTTTTAGCCAGCCCTATAATTGTAGGACTCAAGTTAAATAAACCTCTGTTCATGGTGTCTGCAAATCCTGGAAGGCAAAAACAGCATCTCACCAACCGCTATATATGGCTAATGAGTTTTTAATTTGATGACTTGGAAGTTGTGAAGGCCTAGCCTAGTGCCATCATAATAGAGCATGAAAGGTTGAAGAATAGCCACATTGTGCAAAGCTGTATTCCAGAGTTAGATGAAGCTGATCTAGTGTGACATTTCAGATTCAAACTGGACTTTTCCTCCCTCAGAAAATTCTGCCCTTTACTACCTCATAAAAAGTTCACAGTCATGTAGGTGGAAGTCTTCTGAGACAATGTTCTGATATAAAATAAACCATAATAGTGTCATAAGGAATCTACATTGACAACACTTAATTAGTCAAGAAGATACCCTATGGAAACGACGTTAAAATGTCAGAATACATCTGTAAAGACAGTGTGATGATGTCAAATTGATGGCTGAAGATTACAAGATATATTGAAGAAGTGTGATAGAATCCTTGGCCTACAATTAAGAAAATAAATTATTACCTCAACATGTAAAGTTTTATACTTTAGCTCATATAGGCCCCAGTATCAATAGGTCCCCATATCATCAAGTTCAATAAAGTGAAACATGAACCAAATGATGATCTTTTGTGTAATGTTGTTATGTGCATCTATCTGACCCTGTCCTGATTTAACCTCTGTTCACTTTACAGCTAAGAATACCAAGTCCAGCAAAGTTTCCCCCACCCACCCACCCACACTCAAAAGTATGGGAAATAAAGGCTAATGGCAGAAGGTTTTTCTGCCTGAACAGCTGTATAGAAGGTTTCTTTGTTTTTATTTGGCATGTAAGGCTTGTCATGTAAAAGGGGGGAAAACCATAGTGACTGAAGTCTCTTCTCTATACAGTTTCCACAGTAACTACCTTCTCTATACAATTGTACCAAGTGTGGAATTCTGTTTTCCTTCACATGAAATTGTAGCATCTATGTTCAATTTAGCAGTTGAGAAGATTCAGACAGATATTTTATCCTCAAAACATGCCCTGACTGAAGGGAAGAAGTTTATTTTGATGTATCTGGGGGAGGGATATTTTCAGCTTCCTGTGCACTGTAAATGGAGATATTTATCCACACACACACCAAAAAGAGGAAGAAATTCATGTTCACAAATTGACAGGATGTTAATAGAGTTTGAAAGGAGATGGCTTTCCATTGTGTGTGCCATACACATTTCAACATCCTGCTCATTCAAAGCCAAGAACTGGCTATTCTACATCACATCAGGCTATTTCTCATTGTTCCTCTTTGAAATGAATGGACCAGAACGTTGGCTGTGTTCAAATGCTCACACAATGGTGCTTCAAATTTTTCACAGCACAATTGGTATAATTGTACACTAGTCTTTTTCTTCAAACCATTGAGGGTTTCTTTGTTTTGTTTGTTTTGTTTTTCCCCTCCTGGCAGATCCATTACATCTGTTGGTAAGCCTATTGGATGTTGAGGCAAATTCTCAACATCAAATATGCCATTGTCACTTGGGTATGGAACATTGTATCTATTCATAGCATTCCTAATTTTAGCGCAATTTAATATTGGCATAAGAATATTAGACATTTTTAGAAGAGATCTGGATATAGGAAAGACATGGTGTTTCCCCTCTTCAAAGCACTTTAGCATTGATACACTGATGCAGACTCTTGTTTGCCATCTTAGATGGTTCAAGGATAGGATATTTTATTTTGCACTTAAAGACAAACTGAACTATTCAATAGAAATATAGCCTAGCTTTCAAGCAGTATAATGTTAAATGCTTGTTCTTCATCAATGTATTCTTTTGCCACTAGGAAAATAATTCCCATTTTGGAGTATACCTTAGCATGGTAAGAGGGGTTGAGTGTGTCTGAGAAGTTGAAAGCAATCCAGTCGGAAGGCTAGACTCTATTGCAAGCCTTCACACATAGTAGGGCCATCCCAGGGAGAATGTTCACAGCTGAGGTACCCAAATAAGGTGCATTCACCTTCTTCAGGAGTAAGAGGAAGTGTAGGGTGAAACTAGGGGAGGACCTTATACAGACAATGACATTCAAGCTGCTGTTTATTAGTGCTGCACAGCAGAAGAAAATAATGAGCCACTGCTGAATATTTCTTAACCTGAAAACCCAGTGGTGAGATAGTTCTAAATTGATACAAGAGATTGTACTGGAAGATGAGACCCTCAAGTTGTGAATCTGCTACTGGAGGAGATCATGCTGTTGCTAATGATACACTAGATTAAAGTCAAAAGGACATATAGTGTATGGCACAGAGGTCTGATGCTGCATGACACATACAATTGGAAAATGCAATGTGAGAAGGTAAATTGGAAAATGTAAAACAAGAAATTGAATGTTTGAACATTGCAGTATTTGATGTGAATGAACTAAGTGGACATGAATAGCACATTTTCAGTCAATTACAAAGTAATTTTCTCTGATAATGACAAAATCAGAAGAAACTATGTGTGGAAAGACAGTTAGGGACATAAGTTCAAGGTCTGATTGAATAATATCAACCAGGCTTCTTGGAGAACCTAGCAACATTACGATCATTCAGTTGCATACTCAGAAAAAAAAAAAACATAATGACTTCAGAACAACTACATGGCTTTAATTATGACAATGAAGAAATTTAAACAATTAAAGATAATATATATCTCAGTTCAATCCTCAGATTAAATGGAGGCTATAGCCAAGAAATCAGAAGGTTCAGACCTGTGAGCATAGCTACAAAGGAACTTAAGAAGATAATGAAACATAAGGGCATGCCAATGGAGAACAAAATCAAAATAAACAAGTTGTATTTCCATTTACTATGTATGGATGTGAAAGGTGAAGAAAGTCAAAGGGTGAGATTAATTTATTCAAAATGTGGTACTGGAGGAGAACTTTGTGGATAACCTGGACTGCCAGAAACACAGACATGTAAGTTCTAGTTTTTAAAAGAAAATCCTAAACTCTATCCAGAGGAAAAAACTGAAGCTATTGTACCTTGGGCACATCATGAGAAAGTAAGACTCGTTGGAAAAGATAATACAACTAGGAGGAGTTGAAGGCAACAGGAAATGAGGAAGACCCAATGTGACATGTATTGATCCCATAAAGAAAGCCACAGGCTTGAGCTTGGCAAACCTAAGCAGAGATGTTAATGGTAAATCATTTTGGAGGTCACACATGCATAAGATCATTATACAGTAAGTCAAGTTGGCTTGACAGCACATAAGAGCAGCAGAAGGAGGAGGAAGATTTTATGTGAATATGATATGCATATTCAGTTTTATATAAATAATAATAATTCCCACTAAGCTCAGTGGATCCTAAGTAAGTACACAAAGAAATGCTGCTAGGGGCTACTTTCCTACATATTTTGATCTGAAGGTAAACCTTTTGGGCTAGAATAAAATCCTATGAGTGTTTATGTAAAGTGTCAGCTGAACAGTTGTTGCAATTCGCAGCTCATCTGCAGTTGAAAGAGTTAGCTCCAAAGACGATCCAAAGCAAGATGTCCGCTCTGACATTTTATGCCAAGGCCCGAGGGCACAAACATCCAGGGAGTGACTTTAGGCTACACAAAATGACACAGGGTTGGTCTAAGGAAAAGGGTCAGACTAAGGATGAACGGATACCAATCACACCGATATACTGACAAAGTTGACACTGTTTGGGATGAAGTGTGTTTGGATGACTTTGAGACAATGGCTGCTCCGACCGGCCTCGTGCCGAGCAGGGGCACCTTTGCCGGCCGGTTGAGGGAGGCGGCTATTGGCTCCGCTATTTGCGTAGCCTACGGTAGGGGAGCGCGCCCTATATAAGTCCTTGGCGCGCTCCACTCAGCCTGCCTCCGCAATCGCCGGTTTCTTGTTGGAGTGAGCGGCACGCTTTCCGGTAGCGACTGCCTGACGCGCGGTCGCCCCGGCTTTGCTGAGCAAGCTACTGTTTGCTATAGACTCCCGACAATCAGCTGATTGTCGGGAGCTGCCGCTCTCCGGTTGCGGCTCTCGGAGCCTTGGTTTCAGGTGCACTCACTCTGGGGACGCGTCTGGGAGGCAGTTTTACTAGTTGGCGGTGTCGGGTGAGTGCATCGATACGGACCTCTTTTAGCTCCGGGCATCGCAGCTGCTTGTCGGAGCGTTCTTAAAAGCAGCTGAGCTTACTGATAAGTACCTCCCTTCTCCTGCGTCTGGGATGGAGGGGGGAGGGTGAACTGGCACAGCTAGGCTTCTTTTGATTGTCGGGGAGGCCGCTCTTCGTTTGCCTCCGGCGCGTCATCAGGAGCGCTGGCCAGACTGCCTGGGCGGAATTTTTCCCTTGGCTTCATTTAGGCGAACCGCCGGCTCACTTCCTGCTCCCGACAATCGGCTGATCGTCGGGAGACTCCACGCCTCCGTTTGCCTCCCGGATCCTTGCCTTGTCAGGTGGAGTCCTCTCGGGGCTGGTCCGGGGGCGGGTGTAATCGGATAGGCAATTTAGCCCTCCTTATCTCAGCTGCTTGTCGGAGCTCTCCCGACAAGCAGCTGAGCCCTTTGACAACGTCCACCCTTCTTCTGCTTTCCAGTGGGAGGGGGAGCGCGAACTGTCCTCGCGTGCTTGCGGTGCTGTCATCTAGACAGAATTGGGGGGGGGCTTAGCCCCGTGGGGTTGTTTTTTAAGCCTGCACGGGGTATTGTCTTGTTGGATCCCTTCTTGCCGCCCCCCTTTGGTATCTTAGAACTTTTAGTTGTTCAGTCCTTTTGGGTGGGGTAGCCATTTTATGCTACGGCACTTGGTGGCCATTTTGGGCTGTACTTCTTGGGCATATTTTCGATCTTTGAATCCGTCTATCTGTTTGGCTAGGCACACTAGGCACCGTTAACTACCCAGTTCTTAGTGGGGCCTTGTCTGGGGAGGGCTGGGTGCTCCTGTCTCTCCACTCGACTTTATCCTGGCTTGGCCTCCACGCCTTTGTATGCACCTGGTGGCATCACAAGGGCGGCCATTTTGATCGCCAATCTGTTGGCGCCCTGGGGGTTGGTGTAATCAGTATCCATCCTCCCTTTTTGTTGTTGTTCTGCTTTTGGTGCTACTTGCTCTGGCATTCCCACAGTGTGGTCCCCCTTGTGCCACTAGGCGTTGATCTACATCCATCTGCCTGGCCGGACATTCTGAGAGGCCATGAACCCCTCTGTCCGTTTGGGGATTTATTAGTGGAGTCTGGTGTTTTTGGATTGTTCATCCAGGTTTTAAGCCTGGAGGTTACACATCTCCATCATGGTTTGTAACCTGTGATTGACTTTTCCTCCAGGAATCTGTCCAATCCCCCTTTGAAGGCATCCAGGCCAGATGCCATCACCACATCCTGTGGCTGGGAGTTCCATAGACTTACAACGCGCTGGTTGGAAAAATATTTTCTTTTGTCTGTTCTTACTCTCCCAGCCCTCCATTTGAGTGTATGTCCCCTAGTTCTGGCATTTTGGGAGAGAAAGAAGAGCTTCCCTATATCTGCTTTCTTCGTACCCTGCATTATTTTGTATGTCTCAATCATATCCCCCTCAAGCGCCTTTTTTCCAGGCTGAGGAGGCCCAAATGTATTAGCCTTTCTTCATAATGGAGGTGCCCCAGGCCAGTAATCATTTTAGTCGCTCTCTTCTGCACCTTTTCCAGTTCCACTAGCCTTTCCTGATATGCGGTGACCAGAATTGTACACAATACTCCAGGTGGGGCTTTACTATTGTTTGGTACAAAGGCATTATAATGTTCGCTGCCTTATTTTCAATCCCCTTTTTGATGATCCCTACCATGGAATTGGCCTTCTTCACTGCTGCCACACATTGGGGAGACACCTTCATGGAGCTGTCCACCAACACACCAAGATCTCTTTCCTGATCCGTCACGGATAACTCAGAGCTCACGAGTTGATTGATGGAGTTTGAATTTTTTGCCCCAATAGCCATTACTTTACATTTAGTTACATTAAAACGCATTTTACATTTCTCGGCCCATTCCCCCAGTTTGGAGAGATCCTTCTGGAGCTCTTCACAATCTTCTCTGGTTTTTACCACACGGAAAAGTTTTGTGTCATCGGCAAACTTGGCCACCTCACTGTTTATCCCTGTCTCCAGGTCATTTATGAACAGATTGAAAAACACCGGTCCCAGGACAGCTCCCTGGGGCACACCGCTTTTCACCTCTCTCCATTGTAAAAATTTCCCATTGACACCTACTCTTTGTTGACGGGACCTCAACCAGTGCTCAATCCATAGGAGGACCTGCCCCCCCTTACCCCCTGACTGTGCAATTTTCTCAGCAGCCTTTGGTGGGGGACTGTGTCAAAAGCCTGTTGGAAATCCGGATAGACTATATTCACCGGTTCAACCAAATCCACACGCCTGTTGACCTTTTCAAAAATTCTAAAAGGTTTGTCAGACAAGATTTACCCTTACATGAGCCATGCTGATTTTCTCTCAGCAAGGTTTGTTCTTTTATGTGTTTTAAGATTCTCTCTTGGATGAGGCTTTCCACCATCTTCCCTGGGACAGATGTAAGGCTAACTGGCCTGTAGTTGCCCGGGTCCCCCCCCTCCTTCCTTTAAATTGGTGACAGCTGCCGTCCTCCAGTCCTCCGGTATTGTGGCTGCTTTAGGCGGCAAGTTGCATATACCCGTTGAGCGACCTGCAATTTCATTGCTCAGTTCCCTAATGACCTTTGGGTGGATGCCGTCTGGGCCTGGTGACTTGTTAATCCTCGACTTCTCGATGACTCCTAAAGCCTCCTCTCTTTTGGCCTGTAACCGATTCAATTCTTGTGTCCAGAGGGGCGGCTCGGGCAGCGGAATCTGCTCTAGGTCCTTTGTCAGGATGACAGGCGCCATGAATCGTGTTGGCTGTTACACACCACAATTGGGGTCGGCTTTCACATACTTGGGCCACCCTTCTCATTCCCCGGGGACGGCCGTGTCTTATGGGGGCGGGCTTTCTACGAGTGAGGCCAAGGATCAGAGGAGGGTGGAGCGTACATTAAGGATGGCTAATGGTGTCATGCAATTTTCTCTTGGGTCCGTTTTAGCAGGATCTGCCAGTATCGTTTCTGCAGGTACGCCATCTGTGACTGCTGCGGTAGCCACGTCATCGCATGCTCCGCTCAGCCCCCCTGGTTGTTGTCTCTTCCAACGTAGTCACGTTTCCGCCTGGCGCTGAAGACTCATCGCGTCCGGCCCTTGTGTAAGCCTAGGCTGTGTCTTCGCGTGGTAAGTCAGCTCCAGCTGTCCAGCACCCACTCGTCATGGAGTTGTGGCGCCCGGTCATCCATTTTTGCGCAGGCTGTGCTGTAGTATTGTGGGACTTCGTAGTCCTCATCAGAGGCGCCGCATTATACATTGGCGAGCTGCCAGCCCAATCCAGAACTCCGGCACCTTGCTCATGCTTTACGTTGGTCAGGTATGGTCTGCGAGCAGGATCTGGTCTTTCTGCATATTTGTAGATTGAAGATCGACCAGCGAGGTTAGGCTGGCACGACACACCTTTGTAGGTTTTCTGTGCGCCAAAATTTGCCCGGGCCTAGCGTCATATTGGTCTGCCCTGCTCGCTTCTATTTATCGGGGGTACCTCTCTCTGTGCAACGAAGGGTCGCCATTGACAGGTTGCCAATATTGGATAATTCTACTGAGGGCACGGCAGGTTGCTGGCACGTTGGGCCGGCATTTTGGGTGTTATTCGCTCTTGATAGGCGCGGATCACACAGCACCTGCCTTTGGCACCGATCGGGTGGGCAAGCACCGAAGTGGGCGACGGAGACCTGGAGACTTAAACCTTCTGTACATTTACTAACGGACCGGTAAAGCCGGGCCAGTTGTTCTTTTCTTTTTTGTTACAGCTTATCCCCCGGGAGCTGTGTTCGAGTGTGGCTTTACGGCCTCAATTTTGTTTACTGGGCCTTGGAGTTGCTACCCTGCCCGGACGTGGCCGCGCTTCGGCCTTGGAGGTGGCCGCGCTTTCGGCCTTGGAGGTGGCCGCGCTTTCGGCCTTGGAGGTGGCCGCGCTTTCGGCCTTGGAGGTGGACGTGCTTTCGATCTTGGAGACAGCTGCGATTGCGGCCTGGGACGTGGCCGCGCTTTGGGCCCGAGACCTGGCCGTGCTTTCGGCCTGCGATGTGGCTGCGCTTTCGGCCTTGGCCACTGGGCCCGTTTCCTGAGGAAGGGCAAGACGGTGATGCCTTGACGCCCATTTCTCACTGTGGCTCTCAGTGACTCCTGCCACCTTGCCAAGCATCGTGGTTATCCATTGTGGGAGGAATTGACTTGACTCGTAAGTCGGGCGAGTCCCTCATTCTCAAGATCCTAGTGGATCTGAGAGCGTTATATCGGACTCGTCCATTGGTGGCTCGCATGGTGGGCAAGTCCACTATTATCAAGATCCTGGTGGATCTGAGAGCATTTCAGCGTACTCGCACAGTGGTTCGTGTTGGGTAACGCGATTTACATTACACACCATGCAGATCTCTCTAAACTGTTCAAGGTCCTCGGCCGTCCTCAGTACTAAAAACCCCAATGTGATCAAGTGGACTGCCAGAATATTGGGAATGGGGGATGCCCAATAACACTCCAGTATCCCCATTGCACGCATAACTGGCTGCAATAAATTACTTTAGCGAGTGGACCTGATGAACCTTACGTACTTCCTAAATTGGGAATAGGGGGATGCCCAAAACACTCCGGCTTCCTCATTGAGCGCATAATTGGCTGCAATGTGTTACTTTAAGAGTGGACCTGATGATGAACCTTATTGACTGCCTGGAAACTGGGAATAGGGGGATGCCCGAAATACTCCGGCGTCCCCACTGCATGCATAATTGGCTGCAATATATTACTTCAGAGAGCGGACCTGATTAACTTTACCAATTGCGTTTGTTGCCCGCATTGTGCAGGCCGAAGCGGAGGCTTTTCTTTGGCACTCCAACATCCCTGCTTGGGAAACCACCGTGATTTGTACGGCTGGTGCTCATTTATCGGACAAGGGCCTGGATCCTTATTCGTCACCTTAAGGAGGGCCTGAGGGCCGAATTGTTCGGCTGTGGGGTAAAGAGCCGCAGTGCGCCTCTTTGGTGGCGGGTAGCGCATAAAAGGTTAACCATTTAGGTCCCGAATCTAATTACATCTTCACGTCCTCGGCAGCCTTCCATTAATAACCCAATAGGATTTAGTTAGAGATCAAATAATAATAATAACCCAAAACCCTTGGAGGGCTGCCAACCTTTAATCAAGCATTGATGCCAAAATATCTCGTTGGCATCCTCACTGCGGCAGTTCAACGGGCCGCAGGAAATTGGTGGAGTAGCGGGACCTAATCAATTTGTTGTTATCATCTTGATGATGCGCTACGGCTCAGGCCCTCCTAAAGTTATGGTTCATTGATAAGTAATTGAAAATTCGTTACTGTAGTTAATAAAGTTGTGGCCCTTATTTAACCCAAGCGGAATGTGTGTCGCCTCTTTCTTTCAACCTGGCTCGGCAAAATTATTTAAGGCAGCAACATTGATATCCTTTGGGCTGGGATACAAAGGTGGCATTTTGGGACACATTCCTTTCATATTGGAGCCATGTCAATGGCTTCTGCCATGGGATATGATTTGTCTGGTATCCAGTGGCTCAGGCGATGGAAGTCCCAGAAGTTCCATATTTACATGCAATCAATGCCGGATGATTAGACCTTGGCTGGCTTGTTTCTGCCTATCTCATTGCAGGTCCACTGCCGAGCATTTGAGCCAGAGTAATGATATGCAGTCCATAGTTTTGTCTTCTGGCAAGCCAAGTACGCTGCACAGGGCCAAGATTTTGGCCTAGGCACATGTGCCACAATTGAATGGAGTGGGCGGCGAGGTATGCAGTGGAACGGCTTCACAAGCTGCACATACAAGAACTCTCCAGCTGGGTCTCCAGACATCTTGGTGATACATCTTGGTGGAAATGACCTGGCCTGAATGCCGAGCAAGGCATTGATTCTCAAAGTCATTGCAGACTTGAGAAATTTATGTGACACATTCCCGAGGACTAGACAAGTTTGGTCTGTGTTGATTCCACATTTAGAGTAGAGACCATCCCATGAGCCTTGATGGGCGGACAACGCCAGTAGGGTAATCAGTAGGAAATAGCTCGGTTCATCAAGGGAAGATGGGGGTCTGGTGATTTACCACCCCTGTATTACTGCGCCACCCTGACTTATATAGGGAGGATGACGTCAACCTGTCCAACAGGGTCCTAGATATATTTTTGAGTGATCTGCAAGAAGGTCTGAGGGCCAAGTTGTCTGGCTATGGGGGGGGGGGTAAAGGTGGTATACTAAGTAGCTTCCTTTTCACTGGTGGGTAGTGCAAGAGGTACAGGAATGGCCTTGGTAAGGCACCCTTAAGGTGCTAGACAGCCCTCAGATAAATTAAACATGAACAGTAGGAACCATAGGATTAAAACCAAGTCAAGAGGATAATGGTAGATGGAACTGATGGCTGTTCTGGGCTAGTAGATTCCCAGTAGTTCGGAGGATGCTGAACAGGTGGGTAGCCTCCTTCTGATAAGGGAATCTCACTGAATCCACATAAGGGCAAGATAGGATACAATTTATCCTGCCATACCTGCTTGCATTACATTTCAGGCCCCCTTGACACAATAGACATTTTGAGTTAAATACATTTATCACTAAATTGTGTCTCATTGAACCCAAGCAAACATGTCTATTTCCAGGCTGGGCAGGCAATTTCTTCGAGCTCCACTATTTTAAGTATGCACCACTCATTTAAAGCTGAAGAAGGAAATGAGACTTTTGACCATTTGAGTACTTCTTGATCAAATTAAACTGATTGAAAATAAAAGAACATTGCCAGTCCTGTTAATAAAATGTGCCCATAAAACAGATCCAAGCCATTTACTGAATTTTGCAGATGATCTTGTAACTAATCACATTCTTCTTTACTTATGCCAAAAGTATTGCCTAAGTTACTTATGTTGGCAGAGCAAAAGTCTACTTTTCTCCCCTTGCTAACTGGAAGCCATGATTATTTATTCTTCAGGAATCTGTGCCACACTGAATTAGGATGACGAATGTTGCATGTGTGTATGAGTGAGAGAGAGGAAGGGGTGTTCACATTGTCAAATAACATCCTGGGCAAGAGCACCTCTCCAAAACACGGTGAACTTGAGTTGGTAGGAGTTGAGTTGCTGATCTCCCTGGTAGCACTATCAACTTCACTCTGACTGAACTCAGGTGTTCTCCCATCTACCCTACCCACCCCCAATTATTCAGGTTGAACTTGGGACTTGGAACACACACATTTCCTTTTTTTTTTTTCGTAGTATAAAAAGTGCTTGCTTTTAATGAATTGGTACCAAAGACTCAGACTCAGACTTTGTGACTCAGACCCAAAGGCTTGCTAGCACCCCTGGTGGTGAGTCCTGGAAAGAAGAAAGGCTGCCCAAAATGGCACCCATCTACTCTGTACAGCTCTAAAGCTGTATTATGACAAAATTATGACAAAATGCAGATGAGCCGAAAACTAGCACTTTTCAAACAGCAAAATGTAGAGAAAACAAATTAAGAGCAGGTCTTGGTAAAAGAAATGTAGAGTTCTAAATAGGGGCAGCTAATTGTGGAAACACAGACAACAGTTTTTGCTCTGAATGAAGAAATAAGGTTGCCTACCATTGTACACAAAAGAAATACACTGAGGGCCTGGACAGTTCTGAATTAACCTGACAGAGATTGTGTAAATAATTTTAAGATTTATACAATGATAAGATGTTAAAGCAGGCATGTCCAAACTTCAGCCCTCCAGATGTTTTGAACCACATCTCCCACAGTCCTTTCTCATTGGCAACCTAAGCTAAAATTCTGGGAGTTGTGGTCCAAAACATCAGAAGGGCTGAGGTTTGGACATGCAATTTGATCTCATTGTGTGTAAGCAGTGCACACCCTGAAATCAACTAAGGACATTTTCAATTAATGGCAATAAGGCTGATACTTCACGTCCCTCTCGCTGCAGTTCGCGGCCCTGCTGGAGACCGGTTCGAAGGAACGTAACCTCATTTCCTTGTGGGGTCAATCCGAGTGCACCCCGACCACACCCCCTGAACTGCGCTCCAAGCGGGGTGAGAGATTCCCGTCCTGGAGCTCGGGAATCTTTTCAATCCACTTCTCAATCCATGTTGAAAACCGATTTCAACACAGAGTCAAGTTCACCTCAGCTCGAGGAAGGACGTGAAGTAACCACCTTAGATGCTGTTGATGGCATCGTTCCTACTGCTCAGGGGGAGATAACACAACAGGATTTTGGCCATCAGATAATTGATTAAACTGATTGTTTAAGGAAAGAACTTGAGCTCTCTTAGATAGCTCCCTGTTTAACATCTCACCTAACAGACATCTCATGCTAATTTTACCTGGCTCGAGTGGAATAATGTGGATATGAATATTTAGCAAGTAAACAGGGCCCCTAGGTATAATTTGTTCAGAATGCAGTGCCTTTTAGTTTTTAGCATAGCTCTGAGAGGTCAAACTAGGCCAAGCTGTCAGAAAAGTTTGGAGAAGAGTATTTCCTAATTGGACTACTTCTGTCTCAGATTGCTTATGTTATCAAAAACAAAACCTTTCTCCCTGACTGAAGGGTTGCAGAATATATTAGGCTCACCAACTTGACTGACATGCTGTTGTTCTTTTTTTCATTACCCAGACATTTTCATTAAGTTAAATGTGCAACATTGCACTTGCTCTTCGTGTTTTTCCAGACTAATGGTGATTCAGTACATTTTGAGCCAGAGGTGGGATGCTATAACTTGCTATGCAACATTGTGTGAATGTTGTAGTAAAGAGGGATTTCAGGAGGTGCAATATAATGTCATTATAATTTTTGTTGTAACTCCCCTTGTACTCAATGACTGAAGAGTCCTAACCTGAAATATATCTGAATACTAATATGTTGGACACATCTGAAATATAAGGTGCTCACATGAGATAAATTTACCCGTTTTTGTATTGTGCACAGACACTTACTAATTTCCATCAAAGGCACTTCCTTCTACATCATATACAGTATGCCAGCATTTCCATGCTTGCAGTGAATCTACTAAAGTCACAGGCATTTGGGATATTAATGCTGCATGTAAAAATTAGGAATAAAAGAGCAACCTTGTGTTTATGCCATAGTAACATCTACTTACAAGTGTGTATGGTGGGACATGACTGATTGAACTATCGACTGATTTAGGAGTTTTATTTTATTCTCTTTTTTTCTGTAAGAGTCAGTGTGGTATGATAGAGTGGTGGAGTAAGACTCAGGACATCTGGGTTCAAATATCCATTTATCTAGGGAAACTCATTGGGAGGCCAGGATGAGAAAGCACTCATTGAGCATCAACTATACCTATTAGTGTTGCTGTTAAGTCAGAAGTGATCTGATGATAAATAACAATACAACATACATTCTGGAGAGTGAAAAGATACTTTCCTTTGAAGCTGGAACACTTTTTGCTTCCTCTGCCCCAATGGAGACTGGTTGGTCCTTGATGTCAAAATCCAAAGGGAGTAGCAGGTATGGAGTGCTTCCATTTTGAATTCCATGCATAATTGTCCAAGTACCCAAAATAGACTTAGTCAGCTTGGCACCTGATTCAGAAAAGGTAACTAGTGCCTAGAGATGGGCACGACTTGGCAGAATTCCCGTTTCCATTTCCGTTCCTTGTTTCCGTTACGGAACGGAAATGGTAACGGGAATTACTCCGCCAGAACTCGAACTCGAACCAACTAAAGAATAATTGGGTCTGATTTGTCGTGGTCGTTCCTGGCATCGCTGCGATCCCGTGATGCCAAGCGGCACAGAAAAAAGTTTTTAAAAGTAAAAAAAAAAAACGATTCCCGGCCAAAAAGCAGGCGGAAATATGCCTGCCTAAGTGAGAGCTCAGGGCACCTACCAGAGGGGTGGTTGACCCCCCCTCTCCTGTCCTGGGCTGCTCTGGTTGTGGGGAAAATCCTCGTCGTAGTCACTCGCAACAAGCACCGGACTCGCCGCCAGCTGCCGCAATTCAAGTGGAAGCGGCACAGAAAAAAGTTTTAAACTCCCCCCTCCCATTCCCGGGCCAAAAAGCAGGCGAAAATATTCCTGAAGTGCAGAGTGCACCTACCAGAGGGGTGGTTTCAGGGGGGGTCCCGGCCTCCCCCCTCTCCTGTCCTGGGCAGCCGGACTCGAGTCGCCATGCCATGCGGTGCAGGCGGGGATCCAAAATGGGGCGGCGACCGCAAAAAAATTTTGAAATCATGATCCAAAAACACACAAGCACCACACAGAAACATGCAAAAATTGCTATTTTAAAACTGCCAGAATTTTTACAGTAGCAGTGGGTTTTTCTTGCAACAAAAGGTCTCCTCTTTCCTCTCTCCATTGATTTTATTTTATTTTATTTTATTTTATTTTTTTTACACCTGCGCAATGATGGGATGGCCATGGGAATGACCATGCAAATTTTTGGAGCCATTCCACCAATCGCATGGCCACTTGGCCAGGTTGACCACAGAGACTTCTGGGATGTGGCAACCGGGCATAAAAAGCCCACTAACCATAGCCCGAACCCGAACCCGATCCCTAACCCTAACCCTAACCCATACGCCAGTACACTGTCCTTCTAAGTGGGTCAGAGAGGCCCCCAGAGGTGCACCCCAATACTCACCCTAACCTCACCCGTAACTAGCCTAACCCTAGCCCTTGCGCTAACCCTGTTGCCTAAGCCAGATCTGTACTTGCATTGCACTACACGCAAGTACAATTCCCTTCTTAGTGAGACACAGCGGGTTCAGAGAGTCTGCCAGTCCACCACTTGTGGCTCTGGGTGACTCCTGCAGGCTTGGCTCGTCCGGCAGCATGTGTGACATCATGCAAACCATGCCCCCGAGGCCTGACTGATGCAGGGAAGGCACCCTCAAAAGAGGGGTGCCTCTGCCAGTCTGCTGTGTCTCTGCGTGCAACTTGGTATGCAATCATATCCATATGGCTATGCATGCCCTTTTGCAACAGGTGAGGAGAGGAGACCCCCATGTATGAGGGGTCTCCAGGAGCCTGCTTTCCCTAGCGGGTGAGGATAGGAGGCACCCCCCCCCAAAAAAGAGGTGCCTCCAGGAGCCCGCTATCACCCAAACCAGTTTAACGACATACGAAAAAACGAAAAACGAAATGACAAATTTTTGTGAAGTTTCACGAAAAACGGAAACGAGCCGACACAGGCCACCTCCGACACATGACAACTCGAAAATGTCATTTTCCCTAGTCATGCCCATCTCTACTAGTGCCCCTTACCACTGCTTGGTGAGAAATGTTAAACAATATATTAAATAACTGATAATCTGATGTCATTTGAAGGACACCCATATCTGCAACTTGAGCCAGCTTTGAGGCCCTGGTGGATGGTTGGTACACTGCTGCCACCAGATTTGGGTGCCATGATCATATCCAAATACCCTCTCCAAAGCAGAGCTTGTCCAGCTGTCTGGAGTATGAGCAACAAAGCAAAATATGAGGAAACTAGAGGCCATTTTGAGGTGGGTCCCAATGGAAGATAATTTTAACACTGCTAAAGTTATGTCCAGCACCTATCTTTCAAAAGTAAGGTGTACTAGGACATATTAATATTACAGGGTTTTATGTGTGATTTATTCAGAGCTTGTCAGATCAAGAGGCCTCCCAGTAACATTCCCTGTGACCAACTCATGGCATTCTTTAAAGAATGCTAAAGTTGGGTGGCATCTGTAAAGATCTAGACCACCAACTGTCATCAATAGATTGAGCCGAGACGTCCTCTTAGCTGACTTAACTGGTAAGTCTAATACACTTTCAGCCTGTGATGTCATCCAAGGTGGACAGAGTGATTGATCACTGCCATGCCACCACAACTTCCCTAGACCCTTGCCCAACCTGGCTGCTAAAAGCTCTCAGGCCAATAACAACTGAATAGCTACAGCCATTGAATGGGGTCTTTGCATGAGGGCAGGGTTCCTGCCCCCCTCAAGGAGACAATAATTTGGCCTATTCTTTAACAAATGAATGTGCCAAAGGCACTAACCCTAACCCTAACCCTAACCTTTAATAATTACAGACCTGTTACCAGTGTCCCATTCCTGAGCAAGCTAGTGCTGAGGGTGGTGGTGGGCCAGCTTCAGACACTTCTGGAAGAGACTGATGCTCCTGGGGAGTTCAGATACCTCAGTTCTACAATCACAGCCAACAGGAGTCTGAACTGCGAGATCACATCAAGGATCAACGGTACCTGGCAAATATGGAGTATAACATCAAGCATCATGTGTGACAAAATGATCAGTACTGCACTGTTGTAACCCCTGTTGCACTCTGTGACACAGGATGCTGGCACATGACTAAAGATGTTGAACACCATCTTGTTGTCATGGAGACAAAGATGCTACAATGGACCTCCAGCTTATGCAAAATGATTGTGTGCACAATGGCAGCATCCAATCTAAATATGGCATCTCACCCATTACCTTAAAAAGCATGAAGTGCATTGGTATGGACATGTCTTCCAACAAGGAAACTCTGCCCAAAAAGCATCTCACCATGTAGGTCACTGAATCCTGATTGAGGGAAAGACCAAAACAACAGTGGATGAACACGATTGACAACGACATGAAGTTGTTCCTGGGTTCACCCAGACCATGCCTGGATGACACAAAGCATAATAGTGGATCCCATCACCAAGTAGAACAGACACTAAGAAAAAGAAGATACTGTATGATGGAGGATGGATTTTTGTGCAGACTGACTGAAGGACCATTTCTCTCCCATGAGTTCCTTGGAGTTTTAAAATCTTTGGTAGAGGGTTTCTATCAGTCCTATCCTTTTCAAAGGCACTCCTAGGTAATATGCAGAAGATATTTTCACTGGTTGACCATCTCCCTGCTGTCTGATGAGGAAAAAAGCCATTTGTGTTCAGGCAAACTTTGGCAAGTGATCAACTGCCAGGAAAGGGATTTCAAGGAGGATATATCACAGGGCATATTTGTTTTTCACCTTCCTCCAATTCCTTTTAATTTGTTTTATTTTTAAAAAAAATGAATGGTGGATTTAAAATAATAATAGCCAGCATCCTCTTTGATTTTTACGTTTGCATGGTGTGCAGTTCTGGCAGTGGCTGTGGTATTCTGACGAATTCCACTCTCATTGACTAAGGATGCAATTGGCACCTCATCAGGTCCCTGTGGTAGCTTCCACTGCTAGAACTGTCTAGATGTGAACAACTCAGGGTGTTAAGTAGAGATTGGCACAAAACAGAAAAATGGCATTTCGGTTTTTTGTTTGTCATTGAGAGGTCTGTTTCGGTTCGTTTCCTTTTGTCATGAAATTTTTGAAAAAATTCATTACTGTTTTTCATTTTTTTGTTTGTCGTTAATACCCATTTTTGCATGATTTTTAAAGAATTTCCATGTGCAGGCATTCCCCAATGCCCCAGACCAGAGGGAAAACACTAAAAAAATGCATGCTGGCAGAGACACAGTATAGACTAGGTATGCAGGGAGGCTGCAAAGGCAGTGGCGGGCGTTGCCCAGGGTGCAAGGCAGCCACAGAGGGACTGCACTGCGGGGCAAGGGAGGGTACTCACTGAGAGGTATGCATGCATGCATGCACGCACACAGGAAGGCTGCAGGCCTGAAGTTAGAGTCTCAGCAGAGACAGCAATCCCACCCTAACTCCCACCAGAGATTGCAAGGAGGACGGGGGCTGCCAGAGCTTTTTATGCCCTCTGTGGCTGCCAGACCTGTGCGTCCAGTTTGCAACCTGGGCATGCTATTGGTTGAACATGATCCCATCACATGGCTTGCCTCCATTTTGTGGCTGGTGGCGACATCCATTTTAAAGGGAAAAGAAAAATACATCGCGATAGGAGAAGACTAAAACAAACATTTTAAGGACCCCACCCCCCCTGGTAGGTATTATCAGACAATATAAATAATTATCGCTGTGTTTTTATGGATGTCCAGGGCGTTTTTTAACATTTAAAACAGCTCATTTCATTGCGCGTCGCCATTAACGGAAACGAAACGTAACAACCTCAATTTTCATGGTTCTGTTTGTTTCGTTGCATTTTCATCACAATTTTCGTTTGTCATTTTTTGTTGCGTAACGGAAATGACAAACGGTAACGGAAACAAAAAATGTTCATTCCGTGCCCATCTCTAGTGTTAAGTATCTGGATGTAGAGCTAGAGGTTAAGAGTTCAATTCCCCACTGTGACTCCCAGGAGAAGAGCCAGCCTGTGCAGCCATGGACATGCACAGAAATGTTCCCAGAAATTGGAGAAAAAGAAGGAAACAGTAAGCTACCAATATGCTTTATTGCTGTTTAATATTGTATCATAAGCGGCATTTGTCTTCAAAATATTTTGTGAACTGCCTCAAACCCTCTAACCCTCTGGATAGATATAAAAGGAGTTCATGAATAATGAACTTCCCTCACTTATGATGAAAATCATATGGAGGGTGAGTTCAGAAAAGTTATCTTTCTAAGCTACCACCCCCAGTACTGTGGACGTCTGGGAGTTGTAGGGTTTTTTTTTTCAAAGTAAAGCTTCCAAGCTCTGCATGGAGAATAATGCCCCCAAAAGATTCTGGTTCTTCACATTTAAATTAGCCTTAAGCTTTTCATTGCTAAACACAAGAGGGATCATTAATCTTTAACTTCAGAATCAAATCTCAATCAAACCTCATAATAAATGTTCCTGTCCAGCATTGACTGAAAATAAACACATACATTTACTTTGTTTCATTACATTTAATATTCAGGGAAGTCAGACAACTGAAGAGCCTTGTTGTATTATTAAATAAACATGCCTCAGATGGACCTGATGCTGATTGCCATAGTCATATGGAAGTTTAGCCTGAAGGGTCTTGGATGAAAGTACACTGCCTTTCACTTTTTATACCTCTCTCTTGTCACATTCTTATGTAAACGCAGACTAAGTTGAAGAGGACAACACCACTTTCAATTTAAATTTTAAACCATTTCAGTAATCTAAAAGCAACTGCCACACACCATACAGAGCCCAATACCTTTAAGCAACCCTTTTCTCCCAAGCTTCTTAAAGATTACTCATTAAACCCACCACCTATCTATTATGGATTATGCTACTTCTTCACCACTGAGGAGATTTCAAAACAAAAAGAACAGACCACATTTATGGTTGTCTTCCAGATAGCAATACAATAGCCTCCTGTGATGCATTTGAAAATCTGTCAAACAAATTATGCAATATTTAATAGCCTAACATGCATTTTTAATCATTTCTATTCAACCTAACAGCATCTTTTGACACATTTGGAATTTTAAATATTTAAAGTTTTTTTAAAAGGGGGAATATATCAAAGACCTTTCCCAAAAGATGGAAAAATGATTTATTTATATAAATATCAAGTACAGTTAGAGGTGGATAGACTCCTTGGTGGCTATTATGAATTAAATATATTCAAATAAAATCACAATGGAATTTGTTGGGTTCTTTTTTTTTTTAGCCTATGTATAGTGAAAATGGGGACAGAATGATATTGCTCCTATAGTTTAAAAAGACCCTAATGAAAAGTTGTGCTAATCTCCAAATATAAATAGGTAACTATTTTAAAAAATATAAACACAAAATTGTCACAAGATACAAATTTGTATTAAAATGAATGGAAATTGTTGTTGTTCAGTCATTCAATTTAGTTTGACTCTTCATGACCCCATGAACCAGAGCACACCAGGCCCTCCTGTCTTCCACTGCCTCCTGGAGTTTGGTCAAATCCATGTTGGTTGCATTGATGACACCATCCAACCATCTCATTCTCTACTGTCCCCTTTTCCTTTTGCCTTCAATCTTTCCCAACATCAGGGACTTTTCCAAGGAGTCCTCACTCCTCCTGAAGTGGCCAAAGTACTGGAGACTCAGCTTCAACATCTGTCCTTCCAATAGAACATTCAAGGTTGATTTCTTTCAGGATGGATAGGTTTGATCTCCTTGCAGTCCAGGGGACTCTCAAGACTCTCCTCCAGCACCACAGCTCAAAAGCATCAATTCTGTGGTGATCAGCCTTATTTATAGTCCAGCTCTCACTTCCAGACATCACTACTGGAAAAACCATAGCTTTGACTATCTGGACCTTTGTTGGCAAAGTGATGTCTCTGCTCTTTAAGATGCTGCCTATGTTTGTCATCATTTTCCTCACAAGAAGCAGGTGTCTTTTAATTTCATTGCTACAGTCACCATCTGCAATGATCATTGAGCCCAAGAAAATAAACTCTGTCTTTGCCCCGATTTCTTCCCCTTCTATTTGTCAGGAGGTGATGGGACCGGTGGCCATGATCTTAGGTTGTTATTTTTAAGTTGAGCTTTGTCCCATTTTTTCAATCTCCTCTTTCACCTTCATTAAGAGTTTTTTTAAATTCCTCCTCACTTTCTACTATCATAGAAGTATTATCTGTGTATCTGAGATTGTTGTTATATCTTCCAGCAATCTTAATTCTTAACACATTTCAAAACCTATTATTCCTTCAAGAGTATCTTAAAATAGCAATATAATAAAATTATATGCAAAATTAAGAGTGAACTATTAAACTATAAATAAAAGCCAATTTTCTACTGCTGGTTTGTTGATGAATTGTTTGATGGCCAGTCAGTCTGTATAGAAATCTGTTAATGGGACTATACGTTTTGACTAGCAACAGGATATTGCCCAAGAATTGGTATACAGTGGTCCCCTGCCCATTCGCGGTTCATATATTGCAGTCCCGCTATATTGTGGGACCGTAGTATATGAAAAAGACCCCTTTGGGTAATAGGAAAATGCTTATTTCAGGCCTCCCTTACTTACCCCAGGATTGGTGCTGCCCCAAACGGGCCTGCAAGGGCCCTCCTGGGCCTTCTGGAGGCCCCCAAAGGGCCTCCCTTTGAACCAAAAGTCACTTACGGTTCATAGGGAGGCCCTCTTGGGACTTCCAGAAGGCTTGGGAAGACCTTTGCAGGCCCATTCAGGGCAGCACCAGGCTGGGGGTAAGTACAAGACCTCCCGGCTAGGCACCCCAAGCCCAACCCGACCTGCATCTGCATATCACAGATTTTCAATTACCACGGGTTGGGTAGGGTCGGGTCCCTAACCCCATCAATAGGTGGGGGTTCACTGTATTCCACATGCTAGAGTAGACCCACTCTTCTTTTTACCTTTCCCATTATTTAGCAGGGTTTTTTTGTTGCTGCTGCTTGGAAGATCACTGAGTGACTTTGTGCAATCAGCTGTATGTGGGCTTCACATACAACTTGTAACATGTATTGATTTACAATTGGATCTTCAATATTGTGTATATAGCGATGACTGATTAACTTATATCAGGCATGTCCAAACTTCGGCCCTCCTGATGTTTTGGACCACAACTCCCAGAATTCTAAGCCTGTATTTCCAATGGCAAGGGACTGTGGGAGTTGTGTTCCAAAACATCTAGAGGGCCAAATTTTGGACATGCCTGACTTATATGCATTAATACAACACAGTTCACAATACTTCTTATTTATTCAGACAGTTTTTTTAAATAACAGCAACTATATTCATTTAACTGTCTTCATACCAGACCCTAAACACCCTTAAGATTTCACTCCTGGCTGACTTTTAAATAACTATCTTAGATATTTAATGCTTTATGACTCTCTGGCTTTTCTCTCTCTTACCACAGGCTCCTATATATTTATATGGTGTAGCCACACCCATCGATTCATTGACTGACTACTCAAAACACACACATAACTATTCATAAATAACATTACATATGCATAACCAACCCTATTTGTCACAGCATGTATGACCAATATTTGTTTATTTCATTATGTGTAATAAAAACATAGCATGTAATGCCATATTATGTACAATACCTGATTCTTCCCAGCTAGATCTAAGGGCCTTTTCACACGACCCCTAAGATCCGCTGGTCCCTTAAATTCGGACCAGAGATCTTGGGGGTTCATTTCTGTTCCTGTGTCCCCACCCCTCAGCACTTCCTGCTCCTGTTGGCATGAGGGGAGGGAGGGTAAAAAAGGTCAAAAGAAGCCTTTACTAACCTGCCGGTGCCGGTCGAAGTTGCCACGAGCCCTGTTACTTCCTGGTTCCTTCTCAAGGGGCTCTTAAAGGGGCGGGAGGAAAAAACAACAACAGACAAGCGAGGAGAGCCCGGCACTCTTATCTGCATCAAGGAATTTTCATCTGCTGAGAGCAAGTACATGAAAGGTGTGCTGGGTCACGCTTATGGGGGTGTGGTCGCACTTAATTTTCTCTAAACTCCGGAGCTGGTGGGGAAACATTTCTAAGCTCCGGAGCTGGGAGCCATTTGCAGCACAGCTTAGGGGTCGTGTATAAACACCCTAAGATATAGTGCATGGAATTTATATATATCCAAAGACTGGGTGTAGATGTTACATTTAGCAGTCTTATACCAGCCATCTGCTCACCTATCCTGCCTGAATAATTGTGATGATAATGTATCTTACACTGGTTTCTTAATACAATTTAGAATCACAATCAGAGAGAGAGAGAGAGAAAGAGAGAGAATGATTGACAATGGATGTGATTCATTAGACTGTTGAGTATTTGTTTTGACAGATTCATCAACATGAAATCACTGCTGGTACAATGGGGGATGATTGTAACATGCTCCCCTTTTCTGTCTCATGAGTTGATCATCTTCAATGTAATAGAAGCTGCAGCACACTTCAATAGTCCTCCGCAAACCAGGTCTGCTTTGTTACAAAAATAGTATTTGTTCTCACTCCATTTTTTAGAAGTTGAGGGCACTTCTGATCTGCAGTGTGACATTGTCATTAGTCTCTGGAACTTACAAGCATGTGGTAAGCAAATGAATGTATATGAAATAGATGCAAACTATGAAAGAATTGTCTGATGCAATGGATGATCAACCATTCTGCAGAATTGTAAGAGTCCCTTTACACATGCCTGACACAAAATATTATGTTTTGCAGATGGATGAGATCTGGCTGCAGACAGTGGATGTAAGGTATCTTGGTATATATGCCAGGTATTGGCTATGTTTGTGCTGAAGAAGTACAAGAAGCATGAGTGACTGGAAGAGAAGACTATATACTAGAAAAGAAGACATTTAACCAACTATTTCAACAAAGTGCAGGCAACTGTAGTGGGCAGGATTGTTTTTCTCCTGAAAAAGAAGCTTGTCAATCTGGAGCTGTGCCTTGGCCATTTTTCCTTTTAGACACTTGATGGTCAGGAGTACCAATTATGCATCTTACTTCATTCTACATTATGTGCTTGTTGGCTCTGCACTAGAGACCTAAAGCAAGTATTCATGTTGGATATTACATGTCATTTCTTCTTCTTCTTCTTCTTCTTCTTCTTCTTCTTCTTCTTCTTCTTCTTCTTCTTCTTCTTCTTCTTCTTCTTCTTCTTCTTCTTCTTCTTCTTCTTCTTCTTCTTCTTCTTCTTGTCTCAGTACAGTGAAAAATCTGTGAGAATCAGTGTCAGGCCTCCTGTTGCCTTGGAAAAGCCACTCACATTCCTATTTTGGAGGCTCAGGAAAAAGTTCCAAAGCCACCTGTATCTCCCGCTGCCTCCCTTTAGATGAGTTCCTTTTGCTTTGTCGGTAGATGCTGTTTTCTATTTCTTTCCCCTAGGCTAAATGAGTGCCTGCCAGCTATTCGCTTTATCACATTTTCTAAGAGTGTTGCCTTGCCTGTGTGTTTATGCTTACCATTCCCTTCTTAAAGTTTTGCTAAGCTCTTGCTCTCCCCCCCCTCTTTCTGCATAGCTTCAGTGAAGCAGAAGGCAATTTCAGCAAACCACTTTCAGGAGGAGAAATGAGCAGATCAAGATTTAAATGCACAACAGGCTAAGATCTCACACTTCTTGACAACTCACTTGGGTCACATGGGTCATCTCAATTACAAGTGCAGAAAGTACTGCTGGAGTGACTTGGAGCTAATTTGTGTAATTACTCTTCCCCTATGAGATTGTTCAAAGGGCTTCAATGGTCACTGGAAAGGGAACTTACAGTATTTTGACATGACAGTCAAGGTGTAGGTGTGATTAAAGCAGTGGTTCCCAAAGTGGTCTGCATAGACCCCCGGGGTCTATTTCAACTTGCAAGGGGTCTATGACAGTGAGAAAAAAATAGGAGTCCACAAAATGTAAATGGGTGTCCATGCAGGAAGACCCTATTTGGGAAGATCATCAACATTTAGGCCTTATATAAATGTCTTACACCTAACACAAATTGTTTTGGCACTAGTTTTGAAAGTTTTTGCTTTTCTTGGATTTTTTTTTGGAATTTTAAAAACTTTTTTAAATTTTAATTTTTTAAAAACTTTTTTAAATTTTTAAGTTTTTAAAACTTTTTGGTGCATTTTTCAAGTGGTGCAAAGGTAGGGACCTGATCCTTGTGGTATTCATACCTCTAAAGTCCATTTTCTATTGTGTGGGCGGTGGGGGTATTGCATCATTTTTCAGAACTTGATCCTCACCATGTGCGTGTTTTTAAAGTCCATTTTGCAAAGGTTGGGGACTTGTGTTTTGCAGCCACATGACAGATATTTGCTAAGCACATCCGATTTCACCTGATTTTGAAAGCTAAGCAGGGTCGGCCCTGGTTAGTACCTGGATGGAGACCACCAGGGAATACAAGGTGCGGTAGGTGCCTGGAGTAGGAACTGGCAAACCACTCCAGTATTCCTACCAAGAAAACTCCATCCATGGTCATGGGGTCACGAAGAGTCGGTCACAACTGTAATGACACAACACACACAATGGTTGTTTGAAATTCAAATCAACTATAATTACAGTTGTACCTTGGTTAAAAAGTAACTTGGTTTACGAGCATTTCAATTAACAAGTAAAAATTTCTGAACATTTTTGCCTTATTAACGAGCAGTGTCTTGATATACAAGCACTCTCATGTGTGCCACATAATTAAAAGTGTTCTAAGCCAATGACATCTCTCTCTCTCTCTCCCCCTCCTGCTGGAAGTCAGTTATTGTCTGTTTCTGTTTCTGTTTCAGGCAACAGCAGCAGAGTTGAAGGAAGGGCAACAGGCTCAGTAAAGGTATGAACAGTTGCCACCCCATCAACCCCTGTCCCCAAAAGGGCCACCTACATGGGGCCTCTCCACACCATCCCTGCCACTACAACTGCAACCAGGACACCCCCACCCCCATTGCCCCATTTTTAAAACAACCCCCACCAGGGAGGCTCCCCCTCCTCTGCTTTAGCTTGGACTTCCCCCAGTGCTCCATTTTTTAAAAAATAGCTCCCTCCATGGAGGCTCCCCCCCCTCCTCTGCTCTATCTGGGATTCCCCACATTGCTCGATTTTTAAAACAGACCTCTCTATGGAGGCTTCCCCTCTCCTCTGCATGTGCCACAAATGTTTTCAAATGCAGGCTATTGTTCTTTGTTCTGTACTGTATTTAGTACTTAGTACTGTATGGTATTTTGTGTTTTATTTAGTACCTTGTATTATATTACAATATTGTAATCAATTTTTGGGGGCTGTGGAACAAATCATATGAGTTTCCATTATTTCCTATGGGAAAAATTGCTCTGATATGCAAGCATTTTAGTTTCAAGCATGCTTCCAGAATGGATTATCCTCTTTAACCAAGATACTACTGTACACGTGTTTTTCCTAATGGGGTTCCCTTCACTGTTCTAGCAATCAGTATTATGTACTTAAATCTTTATAGAAAAGATTCATTGGTACATGGCATGGCCAGGGTTGAACCAGAGACCCAGTCATTTCAGTCCACACACTTAACATTGCACCACCGATGCTTGCTTGCTTGCTTATTTATTTATTTATTTATTTATTTATTTACAAGATTTTTGAGCCGCCCCACTACCAAGAGGTCTTTGGGCAGCATACAAGTATTAAAAACTATAAAACAATAAGATTATTAAAAACTATAAAATAAAATACAGTTAACCATTTTGAATTGCTCTGTCTTAGCATATTTATATAGCTTTATTTTTATCAACAGATAACTTCTACTCAACATGGCTGAGACTAAAAAGAAATATAGGCAGCATAGTGTTGGTTATTTGAAGTTTGGCTTCATTCTATCCCTGTCAGACAAACGTCTGCCCATGTACCTTTTGTGCAAAAAAGTTTTAAACAATGGTGGTATGAAACCATCCAAGCTGGAGGATCATCTGAGAAGGTATCACCCTGATAAAACAAATAAAAGATTTTGACATACAGTAACCCCTGTCTATCGTGGGGGTTAGAAACCCAACCCGACCCGCAATCATTGAAAATCTGCAATATGCAGATGCAGGTCAGGTCAGGCCTGGGGGGGGGTGCAATGTTTAAAATGTTTTTAAGCAATGGAGCCAGTTTAAAGTCATTTTAAACATCGCACACTGCTTCTCCCGACACCCCCCAGAGTGCAGGGGAGTGGCGCATGATGCCTCCATGGAGGCGAACCCCAGGCTCCAGCTGAACACTTTAATCATTCATCTGGACAACAATTGTCAAAAGCAGAACACTTTTGATTGGTGCTGTAGTGGGGGAGAAAAACCTTTCATTTCCCCACTCCAGTGCCAATCAGCTGGAGCCCTCAAACCCTTTTGGGGTACCACTGTACTGCGGTCCTGCGATAATAGAATATGAACCACGAAAGGGTGGGGGACCACTGTACTTTAAAACACTGAAAGAAAAACTTCAGAAGAGAACCACGCTGGACAGTATGTTTTCTTCAATATCAAAAAGAGAATATGATGGTTTGCTGGTATCTTACAATATCTCACGACTCATAGCAAAATCAGGAAAACTTCAAACTATTGGGGAAGAGCTGATTTTACCAGTCCTTGAAGAGGTTTAAAAACTGTTGTACACAGGCCTGTATATGGCATACTCAATATAATTCCTTTGAGCAACAACACAGTTCAAAAACATATTGATGGAATGAGTCATGATGTTAAATGCTTCTTGTGTAATTATCTGAAAATGAACCATTTCAACTTTACCTGGTAATGAAGCACTATTATTGACATATGTTCTTTTTTATGGACCAAGAAATCCATGAAGAACTGCTCTTTGTGAGAACTTTGACAGCAGACACTAAAGGTGAATCAATATTCAATGTTTTGAAAGATTATTTAATAGAAAAAGTGATCCCTTTATCAAATATAATATCATCATCAGCAGATGGAGCCCAAGCCATGTTTGGGTGCTATTGCGGTTTTATAAGCCATTTAAAACAAAATGTACCTGCGGTGTTTGCAATTCACTGTGTCATTAATTGACAACATTTAGTAGCTAAAATCTGAGTGACATACATCAACCTCTTCATTTTGTCATAAATGCAGTAAATAAGACCCATACCAATGCATTGAATTCTAAGTTATATACACAGTTGTGTGAAGAAAATGATGAGGACTTTCATCTATTGCTCCTTCACACTGAAGTACGCTGGCTCTCAAAAGGCTTATGTTTGAAAAATTTTACTTTTTGAGATGGTTTTAGAGTTTTTGGATGCAAAAGATCCCATTTTGAAAGAAAATTTAATCAAATGTAAACCAGACATTGCTTATTTAACATATTTGTTTACTAAATTCAGTGAGGTTAATTTGCAGTTACGAGGTGACAGTCTGAATTTAATAAGAAAAAAAGTCTATCATTGCAGCTTTTCTTGCCAGAATTAAACTAAAGAAGCAAAATATTGGATGGCATGAATTTTCCCAGTTCCCCAACTTCTCATTGACAAATGTCCAGGATGATGACATTTTGGTCTAAGTTGAACATTTAAGTGTTCTTCACACATACATTAAAACCAGGTTTGAGGATGTTTTGACTATGGAAATACCACAGTGGGTTATCAATCCATATGGTGACACTGAAGAATCGGATGCAAGAAGAACTGATTGGAATAAGCATGAACGAACTTAGGGTGCAATTCAGAATGGAATATCAGCAGTTATGGCTTCAGAAAGATATACCTGTTGCTTATCCTGCATTATGGAATAGCACAAGAAAGTTTTTGATAGCTATTCCATCTTCATACCTTGTGGAAAGGGGGTTTAGCATGGTTGCCAATCTTCTTATGAAAAAAAGAAATTGATTGTAAATCACTGAACGTGGAGATTTAAGACTATACCTCACTAATTTGAAGCCAAATTGCTATCAGAACATCAGGCTCATCCCTCCCATTAACAGAATTATTTGTGCATTAATTTTATGTAAGAATTTTACTAGGTTCTTATTTGTTTCATTCCAAATCCAAATATTTACTTGCATTTTGTGTATTTTCAATAAAGGCATGAATAAAAATTGTACCTGTTTTTCTTTTCTTTTTTTACAATTGTCCATGCTACAAAAGTCCCTATCAAAGTGAGTAGTGCTTTGTCAGCGGTCAAAAACAAATTTGAAGTTAAGTTTAGGAAAATTCAATATTAGGCAGGTAGGGGGTATACAGAAAACAAAAAAAAATAGGCAAGTGGTCTATGGGGCAAAAAAGTTTGGGAACCTCTGGATTAATGTGTCAGACTAGAATTTGGGAGATCTAGATTCAAGTCCCTTCAGAGCAAAAAAAAAAAAAAAAAATCTCACTGAGAGGCCCTGGGCCAGTCGCTGTTTCTAATCCTGACTTTCCTCACACAGTTATTGAGAAGATAAACTGAGGAGAAGGAAATCCATGAACGTTACCTTCAGTTAATGGGAAGAGAAGAGCAAGACCAGTTGAATCTACAAAATAAATAAGTAGGATTCAGAAAGCACCCTTTCAGCTCAAATCGCTGCTCTTTCTCCCTCATTATGTTTGTGCAGAACAGCAACAGAACTCCAACAGTTAATATCTACATGAGAAGTGGGTGTTTTGCCCCTGAGTCATGACTCTTCACATCTTTCCCACCCCATCCCACCACCACAATCTCTATTATATGTTCATGTTTTGCATTTCCCAGGTTCTGCTTCTCAGTGAAGTCTGTTGGGAAAATGGGTAAGGAATGGTCAAACCCTGGGCCAGTCAGTTATTGCTATCATATGGTTAGTTTGCAAGAGCTATCAAGTAGCTGATATTCCTTTGGGGAACTATCAAAAGAAGGGAAATTTGAGCTGAGCACTCTGAAGAATTTACCAGGCCAATTAAGCTAAGTAAGCTATAGGAATGCTTCACACCACACAGGGTAGCCTGGGAGGAATTAGGAATTCCCACCAAAGTACTTACAGGGCACTCAAATTGAGTTGGCAACACTTATCTCACAGGCTAATTCTTTGAAGTGTTATCACCAACTCTCCTTGAATGGGAAGACCAGTTAAGAAGTTCTATACTTTGTCAGTTACTAATGAATGGGGATAGTAAAGCCTTGAAATCTGTCAAGACAGCTTTTTACAGATGGAAGGGGTGCTCTCCATTCATATGACAATTATCCAGGGATAGTACAGTGCAAGAGCCTGACAGCTGGGTCGCTTTGATAATAATAGAATAATGAAATTGGAAGGGGCCTACAAGATCATCAATTTCTATCTACCTTTCTCAAGGCAGGAAGACATATCAAAGGATATCTGCTAGGTGGTTGTTTACATTTTTCTTGAATTTCTCCAGTGTTGGAGCAATAACCTCTAGAGATTGGTATTTTGTTTCAGAAGGGGACTGGTTCCAAAATGAAACACGCCAGCACAGCTGGTGCTCAGTATCTAGACTCACCCTCCAGTGCAAAATCAACCACTGTCTTACCTTGTTATAGTTCACGCTGGATGAAATTCCAGTTAGGAAGCAGCCTCCGATGCATCATATTTCCCTCTCCCTGGTGCTGGCCAATTAGACAGGGAGGCAGAATGATGCAAGTCCTTGCACAGCTCCTAATTGGCCAGCGCCAGAGAGGGGGAAAGATTGGATTATCAAGCTGTGACACTGAGTACATAAGTTTCTGATTATGTTTTCTCTGAATTTATTTATCTAGAATGCCATGTGTGTCACAAGGCCTGTCTTGTGGTGACCTTCTGTCTTCCAGTATGGTAGAAGGCACTGTCCCGTTTCTGGTACGGAACTAAAATTTAGTGGCTTGCCCAGAGATTTCTGTATGTGGCAGGACATGAGAATTCTAATGAGTCCTTCATATCTGGCAGGAAAATATCTTTCCTGGTCTTGATCTGAGTTGGATAGTACAGTGGGTGAGCATTTTTGGCTAAGTTTCCCTCCTATAAGTTGTATATTTGGCTGAACTGCTCATTGAGATGGACTGCTAGGAACCAGATGCCAAAGGTTTGATGTCCCATAGTGTCTTGTAGTGAAATTAGTAGCCTGTATACCCTTTGATAAATTCAACTACTCTACAATGGCACTAGGAGGAGGGAGTTATTGACCACTTCTGAATACTGCACTACCAATCTACCTAGCCCCTGGAAAAGATTGCCAGAAGTTGGAATCAACTTAATGACACATAATTACTATCAGGTTGTATGAGGCAGTAAATATGCTTTAGATATAAATAAAGAGGCTGGAAGTTACTCTTTTGGGCTATAACTTCCAGAATTTCTTCACTCTGGCAGTTGTAATTCAAAGCAATATTTTTCTTCAAACTATCCTGAGAAGAATGTGTGTTCTATGGCATACATTTCCCTCTTATACCTTGATTGGAGGGGTACCACTAATCCACATTGCAACCCCACAACACCCATGGAAAGCTCTAATTATACAGGTTTATTGGCTGTTCTACTATTACTAGAAGTGGCCTACCCAAAGGACATTTAATTCTATGGGTGAATGGTGTAGCTGTGAAACCGCTGTTTCCAAAGCTACCTCACTCCCTAGTGAGAACTCTATATAAAATAGTCTCTCAGCTACGAATTACATCAGGTGTCAGTGGAATGGGAGTCTGAGAAGAAAAATGTTGCTTCCTATGGTACTTCTTGCCCCAGTAAAGGAAGAACTGGTATGACCCTTGAAGTGACAAATTTCTTGCTATGAAACTCCCCACACTGTTATTTGGACTGCATAATAAGAGGACTGCAAAAAATGACCATCAAAGATCTGTTTTATATTTTCTCTTTTGTTTTATTTTGTTTAATTCTTGCCATTGCAAGAGGAAATGATGCTGTATATCTAAAAAGACAGCTTCAGAAATGGAATTGTTATATTTGTGAGCTTTATGAAGATTTATGAAGTTTTGAAAAGATTAAGAACATGCATCCAGAGATTTTTGATGTATATAATATTTACATATCAAAATATGTTTCCCAGAAGGAAAAATACAAAGAGAACAATTAAAGAAGGGAGTATTTGTCAGCAGAGAAAATATTTCAACAGAAGTGTGCAATGAGATAAATCTGCAGTGAACAAAGATCTGATTTTTTATCTAAAAACAAGGCACTAAATTTCAAAAAGAAGAATGACTTAAGGTGGGATGTACACTAGGGATGGGCATGAAACAGTAAAATAGTGTTTCCTTCCATTTTGTTCCCCTTGCATTTTGTTTTGTTCCATAAGTAACTTTTTTAAAAAAAAGTTACTTAAAAAAACAAAACGAAATGAAATGGATTTTAAAAAGGATTTTAAAAAGGCTTTCAAAAATGTGCCACTGGAACAGCACTTTCTCTGTTGTGGGGGCACATTTAAACAAGGATCCTCCAATGACTTCTATGCCACTGAATATAGCTGCAAGAAAGTGTGCCATCTCCTCCTAAGAAAATAAATATTTCCACCAAAGGGTTAAGAAAACTAATGAGGAATGATAGGGGATTTGGGGTTGGATGCAAAAAGAATGAACCCAATGGGGGCACAGTTTTGGTGGGAGAAGAGAAGAACTTAAAGGGGGAGGGGACAGGAGCTGTGGCAGAAGAATGCTGGGTCTCTGAGGTGAAGGAGGAGAAAAAAGTTGGAGGAGGGATGGGTTAAAATTGCTAAAGAAGACCCATGGTCTCCTCAGTGGTTGGCTTTAAAAGTATCAAAGGAAGTTGCCCACAGGGAGTGGCAAACAGTAAGAAAGCCCCCATTGCAGGGGAGGAATCAGAAGAAAGGGAAAATAGGAGGGAAGAGAGAGATTCACCCATGAGGCATATTACCAGGCTACTAGACCATGTTTAGATTCCCATGGGACCAGTACAGAGAAGGGGCAGTTACCAGTCAAAGTCCAGAGAGACCCAGGATGCAGGGGTGCAGAAGCCCAGTCTGAGATGGATCATCTACCAAATAAATCCACCCTCAGAATTTGAATTTACCTCTACCCCAATAGTAGAGGACTGGTTATTACCAGCTTGAAGTTCTGTTGAAAGTATGAATATGTCACTAAAAGATGTTGTGCCAGAAATGTGGTACTTAAAGCAGGAAGATTTAAGTGAACATGCTGTAAAAGAAAAAGAAGAGCTAACTGCTACTGATATAAATAGACTGTTCATGGTGATATGTTAAAGAGGGAAGGTTCGGGTTCGGGAGTGGGCTTGGATGAACCTCACACCATGCCACTGAATTTGGTTGCAGATTTACAAATAGCTGTAACTTCTTTTTTCTTTCTTAGAACTCTGTGACATTTTTCAATAATAAAACTCATTTATGAACAGATTATGGCTATGAAACACTAAGGAATTGGGGGCATAGAGGGTGTGTGTAATTTTAAAGGGGATTGTTAAATTTCTTAAGAAATATACCATGTTCCAGAAGGAGTGGGGTGTAGGTTTTGGAATGGGGACTTCAAATGAGGAAGGATAATACATTTTCTTGGTTGCTGTTGTATGGGGAATTTGATGAAAACAACATAGATTTAAAACCATGAGAAAATTTATTTTTCTTGGAGCATAGTAAAAAATGGAGCAGTCCCAGTCGAATAGACTGAAATAACCCCCCAAAACTTAATGGGTTTAGCTTGCAGGTAAAAACTTTAATAAAACAATAAACAATAGTTTTCAATTGCTTGTTTTTGTACCCCACACTGAGATTTTACAATATATATGGAATTATAAATGTTCAAAATGAACATGCAAATGTCTCATAGACTTGTCACTAGGTGTGAAAGCTATGCAATTTCACAAGGTAGGATTAGGTACTGGGAAGCAATGATGGATGAAAAATAGTTTGTGACATAATCTCAACAGATTTTAACATTCCATTATATTGAATAAACACATAGCCCAATTATTATGTCTTTTATTTCTTCTGATAAGTCTTCATGGCTCTCTTGGTGCAGCATAAAGTCACCACCGTAGGGACAATTTTCCTGCCCACCTGGAGGGGAAAGGGAGGCAGAGCAAGCCTTCATAAGGCTCTATCTCCCTGCCTTGCCTCTTTCCTTCACAAATGTACAGAGAGAAACTGAGCAACTGGAAACTGAGGCTTTGCCCTTTTGGCAAAGATGGAGACCTTGGGAATTTGTATATGTGTAAGTGGCACACCCCACAGATTGAGAAGGAAGACAATGGTTGCTAAGGCAAAGTCCTCAGGGCACAAGCTATAAAAATATTAACAACAAATGGGGATGATTATGATGATAATGGCCATCAAAGGAATTAAATGATATTGAAAATAAAGAAAAAAATGAAAAAAATGAAAAGTAAATTAGATGGAAAAAGGAGGGAAGGTGTAGGTTCTGCACATGGGGGGGGGTTATACCACATTGCAGGCACAGATAGTGGATTTAATTGCTAGGACCCCCTCCCCAACTAAATAAACAATTAGAGATGGGCACAAAACAAATTAAATATTCATTTTGTTATTCATTATTCATTTTGTAAGGTAATGAAATGAAAAACGATCATCCCCCTCTAAGAAAAATCAAGCAAAAGGAAACATTTTGTTTCATTTCAATTTTCTCCTACCTTGCTGCCAGGACTCGCTGTTGCCACTGACCAGCCCTCGTGGGGAGGGCTTAGAGCTCTGGCCAAAAACCAAACCAAACCAAAACAAAACCAAAACAAAACAAAACAATAAAAAAGCTACTGCTGATCAGTGTTTGAGTAAAAAAAAAAAAAAAAGCCTCAACCCCGCCAGCGCAGGAGGAAAAAAATTTAAAAACATGCCAACTCAGCCCGGGAGCCACATGGTCAGCGCAAGTAAAAGAAAAGAAAAAAGAAAGAAAGAAAGAAACCTACACCAACCCTGCCAGCTTGCGAGAGAAAAATTACAAAAATAAAAATAACAATAAAAATAATTTTAAATGTGCCAAACCAGCCCAGGAGCCACATAGTTGGTGTGACTAAAAGAAAAAAAAAATACTGTGTTGACCCGGCTGGAGAACTAGAAAAAAACTTTTTAAAAAATTAAAAATAAAAATAAATTTAAATTTAATTTTTTTAAAAAAAACATGCCAACCTGGCCCAGGAGCTGCATGGTCAGCACGAGTAAAAGAAAAGAAAAAAGAAAAGAAAAAGAAAAACCATGCCGACCCAGCCAGCATGCAAGAAAAAAATTAAAAATTAAAAATAAAAATAATAAAAATATAATGACAAATGTGCCGACCCAGCCTGGGAACTGCATGGTCGGCACGAGTAAAAGAAAAGAAAGAAGAAAAATAACCACTCTGACCCTGCCGGTGTACATGAAAAAACAAAAATAATAAAAATAACAAAAAAAAAACTAAAAATGCTCTGACCCAGCCAGTGAGCTATATGGTTGGCGCTGTGAAATTAGGGAAGAAAATTAAAATTTTAAAAGTGCTGACCCAGCCCCCGGGTCACCTTGGACGGTGCTGTAAATTTTTAAAAATAAATAAAAATAAATAATGGTGCCAGTCCCTGCCGTGACTTAAAAATATAAAAATAAAAATAAATAAATAAATATTGGTCTGGGTGGGGAGTAAAAACTAAAACTAAAAATAATTTTTTTTACAAAATGGGGTGCAGAGAATCTAGCACCTCTCAGCTGTATTAAAAAAAAAAAAAACAACCAGCATTGGGGAATTTTTAGTAATGAAAAAATTAAAATTAAAAAGCACCAACCACACTAAAAATAAAAAATAAAAAAGAGAAAAAGTAAAAAGTAAAAAAGACTAAATGAAACAAACAAAATACAAAATGATTTTTTTAAAAAAGTTTTGTATTAAAAAATGGGGGTGGAGTAACAAATAACAAAACAAAATTTCATTTTGGCATTTCATGCCCATCTGTATAAACAATCGTGTAAATGCCTGGGATAGAATAGACGAGTAAAGGAATAATGTACAAGAAAAGTTGATAATAGAGAGGATGTAGGAGGGAAAGACAGCATAGACCTTGGTGTCAATAACTGAGATAATTCAGTACTTAGGTATCTGGTTGTGAATCCCAAGGTTGAGAGTTCAATTCCCCACATGGCCTTCTTTGCAGGAGTTGTATTTGATAATCCATTGGGTCCATTCCAGCTCTGCAGTTTGAACTGGGCACCATTGAAACCAGTGTCAGGAGGCTTGGGTGAGCTGATGATGAGGGGGCCTCCCTAGAGCTGGGCAGATAAAGAAATGCTGTACAGTGGACAGCATGCTTTGGAAGCAGGAGCTCATCCTTCATAGGTCTTAAGCAGGAGACAAATGGACTTGTGATTCAGAACAGATTTTGCACTATTTCAGAAAGGGGAATTTCTCTCTGTCTCATCTTGCTGAACCTGGGTGAGCACGGTTACCTTCATGCATTTTTTAGGTGTACAAGTGATAAATGGATGATCAGCCAAGAGGGCAGGACAGAGGAACCTGATTTGTAGTCCAGAGTGGAAGAACAGTTGAGGAGCTGCTGGAGGTGAGCAAACTGGGACAGGGAGTGGATGTTTGAGGCAGAGGAAGCAGGGGATGGAAGTAGCACAGGTGAACCAAAGCCTTTAGGAACCAAAATGAACTGGTTCATGCCCATCTCTAGCTGTTTTGCTTTCCCACCAGGTATGAAAATTTTCGTCTATCTTGTTATGTTGGTGTTGAATGTATTAAGAACTTACACATTTTACTTTTACTTCATTTAAAGTTTTTATACCACCCAGCTTGTATAAAACAACTCAGGGCAGTTAACAAGAAGAAAGCTACACCAGCAAGATAAAAATGAACAAAATAAAATGTAAAATAAATAACGACCACTAAACAAGCATCAAGAGTACCAGCATTTGAACAGAGCAAACAGACTAGCAGAACAACAATCACCCAAAGGCTTTTCGAAAGAACACAGCAGTTCAATCATAATATAAAAACCACACAGAACATGAATTGTAATATTGTGTGTGCCAGCAGTTGAAAAGAATATTCACTTAATCTTGGTGAAACTTTAAGAATGTTTACTGTATAATATATATGTACAATACAACTAAAGAGCTTTAAACTTTTAAAGCATTTGTATCTTATAGAGTTTTCTGCATATTATGTTTCATAACTGAACTTTTGGAAGAGGTAGCCATGTTAGTTTATGGAGGAATTACAGGCAAAATCAAAGAAACAAAACAAAACAAAAGACAAAAATGTGTGACACCTTAAAATCTATTATATTTTAATCTAAGCTTTCATGGATCAGGTCCACTTCTTTGGCCATATAGTAGCAGAATGAGATGTTCAATGAAATATACAATGGAATATAAGTTTCATACCAAATATTCATGCCACACTTCATTATGAGGGATCAAAGCAAGCTTTATTAGAAATTACAAAAGAGAACAAAAGACACACAGACTAGATGACGGTACCATGTATTCTGGATGCCCAGATGAAGCAAATCTCTTCTTTTAATACCTTTCACCCATCTTCTAGACTTTACCAAATACTTATGCTAAATTTCCTTTTAGTTGACATAAGTCAGACCCAAGTTAAGCACATGTTTTAGCTGTTACCACACTCACTCATATTTCATCATATGTCAGCAAACTTTCTATACATAAATATTCTTGAATTTTAGGCATCCGGCAGATGTTAGCCTCAACTTCTGCTTTATGCTGTCCCAGCAAGCTTTATGTAAAGACCCAGCTCATGCACAGATTGAGCTCTTACAGAAGCTGAACTTCTGGAAAACCAGCTCCTGCGAAGAAGCTCTCTGAAAACCTAAAGTACCTGTGACTATCAACCTCCTGGAAAATGCCATGTCAGCTTCACACATGTGATGCCAGCCAGGAGGGAGGGCAAAGAGTCGGCCGCATGGAGTAGCCATTACCACAATGTTTATTGGAGGCAAAATTGATGCCTTTTGGATGAAATCCTACTTTTGTTATTGTTACAGGTTTGATGATTTCAAGAAGAACAATTGGGACACCTAGTTTAAATGGTGAGCTTCGAACATGGTCTTCAGAGATTGAGAATATGTTTCCATTCTTGTACACTTCTAAATCAGTCTGAATGTTTGTTTTGTTTTCACCTTGGGTCCTTTTCCAAGGAGAAAGGCAGGGTAAAAATACTCTAAAATAAATAAAATGCATTTTATTGGTTTCATTGCAAAATGAAAGCATTTCCAAATAATTTACAGGCAATGCAAAAATGGGCATGAGTGTGGTATCCATTAAGAGACCCTATCATCCTACTCACAATACTACTGGAGAGGTGTGATTTATTGTGCAACATGAAAACATGAAAAATGGGACTGCTAACTATACTACCTATATATTCCCTTTGTTCTAAGTGCCATCAAGATAATACCAAGGAGACAATTTAAATGCTTAGTTATTTCAGAAACATGCAGCATATTTTCTCATTCAAAACAATCCTACTTTAGAAGAAACATTTATGAAAGTCTGTTGGAACCAATGTTATTTTAAAAAAATAGGTTAGGACACCACTCCTACATTCCTTTGCAGATCAACACGGTTTCAAGGTTTAGCTGCTTATTCAGTTAAAATAATTTGGTTTTTAAGGAAAAAACCCTCACAGAGATTGTGTAGAGATTTTAAGAGGTTTTCTGAAGCCAGATTCATTCTAACTTTGAATGCAGATAAAAGCTTAAATTACACAAAAGGACAAGCTTTTTAAATCCCCTAAATTCTTCTCCAAATTTAATAATATCTGAGCCAATAAAGACAAAGGTGTTCTGCTTATATACCCCCCATACCACATCTAGTAGTTTCTGGGCAGTTTACAGTTTTAATTACAGTATGGAGGCTACACCTTGCCCCCCCCCCCCAGCAAGCTGGGTATGCATTTCACGGACCTTGGAAGGATGGGAAGGCTGAGTCAACCATGAGCCTGCTATCTGGGATTGAACCCCAGGTCATGAGCACAGTTTTACCAGCAGTACAGGCATTTAACCACTGTGCCACGAGGCTACTGTTCAACAGGGATCCTACTCAGGATCCCCATTCAACAGCTTTGCAGTTCTGTGTAATGCCTTGTTTTGCATATGATTGTTCATTTTATTTTTATTTTATTTTATTTGGCATTGCCCTAACTCTAAAAGGATCTATTTTGTTCTTGAGAACTATGTATAAGCAAGGCATCTTGGGCTCTCCAGGAGAAATTTCCCTCTTCTAATGTGCAAGCTATTATTATTTGATTTGTATTAATACTCATAATTATTATAATTTGTGTTTTCTGTTACAATTGTATTAATAGGTCTTGCTGTCCATCACCAAATATTTTCCTCCCTGAAGCAATGGACAAAAGAACGCCCTCCATTCCACATACAGGAACTACTTGATATAGCATTTCAATCTTTCATCATCGCCATTGACCTCAACTTGGTTTCATGTCAGCGAGCTAGTATGAGGGATGTTGGGTAAGCCATGTGGTGCACAAAGTCTTCATAGCAAGAATAAGAATGGACAAGGGACTCAGAAGGAATGGCTGGGGGCAGAGAGTCATCCCTGATGCACTCCTATATTTTTACCTGAAGCAGTATCTGTCTAATACTTTGCCCTCATGCCTCATGAACAAGATATAGGCAAATAATGAAAACTTAAGCCACATTCAAATGTCTTCTTAATAACTGCTTTAGCTTACATACTCTTTTTTCATCTGCTATCAAACTGAGCATGTCTCCATTGAATCTGGTATTGCAGTTCCTATGCCACTGAAAACTCTAATTTTCCTCCAAAATCCATTGTGCCACTACAGTATCAGCCTCCCCTGCTCACACTCTATAAAATTGGAGTTTCCAAAACCACATATGCTGCCGGCAATTTATGTAGTTGAGAGGGAGCTTTCTGTGCTTGGGTGTCAGTTTATCCAGTACTGACCAATAGTTCCTTCTGACCTCTGAATCCTAAGAGAGCTTTGCCTCTCCGCTGAGTGTTTTCCTTTCTTCCTCTTATTAGTCTGCTGAACCCATATTGTTGTTGTTTGTGCTGTTGATCTGTTCACAGCGATACATAATGAAATGTTATTCTTTCCCCTAGAAATGTTTCATGGTGAGTTATTAAGACCTTGAGTGCCTGTTAATAAGAAAGGAGGACTATCTGGGAGACTTGTAGCTATTTTTCTCTGTTAGTTACTGTATGGTACAGAGTAGCAAAAAAAGAATGTGACCAGAAATTCAAAACTCTGCCCCACCTTTTCCTTCTCTCGTTGCTTTTATGAGGAATCATGAGCAATTGTTTGTTTACCCTCCCATTGCTGAGGATAATACTCTACTTAGTACATTTTTCATGGAAATGCTCACACAAAACAAAACAAAACAAAACAAAAGAAGAAGAAGAAGAAGAAGAAGAAGAAGAAGAAGAAGAAGAAGAAGAAGAAGAAGAAGAAGAAGAAGAAGAAGAAGAAGAAGAAGAAGAAGAAGAAGAAGAAGAAGAAGAAGTTGTATTCTTCATTCCTCAACTAATTTGGCATTCCTCAACTAATTTCCCATTTTACCTAAATAAATATACAACCAGCAGCTTCAATGAAGGTAGAGTTTAGGCAGAAGCAGAGGTAACTGACTGAAAAGAATGAATTGCCTCCTTTTTATCCTTTGTTATTGCAATACAACACAACTGGAATTCCTTCAAAACAAAAAGGATTATGTATTGATTCACAGTTCTACCAACCTCCCCTTTCCAATGACAGTTGTTATTACATGCCACTAAGTCACTCAACTGCCCTACTCAGCTCTTGTAAATGCAAGGTGATGGCTTCCTTTAGGGAAGCAATCCATCTCATATTGCATCTTCCTCTTTTCCTGCTGCCTTTGATATTTCCAGGATTATTGTCATTTCCAGGGAATCTTGCCTTTTCATGATATATCCAAAGCATAATGGCCTTACTTTCATAATTTTTGCCTTGATTTTATTCATTTCAAATGTATACATTTAGGATTTTGACAGATTCCATCTTTGTGGTTAGAAATAGTTCTTCTCATGGTGATTTACCACTGGTGATTCATTTCTTTCTAGTGCTTTCAGATCACCTGTCACTTCACTTTCTAGAATTGAAGGTTCTTCATCATAGCATTCCTCTTCAAAGGTGTCTCTCATCCTTTGATCACTTTGAACACTTTGAATGTAGATACCATTTCCCATTGGAAATTATTTGAACTTCTTTCGTGTTGAATTTGTACCTTCCTGTTGAGAGCTTACTTTTTCTGAAAAATCAATTAACAAAAAGCAGCTTTAACTAAAAGTTCCTCACAAGACTAATGGTATTCACATTCACATGTTACTGTAATATGGTTAGGAAAATATGCACTATAAAAGACTTATTGTCACTTGGTACATGAAAGAGAACCATGTTTTGATGAATTCTCATTGGTCAAGCAAGACACACTTTAAGTCCCTAAATGACAAGGGGCTTACAATGGCTTGATAAGGCACTGAATGATAATCAGTCACATTTTCTTGCATCTGGTCAGTTGCATTCCTAGAACATAGGTGTGACTACAGAAGGACAAACAGCACACTGTGGAAGGGTATCACTGTGGAAGAAGGGGGAAAGAAAAGCCATCTCTTTTAGAGCTCTGTTGTTTACATGTTTAAGAACTGTACTTCAAGTACAAGAGGCAGGGGGAATCTCTCGACCATTTGTCCTGGGCAACAGACTGACGGCTACCAGCTCAAAAAGAAGACACATTAGAAGATATTCTGAGCAAGGTTGAACTGAAGTATCTCTGAAGATAACCAGAACAAAAGAATGAATAAGATTTCCTAGGAGAGAGGTCAAGTACAGTTCATCTGACTGACTGTGCTATAAAGCAAGTAATAGAAACTCAGCTGAATCTATCCACCCATGCAACTATTCTGTTCCAGAAGTCTGAAACAGAAACTGTCAGGCAGGCCAAATCCCAAACTTCAGGTCATTGATGTGCTGGGAGCATTTTTCTGTGACCTCAATTTTCTATGGACCAGGCTTGTTATCAACAAACTCTGATGGGCAGGATGCCATTCAAGCTTTCTTGCTCTGATTTCTATGCTCCTTGCAGCTATCAGATATATTTAAGCCCAAAACCCAGCACTACTGAACTGTTATCCAATAATAATAATAATAATAATAATAATAATAATAATAATAATAATAATAATAATAATAATAATAATAATAATAATAAGAGATGGCCACAAACAAAAAAACAGGCAATTTGGTTCATTATCCGTGTTCTTCCCTCCTGTTTCATTTCATTAAATACAAAATGATTTTTTTTAAAAAAATATTTTGTATTTCATTTGCTTTGTTTCTTTTTTTGTTTATTTGTTATTATTTTAAAAAGTCCCCCTTGCAGGAAGGACTTTTTTTTAAAAAAATTAAATTATTTTTAAAGTGCCCCTTGCAGGGCTTTTTATTTTATTTTTTATTTTTACAGCTGAGAGGCATTAGTGCCTCAGTTTTTTATTGTTTTTTTATTTCCCCTCTCCCCACTGGCCCATGGGCTGAAATGGCTGGCCCACGGACCAGAAGCGAGCTGACGGGAAGTTTTTTTTTTAATTTTATATTTTAAAGTCCCCCTTGCAAGTTTTTAAAATTATTTTTTATTTTTGTAGCCAAGAGGTGCTAGTGCCTCGGCTTTTTAATTATTTTTTTCATTTCCCCTCTCCTTGCTGGCCCACAGGCCAGAAGTAGGATGGAGGGATTTTTTAAAAAAGTCATCCGAGCCAGCACCATTTTTTATTTTTTATTTTAATTTTACAGCACCAACCATGCATCCCCAGGGGCCAAGTCAGTTATTTTCATTTTCATTTTCATTTTCATTTAAGTCCCTGGATGCTGGGCTCCCCCCCGCCTCTTAGATGTAGGGTGGGCTTTTCCCCACCCTGGATGCTGGAGTTCCAGGAGAGGAGGCTGGCATTACAGGACAAGGTAAGTGACACCAGGGGGAAAAACGAAACAGAATGAAATGGAAATTTCCATTTCATTTTGTTTCATTTTTCTTTGATGGGTTGGTTCATTATTCATTTCGTTAGCTAATGAAATGAATAATGAATAACGAATCAAATTAAAAATTAAAAATTCATTTTGTGCCCATTTCTTTTTCTTCTTCTTCTTCTTCTTCTTCTTCTTCTTAATAATAATAATAATAATAATAATAATAATAATAATAATAATAATAATAATAATAATAATAATAATAATAATAATAATAATAATAATAATAATAATACTTCCTATAAGGCTGTATTCTCCACTGGACTTGAAGGCCCAAATTTTGCAAGGCTATATCTTTCAGTAACTCAAAGCCTGCTTCTTGAGTTGACTGCTATGTTCTTCCTAATGGTAGGGCTGTTTCTGTTAATTCTCACAATTGCATTATATTTGTGGAGTAGTAGCTAAACTGCTGTATTCCACTGAAAGCTCTTTTCATGTTTCAATCCAAGGTAGCTGACTCAAGGTTCACTCAACCTTCCTTCCTTCTGAGGCTTGTAAATTAAACACCAAGCTTATCAGGATTTAAGCAAAAAATATAATATTTAAATGTGTTTGGCACAGAGCAGTGCAGCAGTAGCGTGCAGATAAAATGTCAGTATTGATATAAAGTATTGCAGAGTTAGGTTAACGGAAGACAATGACAATGGGTAGAGTAAAAACTCATATATTCATATATACATCAAAAATATATACACAGCATAACATCCAAGCAATATATACAAACAACAGAGTGTGGGGTTCTGTCTCTCACCATAGACAGACCCACCTAACATATGGCAAGCTAGTGCTTTTATACAGTTCAGCACCCATCAGATATGAGTCATCACTAATTACAATCTGATGCAATCTGATGCAACCATGATGTTATAAATTCTTCCACCTGTGCTTCATCACATAACATGCCTGTGATTACTTATCTCTTACACTTGTGGATTAACATCATGAGACTGCAGAATCTAACTGCCTCCATTTTACAACTCTCTTTCCACTATCTGTTAAATATACATAACATATATTTTATCAACTTTTACATATCTTGACACCCCTCCTATATTTAACAGATTTCAACACCTAGCCTTTTCTTAAAACATACATGTTTATCTTTACATAAAGGCTTTGTAAATATATCAGCATAATTGTCGACACTAGTACAATATTCTAATACAATCAAATGTTGTTATATGCAGTCCTTGACATTCTGGTAACTGATACCAATATGCTTGCGTCTGGATCCGACCTTCTGATTCTGTGTTAATTGGATACATGAAAAAGAATCATTATACACTTTGACTGGTAGTTTAACATTTACATTTACATTTACATCCTTTAACAACTGCACCACCCAGGTTAACTCACAACACAAGTCACTCACAGCCCCATACTCTGCCTCCGTAGTAGAGCATGAAATGTACCTTTGTCTTCGGGCTTTCCATACAATTAATGAGTTACCTAAGAAAATGGCATATCCAGACAATGACCTCCTTTCTGGACTTGAACCCCAGTCAGCATCTGCATAACTAATTAAATCAAGATTATCACACATGGATATTTTCAACCTTTCATGCATTGTTCCTTTAAGGTATCTCAAAACACGCTTTATACCTTTCCAATGCTTCATCAATGGTTTTGCAGCATATTGGCTCAATATGTTGATAGTTGCTGCAATATCAGACCTAGACCATGAACACAAATACATTAGTGAGCCCAATACAGATTGGTATAGTTCAACATTTCCAAAATCCCCATCATCTGGGTCTCTGTTGAACCCCACTTCCATAGGTGTAGAGACAGTCTCCCATCTTACATTTCTGTATTAGCTGCTCTATCGTGTCACTTTGACACAGATAGAAATTACCTTCTGGATTGGTTGTGACATCAACCCCTAAATAATGTTGCATCTCACCAAGATGCTTCATTTTTACTTCTTTGCCTAATGAAGACATAAACCACTTCACATGTGAGATATCGGGCACCATTAAACATAAATCATCAACAAAAACAATATCAAAAAACCCTTTGTGTATAAGCAAGGATCTGCCCTACTTTGAGAAAAACCTATTTTAGTCAATTTCTCATGCAAATGTCCATTGCTCTCTGGTGACATCCACTGGTGCAACCACTCGCCGTTCCTTCAGAGATACATGCTCTTCTTCCATGGCCATCATCCACTGCTTCCTTTTCCTCTTCAGGCACTTGCAGTACATCTTCATAACACTGTGGCTCATCGGATACAAAATTTACAACAAACCTTTCAGGTGGCACTCCAAAATTGGATCTTGTAGACTTCCTGAGCAACACTGGCTCCTCATCAACCTTTCCATCATTTATTATTTATTTATTTATTTTTACAGTTTATATGCCGCCCACTACCCAAAGGTCTCTGGGCGGCTTACAACAAGGAATTAAAACAGTTAAGACATAAAATATCAATAAATAATTAAAACAACAGCAAAACCTTATACTAAAATCATCACTAAAATTACCATCAAAGGACCCCAGTCTATGTTGTATCAATTAAAAAACTTCTGGAACAGGAAGGTTTTTACCTGGCGCCGAAATGTCATCAATGTTGGCGCCAGGCGGATCTCACTTGGGAGGGCATTCCATAACTTGGGGGCAGCTGCCGAGAAGGCCCTATGTCTACAAGCCATCCCTCTCACCTCCTTGAGGGATGGCTCTTTCAAGAGGGCCCCCTGGCTAGATCTTAATTGCCGGGTAGGTTCATATGGAAGGAGGCGGTCCTTCAGGTATCTAGGTCCCAAGCCGTTTAGGGCTTTATATGTCAAGACAAGCACTTTGAATTGGGCTCGGGCAGCAACTGGTAACCAATGCAGGTTACGTAGAATCGGCGTGATGTGATCTCTGGTGGCCCCACCACTCACCAGCCGCGCCGCACGATTCTGAACCAGTTGCAATCGCCGGACCGTCTTCAAAGGCAGCCCCACGTAGAGCGCATTGCAGTAATCAATACGGGATGTTACCAGCGCATGCGTAACTGTCATGAGGCTCTGCTTGTCTAGGTAGGGGCGGAGCTGGTATATTTTCCGCAGCTGAAGGAAGGCGCCCCTGGCCACCGAATCCACCTGGGCTTACAGGGTTAGACCAGGGTCCAGAAGCACCCCCAAGCTGCGGACCCTGTCCCTTAGGGGGAGTGCAACCCCGTCCAAGACAGGGAAGTGGCCCTCTAACCTGTCCGGCGAAGCACCCACTAACAGCACTTCCGTCTTGTCTGGATTGAGTTTCAATTTCTTAACCCTCATCCAGTCCATTATCTGACCCAGACACGAGTTCAGGACAGAAATCGCCTCACCTGGATTGGTGGAGAATGAGAGGTAGAGCTGAGTATCGTCAGCATATTGCTGACTCCTCAGCCCAAACCTCCTGATGACCTCTCCCAGTGGTTCCATGTAGATGTTAAACAGCATGGGAGACAGTATTGAGCCCTGAAGAACCCCATGACGTAAACGCCACGGGGCGGAGCAACTGTCCCCCAGCACCACCTTCTGGACACGGTCAGCCAGGAAGGAGCGGAACCACTGAAAAACAGTGCCTCCAACTCCCAACCTGGCCAGCCTATCCAGAAGGACACCATGGTCGATGGTGTCGAAAGCCGCTGAGAGGTCCAGGAGTATCAACAGGGTTGCACTCCCCCTGTCTCTCTCCCGGCAAAGGTCATCGTACAGGGCGACCAAGGCAGTCTCTGTTCCAAAACCCAGCCTGAAACCAGATTGAAATGGATCCAGAAAATCCGTTTCATCCAGCAGCGCCTGGAGCTGTCCGGCCACCACCCGCTCCAACACCTTGCCCAAATAAGGGAGGTTCGCTACTGGCCGGTAGTTACCCACCAGCCCTGGGTCCAGGTTGGTTTTTTTTAGGAGTGGCCTAATTACTGCCTCCTTTAAGGCAGCAGGGACCACTCCCTCTCTTAATGAGGCATTTACAGCTTCCTGGACCCAGGTGCGAACCCCCCTGGCAGATCTTTCAATTAGCCAGGAAGGGCAAGGGTCGAGCAGAGTGGTGGTAGAACGGACAGATCCAAGCACCCTGTCCACATCCTCGGGTCTCAATAATTGAAACTCATCCAATAATACTGGACCTAAGCACGGCGCACTGGACACATCCCTTGATTCTGCACCAATAATGGAGTCCAATTCCCTGCGAATCTGAGCGATTTTTCCCTCAAAGTGAACAGCAAACTCATCACAACGGGCTGCTGAGTGGTCCAGAACCTCCTCAATGATGTCGACTCTGAGTGGTCCAGAACCGCAATGATGTCGACTCCCCTCCATCACTGGAATCTTGCTCAGCAGACTCAGTGTGGGGACAAATACTTGGCAAAAACACTTCATTGTTTGCATGTAGATTTTCCCAGTTTCTCTGCTCACAAAACGTTGCAGATCTGCTAATATAAACTTTCCCATGATTATCACAAAAACGCCAGGATTTTGCAGCAGGTTGAAAACCAATAAACATAAGTTTCCTTGACTTTGGCTATTCTTGTGTCTGTATTTCTTTGGAACCAATACCCAGGCTTCAGAGCCAAATAAATGAAGATATTTGATTGTAGGTTTCTTACCATGTAGCAGAGTATAAGGAACTTCATTAACAGCTGAACTCCATACTCTATTAGACACATAATTTGCATACTTCATTGCCTCAGCCCAGTAACCTCTGGGAAGTTTCGAATCAGCCAACATTGCATTCATTATGTTTTGAAGAATCCCATTCTTCCTTTCAGCCAGACCATGTTCAGCAGAAGCAGCAGGGTTAGTCAATCTGTGTTTCACTCCTCTTTTCTCCAAATTGTCAACAAACTGTTTAGATAAGAATTCACTTCCTCTATCACTCTGTATAGCAACAATTTTTTGCTTCTACTGACGTTCTGCCATTTGAAACCATTTCCTAAACATAGCACTCACTTCACTTTTGTGCTTCATTATGTAGACCCAAGAATATCGAGAAAAATCATCTGTTACTACTAGGCAGAATCTGGCACCACCAAATGAATTTGCCATGGGTCCAATTACATCAATATGTACCAGCTGTAGAGGATGATGTGACTTTCTCAAACTCTTTCTTGCTATGGGAGCAGACTTAATTTTCGTACTTTTGCAAACATGGCAATCTAAATACTTGTCACAGCCTTGCACAGACCCATGTTCCACATGTTGCAGAGTTTTTCTAATGTTCTCAAAACCTAGATGCCCTAATCTTCTATGTAGCAAATGAATGCATTTGTCATGTAGAGGCTTATTTTCAACCATGTTCAAAGATTTCTCAGATGTGCTAATCACAAACAAATTGTTTTGCAGCCGTCCAGTTGCAATTGTTTTCCCATTTTTTTACAATTTTGCAACTGCTCTCATTGAACTGTACATTAAATCCTTCCTTCACAAGCATAGGCACACTCAACCAATTATTTTTTAGAGACGGTATGTACAGGACCTTATAAAAAACACACTTGAGAGGTTTAAAAAATATTTTACCTTCTCCACAAATTTCCGCCTGAGTTCCGTCTGGCAAGGTTACAGTTCTAGAGTTAAACAAAGTTAGTTTTTCAAACAAACCTTTCTTGTTTATACAATGAATGCTGGCCCCCGAATCTACAATAAATAATTCTTGCTTTGAGCACTCCTGTTCATTGTTATCATTAATTACAGACAGCTGGTGTCCTTCATTCTTCGAGCGTGTGCCGGCAACTCTTTTCTGCTTTAGCCGCTTGTTTACCTTGTCACAGAAATGCAAAATATGTTTGTCACTCCCACAATTGTGGCATTTTCTTACTACCTGGATTGTGTCTCCAGAAACTTGAACAGGCTTCTTATTTACTTAAGAATCAGCTCTCCTCTGTTCCTCCTGCAACAGCCTTGACAGGATATATGAGACAGACAAATCATCACTTTTCAAAGCTTCCATCCCCATTACTAAATTGTCATACGATTCATCCAGGCTTGACAATATCACAAGGCATTTATACTCTTTATCATGTTGAATGCCTATTTCAGATAACTGGTGAAAAATATTATTTACTTTCCTTACATGATCAGAAATAGTTTCACCTGGGCTTTGCCTTGTCCGGAATAATTGCTTCATCAAGGATATCTTGGTCCCAGCTGTTTCTTTGATATGGGCAGCTCTCAAGGCTAACCACGCTTCATGAGCCGTTTTTGCTTCTTTCACATAAACAAACTGTGACTCCTCCAAAGATAACATTAAAATCGCCAAGGCTCGTGCATCCTCCTTGATACATTGTTCATCTGAGTCTTCTTCCAGCTCTTTTTCTACATACTGATACAGCTCATGGAAAATTAAAAAATGCTTCATACGCAGACACCAGTTCAGGTAATTACTGTCAGACAGCTAAACTAGAGGCATTGAAGATAAGTTAATACTTGCCATCTTTGCTGATGGTGCCGGCTTCACTCTGCCGTTTTTTGCAACACTTGTTTCAGCGTCTTCAGCAAATATTTCTTCAAACTCCTCCGCTTTCATTAACAACACTCTGTTTTGCTTGGCTTATCTTATCAGCTGCTTTCTCCTGTTCGCTTCCAAGCCTCAGAGAGAAAAAACTTTGCAGCTCTGTTTTGTCTCCGTTCCAACTCCAAACTGCTTTTCCTCTGCAAAAACACAACTTTATACAACACACACTTTATCTATACATGTACAACAAAACCTATCAGGCAGCTGACCCGGCTGGGCCCATAACCCTATCAGGATTTAAGCAAAAAATATAATATTTAAATGTGTTTGGCACAGAGCAGTGCAGCAGTAGCGTGCAGATAAAATGTCAGTATTGATATAAAGTATTGCAGAGTTAGGTTAACGGAAGACAATGACAATGGGTAGAGTAAAAACTCATATATTCATATATACATCAAAAATATATACACAGCATAACATCCAAGCAATATATACAAACAACAGAGTGTGGGGTTTTGTCTCTCACCATAGACAGACCCACCTAACATATGGCAAGCTAGTGCTTTTATACAGTTCAGCACCCATCAGATATGAGTCATCACTAATTACAATCTGATGCAATCTGATGCAACCATGATGTTATAAATTCTTCCACCTGTGCTTCATCACATAACATGCCTGTGATTACTTATCTCTTACACTTGTGGATTAACATCATGAGATTGCAGAATCTAACTGCCTCCATTTTACAACTCTCTTTCTCACTCTCTGTTAAATATACATAACATATATTTTATCAACTTTTACATATCTTGACAAAGCTTCCTGTGGTATGCTGTCCAGAGAGACTTTTTAGTGTTGTAACTAGCATGTTTTGCTAAACAACAACATATTGCATCTAGACACTTATCATATGCAGCCACCAGACAAGTGGCTACCACCATTTCCCTAAGAAGACATGCCTGGCTACAATCTGCAGGCATTTCTGATGACAGACAAAGAATACAGGAGCTCCCCTTTGATGGTGAAGGCCTCTTTGACACTCAATCTGATGACATTCTGGATAAACTTCAGAAATGAGATAGGCAGCCTGTTCTTACTCTAATCAAAACTTCTTTCTGATCCTATAGACAACTTTGGTGTACAATATCTTACTACTAACCTAGCTACTTACCAGACTGCCAGAGGTTCCTAACTTCTACCACCTCTGCTCCTCCATGCACCAACACCCCTTGGTAGCATATTCACCAGCTCTTTTGTTGACCTGAAAAGAAAAACCAACAGAAATTTTGATTACTCATCAACCTCTCCTCAACTTCTCTGCCCCTTACTTTTCAACTTGGACTTGGACCACCTTTGACCACTGGGTCCTTACCATCATTTCTATGGGCTACACTATAGAATTTGAGGTGTTTCCCGCTCCAGTGGAGTTCTTTCCACAATGTCTTTGTCAAGTCTACAAGAGGAAATATGTTCACTGTTACAAAATGATGCTGTAGAAAAGGTACCTCCATTAGAGGTCCCTTCAGGATTTTACTCCCACTACTTTATGGTCCCCCAAAGAGATGGAAGACTTTGGTCCATTTTGGCAGAACCCTGCATGTGTGTAGAGTTGCACATGAACCCCACCCAGCAGGGCTGAACGTTAGAGGGTTCAATATCTATCTATCTATCTATCTATCTATCTATCTATCTATCTATCTATCTATCTATCTATCTATCTATCTATCTATCTATCTATCTATCTATCTATCTATGGGGAAATGTACAGACATGGCTCATACAGTCAACCAATGTAGAAGAAAAAGAGACAAAATATCTAGTACAGTGAAATTTACAAAGGAAGTAGGAAGAAGCACACACATTTTCATGTAGGAGGAAAAATAATAATTGCAATGCTTTGTGGAACTGGAATGGGATAAGAATGCCAGCAGGATTCTGAGAAGCACCACAGAAACAAGACTGATATATTCCCCCTCCCTTTGTATAGGAGAATAAATAGTAAAAAAAAAAAGAGCAAAAGGTCAAGGAAAATATTTGCAAAGATAAAAATAAAAGCAAAGAAGAGTTTTGCACAGTGTTGTGCCTTGGTATGGACAAAAGCATCGCTTTTATAGATTCAAATGAAGGTTTTACTGATTTTTCAAATACCAAGCACAAATTAAGTAGGTAATAAAGTGAACAGGTTACGTGCCTTTGCCTCTTCCCCACCAAATCACCTGCTAGAAGGTAGGCACTGCAGAATCTTTGGAAACTATTTTTAAAGCATTCAATTTATTTAATAAAATGCAGATGCTGGAAAAAGTGTGGGTATTTGGAAACACCATCAGGTAAGAGGTGTTTTTCTTTTCATTCTAACATTACTTAGTGGTTCAAATTGTTCTGTGGGATATAATCAGCTCGAAGTGTCATTGGACAGAATAAGTTTTGCAGACAATTAAATTCCTTTCTTTGTGCAACATACAAATGTTAAGGGTCCATATTTTGTCTGGAACTGGGTAGCAAAGGCTTGCCTAGACAAACCAGTCACACCTTTGACTTGGCTGGTTTTTCCTGATACATGTTTTAAGGCAGCGTCTTCCAAATGTCGTATGAGCAAACTGCTCCACATCTGTTCAAAGGCAGAGAACAAACAGAGAAGTGCGTGTTAAGGGAAGGTTTCAATTCACTTGATATACACTCCTTTTGCTCCGCAAACATCAGAAGGAGGCCTTATCATTTTTAGTTGCCTCTGCAGGTGAGGAATCTGTACCTCTGAAGTGAAAAGCCTTTTGCTTAAGAACCAAGGCCTCTTCTAGAGATGTGTGAATGAGAAATTTCAGCTATGCATCTTAATTTAATTTTTCTTGTCCATGCTATTAATTGGCATGATAAAACACAGTGAGGTACAGTAGAGACAGCATTCCTGTTGACAAATCTTGTGAGTCAGTGAAATAAGGCTGGCAATGACTATATCATTTCCAAAGCAGTTTGGTCTAATGACAGAACAGGTTTTGAGGGTTTTTTTAGTCCTCCCATACATTAGATAACCCCTTTGCAGGTACACCACAATTACAAAACTTGCCTTGTGTTAAATTTAGAATGTTTTCTGATTCTAATAAGAAGTCCCATGAACTGTAAGGGTTAACAATGCCTCATGTTTAAAGAGTGTTTGTATATGAATCATGTGTATTCTACAGTACCAAAAACACAGAGGCAGAAAACACATGCCATGTGATGTTAATTTTGAATAGCTGCCAGCTATCCTACCACTCTCCAAAAATAGCACAACCAATATTTTTGCCTTGCTCTCTCCACCTGCTTATGTTATCCTCCTTAAAAAGAACAAACAAACTTGTTTTGCAAACAAGACACTGGGAATGAAAAGAGGCTCTAAAGTTAAACAAGTATTATTAATCTGCATCAAGACTTAGTGTAAATGCCATAACAGAAATGTTTTCTATCCAAATAATGAAATAGTCATTGCTGAAGAAAATTTCTCCCAACAATACTATAACATATTTTTGTGCAATTATCCACACAACCAAGGAATGTCATTTCAGTATTACATTGATCCTTGCAAACATATTTTTGGCTGTCAGTGTGCCATTTTCTCTTTCAATTCTCTACAGCAAAGGTAATACCTAGATACTCATCCAAGTTGAGACTGGAAATAACAGGAATAATCCACATCAGATTCTTTCAATAGTCTGCTTCCGATTTTGCCCATGGTGCATCCATCACATCTATCTGAGATGACTTACTGTAGTATGTTTCAAAGATCTACCAGGAGGAGGCTGCTCCTATAACTTAGAATGGAAGGTTTTTACTCAGGATGGCACTGGAAATTTCTACCAAATTGGAAAATTGTTCCAAATAACTACTTATGATGTCAGCTGTTTAAATTTCATACACATGCTTATTATGCAGCTCTGACAACTACTGAAAATGTAAACAAAATTAACATTTAAAGGTTGAACATTTTTTTTACATGCCAAACATGCAAAGAAATAAAAATACCAAATGGTACTTGCTCTCCAAAGCTGGTACTGAAACCTTAAATCTCTTTCACTCATTTGGGTAGTACAAAAGACATCTAGAAATTAATAAAAATTGAAGAGGAATGTTAAAATCCTCATTATCATGTGCTGTTTGGTGAATTCTGACTTATAGCAACCTTTATCAGGGTTTTCCAGATACAGTATAATCAGAAGTAATTTATTATGTTCTTCCATGCAGCTTGACCAAGGCCACACAGTCTGGTTTTAATCCCAGGAGGCACAACTGCTAGCTCTGTCGCCAGATACCTAAACCACCAGGTTACCCAGCCAGCTTTTAAAATAAAGGTGTTACAAAGTGAGAATGTTAGGCAAAGTTACAAGTTGGATGCACACTATGTTATTGCGACTGAAGTATATATATATACTTATATACAATGAACTATATATATACAGTTCATTGTTCTTCATAGAATCATAGAATCAGAGTTGGAAGAGACCTCAAGGGCCATCCAGTCCAACCCCCTGCTATGCAGGAACCCCCATCACAGTATTTCCGACAGATGGCCATCCAGCCTCTGCTTAAAAACCTCCAGAGAAGGAGACTCCACCACCCTTTGTGGCAGCATATTCCACTGCTGAACAGCTCTAATCATCATGAAGTTTGTCCTACTGTTTAAATATAATATCTTTTCCTGTAGTTTGAAACCATTGCCCTGAGTCCTAGTTTCTGAAGCCATGGAAAACAAACTAGTCCCTTCTTCAATGTGACATCCTTTCAAATATTTAAATATGGCTATCATATTCCCCTCTCGGCCTTCTTTTTGAAAGGCTAAACATTCCCAACTCCCTAAGCTGTTCCCCATTAAGACATTTCTTCCAGACCTTCAGCCATCCTAGTTGTCCTCCTCTGTACCAGTTCTAGGTTGTCAACATCCTTGGATGGGGAGTAATACATTAGTAAAAGCCAACTACAAATGCTTGTTGCCATTGATGCTGATGGGGTTTAGGAATGCCATTTAAGCCTCCTTCACCCCTAAGTCAGACTTTTTTTTACGGTTTCACCACCCTCTCATTTCCCCCCTCCCCAAAAAAATAATAGCATAGAGTTCAGGTGCTTTGTTTTCTTTTGCTGCCTTCTTCTCAGGCATGACTACCGTACGTACTTGTGCATGCTAATTACCGGAGTCATTTTAATTTTTAAGGCAATTTATTTGGTCACAATAGCAGGCCTGTGCATGAAAAATAGCAATGAACATTCTAAGGAAGGTTAGAAGTGATGGGAGATTCCCAAGATTCATCAATTAGGATTTAAAACAAATGGGGGAGTGTGACGGAACCCTAAAGCTGAGGGCATGGATATGTGGATGGTTTGGCCAATCACTTAGTTGATGGGTTATATATATTGCACAATTATATATATAATTACTGTTGGCAAGGTGGTTATATAGGGACTGAAGAGGGACTGGCTAGGGTCTGGTTAGGGACTTATTTATTTATTTATTTATTTATTTATTCATTCATTCATTCATTCATTCATTCATTTATTCATTCATTCAACTTATATGCCGCCCACTACCCAAAGGTCTCTGGGCGGCTTACAATCAAAGCGGTTTATGTAACTGCTGAATGAGAACATGAACTTATAACTGTGTGTTAAGTTTACAGCTAAGTAACAATAAAAGTCTCAAGCCAGTCCTGTATGTTCATGATTCTTTGTGTTGTAAAGAAAATCAACTTCAAGGTTATTTTGAAAAGTTCAAGCATGTGTCACTTTCAGTTTATTCCTTAAAGCAAGAGTTAAAGGTATTGTTAAATGGCAGCAGCACAGATAAACCAAGTTACAACAACGTTTTAAATGCAGTCGGGGTGTGAAAATCCCAGTTCATCACAGTGAGATACAAAATGGTTCTTTATTAGGGGGGGCTACCTATTTCAGGATATAATCCTTACTCATCAAGAGGGTGAATGGCCTTATGAGCAAACCCTAAAACAGATGAGGTTGTGCTGAATTCCAGATGAAAGCTGGAATTTGCTTATAGATACCATGATCCTTACCTGAGTTTGTGCTGGCATAGTGGCTGGGAGTCTGTGCTGAGAAAAGAATATATATATATATATATATATATATATATATATATATATATATATATATATATATATATATATATATTTTTTCGTAGATTTTCACGGGTATAGGTATGCATGTTAGGGTGGATTCGGGTTTCTTCCCGTGTAGAAATCTGGTTGTTTTGGCGACGTTTCGACGAGGTCTCACTCGTCATCTTCTGGCTGGTGTTCTGGCTTCTTTCTTCTTGAAGCAAAGTGTGGTCTCAGTTGAAGTCCTTCTATAAATACTGCTGGGGGTGTGGTTTGCTTGCTCTGTTGCTGATTGTAGGTTCCTTTGTTCCTTTGTTCTTTTGTGATCTGCTGTGTGGCTGAGGCGATCGTTAAGGGATTAACTGCTGATGGCTGTTTAGATGGCTGTTTACATGCTGGTGGGTTAGATGGCTGGTAGGTTCTGGCAGTATCCTGGGCTTTGGTGGAGTGGGGTCCTGTGTCTTGTGAATTCATTTTGGTCTGGCTACGTGTCTGTGGTCTCCCAATGTTTTTTTGGGGTGTGTGGTGTGCTCCATGTGGTGACTGGAGTGGGGTGCCGCAGTAGATGGTGCAGTCGTGGTTTTGTTATTGGATGGTGGTTTCGTTTCATCTGTGGGAAGGGTCTGGGTTTGTGTTTGGTGTGGATGGAAGGTGGTGGCATCTTGTGTCCTTTTGGACCTGGTGTCAGTCTTTGTGACAGAGGCTCGTCTGTTGACCAGGGCTAGTTTCCAGATGTCAGGCAAGCGGGAGGTGTCATCACGTTTATTCATGTTGTTTGGGTGTTTCTCTATTTCAATGGCTTCCATGATTATTCGACTGTTGAAGTGTTCAGTTTTGGAGATGAGTTTGGTTCTTTCAAAGTCAATTTCATGACCTGTTGTTTTTATGTGCTGGAAGAGAGAGGAAGATTTTTCTTCTTTTTTGACTGCGTTCTTGTGTTCTGCGATGCGTGCGCTTATTCTCTGTTTGTTTGTCCGATGTATGTGGCTGGACAGACTTTGCATGGTATTTCGTAGACTCCTTGGTTTTCTAGCTCAATCTTGTCTTTGGGGTTTCTTAAGATGTTGGCTATTTTTTGGTCGGTGCAAAAGGCTGTCTTGATATTGTGTTTGTGGAGAATTTTGCTGATTTTGTCTGTGGTGCCTTTGATGTAAGGGAGGAGGGCGGTGCCGTTGTTCTCTTCTGTTTCTTGGTTCTTGGGGGTGTTTCCTTTTGGATTAGTTTGGTGATGGTGTTTTTTTGGAATCCGTTCGCAATTAAAACATTCGAGAGTGTGTAATTCAGTTTTTAGGTGGTCTTTGTCAGCGAGGCGTTTGGTTCTGGAGATGAGGGTTTTGCTACGGAGTTGATCTGTGCAGGGTGGTGGTGTGATTGTGCATTTAAGTAGCGGTTTGTATGTGTTTTTTCTGGTAGATGGTATGTCCTAAGGGCCGTCGGGTTTTGTAGATTAGGACGTCCAGGAAGGGAAGTTGGTTGTTGGCTTCTATTTCCATAGTGAATTGTATTTTGGGGTGTAGGCTGTTGAGATGTGTGAGGAAGTTGTTCAGTTTATCTTTCCCGTGTGGCCAGATAACAAAGGTGTCGTCAACATATCTGAGCCAGAGTTTGGGTTTATGTTCGGACTTCTGTAACGCGTTGGTTTCAAAGTGTTCCATATATAGGTCCATTGTGGATGAACACATACTTCATCCACAATGGACAAAGATACAAACAGATAGAAGGAGCACCCATGGGATCACCCCTCTCACCGGTCATCGCAAACCTATATATGGAACACTTTGAAACCAACGCGTTACAGAAGTCCGAACATAAACCCAAACTCTGGCTCAGATATGTTGACGACACCTTTGTTATCTGGCCACACGGGAAAGATAAACTGAACAACTTCCTCACACATCTCAACAGCCTACACCCCAAAATACAATTCACTATGGAAATAGAAGCCAACAACCAACTTCCCTTCCTGGACGTCCTAATCTACAAAAACCCGACGGCTCCTTAGGACATACCATCTACCAGAAAAAAACACATACAAACCGCTACTTAAATGCACAATCACACCACCACCCTGCACAGATCAACTCCGTAGCAAAAACCCTCATCTCCAGAACCAAACGCCTCGCTGACAAAGACCACCTAAAAACTGAATTACACACTCTCTCGAATGTTTTAATTGCGAACGGATTCCAAAAAAACACCATCACCAAACTAATCCAAAAGGAAACACCCCCAAGAACCAAGAAACAGAAGAGAACAACGGCACCGCCCTCCTCCCTTACATCAAAGGCACCACAGACAAAATCAGCAAAATTCTCCACAAACACAATATCAAGACAGCCTTTTGCACCGACCAAAAAATAGCCAACATCTTAAGAAACCCCAAAGACAAGATTGAGCTAGAAAACCAAGGAGTCTACGAAATACCATGCAAAGTCTGTCCAGCCACATACATCGGACAAACAAACAGGAGAATAAGCGCACGCATCGCAGAACACAAGAACGCAGTCAAAAAAGAAGAAAAATCTTCCTCTCTCTTCCAGCACATAAAAACAACAGGTCATGAAATTGACTTTGAAAGAACCAAACTCATCTCCAAAACTGAACACTTCAACAGTCGAATAATCATGGAAGCCATTGAAATAGAGAAACACCCAAACAACATGAATAAACGTGATGACACCTCCCGCTTGCCTGACATCTGAAACTAGCCCTGGTCAACAGACGAGCCTCTGTCACAAAGACTGACACCAGGTCCAAAAGGACACAAGATGCCACCACCTTCCATCCACACCAAACACAAACCCAGACCCTTCCCACAGATGAAACGAAACCACCATCCAATAACAAAACCACGACTGCACCATCTACTGCGGCACCCCACTCCAGTCACCACATGGAGCACACTCACACACCCCAAAAAACATTGGGAGACCACAGACACGTAGCCAGACCAAAATGAATTCACAAGACACAGGACCCCACTCCACCAAAGCCCAGGATACTGCCAGAACCTACCAGCCATCTAACCCACCAGCATGTAAACAGCCATCTAAACAGCCATCAGCAGTTAATCCCTTAACGATCGCCTCAGCCACACAGCAGATCACAAAAGAACAAAGGAACAAAGGAACCTACAATCAGCAACAGAGCAAGCAAACCACACCCCCCCAGCAGTATTTATAGAAGGACTTCAACTGAGACCACACTTTGCTTCAAGAAGAAAGAAGCCAGAACACCAGCCTGAAGATGACGAGTGAGACCTCGTCGAAACGTCGCCAAAACAACCAGATTTCTACACGGGAAGAAACCCGAATCCACCCTAATATATATATATATATATATATATATATATGAGATAAGCCTATATAAGGCATTTGCTCTGACACAAGTCTTCTGCCCATTCAAACCTAGTACGGTTGGCAGGTCATTGAGTTTGGGTGGCACCATCTGCCACTTGAAGCTACAGAAGAACTCTCTAAACCTTTGAAAAAGTATGTTCAATGTGCAGAAGGTAGTTATTATTCTTTCTCCAACACAGGGCCTGATGTGATTTATTTTAAGGTAAAGTAGGTGGCAAGTGACTCCTGCATTGGAAGTATTAGTAACAATACAAATATGATTGTAGCTCTTATTAGTGCAGTGCATTTGTTAGTATAGTGCAGTGGTTCCCATTTTTGGGTTACCCAGGTGTTAGTGGACTGCAACTTTCTGAAATCCTCACCTGCACAGCTAGGAGTGAAGTCTTCTAAGAGTTGCAGTCCAAGAACATCTAGGACAGTGTTTTTCAACCACTGTTCCGCGGCACACTAGTGTGCCGCGAGATGTTGCCTGGTGTGCCGTTGGAAAAATTGAAATATTTGAAATATTTTTTAAAAAATGTTGAATTTTCACCCACTAGGCGGGCGCTGGACTGTGTCCTGGGTATGAAGGAGTGGGGTTTTTGACCCCACCCTCAGCCAGCAGGGGCGCCGATTGGCGCTCCTCAGGGGGACACCCTCCACTTTTCTGATGTCCGGGCTGTGATTGGTCAAGACTCCAGCCTGGACCTATCACAGTAGGTCATCATCTTCCGACTTCCTTCCTGCCCGAGCACAGTGTGCGCAGCAGCGGAGAGAAGAAGACGTCGCAACTCGAGTCACCAAAAGGCACAGAGTTAATTTTTTTAACATTTTCTAATGGTGGTATGCCTCGTGATTTTTTTCATGAAACAAGTGTGCCTTTGCCCAAAAAAGGTTGAAAAACACTGATCTAGGATACCCAAGGTTGGGAACCACTGCACTACTGGTGTAATGTATCAAGATTCAAGCCAGACAATTAACTAAATAAGCTTAAGTTAGTCATGTTCACTCAGTCTGACTTATCTCACAGGGGTATTGTGAGGATAGATTTAGAAAGAGGGGAGCCATGTATGCTGCCCGGAGCTTATTTTGTGTGTGTGTGGGGGGACAGGTTAGAAGTACAACATAACAGCAGACTTCTATCCTTAGTTAACTGAGTTAAAAAATTATACAGATTGCAAGATTTTGTGGGTAAGCGCTCACTTTTTCAGGCTGGCACTATCCTTACATGGACAGTGCATTAAATTAGTTGGTCAGAATTCTAAAACTTCATGGAAGAAGTCCACGCTGAGTCCAATTGCATGAGGTGAGTTCAGACTAGGTTGTAAAGTCAGCCAGGAGGTGTGGCTTCAAACATCCCCACCACCACTTAGAGTAGGATTGGAATTGTCTATCCCAAATTCCAAACAAAAGATTTGCTAATTACTCTGTGACTACTCCCCTCCATAGACACACCATCTCATCACTTTCCCCTGAAAATGACATTTCTTCTGGTCTGGATGCTGGGGAGGAAAATAACAGAGTCACAGCAACCTCTGTTAGAAGGTTCAGGTTATGATTTAATGTATTCACCAGGTAGAAGGAGCCAATTATAGCCAAATTAGTCAAATTAATAGTTTTACCCAATGAGTAGACGCTTCATAAAGCTGAAGCCTTTTTCACAGAACACTCTAAATCAGAGAGAGTGGAGCATATAAGCATATTGTTAACTGAGGCTGATTAATAATATCAAGATATAGGATTGTTCCTATCAAGGGCGTAATCATAACAAAGCTAGCCGTTGAAACAGGTATTCTCCATTACAAGCTGATTCTCAGTACCATGAGAAGTTCATGGGTCAAAGTGTGACATTGCCTCTTTGGACCATAGGTCACTCTTGATCAACTGGGACTTACAGCAGTGAACCAGGATTTATTTATTTATTTATTTATTTATTTATTTTTACTGTTATGTTATCCTTAGGACATAAGTGAGTACTAGAGAGCCTCATAAATTCAAGGAGGAGGGGGGAATAAGAAGTCCTCAATTTATTTCAGTTATTTTAAATGCCTGGCTTGTGTGTTGCAAGTGACCTTAAGAAGATTCTCAATTTTATGAGATTTATTTCTGCCTTTAAATTAACAAAGACATTTAAGACAGTGATGTTAAAAATCTCTGTTTTTATGGCCATGGATATTGGTTTTCCAGATCCACACTTGAAGATATTCAAATAATAATGTGATTCAGCAAACAAGTGTGTGACTTGGTGTGATTGTACCGTATTTATTGGCGTATAACACGCACTCCCCCCCTGAAAATAGGGGGCAAATGATGTATGCGTGTTATACCCCGATATGCAGTCTGGGACCTGGGGGGGAGGGAGGGAGGCAGAGCCAACCCCCCCAATTCCTGGTGTGGGGTGAGGGGGCGGGGGGAAGTCCAAGGGGCAGAGGCGGCGCTGGTGCTGGAGGTGGCGCGGGTGAGGGGGGAAGTGCTGAGGGAGGCAGGCAGGCAGGAAGGGCGGCGGTGGTGGCACCTTCCCTTCCTTAACCACCTCAGTCAGGGAGAGCGGAGGTGACTCCCGCTTCCCCCCCTCAGCGGCCGCTCGAGAACGGGGGAAGGCAGGCCTCTCTCACAGGGAGCAGCCGCTGCCGCCGCGCCAGACCCAGAAGCGAGGACACCCTTTTCCATTTCTTCCCCCCGCCCTTCCCGGTCGGGGTGGGGGGTCTCTCTCCCTCCCTCTCTCTCCCCCTCCCTCCCTCTTGAGCCCCGCATGCCTTCCCGGCCCAGGCCGTGCTTCTACTACCTGAGGAGGAGGGGGTGGGTGGGGGGAGGCTCCCCGACAGCTCCTTTCCCGATCCTGTGATGGGGCCCAAAACTCCGGCGGCGGGGCGGGTCTTAGAAGGAGGCACGTCCACGCTTCCCTTTCCTCCCCCACCTCCGCTCCCTACAAAACGCAGCACGCGTGCGCCCGGCGGCACCCCCCTCCGTGCGCCCCACAATCTATTTGTGAACAGGGTGAAAACTTTCCCAGCAGCCGGGGTGGGAGCCTCTTGGGCATCGGCCCAGGGCGCGGACAGGCAGGCAGGCAGGCAGGCATGGGACCGGAGGCATGGGAGGCACCGGGGCCAGTCGCTTGCCACCTGTCGCCTAGCTGTACTTTTAGAGGCCCCTTCCTTCCATTTTTTTCCGTGGGAGAGGCACCCGCCACGGGGTTGCCTTCAAAGGCACAAAGGAATCCGCGAGGAGGACTCGGCGGCGAGGTGGAGGAGGTGTTAAAAAACGAGTTTAAAAAAATCGGATGCATCGCAGGTAGATGCGGGTTGGGTTGGGTTGGGTTGGGTGGGGAGGGGAAGGGAGGGGTGGGGTGGGGTGGGGTGGAGAGTCGGGGAAAAATATACAATATTTGTGCAGTATCCTCAGGAAACCTCCCGGTTAAACGATCAAAGGAAATGCAGTCTGTCCGGTGAAAAGAATGAGACATTAATAAAAAAAAGTTCTGAGCTACCCTTATTTTGCTTCAAAGTTCTTTATTTGAAATTTAAATTTTTTCCCTGAAATTTCCCTCTTAAAATGAAGGTGCAGTGTTATACGCCTGTGCGTGTTATACGCCGATAAATACGGTAGATCATACACCATTGCTTCTCGTAATATACTAACAACAATCAGACATTTAATACTGAGAAATTATCTTAGAAAGAGGTTGCAGTCTTATGCAGAACTTACTTGGTAGCAGTTCTCATTGAACTGATGGGACTCTAAATGGAAGAGTTGATGGGTTGCTTTTAACATTAGTGCTTGGATCCTATACTGCATTGGAAAGTTGGCATCATGTATACGTGTGAGAATGTGCTCACCTATGGGTGTATAGCTAAAGTACTGCTAGAATGAATTTAGCAAAAAGATTTGAGGATGAAAATGGAGAAGATCCAGTTGACATTGTTTATCTGGACTTTCAGAAGGCTTTTGACAAGGTCCCCTACCAAAAGCTCTTGAATAAACTTGCCAGTCATGGAATCAAGGGACAGGTCTTGTCCTGGATCAGCAACTAGCTAAGGGACAGGAAACAGAGAGTAGCACTAAATTGACACTTATCCGAGTGGTGGGAGGTGAAGAGTGGGTCCCCCAAGGTTCTGTACTGGGACCCCTGCTTTTCAATCTCTTTGTAAATGATCTAGAAGTAGGAGTAAATAGCAAGGTAACCAAATTTCTTGATTAAATTATACAGGGTAGTAAAACCAGAGAGATTGTGAGGAGCTCCAGAGGGATCTCTTGACACTGGGGGAGTGGCAAACCAGTGGCAAATGAGCTTCCACATTAGCAAGTGCAGAGTGATACATGTTGGGGCAAAAGAACCCCAATTACATGTATAAAATGATGGGGTCTGAACTCTCTGCAACAAACCAGGAAAGGGACCTTGTTGTCCTGGTGGACAGCTCAATGAAAATGTCAACCCAGTATGCTGCAGCAGTGCAAAAAGCAAACTCAATGATAGTGATCATTAGGACGTTTATAGAAAATAAGTCAAGTGTCATTTTGCTTCTTTATAAATCTATGGTGAGGCACCACCAGGAGTATTGTGTACAGTTCTGGTCACCGTACCTCCAGAAGGATATTATGGAAATGGAAAAAGTGCAGAGGAGGGAAACCAGAATGATTAGGGGACAGGAGCACCTTCCTTACCATCTGAGGCTGCAATGGCTGGGCCTCTTCAATCTTGAACAATGGTGCCTAAGAGGTGACCTGATTGAAATTTATAACATCATACACAATGTAGACAGAGTAGATAAGGAAACCTGTTTTCCCTATCGCACAACACTAGGACTAGGGGGCACTCCACTCCTAGCAGATAAATAAGAGAAAGTACTTTTTCACCCAGAGGATTACTGGTCTATGGAACTCCCTGCCAGAAGAAGTGGTGACAGCTGACAGACTTGATGGCTTTAAGAAAGGATTAGACAAGTTCATGGAGAACAAGGGTATCAATGGCTATCATTATGGATGCCTAAGGACAACCCCTTGGTTGGAGAGATAGGCAGGATATCTCTCAATGTTATTTGCAGGGAATAATAAGCAGGTGAAGACATCTGCTTGGGAACACCCTGAAGCAAATGGTGAGCCACTGTGTGAGACAGAATGCTGTTCCAGCAAGGCTGTTCTTATGTTCTTATGTTCTTATAGTAACAAAGTAGTTAATAACAGCCCTATGATGCAGTGGTTAAATGCCTGTACTGCAGGTAAATGTACTCATGACCTGGGGTTCAATCCCAGGTAGAAGGCTCATGGTCAACTCAACTTTCCATCCTTCCCAGGTCGGGAAAATGAGTACCCAGCTTGCTGGGGGGGGGCAATGTGTAGCCTGCATTAGTGTAATTAAAACTGTAAACCACCCAGAGACTACTTTATCTGGTATGGGGCAGTATAGAAGCATAACACTTTGCTTTAATGACATTCAAGCAAGAAAGCTTTCCCCCATGCTGTGGGATGATGGTTGAATTTTGAATAAAGTTTTACTTAATCAGATAACTCATCAGAAATATGTAACCGTTTCATGACTCTAAATGTATGCTGTGCCTTGGTACCACTGTATTAGTAATTTGCCATGGTATCTCAAGTATCCCTGGATAGAGGTCCAAGTCCAGGTCCAGGTCCTTTGGGGACAGACAGGGAACCTGAAGAAGCCTGTTCTGCTCTCCACGATCCACTTTGACGCTAAGACTCAGTGGCGACTTTCCCATAGGCCTTTGTGGTTCAATGAACCAGGGCGCCTGAACCCCAAGGGCGCCTCAACCCCCAAACCCCAAAACTCTGCCTCGTGCTGCCTGCCTGCCTGCCTGGCTCGCCTTCTGCCGCCGCTCAGGGCGGGAGGCGCGAGCAGCTGGCGGGGGCGGGGAGGGCGCTCTCTCTTGCGCGCGGGTGCCCAATGGAAAGGGGCAGCCGGGCGGGCAAAGGGAAGGAGGAGGAAGGGAAGAGGGTGGGAGGGAGCTCGAGGGGAGGTGGCGACTCTGCCGCCCCGAGCTCCGTCTGAGTAACCCTAGTTGACGGAAAGGCGCGCACGCGCGCCCTGGAGAGACTCCCGGGCTGGGCTCGCCCGCCCGCCCGCCCGCCTCCCTCCCTCAGTGGCCGCCGCCGGCGCCCCAACGCGAGGTGGTTGTGGGAAGTGGGGGGGAAGAAAGGCCCTCCCAGCGTGAGTGGCGGGTAAAGGTAAAGGTTCCCCCAGCAGGTCCGTGCCAGGGGCGGTGCTCATCTCCTTATTCAAGCAGAAAGAGACAGTGTTGTGCACGTCCGTGGCCATGTGGCCGGCAGGGATGCAAGGAAACACTGTTGGTACCTATTTATCTACTTGCATTGACATGCTTTCCAACTGTTAGGTTGGCAGGAGCTGGGGTTAACAGCGGGAGCTCGCAGCTTGGCACCCGGGATTCGAACTGCAGAGCTGCCAACTTTGCTAGTCCGCTGAGGCCCCATGCCCCACTAATGTTAGCGTCACTTCTTCATTAAAGGTAAAGGCTCCCCCCCCCGCACATGCGTGCTAGTTGTGTCCGACTCTAGGAGCGGTGCTCATCTCCCTATTCAAGCCGAGGAGCCAGTGTTGTGCAAGTCCGTGGCCATGTGGCCTAAGGGCTGCAAGGAAACACTTTTACCTTCCCGCTTTTTACAGGGGTACCTCTTTATCTTCTTGCATTGACATGCTTTCAACTGTTAGCTTGGCAGGAGCTGGGGTTAACAGCAGGAGCTCACTCTGCTGCTGTAGCACCTGGGATTCGAACTACTGAGCTGCTGATTTTGTAGCTGACAGTTTTCAGTGCTCTAGACCGCTGAGCCACTATGAATTCACCATGCAGAGGGGCTGCCGAAACATGGAGCATTAATCCAGCAGCCTCCTCTTGGCATCTCTTGTTTTTGCCAACACAAATGGATGTAAAAATACTGCAGCCTCTGAGCACAAGCAGAGTGCTTTTGCTCCAACCCCAGGTGAAAAGAGTTGCTCGGGCTGGAGGGTTCTTCTGTTTTTTTCTATGTAAACTGGAGCCTTATTTAAGTGTCGCGTTAGCTCCCTTAAAAAGGAACGTAGACAGCTCTGTGAAACGGGGGGGGGGGCGCCAGAGGGATCTTCGAACCACGGCTCCACATATCCTTAAGACGGCCCTGCTAAGACTGATACCATGGAGACAATTCTCATCAGATTTGCAGGTTACACAAAACTTAGATGACTGGCTTAGACACTGCATGCCATATTTGGAATTCCATTCAGTGTTAATGGATTGGAAGCTGGAGCCAAAATCAGCACTACCAATACAAAAAGGGGGGGATGCAAAGTTCTACATTTTGATTCAGTTCTGCACACCATAGGGCATTTATACACGACCCCTAAGCTCCGCTGCAAATGGCTGCAAGCTCCGGAGCTTAAAAATGTTTCCCCATCAGCTCCGGAGTTTGCAGACAATTAAGTGCGACCCCGCCCACTTTAGCGCGGCCCAGCGCACTTTTCTTGTACCTTCTCTTTGGAGGTGAAAAATCTTTGATGCGGTGCAACGATAGTGAGTGTGGGGCTCTCCTCGCTTCTGTTTGCTGCTTTTTGGCTCCCGCCCCTTTAAGAGCTACTTTTACAGAGACGAGGGGGTTGGACTTGATGGCCTTACAGAGACGAGAGGCAGAACGAGGTGAGTGGCATGCTTTTCTTTCTCTTTTTCTCCCTCCCTCACGCAGCCAGCAACCAGGAAGTGCGGAGGGGGGTGGGGACACAGGAAGAGTGACGAACCCCTAAGATCTCTGGTCCGAATTTAAGTGGCCAGCGGATCTTAGGGTTCGTGTAAAAAGGCCCATAGTTTGAGAAGGATATCAATAAGCTAGGACCCCTATATGCAAACAGCCATAATGGTTCAAGTTCTGGAAGCCAATTCATATGGTGAATAGTTCGGGGAGCTGAGTATGTTTAGCGTGGAGAAGAAAAGACTGAGACACAGTATCATAGCCATACTGCCACACTCCATAATGGAGTCTCCATGGAAAATGGAGCAAGTTTATTTTTTGTAACCGCCAAGGCTAAGACCAGAAGTAATGGATTCAGATTAAGAGACAAGAAAGAATGTCTTGACAGTAAAAATCTGCTCAATGCTCTGAAATGCTCTGCCTTGAAGGGTGGTAAGATTTCTTCATTTGATGTTTTTAAACAGAGGTTAGTTGCCTGTTGTCTAAGTGCCAACAATGATTTAATTCTTGCTTTGGCATGAGATTGGACTTGATGAAGCTTGGAGACCCCTCCACCAATATATTTCTCTGCTGTTTTTTTCTGATTCTCAGAGTGTCAATACTCCATTGTCTTGTCCTGATATATGACAAGGATCTGTATCATACTCCTCCTTGCTGGTAATGGCAAATATGTTAGCATTGTTGATAAGAGTGTTTGCGCTGGTGAAAAGAATGTAGTATGCACAATTATTTCCCCCTTTTCTATTTCTTTTTATCCAAATATAGCCAATGCAATACTGCCCAACTGCTGCTTTGTTTTAGAATTCACTGCAGTCCATGAGTTATTTGGTTTTTCTGTGCTTGCTCTATGTTTGAGCACCCCTGAAGCACAGGCCCACATGCATGGAGATGCTTTGCTTCTCAAAGGGAAAGAGCATTGGAGACATTTTGTATGAGAGAGGTGCTTCCTGCTGTCAGCTGGAAGCACGGAATCTCATGTGAATTTTAAAAATTGCTTGTCAAGGTGTCCTGTCATGCTGAGTCAGGTTAACTAGATGAAAACAAAGAATGTACTAATTATACTTACGGCAAGAGGCAGATTGGCTTCGATGAAAAACACATTTGCTTGTATTTATTTTATTTTCAAAGAGCATGATGCTGATTGCCAATCACTGTATAGAAGGAAACACATCACTCCTTATCAGGAATGTCTTGACATGGTTTTGTTATGAAAGGTCATGGATATCAAACAGTAGGTTTTACTTCCATTAATGCAGTATGGTTAGACGAACCTTCAGAGGTTTCAAAAAGGATGAGGAGCAACTTTGGAATTCCCTGAGGAAGAACTGTTGGAAATGTAAAGATAAATGGCATTAAATATATTCAAAGCCCTTGTGGGAATTTGTTTCTTTGTTGCGTTAATCCTTCTCGGAAATTTGATTTAACAAGTAAAGGTATTGAATTCCCAGAAGCATTGAGGATTTTTCAGAAATAATAAACTTCAGATGTGTTGGTGATTTGTCCCCCCCCCGCCTTTTTTTCTTCAGTTCTTTTTTTTTTTTTTTTTTTTGCATTCCTGAAATACTGACAACAGAATTTGTATTAGAAATGATGACAAGCCGTAAGCGAGAGCACTGTTAAAATAGGAAGGCTTTCAAAAAGCATGCCATTTTGCTCTAGCAAGCTGAGGGAAAAAAGGTTCTGCAATTTATTGCAGGCTTGCAAAGTTTATGACACAATGAGTTCTAAATACTGCAATCTTCTTTTCATGAATACTAAATTACAAAAACATCACTGTTTGCAGACTTTCATGTCCTGCTCTAATGAAAGCTATCCTGATATAAATTGCATTTTATCAATGTTAATCAAGGATCATCATATTTGATTACAAGCTCTGTTTCTTTTCCCTGTTCATCTCCAGCTTATTTTCTCTCTCTCAGATAACACCAATGTTTGCTTTCATTCCAAATGCCAGACCCTTCTGCTTCAGATTTACAAGAGCATACCAAGTCTTGTATTTGCTGGTGTTCAGGTGATCTGAATTGAAATGTGCATAAATACGGATGGGTGTGCATTCATTTGCATGATTGTGTGGGAAATATGTACAAAATGGCATCATGAATGAGGGATTTCCTCACATTTTCTGATCAGTATGCAATTCACGCTTCTCAACCGACAATAAGGAAAATTGCCAGGCAGGTAAAACTTCTGGGACTGAAATGTCAGCTACAGTAACATCCTGGATTTTTTTTTCCTTGGGGTTTGTTCCTTCCTCACCTTGCACTACAAAGGAAAATTAGAGAAAGAAGAAAAACTGGGTCCCAGGCTGCAATACCAGCTGGAAGATTTAGCTAATATTATAATATCTGTGGCATCCAGGAGATGGTGATGCCTATGGTTATGAAAGTGCAGCCGTTCCCTCAACATTCTTTAGTTGAGGCTGGTTTGGAGGGATAGAAATCAACCTCAGCCCCTGAAACCTGCTCCTCAACTATAGGCAAATGTAGGATGACATGACTGGCAAAGATGGGGAAAATATTTAAATGTAGAGATGGACATGAATTAAAATATCACTTGCAAAGTTTGATTTAAAATGCTTATTTATCAATTCATATTTGTACAAATTGATACCCCCAATGAATACAAATTGATTATTTTAGCAAGTTTTGATTCATTGATTTGCTGGGCTATAAAATGGTCCCCAGGGCATCTAGAGACACAAAATTTGTAGGGAAGCTTCTCCTAACTTTCCTGTTCAGTCCTTCCCAGTTTGGTGAAGATTGAGTGTTACCATGCATGCCAATTACTAAAGGGAAATTTCCGGGGGGGGGCACTTTGTGTGTATATAACATACAGTAGATGTCCAAAACCCAATCTTCATAAAACATGGTGATATTGTAGAGAAGCGTCATGGGGAGCTTCCCTACAATTTTGGTTTCTCTAGGTCACTGGTGGCATGTTGGATGTTTTGGACCACAACTCTCAGGATTCCAAGCCTAGATTGCCTACAACAAAAGACAGTAGGTGTTGTGGTCCCAAATATCTGGAGTGCCAAAGGTTCACCACTACTGCTCTAGGTGCTGGGGGGCACTTTCCTTGGGGGTCCCTATTTGAGGGTGCATAATTCAGACATCCAGAATGCAAACCTCACCAAACTTGCAAGGCTTGTAGGGAAGGGTCACAAGACGCTTCCCTGAAAACACGTTGTCTCTAGGTTCCTTGGAGGTCATTCTTAGAGTGTTTTAAAGTTAAAAAAATACAAATTAATTCATTTATTAATCATAAAAAACCCATTAATTTGTCTTTGTGATTTGTTGACCTTGAATACTCATGAATCTAAATGAATCACAATTTTTCTGATTCGCCCCTTTCCTTACTTACATAAATGTTTATGAAATTGGTAGGTCTTATGTTTGAATTATGCTCTGCCCTATCATCCTGTGGGTCGTCTGTGCCTGCTCCATCAGTTTTAGCTCACAAGCTGACTTTGTGTGCACAGGAGGCCAAGGAGGACAGATGATGCCATATTCCCTGTTACTCCAAAAATCCACTTGCTGTTGGGTTTTCCTCCATAATTCACCCTGTAGCATAACTACACAACTGTATATAATAGTGGGGAGGTCTTCTTGTATCCATTTCCTCCACTCAATTCTGAAAACTAAGGAACTGCATCTAGTACTTGGGCATGCATATGGCCTCTTCCCCTCACCCATCCCACTTTCACCATACTTTATTTGGTCCTTTTATTGACAGAAAGGTGAGGTATATATAAAATGAATTTACAAACACAAGGAGAATGAAAACCTGGTTTCCCTGTTGTGTTCTACTCTGGGAGGCTGTGTGTTTTGATGCAGCTTCTCTAAGAATCCTGAATTCCATCCACCTTCCCATTCACAGAACCTCTTCCATAATTTCAACTAATCCCCCCCTCTTTTATTCCTCAGCCCAACAGGCTCCCACCTTCTCTGCTTCTGACTGTCCTCCTCGCTCTCCAGTCTTCTTTTTTTTCCCCTTTCCCCACCAAAATATTGTGCCCTGTTGGGTCCTCCTCACCCATTTTTCCCACCTCTCTTTGTTCAGGCTCAGTTTTCCTATCTCCTCCTCCAAGGTTTTTATTTTTAATTGAACCTTTTAAAAACTTTCTTTATTTTCAGCCCTGGTATTGTGTTGATAGGGACGGACAAGCACGTCCCAAAATCACACATCTTTGTGTGTGTGATACTTGTCTTATGTGTGATATCTGCTTGCTATATATTCTTGCTGCATATTACCTATAACTCTGTGTTCCTGTATCTGTCTAATAAACTGAATGAACTAATTCCTTGTGTGGCAGTTTTCTAAGAACCACCAATTCCTATCAGTGTAATCTAGGATGGATGTGTATGTTATTTCAGTTTGGTTTTGCTAACAATTTACAACCTTTACAATGTTCTTTATATTCACAATAGGAAAAGACTTAAGTTTAAAAATCATAAGTGCAACAGAAAGCCAAGTCCATTCTTAGTATGAATGTCTACCTCTACTACTCCTCCCCCACACAAAAAAATTATTGTGTACTGAAACACTATTCACTAGCTAGAATGCCCAGTTTCCCTAACATACTTAGACAGGAGCACCTAGCTGCACTACTTCTGATGCACAGTAACCTCCCTCTTTGGCCGTTACTTCACGAACCTCTCACTGCGTGGCGAGCCGTGATTTCTGCGCGAATCGGTCGGTTTTGTCCGCACGATCCTCCATTTTGGATGCGGCGCCACCCGACCACGCCCGAACGCCCTAAACCGTGCCCAAGCGGGCGAGAGATTCCCCTGCCGGAGGCCGGGAATCTCCTCGCCGCATCCCGCTTCGTATCCAAATTCACTGTGGCCAGTTAAAAAGTATATTTATTTTTTTAACTTACTTTTTCTCCGGCCGATGCATAGATATTTCAACCCATTCTTTTGATCTTGCCTTCTGTACACGGGGCAGGGGCAACAGAGGGGGGGCAAGCGTCCCCGGGTGACGTGAGCAGAGCCCCTCCGCTGGCAAGGGATGGCAAAGGGCTGCGCAGAGGGAGGGGGGATGGGGTGTCGGTGCCGCTGCTGCAAGACACCCCGCGCGCCCCACCCAGAGAGCGGCGGCGGGGGCACACAGGGCGATGAAGCTGAGAGAAGCCTCTCCCGCCCCGCCCCAACAAAAAAACCAACCCAGCAGCTCTGCTTCAGGGAAACACGATGGCCGCCCACAAGTTCTCTGACCGCAAATGACAGCCGGGTATTGATGCATCAATACGCCGTGGTGATTTTTTTTAAAAAATAAAAGAAAGCAGAAACCGGACGTTGCAAGTAAACTTCCCAATGCAAAGGGAGCACGTGAAGTACTACTGGATTCGACCCTAAAACCTCGCCCGGTGAGGACACGGAAAGAGGGGTGGGGGCAAATGGAGACCACGTGACCACCACGTGACCGCCTTCGGATTCACAGCGAAGGCAATCACGCTGCGAAGAGAAGTACTTCGTGAAGTAACGGCCTTTCAGGGAATGAAAAGTCTAAATTGGAGAGGATCCTGCTCGTATATACCGAAGACTACACATATAAGCAAGATCTCAGATCCTCCTGGGTTCTTCCTTATACAAGCCTATGTACAAATAGCTACTTTTTTACCCAGACAGCTAGGTCAAGATATAAATAAAATGATGAAAGATGGGCAGGGCTAGGCACTGTAAAAATGTTGATGAAGAAATTTGATTTTTAAAAACTTTTGTAGGGCTGGAGAGAAGGAAATGTTGAAAAGCTTACCTGTCTCATTTGTGATAGTTGCCACAGTTGCCCTATGAATAGGTCTTCATGAGTTTGCCTTTTAATGAATGCAACTGTTCCACATAATGGAAAAAAATAAAGATAGGTTAAGAAATTTCATGTGTTTAAAGAAAAGTGCACCTACCTTTGACATACACTCTAAGCCTTAAGTCTTGAGAAGTAAGAATAATTCTCTCCCCCCACACACACACACATTTGGAAGACACATACTGTAGACATCAAGAAACCCAGTTTGTGGCATTGTTGTTCCTATGCCTACAGATGTCGAAATGCAGTTCTGCACTCCCAGTTTCTACACTTTTGGGGCTGCACCAGTTCTCCTCAAATTTATTTTCCAGTTCATAAAAACCATCCTACCTTTGGCAACTTACCTTGAGAAAGCAATCTGGTGTGCTTCATTGCCTTTCTCTCAGTTGTGTGTTGCATTCTTGAAATGATTGCTTTAAATAAGTACCTTTATTGGCAAGAAAGAGAATTCCTTCCCACAAATTGTGCAACTTTTTTGATTCCATGTAATGAAGAACAATTAGTCCATCACTGTCCGAAGGTGACTCCACTAATGCAATATGTTGTTTCTGTGGTTCTCACATTTACGGATATGCACAGAGAAAACTTTGTTGTGGTTTGTTTTGAACTCCCCTTTTAGGGGGTGCCTCCCTTTTTTCTGATGTTTTGATGCATGAATACTTTTGCTTAGAATGAAAGGGATCATCCCTTTGGGGGTTTTCCCCATTCATTTTTCTAGCTCTAGTCGTTCAAGAAAAGCTTGAACAACCCCCATAAAAACAACCCAAAAATCTCAGTGGCAGGACAATGGAGAATGAAGTTACTCAAAAAACAAGGAGCAGCAACAGAGGCACAGGTAAGAATCCAGGCAGAAAGACAGTCCAAGATGGAGGGCACCAGAAAGGACTTTACAGACAAACAGTACAAACTGGAAAGCACATGACCAAAATGTTGCAGCAGACAACAGATTTACACTTCTGGCTATAGAGACTGAGATAGGAATATATCTGTGAAGATTCGCAGTCATCCAGGTGAGTTTATCTGGAACTTGAGTCATGGCAACTGGATTGACGAAGCAAAATGCTTGGATGAGTAGCAAAATGTTTCTGTCTCACAAGGAAATAACTCCAGTTGCCATGACTCAACTTCCAGATGAGATATGTATAGTATAATTGCACACACATACACACACACACACACACACACACACACACACACACACACACACACACACACACACACACACACACACAGAGAGAGAGAGAGAGAGAGAGAGAGAGAGAGAGAGAGAGAGAGAGAGAGAGAGAGAGAGAGAGAGAGCACATCACGCTCCCCCTCCCCCTACATACTCCTGTTAGTAGCTTATTGGTATAATATTAAATGATGATATTTCATACCTTGTGCTCTCCTATTATGGATGCATATAGTGCTGCTATGTTATGGTGCACCATAGCACATCAACATTCTTCAAGCCAATTTGGGAAGTTCAAACAAAAAATATAACTGAAATTCAGATCAACACCAAATTTGGCACATATGTAGTACTGTTTGTTTTTGTTTTGTGACAAATGTGGGGACGTTTAGGCAAATGTCGAGGAACTCACTACCATTGGTGCCCTGATCAGCCATTCTATGTATCTTACACATTTCAGGAAAAAATCAGAAAATGGCTGTATGGTCACTGAAACAATACAAATGCAGGAACAGGTTATGCTTTTATTAGACCATTAAGATTATTGTTTAAAAATGTCAGGCAAGCTTTCATTGATAATTCATCTTCTTGAAGGCTGTGCACCAGGTTCTTATGGTTAGTTCCAAAATTACATGATGCTATTAATGTTCCAAAGTCACAGGGCAGACGTTGAAGCCAGGTTGGCTTCTTAGCTGGAGGTTGCTGCAGTATTCAAATAGGTTACATGCTCTTCCTCAGCAGTTTGGAATTTATGGCCTATCTCTTCAAAAAGAGGGCAGACAATCTGGGCCTCTTTCATTGCACCTTTCTGGCTTGCTGCCTTTTTGAAACTCTTTGGAGAATTAAAAAAGACTTGCTTTAAAGAAAGTAATGGACTGAGAGTCCTCTAGATAGGGACATTTTGCCATGTCCTTCCAGGAAACTAGCATGCCATTTTGTAAGGCATTTTAAAAGTCTGTTTGTCCCAGCCCAGACTGGTTTCACTAAATATATTTTCAAGATTTCTTAGACCAGGCTTCTGGCACAAATCCCCAAAGAGTGGCTGCCCAGTGTGGGGATTCCATACCCCAATAGGCTCTGAACCCCAGAATAACTTGGCAGCACTGAGGCAGCCTTA